>BSBN01001032.1:6110000-8610000 GCA_027924645.1 Cunninghamia lanceolata | reverse complement strand
TGCTACAAAAATATACTCTACTTCTATAGTAGACAATCAAAACTGATTATTTCTTCTTTCTCATCCATGAAACTGATGCAGAGTAGGGGATTAATTCAACATGGACTGCACTATTGTCTTGACTGATCCTACATAGTTTAGGCTGTCTTCTTACTCTCATACCTGTTTCCAAGGCTTGGAAAGGTAACTAAACATGAGTTGAATGCATGGGATGCCTACCAAAACCTTCAAGGCAATTGAAATCTCCTTGAAAATGAATAATTCATACCTCTTAAGGATAGACCAAAAGGATTCTCAAGACCCACTAAATTGACTGTCCCAACATGACAAGTTGTCTCTCTAAGTACCATGGTTACCAAAGGATGAAAAATGCATAAATGAAGGCAAATGAATTAACCAACCTATTCCACTCCTATTATACCTTAAACCACTCTGTCTTGGTAAACTGAAACCCCTAAAGAGCCCCAAGAATTTTGACTCTATATCCTTTTAGACATTCCTTTGTAACAGTCCTATATTGCTACCAGCCCTAGAAATGAAGTTTTTGGAACATAAATCGAAGGATCCATGAGATACCCCTAAACAATCTAGATTTTTAGATACCTATTAAGGGCTTACAAAACATATTAGATATGCAATAGGGGATTCTTTGTAACATATGCCTCAAAATATGACTGTTTCAACTGTAATTAGGCCTCCTCCACATAGAAAATGACCAAGAAACTTATTCTAACCTTCTAAAACCCACTCCATAGATTCAATCATGTTGGAAATGGTTTGCATACATTGTTCTCAGGGTCCTTGGGTCATCCCAAATCAACTGTCCTTCAAAACCCTAAACTGTCAATGTTAAAAGTGCCTAATACATGAAGATATTAGGCTCTATCTGCTCTAACAGACCTCCTCCACCAGTCCCTTGCATATGCAACATCAAAAATAGGGAAACACCAACAAAATGAATCCATTCCATCCATTATTTGGTTATGGTGTGAATGGAATGGGCTCTAAAGCCATCGATTTCCTAAGAAACCCTCAAAACTAAGTTTTTAAACCAGTTACAGACAAATGAGAACAAAATCCTTAAACAATAATGATAATCCTCCAAACCAAGTGCAAATCAATGTTAACACAACCCTCTTCCCAATTTCAGTCAATTTCCTCCATGACAGTACCGTACGGGTTTGTACTAGTGCTGGGAAAACAAGAAAACAATAAAAAATGTAAAAAATTTGGTAATCCATTATTATTTCTCCTCAAATCTTCCATCAAAATCCTCTTCCTCGACATGAGAGAGGTATATATGCATTTTTACAATTAAATTCCATGATTACTCCACTCTCATCATGGGAAAAGCCATCATAAAGGCAGAAATCTAATTATTTTTCCATAAAAGTTGTCTGTCTAAAATTAGATTGTCCTAATTTTAAGTAAAACTTAAGACTCCACTATAATGTGACCTTAAAACAATAAGAGTGGTCTAAATTTGACCTTTATTACAATAATAATAAAATAAAACTCCTACTAAGCTTATAATGAGAACAAAAAGACCAAAATTTGCTATGATAAAACCAAAATTTACTATGGTGGGCTCTGCACCATACACCCAAGGAGAGAAAGATCTTAGCTTCCACCTGAGATCAAATCAGGGACTTTTGTTCCATGATTCAATGTAATGTCTTCAGCTGTCATCCATGTGGCATCCTCATGAGGGAGACCCTACCACTTCACAAGGTATTCATTGTAAACTTTGCGTCTTGTTCTCTTGACCTCCTTGGTGTCTAGAATGGCTTCAAGTTTGACTAGAGCAGCAAGAGGAAGATCTTGAACCCAATTAGCATCATCACCTTCATGAACACCAGTACCTGCATCTAAAGACTCCTTGAAAGGATATAAGTCAGCAATACTAAAGATGGTTGAGATAGCAACTCCAGGAGGGAGTTCTATCTCATATGCATTTTCACCAAACTTGTGGACCACCTTGCATGGCCCAATCTTCTTCATCAGCAACTTAGTGTACTTGCCCTTAGGTAACCTCGCTTTTCTGAGATGTGCAAGTACTAGATCTCCAACTTTGAACTGAACATTCCTCTTCTTCAAGTCTGCATGCTTCTTGTAGGTTTCTACACTCTTCTTGAGTTGCTCCCTAACTTGATCATGGATGTCTTTCATGGCCATAGAAAACTCTTCTCCTTCAGCACTTCTCTTCTCTACCCCTTTCAAATCTCTTATTTCAAAGATACCTCTTGGGTTCAATCCATACACTACCTCAAAAGGGCTCTTACCTATGCTCCTATTAATGGAGTCATTGTAAGCATACTCTACCTGTGGGATAACAAGATCTCATTATTGTCCATGTTCTTTTGTAAGACATCTAAGTAGATTCCCCAATGATCTATTAACTACTTCAGTCTGCCCATCTATTTGTGGGTGATAGGCAGAGCTAAAAGTCAAATTGGTTCCAAGTTTCTTCCATAAGGTTCTCCAAAAGTGGCCTATAAACTTTGAATCTATGTCTAAAACAATGGTGATGGGCAGTCCATGTATTCTAACTATCTCTTTGAAGAATAGACTTGCAATAATAGATGCATCACTTGTGCACTTACAAGAAATAAAGTGTTTCATCTTGCTAAATCTATCCACAACTACAAAAACACTATCAACTCCCCTCTAAGTTTTGGGTAGACCTAACACAAAATCCATGCTAAGATGCTCCCAAGGTCTGCTAGGAATCGGAAGAAGCTGATATAGGCCTACATTGGAACTAGAGCCCTTGGCTCTCTGGCAAACTCCACAAGACTCAATAAATTCTCTGCTATCAGCATGCATCTTAGGCCAAAAATAAAACCTTATTACCTGATCAAGTATTTTGTCTATGGCAAAATGTCCTCCAAGACTTCCACAGTGCTTCTCCCTTATGAGATTTGTCCTCATAGAGCATCTAGGAATGCATAACTGAGCTCCCTTAAATAACAATCCATCTTGCAACAAGAAATCAAAAAATTAGTCATGGAAAGTACCTTGAAATTGTTGGCAAAAGGAATATGCATACTTGAAATCTGTATCAGCAGCATACATGTCCTTTAGTGCTTCCAAACCCACACTCTAAAGTTGTATTTCATTCACTATTACTGATCTCCTACTCAATGCATCAGCTACCTTGTTAGCTTGGACCTTCTTATGCTTGATTTTGTAGGTATAACTTTGTAAATACTCCACCCACGTGATGTGCCTATGGCTCAACTTGTGTTGGTTGTTCAAGAAACTCAATGCATGATTATCTGTGAAGACTACAAACTCTTTGCGTAAGAGGTAATGTCTCCACTTCCTCAGGGACTGCACTAATGCATAAAGCTCCAAATCATATGAAGAGTACCTCCTCTTGGTCTCATTGAGCTTTTCACTAAAGAAAGCCACTGGCCTACCTTCTTGGCTTAGGACTACACCTATGGCTGTTCCACTGGCATCACATTCCACTGTAAAGATTTTTTCAAAGTCAAGGAAAGAAAGTATGAGTTTATGTGCCACTCTCTTCTTTAGGTATTCAAAGTTTTTTGTTGCTTCCTTAGTCCTTTGAAACATTCTTTTCTTATCTCCCTTAATGGTGTCAAGAATAGGAGAACAAATATGACTAAAAATTTTGATAAACTTCCTATAAAATGTATCCAAACCATGAAAGCTTCTTACCTCTCCTATTGATTTTGGAATTGGCCAACTAAGAATAGCTTCAACTTTGGAAGGATCCATCTTCAATGTGCTTTTAGAGATGACAAAACCAAGGTAGACTAGCTCTTCTTTCATAAACTCACACTTCTTGAGGTTTATCATCAACTTCTCCTCATTCAACCTTTGTAAAACCATGTCAAGGTGTTGCAAGTGCTCCTTTTTTGTTTTGTTTAACAAAAGAATATCATCTAGATAGATAACTACAAACTTCCCAATAAAAGGTTTCAAGACCTCATTCATTAACCTCATGAATGTACTAGGAGAATTTGAGAGTCCAAAAGGCATTACCATCCATTCATAGAGTCCCTCATTGGTTTTGAAGGTAGTCTTCCATTCATCTCCTTGCCTTATCCTGATTTGGTGATATCCACTCTTGAGATCAATCTTGGAGAAGTAGCATGCACCTCCCAAACAATCCATTAGGTCCTCCATTCTAGGTATTGGGAACCTATATCTGATTGTGATTTTGTTGATAGCCCTAGAGTCAGTACACATCCTCCACTCTCCACCTTTCTTGGGTACTAAGATAGTAGGAACAACACATGGACTTAAACTCCCCCTGATGAGTCCTTTGTCTAACAATTCTTGGACTTGTGCTTTGATCTCTTCATTCTATTATGGGGTCAGCTTGTATGCAACCTTGTTAGGTCGATTGGCACCAGGCATCAGGTCTATGTGATGGTTGATGTCTCTCTCGTGAGGCAATGAACTTGGTAGCTCATCTACCACTATGTCCTTATACTTGTCCAACAGAGACTGAACTTCACTAGGTATCTCTTCTACCTTATTTGTTGTTGCATTAGACTTAGTCTTAGGTCTGATCATTACTACAAATCCTTGTCCTTCCTCTTTCATTGTTTGTAAAAACTCCTACTCTCCTACCACCATGATACTAGACTCAATTTGCTTATCAAGTTCTTCTTCAGGAAGGGGTGTTAATGAGAATGAAACTCCATCCTTCTCTATCACATAAATGTTCTTCTAAACATCATGCTTTCTCTTTCTGTCATGTTGCCAGGGTCTTCCTAGCAATAGGTGACAAACACCCATAGGGATGATGTCACAAAGGATCTTATCCTTGTAACCACCAATGTTGAACTCCACCCATGCCTATTCATTTACTAAGACTTGCTGCCCCTTATTCAACCATGACACCTTGTAGGGTGTGGGGTGACGAATCTTCTTCAAATGTAGCTTCTCTACCATTTCCAAAGAAACTAGATTATTAGTGGATCCTGAATCAATAACTACCTTGCATACCTTGCCATGTGATTTGCATGTTGCCCTAAACAATGACTTCCTATGTGAAGGCTCCTTGGCTGCTAGCACCTTGAGGAGTGTCCTTATTATCAATGCATCACCTCTCTCAGGAGCAGCAGGTTGAAGTGGTGAGTTGACACTTTCATTGTCTTCTTCATGCACTATTTGGGTTCTTCGTTCACCTCCTTGAGAACTTGATGCTTCTCTAGGCATTTGAATGTAGGATGTCCAAACTGATGATAGTTGTAACATTTTCCTGAGAAAGTGTTTCATCCTATACCTTGGCCACCAAACCTTCCTCTATTGTTTGATTTTCTTCCTCTAAAGTTGCCTCTTTCACTTGATTCACCTCTTTGTTCTTGATTCTCCTTGTTGCTGCCACTTGATTCCCCTTGTTTTTGTGACTGTCCTCTTGCACCAAAGTTCCCTCTACCTTTGAAATTCCTTCCTCTGCCCCTGGTCTTCTATTCTTGTCTCCTTTTTATCTTTTCTTCTACCCTCACTGCCAATTGGAAGCATTCTTCCACATTTCTAGGGGTGGCAAGACTGATTTCATCCTAAATATGGAGCCTGAGCCCATTGATATACCTAGCAATTTTCTCAACTTCATCTTCAGTGTGCCCTGTCCTCATGGTTAGCTTGTGGAATTACTCAGTATAGGCTATAACATCCATGTCTTTTTGTTTTAAATTATGCAATCTCCTGAAGGTTTAAATTGCATAATCCTTAGGAAGAAATTGAATCTTCACTTTGGACACCATCTAGTCCCATGAACTGATCTTTGCTTTTCCTTGCCTCAGCCTTTCTGATTGAACATAATTCCACCATGTCAATGTTGGCCCCTTCAACTTGGTATTAGCCAATTTGACCTTCTACTCTTCTGGCATCTCCTTGTACTCAAGTAGTTATCCAAGGCATCTATCCAATCTGATACTTCCTTACTATTCATTTTTCCTTCATACATGGGCAACTCCTTTTTGACATCAGTGCCTTCTCCTTTGACATTCTGCAGCATCTTCATAAACCTTCTATCATCTAGATCCATCTCTTCCACATTGGATCCCTCTTGAGGGCCTACATTCTCACCCTCATTCTCTTGGTCACTCTCTTCCTCAATGACCCCACCTCTTCTCAAGTTTGCTTCAATGGTTGCAAGTCTAGCTAGGACTCCTTGAGATTCCTTCATCATTCTCACTTCTCTAGTGAGGATTGGACTGGCTCTTGGAGGCATCTTGTACTATTCCTCCTTCACACTACAACTTCCTTCTTTCTTCCCAAATAGAACCTAACCTAGCTCTGATACCACTTGGTGCAGAGTAGGGGATTAATTCAACATGGACTGCACTGTTCTCTTGACTAATCCTGCATAGTTTAGGTTGTCTTCTTACTCTCATACCCGTTTCCAAGGCTTGGAAAGGTAACTCAACATGAGTTGAATTCATGGGATGCCTACCAAAACCTTAAAGGCAATTGAAATCTCCTTGAAAATGACTAATTCGTACCTCTTAAAGATAGACCAAAAGGATTCTCAAGACCCACTAAATTGATTGTTCCAACATGACAAGTTGTCTCTCCAAGTACCATGGTTGCCAAAGAATGAAAAATGCATAAATAAAGGAAAATGAGTTAACCAAACTATTCCACTCCTATTACACCTTAAACCACTCTATCTTGGTAGAATGAAACCCCTAAAGACCCCCAAGAACTTTGACTCTATATCCTTTTAGATGTTCCTTTGTAACAGTCCTATATTGCTACCAGCCCTAGAAATGAAGTTTTTGGAACATAACTCAAAGGATCCATGAGATAACCTTGAAAAAACTAGATTTTTGGATACACATTAAGTTCTTACAAAACATATTAGACATGCAATAGGGAGTGATTTGTAACATATGCCTCAAAATATGATTGTTTCAGCTGTAATTAGGCTTAATTAGGCCTCCTCCACATAGCAAATGACCATGAAACTTGTTCTAACCTTCTAAAACCCACTCCAAAGATTCAATCATGTTGGAAATGGTTTTCATATACTATTCTCAAGGTACTTGGGTCAAACCAAATCAACTGTCCTTCAAAACCCTAAATTGTCAATGTTAAAAGTGCCTAATACATGAAGATATTAGGCTCTATCTGACAAACCTCCTCCACCAGTCCCCTGCATCTGAAATATCAAAAATAGAGAAATACCAACAAAATGAATCCATTCCATCCATTATTTGGTGTGAATAGAATGGGCTCTAAAGCCATCAATTTCCTCAGAAACCCTCAAAACTAGGTTTTTAAACCAGTTACAGATAAATGAGAACAAAATCCTTAAACAACAATGATAATCCTCCAAACCAAGTGTAAATCAATGTTAACATAGCCATCTTCCCAATTTTAGTCGATTCCCTCCATGACAGTACTGTATGGGTTCATACTAGTGCTGGGAAAATAAGAAAACAATAAAAAATGCAAAAAAACTGGTAATCCACTATTATTTCTCCTCAAATCTTCCATCAAAATCCTCTTCCTCAACATGAGAGAGGTATATGTGCATGTTTACAATGAAATTCCACAATTACTCCCACTCCCATCAAGGGAAAAACCATCATAAAGGCAAAAATCTGACTGTTTTTCCATAAAAGCTGATTGTCTAAAATTAGACTGTCCTAATTTTAAGTAAAACTTAAGACTCCACTACAATGTGACCTTAAAACAATAAGAGTGGTCTGCAATTTGACCTTTATTACAATAATAATAAAATAAAACTCCTCCTAGTCTCATAATGAGCACAAAAAAACCAAAATTTACTATGATAAAACCAAAATTTACTATGGTGGGCTCTGCACCAGAAACCAATCTGTTGCCCAAGAGGAAAGTACCTCCACTTGTACTTTTTCTGTCATCAACATCTCCAGCCCAATTTGCATCTGTATAAGCACTAAGAGTGAAATCAATATCTTTGGAATACCACGTCAATCCATAGTCTAAAGTACCTTTTAAATACCTCATGATCCTCTTGACTTCCATCACATGTGACTCTTTGGGATCTTCTTGAAATCTTGCCACAAGACAAACTGCATGCATTATGTCTAGTGTAGTATGGGTTAGATAAAGTACTCCTCCAATCATAGACCTATACTTTTTCTGATCAGTCTTAGGTGATTCATCATTCTTTCTCAGCTTACAACTAGTTGCCATAGGAGTACATACTAGCTTAGAATCTTCCATTCCAAACTTCTTTAACAATTCTTTCACATACTTGGGCTGAGAAATGAAAATTCATTTTTTTGATTGAGTAATCTGCAGTCCTAGAAAGAACTTCATTTCACCAAACATAGACATCTCAAACTCCTTTTGCATTTCCTCTACAAATTTCTTATACATAACTTTATTTCCTCTAAAGATAATATCATCAACAAAGACCACAACAATCAGAATTTGATCATCATTAATTTTGAAGTAGAGATTATTGTCTGCAATACCTTTACTGAACCCTAATTGCAACAAATACTTATCCAACCTTGCATGCTAGGCTCTAGGAGCTTTCTTGAGTCCATATATGGATTTCTTCAATCTGCACACCATGTCACCTTGGTCTGATGACTAAAATCCTTCTGTTGTTCAATGTAAACCTCTTCTTCCAACTCTCCATTCAAGAATTCAAATTTCACTCCATCTGATACACCTTGAAATCTTTGTGTGCTACAAACGCCAAAGACATTCTTATTGATTCAATCTTTGCCACAGGAGCATAAGTCTCTTCAAAGTCTATACCTTCAACCTGAGAATATCCTTTGCATACCAATTTTGCTTTGTTTCTTACTACTCCATTTCCATTCATCTTATTTCTAAAAAACCATTTAGTTCCAATCACATTCTTATCAGCAGGTCTAGGAACCAATTCCCAAGTTTGATTCTTCTCTATCTACATCAACTCTTCTTCCATGGCTTTTACCCAACTTTCATCTTTGTAGGCTTCACTTACATTTTTAGGTTCAATCTGTGAAAGTAAATAGTAGTTCACCTGTTCCTCTATAGCTCTTTTCCTTGTCAATACCCCTTTGCTTTTATCACCAATAATTTAGTCTTCAGAATGATTAATCCTTACATACCTAGTAGTCTTAACATCACTTTCCAAAGCCTTTTCTTCTTCAACTTGACTGCCTTCTTGTTCAATCTTTTCGTCATTAACTATAATAGCAAGTTCATCTGATTCATAACCACTTTGATTTGATATTCTTTCTCTGTCTTCATCAACCTTCATCTCTCTCAATCTCTTATTATAGCACCAGTAGGTCTTACTCTTAGTAGAGTATCCAAGGAAAATTCCTTCATCAAACCTAGCATCAAACTTGCCTAACTCTTTTTTTCTTCTGATATAACATTTGCTTCAAAAAACTTTGAAATATTTCACTATAGGAACTCTTCCATACCACAATTCATAATTAGTTTTAGTGCCATTACCTTTGACTTGAAATCTGTTTTGAATGTAGACATCAGTATGTATAGCTTCTCTCCAATACACTTCTTGTAAGTCTACTTTCATCATTGACCTAGCAGCCTCTTGAATTGTCTTGTTCTTTCTTTCAACAACTCCATTCTGTTGAGGAGTCCTAGGAGTAGACAATTGTCTTTTTATCCCATGTTCTTCATAGAAAATATTGAATTCATTTGATGTAAACTCACTTCCTCTATTAGACCTTAAACATTTGATCCTCAATTCTAGCTCATTCTCAACCATTGCCTTGAAAGATCTGAAATTGTCTAGGGATTCTAATTTATCTTTCAAAAAGGTGACCCAAGTCATTCTAGAGTAATCATCAATAAGCAACATAAAGTACTTGTCTCCTTATAGACTTCATGTTCTTATAGGACCACACAAATCTGTATACACTAGCTCAAGCAATTCAACAAAAAGTTGTTCTTTTCTTTTGAAACTTGTCCTTGTCTATTTCCCCAATTGACATTCCTTGCAAATAGTATTAGTAGGCTTCACAAGATTAGGTAAATCTCTTACAGCTTGTACTAAGCTTATCTTCACCAAGTTGTCAAAATTGATATGACACATCCTTCTATGCCACAACCAACTCTCATCTATCTAAGCCAACAAACAATAATCAAGAGTTCCTCTCAAATGATAAACATTACCATGAGTCTTCTTACCAGTAGCAATCACTATTACAAATATTTCCATGATCTTGCATCCATTGTCCTTGAATCTCAGATCATATCCTTTGTCACACATATGACCAACACGTAAAAGATTATACTTTAAACCCTTCACATATATAACATCATTTTTGTTATGCTTACCATCAAAAGAAATAGATCTTCTTCCACAAATCTTACCAGCTACATTATCTCCAAACCTAACCAATCCTCCATCACACTTTTCCAGACTTACAAACTTACTTTTATTACTGGTCATGTGATGTGAACATCTACTATCAATAATCCATTCATCCTTATCTTTCTAACGCTGACAGACAGACAGGACACTCTCTTCCACTAGTTTTTCTTCCTTCACACAGCTAGTAGGATTAGTAGACACAGGTTCTTGCTTAATAGTAATAATTAAGAATTCATTTGTGTTGAATTTGATAATTAATTCAAGCCACAAAGATCACCTGCAAAACCTAAGATTTACCTTCCACAAAAGAAAAAAGCGATAATTAATTCAAGCCACAAAGATCACCTGCAAAACCTAAGATTTACCTTCCACAAAAGAAAAAAGTAAAGAGGAATAATTTGCACAATAAGGATGAATTAATGAAATGGATTAAAGAATTACATGAGAGAACTTGCTTTTATATTTGCAAGTTAGAGAAAAACCCTAATATGACTTAAGAATAACCTAAGACTAAAATTAGCCCAAAGTAAACTTAATAAAGTGTAATTAAATATTTAATTACACCAACAATTTGCACTAGTATCATCAGACTCATCATCTGTCACACCATCCTCATCAAGATCTCTAACATAATAGCATTTCTTTATAGTTCTAGGTCTACTTTCAAATTTCTTCTTACCTCTCTCAATTCTCTCTGGACACCTAGACGCATAGTAACCAATCTTACCACAAGAAAAGAATTTGAAAGGTAATTTGCCTTTGAACTTACCAATACCTCTTTGCATTATGTTCACAAATTTGGCTTCAATCTCATCAAAGTCATCATCAGATTCCACAGTATACTTTTGAGCTCTTGAAATCTTATATGAAGTGTTGGCTTTGAAAGCAGTCTTAGTTTTTGGTAGAGCATCGCTGAACTCTCTCATCTCAAAAGCTGTAAGCTTCCCGAGCAACTAATCTTTTGAAATCTTGTTCACACTCATAACTTCTTCGATTACTGACACCTTGCGACTATAAGATTTAGGCAATGACCTAAGAATCTTCAGCACAACCTCATCCTCATTAATAGTTACTCCAAGACCTTTGATCCCATTGACAATTTGATCAACTTTTGCATGTAGAGTGTTATGTTCTCATCTTCAGGGCTTCATACCTCGCCTTCAGGTTTTGTAATTTGGCACTCTTTACAAAATCATCTCCTTCATATAAATTTTTTAACTTAACCCAGATCTCATGAGTAGTTTCCAAATCCATAACTTTCACTAACTCGATATTAGATAAGAATTTAACATAGCATCTATGGCTTTTCCATTTAACTCATACTATTTGACTTTATCTTCATCTGATGGACCATTTGGAGGAATAGTATAATTTGTATCTACCATCTTCCAAACAATATAACCAAGAGAAATGAGATGACTTTTCATTCATACCTTCCATAGAGCATAGTCCGTTCCATCGAACTATGGAGACTCCTTCTTGTGCGCCATCCTGGATCTACCTCAAGTTGTTAGGTTTTCTTTCAAGGAACCCTCACTTAGATATCAATTGTTGAAATGCACAAGACAACTGAGAGGGGGGGTGAATCAGTTGTAGAAAAAATATAACTTCTTTCAAACATCAACGCATTAACCACTCAATTATGATTTAACCATGAAAGCATATAATCATAAAATTGAACACATTCACACATGAGACACCAGATTTTTACATGGAAAACCTAATGAGGGAAAAACCACAATGAGTGTTAGCTCACAATATAAATGATATATTAAAATTTACAATAAGGCTCACTTCATTGCAAAAGAAGGGGCTCACTGACAATGAGGTGGCTCACTGCCAGTGGGTGGCTCACTGCTAGAGTTGGTGAATTGAGATAGTAGCATTTGTACTATGCCAAGGTTCAGTTCCATTGAAGTGTAATAAATTTCCTCTGCTCTGCTCTACTTTTTCACTTCACACTTATCTTCACATCTTCGTATCCTCTACATTCATTCATGACTTCATTAAATGTATTTATACAATTCATCAACCTTGGAATGAACATCAAGGTCAGCATTATAATCATCAATCATTGGAACAATCTCCATGATCGGCATACACAAATACATTAGAATAAGTCTGAACCTAAATAGATTTGTGAAGGAGAAGAATGAATGCGGACTATACCATGCCTTAGTTGGGACTCAAATACAATCTTCCACCCTACAACACGCTATCACAAACTCCAAAGTATAATCGCAAGTAGTGAAAACAACCAAGTCAGCTGAAATCAGTGTTGATAGTAAGACCATTAGGAACACGTTTCATGCATGATCCGAATTACACTTTGTGGACCAATAAAAAGGTAGGAACATGATCTAGAGACATCCACAAGCACGTTGTAATCACAAAGAACTTTCGCACAATGCCCAAACACTCTATCCAGAAGATTCTTCAAACCAGAGCACTTAAACATTACTATCAACCACTGTTATAAAGGAAAGATCACTTCTGGAGCACCAAATCATGAACCATTTAAACTGAAGGCACATAACATCATTACAAACTTAATTCCAGAACTGCAGACTATAAAACTTAAATGCAAAGAAATGCAAAGAAATGCAAAGCGGAATACATTCTCTTTGGCACCAATAAATACACAGAAAAATAGTGTTTACTCTGGTGAATAGAACTCGCTCAAATCTTTACACTGGAGGATCAAACTTGAAATTTAGCAACTATAGACATCCCTTAACATAACTTCCAAACCACAAACAAAGATATTCAATCTATAGGATATGTGGAACAAAACACAGTATTGTTCTTCTGAGACACTTGTTCAAACTCATTCAAATAACTTCCTTAGATAATGATCTTAGGTTTTGACATTAATGACAACACTTACTGCTCATACTTGCAACATCTCCCTCTCTCTCTCCCTTTCTATCTGCCCCACTTTCTATATTTTCCCTCTCTCTAACTCTATCTCTTCATCTCTCCCTCTATCAATTTCTATCTCTCCACCCTCTCTCCCTCTTCCTCTCCCTCTCTCTATGTCTCCTTCCCTCTATCTCTTTCTATCTCTTCCCCCTCTCCCTCTCTATCTCTCTATGTCTCCCTCTCTCTAATGCTATCTCTCTATCTCTTTCTATATCCCCTTGGGTCTCTCTCTCTCTCTCTCTCTCTCTCTCTCTCTCTCTCTCTCTCTCTCTCTCTCTCTCTCTCTCTCTCTATATATATATATATATACAACATATATATATCCCTCTCTATCTCTCTTTATCTATCTCTCTTTCTCTATCTATCCCTGTATCTAGGGATAGATAGAAAGGGAGAGAGATAGAGAGATGGATAGAGAGAGGGAGAGATATATAGAGAGAGATCTATAGGGAGGGAGAAATATATATATATATATATATAGAGAGAGAGAGAGAGAAGATAGAGAGATAAACATGGAGAGAGGGAGAGATAGAGAGAGGGAGAGATAGAGAGAGTGAGAGGGAGAGGGAGAGATATAGATACAAGGGGATAGAGATAGAGAGATAACATTAGAGAGATGGAAAGATAGAGATAGAGTTAGATAGAGGGAGACATGGAAAGAGGTACGGGGAGATGGAGAAATAAAGAGATAGAGAGAAGGAGACATGGAGAGATAGAGAGGGAGAGGGAGAGGGAAAGCACTACAACAAAAGAGGGAATTAGCGCCTAAAATAGCACCAAAATTTAGTGCATTTGAGTTCATGAATTGGACACTTCTAGTGGCGCAAAAATCGGTGCCAAATTGTATTTCACTTTGGCTCCAAGTTTAGCACCAGGTTTAGTGCCAGATTTAGTGCCAAATTTTGTTGCTTCCAGTTTGGCTTCCCATTTTGCTTCTAGTTTTGCTTCTCATGTTGCTTCTAGGTTTTCTTCCAAGTTTGCTTCCGATTTTGCTTCTAGGTTTGCTTTCGGTTTTGCTTCCAATTTTGCTTCCAGTTTTGCATCCACTTTTGCTTCCAATTTTGCTTCCTATTTTTCTTCTAGTTTTACTTCTAGTTTTGCTTCCAATTTTGCTTCCAGTTTTTCTTCCAGGTTTGCTTCTGGTTTTGCTTCCAATTTTGCTTCTAGTTTTGCTTCCAATTTTGCTTCTGATTTTGCTTCCAGGTTTGCTTCTAGTTTTGCTTCCAATTTTGCTTCTAGTTTTGCTTCCAATTTTTCTTTTGGTTTTGCTTCCGGTTTTACTTCCAGTTTTACTTCCAATTTTTCTTCTAGTTTTGATTCCATGTTTGCTTCCAATTTGGCTTCCATTTTTGTGTCTTTTGTTGCTTCTAATATGGCTTCTATTATTGCATCTTTTATTGCTTCTAAAATTACTTCCATTACTACTTCTTTGTTTACTACCTGAATTGCTTATGTTTTTTCTTCCTAGATAATGCCAAGTTTTGCTTCCAAGATTGCTTTTGGTTTGCTTCTAGTTTGGATTCCATTGTTGCTTCCTTTTTTGCTTCTAAAAATGCTTCTTGTTTTGCTTACATTTATTAATTTAATATGTTTTATTTCAATTTAATTAGTTAAATATATCGTGCCTCTTAAATAACTCATTTGATTATAGAGTAAGTAATTTAATTATTTAACTCATATGCTTAAATAACAAGATAATTATTATAACCTTATCATCATCTATAATTAAAACAAGTGAGTCAAATATCTATATTTTAATTGAATTTGACAACATCCATCCTGAGTAGTAAATTAAAATTATCATACGTAATAAATATCCATCCAAAAATCATCGACCACTTTCAATATATATAAATTGACAAGTCAATACTGATAAGATCATCATCATATATAACTAAAGCAAGGGAAAGTCAAATATGCCAGTAGATCAATAACATGTTAAAATGATACATGTCCAATAGTTGACATAAGTCAAAATGATACATGTACAAATGATACAAATAAAAATGATAAATTATGTAACTCAAAATGATACAAGTCAAGATGATACATGTCGAAATGATATAAGTCAAAATGATACATAAATTTATGATACAACTCATTAATATGGTACTGCATGCCATGAAAATGATATATATGATAGTAACCATGGAAAGAGGCATCATAACGATATATCAACAATGATCCATGATGCAGTCTATATGATCATGAATGTCACTGGCTACTACCAACAACTACCTCATCATCATCATCACCATCATGATCATCATCATCGTTGTCATCATTGTCATCGGCCTTGGTGTCTTCTGTATCTACGTCATCATCATCCTCTAGCATGTGATCTGTACCAGAACCAACATAATCTGGATCTATATGATGAGGATCATCTTGATCTTCTTGAAGATCCATGTTCTGCAAAAAAAAACATTTAAAATAAAAAGTTATTATTTATTTCATGCAATAATTTATTTTTCTGTTATAAATCTAATATTACAACATATGAAATGAAACCATAATCATATTACATCATATCAAAGTGCACATACCATAATAAAATTTCAAAAAAGTTACAGCTAATATGTTATTCCAATGATGTAAAACATGCAGCAATTCTAATAAACGTTAGTAAAGATCATAAAAAAATTTGTTATACAATTTAACTATCAAATTTAAATTCTATTACATAACCTTAAGTGCCACAAATTGCTTGGTCCATTTATGTTCTTTTTCACTATTAAAATAATAACCTGCATTAGACAAAATAATCCCAACTCTATATCCATCCCCTTAGCAGTCTCAAGGGCCACCTTGAGATAAAAAATGCTAATGTACTATTATGGCAGTTATGATTGCCCTCCATCATTTCATTGTGCATTTGAAACTTGAGATGAGGATTGGGGAGGTCTCCATTGGTATTTTGTTGTAGACAATTTGGGAATAGAAGACCCCCATCTAATCAATAAGGAAGATTATATAAATCTTGAATAAAACAAGAAAAACATCATGACTATCTTGCATGTTAGCAAATTGATTGTGATAGTAGTAAGGTTAGTCAATAATTTCCACACCGTTATATTCAATCTTTAGATCATTAGGGGGGTAAAAGCATGGAAAATACTCATGGCAAGATCTTTAAAATAGGCATATTTAACTTCAAGCATTTCTACAGACCATAGGAAGGTGGATGTAAACTTAGTGACTATAATTACCACCACAAAGACTATCCCCTTTGTGACTATGACAAGGTAACACTGTCATGCTCTTTATGACAATCCCTTCGCCAATGGGGGTGATGGCCTAATAACATTTATCTCCTTTGTGATTTCAATGCCTCTCTAATATGCTATCATAGGACTCTTGACAGTCCTTATGTATCACTGAAGAACGCTTCCAGCAAATCTAAAAGGAGGGCTTAAGATTACATACAAAGTCCTAGCCTTCATACCCTAGTCACATATCACCCCTCTAAGAAGACCTCAAGACTTTATGGGTTCCAAACATAACACAAACCCAGTCCTATATGACTGTCACTACCCTAGGTCCCTCAAAATTCTTATATCAACCTTCCCTTGGCTGGCAAGGGTCTTGAAACTCCATTGTCCCTGCTAGTCCAAACTTGCAATGGTCAATATAATGATTCTACTACAATTCATAGGTAGGGCTACACTAAGGAATTCCTACCTACCCTAAGGAAGTCCTACCCACACCTAAACTATGATCTATCCATGATCTTATCAAGCATGATCTTATGATAGTGTTTGGACTGAACCTATATAGTTTTAGGGCATTCACACATCTCAATTATAGTGTGGTGTGTGAGGAATTATTACTAAATGGTTGCTACCATCCACATAAACTATACGCATATTTGAAGACTGTAATATGACATTATTGTGATGGAATCCTAGGTTGGAATGAAACTAGGCCTCAAACCATTTTAAATTGATTCCTTGCAAAAAAAATTGATATGAGAGCCATTGTGTCTTTGAATACCATTCCACCAGCCTGTGGACCTAGTTCAAGGTGTGTAACAAGTCTAATAAGCAACAAGATCCTTCTTCCGGTCATACTGAGAACCACAAAATAATGGATTTAAATCATGGAACATATATAATTGATACCTTTAATGCATCTTCCATGTAAGTAAGTTTAAAACTGAAGATTTGGGAGTAGCAAACGACTTCTGAATAAATGTTCATTAGAAAAGAAAGAAAACAAATAGTTTTGAAATGGAAAAAACAAAAATCACAAAATCTAAAGGTTTCCATATTCCGCTAATCCCTTCTTTATCCACACACCTACTTGGAGTGCATCTTTGATCTTCCTTCAATTCACCCTAACTTCATAATACATCAAGAAGATATGAGAGCAGTCATGCAATACACAAAGTATACATTAATTTAATAACTAAACATTTAATCCTAAACTAGGGGGTAGAGGGAGCTCATTGCTACGTGCCTTTAAACTGCCAAAAACACACAAAACAAAACCCAAAATGTGGAGGGATCTCATTTCTACACTCCTTTACACCACCCCAGTGGGAAGAAATGCAAAACAAAACCCAAATGTGGAGGGAGCTCATCCCTATGTGCCTTTAGACAACACTCGAGGGAAGACATGACAAACATGCAAGGAAGAGACATGGAATACACAAGCACCACATAGCATATCATCAACATATTATACGTCTTATACATGGAAAACACAGGTGATGGGAAGGAGATTATTTCTAAGTCCCACCATCTAAAACACATTTCAAACACACCTGATGGTTGAGCTACACTACCACAACCACTAAAGAAACGCTTAAGGGTGAATAACTCAAGACCCACCCTGCCTCCGTAGAGGACTTTGTTAAAAGGATGTGCACTAGATCAAGATATACACCATCTTGCCTCGCAATGAGGACTCTGTATAAAAGGATGTGCACTAGCTCAAGAAATACGCCATCCAGCCTTCTACAGAAGGGATTTCAAAAATGCCACCCTACCTACATTGCAGAGATGCCTTTCGGTGAAAAGGAAGCATGTTCACAATATTCATAAGCTTGTCAAACACATTCTATCAATGTCTAAAGAAAACATGCATAATGTACCCCCACCTTAAAGTGATTGACTCCACTTGCCAAGAGCAATCACATTTAAGATAAAGTTAACAAACGTGCAAGGAAACAAGAGCCTCTGCAAAGCCCATGCCCCCAAGGTGACATTTTCTTTACAATCATCGAATGCTTTCAAAAATCACACACATTAGTACCAAATGCTAAATAATATCAATCAAATAAGTTAATCATATCAAATAAACAAGCCAAGGCTATACTTCCACATTTGGAACTGAGTATAGCCATGAGGTTAAATACTTTTGGTATCTCAGAACCGAGTGTAGCACAAGGTGAGACACAACACTTGTCAAAGACATATCAAAGTGCATATAGCGGATTAGTATTCCAAAGTATTTTTCACAAGATTCTTCACAACATAATATATAACACAAAGTGACTCTACTAGTCAAGTGTTAGAATTATATCAATGCCATCTTCATATATGGACTAGGTCCATTTTTGCTTACTTATTGAAGGGACACACAATTCGTATCAGTTGTATGTTTATCGTCATCTACTAACTAAGTAGAGCCACAAAATAATGGTAACAATAAAAATGAGAGAGATAAGGCAAAAGTGACTTGGGTTTACAACATAGGAGGATGCCCCCAAGACATTCTCCATGATGTTATACCCCCAAGGCACAACACACAACAATAAAATAGATGAGATTAAAGTAGAAGAATATAGAGACAAATAGAATAGTGGTCACAATAGGGGCACTCTCCTTGTATCCTTGACCTTACAAGAGTATCAAGGGTCATCCAAAGAGACCTAAACAACATATAACACAACACATAAGAGGAGGCCACGTAAGAAAGCAACTCAAAGAGGTTCTACATCAAAGGTCGCTAAAAAGGGTTACAAATACTTACCCATTACACAATGGAACTAATGGTTGTCATCGAGAAAATCATCTTCCTCTCAATCTCAAATGCAAGAGGAAATAGGTACATAAAGTACTATTGCCCAACTTAAATCATTGTCCTTAATCTCATCAACTTTTAGCTCTTCCTTATTTGATTCAATAGTAGTTGGTGGAATGTTTTCTTATTGAGGTGTTTCTTGTGGAGCTAAGGCTTGTCTCTTCCTCCTTCTTTCTCTTTCTTTCCTATTCTTTAGTGTTTTATTAGTGATGTTGGAAAAAGGATTCTCATGATTTTCCACAATCTTCGACATTTTAGAGGAGGAAGTTGGTACAAAATTGACTTTTTTGGATAAACTTCTTTGTTCCTCATGTGTATCTCCTGATCCTTGAAAGGATGGTGGGGGATGTACCTCAATAAAGACTCCTTTACCTCATGGTAGAGGGGATTCTTTCAATTTAGGCTACTCTTCACTATCCACTTGTTCAAGAGGAGGTCCAGCCAAGTTTGTTAATAACTTTGCTTTGTATCTTTGATATCCCAAAAAGAATTGATCTTCTCTTGGTTGAGGAGGCTCAATAGCTTGTGGCCAAAAGTAGTCTAGGATGATTTTTTTGTGAGTAACCATAGGCTTCCACCTACTATGGTGGACAACATACACTCTCCCTTAGTGAGAGAATTTTAGACATTTATGAATTGTAGAAGGGACCGCTTTCGGGGACTTGAGCCATGGATGGCCTAGTTTCACATGAAATAGGTCGAATGTAGGAATGATGTCAAATGAATGATCAAGGGATTCCTCCATTACGTTAATCAATAATGTATCTTCCCAATAGCTGAGAGGAAAGCTCCAGTATGTGTCTTAATCATCATATGTGTGGGTTCATAAGATTCTTGTATCAAATCATGCACATAGAGGAACTCTTCAGTAATCACATTCATCTTACATTTAGGATCCATAGGGACCCCTCTTGTAGGGTTTCCACTTATACGTGTGGTGATGTAAAGAGGTCCCTCAATGTATCCAGTTGTTCTATCATGTGGTGTAAATGTTATTTCAGGTTCAAGAGTCTTTCTCTTCCTATAAACCTGAGGAGGGACCATGCGATTATTATTGTGATAAGAAGCCATGTATGTGAGATGGTTTCACACCAAAGCACTTGTTTGAGGAAATTGGGTATTTAAAGAGAAAAACACATAGATTTCATGAAAAACAAAGTATATATGATGGAAATAGTGCTACACAACAAGGCAAGATGGATGATGTAAAAGTTTACTTAAAGAAGTTTTAAGAAAGTGTGTAAAACACTTAATGCTGAAATACATAATGTGTAATTGCAAAATTTGAATTATAAATACAAGGATACACGATGAAGCAACACTAAAACTCCACATCATATTTGAATGAGTGTTTAAAGGATCATCAAAATCTCAAATAAGATTTTGACTACTAACCCTAGCTTTTTAGAATAACTAGGTTATATGAAAAATGCAAAATTTCAACAAAACCCTAACAAATGAAATATGCAAATGCAAGATGTGAGATCATGAAATGATTAATTTTTGTAATTTGTCTCAATTATAATGTGTAAATCAGATTTTTAAATGTTTCCAATGATATTTAATGAGAATAATGCAAAACTATGCCTTTATGTAAGGCTATAATGTTTTTTTTTTCAATTTTTTTCAAATGTATGCTAAATTTTTCAATGCAAGATGACAATATGATATGAATGAATGCAATGACTAATTACAACACTCAGAAAGATACAAAATGCTCACTATTCTAGGTTCACTAAAATGTTATGTATGCAAAGGGAAAAGGATGAAATGTTGTTAACGGTATATCAAATCAAACCCTCCTTTCAAAATAACATTTGAGGACAAAACTGAGCCAAGTCACTACAAGATGGATGAGGACTCGACTGCTGATTTTTTGCTCAAAAATGAAATGGAAAGAATAGATTAGATTGAGAGATTTATCAAACCCTAGGTCAAGTAAGCCTCAAACCCTAATTATAGACCAATCGAGTTTAAACAGATGGAATGCTATAGAAAACTACATAGGAAAGTACTCAGGGAGGATCAGAAACATACTAGAACTTAAGTTTTTAAAAGTAAAACCCTAGAGGACAATGGGGCAGGCACGCAAGTTGAGGAGGGCATCATTTCTAGAGATTCTAAATAGAGAACTGTAGTAGACTGTATGATCTCGATCCTAATTATGGAGTCAAGCTTGTCGGGAGGACTACGGGGTGAGTGCCCTGGTCCAGGAGGAGGAATATTCACAAGATTCTTCCATATCCCAAAACCTAATCCTTCAAACTATTTCTCTATACCTATACTTTTCCAACTCTCGCACCTGTAACCTGTACACATGAAGGAGAGGGCTGGGGGTTGTGGTGTCTAGGAGCTTGCCTCAGTCAATCCCTAAAAGGACAATGAAGTCCTTTAAATGCTCTTTTCTCAATATCACAAGTTTGCATTATCCATGTTATGCATAAATTAATGCATAAACCTATTTAAATATGCTATCCTACTAACATTCTTAAATTAAATCAAGAGGGCTAACCAAGGGAAACCTTTTGAGAGGGCCCAAGCTGACAAGCATTGAGATTTTCCCTGGGCAATCAGAGTGGACTTAGGCACGGGTACCCAAGTCCCAAGGCTCTTTTTGGGTTAGGGTTAAGGTTTAGAATGAGACCCTAGTCCCCATTTGATATGGGTTTCGATGGAAATTGCTCTGGGATGAATATTTAATTTTGAAAGTGTTAACACAGGGACCTAGGAGCTAATCTAGGAGGTAAAAGGACATAGGGAAACTTTTTTCTCTATAATAGTTTGTTTTACCCAATTTAAGAGTGCATAAATATACTAAGCGAAGTGCACAAGATTAAATTTGTGGGTGATGCAACAAGGGACTTGTTACACCTACTTATGTTTGTATGTGCTTTTAGATTTGGTGTGGTATTATTTTGTAGAGTGATCAAAAGTTACATCTTTAAATGATGAGCATATCAATTTAAAGTTGTACACTATCTTAATCTTGATATTATTCACATAGTAGTGCAAAACCTTGAAATACAGTAAAAATTGCAAAAAAAATAATTTTTGGAATGCAGTGAGAAATCACTAGAGTTTCTAGCAACTCACCACAAACTTTTTGACTAAGGAAAGGGAAGAACCCAGAAATCCATTAGGCACAAAGTTGCCCTACATAAAAATTTCAAGGTACAACTCCACAAAAAAATAAATACAAACTATCAAGGGCAACTTTGATCTACCCCCATTTACCTCCTAAAGTAAGTTCAACCATGTTGAATAATGAGAATCTACAATCCAATTCAAACAAGTCATAGAAGAATCCCCACACCTTTGTTATTACATTCTACACTTGGACTTCCAACTCAATTAGTGGTTTGATTAACTTATAGGCTTCTTCCACAATTGGAACCAAATGTCAATTTTTGAATCTAGTCTCATTCTTCTTCTTCTCATCAATTTATGCTGAAACCTCTACATAGACAATATCCTTTTGTGCTCATCGAATGGGGAAGATAATCCTTGTTCCACCAATTAGTCAATAAGACTCAACACACTTGAAACCATCCATTGTAGTGATGTTGACTAGGATTTGCACCTTTGCACCATCGTATCCCCTTAGGCTATATTGAACACCTTCCTATTTTCCTTCCTTCTATCGTTGACACCTGCATTAGTTAATGTGTTAGTTAGCAAGATGGAATGCTTGTTCTTGAATGCTTCCACATTTGCAATCATGGGGGCCAAAGTGATTATGATGCCATCAAATTCTATTTGAATCTCCTATCCTTGCATATCAGTGGCACCAACAAAGTTTATAGCATGTCTCAATCCACTAGTATCCTAAGTGACACTATCCCAATAGAGTTTACACAATTCCTTCATTAAGTCCTATTAAAAATGAAAGAAACACTACTTCAATGGAAATCTAATTCAAATAAATTTCTTCAATCTTTTAAGTGTGTATTATTGATTGAGTTGTAACAAGAAATGAAGCTATGCTTCATAGAAATGCAAAATCAGAAATCTGAACACATAACACAATGTTTAATGTGCAGAAAAGCCTTTCGAGTAAAAACTTCGACACAGGAAAGAGGCCCAATGTTTTTATTAATCTAAAAATGATTTATAATACAACAACACCACCAATCTCTCCTTCAGTCTTCAATCTGACAGCATTCCGGTAGCACCTGAGTACTTGTAATCTTGTTATGCATCTCCTCTACTATGTCATGGCTTTATTGAGTTTACACAACCTCCACCTTGGAATATGCAACATTCAATGACTTCTTAGAAGCTCATAACACTTGTCAAGAGTCAACAAACAACCTTGGGCGTTCATGGACAAGAAAAAGCTCTTACGGGGTCATAAAAGTTGTCATACATGCATCCTACACTTGGGAAAAGATGCCCATGCAAGCTTGAACGCCTAGGAGCCAAATAGCCACTTACAACATCTTATGATGTGTCATATGTTGTCATAAATGTCATAGATTCTTATGACAACTTATAGTTGTCATAGAATCTCTTACGCCTTCTTACAAAATCTATGACATGCGTCATAACACTAAAAATGGTTGATTCCTCCATATGTGCACACCACTTTAACCAATTAGCATTTACCATATTTGCATCCCGTAACTACCGCTGATAACTCTAGAACTTACCAGTGCAGTAATTCTGTAATTACTGTGGACAGTAATAATTTTTTACCACTGTCGGTGAAACTTGTACATCTCCTTATGGGTAATTACAAATTACAAATAATACATGGAATAAATACAATATTGGGATTTACAAGGTTAATGGCACCTTATCCCAACATTCTCCCACTTGACATTATATATTGTAAATCAACCTATAGGAAATCAAATGAAAAACAATCAGGGACTAGAAACAAGGCCCGTGGCCTCTCTACACCACACGAACTTCTATGTGCTCATAGGCTTGGTCAATGAATCTACAACATTCTCCTAAGTGTCTATCTTCTTTAGCTCAATCTCTCCATTTGCAACCAACTCTCAAATAAAGTGATACTAAAAATCAACATGCTTAGTCTGAGCATGATACATGGGATTCTTGGCCAAACAGATTGCACTCTAGCTATTACAACCAATTTGAGTGATCCTGCAATCAAATCCAATACCTGTACACAATCTTCTCAACCAAACTACCTCCTTAGAGACATGAGTTGCAGCCATATACTCTCCTTCTGTGGTGGACAAAGCAATTATGGGCTACCTCTTACTCATCCAACTCACTGCACCTCCAAACAGAGTAAACACATAGCCACTAGTGGACCTTCAACTGTCTAAGTCACCTACCCAATCTACATCAACAAAACCCTATATGTCCAAATATTTATTAGAACTATTAGTACCAGAATAAACCAAACAATGATCAGGAGTACATGCAAGATATTTAAACACCCTCTTCGCATAATTCCAATGTTGTCTACTAGGGTTAGACATAAATATTCTCAAAGCTCCCACTGCTTGGGCAATATCTAGTCTAGTCCAAACCATTGCATACATCAAACTCCCTACAACACTAGCATATGGCACATTAGACATATCCTCAAAATCATCCTCAGTCTTTAGACACATATCTACTGAAATCTTAGTACCAATGGGTAAAGGAACTCTAACTATGTTACAGTTCTACAAACTAAACCTCTGTAAAATAGTATTCACATACTTTGTGACAACCAAAGCTTTCTGTTAACTCTATCTCTTCTAATCTCCATTCCTAGAATATACCTAGCAACACCAAGATCCTTCATGTCAAATGCTCCTAAAATTTAGGCTATAAGCTCACTGATCATACTCTTAGTATTGCTAAAAAGTAACATGTCATCAACATACAAAGCAATAACCAGTATAGAATCATCAATACAATGAATGTAAACACAATGATCCTCCTCAATTCTAACAAAACCCAATTTCAAAATAAATGAATCAAACTTTTGATACCACATTTTGGGGGACTGTTTCAAACCATAGAGAGACCTCTTTAACCTGCAAACCCAATGTTCTTTCCCTTTTACCTCAAAACCTACAGGCTATTGCATATAATTTCTTCTTTAAGATCTCCATGCAAGAATGTAGTCTTAAAATCTATTTGCTCAATCTCCCAATCATAAGTTGTAGAAATGGATAATAGAAATCTAATAGAATTCAATTTAGCAACAGGAGAGAATATCACACCAAAATCAACTTCCTCTCTCTGGGAGTAGCCCTTGGCTTCCAGTCTAGCTCTATACTTTTTCAATGACCCATCTACTCCAAACTTCTTCTTGAAAACCCACTTACAACCTATGGCCTTTCTTCCTTTGAGCAAATGAACAAGATCCCAGGTGTTACAAGAGTCTAAAGCCATCATCTCCTCCTGCATGGCTAACTGCCAAGACTCGCTATCATCTACAAAATAAGCTTCCTTGTAGGATCTAGGTTCATTGTTAGTACTCAATAAAGCATATACACAACATAAATCTAGTGGGCTATACCTATCAACTGGATTCCATTGTCTTGTGGATCTCCTCAAGGGTGGAGTAAGAAACTCTACTCGCTCTTTTGCATGATCATCTGCACCAACTTCTTTTGTCACAACATACTCATCTTCATCAGAACTACTCAAATCTTCTTCTTCTTCTTCACCCCCAATCCATCATTCTATTCTTCCTAAGGTGTATCCTACTAATCTAAATCAAAGTGCACCTTCTTTACCTTTTCTTCTTTTTCTTTTGGCTACTCAGGTTCAAAAATAACTCTAAGTTCCTTGAAAATAATATCTCTAGAAAATATGATCTTGCAAGTTAGTGGATTCCAAAGCTTATAACTTTTCATGTTATCACCATATCCAATGAATGTACACTTTTTCAGCTTTTGGATCCAACTTAGATCGATTTTCCTTAGGCACATGAACAAAAGCATCACAACCAAAAACCCTTAAATGTGAAACAAAAGGTTTCTTACTTGTCCACACTTCATAAGGTGTCGAATCAAGAGCCTTACTAAGAAATCTGTTTATCAGGTAGCAAGCAATACACACAGCCTCTGCCCAAAAGAATTTATCCAACTGTGCATCACTAAGCATACTTCTAGCTCTTTCTATAATTGTTTAGTTCATCCTTTCTGCAACACCATCCTATTGTGGTGTATACGGAGTTGTCTTTTGTCTCATTATACCTCCATGCTTGCAAAACTCAACAAATTCCTTAGAGCAATATTCCCCTCCATTGTCAGATCTTAATATTTTTATCTTTAAACCTGATTGGTTCTCTACTAAGACTTTGAATTCCTTAAACTTAGTGAAAACTTTAGATTTATGTTTCATAAAATAAATCCATGTATATATGGATTCATCATCAATGAAGGTGACAAAATAATGAGATTTTCCAATAGATTCATTATCCACGGGTCCAAACACATCTGTATGAATAATTTCTAATTTCTCTTTTTCTCTATTGTTTCCTGAAGGAAATTATTTTTTGTTTTGTTTATCAAACACACAATGCTCACATAAATCAAAGCACTCATTAGAATAAGAGAAACCATCCAACAATTCTTTATTCTTAATAGTTTTTAATACATTATTGCTTGTGTGGCCCAATCTGTGGTGCCACAACATACAAGTGTTTTCAAAAGCCTCGAAAACATAAGACTCATTACAAACTGTAGTGGCTTCAAGCTTAAACAAGTTCCTAAATCTCTTCCCTTTCGCTACCACCAAGTTCCCTCTCACCAATCTACAACCATGCTTGTCAAATGTCACATGCATTCCCAAATCATTCAACTGTGAAACTGAAATCAAATTTCTAGCTAATCCAGGAATATGCAAAACACTAGGGAGGGTTTTAATCCTCCCATCACTAAAACATAATAATACCTTTCATTTCCTGACAATCGGATATGAAGAGTTGTCACCAAAGTAGATATTACCTCCATCATATTCTTCATATGTGGAGTACAATTCCTTATGTGGGGTCATATGAAACAAGCATCCTAAGTCAACCAACCAGTGATCATTAGAAACAACATTACATGCATACAGTAAAACATCTTCACCTGCATTCAAAGACTTATCTGAAGCACTCTCCCACTATTTCTTGGGGTTTCTACACTACTTCTTCACATGTCCCCTTTTACTATAGTTCTAACACTTAACTATGTTCTTTTTACGAGGAGTCTTAGACCGACCCTTGGACTTGTCCTTAGCCCCTTTCTGATCTCCTTTAGGTCCCCCTTCCTTAGACCTTCTCCTGATACTAAGAGCATCACCTAAACTATCAAAACTCTTCTTCCTCAATTCTTGTACCAGTAAACTGCAACAAGAGCATCCAACTTCAGATCTATGAGGTTAGCGGTGATAGATAAAATGCCATTTTCCCATAATTCAAGTAAAGAACAAAGAAGCGAGATGCATTTATCTTCCTCATTAACTTTGACAACTACTGAAGGAAGCTAACTCATCAACAAATTAAAAGAATTTAAATGTTGTACAACCAACTCATCCTCTTTCATTTTCAAAGAAAATAACTTCCTTTTTAAATAGAGTTTATTTACCATACTCTTGGCTTGGTAGATCTCACGCAACCGATTCCACAATTTATGTGCAGTCTCTTCCTTTCCGACATTCAGTGGCACATAATATGAAAGACACAAACTAATGGTTCCCCATGCCTTCTTATCCAATTTTGTCCACTCATCTGGAGAGATATCATTGGGTTTCTTCTCCTTTTGAATAGCCAACCATTGATTTATTTCTTCCAACAAATCTTCCATTTTCATCTTCCACAACTCATACCCCGTTCCATTAAACTTTTCAATGTCCAATCGAGAGGTCGATGCAACGGTGGATGTAACCATAATATCAACACAAGTTATGCAAAACAAAGACAACCAAATCTCCCACTCTAGCTATAGCTTCCACACTACCACCCAAGAGTCAAAGTTAGCCAGGCTCTGATACCAAATGTTAGAAATGAAAGCAACACTACTTCAATGGAAATCTGATTCAAATAAATTTCTGTAATCTTTTAAGTGTGTATTATTGATTGAGATAGTAACATGAAATGAAACTATGCTTCATAGAAATGCAAAATCAGAAATCTAAACACATAACATAATGTTTAACATGGAGAAAACCCTTTCAGGTTAAAAACTCCGCATAGGAAAGAGGCCCAATGTTTGTATTAATCTAAAAATAATTTACAATACAACAACACCACCAATCTCTCCTTCAATCTTCAATCCGACAGCATTCCAATAGCACCTGAGTACCTGTAAACCTATTATGCATCTCATCTACTATGACATGGCTTTATAGAGTTTACACAACCTCTACCTTGGAATATGCAACATTTAGTGACTTCTTACAATCTCATAATACTTGTCAAGAGTCAACAAACAACCTTGGGCATTTATGGACAAGAATAGGCTCTTAAGGGTTCATAAAAGTTGTCATACATGTATCCTACACTTGGCAAAAGATGCCCATGAAAGCTTGAACACCTAGTAGCCAAAAATAGCCACTTACAACATCTTATGATGTGTCATATACTGCCATAAATGTCATAGATTCTTATGACAACTTACAGTTGTCATAGAATCTCTTAAACTTCTTACAGCATCTATGACGTGTGTCATAACACTAAAAATAGATGATTCCTCCACGTGTGCACCCCACTTTGACCAATTACCATTTACCATAGAAAATTACATCCCATAACTACCACTGGTAACTCTGAAACTTACCAGTGCATTAACTTTGTAATTACCGTGGACATTAAATAATTTTTTACCACTGCGAGTGAAACTTGTATATCTCCTTATGGGTAATTACAAATTACAAATAATACATGGAATAAATACAATATTGGGATTTATAAGGTTAATGGTACCTTATCCCAACAATTCCAAGGATAATGACTATGTGCCCACCACTCTAGCCTCTACCTTGGTCTTTAACTCCTTTACCTTGGCCTTCAACTCCTCTATTTATTTCAGATTTGCAATTTTCTTACTAAGTTAAGCCAAGGTATCATCCTAAGTGAACATTTTTTTTCCAGTTCTAGGTAAGTCATCATTCACATTGCTCTTTAACCTTAAGCTTTCTAATTTGGTTGTCATCTTGTATTTCCTTTTTATGTCCTCTCTCCTATAGTTCATTCATTTTATTTCCCATCTAATCAACCTTTAACTTTAAGGTGATGAATTCTTGCTTAGTCATCTCTTCACTAGCCTCTATTACTTGAGACTTTTATTGGTGTTTCACCACTAAAATTTTCATTTCTACCATCTTGCCGTGTAACTGATTGACTTGAGGACTAAGTTGGTTTGCTTTGAACTTGTAGTCTTTAGTCACCAAATTATTTTTCTCTTTCAAAGAGGATATGTGTAGTTTTAATGCATCTACTTTCTATTTTGAGGCTATGTTTGTGAGCTCTAGGGTTAAATTATTTTGCTTGTCATCATCTAGCTAGGTTCATAGAGGTGTAACTTCCTTCTTTCGCTCCTCAATTTTTCTTCAACCTTATGGGCCCTGAGCTCCATCTCCTTTGCCTTCTCCTCTTCTTTACTAACCATGACCTAAGGACCTAGCCCAAGTGATTTTTTCCATGGTATTCCACTCTTTTTGCAAGGACTTGGCTCTTACATCGACATTCTAAAAAGTTTGAGTTACCTATTGTAAATCAACTAATGTCTTTTATAGTATTTTCTCCATAGGCAAATAATATGTGGCCACCATCTTGGACTAATCCATGCCAATTCCTAGATCTAATACTTTGTAGTCCATCATTTGCATTTGTTCCATGGGCTTGATCTCTATGGGAGTGACCTCATGTGTGAAGAGCTAGGTTTGTCTCTACTCATCAAATATCATTGATGTCCTCTTTCTTGCAGGTTTCTTCCCATCAATCTCCTTATCGTTTTACTTTTTCTCATTAGCCTCATCTTTTAGTTCCTTGCATGATTTGAGCATAGGTTGTTGGATCATTGATTAAAAAGTAGGGATAATGACAAGTCAAACACTAGAGGCAAGGTTGAAGAATGGTGTGAAATCATATAATAGGAGGATCTAGGAGCTTGGGAATATAGAGGGGATTGGAGAGATTGCAACTAAGTGTATGGTGATGGGTTTAAACCCAAGGTTTGAGGGCATGTCACTCCAATGGAAAGATGTTGGGTCGGAGAGGCAAATTGGGAAGATAAGGATTGAGCATAAGCGGTAGCAATGGATGTGATAGGTATAATGAAACTAGTAGAGGCCAAAGCCACTATTGTAGAGCCAGTGGGTGTAGAAGGAGAGAAGAAAAGGTGATATAAGTGACATTTATTGTGATTTCTACTGGTGTAACTGTTGATTCTAGTTATTTATTTTCTTACTTTCTATTCTAGTTAGCGCTAACAATTGCTTGTGCTCCACATTGAGTGGATGAAGTTCATTACATGCTGGAAGATTGCTTTCCTCAACCTTTTGTAGGGGATAACCTTGTCCCTCAGTATGTTTTCCTTGTTTTGGCTAATATTACGAGCAATTGGGTAACCATTGGAGGTGTCTAGATCTTTTGTTCACTTACTTTGCTTTGTGATTTTCTACCTTTAGTACTCTCCTTGACCACGAGTTGTTGATAGCTTGGGTAGTGTTTGTCATTTCCCCTTCTTATTAAGCCATCTTTAGAGGTCATGTGCCCATTTCCATATTTCCCAATGGGCAAGGGCTAAGTGCTATGGAAATATTTTTATAAGGGGATCATAATTTATTAACTATTTGGGTGAAGTCAGTGGAGCATCTTTGCTAGGCTAGAAAAATTATGTGAGAACATGTAAGAAGAAGTTATCATTATGGGGCCTATTTTAGGGAGGAATCTGAACCCAAATTGCAATTGCTATTTGTTTGCAATGACAATTTATAGGGAGGGCATTAGGGTTATGACCATTGCTAAAAAACTATGAACATGCCTTAGATTGTGCAAAAGCTCATCACTTCCTCAATTTGATCCTATATACAATACCTTTATGGGGGTTATATAAGTGATAACATTTGGATGTTTTTCCAAATCTCGTTCATTTTAGCAATAAGGGAGTTGATTCTACAAAGATCACAATTATTTCCAAGAACATCCAAAAGTATAGTGAAGGTTATGACATCAAGAAGAAGACATTTAATTAGGGCTAAATAGATGTGGTCTTAGGCCTTGTTTGTTTTGCAGAATTTACAAAGGGCATGAATGGACTAAGTGATGTGTACAACATAAATTTTGTGAGTGATGCAATGAGGGACTTGTTACACCTAATTATGTTTGTGTATGGTCCACGATTAATCTTACAAACACAGGCCCCTTTAATACACTCACATAGACCACTTAGCTACTCCAACACTGTTGTGACCCAACCAATAGGGACCCTGAGGGAAATTAACCTTTCCGGTTGGTTTAATTTTTTAGGAGAAGTAGAGGTATTTTTGTTCTACTTGAAGTTGACGTGCCAAAACAACCATCAACATCACCCTACATAAAAATTTCAAAGCACAACACTACAAAAAACAACTGCAAACTATCAATGGCATCTTTGATCTACCCCCATTCATCTCCTAAACTAACTTCAAGCATGTTGAACAGTAAGAATCTATAATCCAATTCAAACAAGTCATAGAAGAAGCCATGCACCTTTGTTATTGCATTCTACAGTTGGACTTCCAACTCAATTGCTGGTTTGATTATCGTATAGGCTTCTTCCGCAATTGGAACGAAAGGCCAAATTTTTAATGTAGTCTCATTCTTATGAACTTCTCATTAATGTACTCTAAAACCTCTACACAAGAAGTTTCCTTTTGTGCTCATCAAATGGGGAAGATAATCATTGTTGCACCAGTTGGTCAATAAGACTCAACACACTTGAAACCATCCATTGCAATGATGTCAATTGGGATTTTCCCCTTTGCACCATCATATCCCCTTAGCCTACATTGAACAACTTCCTATTTGCCTTCCTTCTATCAATAATACCTACATTAGCTGGCAAGGTAGAAAGCTTGTGCTTGAATGCTTCCAAATTTGCAATCATGCGAGTCAAAGTGGTTGTGATGCCGTCAACTTCTATTTGAATCTCCTTGGCTTGCATATGAGTGGCACCAAAAAAGTTTACATCATGTCTCAATCCTCCAGTGTTCTAAGTGACGCTATCCCAATAGAATTTACACAATTCCTTCACTAAGTCCAAGGATACTGACTATGTGCCCACCGCTCTAGTCTCTACCTTGGCCTTCAACTCCTCTATTTCTTTCAACTTTGCAATTTTCTTACTGATTTGATCTAAGGTATCATCCTAAGCTAACATTTATTGTCTAGTTGCAGCTAGGTCATCATTCACATTGCTCTCTAATATTAAGGTTTTCAATTTGGGTGTCATCTTTTATTTCCTTGTTATGTCCTCTCTCCTATATTTCATTAATTTTATTTCCCTTCTCATCAACCTTTGAGGTCAAGGCGATGCCTTCTTGCTTAGTCATCTCTTCACTGGCCTTTATTGCTTGAGCCTTTTGTTGATGTTTCACCACTAAAATTTTCATTTGTACCATTTTCCCTGTAACTGATTGACTTGAGGACTAAGTTGTTTTTCTTTGAACTCCTAGTCTCTAGTCTCCAAATTATTTTTCTCCTTCAAAGAGGCTTGTGTAGTTTTAATACATCTGATTTCTGTTTCGAAGCTATGTTTGTGAGATCTAGGGTTAAATTCATTTGCTTGGTCCGTCATCTAGCTAGGTTCACAGAGCTGTAACTTCCTTCTTTAGCTATTCAATTGTTACTTCGGCCCTATGGGCCCTGATCTCCACCTCATTTTCCTTATCCTTTTCTTTACTAACCATGACTAAGGACCTAGCCCAAGCACATTGTTGCATGCTATTCAACTCTTTTTGCAAGGACTTGGCTATTACATTGACAATCTGAAAAGTTTGAGTTACCTATTATAACTTAACTTCTATCTTTTGTAGTCCTTTCTCCATAGCCAAATAATATGTGGCCACCATCTTGGGATTTTCTTGCATCAAATCTACTTTGTCAACTCCCTAGCATGCTCCATGTTAATTCCTACATCTAATACTTGGTAGCCCATCATGTTTGCATTTGTACCATGGGCTTGATCACTATGGGAGTGACCTGTGTGAAGAGAAAGGTTTGTCTCTACTCATCAAATATTGTTATTGTCCTCTTTCTTGCAGGTTGCTTACCATCAATCTCTTTGTCCTTTTGCTTCTTGTCATTAGCCTTATCTTTTAATCCTTGTATGATTTTTAAACCCAAGGTTTGAGGGCATGTCACTTGAATGGAAGGATGCTGGGTTGGAGAGGCAAATTGGGAAGTTAAGGATTGAGCATATGTGCAGCCAACAATAGAAGTGGTAGCAATGAATGTGATAGGTATAATGAAACTAGTAGGGGCCAAAGCCACTATTGTAGAACCAGTGGGTGCAAAAGAAGAGAAGAAAAGGGGATAGAACTGACATTTATTGTGATTGCTACAGGTGTAAATGTTGATTCTAGTTAGTTATTTTATTGCTTTCTATTTTTGTGCCTGTCTCCGTAGTGCCCTCTGCTTTCTTCTCTCTTTGGGTCACTTTTCTCACTAACAATTGCTTGTGCTCCACATTGAGTGGATGAAGTTCGTTAGATGTTGAAAGATTGCTTTCCTCAACCTTTTGTAGGAGATAACCTTTTGTAGTAGATAACCTACTTATGTTTGTGAGCATTTTTAGATGGGGTATGGTATTGTTTTGTAGAATGAGTAGAAGTTACCTGTTTAAATGAGGAGCATATCAATTTCAAGTTATGCACTATCTTCATCTTGATATTGTTTACATAGTGGTGCAAAACCTTGAAATGTCTTCTCTCCTCTTAATCTCCTCTTAGAAAGAAGGTAAAAGCAAATAAAATTCTTAACCTCATTTAGTCCATCCTATCTTTGTAAATTTTTCTTTTTTGTAATGGTTAAAATTGCATCCCTTACACTTTTCCCCTTCATTTTGGGCTCACTATAACCTCATTGTCCTTTAATTAACCCTAGCCTTACCTAATCCTATATGAAATCATTCTTAGGAACTTGTTCAGGTCTTTAATTTATCCATTTCCAGTCTTGGTTCAAATCCTTAATTTTCAAGATTGACATATGTTAATATTATAGGTTCCAACTTTAATATCTGACAGAAATCCCCCTTCCATTATGCTTTGATGGATATCCCTACCCTACTCCAAAGCTCCCATTTTGGCACACGCAAGGAGGATGCTGGCTTTACAACTGCCAATTACATTCGCTTAAAACCTTCGAAAGCCTTATCGACAAATCCATTTTATTCATATCCTGCAATCATGGCATTCCATGAGACCACATTTATTTGAGCCATTTTGTCAAACACATTTGCGAGTGCAACATCTGACAAAATTCCTCTATACTTTATCCTTTGATGGAAGTCCATACCTTGTTCCAAAGCTCCCATTTTGGCAGAGGCAGGGAGGATGCTGGCAAAGGTTGCGGAGTGTGGCTTTACACGTGCCAATTGCATTTGCTTGAAAGCTTCTAAAGCCTTTTCAACAAATCCATTTTGTGCGTATACGGCAATCATGGCATTCCATGAGACCACATTTCTTTGAGGCATTCGCTCAAACAGTTTACGTGCCTTGTCTTTGCTTCCACATTTCGCATACATGTCTACAAGAGTATTTCCATCTACAACATCTGACAAAATTCCTTCTTATACCCTGTCCCAAAATTCCTTCTTATTCCTCAATCGGTGAATCAAAGCAGTTCATCGGCCGTAGTCCATCAAACAAATTCATTGAATCATTCGTGGATCCACCCCTAAGCTTCGGCACAGGTTGTGGCAAATGTAAATGGGTTGGAGACCTGTTTGTTGCATATGGTGAAACAGCGAGACTTTCTGGTGAGGATACCCATGTTTCTGTACGCTGCAGTAAACATCTTCCATGAGACGATATCTCCATTGTTTTTTGGTTGCAATCAAACACTTTACGGGCATCCACTAAACTTCCTGGGCGGGAACAAAATTTGAACTGGGCGTTAATGGCGATAGTTCGTGGTTCAAAAGAAGCGGGCCCGGCCATTAGGGGTGAATGTTGAGGTCATCGATCTACAACACAAATAATAAATACTGGGCGGAGAAGTTGCATATAAATTGTTTGTATGTTGGCGTCCTCAACGTTCAAACCGAATCGTCAAGACTCCAAACTGTTTGTATGTTGGCGTCCTCAACGATGAAACTGAATCGCCAAAACTCCAGCTGCACTTATTTAAGCCTTGATGTGCATTTCAATCCTCAGCATTTCCTATTGTATGCAATTACAAATGGGAAACAGATTAGATGTTGTTAAGAAATTCATGATATTGTTTATGCTTGTACTAATTTTTGGATGCGCGATAACCTGCGGCTGCACAAATGATGGAGATTGCGAAGGCGTCGCGGGTTATTGCTGCCTTTTTAGTTCTCCGGGTCATTGTTGCTTTTACGATTGGAAAGGCTCAGCTTGTTGCCTTCCCAGTCTTACCAATTCCGAGCCTGTTCGCCCTGACGAGCTTATAAATTCCGACCCTGTTCGCCCTTGATATAAATCGTTCAGTCTTGTCACCTTTCTTCATCTTCAGTAATCAAACTATGTTGTGCTACTTCCATATATGTAGAATAAGGCTGTATATATCATATACAGCAAGGCTGTGTGCTACGAGATATATAAGAATTTTAATCAATAGTCAATATGTTTATTGAACAAACTGCATTATTGTTTTGCATTTTGATAAATTTCTTATGATAAAGGCTCTTTTGGTTATTGTCATTGGATTTAGCTGGTGAGTTCCTGTAAAGAATAACTAGTGCTAAAAGTGGATCCCCATTAAGAGAATGCTATTGCTTATTTTGGCTCCAAAATGCATTATGCCCTCTTGTTGGCCCCTATCTTTTTGCATATACCACTTACTTCCTTTGTTTCACCTTATGACAAAATATGTTGGTAGGGAATTGGCCTTAACAATCTTCTTATGACTAATGCCCTTTGTCAAGATTAAAGGCTCATTTGTAATTTAGATTCTTTGGAAGGCATTATGGTCACTAGTTAAGCCTTTTTTTCAAATGGACTAGAGATGGTTTTAGAACTGGTCTTTCTTTAAATGAATAAATTATTTGGTGTCCTTTAATTATCTATAGGTCCAATTTGTGTTTGATAGAAATGCCTAGAATCAAAGCTCTTCTTATCAATTGCAAAGGCATCCATACCATTAGAGGTTTACTCTCTTTTAAAGACTAGACTTAATGGCCTGCTTTGCAATGAAAATTCTATCTTTCTAATATTGATTTTCCTTCCATTTTTCACACTCAGGAACTTGTTCTTGATCTTATTCTTCACAAGATGGGGCTTTATATCCTCTTTCTTGGTTGAGGAACTAATGGTGGATTTTTAACAACACATTATGAATTATACTCTATGGCTTCTCTACAAGATTCTCAGGGCTTTTTTGTCCTGTACTTTGCAAGCTTAATAGGTATCGAGGATTGAATTCCTCTTCTTAGACTTGGATTAGAGCATAGTCAATGAACCATGATGTTTGTCATATGGTATTTTCCCTCTCTTCTTGTTTATTAAGAATGATAAAATCAAATCATTCCTTCTAAATAACAAAACTAAATTACATCAAGAATTAAGCATAGTATGGCTACCTCCTTCTTTCAAAACAAGTAGAGTTACCATGCCTAATTGCATTAAGAGTTAGATTCCTTATATAATTTCGTACAATGTGATACTCCTCTCTACTTTTGGCCCCAAGATATTGATGAAGGAGTTTGGCCATGACATTTGTATTTGCTTCCCCTAGTTCAACAAAACAAAATGGCTCTCTAGTTAGCTAAACTCATCAAACACCTCACAAAATTTTCATTTTTTAAGCTTCCACCCCTGATCCCTTGTACGTGTTATTCTCAATTTATGAGTATTCATGCATGGTGCTATGATTATTTTTGGGGTTTAGAGCAATAGAAAAGTGTTTGACAACATGCTCAAAATATAGATGTCAAAATTTTATAGAGGTAATATTGTTTAAAATGGATGTATTATATATTCATAATTATAAACAAAGATAGGAGTATGTTTTGATTGCATTGCTTAGTTAGCTGATAATGAAATAGAGAAGAAATCTAATTTATCGACCAATAAAATTTATTAACAAAAATTCATTGCTAAAACATTACAGTCTAAGCCCGCATTAATTTTCAAAGAAATAACTAAGGAACAACTCCCAACTTGTATAAATTTAAATTCATTTAGTAGTTAGCCCAACAATGCACAAATGATATTTGTAGTAGATAATCTCATTTAATAATCAATGAATTATAACGCTAAACTTTAAAGGGTACTCAGAGAGGTACTCTATTTCAGTTGGAGGCACGCACTTCACAGTGCAATAGTTCTTTAGACTTGAAGAAAAGAGCTGTAGTCACTTCATCCCCACCATCTAAACAAGTAGTGAGGAAATTTTTTGTAACAAATTTTGATGGTAGTGCATCTTGTGTACCCAAGGGTGCTCATGCTTTGGAAGTTAAGCTTCCTGCTGAAAAGACTATGTTATGGCATATGATATTTGGCCACATTGGTGAGAATGGTCTTAGAACCCTGAAAAATAAAAACCTCGTTGAGGGGTTAAATGATTGTAATCTCGAGTTTGACTTTTGCGAACATTATATGTATGGAAAGCAAAACAGTGTTTAGTTTTACTCTAGTTCTCAAAAGTCTTCTGGTGTATTGGATCTTATTCATTCTGATGTGTTTGGTCATGTTAGTGTTCCTTCAATCTCCAAATCTCTATATTTTGTATTATAGATGATTACAGGAGGACATGGATTTATTTTCTTAGAAGCAAGATTGAAGTCTTTAGTCGGTTCAAAGAGTTTAAAGCTTTTGTTGAGAATCAAACTAGTAAAAAGATTAAGTGTTTGAGAACTAACAATGGTGGTGAGTTTTGTTCAGCAAAGATCAATAAGTTTTGTAAAGAGCAAGGGATTGAAAGACATAAGACAAATCCATACACCCTATAGCAAAATGGAGTTGCAGAGAGGATGAACAGGACACTGATGGAGAGGGATAGGAGTGTGCTTAGTGGAGGAAGCCTCGAACAAAAGTTTTGGGCTGAAGCTGTAGCCACTTCTTGCTACCTCGTAAATAGGTCTCCTACATCAACTCTTGTTGGTAAGACACCTATGGAGGTGTGGTTTGGTAAGAAGCCTTCAGTTATACATCTTTGTGTTTTTGGTTGTGAGGCATATGCACATGTGCCTAGGGAGAAACGGTCTAAATTGGAGAACAAGGCTATTAATTACATTTTCATTGGCTATGGTGTCAGTGTGAAAGGATAAAAGCTTTGGGATCCTATGGCTGAAAAAGTGTTGTATAGCAGAAGTGTTATTTTCAAAGAGCTAACACCTTCTCCCATTGTTCTACAGCCAAAAGAAACAAAAAAGAAAGAGGATGTGGTTCAGTTTCCTTCTATCCCTGAGAAGATAGAAATTGACAGACCCTATGAGACCTGATTATGAGGAGAGCTCTAGCAGCTCTAAAAGGTCAGAAGAAGAAGCAGAACCTCAACCTCAGCCATTGAGCATGTCTACATGAACAAGGAAGCAACCTGATAGGTTTGGTTATTCATTGCTTGCTTCTAGTTGTGCTTTTTCCTTGCTTACTAACACTGATGAGCGTAGAACTACGATAGAGGCTATGGGCATGAAAGATGCAGGTTCCTGGAAGGAGGCCATGGAAGATGAGATGGCTTCTTTGGAAAAGAATAAAACATGGGACTTGGTGCCTTTGACTGAAGGACGGAAACCTGTTAGATGCAAATGAGTGTTCAAGAAGAAATTTGGTGCAGATGGCAGTGTTGAAAAGTACAAGGCTAGACTAGTTGCGAAGGGGTATTCACAAGTGGACGGAATTGATTATAGTAAAATTTTCTCTCTTGTTGCAAAGCTGACATCTATTTAGTTCTTGTTATCTCTTGCAGTGGCTTATGACTTAGAGGTGGAGCAGATGGATGTGAAAGCAACTTTCCTTCATGGTGATTTGGAGGAAGAGATTTACATGTCACAGCCAGAGCATTACATAGATAAAGGTAAAGAAAATTTAATTTGCAAATTGTGAAAGTCTTTGTATGGTTTGAAGCAGTCTCCTAGGATGTGGTACTTGAAGTTTGATGCCTTTGTGTTGTCAGTTGTATTTCTAAAATTGAAATCAGATCATTACGTGTATTATAAATTTGACAATGATCGCATTCTCATTATTGCATTGTATGTTGATGATATGTTGTTAATTGGGAAAGGTAAGAATATGATTTTTGATTTGAAGTCTCATTTGTTAGCACAGTTTGAGATGAAAAATCTAGGGGCAACCAGGTACATTCTGGGAATGGAAATTAGAAGAGACAGAGCTAACAAAAAACTTTGGTTAAGCTAGAGTAAGTATGTGAAGACCGTGTTGGATAGGTTCAACATGGCAGATTGTAGACCATTATGTGTTCATGTTTCTTTGGGGACAAAGTTGTTTATTAATGATTGTCCAAAATCTCCTAGTGAGGTGGAGGACATGAGCAGAGTACCTTATGCTAGTGTTCTTGGCAGTTTGATGTATGCTATGGTCTGTACAAAACCAGACATTACCCAAGCAGTGGGAGACCTTAGTCAATTTATGGCTAATCCTAGATGGGTACATTGGGATGCAGTTAAGAGAGTGTTCAGATATTTAAAGGGTACTTCCAAGTATTCCATATGCTATCATGGTAATCCTACAAGACCTCTGCATTCAATTTGTATTCGTGGATTCTTATTGGGTGGGTGACATTGACAACATGAGATCCACCGGTGCTTATGTGTTCACTGTGTTTAGTGGTGCAATTAGTTGGATGATCAAGTGACAACCTATGGTTTCTTTGTCCATGAGAGAAGCTAAGTATATGGCAGAAACTCATGCTTATAAGGAAGCCATTTGGCTTAAGAGATTGTGATCAGATATTGGTGTTGATGTAGGACATATTATGATTTGTTGTGACAGTCAGAGTGTGATTTGTCTAGCAAAGAATCCAACTTTCCATGCCAGAGAAAAGCATATTGATGTACAGGTTCACTTTGTGTGAGATATGGTAGAGGATGGGAAGGTGAATTTGGAGAAGGTAGACACTTTGAGGAATGTTGTGGATACATTGACGAAACCAATGGGCACAGAGAAGTTCAAATGGTGTTCGGAGTCTATGGGCCTCTCGGCCTATAGCAGTTAAATCCTATTATTTCATTCTCTCTTACAAGGTGTTCGACAAGTGGGAGAATTTTGGAAATTAAGGTGTCTCAACCTTGGTAATTCCTTGTATTATTTCATTGTATTTATTTATTGCCTATTATTGTAATTAGGATGCAAATCCTTATTGTCATCTTGTGGGAGTTGGCACAGTGATGTGTCATGCTACGTGGAAGGTGACCACATGTAATTTTGTCCCCACATGAGGAGATAGGCATCCCACTTAGTGGTAGGAATATTTTTCCATGTGTCAGCATCTTGGATAGTGTGTAAGAGAATATTGACCGAAATGGTTATGACAGATTCCTATGACAAATCTATGACGTGTAAGAGTCGTAAATGGAAGATTCTATGATAGGTGAAGACAAGTGTCACAAGGAATCTTGGAAGAAGGCATCTTTCGGTGCCGCAGGGAGGGTTATCACATGTTAGAGAATATGCTATTTTTAGACTGTGTATGACAGATTCTCTTACAGCTGTAAGATATGACAACTATGATGGATTCTATGACAGTCGTAGGAGTATCTGTCATTGCCCAACTTGGGAATAGGCAACCTCTTTGGGATGGGGTGATATGACAAGTGTCATGAACATCCTACAGTGTTGGACAAGTGTCCCCAAGTGTGGATTTTGGGCCATGAGGCCATGTTGGACACCCATCTCAAGATAGAGTCATTTTTACCTTGTAATTTCTTTATAAACAGGTTCTTTGAGAGGAGATGTAGTATGTGATTGACATGTACTGTTATGCTACCGAATTGTCTCCAGATACGAGTGTCGAAGACTCCTGAGAGCTTGCATTGTGAGTGTATTGTAAACCATTACAGTTTTGATAATACATTGTGTAAGTTTTGGAGTGTGGGGTTTTTCACTCGATAAGGGTTTTCCCCACGTTATATCTTGTCTCTCTCTTCTTCTGTCTTACATCTTCTATTGTGTATTGCTGCAATATCTCCATTGTTGTGTTTAACATTCTATAATTGTAAAGGTTAGAAAGAATTTGCACTCATCTATCCTCATTAGATTAGTGTAGGAAGTGATTTCCGCACACCTAGCTTCCTTTCATGAGGTAGGAATACCGAAAACAGGGCTTGGCTGAGGCAAGCTCCTATATACCCACAACATTTTTCTCCTCCTTTTGTAGGTACAAATCATGTTTTAGAGGATATGGTGAAAAGGAGTGGCAGAAAGACGGATATCATAAATACAGTCTTTACTGAATTTTAGAATTCTAGATCCTGGCACTTTCGAGACTAATGAGCGGGCACCCTAGTCCAACCGAGGAGATTCTCTAAGATCTAGAAGCTAATGGAGGTCACCGGACAGGTGATGCGGAAGATTTTTACAGACAGAAAGTTACAAGACTAATGAGTAGGTACCCTAGTCCAGTCAGCCCTTAGTTTCTTGGTGCATGATCTCTGAACCTTATTCTCTGCATTTCTGTAATCTGTTTTGTCTTCTTCATCTTTGAATTCAGTCATTTTCTGTTACAAGGTGTAATTAGGGTTTACTTGACTAGTGAATAAGGACACTTGATAAGACCTTAGTTAAACATTTGATCAAACCTAATTAGCATGAGGGAATATACAAGTAATCAGTAGCTTGATCCCAAGCTCGGTTCTTGTATTCCCAATGTTTAGTTAGGTGGAAGAATATGGCTTAACCTTGTTTAAGAGAAACCTACTTTTTCACCCTAAACATTGTTTATGCTCCACATCCATATATTCTTATTGATAGTTATTTGGCATTGTTTTGTGCAATTCGTTTGTGGAAGTGTTCTTGATTTTACAAGTGATCTTGGCTGCTCCAACAATACTATCCTAAAAGATGGATTTTATAAGATTAGAAAAATAAGCAATGGCTATGATCTGTTTACACAAATGATAGAGTTTTGTCCTTTACTTGATGAAGTTACATTTAATGTAGTTATTGAAGGATTCTACAAAGATGGTAGTATAGACATGGGTTGGGATTGTTTTCATAGCATGTCCTCAAATGGTTTGTAGCTAGATGTGATCACTTATAATTCTTTGATATGTGGTCTCTATGAATTACATGAGGTGTAAAAGGCTCAAAAGTTATTTAAAGAGATGTTATGAAAAGGCTACTCCCTAAATGTTGTTACCTATAACACTATGATTTCTAGTTTATATCAAATTAATGGGGCAAAAGAAGCATTTACATTTCTTTTTGAGATGGAAATAGGGTTTATATTCCCAATGTAGTGACATAATATTCTTAAATTTGTATTTTGTAGGATAGGGAGCTTGAACATTGTAGGAAAGATGTTACAGGAAATAGAAATGAGGGATTTAAAACTTAATGAAGTGACATATAACACAGTCATTGATGGTTTTGTAACATAGAAAATTTCATACCCTCACAATTTCACGTTGTGTTTTGACCCGCTTTGGTGTCCGCTCCCATATCATGTTTCTAGGTCCACTTGAGACTAAACTTGGCCTATTTCACCCCTCACCAATGTTTTCTAAATTTCACATCACATGTTTATTTCTTCTAATTTTCTGAGATTAGGTCTGCTAAATATTTAAGAATTTTCTTAAGACACAAGAATGATGCACAAACATCCGCGCAATGCACTAGCATCCCAACAGTTCCATTGAAATTTAAAATCATAGTTCCTTCCTTGTCACTTGATTCCATCGACAGTAACACTCATTCGTAAATGAAACACCCTCTATAAGAATGCCCTACCCTTGGATTATCTTTTCCTTCATACGTAAGTTACAAAAATTGAACTCATTATTCATTCTTCTTCTTCTTCTTCTTCCAACTTCAGATTTTTGGGAAAACTATCTTAGCTCTCACAAAAGAACTCTTGATGATTTTTAGTGCTCTCTCTAAGTTGTAGTATCTCTCCTTTCAGTTATTGTTTTCTTCCTATTTGTATCTTGGCTAGTCTAGAGGCTCTCTCTTAAGGGATTGACAATGCTTACACATAGATTTGACACTCAAGGAGTTTGTAACCTCCTCCATTACTTCAAAACCTGGTAACATTGTTTCGTTGCAAAGAAATAGTGTTATTCATTGGGTTTATTCTACATTGAATTATATCTATTTTGGTAAACTTGTGGTGTAGACCACCACCCTATTTTCGTTTATGCACACTAGGGTATTCTTCCCCATAGATGAGGGTTGATACTCATAGTTATTGTTTGTTGTCATTGATGTTAATTTCCTATATGCACTTAGGAAGTAAGAGCACACACATATTTCAATCTTTTTCCATATTGGATATCTATGGAGGTCAAAAGACCAATATAGGGGCTTAACCTAAATGCAATCTCTCAAACATCCCCAACAATATGAGTTGGGGCAATCCATAACTATCAATTATTTATTAACTTTTTGTTTTAAGATTTATTTTGTTGATGATATCTTACTCTATATTAACTTTATAAATATGAGTTTTTAAAAATAAAATGAATTCTAATGATAGAAGAATGGTGAGGAACTGATTGAGGAGAAAGTGAGGCTAGTTTGGTTTGAATGCCTATTTCCTTGCATGTTTAGTGAGGCTAATGGGATTTTGATGTGGTTTAACAGTTTTTACTTGTTTTTTTGGTGTTGACTATCTGGTCAAAGCATTGGGATTTGTCATTTCATCATGATAGTATAATCATCCCCAAAACCATGACATTCTCCTTCGTTGAATGGTTTTTCACTTGTTGGATTAGTGAGGTTTGTCATTTTAGTACGACAATAAAATCATCCCTAAAAGTCTAAATTTTTCCCTTTGTACATTTACGTGGGTGATCACCAGCATGTCAGGGTTTGTCATCTTGCATGATAGTAGAAGCATTTCCAACATCCTGACATCCTTGGGCAAGTGTTGGTCTTGTGTGTCACCCTTGTTGGACTTTCAGAGTTTTCCACTTCGACATGCCTAAGGGGGAATCTATCATGTCCCAACGGACAAGGGATATGACCTAAATATGGCCTACCCTCAACTCTGCCTTTATCATATCTTTCCCACATGTGTGCAAGGGGTTTTTATTTTTGTTTGACCTATTTTCATTTTTAGTTTTACATTTTGGTGATTTTGCCTTCAGAGCTCCAGTTATTTGATCTTGCTACAAACCGTGGAATGAGATTGAGGTTACTGGCACGTTCAAAGATGAATGATCATGGTGTATTTTTTGCTCATGGCTGTTGTGCATCTTTTGGGTGTTCCTAGATCCATCTTTTCTTTTTCAAGTAGGGTTTTATATACCTTCTCTGCATTTTAATGGTGTTTTTCTTATGGGTGTGTCCATTTTCATTGCATTTTCTTTTGATTTTGTTATATGCTCAAGCATTCTTTGCATTTTAATCATTTTAGGTTTTCATTTTTGTTTGCATTTTCCCCTTTTGTTTTCCTTAGTTTTATATTGTTTGAATCCAATTTGGTGTTTGTGCACTTTTCGAGGTTGTTTTTGATGACATGATGTCACCTTTTCGGGGCTTTAGAGTTCCTTATTCTTTCATCCCTTTTTGGCATATGATTTGAGGTAGCCCCCAATCCCTAACACTACACACCATTTGAGACATTTGGAGTCGGTGTATCCCCAACCCCTAACGAGTTAAGTCATTCTATTTTTCGGGGTTGGCAGGCTGGACTTCCTTGGTTTAACTTGAGATTTTGACAATGGTTTTATGATACCCCTAATTCCTGATCCCTGACACTTTTCTTTCTTTAGGTCTTTCAGAGTTGGTGTGTCAGGCTTGTTTGCTTTTGTCTCCTATTTTGGTATACCATTGACATTCTCTTTGATCCCCGACCTCTGGCATCTCTTTCGTGACTCTTGGCAGGTTAAGTGTGTTGGGGTATTTTGTTTTTCCTTATCATTTCGGCATGAGTTTGAGGGCTTGCCCGATCTCCAATCCCTGATGTTTTGAACTCTCAAGTTATCAAGATCATGACTTCGGTCTTCTCTAGTTATCATTATCTCTTCAGCATCAATTTGACATTGTCCTCGATCTTTGAGTCCCTGACATGCTAACCTTTGAAGTCTTTTGAAATAAGTGTTTGAGGTCTCTTAGCTTTTTCTTGACATTTTGGCATGGGTTAGATGGTAACTCCAATCCCTTACCCTCGACGTTCTAACCTTTTATGTCTTTTGGAATAGGTGCATCAAGCCTATGCACTCTTGTCTACTATTTTGGTTCATTTTTCGAAGGTATGCCCAACCCCTAATCTCTAATGAACATTACCTTCTACCTTTAACAAGGATCAGCCTATTAGAGGACTGCGAGTTTTAGACGTAAGTTATGAGGTCTCCTTGAGTTCCAATACTTAATACTTTACACAGTACTATCCTTTGGGCGAGCACTGGGCTCCTGAGATCTTTGATGCTTCATTGTGAAATATGAAATGCAGGTTGAACTCCCACCTATAGAGTTGATCAAGACCCAAAACAATGAAGATCTAAGGTTGAGAGCCTAATGGAGGGAAAATTTGTGAAGTTGGCTATGGAAATTTTTTTGGCTAAGATGCAAAATTGATAGACTTAGTGATTGGTATGATGTATTTTGATGATTCATGATTGAAATTAATTTGATTATGAAGAATTTAATGCTCTCTTTGCTTGTTTGCAAGTCTAGGGTGGTGGAAACACTATGGAGGCATGTTGAGGCATAAGGAGGGCATGTTGAACATGGATGAATTAATCTTCTATAGTTGCACAAGGTCATATATGCTCAATGGATGAAGAGATACAACTATATAAGGACACAAAAGGGAACGTGACTTTGATTTTGAGTTGTAATTCAATTATAGGGAGGTCAAATAGGATTGACCTTATCTTAGTGTAACTTGTAAATTTGAATTAGGTCCTCTCGAATTAGAGGGGGGGGGGTCCTAGATTTGAGATTACGCTGATCTAGTCATGAAAGAAATGAAATATCATCTCTATAAAGGGAGGAGTGCCTTTTGGTTTTAGGAGGGGCAAATATAGAGATTTTGCAACAAGACTACACTTTTGTGATTTTGACAAGGCATTTGAGGGTGAATGATAACACATTTGTAGTGTGGGAATCCTGTTGTCATATTTAATCTGCCAATTTTGATGCTAATTAATAGAAAACATCTAGTCTTCTCTTCGTTCCTACCATTTCATGGTAATGTATTTGAATTTTCAATTGCACTTGGTGTATCTTGGTGAGATAAAAGTTTAATTGTTATATCTTAATATGAGATTGAGGAATAAAGTTTTTTTATTATTGTGCATGTAATATGGTGTTTTCATTCTTTTCCTTCCAATTTCTAGATAATTCCTTAGACTCTTGTATCTAAGATGTATATGATTGTGTGAAATACTGACCATTGCATTTCAGGTTATTTTAAATCTTACCAGATTTACTAAATAAAGTGGGTCAAATACAGAGGTTGTCCATTATTTTTATGTTTTCTTCTTTCAGACCAGAACCCTCCCTTTTGTATTTTATTCAATATTAGGATAGTTTAGCTTTAGATTTAGGAGTTTTGAGCTTAAATATAACACTTTTCTACATAGAGACTTTATCTATTCAGTTCAGGATTAATCGCACAAGCCCCTTGAATAAACACTCACATAGACCACTTAGCTGCTCCTACACTGTTGTGACCCAACCAATAGGGACCTTGAGGGAAATTAACCTTTCCGGTTGGTTACTTTTTTAGGAGAAGTAGAGGTATTTTCATTCTACTTGAAGTTGATGTGCCAAAACAACCATCAACATCACCCTACATAAAAATTTCAAGGCACAACACTGCAAAAAACAACTACAAACTATCAAGGGCAAATTTGATCTACCCCCATTCATCTCCTAAAGTAACTTCAAGCATGTTGAACAATGAGAATCTATAATCCAATTCAAACAAGTCATAGAAGAAGCCGTGCACCTTTGTTATTGCATTCTACACATGGACTTCCAACTCAATTGGTGGTTTGATTACCCTATAGGCTTCTTCCACAATTGGAACCAAAGGCCAAATTTTTAATGTAGTCTCATTCTTATGAATTTCTCATCAATGTACTCTAAAACCTCTACACAAGAAGTTTCCTTTTGTGCTCATCGAATGGGGAAGATAATCATTATTGCACCAGTTGGTCAATAAGACTCAACACACTTGAAACCATCCATTGCAATGATGTCAATTGGGACTTTCCCCTTTGTACTCTCAAGTTATCGAGATTGTGAGTTCGGTCTTCTCTAGTTTTCATTATGTCTTGGGCATCAATTTGACATTGTCCTTGATCTTTGAGTCCCTAGCATTCTAACCTTTTAAGTCTTGAAATTAGTGGATGAGGTCTCCCAGGTTTTTTTTGACATTTTGGCATGGGTTAGATGGTAACTCCAATCCCCTACCCTCGACGTTCTAACCTTTTATGTCTTTTGGAATCGGTGCATCAAGCCTATGCACTCTTGTCTACTATTTTGGTTCATTTTTTGAAGGTATTCCCAACCCCTAATCTCTGATGAACATTACCTTCTACCTTTAACAAGGATCGGGCTATCAGAGGACAACAGGTTTTAGATGCAAGTTACCTCGAGTTCCAATATTCAATACTTTACACAGTGCTATCCTTTGGGTGAGCATTGGGCAACTAAGATCTTTAATGCTTCATTGTGAAATATGAAATGCAGGTTGAACTCCCACCTATAGAGTTGATCAAGACCCAAAACAATGAAGATCTAAGGTTGAGAGCTTAATGGAGAAAAAATTTGTGAAGTTGCCTATGGCAACAAATTAGGCTAAGATGCAAAATTGATAGACTTAGTGATTAGCATGATATATTTTGATGATTCATGATTGAAATTAATTTGATTATGAGGAATTTAATTCTCTCTTTGCTTGTTTGCAAGTCTAGGGCGCTGGAAACACTATGGAAGCATGTTGAGGCATGAGGACGGCATGCTAAACTTGGATGAATTGATCTTCTATAGTTGTACAAGGTCATATATGCTCGATGGATCAAGAGCTACAACTGTATAAGGAGACAAAAGGGAACGTGACAAATGTGACTTTGATTTTGAGTTGTAATTCAATTATAGGGAGGTCAAATAGGATTGACCTTATCTTAGTGTAACTTGTAAATTTGAATTAGGTCCTCTCGAATTAGGGGGGGGGGGGTCCTAGATTTGAGATTACGCTGACCTAGTCATGAAAGAAATGAAATATCATCTCTATAAAGGGAGGAGTGCCATTTGGTTTTAGGATGGGTGGATAAAGAGATTTTGCAACAAGACTACACTTTTGTGATTTTGACAAGGCATTTAAGGGTGAATGATAACACATTTGCAGTGTGGGAATCATGTTGTCATATGTAATCTGCCAATTTTGATGCTAATTAATAGAAAACATCTAGTCTTCTCTTTGTTCCTACCATTTCGTGGTAATAAATTTGAATTTCCACTTGCACTTGGTGTATCTTGGTGAGATAAAAGTTTAACTGTTATATCTTAGTATGAGATTGAGGAATAAAGTTTTTTGATTATTGTGCATGTAATATGGTGTTTTCATTCTTTTCCTTCCAATTTCTAAATAATTCCTTAGACTCTTGCATCTAAGATGTATATGATTGTGTGAAATACTAACCATTGCATTTCAGGTTATTTTAAATCTTACCAGATTTACTAATTAAAGTGGATCAAATACATAGGTTGTCCATTATTTTTATGTTTTCTTCTTTCAGACCATAACCATCCCTTTTGTATTTTATTCAATATTAGGATAGTTTAGCTTTAGATTTAGGAGTTTTGAGCTTAAATATAACACTTTTCTACATAGAGACTTTATCTATTCAATTTAGAATTAATTGCACAAACCCCTTGAATAAACACTCACATAGACCACTTAGCTGCTCCAACACTATTGTGACTGAACCAATAGGGACCCTTAGGTAAATTAACCTTTCCAGTTGGTTACTTTTTAGGAGAAGTAGAGGTATTTTCATTCTACTTGAATTTGATGTGCCAAAACAACCATCAACATCACCCTACATAAAAATTTCAAAGCACAACACTACAAAAAACAACTGCAAACTATCAAGGGCATCTTTGATCTACCCCCATTCATCTCCTAAAGTAACTTCAAGTATGTTGAACAATGAGAATCTATAATCCAATTCAAACAAGTCATAGAAGAAGCCATGCACCTTTGTTATTGCATTCTACACATGGACTTCCAACTAAATTGGTGGTTTGATTACCCTATAGGCTTCTTCTATAATTGGAACCAAAGGCCAATTTTTGAATGTAGTCTCTTTCTTATGAACTTCTCATAATTTTACTCCAAAACCTCTACACAAGAAGTTTCCTTTTGTGTTCATCGAATGGGGAAGATAATCATTATTGCACCAGTTGGTCAATAAGACTCATGACACTTGAAATTATCCATTGCAATGATTTCACTTGGGATTTTCCCCTTTGCACCATTGTATCCCCTTAGCCTACATTCAACAACTTCCTATTTTCCTTCCTTCTATCGATGATACCTACATTAGCTAGAAAGGTAGAAAGATTGTGCTTGAATGCTTCCAAATTTGCAATCATGGGGGTCAAAGTGGTCGTGATGCCGTCAACTTCTATTTGAATCTCCTTGGCTTGCATATGAGTGGCACCAACAAATTTTACATCATGTCTCAATCCTCTAGTGTCCTAAGTGATGCTATCCCAATAGAATTTACACAATTCTTTCACTATGTCCAAGGATACTGACTATGTGCCCACCGCTCCAGTCTCTACCTTGGCCTTCAACTCCTCTATTTCTTTCAGCTTTGTAATTTGCTTACTGAGTTGATCTAAGGTATCATCCTAAGATAACATTTATTGTTTAGTTGCAGCTAGGTCATCATTCACATTGCTCTCTAATATTAAGATTTTCAATTTGGGTGTCATCTTCTATTTCCTTTTTATGTCCTCTCTCCTATATTTCATTAATTTTATTTCTCTTCTCATCAACCTTTGAGGTCAAGGCAATGCCTTCTTGCGTAGTCATCTCTTCACTGGCCTTTATTGCTTGAGCCTTTTGTTGGTGTTTCACCACTAAAATTTTCATTTCTACCATTTTCCCTATAATTGATTAACTTGAGGACTAAGTTGTATTGCTTTGAACTCCTAGTCTCTAGTCTCCAAATTATTTTTCTCCTTCAAAGAGGCTTATGTAGTTTTAATACATCTGATTTATGTTTCGAAGCTATGTTTGTGAGATCTAGGGTTAAATTCATTTGCTTGGATTATCATCTAGCTGGGTTCTTAGAGTTGTAACTTCCTTCTTTAGCTCTTCAATTGTTACTTTGGCCCTATGGGCCCTGAACTCCACCTTAATTTCCTTATCCTTTTCTTTACTAACCATGACTAAGGACCTAGCCCAAGCGCATTGTTGCATGCTATTCAACTCTTTTTGCAAGGACTTGGCTATTACATTGACAATCTGAAAAGTTTGAGTTACCTATTATAACTTAACTTCTATCTTTTGTAGTCCTTTCTCCATAGCCAAATAATATGTGACCACCATCTTGGGATTTTCTTGCATCAAATCTACTTTGTCAACTCCCTAGCATGCTCCATGTTAATTCCTACATCTAATACTTGGTAGTCCATCATGTTTGCATTTGTAGCATGGGCTTGATCACTATGGGAGTGACCTGTGTGAAGAGAAAGGTTTGTCTCTACTCATCAAATCTTGTTGTTGTCCTCTTTCGTGCAGGTTGCTTGCCATCAATCTCTTTGTTCTTTTACATCTTGTCATTAGCCTTATCTTTTAATCCTTGTATGATTTTTAAACCCAAGGTTTGAGGGTGCGTCACTCGAATGGAAGGATGCTGGGTTGGAGAGGCAAATTAGGAAGTTAAGGATTGAGCATATGTGCAGCCAACAACAGAAGCGGTAGCAATGAATTTGATAGGTATAATGAAACTAGTAGGGGCCAAAGCCATTGTTGTAGAACAAGTGGGTGCAAAAGAAGAGAAGAAAATGGGATAGAACTGGCATTTATTGTGATTGCTACAGGTGTAAATGTTGATTCTAGTTAGTTATTTTCTTGCTTTCTATTTTTGTGCCTATCTCCTTAGTGTCCTCTGCTTTCTTCTCTCTTTGGGTCACTTTTCTCACTAGCAATTGCTTGTGCTCCACATTGAGTGGATGAAGTTCATTGGATGTTGGAAGATTGCTTTCCTCAACCTTTTGTAGGAGATAACCTTTTGTAGGGGATAACCTTCTTATGTTTGTGAGCATTTTTAGATGGGGTATGGTATTGTTTTGTAGAATGAGTAGAAGTTACTTGTTTAAATGAGGAGCATATCAATTTCAAGTTATGCACTATCTTCATCTTGATATTGTTTACATAGTGGTACAAAACCTTGAAATGTCTTCTCTCCTCTTAATCTCCTCTTAGAAAGAAGGTAAAAGCAAATAAAATTCTTAACCTCATTTAGTCCATCCTATCTTTGTAAATTTTTCTTTTTTGTAATGGTGAAAATTGCATCCCTTACACTTTTCCCCTTCGTTTTAGGCTCACTATAACCCCATTGTCCTTTAATTAACCCTAGCCTTACCTAATCCTATATGAAATCATTCTTAGGAATTTGTTCAGGTCCTTAATTTATCCATTTCCAGTCTTGATTCAGATCCTTAATTTTCAAGATTGACATATGTTAATATTATAGGTTCCAACTTTAATATCTGACAAAAATCCGCCTTCCATTATGCTTTGATGGATGTCCCTACCCTACTCCAAAGCTCCCATTTTGGCACACGCAGGGAGGATGCTGGCTTTACAACTGCCAATTACATTCACTTAAAACCTTCGAAAGCCTTATCGACAAATCCATTTTATTCATATCCTGCAATCATGGCATTCCATGAGACCACATTTATTTGAGCCATTTTGTCAAACACATTTGCGAGTGCAATATCTGACAAAATTCCTCTATACTTTATCCTTTGATGGAAGTCCATACCTTGTTCCAAAGCTCCCATTTTGGCAGAGGCAGGGAGGATGCTAGCAAAAGGTTGCGGAGTGTGGCTTTACACGTGCCAATTGCATTTGCTTGAAAGTTTCTAAAGCCTTTTCAACAAATCCATTTTGTGCGTATACGGCAATCATGGCATTCCATGAGACCACATTTCTTTGAGGCATTCGCTCAAACAGTTTACGTGCCTTGTCTTTGCTTCCACATTTCGCATACATGTCTACAAGAGTATTTCCATCTACAACATCTGACAAAATTCCTTCTTATACCCTGTCCCAAAGCTCCCATTTCCTCAATCGGTGAATCAAAGCAGTTCATCGGCCGTAGTCCATCAAACAAAGTCATTGAATCATTCGTGGATCCACCCCTAAGCTTCGGCACAGGTTGGAGACCTGTTTGTTGCATACCCATGTTTCTGTACGCTGCAGTAAACATCTTCCATGAGACGATATCTCCATTGTTTTTTGGTTGCATCCACTAAACTTCCTGGGCGGGAACAAAATTTGAACTGGGCGTTAATGGCGATAGTTCGTGGTTCAAAAGGAGCGGGCCCGGCCATTAGGGGTGAATGTTGAGGTCATCGATCCACAACACAAATAATAAATACTGGGCGGAGAAGTTACATATAAATTGTTTGTATGTTGGCGTCCTCAACGTTCAAACCGAATACTCCAAGACTCCAAACTGTTTGTATGTTGGCGTCCTCAACGATGAAACTGAATCGCCAAGACTCCAGCTGCACTTATTTAAGCCTTGATGTGCATTTCAATCCTCAGCATTTCCTATTGTATGCAATTACAAATGGGAAACAGATTAGATGTTGTTAAGAAATTTATGATATTGTTTATGCTTGTACTAATTTTTGGATGCGCAATAACCTGCGGCTGCACAAATGATGGAGATTGCGAAGGCGTCGCCGGTTATTGCTGCCTTTTTAGTTCTCCGGGTCATTGTTGCTTTTACGATTGGAAAGGCTCAGCTTGTTGCCTTCCCAGTCTTACCAATTCCGAGCTTGTTCGCCCTGACGAGCTTATAAATTCCGAGCCTGTTCGCCCTTGATATAAATCGTTCAGTCTTGTCACCTTTCTTCATCTTCAGTAATCAAACTATGTTGTGCTACTTCCATATATGTAGAATAAGGCTGTATATATCATATACAGCAAGTCTGTGTGCTACGAGATATATAAGAATTTTAATCAATAGTCAATATGTTTATTGAACAAACTGCATTATAGTTTTGCATTTTGATAAATTTCTTATGATAAAGGCTCTTTTGGTTATTGTCATTGGATTTAGCTGGTGAGTTCCTGTAAAGAATAACTAGTGCTAAAAGTGGATCCCCATTAAGAGAATGCTATTGCTTATTTTGGCTGCAAAATGCATTATGCCCTCTTGTTGGCCCCTATCTTTTTGCATATACCACTTACTTCCTTTGTTTCACCTTATGACAAAATATGTTGGTAGGGAATTGGCCTTTACAATCTTCTTATGACTAATGCCCTTTGTCAAGATTAAAGGCTCATTTGTAATTTAGATTCTTTGGAAGGCATTATGGGCACTAGTTAAGCTTTTTTTTCAAATGGACTAGAGATGGTTTTAGAACTGGTCTTTTTTTAAATGAATAAATTATTTGGTGTCCTTCAATTATTTATAGGTCCAATTTGTGTTTGATAGAAATGTATAGAATCAAAGCTCTTCTTATCTATTGCAAAGGCATCCATACCATTAGAGGTTTAGTCTCTTTTAAAGACTAGACTTAATGGCCTGCTTTGCAATGAAAATTCTATCTTTCTAATATTGATTTTCCTTCCATTCTTCACACTCAGGAACTTGTTCTTGATCTTATGCTTCACAAGATGGGGCTTTATATCCTCTTTCTTGGTGGAGGAACTAATGGTGGATTTTTAACAACACATTACGAATTATACTCTATGGCTTCTCTACAAGATTCTTAGCCCTTTTTTGTCTTGTACTTTTCAAGCTTAATAGGTATCGAGGATTGAATTCCTCTTCTTAGACTTGGATTAGAGATTAGTCAATGAACCATGATGTTTGTCATATGGTATTTTCCCTCTCTTCTTGTTTATTAGAAATGATAAACTCAAATCATTCCTTTTAAACAACAAAACTAAATTACATCAAGAATTAAGCATAGTATGGCTACCTCCTCCTTTCAAAACAAGTAGAGTTAGCATGCCTAATTGCATTAAGAGTTAGATTCCTTATATAATTTTGTACAATGTGATACTCCTCTCTACTTTTGGCCCCAAGATATTCATGAAGGAGTTTGGCCATGACATTTGTATTTGCTTCCCCTAGTTCAACAAAACAAAATGGCTCTCTAGTTAGCTAAACTCATCAAACATCTCACAAAATTCTTCATTTTTTAAGCTTCCACCCCTGATCCCTTGTACGTGTTGTTCTCAATTTATGAGTATTCATGCATGGTGCTATGATTATTTTTGGGGTTTAGAGCAATAGAAAAGTGTTTGATAACATGCTCAAAATATAGATGTCAAAATTTTATAGAGGTAATATTGTTTAAAATGGATGTATTCTATATTCATAATTATAAACAAAGATAGAAGTATGTTTTGATTGCATTGCTTAGTGAGTTGATAATGAAATAGAGAAGAGATTTAATTTATCGACCAATAATTTTTCTTAACGAAAATTTATTGCTAAAACATTACAGGCTAAGCCCGACATTAATTTTCAATGAAATAACTAAGGAATAACTCCCAACTTGTATAAATTTAAATTCATTTAGTAGTTAGCTCAACAATGCACAAATGATATTTGTAGTAGATAATCTCATTTAATAATCAATGAATTATAATGCCAAACTTTAAAGAAGTCCAATTGGCATCAGTTGTGTTTTCTTTGAGTTAAGACAATGTTTGGTTATAACCTTTGTTACATTGACTAGAGTTAGTGATTGCCATTACAATTCAAAAATTAGTTTGTGTATTTCCCAATTGTTCTAGCATCTCTTTCCAATTAATAAACTATGGTAGCAAGGCAAATTATGACTACTAAAGAATAATTTGTTCTCCATGCTGTGGGTTTTACATGATAAAAGTTAGCATGTTGTGAGTTGTTATTTATTCACTTTTGTATGAGCACGGTAATTTCCTTCTCTTAAAATTTCAAGGTTTCATTTTTAAATCAAGTAGGAAAGTAATTAATGTTTGGTTGATTTCTTAATTCTAAAGTAGACTTTATATCTATCCATTTTGGTACCAAAGTAGTTTGATTTTTTTGGATTGTGGAAGATTATTTTTTATGATACTAATAACAAGAGCTCAAGTTGCATACATGGAGGAACTAAATATATCATTGGTAGCACAAGAAAGCTGCATAAGAGGCATCATTAAAAAATAACAATATTTGAGGCAACAACTAGATCACATAAGTACGCAACAGGGTAAAATGGAAGAAGAACAAACTTTCATTAGTGAGTTGGTTAAAGGTATGGTTAAAAAATATTGGTATTATTTAAGATGATCTTTTCCTTACCAAATGAAGGTAATATTTCACACTTGTTGTAGCATCTCATTCAAATTAATCAAGTATGGTAGTAAGGCAAATTGACACTACCAATGACATCCCAATTGAGGAGGAGTCCATTTTGCTTCCCTTCTCAATTTAAGGGAAATGTCCCTTGAAGCTCCATTAACAAGGGGAATGATTAGATTGTTCTTATTTTATGTCATTAGATTGTCCCAGGTAGTGAAGACTTTCCCTTTGAAGGCCCTAGCTTTGTATCAGTTATTAGCCACTTTCATAATTGCTACTTCTACCTTATTTTGAATATAAGTTATTGACATTTCACTATCTTGAAAATCCTTCAATTTCGCTCCTTCGACAATTCCCATACCATAATTGAACGGAAAATGATTCAAAGATAGGAAAGGAAGCATATTTTATTAGTATGGGTCATGCTTTGAACATGCAAAGAATATCATTTGGAAGCACCCCTTTCCACACTAGCTTTCGCATAGCCACTACTAGCATTCTTGAGTATATTGACATTCCAAACCCCCACTATGGGGAGACACACTTTATTCTAGCATAGATATATTGGGATATCCATCTTATCTTAAAGGTCCCCTATCATCATGAATTCAATCTTAGCCGAGTATTCCTCTATCTTTGAATAGTTTCATTTGATAGTGTCACTCCCAGCTGTGATATAAATTCTTCTTTTCTATAGGAGCCCTTTCAGTTGCCTGATCTCCTCCACTGGTATACCAATAACCCTAAGACCTTTCCATTCCCAACTAACCAAGCTGCCCTTCTTTTATAGAGTCACATAATCTGCCACACAATGGTCCCATAAATCTAAAAGAATCATTTTGGCATGAATGAAGGAGTCCCCCTATCCAATATTGGGTATTCATTCCAAGAGTCTTCCCAGAAAAGGCTTCCTACTCACAAAATGTTGTTTCTTTCCACAGACCTTGAAATATGCATCTAAATAAACTCCATTGTTGTTTTACCTTGTTTTATTTATTTTATCCTTTTTTAGCTAGATATGGCCCTAGGGAAATATGCCAAGTGTCCATCATACTCTTGAAAATGAAGGAAAAATAAAGTAGAGAGTTGTGTTGCCCAAGAAAAGTAATGAAAATAAACTAGCATTCACTTTTCCATTCTCTTTTTCTTTTGCAGACACTTCCAGATGTTGTAAAGACAAGTGGAGGAAAATGACTATGAAAGGCTAAATTTTCTTTGCTAGAGAAAATTAGAATGTCAAAGTAGCTTCCATTGCCTCCAAAGTTAAGGTTCCATTACTAAATTACTAAGTAGTCGAATCGACACCTTACCCTCTCTTCTTGTTTATTAGAGATGATAAAATCAAATCATTCCTTCTAAACAACAAAACTAAATTACATCAAGAATTAAGCATAGTATGGCTACCTCCTTCTATCAAAACAAGTAGAGTTAGCATGCCTAATTGCATTGAGAGTTAGATTCCTTATATAATTTCATACAATGTGATACTCCTCTCTACTTTTGGCCCCAAGATATTCATGAAGGAGTTTGGCCATGACATTTCTACTTGCTTTTTTAAGCTTCCATCCCTTATCCCTTGTATGTGTTGTTCTCAATTTATGAGTATTCATGCATGATGCCATGATTATTTTTGGGGTTTAGAGCAATAGAAAAGTGTTTGATAACATGGTCAAAATATAGATGTCAAAATTTTATAGAGGTAATATTGATTAAAATGGATGTATTCTATAGTCATAATTATAAACAAAGATAGGAGTATGTTTTTATTGCATTGCTTAGAGAGTTGACAATGAAATAGAGAAGAAATTTAACTTATCGACCCAAAAAGTTTATGTATGAAAATTCATTGCTAAAACATTACAGGCTAAGCCCGACATTAATTTTCAATGAAATAACTAAGGAACAACTCCCAACTTGTATAAATTTAAATTCATTTAATATTTAGCCCAACAATGCACAAATGATATTTGTTGTAGATAATCTCATTTAATCATCAATGAATTGTAACGCTAAACTTTAAAGAAGTCCAATTGGCATCATTTGTGTTTTCTTTGAGTTAAGACAATGTCTGGATATCCATCTTATCTCAAAGGTCCTCTATCATCATGAATTCAATCTTAGCCAAGTATTCCCCTATCTTTGAATAGTTACGTCTGATAGTGTCACTCCCAAATGTGATATAAATTCTTCTTTTCTATAGGATCCCTTTTAGCTACTTGATCTCCTCCACCAGTTTACCAATAACCCTAAGATCTTTCCATTCCCAACTGACCAAGCCGCCCTTCTTTGATAGAGTCATATAATCTACCACACAGTGGTCCCATAAATCTAAAAGAATCCTTTTGGCATGAATGGATTCCCCCTTATCCAATATTTGGTATCCATTCCAAGAGTCTTCCCAAAAAAGGCTTCCTACTCAAAAAATGTTGTTGCTTTCCACAAACCTTTAAATATGAATCTAAATAAACCCCAATGTTTTACCTTGTTTTATTGATTTCATCATTTTTTAGCGAGATATGGCCCTAGGGAAAGATGCCAAGTGGCCATCATACTCTTGAAAATGATGGCAAAATAAAGTAGAGAGTTGTGCTGCCCAAGAAAAGTAATGAAAATAAACTAGCATTCACTTTTTCATTCTCTTTTGATTTTGTAGAAACTTCCATATGTTGCAAAGACAAGTGGAGGAAAATGACTATGAAAGACTAAATTTTCGCTCCTTCGACAAATCCCATACCATAATTGAAGGGAAAATGATTCAAAGATAGGAAAGGAAGCATATTTTATTAGTATGGGTCATGCTTTGAACATGCAAAGAATATCATTTGGAAGCACCCCTTTCCACACTAGCGTTTCGCATAGCCATTGCTAGCATTCTTGAGTAAATTGACATTCCAAACCCCCACTTTGGGGAGACACACTTTATTCTAGCATAGATATATTGGGATATCCATCTTATCTTAAAGGCCCCCTATCATCATGAATTCAATCTTAGCTGAGTATTCCTTTATCTTTAAATAGTTTCATCTGATAGTGTCACTCCCACCTGTGCTATAAATTCTTCTTTTCTATAGGAGCCCTTTCAGATGCTTGATCTCCTCCATTGGTATACCAATAACCCTAAAAATTTTCCATTCCCAACTAACCAAGCTACCCTTCTTTGATAGAGTCACATAATCTGCCACACAATGGTCCTATAAATCTGAAAGAATCATTTTGGCCTAAATGAAGGAGTCTCCCTATCCGATATTGGGTATCCATTGTAAGAGTCTTCCCAGAAAAGGCTTCCTACTCACAAAATATTGTTTCTTTCCACAGACCTTTAAATATGCATCCAAATAAACTCCATTGTTGTTTTACCTTGTTTTATTTATTTTATCCTTTTTTAGCCAGATATGGCCCTAGGGAAATATGCCAAGTGTCCATCATACTCTTGAAAATGAAGGAAAAATAAAGTAGAGAGTTGTGTTGCCCAAGAAAAGTAATGAAAATAAACTAGCATTCACTTTTACATTCTCTTTTGCTTTTGCAGACACTTCCAAATGTTGCAAAGACAAGTGGAGGAAAATGACTATGAAAGACTAAATTTTCTTTGCTAGAGAAAATTAGAATGTCAAAGTAGCTTCCATTGCCTCCAAAGGTAAGGTTCCATTACTAAATTACTAAGTAGTCAAATCGGCACCTTACCCTCTCTTCTTGTTTATTAGAGAGGATAAAATCAAATCATTCCTTCTAAACAACAAAACTAAATTACATCAAGAATTAAGCATAGTATGGCTACCTCCTTCTATCAAAACAAGTAGAGTTAGCATGCCTAATTGCATTGAGAGTTAGATTCCTTATATAATTTCATACAATGTGATACTCCTCTCTACTTTTGGCCCCAAGATAATCATTAAGGAGTTTGGCCATGACATTTCTACTTGCTTTTTTAAGCTTCCATCCCTTATCCCTTGTCTGCTTTGTTCTCAATTTATGAGTATTCATGCATGATCCCATGATTATTTTTGGGGTTTAGAGCAATAGAAAAGTGTTTGATAACATGGTCAAAATATAGATGTCAAAATTTTATAGAGGTAATATTGATTAAAATGGATGTATTCTATAGTCATAATTATAAACAAAGATAGGAGTATGTTTTTATTGTATTGCTTAGTGAGTTGACAATGAAATAGAGAAGAAATTTAACTTATCAACCCAAAAATTTTATGTACGAAATTCATTGCTAAAACATTACAGGCTAAGCCCGACATTAATTTCCAATGAAATAACTAAGGAACAACTCCCAACTTGTATAAATTTAAATTCATTTAATATTTAGGCCAACAATGCACAAATGATATTTGTTGTAGATAATCTCATTTAATCATCAATGAATTGTAATGTTAAACTTTAAAGAAGTCCAATTGGCATCTCCATCTTATCTTAAAAGGTCCTCTATCATCGTGAATTCAATCTTAGCCAAGTATGCCCCTATCTTTGAATAGTTACGTCTAATAGTGTCACTCCCAAATGTGATATAAATTCTCCTTTTCTCTAGGATCCCTTTCAGCTACTTGATCTTCTCCACCAGTATACCAATAACCCTAAGATCTTTCCATTCCCAATTGACCAAGCCGCCCTTCTTTGATAGAGATATAATCTACCACACAGTGGTCCCATAAATCTAAAAGAATCCTTTTCACATGAATGGATTCCCCCTATCCAAGATATGGTATCCATTCCATGAGTCTTCCCAAAAAAGGCTTCCTGCTCAAAAAATGTTGTTGCTTTCCACAAACCTTTAAATATGAATCTAAATAAACCCCAACGTTTTACCTTATTTTATTGATTTCATCATTTTTTAGCTAGATATGGCCCTAGGGAAAGATGCCAAGTGTCCATCATACTCTTGAAAATGATGGCAAAATAAAGTAGAGAGTTGTGCTGCCCAAGAAAAGTAATCCAAATAAACTAGCATTCACGTTTTTCATTCTCTTTTGATTTTGTAGAAACTTCCATATGTTGCAAAGACAAGTGGAGGAAAATCACTATGAAAGAATAAATTTTATTTGGTAGAGAAAATTAGAATGTCAAAGTAGCTTCCATTACCAAATTACTAAGTAGCTGAATCAACACCTTATCCTAGCGATTTCAAGTATGGGTACATCCCGGGATCAAGTACACCGTAGAAACCCTATACAATCATCCAAGGTTTGGTCTTTTCACACCAAAGATGGACTCACAATTATTTTTGACATCATTTTCATAGTTTCGTTTGAGTTTTCTGCCATGACCAAGAAGATGCGACTAGGAAGATGAAAAACCTTAAGCGACCAAGATGGAGGACCTTGCCGCAGAGGAGGAAGGAGTTTGCTTCTACGACGAGAGGACGACCAGAAACCCAGTAAGTTTTAAATTTTTTATTATTTTATATTTATTTGTTTTTTAATTTAGTTTTTATATTTGTTTTTAATATCTATATAACTATATATTATAGTCTTTATTTTATATTTGTTTATTTAATAATTAATTATATATTTAGAATTTTATTATTATATAGTCTCTGACTATATAGTATAATAATTACTAGAAATTGCACCTTAGTGTGTAATAGGTATGCCAATATAGCATGTAGATAAAAGTAATTAGTGGTTCCTTTATAATTATACATTGAATATTGAAATTTCTTGAGGAAAGAGCATACAATTTTGTTGTTAGTGAATGCTTGTTGTCAATCCATCATTTGAACATTGAAAGAATGTAGTGATATATGTTGTTGTCTTGTATTAGAAAATAATGGAGTAAATTAAATATGTTGACATGCATGCAAGTAAAGTTATTTTTGAATAGTAGAAGGTAAGTAGATTTTGAATATCCCCAAACATTTGGTGGGCAAAGTTGAAATAAGTGACTCAAGAGGGGCATTGTAAGAAAAAATTATAAGAATGTGTTACACCTTTAATAATATGATATATTATTTTGTTAAGTTATGTGTGAATACATTTCACATCTTATGTAATTCATAATCCGTGGAAACTCATAGAAAAAAGATGAATGCTTCCCCTTGTGCACTTGTTGTTGCCTATTAGATTATTATAGGGGTTTCTATCTATTATTAGATCAAAACCTCTAATTGAATTAATCATTTCACCACTTCTTTCTTTTTATTCTGTGCATCTTCCACCTAAATCAATTTACCCTTTTGATCTTTCTCTATCTCTCTCTTACCATCTCTCTTTCTTTCTCTCTCCCTCTTTATCTCTCTAAATATCTCTACATGTCTCTATGTCCCTCTCTATCTAATTTTGTCTTCTATCTTTCTTTCTATTTTTATATATGTTTCTCAATCTCCTCTCTCTATCTCTCTACTAACAGTAATTAAATTATTGTAACTGGAAGATGAAGAGTCATTCCCTTGGAAGACAAAGAGGTAAGATGCTCTTTTTTAAAAGAGGAGAGGGGGGATTCATGCCATAGTTTCTCCGTGCAATAAGATCTTTCCTCCAAGTCTGCATTATGTTTCTCATATTTACACTGGGAACATTTATGTCAGGCCCATATTTAACAGTTGCATTGCCTTGTATGAATCAAGGAGCTAAGACCATGACTCTTGTGTCTTGGGATCGCTTTCAGATGCCTTCGATTGCTCTAACAAATAATGGGTAAGTTGCTCAACTAATAGTACAACATACCAAGATATTTGAAATTCGGAAGCCTCTCTAGCACATGCACGATATGAACTTTCATCACTATGTCTGTTAAATACTGCAAGGTAAGGTTCTTCAATGACTAGAATTTGTCCATTATCTAAAGAAATCTGTTGTATGATAATATTAGATGTTGCTAAGCAATTTGAGCTACATGTTTTCGTTGGATTATTTCTCACAATGATGATCTTGAGTCAATGTCTTAAAACATATTTAATTTTAGACCTAGTTTGTTTTTATCTTTGCAAGATATTTGTTTCTTTGAAAATTTCAATCAATCTTTAGTTAACATTTTGAAATCTGTTAATAATTTTCTTATATAAATTATTTTCCTTGAGGATGAAGCTATGTCTATGGGACCCAGAATTCAAGGCAATGATTAATGGTCTATGTAAGGCAAACTGTTCTCCTTGGCATTGGTTAAGGTTGTGTATTCTAGCATTACGCATGCCTATTTGCTTGAAAATGTTGAAAACCTTTCATCAAAATCATTTTGTGTGTAACCCACAATCTTTGTATTTCATGAAATGACATATCTTTGGGGCATTCTATTAAACAGTTCACCATGCCTTATCCATATTTGCATGTATAGAATACATGTCTACCAGTGTATTCCAATGTCATTACACTTAATGCTAGTAGAGTATGTAGGATCTGGCTTAACTCCTGCTCATCACACTTGAGTGAAGGTTTCTTAATCCTATTTAGTAATCCATTTTGTCCATGCATCATCGCATTCCATAAAGATGACATCTCTTTGAGAGTTATGCCAGATAGTTTGCATGCAAGTTTTGTAGTTACCTTATTATGCAGCTTTTTCTATTTACACCTGAAAGAAAATGCCATCCTTTTATGTCTTGAAAGATGACCATACTCTAGCTTAACACATGTTGATTTTAATTGTTGGCTAAATCTTTTTTGTGCAAAATCAGTAGCTTCATCAACTTTCAATTCATCAGCTTTTGTTAGTAGATCTCGCACATTGCCAATTAATAGCGAAATGCTAGAATTAAGTCTTTTGATATTTGAGATAATTTAATCTTGTTATTAATTTTTTGTAGATGGGGTGAAACTAATTACTGCCATAGAAATCCTTCCAAATTGTTAGAGGTTTAGTGTAAAAATCATGTGTATAAATAAATAGATAATTTTTGATCTGATGATTAGGGAACTGCTTTGAACCATGACATAGTGAGACAATATTCTAGATTTTTTTAACACAATAGTCTAATGTAAATAGTGTTATTGAGTCTTGTGAGCATTACATGTTATCATCTTGAATTCTATATTTTCCTGGTATATATTCATGCTATAGTTACATTGTTTCTGGTTATCCTATTCTTTCAGCCATAGTTTTGAAGTAGAAAACAAATCAATGTAAATAACGATAGAATATTTAACAATTATGACAAGTTGGGTTTTATTTTCTTTCTTCTGATCACCAGTTCAAATTGATATAGTAGTTATGAGAAGGTTAGTGAGGGTGAGCTATATTAGCGTGTGACATGATGTAGATATAATAAATACAAGTTTTTTTTGAGATAGGGAATCCATGGTTTGGGTATGACCTTCAAGATCTGTACTTCCATGTAAAATTTTGATATGAAATATATTTGGGAGACATTTCAAGTTTATATTGCCTTAACACACTTACATGGCTCTACTTGTACTCATAAGGTACAAATCTTATCAAAAAGAGCCCACTTCAATATTTGACCACGACTAGCTTTGAACACCCCATTTTATTTTGGTAAACTGAAACTTTTGAGGAATTTTTGCCTAGTCATATCTCTTATATTGTTTCAAATTTTGATAAACACATAAAAAATGACACCATAAATATTAGACATATGATTTCTGCAAAAAAGAACACATTAGCAAAAGCGATTCAAGATGGAAACCTTAATGTTATCAAATTTTTTTAAAAATATATGGTTAGAAAGCTAATAAAAAAGTTGAAGTCATCTTGGCATTTTTTTGTATTGACATTGAAAAGTGTGTAAGCCTGATGGAGAGCACACTACGGATTTGGTTGATTTTCTAAGTTTTGTTGAAAACACATCCTTGGCGTTCAAAAGGTATGTCCAACCCTTTGGGTTGGATGCACAAGGCAAATCCAACCCTTAGGGTTGGAATTTCCCAAAGAATTCAAAAGTGTGCTTGTGTTATAACACGAGCACGCTATAATGTGCTTGTGTTTTAGTGTAGTTAAAATGCTTTGGATGATAAGTGTAGCCAATCCTCCAACTTCTTTCACTGTAGAGTAGGCTCATGTCTAGGTTAGGTTAGGGCTATATACATGAGATAAATATTTAAGTATAAATGACATTTACATATGGATATTTACTTCCTTATACTTTAAGTTTTATTTCATGTATATAATTTCAGGATGTTTGAGAATAGTTTCGGATCTCTAGGAGTTATAATGTAGATTCTATGTTTTGGAGGATCCTATAATTTTTTAGACTTAGTCAAATTTTAGTAATTAGTAGGCTCCTATCATCTTGAAGTTGTCTAAGGATAGTTATAACTATTCAAAACCATCATCAAGCATCTCCTTAGAAATAGGACCTATTCATATGCAAGAGATGTGGCAAGGAATCCAAGCAAAATACTAAGTCAAGTTCAAGAAAGTGGTAGTCCTCTAATCATTTTTTTAGGAGATTTTCAAGTTTGAATACTAGGTCACCTTCTTCAAAGAAAATCATGGAGAGAAATAAGCCATGATTGTTGCTACTACACCCAAAAAGAGTGCCTAGTCAAGAAGAGGTTAAGTGTTGCATTCAAGAGGCATTCAGGAGGCTTTTCCCCCTCAACCCCTGCAAGGGGCATTGACCCTTGACCCCATCAGGGAGAACTACCCCCTCTACCCATGTAAGAAGCACTACCCCTTAAAATCATTGATCTTTTCCACCCCTCGCTATCTCTCTCCCTCCCCATTCATCTCTTTCTATCTCTTTATTTATCTCCTGTTGAAATGCACAAGACAACTGAGATGGAGTGAATCAGTTGTATCAAAAACTTAAATTCTTTCAAACATCAACACATTAACCACTCAATTATGATTTAACCATGAAAGCATATAATCAAAAAATTGAACACATGAGACACCAGATTTTTACATGGAAAACCCAATGAGGGAAAAACCATAGTTAGTGTTAGCTCACAATATAAATGATATATCAAAATTTACAACAAGGCTCACTACCTTAGGGCTCACTACCCAAAATGCTTACTACAAAAGAAGGAGCTCACTGCCAATGGGGTGGCTTAGTACCAGTGGGTGGCTCATTCCCAGAGTTGGTGAACTGAGATAGTAGCATCTATACTATGCCAAGGTTCAGTTCCATTGAAACCCAATAAATTTCCTCTTCTCTACTCTACTTTTTCACTTCACACTTATCTTCACATATTTACATCCTCTACAATCATTCATGACTTCATTACATGTATTTATATAATTCATCAACCTTGGAATGAACATCAAGGTTGGCATTACAATCATCAACCATTGGAACAATCTCCAAGGTCAGCATACACACATACATTAGAATAAGTCTAGACCTAAACAAATTTGTGAAGGAGAAGAATGAATGCTGACCATACCATGCCTTAGCTGGGACTCAAATGCAATCTTACATGCTACAAAATGCTATCACAAACTCCAAAGCATAATCACAAGTAGTGAAAATAACCAAGTCAGCTGAAACTAGTGTTAACACTAAGACCATTAGGAACATGCTTCATGCATGATCCACATTACACTTTGCAGACCAATCAAAAGGTAGGAACATGATCTAGAGACATCCACAAGCATGTTGTAATCACCAAGAACTTTCACACAACTCCCAAACACTCTATCCAGAAGATTCTTCAAACCAAAGCACTTAAACATTACTCTCGACCACTGTCATAAAGGAAAGATCACTTGCGGAGCACCAAATCATGAACCATTTAAAATAAAGACACATAACATCATTATAAACTTAATTCCACAACCACAGACTGTAAAACTTAAATGAAGAGAAATGTGGAGCAGAATACATTCTCCCTATCACCAATAAATACACAGAAAAATAGTTTTTACTCTCGTGAATAGAACTCACTCAAATCTTCACACCAAAGGCTTAAACTTGAAATATAGAAACTATAGACATCCCTTAACATAAATTCTAAATTGCAGACAAAGATATTCAATCTACAAGATATGTGGAGCAAAACATTGTATTGTTCTTCTCAGACACTTGGTCAAACTCATTCAAATAACTTCCTTAGATTACTGATCTTAGGTGTTGACATCAATGACACACTTACTGCTCATACTTGCAACAATCTCCCCCTTTATCAATGATGGCAACATATGATGTGGAAAACCATCAAGACAAATAAACTTTTTTTGCTTCTTTGCCCCCTCTTACTTTATGATTTCTCTGGCTACAACTTTCTTCTTAAGTTTTTCACATGAACTTCTCTCCCCCTTTGACATCAATGGAAAAGGGTGTCGGACCTTTACTCTTTCTTTAGTTACCAAGGCTCAATTCAAATCTTATTAATATTGCACTACTCCCCCTATCAGCAACACTGCAACACTTGTTGCTCTTTATCATGAACTTAAATCAACATCTACCTACTCCCCTTGAGAGGTAGCCTTCAGAACATCAATCCAAATCAAAGAATAAGACTTTGGGAACCACTGGACTGATGCATTTACTATGCATCTTAGTTTAGAGTAGGAGGGATAATAAACCCTAACTTCTCCCTACAATACTCAAAAGTATCCTCAGGCAGAGGCTTAGTGAAAATATCTGCAACCTGATCCTTTGTAGACACATATTCCATCTTTACTTCATTCTCTATTATATTTTCTCTCATAAAGTGATACCTTCTTAATATATGCTTTGTTCTTGAGTGCATCACTTGATTTTTTGAAATGTTTATAGCACTTGTATTGTCACAAAAGATTGAAATTGGTTATTCATACACAACTCTTCTATCCTTCAATGTTTACTTCATCCATAGCACTTGAGTACAACAACATGCTACAAAAATATATTCTACTTCTGTAGTAGACAATCAAAACTGATTCTTTCTTCTTTCCCATCCATGAAATTGATGCAGAGCAGGGGATTAATTCAACATGGACTGCACTATTGTCTTGACTGATCCTGCATAGTTTAGGCTGTCTTCTTACTCTCATACCTATTTCCAAGGCTTGGAAAGATAACTCAACATGAGTTGAATGCATGGGATGCCTACCAAAACCTTCAAGGCAATTGAAATCTCCTTGAAAATGAATAATTCATACCTCTTAAAGACAGACCAAAAGGATTCTCAAGACCCACTAAATTGATTGTCCCAACATGACAAGTTGTCTCTCCAAGTACCATGGTTGCCAAAGGATGAAAAATGCATAAATGAAGGCAAATGAATTAACCAACCTATTCCACTCCTATTATACCTTAAACCACTCTGTCTTGGTAGACTTAAACCTCTAAAGACCCCCAAGAATTTTGACTCTATATCCTTTTAGACATTCCTTTGTAACAGTCCTATATTGCTACCAGCCCTAGAAATGAAGTTTTTGGAACATAAATCGAAGGATCCATGAGATACCCCTGAACAAACTAGATTTTTAGATACCCATTAAGGGCTTACAAAAATATTAGATATGCAATAAGGGGTTCTTTGTAACATATGCCTCAAAATATGACTGTTTCAACTGTAATTAGGCCTCCTCCACATAGAAAATGACCATGAAACTTATTCTAACCTTCTAAAACCCACTCCAGAGATTCAATCATGTTGGAAATGGTTTTTATACACTATTCTTAGGGTCCTCAGGTCATCCCAAATCAACTGTCCTTCAAAACCCTAAACTATCAATGTTAAAAGTGCCTAATACATGAAGATATTAGGCTCTATCTGCTCTAACAGACCTCCTCCACCAGTCCCTTGCATATGCAACATCAAAAATAGGGAAACACCAACAAAATGAATCCATTCCATCCATTATTTGGTTATGGTGTGAATGGAATGGGCTCTAAAGCCATCGATTTCCTAAGAAACCCTCAAAACTAAGTTTTTAAACCAGTTACAGACAAATGAGAACAAAATTCTTAAACAATAATGATAATCCTCCAAACCAAGTGCAAACCAATGTTAACACAACCCTCTTCCCAATTTCAATCGATTTCCTCCATGACAGTACTGTACGGGTTCGTACTAGTGCTCGGAAAACAAGAAAACAATAAAAAAATACAAAAAAATTGGTAATCCATTATTATTTCTCCTCAAATCTTCCATCAAAATCCTCTTCCTTGACATGAGAGAGGTATATATGCATGTTTACAATTAAATTCCATGATTACTCCCACTCTCATCATGGAAAAAGCCATCATAAAGGCAGAAATCTGATTGTTTTTTTATAAAAGTTGTCTATCTAAAATTAGGCTATCCTAATTTTAAGTAAAACTTAAGACTCCACTATAATGTGACCTTAAAACAATAAGAGTGGTCTACAATTTGACCTTTATTACAATAATAATAAAATAAAACTCCTACTAAGCTTATAATGAGAACAAAAAGACCAAAATTTGCCATGATAAAACCAAAATTTACTATGGTGGGCTCTGCGCCATACACCCAAGGAGAGAAAGATCTCAGCTTCCACCTGAGATCAAATCAAGGACTGTTGTTCCATGATTCAATGCAATGTCTTCAGCTATCATCCATGTGGCATCCTCATGAGGGAGACCCTACCACTTCACAAGGTATTCATTGTAAACTTTATGTCTTGTTCTCTTGACCTCCTTGGTGTCTAGAATGGCTTCAAGTTTGACTAGAGCAGCAGGAGGAAGATCTTGAACCCAATCAGCATCATCACCTTCATGAACACCAGTACCTGCATCCAAAGACTCCTTGAAAGTATATAAGTCAACAATATTAAAGATGGTTGAGATAGCAACTCCAGGAGGATGTTCTATCTCATATGCATTTTCACCAAACTTGTGGACCACCTTACATGGCCCAATCTTCTTCATCAGCAACTTAGTGTACTTGCCCTTAGGTAACCTCTCTTTTCTAAGATGTGCAAGTACTATATCTCCAACTTTGAACTGAACATTCCTCTTCTTCAAGTCTACATGCTTCTTGTAATTTTCTACACTCTTCTTGAGTTGCTCTCTAACTTGATCATGGATGTCTTTCATGGCCATAGAAAACTCCTCTCCTTCAGCACTTCTCTTCTCTACCCCTTTCAAATCTCCTATTTCAAAGATACCTCTTGGGTTCAATCCATACACTACCTCAAAAGGGCTCTTACCTATGCTCCTATTAATGGAGTCATTGTAAGCATACTCTACTTGTGGGATAACAAGATCCCATTATTGTCCATGTTCTTTTGTAAGACATCTAAGTAGATTCCCCAATGATCTATTAACTACTTTAGTCTGCCCATCTATTTGTGGGTGATAGGCAGAGCTAAAAGTCAAATTGGTTCCAAGTTTCTTCCATAAGGTTCTCCAAAAGTGGCCTATAAACTTTGAATCTATGTCTAAAACAATGGCAATGGGTAGTCCATGTATTCTAACTATCTCTTTGAAGAATAGACTTGCAATAATAGATGCATCACTTGTGCACTTACAAGAAATAAAGTGTTTCATCTTGCTAAATCTGTCCACAACTACAAAAACACTATCAACTCCCCTCTAAGTTTTGGGTAGACCTAACACAAAATCCATGCTAAGATGCTCCCAAGGTCTGCTAGGAATCAGAAGAAGCTGATATAGGCCTACATTGGAACTAGAGCCCTTGGCTCTCTGGCAAACTCCACAAGACTCAATAAATTTTCTGCTATCAGCATGCATCTTAGGCCAAAAATAAAACCTTTTTACCTGATCAAGTATTTTGTCTATGCCAAAATGTCCTCCAAGACATCCACAGTGCTTCTCCCTTATGAGATTTGTCCTCATAGAGCATCTAGGAATGCATAACTGAGCTCCCTTAAATAACAATCCATCTTGCAGCAAGAAATCAAAAAATTGGTCATGGAAAGTACCTTGAAATTGTTGGCAAAAGGAATATGCATACTTGAAATCTGTATCAGCAGCATACATGTCCTTTAGTGCTTCCAAACCCACACTCTGAAGTTGTATTTCATTCACTATTACTAATCTCCTACTTAATGCATCAGCTACCTTGTTAGCTTGGCCCTTCTTATGCTTGATTGTGAAGGTATAACTTTGTAAATACTCCACCCACTTGATGTGCCTATGGCTCAACTTGTCTTAGTTGTTCAAGAAACTCAATGCATGATTATCTGTGAAGACTACAAACTCTTTGGGTAAGAGGTAATGTCTCCACTTCCTCAGGGACTGCACTAATGCATAAAGCTCCAAATCATATGAAGAGTACCTCCTCTTGGTCTCATTGAGCTTTTCACTAAAGAAAATCACTGGCCTGCCTTCTTGGCTTAGGACTACACCTATGGTTGTTCCACTAGCATCACATTCCACTGTAAAGATTTTTTCAAAGTCAAGAAAAGAAAGTATGGGTTGTTGTGCCACTCTCTTCTTTAGGTATTCAAAGCTTTTTGTTGCTTCCTTAGTCCATTGAAACATTCTTTTCTTATCTCCCTTAATGGTGTCAAGAATAGGAGAACAAATATGACTGAAAATTTTGATAAAGTTCCTGTAAAATGTATCCAAACCATGAAAGCTTCTTACCTCTCCTATTGATTTTGGAATTGGCCAACTAAGAATAGCTTCAACTTTGGAAGGATCCATCTTCAATGTGCTTTTAGAGATGACAAAACCAAGGTAGACTAGCTCTTCTTTCATAAACTCACACTTCTTGAGGTTTATCATCAACTTCTCCTCATTCAACCTTTGTAAAACCATGTCAAGGTGTTGCAAGTGCTCCTTTTTTGTTTTGTTGAACACAAGAATATCATCTAGATAGATAACTACAAACTTCCCAATAAAAGGTTTCAAGACCTCATTCATTAACCTCATGAATGTACTAGGAGAATTTGAGAGTCCAAAAGGCATTACCATCCATTCATAGAGTCCCTCATTGGTTTTGAAGGTAGTCTTCCATTCATCTCCTTCCCTTATCCTGATTTGGTGATATCCACACTTGAGATCAATCTTGGAGAAGTAGCATGCACCTCCCAAACAATCCATTAGGTCCTCCATTATAGGTATTGGGAACCTATATCTGATTGTGATTTTGTTGATAGCCCTGGAGTCAGTACACATCCTCCACTCTCCACCTTTCTTGGGTGCTAAGACAGTAGGAACAACACATGGACTTAAAATCTCCCTGATGAGTCCTTTGTCTAACAATTCTTGGACTTGTGCTTTGATCTCTTCATTCTGTTGTGGGGTTAGCTTGTATGCAGCCTTGTTAGGTAGATTGGCACTAAGTATCAGGTCTATGTGATGGCTGATGTCTCTCATGTGAGGCAATGAACTTGGCATCTCATCTACCACTATGTCCTTATACTTGTCCAACAGAGACTGAACTTCACTAGGTATCTCTTCTACCTTATTTGTTGTTGCATTAGACTTAGTCTTAGGTCTGATCATTACTACAAATCCTTGTCCTTCCTCTTTCATTGTTTGTAAAAACTCCTTCTCTCCTACCACCATGATGCTAGACCCAATTTGCTTATCAAGTTCTTCTTCAGGAAGGGGTGTTAATGAGAATGAAACTCCATCCTTCTCTATCACATAAATGTTCTTCTAAACATCATGCTTTCTCTTTCTGTCATGTTGCCAGGGTCTTCCTAGCAATAGGTGACAAACACCCATAGGGATGATGTCACAAAGGATCTTATCCTTGTAACCACCAATGTTAAACTCCACCCATGCCTGTTCATTTACTAAGACTTGCTGCCCCTTATTCAACCATGACACCTTGTAGGGTGTGGGGTGAGGAATCTTCTTCAAATGCAGCTTCTCTACCATTTCCAAAGAAACTAGATTATCAGTGGATCCTAAATCAATAACTACCTTGCATACCTTGCCATGTGATTTGCATGTTGCCCTAAACAATGACTTCCTATGTGAAGGCTCCTTGGCTGCTAGCACCTTGAGGAGTGTCCTCCTTATTATCAATGCATCACCTCTCTCAGGAGCAGCAAGTTGAAGTGGTGAGTTGACACTTTCACTGTCTTCTTCATGCACTATTTGGGTTCTTCGTTCACCTCCTTGAGAACTTGATGCTTGCTTCTCTGGGCATTTGAATGTAGGATGTCCAAACTGATGATAGTTGTAACATTTTCCTGAGAAAGTGTTTGATCCTTTACCTTGGCCACCAAACCTTCCTCTATTGTTTGATTTTCTTCCTCTAAAGTTGCCTCTTTCACTTGATTCACCTCTTTGTTCTTGATTCTCCTTGTTACTGCCACTTGATTCCCCTTGTTTTTGTGACTGTCCTCTTGCACCAAAGTTCCCTCTACCTTTGAAATTCCTTCCTCTGCCCCTAGTCTTCTATTCTTGTCTCCTTTTTATCTTTTCTTCTCCCCTCACTACCAATTGGAAGCATTCTTCCACATTTCTAGGGGTGGCAAGACTGATTTCATCCTGAATATGGAGCCTGAGCCCATTGATAGACCTAGCAATTTTCTCAACTTCATCTTCAGTGTGCCCTGTCCTCATGGTTAGCTTGTGGAATTATTCATTATAGGCTATAACATCCATGTATTTTTGTTTTAAATTATGCAATCTCCTAAAGGTTTAAATTGCATAATCCTTAGGAAGAAACTGACTCTTCACTTTGGACACCATCCAGTCCCATGAACTGATCTTTGCTTTTCCTTGCCTTAGCCTTTCTAATTGAACATAATTCCACCATGTCAATGTTGGCCCCTTCAACTTGGTCTTAGCCAATTTGACCTTCTACTCTTTTGGTATCTCCTTGTACTCAAAGTAGTTATCCAAGGCATCTATCCAATCTAATACTTCCTTACTGTTCATTTTTCCTTCATACATGGGCAACTCCTTTTTGACATCAGTGCCTTCTCCTTTCACATTCTGTAGCATCTTCATAAACCTTCTATCATCTAGATCCATCTCTTCCACATTGGATCCCTCTTGAGGGCCTACATTCTCACCCTCATTCTCTTGGTCACTCTCTTCCTCAATGACCCCACCTCTTCTCAGGTTTGCTTCAATGGTTGCAAGTCTAGCTAGGACTCCTTGAGATTCCTTCATCATTCTCACTTCTCTAGTGAGGATTGGGCTGGCTCATGGAGGCATCTTGTACTATTCCTCCTTCACACTACAACTTCCTTCTTTCATCCCAAATAGAACCTAACATAGCTTTGATACCACTTGATGCAGAGTAGGGGATTAATTCAACATGGACTGCACTGTTCTCTTGACTGATCCTGCATAGTTTAGGCTGTCTTCTTACTCTCATACCCGTTTCCAAGGCTTGGAAAAGTAACTCAACATGAGTTGAATGCATGGGATGCCTACCAAAACCTTAAAGGCAATTGAAATCTCCTTGAAAATGACTAATTCATACCTCTTAAAGATAGACCAAAAGGATTCTCAAGACCCACTAAATTGATTGTCCCAACATGACAAGTTGTCTCTCCAAGTACCATGGTTGCCAAAGGATGAAAAATGCATAAATGAAGGCAAATGAGTTAACCAACCTATTCCACTCCTATTACACCTTAAACCACTCTATCTTGGTAGAATGAAACCCCTAAAGACCCCCAAGAACTTTGACTCTATATCCTTTTAGATGTTCCTTTGTAACAGTCCTATATTGCTACCAGCCCTAGAAATGAAGTTTTTGGAACATAACTCGAAGGATCCATGAGATAACCTTGAAAAAACTAGATTTTTGGATACCCATTAAGTTCTGAAAAAATATATTAGACATGCAATAGGGAGTGATTTGTAACATATGCCTCAAAATATGATTGTTTCAGCTATAATTAGGCTTAATTAGGCCTCCTCCACATAGCAAATGACCATGAAACTTGTTCTAACCTTCTAAAACCCACTCAAAGATTCAGTCATGTTGGAAATGGTTTCATATACTATTCTCAAGGTCCTTGGGTCAAACCAAATCAACTGTCCTTCAAAACCCAAAATTGTCAATGTTAAAAGTGCCTAATACATGAAGATATTAGGCTCTATCTGCTCTGACAAACCTCCTCCACCAGTCCCCTGCATCTGCAACATCAAAAATAGAGAAACACCAACAAAATGAATCCATTCCATCCATTATTTGGTGTGAATGGAATGGGCTCTAAAGCCATCAATTTCCTCAGAAACCCTCAAAACTAGGTTTTTAAACCAGTTACAGACAAATGAGAACAAAATCCTTAAACAACAATGATAATCCTCCAAACCAAGCGTAAATCAATATTAACATAGCCATCTTCCCAATAATAGTCAATTCCCTCCATGACAGTACTATATGGGTTCATACTAGTGCTGGGAAAACAAGAAAACAGTAAAAAATGCAAAAAAATTGGTAATCCACTATTATTTCTCCTCAAATCTTCCATCAAAATTCTCTTCCTCGACATGAGAGAGGTATATGTGCATGTTTACAATGAAATTCCATGATTACTCCCACTCCCATCATGGGAAAAACCATCATAAAGGCAGAAATCTGACTGTTTTTCCATAAAAGCTGATTGTCTAAAATTAGACTGTCCTAATTTTAAGTAAAACTTAAGACTCCACTACAATGTGACCTTAAAACAATAAGAGTGGTCTGCAATTTGACTTTTATTACAATAATAATAAAATAAAACTCCTCCTAGTCTCATAATGAGCACAAAAAAACCAAAATTTGCTATGATAAAACCAAAATTTACTATGGTGGGCTCTGCACCAAAAACCAGTCTGTTGTCCAAGAGGAAAGTACCTCCACTTGTACTTTTTCTGTCATCAACATCTCCAGCCCAATTTGCATCTGTATAAGCACTAAGAGTGAAATCAATATCTTTGGGATACCACGTCAATCCATAGTCTGAAGTACTTTTTAAATACCTCATGATCCTCTTGACTTCCATCACATGTGACTCTTTGGGATCTTCTTGAAGTCTTGCCACAAGACAAACTGCATGCATTATGTCTAGTCTAGTATGGGTTAGATAAAGTAGTCCTCCAATCATAGACCTATACTTTTTCTGATCAGTCTTAGGTGATTCATCATTCTTTCTCAACTTACAACCAGTTACCATAGGAGTACATACTAGCTTAGAATCTTCCATTCCAAACTTCTTTAACAATTCTTTCACATACTTGGGCTGAGAAATGAAAATTCATTTTTTTGATTGAGTAATTTGCAGTCCTAAAAAGAACTTCATTTCACCAAACATAGACATCTCAAACTCCTTTTTCATTTCCTCTACAAATTTCTTATACATACCTTTATTTCCTCTAAAGATAATATCATCAACAAAGACCACAACAATCAGAATTTGACCATCATTAATTTTGAAGTAGAGATTATTGTCTGCAATACCTTTACTGAACCCTAATTGCAACAAATACTTATCCAACCTTGCATACCAGGCTCTAGGAGCTTTCTTGAGTCCATACATGGCTTTCTTCAATCTGCACACCATGTCACCTTGGTCTGATGACTGAAATCCTTTTGTTGTTCAATGTAAACCTCTTCTTCCAATTCTCCATTCAAGAATTCAAATTTCACATCCATCTGATACACCTTGAAATCTTTGTGTGCTACAAACACCAAAAACATTCTTATTGCTTCAATCCTTGCCACAGGAGCATAAGTCTCTTCAAAGTCTATACCTTCAACCTGAGAATATCCTTTGCATACCAATTTTGCTTTGTTTCTTACTACTCCATTTTCATTCATCGTATTTCTAAAAAACCATTTAGTTCCAATCACATTCTTATCAGTAGGTCTAGGAACCAATTCCCAAGTTTGATTCTTCTCTATCTACATCAGCTCTTCTTCCATGGCTTTTACCCAACTTTCATCTTTGTAGGCTTCACTTACATTTTTAGGTTCAATCTGTGAAAGTAAATAGTAGTTCACCTGTTCCTCTATAGCTCTTTTCCTTGTCAATACCCCTTTGCTTTTATCACCAATAATTTAATCTTCAGAATGATTAATCCTTACATACCTAGTAGTCTTAACATCACTTTCCAGAGCCTTTTCTTCTTCAGCTTGACTGCCTTCTTGTTCAATCTTTTCTTCATTGACTGTAATAGTAGGTTCATCTGATTCATAACCACTTTGATTTGATATTCTTTCTTTGTCTTCATCAACCTTCATCTCTCTCAATCTCTTATTATAGCACCAGTAGGCATTTTTCTTAGTAGAGTATCCAAGGAAAATTCCTTCATCAAACCTAGCATCAAACTTGCCTAACTCTTTTTTTCTTCTGATATAACATTTGCTTCAAAAAACTTTGAAATATTTCTCTATAGGAACTCTTCCATACCACAATTCATAATGAGTTTTAGTGTCATTACCTTTGACTTGAAATCTATTTTGAATGTAGACGTTAGTATGTATAGCTTCTCTCCAATACACTTCTTGTAAGTCTACTTTCATCGTTGACCTAGCAGCCTCTTGAATTGTCTTGTTCTTTCTTTCAACAACTCCATTCTGCTGAGGAGTCCTAGGAGCAAACAATTTTCTTTTTATCCCATGTTCTTCATAGAAAATATTGAATTCATTTGATGTAAACTCACTTCCTCTATTAGACCTTAAACATTTGATCCTCAATTTTAGCTTATTCTCAACCATTGCCTTGAAAGATTTGAACTTGTCTAGGGATTCTAATTTATCTTTCAAAAAGGTGACCAAAGTCATTCTAGAATAATCATCAATAAGCAACATAAAGTACTTGTCTCCTTACAGACTTCATGTTCTTATAGGACCACACAAATCTATATGCACCAGCTCAGGCAATTCAACAAAAAATTGTTCTTTTCTTTTGAAACTTGTCCTTGTCTATTTCCCCAATTGACATTCCTTGCAAATAGTATTAGTAGGCTTCACAAGATTAGGCAAATCTCTTACAGCTTGTACTAAGCTTATCTTCACCAAGTTGTCAAAATTGATATGGCACATCCTTCTATGCCACAACCAACTCTCATCTGTCTAAGCCAACAAACAATAATCATTAGTTCCTCTCAAATGATAAACATTACCATGAGTCTTCTTACCAGTAGCAATCACTATTATAAATATTTCCATGATCTTGCATCCATTGTCCTTGAATCTCAAATCATATCCTTTGTCACACATATGACCAACACTTAAAAGATTATGCTTTAAACCCTTCACATATATAACATCATTTTTGTTATGCTTACCATCAAAAGAAATAGATCTTCTTCCACAAATCTTACCAGCTACATTATCTCCAAACCTAACCAGTCCTCCATCACACTTTTCCAGACTTAAAAACTTACTTTTATTACTGGTCATGTGATGTGAACATCTACTATTAATAATCCATTCATCCTTATCTTTCTAACCCTGACAGACAAACAGGACACTCTCTTCCACTAGTTTTTCTTCCTTCACACAACTAGTAGGATTAGTAGACACAGGTTCTTGCTTAATAGCAATAATTAAGAATTCATTTGCACTAGTATCATCAGACTCATCATCTATCACACCATCCTCATCAAGATCTCTAACATAATAGCATTTCTTTATAGTTCTAGGTCTACTTTCAAATTTCTTCTTACCTCTCTCAATTCTCTCTGGACACCTAGAGGCATAGTAACCAATCTTACCACAAGAAAAGAATTTGAAAGGTAATTTGCCTTTGAACTTACCAATGCCTCTTTGCATTATGTCCACAAATTTGGCTTCAATCTCATCAAGGTCATCATTGGATTCCATAGTATAATTTTGAGCTCTTGAAATCTTTTATGAAGTGTTGGCTTTGAAAGCAATCTCAGTTTTTGGTAGAGCATCGCTGAACTCTCTCATCGCAAAAGTTGTAAGCTTCCTGAGCAACTAATCTTTTGAAATCTTGTTCACACTCATAACTTCTTCAATTACTGACACCTTGCGACTATAAGATTTAGGTAATGACCTAAGAATCTTCAGCACAACCTCATCCTCATTAATAGTTACTCCAAGACCTTTGATCCCATTGACAATTTGATCAACTTTTTGCATGTAGATTGTTATGTTCTCATCTTCACTCATCTTCAGGGCTTCATACCTCGCCTTCAGGTTTTGTAATTTGGCACTCTTTATAGAATCATCTCCTTCATATAAATTTTTCAACTTAACCCAGATCTCATGAGTAGTTTCCAAATCCATAACTTTCACTAACTTGATATTAGATAAGAATTTAACATAGCATCTCTAGCTTTTCCATTTAACTCATACTATTTGACTTTATCTTCATCTGATGGACCATTTGGATGAATAGTATAATTTGTATCTACCATCTTCCAAACACTATAACCAAGAGAAATGAGATGACTTTTCATTTGTACCTTCCATAGAGCATAGTCTGTTCCATCGAACTATGGAGACTCCTTCTTGTGCGCCATCCTGGATCTACCTCAAGTTGTTAGGCTTTCTTTCAAGGAACCCTCACTCTGATATCAATTGTTGAAATGCACAAGACAACTGAGAGGGGGGGTGAATCAATTGTAGAAAAAATATAACTTTTTTCAAACATCAACGCATTAACCACTCAATTATGATTTAACCATGAAAGCATATAATCATAAACTTGAACACATTCACACATGAGACACATGAGACACCAGATTTTTACATGGAAAACCTAATGAGGGAAAAACCACAATGAGTGTTAGCTCACAATATAAATGATATATCAAAATTTACAATAAGGCTCACTTCCCAAAATTCTCATTGCAAAAGAAGGGGCTCACTACCAATGAGGTGGCTCACTGCCAGTGGGTGGCTCACTGCTAGAGTTGGTAAACTGAGATAGTAGCATTTGTACTATGCCAAGGTTCAGTTCCATTGAAGTGCAATAAATTTCCTCTGCTCTGCTCTACTTTTTCACTTCACACTTATCTTCACATCTTCGCATCCTCTACATTCATTCATGACTTCATTAAATGTATTTATACAATTCATCAACCTTGGAATGAACATCAAGGTCAGCATTACAATCATCAACCATTGGAACAATCTCCATGATCGACATACACAAATACATTAGAATAAGTCTGAACCTAAATAGATTTGTGAAGGAGAAGAATGAATGCAGACCATACCACACCTTAGTTGGGACTCAAATACAATCTTCCACTCTACAACACGCTATCACAAACTCCAAAGTATAATCGCAAGTAGTGAAAACAACCAAGTCAGCTGAAATTAGTGTTAACACTAAGACCATTAGGAACACACTTCATGCACGATCTGAATTACACTTTGTGGACCAATAAAAAGGTAGGAACATGATCTAGAGACATCCACAAGCACGTTGTAATCACCAAGAACTTCCGCACAACCCCCAAACACTCTATCCAGAAGATTCTTCAAACCAGAGCACTTAAACATTACTGTTGACCACTGTTATAAAGGAAAGATCACTTCCAGAGCACCAAATCATGAACCATTTGAACTGAAGGCACATAACATCATTACAAACTTAATTCCAAAACCACAGACTATAAAATTTAAATGCGAAGAAATGCAAAGCGGAATAAATTCTCTCTGTCACCAATAAATACATAGAAAAATAGTGTTTACTCTGGTGAATAGAACTCGCTCAAATCTTTACACTGGAGGATCAAAATTGAAATTTAGCAACTATAGACATCCCTTATCATAACTTCCAAACCACAAACAAAGTTATTCAATCTATAGGATATGTGGAACAAAACACAGTATTGTTCTTCTGAGACACTTGTTCAAACTCATTCAAATAACTTCCTTAGATAATGATCTTAGGTGTTGACATTAATGACAACACTTACTGCTCATACTTGCAACATCTCCCTCTCTCTCTCCCTTTCTATCTGCCCCACTTTCTATATTTTCCCTCTCTCTAACTCTATCTCTTCATCTCTCCCTCTATCAATTTCTATCTTTCCACCCCTCTCTCCCTCTTCCTCTCCCTCTCTCTATGTCTCCTTCCCTCTATCACTCTCTCTCTCTCTCTCTCTCTCTCTCTCTCTCTCTCTCTCTCTCTCTCTCTCTCTCTCTCTATATATATATATATATATATATATATATATATATATATATATATCCCTCTCTATCTCTCTTTCTCTATCTATCCCTTTATCTAGGGATAGATAGAAAGGGAGAGAGATAGAGAGATGGATAGAGAGAGGGAGAGATATATAGAGAGAGATATATAGGGAAGAAAAGATATATATATAGAGAGAGAGAGAAGATAGAGAGATAAACATGGAGAGAGGGAGAGATAGAGAGAGTGAGAGGAAGAGGGAGAGATATAGATACAGGGGGATAGAGATAGAGAGATAACATTAGAGAGATGGAAAGATAGAGATGGAGAGATAGAGTTAGATAGAGGGAGACATGGAAAGAGGTAGGGTAGAAGGAGAAAGAGAGAGAAAGAAAGAGGGAGATATGGAAAGAGGTAGGGGGAGATGGAGAAATAAAGATATAGAGAGAGGAAGACATGGAGAGATAGAGAGGGAGAGGGAGAGCACTACAACAAAAGAGGGAATTAGCGCCTAAAATAGCACCAAATTTTAGGGCATTTGAGTTCATGAATTGGACACTTCTACTTGCACAAAAATCGGTGCCAAATTGCATTTCACTTTGGCTCCATGTTTAGCACTAGATTTAGTGCCAGATTTTGTTGCTTCTAGTTTGGCTTTCGATTTTGCTTCTAGTTTTGCTTCTCATGTTGAGCTTCTAGGTTTTCTTCCAAGTTTGCTTCCGATTTTGCTTCCAGGTTTGCTTTCGGTTTTGCTTCCAATTTTGCTTCCAGTTTTGCATCCACTTTTGCTTCCTATTTTGCTTCCTATTTTTCTTCTAGTTTTACTTCCAATTTTGCTTCCAATTTTGCTTCTAATATAACGTCACTTGTTGCATCCAATTTTGCTTCCAGTTTTTCTTCTAGGTTTACTTCCGATTTTGCTTCCAATTTTGCTTCTAGTTTTGCTTCCAATTTTACTTCCAATTTTGCTTATGATTTTGCTTCCAGGTTTGCTTCTAGTTTTGCTTCCAATTTTGCTTCTAGTTTTGCTTCCAATTTTTCTTTTAGTTTTGCTTCCAGTTTTGCTTCCAATTTTTCTTCTAGTTTTGCTTCCATGTTTGCTTCCAATTTGGCTTCCATTTTTGTGTCTTTTGTTGCTTCTAATATGGCTTCTATTATTGCATCTTTTGTTGCTTCTAAAATTACTTCCATTACTACTTCTTTGTTTACTACCTGAATTGCTTATGTTTTTTCTTCCTAGATAATGCCAAGTTTTGCTTCCAATATTGCTTTTGGTTTGCTTCTAGTTTGGATTCCATTGTTGCTTCCTTTTTTGCTTCTAAAAAAGCTTCTTGTTTTGCTTACATTTATTAATTTAATATGTTTTATTTCAATTTAATTAGTTAAATATATCGTGCCTCTTAAATAACTCATTTGATTATAGAGTAAGTAATTTAATTATTTAACTCATATGATTAAATAACAAGATAATTATTATAACATGATCATCATCTATAATTAAAACAAGTGAGTCAAATATCTATATTTTAATTGAATTTGACAACATCCATCCTGAGTAGTAAATTAAAATCATCATACGTAATAAATATCCATCCAAAAATTATCGACCACTTTCAATATATATAAATTCACAAGTCAATACTGATAAGATCATCATCATATATAACTAAAGGAACTGAAAGTCAAATATGCTAGTAGATCAATAACATGTTAAAATGATACATGTCCAATAGTCGACATAAGTCAAAATGATACATGTACAAATGATACAAATAAAAATGATAAATTATGTAACTCAAAATGATACAAGTCAAGATGATACATGTCCTTTGATATAAGTCAAAATGATACATAAATTTATGATACAACTCATTAATATGGTACTGCATGCCATGAAAATGATATATATGATAGTAACCATGGAAAGAGGCATCATAACGATATATCAACCATGATCCATGATGCAGTCTATATGATCATGAATGTCACTGGCTACTACCAACAACTACCTCATCATCATCATCACCATCATGATCATCATCATCATCATCGTTGTCATCATTGTCATTGGCCTTGGTGTCTTCTATATCTACGTCATCATCATCCTCTGGCATGTGATCTGTACCAGAACCAACATAATCTGGATCTATATGATGAGGATCATCTTGATCTTCTTGAAGACCCATGTTCTGCAAAAAAAACATTTAAAAAAAGTTATTATTTATTTCATGCAATAATTTATTTTTCTATTATAAATCTAATATTACAACATATGAAATGAAACCATAATCATATTACATCATATCAAAGTGCACATACCATAATAAAATTTCAAAAAAGTTACAGCTAATATGTTATTCCAATGATGTAAAACATGCAGCAATTCTAATAAACGTTAGTAAAGATCATAAAAAAAATTGTTATACAATTTAACTATCAAATTTAAATTCTATTACAGGGTAAGTGCAAGAAGATGGGGGGCCAAAAAGTGGCCAAAATAATTTCAAAAAAAAATAAGTCATAACGCGAGCGCGTTATAACTCGCTCGCGTTATGGCTTGGCAATGAAGGGCCTTAGGCTCGTCATTACCGAGCCATAACGCGAGCGCGTTATAACGCGCTCGCGTTATGGCCCACTATAAATTAAAAAAAAGCAATCAAATTTCATTTCATTTCTGATTTTCTCCTCTGCCCGCGGCTTCCAAACCCTCAAAAACGCGCTCGCGTTCTGCAAAACGCCAATCAACACAAAAAGCTTATTGATTTGTCACCAAAATGCCGCCGCAACATCAAGCACGCCAAAGGGGTGAGTTATCTTTGTTTTTTTGTTTGAATTTCTTTCTAAATAGGTAGGTTTTTATTGATTTTTGATATATATTTCATTAATTGTCAGGAAATGTTAATGCACCTCCTCCTCCTCCTCCTCCTCCTTCTCCTCCTCAAAATCCACAAAATCCTGAGGAGGAAATACCTGCAGAACAACAACCTCCTCCATTCATTCCTCGACATGCCCCTGGAACACAAGATAATATAATGGGGCAAATTAAAAACAACAAAAAATAGATTGAAGATATAATTGCAAGGTTGAAAGATCCTTCCACTTCAACCTTGCATAGGTCCACGCTTGCCGAATCTCTTGAGTCTATGTTATCAAATGTAAATTCAATTAGCAAGCAAATAACTAGTTGGACCGATAAAAAGAGAGAGTTTAGAGATTACTATGCAGACAAGTTGTCATACCAAGATGTCAAAAAATTACAAATTACAAAATTAGACTTGTGTTCAATTTTCACAAACCCACAAACAAATCAACCTCCACCCATTACATGCAAGAGGTTCCCTATCCATTGGTGCAACAACCAAGCGATAAGGGACAATTTTGGGCAGAGGTGGTGGATGGTTTTTTACCATCCTCCATGCAATAATAATGAAGTCCCGCAATACTTTTTGAGGAAACTCTACTGCGAGTTTGTCCTTAATAAAGTGCCAAACTATTTTGATATGCGAGACTTCCAGGGTAGAGGTGGGGGCTCAGCACAGGATAGACCAGGGGCACATCTTGACCCACAGTGGGTAGTGAGACGAGTAATCAGCAGACCAGCCCACGAGCATGTTTCTATCCCTTCCATTGTGAAGGAGAGTGTTGAGGTCGATACACTGAGGTCGATTAGTGCCTTGACCCAGAGCATCATAGAGCATGTCAGTCCTGCAACACAGAGTGGGTTGGGAGATAGTGCAAGGAGTAGGGTCCCACCGCATACTTGCCAGGCTTGTGGGTCAGCCTGTGGTTATGACCCCATGGACAGTCAGGACGCAGGTGCATAGGCTACATCTACAGCTGAGCAGATGGTGATGACAGATACCCTCCTGAGTGAGACTTTCAGCCTTGATACTCAGGTAAATATTAGCAAGTTTATTAAATTTAATTTATTAAATTTCATTTTTGAAATACAAGATTAACTAATTTAAATTGATGATTTTAATGAAATTTCAGGGTCATAGCGTCGATGCAATTTTCAGTGGTTCTCCACCTGCATTTTTCACTAGATCATCTACTGTCGAGGTATGTAACTAGTAAACAATTATAAATATTACATGTGAATAGCATCGTTATATGAATGGTATTCTAATTTCTGATTTTGGATGTTGAATAGGTTAATACTGTAGATTTCATGGCAACACCTGCCAGTGGTGGTGGACTTCAAAGCTTTACGGAGGTAATAAAATAAATAGTTTAATGAATGAATTGTACTTACTAAATTTTTGTATGTGATTTGTGTGTTTTATTGTGTGTACTCCATGTTTAGATGAACGTGTGTGTATGTTAGGAGCCATGATTTGCATCACTATTATAGTTTTCATAATTGAATAATGTTGTTTTATTTCCAGATGATGCAGGCTGTGGATACACCTCCCCATGTTCATAGGGCAATGGAGCAGGGTGTGGCCTCTGCGATTCATAGCTCCATGGCATTGACAGGGGTATGAGGCAGATTAGTAAATTTCAATTTACATTCATTGTTATAGTTGTCTATTTTTGAAAAATTAAAAGATTATTGATTTGAAGTTTAATTTCTATCTGGATGGTTTCTGTAGGACATGACATCACCAGGGCCTATTCCTGCTACTGAGGCAAGCGAGGAGACAGATTATATGTTAGCGGTAAGTGATTATTTTGTTAAATGTTTTATTTTTTTATAACATGTAATTTCTATATATTAATGTCTATACTTTTTATTGTAATAGGTAAAGGTGCAGGAAGAACTAAATAGGAGGAGTAGCCCTTGGGTTCGTAGTAGACCACCCACATGCATGTCTCCATCCCCTAGAAGATCAAAGGCTGCTCGTGATTTATTCTCTTCACCAGCCAGAGGGGAATGACTTTTTATTGTGTTCCTTTGTTGTATGCCTATATGGCATTTGTGGACATATATTTTGTATTGTACATAGTTGACATTGTATGCCTATATGGCATTCTTGTAAGCCTATATGGCTATTTTGTATATATGTTATACTTATATCGACAGATATTGATGTATACCTATATGGATATTTGGTTAATACAAATCTTTTTTATTGATGGCGTCCATACTTGCATTATAAATCCACTTTTGAATGGATATTTGTAGATGGCTACTTCAAATATTTAAAGTCCTATTGTACTACATAGGATGTTTGCATTTTCTTTGATAGGCTTGATAGGCCATGGATTACATGATGGTGTTTGATGGAAAAGTATGGTACTAGAAGACTCTAGTTCATTCTTAATAGGCTTGTGATTGATAATATCTTTGCATGATTGCACTTGATCTTGGATCATGGGCATGTTGTTAGGATTTTGATTGCATTGTGGTGTTTGATGGATAGGCATGGTGTAAGATACCCAACTAGTTCTACAAAAAATTTTCCTTACTTAAACAATTTTACTTGCTATCAATTCATCGACTACTTCAACAACACAAAGATATACATCAAAGATAACTACTTGAATGAATCAACCTTAGAGTTGGGTACTTGTCTAGTTATTTGACTCAATCAACTTACAATGTCTTATTACATGGATAATGGTTTCAATAGCATGAAGTTACAACTTATTCAATGGAGATACAAAAGAAAGGCCTTGAAGCCTTGATGTTTACAATGACATCTACACTTGATCAACTCAATCAAACTCAATGATGTCAACTGAATGTCATCACCTCATAATATCACAAGGGAGCATCACCTTGCTTGTTGAGGGAGCATCACCCCAACTTTTGAAACTCGCAGGCCTCAAGATCACAAGCTAAATAGCTTTGCAAAGAGCATTCTGTCAAAATGATTAGATAACAAATGAATGAGAGGGCTCCTCCTTTTATAGGCCTTCCAAAGGCAATGAAGACACATTTTTCAATGCACAAAGAGGAACCAAGGCACGTTTCCCAAGAAGCATATACAAGGGAATATTCCATCTGATGACTCATTTTGAGTTGGCAAACTTATCCAGGGGCCCTGACACAGATCCAAATGCTACCCTTCTGACCAATGAGCATTTAGGTAATTGTAACAACCTTAACTCCTAGAGATCCTTAGGCACAGATTTCTGACTTGGGCACCAAGTTGAGGTGATCTCCTCCTGAAGTTGCGCCTTGCCAACATTAGGTGCCTATTAGAGTTTATGGATGCTCTGGATTGTTTCCAAGAGTAGGCGCCCAAATGAGTTCTCTGGAACCCAGGTGTTGATTTCATGCATCATGAGTTCTAGGCGCCAATATGATGTCATAGTTGCAAGACTCTTAGGGTTAGGCGCCAACTGAAGGTAGTAGAGACTAGACTAGGCGCCATCCTAAGCTGGGCGCTTCCTTGAGGTGGCAGAGACATGGATGAATGTCTAGTGGGGTTTGATGCCTCTATAGTGACACTCAAATTCACTTAGGCGCAATATTAGTGTTCTTCTGACTAGGTGCCAGATAGGAGGATTCTCAGGGGTTTTGGCACCTAGGTTACAACTTGTCAATTTCTCAAAGAATCTTTGAAACACTTGACTTCCAAGGATTATCATCTTACCCTCTGATGGAGCGCCTTGTTCCAAAATTGGTCTTGGGGACTTGCATCTCTCTTAGGCGCATGTTTGGAGTAATGTCAACTGGTATCAGCGCCTATTATCTCAATTCACACTTGACATCAAACTTTTGAAGCTCTTTTACCCTAGCGCATTTATCTTCTATCAAGCGCCTAACATTCTGGAGGTGAATTCCATCTTAATCCAAGTCTTCAAGGTACTTCCAAGTTTAGGCACCAAAACAGGGTTATGGAGGAGCAAAACCACGCCTTAGGAGGATGACTGAACCCTAGGTGCCAATTTGAGGTTGCAAGAGCATAGGTATGCACCAAGCAGAGTTTGATGCTCAAAACATTAACATTATTCAGTGAAATCCTTTTTTGACTCTAGGCGCCATTTGGAGGCTAGAAAGAGGGAAGTTGACACCAACTGCATTAGGCGCATTTCTGAGGTGATGGAGACCAATAAGTGCACCTTGTCCTCTGGCTCTATTCCTTGTTAACTTTACAACTTAGATTATCTGAACAACACTGAGAATGCTTCCCTTCTTCCTGATACAAGTTGAAAGATCCACTGGGCGCCATTTCAGTTGTTTGGAGAGATCATCAACCAAGGGCACTAATAGAGCCTTTGGCAAATGGAAAGAGCGCCTTACTTAGATTTGATTTCTGGATGCCAGAATTGAGGAATTTTGTGCCTTGGCTAGGAGTTTCTCATTTCAATCTTGATTATTCATCTAAGTGACTTTCCTTAGCTCCTAGGCGCTTAGGCTCCCAAGCTTCCATACTTAGTCAAATTTTAGGGTTCTGACCTTGTTCCTGCAAAACAAACAGATAGAGTTAGTCCAAAACCAATTCATTCCCTCATCATTTGGAATTAGCCTCCGGGAATGAGGAATAGGCTAATCCATTATACACTTGATGATCAAGCCGGGAATGGGGACATGACACATGGTACTAGGCTAATCATTTTGGGTTTTGCATGAGCCTCAGACATGGTAATAGGCATAGGGTTTTTATCTTGCATAATAATTTTTTTAAACCAAGGGTCCATGATGGAAATGATTAAGGATGATAGAATGTTTGGATTTTGGACTTTGAGATGTTTATGGTTGTAAATGTTTATTGTTTGGACTCAAATTTTGTTAAATGGTTGTTTGAAAGAGGACACATCAAACACAACAATAAGATTGGTTTAAGTATGGATGCAAATGATGTTTACTAGTTTACTAAAGTGATGATGTTTACTAATGTGATGATGATTTTGCATGTTTTCAATGGTTGGGATGTACAAGTTATGCATTTTTTTGGGATGCACACCTCATTGATTGTAGTGGGATGACTTGAATGCATATTGCCTATATCCACAGGATGACTTTGTTATTTTTCCTTGTCTATGCTCATTTGTGCATTGGTATGTTGCATTGGGATGAGAGGATGGATGTTGCTTTGATAGTGATGTGTATTCGTCACCTAGTGATGGATGATCTTATATAGTGGTTGGGTGTAATGGACAAACTCTTGGATTATGATTATTATTTGTAGTGAGAGTGCTTTGATATCTTGGCTACTATTTTTAGGAGATGGTTATCTTCATGTGGTTGTAGATGTTGATCCTTGGTTTAGAGGTGTTTGGTAGTGTGTCTTGGTGGACTCTTGATTCTAGATTAGAGTATTAGCATGATACAAGTTTTCTTGAGACTAGGATGTCTGTATCGGTGCATGTGATCTTCTAGGAGGAGATGTTAGATCATGATGTCATGTTTGGATACCTAATTTTGTAGTTGGAGTTTTGACAGTGGTCTTGTTGGTTCTCTTGGTATTGAGTACACTGGTTATGTGCTTAGGAGCTTCATGATAATGTGGTGTTGCATTTGGAGCTTAACATGGATTGATTGGTTGTAGGTTCTCATACATACTTCGAGACTTGGGTGAGGCTAGAGTTGTCTTGGGATTAGAGACACTTGTTGAGATGGTTATCCTTTAGAGGTTTTAGTAGGAAGACACAAGTGCGCCTCCCTCAATGAAGTTCATTTTGTTAACTTAGTTCATCCTAGTGACTCAAGGGGTTGTTATATTCTTTAGGCGCAATCTTTCATAGACTAAAACATTCACTCCATGTTAAGGCGCTCAAAGGAGGCTCTGGAGATGGAAAATGGTGCCTTAACTCACTTATGTAAATTTTGGACTTTTAGGCAATTGCAAGATGTCTTGGAGGGCTCAATTCTTCAAGGTGCCCATTTTGTTCACCACTTGTAGCATCACTTGTTCAAGGCGCATGTGTGATTTGGTGAAAAATAGGCGCCTAGAGTGAATAGGCTTTCATCCTGACTTAATACACTGCCTCCTTCTAACGATTTTTGGGGCAGCAGAAAACCTTTCACCACAAGCAAATGCCTTAGAGCTATAAAAAATTGAGAGAGGTTATTGTAGAGGCACTCTACGTGATCGCGTTGCCTCAGACAAAATGTTTTTGAGTCACACAGTTTTCAAGTAACATCTTGTCAAAGATTGCTGCCTTTTTGCACTTTGGACTCTTCAGGGATATCGTTGGTACAATGTAGCTCCGACTGTTTCGACATGTTTGGGTGAAAAACAGGACCATGCCTAGCGTAAATGTACCCATTCAGACGCGTTGGAATAGTCAGTTTGGTCGCATCAGGAGCAGGACCAAAGTTACACCCCTTTGCAACTTTACACTGCCTCCTTCTGACGATTTTTGGGGCAGCAGAAAACCTTTCACCACGGGCAAATGCCTTAGAGCTATAAAAAACTGAGAGAGGTTATTGTAGAGGCACTCTACATGATCACGTTACCTTAGATGGAATGTTTCTAAGTGACACAGTTTTTGAGTAACATCTTGTCAAAGATTGCAGCCTTTTTGCACTTTGGACTCTTCAGGGATATCGTGGGTACAATGTAGCTTGGATTGTTTCGACATGTTTGGGTGAAAAATAGGACCATGCCTAGCGTAAATGTACCCATTCAGATGCGTTGGAATAGTCAGTTTGGTCGCATCAAGAGTAGGATGAAAGTTACACCCCTTTGCAACTTTACACTGCCTCCTTCTGACGATTTTTGGGGCAGCAGAAAACCTTTCACCATGGGCAAATGCCTTAGAGCTATAAAAAACTGAGAGAGGTTATTGTAGAGGCACTCTACGTGATTGTGTTGCCTCAGATGGAATGTTTCTAGGTACATGATTTTTGAGTAACATCTCGTCAAAGATTGCAGCCTTTTTGCACTTTGGACTCTTTAGGGATATCGTGGGTACAATGTAGCTCGGACTGTTTCGACATGTTTGGGTGAAAAATAAGACCATACCTAGCATAAATGTACCCATTCAGACGCGTTGGAATAGTCAGTTTGGTCGCATCAGGAGCAAGACAAAAGTGACACCCCTTTGCAACTTTACACTGCCTCCTTCTGACGATTTATGGGGCAGCAGAAAACCTTTCACCACGGGCAAATGCCTCAGAGCTATAAAAAACTGAGAGAGGTTATTGTAGAGGCACTCTACATGATCGCGTTTCCTCAGACGGAATGTTTCTAAGTGACACAGTTTTCAAGTAACATCTCATCAAATATTGCAGCCTTTTTGCACTTTGGACTCTTCAGGGATATCGTGGGTACAATGTAGCTCAGACTGTTTCGACATGTTTGGGTGAAAAATAGGACCATGCCTAGTGTAAATGTGCCCATTCAGACACGTTGGAATAGTTAGTTTGGTCGCATCAGGAGCAGGACGAAAGTTACACCCCTTTGCAACTTTACACTGCCTCCTTCTGACCATTTTTGGGGCAGCAGAAAACCTTTCACCACGGGCAAATGCCTCAGAGCTATAAAAAACTGAGAGGTTATTATAGAGGCACTCTACATGATTGCGTTGCCTCAGACAGAATGTTTCTAAGTGACACAGTTTTCGAGTAACATCTCGTCAAAGATTGCAGCCTTTTTGCACTTTGAAGTCTTCAGGGATATCGTGGGTACAATGTAGCTCGGACTGTTTCGACATGTTTGGGTGAAAAATAGGACCATACCTAGTGTAAATGTACCCATTCGGATGCATTGGAATAGTCAGTTTGGTCACATCAGGAGCAAGACGAAAGTTACACCCCTTTGCAACTTTACACTGCCTCCTGATAATTTTTGGGGCAGCAGAAAACCTTTCACCACGGGCAAATGCCTCAAAGCTATAAAAAACTGAGAGAGGTTATTGTAGAGGCACTCTACAATATCGCGTTTCCTTAGATGGAATGTTTCTAAGTGACACAGTTTTCGAGTAACATCTCGTCAAAGATTGTAGCCTTTTTGCACTTTGGACTCTTTAGGGATATCGTGGGTACAATGTAGCTCGGACTGTTTTGACATGTTTGGGTGAAAAATAGGACCATGCCTAGTGTAAATGTACCCATTCAGATGTGTTGGAACAGTCAGTTTGGTCGCATCAGGAGTAGGACAAAAGTTACACCCCTTTGCAACTCTACACTGCCTCCTGACGATTTTTGGGGCAGCAGAAAACCTTTCACCACGGGCAAATGCCTCAGAGCTATAAAAAACTGAGAGAGGTTATTGTAGAGGTACTCTATGTGATCATGTTGCCTTAGACAGAATGTTTCTAAGTGACACAGTTTTCGAGTAACATCTCGTCAAAGATTGCAGCCTTTTTGCACTTTGGACTCTTTAGGGATATCGTGGGTACAATGTAGCTCGGACTGTTTCGACATGTTTGGGTGAAAAATAGGACCATGCCTAGTGTAAATGTACCCATTAGGATGTGTTGGAACAGTCAGTTTGGTCGCATCAGGAGCAGGACAAAAGTTACACCCCTTTGCAACTTTACACTGCCTCCTTCTGACGATTTTTAGGGCAGCAGAAAACCTTTCACCACGGGCAAATGCCTCAGAGCTATAAAAAACCGAGAGAGGTTATTGTAGAGGCACTCTACGTGATCGCGTTGCCTCAAACGGAATGTTTCTAAGTGACATGATTTTTGAGTAACATCTCATCAAAGATTGCAGCCTTTTTACACTTTGGACTCTTTAGGGATATCGTGGGTACAATGTAGCTCGGACTATTTCAACATGTTTGGGTGAAAAACATGACCATGCCTAGTGTAAATGTACCCATTTGGACGCGTTACAATAGTCAGTATGGTCGCATCAGGAGTAGGACAAAAGTTACACCCCTTTGCAACATGACTCAAAGACTCAAACTAACCCCAAATGACTCAAAGTGACTTAAAATCACCTTGATTTTGGTTCCCAATGTACATTATAGAGGTCGAGGTGCTCCTTATCATTCAAACATCTTAGATGAGCACATAGGAAAGGAAAAAGCTCTAAGTTTCATCATCATGAGCGCCTAATATCAAGAGACTTTAATGGCTCAAAGCTTAGCATGGAGTCCTAAGGCGCATTTCATGTCTCCTTTCATCCAGTTTAGCGCCCTTATGTAGATTTTTCAACTTGATTTGGCACCCTATATGTGAAGGAAGATCTAAAGGCATGAAAGTGGATGTCATATTGCAAGAGTTTGGATCATCAAAATTGAAAGAAATAAGAAATGAGTTTGATCGCATCAAGAGCAGGACACCAAAAATGCATAACATGATGATGTAAAATTGTGTACATATGTGTAAAAATGCAGGAGGAAATAAAAAAAGACAAACCTTACAAATTAATGTGCATACTTACAACTCAATATAACATAACTTTACAAAATTAATGTGAATACTTACAAATTAATCCAATGAACCATCCGGGTCTGCTCTACTCTTTATTGTGTCAAGTATTGCTTCATGGTCAGACTCACGCACCTTCCACAATATTTTGTTCAAAGGTCTACCCCGATACTTTATCAAATGAACATTGGATGCCACGACAAGGTTCGAGTAATGAAGAATCTTCCGATGCATGTCAAAGTCCTGAAATAGCCAAATATTAACACTCTTATGTGGGTATCTTCTAAGCCATGTTCCAGTAATAACCACTGATCCTGTAGGGTATTCGATGTTTTCTCCATCTGTAACAGGGGCCTCCAATTTCTTTTTGGCCTCAACACAACGACATAAGTAATAATATGTTCCCTCTTCATTATCTTCATCTGCAATAACTGCATATACGTGCCCTACATTGATATGTGTAGCAAATTAGATGAAATTAGTCAACATTACAAAAACACTACAAAGTAAGATGACATTACCTGGTTGAACTAGATAAAATTAGATGCATATACGTGCCCTATATTACCTAGTTGAACTAAATCTAATATGTGGACAAAGTCAACTGACGATTCCATCTGTGTTAGTTCCAGTGCCGTCGGGGGTTGATACGTGTCAAGTGGGCTAAGATAACTTAACTGCCATTCGTCAACCCACTCCTTTGACTCACACTCATCCCAGAATTGAATTGTACAGGAAGAACAAAAGCATGACATCTTTTGTGTATGGATACTCCATGAACCTGCACTTTATACTTTATACTTCAACCTATACTTTATACTTCGCATCATTTCAATGAATAGTTGACATCTTGCAGTCTCATTTAACTTTTCAAAGAACAATCTCCAAATCTTATTAGCATATCTTCTACAAGTGCATTTTGGAATCTTACCTTCCATTGGCTGTAAAATATTCTCATCAATATCAATCAAATACTTTGGCTTTCTATGCAAAATTCTAGGTGGTGTCAAGTTAGGTAAATTCATCTCAACATTAGGAATTTCATCAATATTTAAATGAGATGGGTTAGATGGCATACCTTCGATCGAAGACGGAATAGATGACATACCTTGAGGTTGAGGTGGGAACGATGGCGTACCTCCTTCATCACATGTGAGTGATGATGTACTCTCAACTTGAGATGTGGTAGATGGTGTCCCTACATGTTGACTTGCGGTAAAGGACGTGTCTCCAACTATGGTATTCAAATCTCTCGTACCATGAAGTTTTTGCATTCATTCTCTTTGTGCCGCCAATACCATATCTCTTTGTGATGGTTGTGGTTCCTCTTCAATTGGTATGTCTTCATTTATCATTTCCAATTTCCTCTTCTCATGAAGTTCCCTCATAGCCACTGCTTTCTTTCCATTCTTAGCTTCTATCTCTTCCTGTGTTGGTTTAATTCTTGATCGTTTCCTCAGCATGATGGAGAATTTGTCTATAGCATGATAAAGAGACCAATATTAGTTCCTAAGAAATGAATACAAGATAATAGTGGGATTGTATTTTTTTTATGTTGTAAGGATTTATTCTTGTATAGTTTGACATCATGGTATGTTAAGGTTTGTTTATTACACATAATTATTAAAGAGCCCAAGTGTAGAAAATATACATGGCATCATGTGAGATTGTAGGCTGCTTTCTTGATTGGGAATGTGTCTATTTTAAACATGTATGATAAAGCATGATAAAGTAATTCAATCCGAGATAAGTAAAATGTAAAGAACATGCATGTAAAGACTTGACATACCTAAAAAACAAAGATTTGAATGGAGAGAGTACCCAATTATGTAGTGTTTTTATCTTCTTGCATCAAACTCATCAACAATTTGAGTTTTTCACCACTTGCTTCATTTTCAATGTTAAATTCCTAAAATTGAATCATAATTAACATTGCAACACTACAAAAATTGAAACTTGAATAGATATATATCAAACTTGGTGTGAAAACTATGTTATTTCCTTCTTCTCAAGTTGGCAAAGCAGAAAAGGTGGTGGAAAGATCATGCAAAGGTGGTACAATGTGTCAAATGTGCATGTGAACTTCCCAATAGAATGAAAGCACTTCTTTTTTGTCGGAGCACGCGCAGAATCAGTAAGAAAATAGAGCATGTGGGCCTGGATCAAGGGGGTAACCACTTTTTTACCGTTTCAATAGAAATATAAAACTCGAGTGCGTTATAACGCGCTCGCGTTTTGTCCTACTATAGATTCATCACATTCTTTGCATTGATCACATCTTTTTCCTGCAAGGGCTTGCCAAATGCTCCGCCATATGATAGGCATAACAATGAAGGGGTAAGCCCTCATAATCAAGTTTTTGATAGAAAATGCCTTCAACCCTCAACGTCAAACCCTAATCCCTCAACCCTTAACTCTGATCCCTCGACCCTCGACCCTCAACCCTCAATGTCAAATCCTAATCCCTCAACCCTCAACCCTAATCTGTCATCCCTCAACTCTAATCCCTCATCCCTAAACCTTAAATGCTATCCATAATTGTACACCCTCAACAGACTCGATACTATACCTTAAACTCTAATCCCTTATCCCTAAACCCTCTAACCCTATCCCTAATCCTTACACCCTCCACACTCTACTTTAACACTAATCCCTTGAACCTCAACCCTATCCCTAAACCCTTGACCCTCGAACCTCAACCCTCAACGTCAAACCCTAATCCCTCAATCCTTAACTCTGATCCCTTGACCCTCAACACTATACCTTAAACCCTAATCCCTATCCCTCAACCCTTAACCCTTAAAACTTAAACCCTATCCCTACACCCTCAACACTTGACACTATATCTTAAGCCTTAAACCCTAATCCCTTCAACCTCAACCCTATCCCTTAACCCTTGACCCTCGAACCTCAATCCTCAACCCTCGACGTCAAACCCTCCAACCCTATCCCTAATCCTTATACCCTCCACACTCTACTTTAACCCTAATTCCTCGACCCTCGACCCTATCCCTAAACCCTTGACCCTCGAACCTCAACCCTCAACCCTCAACGTCAAACCCTAATCCCTTAACCCTTAACTCTAATCCCTCGACCCTCAACCCTATCCCTAAACCCTCAACCCTAAACCCTTAATCCTTAAACCTTCAACCCTAAACCCTATCCCTAATCCCTCTACCCTCGACACTATAACCCTAACCTCGACATTAAATGCTAATTTGTCAACCCTAAACCCTAATTCTAAACCCTCAACCCTCAACCCTCAACACTATACCTTAAACCCTAATCCCTCAACCCTCAACCCTAAACCTTATCCCTAAACCCTAATCCCTCAACCCTCAACCCTAATCAATCATCCCTCAACTATAATCCCTCATCCCTATACCCTAAATGCTATCCCTTTTCCTAAACCCTCAATAGACTCGATACTATACCTTAAACTCTAATCCCTTATCCCTAAACCCTCTAACCCTATCCCTAATCCTTACACCCTCCACACTCTACTTTAACCCTAATCCCTTGAACCTCAACCCTATCCCTAAACCCTTGACCCTCGAACCTCAACCCTCAACCCTCAACATCAAACCCTAATCCCTCAACCCTTAACTCTGATCCCTCGACCCTCAACCCTATCCCTAAACCCTCAACCCTAAACCCTCAACCCTCAACGTCAAATTCTAATCCCTCAACCCTTCACTCTAATCCCTCAACCCTAAACCCTCAACCCTCAACGTCAAATTCTAATCCCTCAACCCTTCACTCTAATCCCTCAACCCTAAACCCTATCCCTAAACCCTCAACACTATACCTTAAACCCTAATCCCTCAACCCTAACCCTAAACCTTGTCCCTAAACCCTAATCCCTCAACCCTCAACCCTAATCTCTCATCCGTCATCCCTCAACTCTAATCCCTCATTCCTAAACCCTAAATGCTATCCCTATTCCTAGACCCTCAATAGGCTCGATACTATACCTTAAACCCTAATCCCTCTACCCTCGACACTCTTATTTAACCCCAATCCCTTGACCATTAACCCTATCCCTCAACCTCAAACCTCAACCCTCAACCCTCAACTCTCAACATTAAACCCTAATTCATCAACGCTAAACCCTAATCCCTCAAACCTAAACCCTATCCCTAAACCATCAACCCTCAACACTATACCTTAAACCCTAATCCCTCAACCCTCAACCCTAAACCTTATCCCTAAACCCTAATCCCTCAACCCTCAACCCTAATCCCTCATCCCTCAAATCTAATCCCTCATCCCTAAACCCTAAATGATATCCCTATTCCTAAACCCTCAATAGACTCGATACTATACCTTACACTCTAATCCCTTATCCCTAAACCCTCTAACCCTATCCCTAATCCTTATACCCTCCACACTCTACTTTAACCCTAATTCCTCGACCCTCAACCCTATCCCTAAACCCTTGACCCTCGAACCTCAACCCTCAACATCAAACCCTAATCCCTCAACCCTTAACTCTGATCCCTCGACCTTCAACCCTATCCCTAAACCCTCAACCCTCAACGTCAAATTCTAATCCCTCAACCCTTCAATCTAATCCCTCAACCCTAAACCCTATCCCTAAACCCTCAACACTATACCTTAAACCCTAATCCCTCAACCCTAACCCTAAACCTTGTCCCTAAACCCTATTCCCTCAACCCTCAACCCTAATCTCTCATCCGTCATCCCTCAACTCTAATCCCTCATTCCTAAACCCTAAACGCTATCCCTATTCCTAGACCCTCAACAGGCTCGATACTATACCTTAAACCCTAATCCCTCTACCCTCGACACTCTTATTTAACCCTAATCCCTTGACCATTAACCCTATCCCTCAACCTCAACCCTCAACCCTCAACCCTCAACTCTCAACATTAAACCCTAATTCATCAACCCTAAACCCTAATCCCTCAAACCTAAACCCTATCCCTAAACCATCAACCCTCAACACTATACCTTAAACCCTAATCCCTCAACCCTCAACCCTAAACCCTAATCCCTCAACCCTCAACCCTAATCCCTCATCCCTCAACTCTAATCCCTCATCCCTAAACCCTAAATGCTATCCCTATTCCTAAACCCTCAACAGACTCGATACTATACCTTAAACTCTAATCCCTTATCCCTAAACCCTCTAACCCTATCCCTAATCCTTATACCCTCCACACTCTACTTTAACCCTAATTCCTCGACCCTCAACCCTAGCCCTAAACCCTTGACCCTCAAACCTCAACCCTCAACCCTCAACATCAAACCCTAATCCCTCAACCCTTAACTCTGATCCCTCAACCTTCAACCCTATCCCTAAACCCTCAACCCTCAACGTCAAATTCTAATCCCTCAACCCTTCACTCTAATCCCTCAACCCTAAACCCTATCCCTAAACCCTCAACACTATACCTTAAACCCTAATCCCTCAACCCTAACCCTAAACCTTGTCCCTAAACCCTAATCCCTCAACCCTCAACCCTAATCTGTCATCCGTCATCCCTCAACTCTAATCCCTCATTCCTAAACCCTAAATGCTATCCCTATTCCTAGACCCTCAACAGGCTCGATACTATACCTTAAACCCTAATCCCTCTACCCTCGACACTCTTATTTAACTCTAATCCCTTGACCATTAACCCTATCCCTCAACCTCGACCCTCAACCCTCAAATCTCAACATTAAACCCTAATTCATCAACCCTAAACCCTAATCCCTCAAACCTAAACCCTATCCCTAAACCATCAACCCTCAACACTATACCTTAAACCCTAATCACTCAACCCTCAACCCTAAACCTTATCCCTAAACCCTAATCCCTCAACCCTCAACCCTAATCCCTCATCCCTCAACTCTAATCCCTCATCCCTAAACCCTAAATGCTATCCCTATTCCTAAACCCTCAACAGACTCGATACTATACCTTAAACTCTAATCCCTTATCCCTAAACCCTCCAACCCTATCCCTAATCCTTACACCCTCCACACTCTACTTTAACCCTAATCCCTTCAACCTCAACCCTATCCCTAAACCCTTGACCCTCGAACCTCAACCCTCAACCCTCGACGTCAAACCCTAACCCCTTAACCCTTAACTCTGATCCCTCATCTCTCAACCCTAACCCTAAACCCTAAACCCTCAACGTCAAATCCTAATCCCTCAACCCTTCACTCTAATCCCTCAACCCTAAACCCTCAACACTATACCTGAAACCCTAATCCCTCAGCCCTCAACCCTAAACCTTATCCCTAAACCCTAATCCCTCAACCCTCAACCCTAATCCATCATCCCTCAACTCTAATCCCTCATCCCTAAACCCTAAATGCTACCCTTATTCCTACACCCTCAACAGAATCGATACTATACCTTAAACCCTAATCCCTTATCCCTAAACCCTCCAACCCTATCCCTAATCCTTATACCCTCCACACTCTACTTTAACCCTAATTCTTCGACCCTCAACCCTATCCCTAAACCCTTGACCCTCGAACCTCAACCCTCAACCCTCAACGTCAAACCCTAATCCCTCAACCCTTAACTCTGATCCCTCGACCCTCAACACTATACCTTAAACCCTAATCCCTATCCCTCAACCCTTAACCCTTAAAACTTAAACCCTATCCCTACACCCTCAACACTTGACACTATATCTTAAGCCTTAAACCCTCATCCCTAAAGCCTCAACCCTCAATCCTTAAACCTTCAACCCTAAACCCTATCCCTAATCCCTCTACCCTTGACACTCTAACCCTAACCTTGATATTAAATGCTAATCCGTCAACCCTAAACCTTAATCCTAAACCCTCAACCCTCAACACTATACCTTAAACCCCAATCCCTCAACCCTTAACCCTAAACCTTATCCCTAAACCCTAATCCCTCAACCCTCAACCCTAATCCATCATCCCTCAACTATAATCCCTCATCCCTAAACCCTAAATGCTATCCCTATTCCTAAACCCTCAATAGACTCGATACTATACCTTAAACCCTAATCCCTTATCCCTAAACCCTCCAACCCTATCCCTAATCCTTACACCCTCCACACTCTACTTTAACCCTAATCCCTCGACCCTAAACCCTATCCCTAAACCCTTGACCCTTGAACCTCAACCCTCAACCCTCAATGTCAAACCCTAATCCCTCAACCCTTAACTCTGATCCCTCGACCCTCAACCCTATCCCTAAACCCTAAACCCTCAACCCTAATCTGTCATCCCTCATCCCTAAACCCTAAACGCTATCCCTATTCCTAGACCCTCAACGGGCTAGATACTATACATTAAACGCTAATCCCTTATCCCTAAACCCTCCAACTCTATCCCTTATCCCTTAACCCTCGTGATTAATAGCGTTGAACGTAAAAAAATTTGAGGGGAACATAACGCGAGCGCGTTATAATGCGCTTGCGTTATGTGAAACATGGCAAACAACAGACTTGCGGGAAAGAAAAATGCAAGGCAAAACATAACGCGAGCGCGTTATAACGCGCTCGCCTTATTTCTTGCTTTGGGAATCCTAAGCCTTGGGCTTGGGATTTGCTTTGGATTTCCAACCCAAAGGCTTGGAGTGCCTTATGAACAGTCACAGACGTGTTTTTCTATATTCTTCAAAATTTCACATAATTTCGTTCGTGCTAACCCTCAGATTTGCACGTGTTTCAAGGTCGAACAAATTAAACACATGGGTAATGTTAGTCTTTCTCTTAGCTATTTGACGATGTGATTTTTTTCACATTTTAACAATGTTAAGCCTTTCATCTTTAATTTCTTTTGTTTGTGTGTCCGTTTTTAGGCAAAAACCACTGTTTGGTCTTTTTTTCATTGTAAAATAACTATTCATTCAAATTTCAAAAAAATTACATATTTAGAAACTAGACTCCATTCTACAAATATTAAAAAAATAAAAAAATGATTTTCAATTAGTTTTCAAAATTTATAGGGGTAGCATGGCCAAAATTCTATTTTTTAGGATGTGTCCACTTTGAAAATTAATAAAAAATCAAATATTCATCAAAAAATTATCAGAAAAATCGGGCATAAACTACATGCTATTAGCTAATTTCTCACTGAAGCGATTTTAAAAATACCAAAAAAAAGTTGACCTTTTGAGGGAGCCACAAAACATGCTATGTTATGTTTTTTTGACAGAAACAACACCAATTTCTGTGGCTCCCTCTTTTGAACCCCTTAATCTATGCCATTTTCAAAACAATATAGTAGTTTAGAAAGTAGACTCAGAGCACTACGAACATTGTTTTGGTTGCATCTCCAAATTTTGAGTGTAACTATGCTCAATTTCTCATCCAAGGCTAGTATTTCTTGATTTCAGAAAAAAAAAGTGGCCACTTAAGACCCCTTTTTGGCCCCCCATCTTCCTGCACTTACCCTACATAACCTTAAGTGCCACAAATTGCTTGGTCCATTTATGTTCTTTTTCAATATTAAAATAATAACCTGCATTAGACAAAATAATCCCAACTCTATATCCATCCCCTTGGCAGTCTCAAGGGCCACCTTGAGATAAAAAATGCTAATGTACTATTATGATAGTTATGATTGCCCTCCATCATTTCATTGTGCATTTAAAACTTGAGATGAGGATTGGGGAGGTCTCCATTGGTATTTTGTTGTAGACAATTTGGGAATAGAAGACCCCCATCTAATCAATAAGGAAGATTATATAAATCTTGAATAAAACAAGAAAAACATCATGATTGTCTTGCATGTTAGCAAATTGATTGTGATAGTAGTAAGGTTAGTCAATAATTTCCACACCTTTATATTCAATCTTCAGATCATTAGGGGGGTAAAAGCATGGAAAATACTCATGGCAAGATCTTTAAAATAGGCATATTCAACTTCAAGCATTTCTACAGATCCTAGGAAGGTGGATGTAAACTTAGTAACTATAATTACCACCACAAAGACTATCCCCTTTGTGACTATGACAAGGTAACACTATCATGCTCTTTATGACAATCCCTTCTCCAATGGGTGATGGCCTAATAACATTTATCTCCTTTGTGATTTCAATGCCTCTCTAATGCACTATCATAGGACTCTTGACAGTCCTTATGTATCACTGAAGAAGGCTTCCAGCAAATCTAAAAGGAGGGCTTAAGATTACATACAAAGTCCTAGCCTTCATACCCTAGTCACATATCACCCCTCTAAGAAGACCTCAAGACTTTATGGGTTCCAAACATAACACAAACCTAGTCCTATATGACTGTCACTACCCTAGGTCCCTCAAAATTCTTATATCAACCTTCCCTTGGCTGGAAAGGGTCTTGAAACTCCATTGTCCCTGCTAGTCCAAACTTGGAATGGTCAATATAATTATTCTACTACAATTCATAGGTAGGGCTACACTAAGGAATTCCTACCTACCCTAAGGAAGTCCTACCCACACCTAAACTATGATCTATCCATGATCTTATCAAGCATGATCTTATGATAGTGTTTGGACTGAACCTATATAGTTTTAGGGCATTCACACATCTCAATTACAGTGTGGTGTGTGAGGAATTATTACTAAATGGTTGCTACCATCCACATAAACTTTACACATATTTGAAGACTGTAATATGACATTATTTTGATGGAATCCTAGGTTGGAATGAAAGCTAGGCCTCAAACCATTTTAAATTTATTCCTTGCAAAAAAAATTGGTATGAGAGCCATTGTGTCTTTGAATACCATTCCACCAGCCTGTGGACCTAGTTCAAGGTGTGTAAAAAGTCTAAGAAGCAACAACATCCTTCTTCCGGTCATACTGAGAACCACAAAATAATGGATTTAAATCATGGAACATATATAATTGATACTTTTAATGCATCTTCCATGTAAGGAAGTTTAAAACCAAAGATTTGGGTGTAGGAAACGACTTCTGAATAAATGTTCATTAGAAAAGAAAGAAAACAAATAGTTTTGAAATGGAAAAAATAAAAATCACAAAATCTAAAGGTTTCCATATTCCGCTAATCCCTTCTTTATCCACACATCTACTTGGAGTGCAGCTTTGATCTCCCTTCAATTCACCCTAACTTCATAAGGAGTCCAAAATGGGATTAGTCATAAGAAGGAGGCAAGAAAACAAGGGTTTGTTGTTCATTATTAGCCTGTCAAACATAAGCATATGAGATAGCATGGCACACACAAAATGTTGTGGATAATTACCACAAGATTAGGTTAATTGCAATCACTTTTTGTAAGAAAGCACAAGATTAGTATACTAATTATGATCCTAATGGCACCAAGAATGATCTTGGTAAATTGCTAAGAGATTTCCTTCCCAATTTCAATTGCCCTAAGATGGTGCATCATAATATTGTGGCATTAAAGGAAATAAGGGAACAACCGGGAGAGATTATGTGTAGGTATGATCAATGCTCTAAGCAATTGGTGTTAAAGATTGACCCAACTATAAAATGTTGAAATTTATAAGGAATGATTTATTGGTAGGCAAATTGCACATATCCAACATGAACTAGTTTAGCTCACTCTCCCTAATTAAAAAGTTGCCTTAAAATTTGTGTTGAGATTATAAGAATTATGGGAGCCCTAACATATGATTCTACTACCTGCCTAAAAGAACAAATGGGCATACAACTACAAAGGGGCATATAACTACAAACTATCTAGTGGTGGGAACTCAAGTTATTAATGCCACATAGTTCCCTCTTGCTCAACACATACCTAATTGCACCATATGTCATGAACTCATGTAATTGTCCACTACTGCAAAAGTGAAAGGACGTTCCTATCAATTACTAGTGCAAGGTTTGTAACACATTCACCCATGACACTACCACCTACAAAGTAGTACAAGTCCTCCACAAGGCAAGAGGAAAACAAAATTAAACACAACCACACAACCCCAGTCACAACCACAATAGATGGTGTTGTTCTATTAGGAGCCATAATATATGGAGCATGGAGAAAATCAAGGAGGCCATGGAAGAGTATGCAATAGAGGAATCTATTGCTACTAGTGTGGAGAACTTGGGCATACCTCGCGTAGTTGCACAAAGTTTCTGATGTATACTTATTATGATGTAGATCACAAGATAGAGGATTTCCCTACATTGTTGCAACTATTGGAATATTCAATGATGTGCCTTTGATAAGGGACTCATCACTTTCATAAGTTCTATCTGTAGACACCCAAAATTGACCTAATTATCATTAGTATCAAATATTGCATTATCTACCATTTGTATTTGTCTAACACACTTGAGCAATTTCCCTATCCCTTATTTCTTCTATTAATTAAATAAATTTATATTTATTTAATTAATTCATTAGCTATTTCTTCTAAGCTATAAGTAAATAATTTTTAATTATTTAATTATCTTCATTCTATCTATTTTAATTAAATAAATCTTGTTTATTTAATTAAAATTCCATTCATAAGCTCACTTTCCAATTAATTAAATAAATTTCATTTATTTAATTAATTTCTCTTATCATTTATCTCAATAAGCCGACATGTGTGCCTCTTTTATTTAAAAAGATAAGTGGTACTACATCTTTTATTTAATATCTTTCACATGTAGTACTTTTTATGTACATGGTTACACATAAGCCTTATCTTCCCTCCACTTGTCATTTACACATTCACCTACGACTATCAATTCATCCTAGCCATTCACATAGCCACCAAATCTCCACCGTTGATTGATTTTGGTTAAGTTCTATATAAACACCCTCTCATTCCATACTACATCTATCCAACATTCATATAGCATCTACATTATCATCTTGAGCATATTGAGCACTTTAGCATCCATTTAGCATATTAGCATTATCATCCATTATGCCAACTTTGATCTTTATAATTGTTCATTATTGAGAAGCAATCCACATCATAAAAAAGGAATCATACAATCTAGGTGATATTACTCTTGAATTGCATGCTTTTGATTTCATTTGGATTAGATTCTTTGATGATGGTAGGGTTAGGTTTTCATGGCTATGCTTGATCTTATCAACCTAATTTTTTACCTATCACATTTTGGCACGCTTGGTGGGACTCACGTCCTTGATTAACTTTTCTATTTGAAGTTTTTTTTGTGAAGATTAGATTTTTCGAACACTTACGGCAAGTTTCACACACTTCTGAGTGAAAACCAATCACGTCTCGAACACATGAATTGCTTTTAAGCCGAAACCTACCACTTTTAACATTTCTAGGATCTCTTCTAAGCAAACAGTAGTCACTTATTGTCTTTTTTACATCGCTTACAAGCTAATAGTGGTCGCTTATGTATTTATTTGCATCGCTTATAACCTAACAGTGATCACTTTTAGTTGTTTGGATCACCTTCTACAAAACTAGGGTTTTTCAGTTTATATCTTGTTTTCACAGATCTGAGTCACTTATGACCTACAAGTAGTTGCCTATTGATTTTTCGCATCGCTTCTGAGATTTATCATTTCACATCTAGGTTTACCGGCATCACTCCTAAGCAACAACATTTCAGTTGTGGTAGAATACAAATCACTTTTGATCAACAGTCAATCACCTCTACTAACTGTGTCGCTTTCAGTTTTATCATTTGCAATTAGGTTTTCTTGGTTACTAATTAGTTATTTGTGCAGCATCTTATCGATTGTCCAAGAAAAGGAGGTTATCAAACTACTAACATATCTATTGCAGCTCCAATTGGTCCAATACTTTTGATTTTATCACTAATTTAGGAACATTTGAGCTTGGTGCTTAAAAAGAATCATTGATTGCTCCATGCTTGATTTATCTTTCTTGATTACTTGATTGTGCATGTTTGTAACCCAAATTTAATAGCAAAAGTATCATCTCCCCTTTCCTATCAAATGGATCTTGGGTGCATGAGAACTTGTTATTATCTTTAGAGGGCCTGCCTTCTCGGTGTGAGAAGGGGTACGACCCAAGCGGTAACACACTAAAGACAAGTCCTTCCAAACCGCTATATAAGAAAAGTGTTTGTGTCAAAAGCCACAAACAACAGATGTTGTTCTGTTATACCGATAGCCAACCTCCCCCAAAACCCTCCAAAGCATAACCCTTGAAGGCTGGGAGACTCCATAACGGAGAGTAGCGCTACCACACATATAGCCACCCAAACAGATGCCCTTACTAGAAACCTTGTGTAGTAGCCAAAAACCCTCTATTTGTTGATGCAAAAGGTGGGACCTTTGAAGCCTCTCGATTCATGTGGTTCTTAGTAGAGATAGTAGGGACAACCTAAGGTTTGGTGGGGGTACAAGCCTTGGGAAACCTGGATCTTGGTATGCATGAGTAGTGAGTGCCATGGAGGGGAGCCAATGTTACCAAGATCCTGAAGCTATCCGCTTTGAATAAGCACGGCAAGGGGACTCAATAAATATAGTCCTTTCCTAGCCTAGGTTGTACAAGTTTGTGATTGTTGTGAATGTGAGTGACTGAAATCACTATTTTCTTGTCAAAAACATCATTCAAACCTATCTTTTGACAGATATAGACCACCTCTGAACCTTAACTGCTTGCATACAAACAACCAGATCACCTTTAAATAGCAGTTAGTCACCTTTTGCTTAAATTGAATCACCTTTGAACAACAGTTGCTTGCCTTTGGTCCCAACTGAGTCACTTTTAAACAGTAGTAAATCACCTTTGAACCAAAACTGATCGCCTATGTTCAATACTATATCCTATTACTTGAACCAAAACCAAATCACTTCTGAGCTATTACTTGTTGCTTTTGGCTTTATTGGAATCACATCTGAGCTATTATCTATCACCTCTAGCTAAATATCAGCAATCTGTATAAACTCAGCCAAACCAACTACATTTTTAGACTACCTAGCTTCAGCTTCAGCATTTAGACCTACTTCTGATCATTTGCAAACACTTGAATTTTGCCTCCTAAGCATACCAAGCAATTGGACTTTTGAGCTTTCATTCTTTTGAGACCCCAAAAACAACAACCAACCAGCAAAACCAGCAACCAAACATCATCTTTTGGCTTTACCTAGCCCTAGAAATACTAGCAAACAACATCAGCAACTAGCTTTTCCTTTGAGTGTGTGAGCTATCCTCTAGGAAAAAAACAACAATAACCAAGCAACTAGCAATTAACAACAAAGCAACCCATTAGCAAACCAAAGAAAACAACAAACTAGCAAAACAACAAACCAACACCAAACCAACCAACCATCACTTTTGGGTCTCAACCTTAACAAGCCAAGTCCAACTTTCAACATCAACTATCATGCCTCAAACTAGGAGCCAATATAGAGCTGAAATGGAAGCAAAATTGTGAGCTAATATGGAAGCCCAAATGCAACAATCATGATCAACACCCCTTAAAGATGCAATCCAATTCACAACTGGTATGCCGTCTTACATGTTTTTTGCCGAAGGATACATCGCTGGACCATCATCTTCACATCAAGTGCAATCACACCCCTTTACAGCAACTTATGAAGAGTATTCCCAAGAGGACTTATCTAAATATCAAGACACACATGTATGGGACCAAGTTGAGAAATTTGTTTTATTTGATCCTAATCGCTACTTCTTGCAACTTGCCCGCATGGGAGCCAAATTACCAAGTGACTTTGACATATCCACTATTCGAGAGCATGATCCTAACACTCCTCTATTATTGCAAAGGGACCAACCATTATAGCTACACCTTCGAATCCACCTTTCAATCCATCTCCCTCATTAGCTACCACTACACCATCCAACCCACCACACTCGGAGTACACTTTAGAACCTTTGATAACTCCAACCAATGTACTCCCTTTCCTTTCACAAAACTTGAACATTCTACCTTTCCATGTTTCACAATACACCCTGACTCCTACCATGACCGTATATGTGCCTCAAGTATCACAAGATGTCCATGTTTCACTAGTCCAAACTCTACAAGTTTCACAAGCCATCCCTATACCACAGATTCCACAAGTTTCCCAAGCTACCCAAACACCACCTACCATACAATTTTCACAACCATCATAAACTACCACTCCTATTGCATCACATGTGGAAACCCCTTCATACATCCCTATCACTTCAAATATGGTCTCCGCGATCTCCACGAATCCATCCCACACACCATAAAATCCCAATGTTAGTCTCATTGACATGACAGATCCACCTATTGCATCACAAGCCACTCCTAACATCTCTGTCTCTTACATTAATTCACCTCCATATAATCCTTTGCAAACCATCAATCCATCTTATGCAACTCAAGGATTACCCATTGTCACCCAACACATGACATATACCAATCCTCATGTTGTCCAAAACACAAACTCGAATGTCCATCTGTCGTCATACACCAATCCTCATGTTGTCCAAAACACCAATCCAAGTGTCTATTCATCTTCATCCACCAATCCTTCTGTTGCTTACCATAATACAAATCCAACTCCCAACTCATAACCATTGACCAACACTAATCCATCCTCCACTTCCCATGTGATGTAAAATCTTGGAGCTAATCCATTGCAATATACCCAACCACCACTTGTATCTCAGGGATAGCACTCTTCAAACACATATGTGTCGCATACCAATCCTTTGACATATAATGTGAGCACACAACCTCAACAAATAGTCATACCTACATACATTTTCCAACAACAACCACAATATACAAAACATTACATTTCACCTCCCAACCGTCAACCCCCTTTGCAACAATAGCAATTATCTCAATCAGATGTTGAACAAATGATTAATAAAGTGGTAGGGAAAACCAAGAAGACATTTTCCTTGGGAGATATATGCGCATATCCATTTGAAAAGTCACTTCATATGACACCTTTTCCACCGCATTTTGAAGTTCCACAATTTGACAAATAAAAAGAGAAAGGAAATCTGGATGACCATCTTAGAGCATTCTATGTTGCATGTATTGATGTCGCTCAAGATGATACATATCTCTTGAGACTATTCCCCCGAAGCTTAGTGGGGCAAGCTCTTGAATGGTTTTCTCATTTATCTCTGGGAATTAAGACCTTTGTGGAATTAGCAAACAAATTTCAATCTCATTGAGCACGAGGTAAACATGAATGATCTTGTCAATAACAAACAACACAATGGTGAAGCTTTTTCCTCATTTACTCAATGATGGTGCAACATGGCTAGTAAACTATCATGGGAAATTCCTGAGAAATAGCAGTTCAATATCTTCATTCAAAATCTTCATCCTGAGTTGTCATTCCAACTACAATTGCAAAGTGCTAGTAGCTTTGATGAACTCATATCCAAAGGAACCACCATTGAACGCATTTTAATTGCTAAAGGCATTGTTAATATTTTTAGAGACAATAATTCACAATCATCAAACGATAAAAGCCTAATCAAAATCACACCGCCAACATCACGGCCAGCACAACAATCAACATCAAACTATGACCTAGATGCTTTCAAGAATCCACTTCCATCTCATGATAACACAAGTAATCCCCACACAGGAAATGCTATCCATTACACCTATGAATCATCCACGATTGGCCACATTGACCATGCCCATATTTCTACCATCACCATCCAAGGCAAAGTACCCAACTGTGTTGTGACTACTCAAAGAGGTCATGTTACCATTCAAGGGGCACCTGTTAACCCTCCTTGACTGTCTTCTAGCTATAATATCCTTGATCACCTTGGTAAAATACCTACACATATTTCCATTCTTGAGTTGCTTTGCATATCCCCTGCCCACAAAGCTATCCTTGACAAAGCACTGAAAGAATCTTCAATGCCCACTGATATCGATACCACACAATTCCAATATATGGTAGCTAGCATTACAGCCCCTTGCCACCTAACTTTCTCTAACAAAGATCTTTATCTTCCATCATTCCATCACATAACAAAGCCCTACACATAGAAGTGTTTGTCAACCAACGTCGTATCAAACAAATCTTAGTGGATGGTGGAGTTGGTCTTAATATATGTTCTTTAAAATTAATAAAACAATTGGGATACTCTGAGAAAGATGTTGACACCTCCAAGGTCATTACCATCAAAGCATATGACAATACTGAGAGAGATACTGAAGGAATTATCAATTTGCCTATTCAAGTTGGTCCTGTCACTACTAACACCCATTGTCAAGTTCTTGACATTGACCTTCCTTATAACATCATCCTTGGCCACCCCTGGATCCATGTTCTCAAAGCAATTCCTTCCACATACCATCAATGCCTCAAATTTCCACATAACGGTGTTGAAGTTATTTATGCCAATCCTAATCCCTTTGAGTTTTGTCATGCTTTTCAAGCTAAATACCGTATTCCTATCAACACTGAAGCATATCCATCTTCATCTTATGTGGATCTATCCACCCTACTCAAGCCATCATCTAGCACATCTACTTCCAACCTCCATATCAAGTACACTAACCATGGTCTAGGTGAGTACACATTGCAAGAATCTTGTTGTGTTGGTACTCTTCCCTTGTCTCCCAAATCTCATGGTAAACATTCCACATCCAGAGCATCTTCATCCACGGCTGTCATAAAAGCTCCACCAATAGTGTTCATTAAAGGTGGATTCCTCGATGATGAAGACATTGATGACATTAACTCTTGGATATTCTATGATGAGAACAACCAAATACAACTTGAAGTGGAGAGATATAAAAATGGGTTCCGCATCATTAAGAACATGGGTTACAAAGGACATGGCGAATTGGGTTCATAGGAACAAGGACCTAATGAACCTGTTGTTGTGTCTAAGAAGTTTAATAAGCAAGGACTTGGCTAGCAGCCAGAGGCACTGCCTTCCAAGGACATTAAGTGTATTTCTGATATGGAAGCTAGACATTCCTCGATAGGAGAGACTTCTAGTTTAGATACCATCGACGACTCCTCCCTTCATATCACTAACCTTTTTCAAGAAGCCTCTATCTTCATGATTTCCACAACCTCATCTAGCTGAAACTCTTCATCTGTTACCCTTTCACTCATATATCATGACCTCGTTGATTGGGACCAACAAGGGGCACTGATATTAGACACATTTGAAAATGATCATGTTATTGCTGAATTCATGGGCTTATGACAAGGCATTCCATTGGGTAATCACAAAGTAGGTTTCATGATGGATCTACCTAAACTAGCATTTTTTGGCAGAAGTATCAAATCCTTCAGTCGCCAAAGTGAAATAAATAGAAACAAAAAAGATAGGTCACTAGGTGAAAACTGAAAGGCGCTTCTTGACCATGAAACATTAAAAATAAAGGACGTATCTGAGGGTGAAAACCTCTTTGAGGCACCCGAGGATGGGGGATTTGATCTTCCTGTCACTACTAACTGTCATGAGAAATCAACAGTGCTAGTTGAAAAATTGAAAGATATGAACTTGGGCACAGAGCAGAATCCAAAGATCACTTTTTTGGTAGCATCACTATCAGAGCAGGAAAGAAGAGATTTCACAGTATTTTTCATAAAAAGAGCTATCAATTTTGCATGGACTTATGCTGACATGCCGGGTCTAGATCCATCACTTGTGGTACATCAAGGAAGAGATTCAGAAGCTATTAGAAGCAAAGTTCATAAAGCCTATTGATTATCTAGAATGGGTTTCAAACTTGGTACCTGTAGCAAAACCTAATGGACGAGTTCACTATTGCATAGATTTCAGAGATCTTAATAAAGCATGCCCTAAAGATGACTTTCCACTACTAAGCATAGACAACACTGTAGATCTCACAACTAGAAATGAAATGTTATCTTTGATGGATGGATTCTCAGGATATAACCAAATCAGAATAGTAGAGGAAGTTCAAGACAAGACATCATTCATTTGTCCATGGGGTACATACTACTAATTTGTAAGGCCTTTTGGTCTTAAGAACACTGGAGCTACTTATCAATGAGCCATGACAGTTATTTTCCATGACCTTTTTCACACTATCATGGAAGACTATGTTGATGATATTCTAGGGAAATCCAAGACAAGAGAAGGACATCTACAAGTATTGGCACAAATCTTTGATCAACTAGAGAAGTATCAAGTCAGGCTAAATCCAAAGAAATGTGTATTTGGCGTAACATCTGGAAAATTGTTGGGATACATTATGTCTTGATGAGGAATAGAAGTGGACCCTGACAAAGTAAAAGCTATCATGGAAATGCCATCACTAGTAAATCTAAAGCAGCTTCATAGTCTACAAGGAAGGTTACAATCCATTCGTAGATTTATCTCACAACTAACAGACAAATGTCATCCTTTTCAACATCTTCTTCACGAGGGTGAACCTTTTAAGTGGGATGAATAGTGTCAACAGGCCTTTGAACAAATAAAGGGATATCTGTTAACACCTCATGTGTTAGTACCTCATGTGTTAGTACCTCATGTACTTTATCGCCCATTATTGCTCTACATATCTTCAACAACAGCAGCATTGGGTGCCCTATTAGCTTAGCATGATGATTCAGGAAAAGAACAAGCCATTTACTACATCAGCAGAACTCTTGTGGGATATGAACTTAATTATTCATCTATGGAAAAAGCATGTTTAGCATTGGTGTTTGCTTCTCAAAAGTTGCGACATTATATGTTCAAGCAAACAACAAAGCTCATATCTAATGTCGATCCACTCAAATATCTTCTCTCCAAAGCAATCCTTATGGGAAGACTGGCAAAATGGGTTATGATCTTAAGTGAATTTGACATACAATATGTGGATAAAAAGGCCATAAAAGGACAAGTCATCACTGATCAATTAGCCGCAGCACCTATCACAGATGTTCATCTAATATGTCTCGAATTCCCTGATGAAGAATTGTTCAACCTAACTTCACCAATATTGTGGCAGCTATATTTTGATGGATCTTACACACAACATGGATCAGGAGTAGGGATATTATTTGTAACCCCTCAAGGATATTGTATCCTGAAGTCATACAGAATTGCATTTCCATGTACCAATAACATAGAAGAATATGAAGCTTTAATCATAGGATTACGCATGGCAGTATAGTGGGCTATCAAATAGCTATAGGTCTTTGGTAACTCTTAATTGGTTATCAAATAGATCTTAGATGAATATCAAATAGAAGATGAAAAGCTCCTTCCATATAAGGTAATGGTTGATGATTTCAAGAAGTATTTTGACAGTATCACCTTTGAACAAATCCCAAGGTTACAAAACAAAGAAATAGATGCTATGGCTATGATTGGATATCTTCTAGACATGCCTTCCAATGCACACAAGTGTGAGTTTCTAGTTGAATAGCTTCTAATCCCAGCATTTGAAGTACCGCAATCTGAGATTATATGTGAAATTGTTGGTCCCAATTCGCCTTGGTACGAAGACATATACGACTATCTCCATAATCAAACCTTTCCATTTCAACTATCTAATACTCGATGAAAAACCTTTATCCATAGAGCCTCTCTCTATACTATCCTAGGAGACACCCTATATTGTCAGAGTCTTGATGGTATCCTTCTTAGATGTCTTGATTCCAAGGAAATAAAGGTTGCCTTATGTGAAGTACATGAAGGTGTCTGTGGATCACATTCCGCTAGCCCTAGTCTTGTTAAGAAACTTCTAGAAGCTGGATACTATTGGCCAACTATGGAGAAAGATGCATAGCAATTTGCAAAGAGATGTATACATTGTCAGAAACATGGGGATCTACTAAATGCACCAGCACATGAACTTCAGCCTATCACTACTATAGACACCCAAAATTGACCTATTTATCATTAGCATTCAAAATTTTCATCTGCATGTGTCTAACACACTTGAGCAATTTCTCTAACACACTTATTCTTCTATTAATTAAATAAATTCCTATTTATTTAATTAATTCATTAGCTATTTCCTCTATTTTCTTCTAAGCTATAATTAAATAATCTTTAATTATTTAATTATCTTATTTCTATCTATTTTAATTAAAAAAATCTTATTTATTTAATTAAGATTCCCTTCTAAGCCCACTTCCTAATTAATTAAATAAATTTTATTTATTTAATTAATTTCTCTTATCATTTATGTCAAATAAGCCGACATGTGTGCCTCTTTCATTTAAAAAAAAGATAAGTGATACTACATCTTTTATTTAATATCTTTCAAATGTAGTACTTTTTATGTACATGGTCACACATAAGCCTTATCTTCCCTCCACTTGTCATCTACACATTCATCTATGATCATCTTTTAATCTTAGCCATTCACATAGCCACCAAATCTCCACCATTGATTGATTTTGGTTGAGGTCTATATAAACACCCTCTCATTCCATACTTCATCCATCCAGCATTCACATAGCGTCTACATTATTGTCCTAACCATATTGAACATGTAGCATCCATTTTAGCATTCATCTAGCATTTTATCATTATCATCCATCCATCATGGCAACTTTTATCTTCATAATTGTTCATTGTTGAGAAGCAATCCACATCATAAACAAGGAATCATACAATCTAGGTGATACTGTTCTTGAATTGCATGCTTTTGATTTCATTTGGATTAGATTCTTTAATGATGGTAGGGTTAGGTTTTCATGGCTATGCTTGATCTTATTAACCTGATTTTTACCTATCACATTCTAGCACACCCAGTGGGACTCACGTCCTTGATTAACTTTATTATTTGAAGTTGTTTTTTGTGAAGATTAGATTTTTTGAGTGCTTACGGCAAGTTCCAGTCGCTTCTGAGTGAAAACTAGTCACTATCTACACAAATGCATCGCTTTTGAGCTGAAACCTGCCGCTTTTAGCATTTCTAGGATCGCTTCTGAGAGAATAGTAGTCGCTTCTTACCTATTTTGCTTCCCTTACAAGCTAACAGTGGTCACTTATGCCTTTATTTGAATCGCTTTTAACCTAATAGTGATCGCCTTTAGCTATCTAGATCACTTTCTGCAAAACTAGGGTTTTTGTTACATTTTTTTTTCACAGATTTGAGTCACTTATGACCTATAACTTGTTCGCATCACTTATAAGCTTTAACATTTTGCATCTGGAATTATTGGCATTGCTTCTAATCTATAACATTTCACCTGCAGTAGAATACAGATCGCTCCTAATCAACAACTGATCACCTCTGGTAACTGTGTCACTTTCAGTCTGTATGATTTGCAATTTGGTTTTTTTGGGTACTAATTGGGTATTTGTGCAACATCTTATCGATTGTCCAAGAAAAGGAGGTTATCAAACTACTAATATATCTGTTACAACTTCAATCAGTCCAAGACTTGTGGCTTTTCACTAATTTAGGAACATTTGAGCTTGGTGCTTAAAAAGAATCATTGCTTGCTCCATGCCTGATTTATCTTTCTTGATTTCTTACATGTGCATGTTTGTAACCCAAATTTAATAACAAAAGTATCATCTCCCCTTGCCTATCAAATGGATCTTGGGTGTATGAGAACTTGTTGTTATCTTTAGAGGGCTTGCCTTTCCGGTGTGAGAAGGGTTACAACCCAAGCGGTAATGAGCTAAAGCCAAGTCCTTCCGAACCGGTATATAAGAAAAGTGTTTGTGTTGAAAGCCATAAACAACAGGTGTTGTCATGTTATACCAACAGCCAACTTCCCCCAAAACTCTCCAAGGTGTAACCCTTGAAGTCTGGGAGACTCCATAATAGAGAGTAGCATTGCTGCATGAATAGCCACCCAAATGGATGCCCTTATTAGCAACTTTGTGTAGTAGCCAAAAACCTTCTATTTGTTGACGCAAAAGGTGGGACCTTTGAAGCCACCCCGATTCACGTGGTTCTTAGAAGAGATAGCATGGACAATCCTAAGGTTTGGTGGGGGGACAAGCCTTGGGAAACCTAGATCTTGGTATGTGTGAGAAGTGTGTGCCATGGAGGGGAGTCAATGCTACCAAGATCCTGAAGCTATCTACTTTGAATAAGCATGGCCAGGGGACTCAACAAATACATTCCTTTCCTAGCCTAGGTTGTACAAGTTTGTGGTTGTTGTGAGTGTGAGTGATTGAAATTACTATTTTCTTGTCAAAAACATAAATCAAACATATTTCCTGACAGACACAATCGCCTTTGAGTTTAAACTGCCCATATATAGACAATCAAATTGCTTTTAAACTACAGTTAGTCACCTTTGCATTAAACCGAACCACTTTTGAACAACAGTCACTCGCGTTTGGTCTAAACTGTGTCACTTTTGATCAATAGTAAATCTCTTCTGAGTCAATACTAATTTCCTGTAGTAAATTGGCTCACCTCTGGTTAACATTATAGCCTGTTACCTGAACCAAAACTAGATCGCATTTAAGCTATTACCAGTCGCTTTTGGCCTTTTCTAAGTCGCATCTGAGCTATTACCTCTTGCCTATGGTCAATTACCAACAAATTTTAGTGACTCAACCAAATCAGCTACATTTCTAGCTTTCTTAACTTCAGCATTAGCTTTTAGACCTGTCTCTGATCATTTGCAAATTCCTAGACATTGTCTCATGCTTTGAGCTTTTCAAACAATTAGACTTTGTGAACTTTTCATCTTTTTGAGATCCCAAACCAACAAACCAAGCATCAATCAATCAATCTGATCAATCAGCAAAACATCTTCTTTCACTCTAGCTTTAGCAACATCAGCAAACCAGCAACCTTAGCAAATAGCTTTGCCCTTGAGTGTGTGAGCTATTCTAGGGAAGTTCAACCAACAACAACAAAGCCAACAGCAACAAAGCAACTGACAACCAGCAACCAATCAATCAGCAAACCATCATCTTTTTGGGTCTCAAAACCTTGGCAAGCTAAAGTCTAATTTTTTGACATCAACCATCATGCCTCAAACTTGGAGCCAATATAGAGCTGAAATGCAAGCAAAACTGTGAGCTGAGATGGAAGCCACAATGCAACAATCACGATCAACACCTCTTAGAGATGCAACTCAATTTACAACAGGCATGCCTCCTCACTTATTTTTGCGGTACACCATTGGAGAGTCATCTCATCAAGCGCAATCACATCCTTTTACAACTTATGAAGAACATTCCCAAGAGGATTTATCTGACTATCAAGACACACATGTCTGGGACCAAGTCGAGAAGCTTGTTTTATCTAATCCTAATCGCTACTTCTTGCAACCTGCCTGCATGGGAGCCAAACTACCAAAAGAATTTGACATATCTGCTATTCGAGAACATGATCCAAGCACTCCCACTATTGTTGCAAAGGAACCATCAACTATAGTCACACCATCCCATACCATGCTACAAAATACATCTGCCAATCCATCTCTTTCATTGCCTATTGTTACTTCATTCGACCCACCACACTTGGAGTACACTTTAGAACCTTTGATAACCCCAACCAATGTACTCCCTTTCCTTTCACAAAATCTAAACATGTCACCTTTCCATGTTTCCCAACATATCCCTTCTCCTACCATGACCGTATTTGTGCCTCAAGTAACACAAGCCGTCCATATTACCCAAGTGCAAACTCCTCCAACATCACAAGCTATCCCAATATCCCATATTCTGCAAGCTTCCCAAGCCATCGAAACAACACCAAAGGTCCAAGTTTCACAACCGTTGCAATCCGCTACCCCCATTGCATCACATATGGTCTCCACTATCTCCATGAATCCATCCAATCCATCATACAACCCCAATGTTAGTCTCATTGACATGAGTGACCCGCCTATTGTTTCACAAGCTAATCCTAATGCTATGGTCTCTTATGTTGATCAGCCTACATCAATGCCGTCATCTTACATAATCCAAGGTTTGCCCATCGTCACCCAACATACGACATATGCCAATCCTTATGTTGTCCAAAATACAAACCCAAATGTCCATCCTTCTTTCTCATCCACCAATCCTTCCATCACTTACTATATTACAAATCCAACTCTAAATTCACAACCATTGACCAATGCTAATCCATCTTCCACTTCCCATGTGATGCAAAACCTTGGTGCTACTTCACCACAATATACCCAACCACCACTTGTGTCTCAAGGACAACAATCTTCAACCACATATGTGTCGTATACCAATCCTTTGACACACATTGTGAGTACGCAACCTCAACAAACAATCATGGCTTCATACATTCCACAACAACAAACTCACTATACCTCATACCACGCTTCATCTCCCAATCAACCACCCCGTTTGCAACAACAGCAATTATCTCCAGTGGATGTTCAACAAATGATTAACCAAGCGGTAGGACAAAGAAAGAAAACATTTTCCTTAGAAAACATATGCGCTTATCCATTTGACAGGTCACTTCATATGACACCTTTTCTGCCACACTTTGAAATTCCACAATTTGACAAATACAAAGGAAAAGGAAATCTGGAAGACCATCTTAGAGCATTCTTTGTAGCATGTCTCAATGTTGCTCATGATGATACATATCTTTTGAGACTATTTTCCCAAAGCTTAGCAAGACAAGCTCTTGAATGGTTCTCTCATTTACCTCTAGGCATTAAGTCTTTTGTGAAGTTAGCAAATAAATTTTGATCACACTTCACTTTTAACATTGAACATGAAGTGAACATGAATGACCTTGTCAACAATAAACAATGCAATGGTGAAGCTTTCTCATCATTTACTCAACGATGGTGTAATATGGCTAGCAAACTATCATGGGAAATACCTGAGAAACAACAGCTCGATATCTTTGTTCAAAATCTTCATCCCAAGCTATCATTCCAATTACAATTGCAAAGTACTAGCACCTTTGATGAACTTGTTTCCAAAGGAACCATCATTGAACGAGATTTAATTGCTAAAGGCACAATCAAGATTTATCGCGATAATAAAGATTCTCCTCAAAAATCCAACAATAAATCTCGCTTTTGGAACAATAACAAGAATGTTGTTAACGACGGTGTTGTAGACGCAAAGAACATACAAACTATGAAATCTCCTATCAACATTCAAGATGCCTCCACAACAACTCAACCCTTTCAATGCACTCGACAACAACAAATGTCGAATCCCCGTCGATAGTTCACACCATTAGCGGAACCTATCGAAGTAGTCTTTCAAAAGCTTCTCCAAGCGGGTGATATCATGTTACCGGATGCACCACCTAATGGTAACTGCTCTTCAAAGCTCCTTGGTACAAAGAGAATGAGTATTGTGATTACCATAGAGTTAAAGGACACAAATCAAATGGTTGTATGTGCTTAAAGCATGTTATTCAAGATTGCATCAATCAAGGTTTAATCAAAATCACACCTCCAACATCGCAACCTACACAGCAACTGACATCTATTTATGATTTAGATGCTTTCAAGAATCCACTTCCATCTCATGACAAACCAAGTAACCCTCATGTTGGGAATGCCATTCAGTACAACTATGAATCATCCACTATTGGCCGCATTGACCATGTTCGTATTTCTACCATTACCATCCAAGGCAAGGCACCCGACTATGCTGTAACTACTCGACGAGGTCGTGTTACCATTCAAGGAGCACCTGTTCATCTACCTCGACCATCTTCTAGCTATAATATCCTTGATCACATATCCCCTGCCCACAAAGCTATCCTTCACAAAGCCTTACAAGAATCTTCGGTGCCCAACGATATCGATACCACACAATTCCAATCTATGGTCGCTAGCATTGCAGCCCCTTGTCATTTAACCTTTTCAGATAAAGATCTTTAGCCCTCCATTGACCCATCACATAAAGAAGCCATCCACATAGAAGTGTTTGTTAAACAATGCCATATCAAATGAATCCTAGTGGATGGCGGAGCTGGTCTTAATATATGTTCCCTGAAATTAATAAAACAATTGGGATATTCTGAGAAAGATGTTGACACTTCCAAGGTCATTACTATCAGAGTATATGATGATGCCAAGAGAGATACTAAAGGGATTATTCACTTGCCTATCGAAGTTGGGCCGGTCACTACTGAAACCCGTCGTCAAGTTCTTGATATTCATCTTCCTTATAACATCATCCTTGGTCGTCCATGGATCCATGCCCTCAAAGCAATAGTTCTACATACCATCAATGTCTTAAATTCCCACATAATGGTGTTGAGATTTGTTAGGAACCCGTTTTTAACCCTTCTCTTTACTTTGTTAGTATATTGTTGTTGGACGCATATGCTTTGTAAGTCATCCCATGAGTATATTGTATTATCCCACATTCATGGGGAGTAATAGTTGTTTAGATTAGACTTAGTATATAAGTACGTGTTGAGGCCAATGAAGGCATCCACGAGTTTATTATATTGAGCTTGCTCAAAGGAGGTTGCCCCCTCGAAGTGGCCTGCAATCAATAAATTCCTTCCGTTTTTTGCTATTTCTATTATTTCGTGCATTTTCATTATTTTGTTGCAAGAGGTTCCTCTCATCTAGTATTAGAGCACTTTCTTGGACTCGTTGGGTGGAATTTTTGCCAAAAAAAATTTGCAGTGGCCTCCAAGCACTATGATTATTGCAGTAGTTCTTTTTTCTTTGCATCTGTATTGTTCATTTCAATTGCAGGTTTGGATCAGGGAATAATCTCTATCCGCTTAACTGTAGGAAGTGCCTGGGCATAGCCCTAAAACTCATTGTGAGGAGTACCATAGGAACCCTGAAGTAGCTGGCCCATTGAAAGGACCTGCTAGCAAAAAGGGCAACGACCCCTACCTGATTGACTAGTTCCCATTCATGAGGTAAACCAAGAGCTGTCATTTGTGGCAAAGTGGTTACCAGTTTTACCTGAGCCGTGGAGTGAGGGGTACTGCCCCAATACGCAAGTCGTTAGACAATATTGGTAGTCGAGTGAATCCCCTAAAACTTTAGGAAGCTGAACATACCTGGGGTCCATATCTATTGCCAGCTGATAAATCATAGATTGCATCTGTCCAAAGCCATTTTAGATTGTTTCTGCTATTTCTATTTTTTCACCATATCTTCCTTGCTTTAGCTCCGTTTCCCCTGAAAATTCACTGGAACCCCTAAAATTCTATTCTGCATATTTCCTTCCTTGAGGACCCTATCCCAAATTCCACTTATCGAAGCTAGAAATCCCATATTTGTCTATTTTTAGGGTTTGCCATAACTTCTTCGATTCTCACCCAATCGCCTTCAAATTTTGCCAGAGTGTTCATTTCCTATTTCTACTCCTTTGTCACTCTTGGACAAATTTTCCCATTCTTTCACCCCGCTTCTGAAATCCCCATATTCTGCTTCCTTGTCCCTCAGAAAGTGTCCAAAACCTAGTCAAACCCCAATTACCTATCAGAGTTTTTCCCAAATCCAAATTTTCCTTTACTAAAAAAGTTTTTGTTTTTGTTGATCTACCCATTCCAAAAATTAAAAAATTAAAAAATTAAAAAAATAAACATCCTGGTTATGGTTGTCATCCGCGCAGGAGCCAAAAACATGGAGGAGGAACTTGCAGCCATCAAGACCAAACTCCAAGATCTAGATGAAAAAATTCTCAGGCTCAATCTTCAACCATGAACAATAGACGCCAACCAGAGTCTTCTGTAGATATAGGATTTTCTTCTTCCCGCAATTTTCGTGGACCGAAGCTTGATTTTCTCGCTTCAATGGTGATGATCCGACTGGATGGATATACCAGGCAGAACAATATTTCAATCTGCATAATACTTTTGATGTCAACAAAGTCCCACTTGCCTCCTTTCATTTGGAACATGAAGCCCTTCAATGGTTTCGTTGGTACATCAAAGCTCATGAAGAGCCAAAATGGGCAAATTTTTGCAAACTCATTTTGCAATGATTTGGCCCTAGTGCTTTTGATGACTTCACAGGGGCACTCACAAAACTGCACCAAATAGGCTCTGTGAGAGAATATCAGACAGAATTTGAAAAACTAGCTAATCACATAGAGGGATTGTCTGATGACTTCTTCAGGAGTTGTTTTGTCAGTGGTTTGAAGGATGCAATTCGCTCTAAGGTTAAAATGTTCTATCCCAGCACAATGATGGAAGCCTTAGGGTTGGCTAAGTTGGCGGAGGACAAGATCACAGCTTAGTAATGCTCCAAATCCAATTTTGTTCCATTCAGAAATATGGATCCCCAAAGCCCTCAAATAATGACAGCTCCTAGAACAATTCCTATCAAGCATTTGACTGAAGCAAAGATGTGGGCATGTAGAGAAAAAGGGCTTTGTTATAACTGTGATGACAAATTCACTCAGGGACATAGATGTGTTGAGCAAAAGCTCTATCTCTTGGATGTGGATTCTCTGCCTGAAACTGAAGTTTATGCAGATGCTTAGGATACAGTAGCTGATCAGGTTGAAACTCAATAGTCGCCTGTTGACCCTACTTCTCAAGAAGACCACCCAGATATCTCTCTCCATGCCGTAGCAGGAGTCACCACCCCACAAACCATGCAAGTCAAGGGTTACTTCAAGAAGATCCCTCTTACAATATTCATTGATTCTGGTAGTACTCATAACTTCATTGACCCTCGAATAGCCAAACAAGCTGATTGTTTTGTTCATCTTTGCTCAAACTTTGATGTCATGATTGCCAATGGGAGCACATTACCTTGCAAAGGGAAGTGTCACAATGTGCTTATCTCTATTGGAGATTATAACCTACACTCTAACATGTTTGCCTTGCCCTTAGGTGGATGTGATGTGATTTTGGGTGCCCAATGGTTACGCACACTTGGACCCATCTTATGGGATTTTACTAAACTTTGGATGCAGTTTTCAAACAATTGGCACAAACACACATTGACAGGCTTACAACTGGGGTCTCTCAGCATCATAAGTTCACATCACCTGGAAAAGCTTCTTAAGAAGAATTCACATGGTGTCATCGCTCAGCTTCACTCCATTCAGATGCAACCATCCGTGGTCTCCACTACTCCTTCGACTCTACAACAAATGATGGCTATTTTGCATGCAGTATAGAAGTGGCAGCCATCCCTATTGGGGAATCATTTTTGCATCAAGGTGGCTCACCAGAGCCTGAAATATTTCCTGGAACAATGGGTCTCCTCCCCAGCACAACAGAAATGGATCAGCAAACTCATGGGTTATGACTATGAGATCACTTACAAGAAGGGTAAGGACAATATTGTGGTGGATTCTCTTTCTCGTACATGTGATGACCAAGCTTCTCTTTCAGTTATTTCTGTCTATTCCAAATTGATTGGAATCTATCCCGCAGGCTATCTTCTATGAACTCTATGTTTCTCCATCGGTAGGGCACTCTCGGTTCCTCCAAACTTATGAGCAGGCATGGCGTCACTTCTTTTGGAAGGGAATGACTAGGGCAATTCAACAGATTGTGGATGCATGTGATACCTCAGAACAACAGCATCCGTGAGCAAAGTGGCTCCCTCACATTGAATGGTGGTACAATACCTCCTACCATACTACATCTAACATGACTCCATATGAAGTAGTCTATGGTCAGGGACCCCCAGCGCTCCTTCCATACTCCCCCAATAGTTCATGAGTTTAGGCAGTCGGCATGGTTCTCCGCACCTAGGATCAGATTGGGGATCATAAGTTGGCTCCTTCCCGTGTTCATCCAATATTTAATGTCTCTTATCTAATGAAATTTCTTGGCACCAATGACAGAGCCCAAATTGTTTTACCACAATTGGATAATGAAGGATCCATCCTTTTGGAGCTAGAGGTAATCCTCGATAGGCGCACTCGTCCTCTTCACTCATGATCCATCACAAAGGTATTAATTCAATGGCATGGAATGCACCCAGAGATTGCTACAGGGGAACCACTCCTTCAGATTCAGCAACAATTTCCACATCTTACTCTTTGAGGACAAAGCTTTTCTAAGAGGGAGGGGATGTTAGGAACCCGTGTTTAACCCTTCTCTTTACTTTGTTAGTATATTACATTTAGACGCATATGCTTTATAAGTCATCCCATGAGTGTATTGTATTATCCCACATTCATGGGAAGTAATAGCTGTTTAGATTAGACTTAGTATATAAGTATGTGTTGAGGCCAATGAAGGCATCCATGAGTTTATTGTATTGAGCTTTCTCAAAGGAGGTTGCCCCCTTGAAGTGGCCTACAATCAATAAATTCCTTCTGTGTTTCTGCTATTTCTGTTATTTTGTGCATTTTTCATTATATTGTTGCAAGAGGTTCCTCTCAATGTAATATAAGTGTGTCCAATCTTGGTCTGGTTATCAAGTCATGTGTGAATATTTATGTAAGTGTGTGAAGATAGAAGGTGCTTTGGTTATGAACTAGGTTGAACAACAAAGGCCACAAGGAATGTTTAAGTTGGATAAGGTTCTGCATTATTACCTAGACATAAACTGGTAATGGTTGTGCACTTAATCCAAAAGGATTTAGAGATGTATGTAAAAAGGAGAACTTAAATAGAAGACTTCATGTAGATGCAAGGATAGGTGTTTGATAGTGTTGTAGAAATATACAACACAAGACTATATTGCAAGTGGATTAAAATCTAGGATTGTAACATGGATGCAATAGCATCCATTAATACTACAAATGTTAAAACATATAATTTGAACTGAACAAGCACTTTTTAGCTTCCTATGATGGTTAATTTACTTCCAAGGCTGGGGAAAACTCGATTGTTCATTACAAAACTTATAAAAAGCCATGTAAAGTAAGCATTGAAGAATATATTTTTCTAGTTGGAGAATTTTGTTTTTATACCTATTCATTGTAGGAGAAATACATAGATATAGAAGGCAATATTTCCCACTTGTTCTAGCATCTTTTTCCAATTAATAAAGTATGGCAGCAAAGCAGATTACCACTACCAAAGACTAATTTGTCTTCCACACTAGGGGTTTTACATGAAAAAAATTAGCATGTTGTGAGTTGTTATTTATTTACTTCTTTATGATCACAGTAATTTCCTTCTCTTAATATTGCAAGGTTTGATTTTCAAATCAAGTAGGAAAGTAATTAATGTTTGGTGGATTTATAAATTCTAAAGTAGAGTTTATAGATCAATTTTAGTACCTTGAAGAAATTTGATTTTTGTGCATTGGGGAAGATTATTTTGTATGATACTAATAAAAAGAGCTCAAGTTACATACATGGAGAAATTAAATATACCATTGATAGCACAAGAAGTCTACATAAGAGGCATCACTAAAAGTCAGCAACATTTGAGGCAACAACGAGAGCACATAAGTAGGCAACAAGGTAAAATGGAAGAAGAACAAACTTCCATTAGGGAGTTGGTTAAAGCTATGGATTAAAAAAATTGATATTATTTAAGATGATATTTCCCTTACCAAATCAAGGTAGGATTTCCCACTTGTTGTAGCATCTCTTTCCGATTAATCAAGTATGGTAGTAAGGAAAATTGTCACTACCAATGACTAGTTTTTCCCTCAAACTAGGGGTTTCCCAACATAAAAACCAGCATTCTTTGAGTTGTTATTTATTTATTTATATATAGGCACAATAATTTCCTTCTCTTAATAGGCAAAGCAACTAGGAAAGTAAATATTCTTTGGTTGATTTCTAAATTCCAAACTAGAGTTTATAGATTAGAGTATGTGAAGACAAAAAGTATTTTGCTCATGAACTAGGTTGAATAATAGAGATTATAGAAATTGTTTAAGTTGGATAAGGTTATACACTATTGAAAGGACACAAAGATTGGTACTGATTGTGCTCCTCAACATCACCCATATGAAGTTGAGTACCTTGTTGTGAGGGTGGTCAGGTAGAAAAGCAAGCTTAACACTTATGTGTCCTTCAAGCAAAGCAAGTTGTAGCAAAAGGTGGGAAAAATAATTGGTGAAATCTAACCCCTTCAACTAAATGAATATATAAACACACACATCTAGAGTTTGTTATAATTATATTGATTCTTACATTTAATGATTTAATGAGTTCTTAATGTAACTCACTAGAATGACCTTTTCCTAGGGTAAGTTTGTAGGCATGAAGGATAGATGAACTTTGAGACTCTCCCAAATTTTTTAAGAGAATGTAGAAAGTTGATAAGCCCTGCAAGTAAGAGAGGATCACATTAAAATTCTTGTTAATGATCAAGAGATCTTCTCCCAAATTGTCTTGAGTTCTTAAGCTAGAAAGTAATAAAATTGTTCCATACATGTCAATTGTAGAAACCCATGTTTCCCTAGAGTAGTTAGGGGTATGTAAATACTTATAGGAAGTCTTGTGGTGTCTTGCTAGGTCAAAATGGTAGTGTTAGTTATTAATCTCTTTAATCCTAGCATGTAATACAATTAGTTTAACTTTATGTTTTATTGGATTTAATGTAATTTAGTTCCAAGATATTGCATGATAATCTATATATAGCTTAGGATTGTTTCTGATATTTAAGGGTTGTAATTAGATGTTGAGTACCTCGATCTCAATATGGGATGTAATCAACTTAATCCTTGCATAACTATCTTGGTTAATTTAATGAGTCCATCATGTAAATTCTATATCTAGAATAACCTTAAGCCTTGATGTTGGCCAACAGATCAAAAATTGTTAAGGCTCTATAATCTTTCTATTGAATTAGAAAATAAATGTTGCTTTCTTATCCTAGTTTGTAAAGTAAAATGAATAAGAAAATTATGATATTATATATTGTTAGAAATAGATGGTTAAGTTAATCTATATGTAATCCTTGCAAACAATGAAGGTCGTAGGCTAGCTTTCTATGTCTAAGAATATCAAAGATAAGGGTCTAAAATCTAGAAAATACCTATCATCCTTAAAAATTTCCTTCTAGAAATAAAATTTTCATAGTCATGCTAGAAATATAAATAACTCCATGAAGTCTTCCTTAGTTCTAAATCCATTATGAAATGAACCTAGGAAAATCCTATCCACTGATCTATTAGGTGCATTATAAATAATTGATCAACTAGACTTAATCATGTGTTGATGTGTGTCCCCTCTATGGAAATCCAAATGTTTCCCTTGTTAAAAATTAGAATCAAGTGATCTAGTAGGTTAGAATTTATAACGGTGTCCACATCCACAAGATGTAACTAGGCATAATGTCATGAGAGTTCTAGACCCTAGAGCACAAGCATTTCAAAATTTATAAAACTCTCATGCACATGGAGAAGGCTACAAGCCCAAGAGAATTAGACCTCATATTATTTCACACCTATGGAGGTTTTGATAATAACCCTAACCATCAATTCCCTTAGGAATATCCACATCCATTACTCTACTAAAATAAATCTCCATATAGCAAGTGTCCATGGAGGGGTAGAATTTCCTAAAGTTAATTTTTTATTAATACTAGATCCAAATTTATGACCATAATTATAGGGAGACTCATGTCAACTAAACCCCTTGAGGATTTTAAATTGTTAAGTAGATATCCAATCTACTAGATGAACTAGAGTAAGTTATATGGAATCGTGTATCTACCAAAGGCCTCACATTTAAATTTTTCTTCAAAAACCTAGACCTAAGGATAGATAATATTTACATCCATAGTTTTTCCCTAGAGAAGAAATAAAGCTCTATCATCATCGATATTGCATAGCCCATTGATCCCTCCATGTAATTAGGTCATCACGTGGCTCCCATAACTTTCCTCTAAAATTAGAGCATCCTTCTTTCTAATTTTGTAAAGGCTAATTATTCAACTAGGTCAAATTACTCAAAGGCCTTGAGTGGGATCATTCTTCCATAATCTCCTAATAAAGTTTTTTTTCCCAACTGCAATAACCATAGACATCCTACTAATGATCCAAATCCACTTTATTGATAACGCATCTCCCAACAACCAATAGCATAGCTCTCTCTATTGAGAATATCTATTGTTATAACTTATTGGTGTTGGTCGTTGGATCAAGTTTCATCTAATGAGCTACACAACCCTAAAGTCCTCAATTAGAGAATCCTTCTTTCTAATTTTGTATAGGTTAATCATTCAACTAGGTCAAATTACTTAAAGGCCTTGCAGTGGCATCATTCTTCCATAAGATCCTAATAAAGTTATCTTTCCTAATTGCAATAACCATAGACATGCTAATAATGATCCAATCCACTTTATTGATATCTCATCTCCCAAACACCAATAGCATAGCTCTCTATCAAGCATAGCTAGTATTATAACTTATGTGTGTTGATTGTTGGATCAAGTTTCATCTAATGATCTACACAACCATAAAGTCCTTAGTAACCCTAACCTCCCTTGAAGTTGCACCAATAATTAATTTTAATCTCATTAGACAGTTGTTACATATCCCCTTATGTAACAATCTTAGTAATGCAATGGACCTATTCTCTTTGTAAATGATTATTTGTCTTATTCATATTAGCTCTACCAAATGTTTGGCCTGTCTCCTTGTGCCACAATGGTTTCTCCCTATGAGTACACATAGACATGAGAGTGATAAAAAAAAATTGACCTACTCTCTATAAATAGTTCTTTCATGTCCCATCTCTATACCTATTTTCCTTGAGATAGAAGATCTAAGGTATTATTTAAAGTCGTGACTACATATGAGTCCTAAGAAATCAAAGATTTGGTCATACAAACCAATTTGGAAGTGATTGAGTGTAGCATGTTCATATGATCATCTTTCTATTTTGAGCTCAATTGAGCAAGATTGCCTCATTTTTGATAAAACATTATTATTTCTAAAGTTTAATTCAACAATTTCTTAGCTTAGTCTATGTTATACTAATGAGATAAGACCTATTGTGTAGTAAATTAATGTCAAAAAAAGCATTCACACACATTTGGTTATATGAGTGAATAATGAGCATCTTCACAAGATACACAATTGTATTATCAACATTTATCATTTTCTCAAAGGAAACCAACATTTTCTCTTGTAGACATTCCATAGTTTATGAAAAAATTGGACCTAAGGATAGTCAATATTTACATCCATAGGTATTTCCTATAGAAAGCATTAAACTCTAGCATCACCAACATTTCATAATCCATTGATCCCTCCATGTCAATAGTTCATCATGTGGCTCTCACAAATTTCCTCTAACATTAGAGAATCCTTCTTTCTAATTTTGCATAGGTCAATCATTCAGCTATGTTAGATTCCTCATAGGTTTTGTAATGGCATCATTCTTCCATAAGCTCTTAATAAAGTTACCTTTCCTAACCACAATAACCATAGACATGCTACTAATGATCCAATCCCACCTTATTAATAGCTTATCTCCCAACAACCAATAGCATAGCTCTTTCTATTGAGCATAGTTATGTTGCAAGTATGTGCCTAATCGTCGTTGTGATTGATGTCAACATATCTTTGTTGTAATTGGTGTCAATTGTATCCTATTTTGTTATTTGTTTAGAAGCTTTATATGTTGAGGATATTGAGAAAATTAGCCCCTCCGGAAGAATCAAGAAGTAAACAGTGAATCACAGTGAAGATAGTGAGTTGCATACTGAAGAACGGTCTAGAAGATTGATCCGCATTTCTTGCTGACTGAAGATCTTAGTCTGTGGGTTGGAAGTTATTTAGAGGCATGTATTAAGATGCTAAATCCTGAGTTTGAGCCTCTGGTATGAAGATTTGAGTGAGTTACATTCACAAGAGTTAAACCTACTTTTTCCAATTACTCACTAGTGCCTGAGAGAAACTATTTTGCTCCGCATTCCTCCACATTAAAGTGTTTTTCTCTATGGTTCTAGATGGAAGTCTAGGATGATGATAAGTGCCTATAATTACAATGGTTCATGTTTTGGTGGTCTGCAAGCTATCTTTCTTTTATGACAGTTGAAGACAGTGAAGTTCATGTGCTCCGGTGTGAAGAATCTCATGGATAAAGTCATTTGAGTTTGTGCGGTTTCTCCTAGTGATTTCAACATGCTTATGGATACCTCTTGATCATGTTCCTACCTTTACATTGGTCCATGTTAAGGAATTGAGATCATGTTTGAATATTATTCCTAGATAACATAGCGTGTAACCAGTCTTAGCCGACTTGGTTAACTCCAGTGATTGCAGAGATTTCTTGAAGATTATAGAAGCATATTGTGGCATGGAAGCTCATGTTTGAGTCCCAGATATGGCGTAGCATGATCCACACACATCTATACTACATTTATTTTGAGTAATTTTGAATTAGGTCAAGACCTATTTTGTAAATGTTTGTAATGCCAACCTTGGAGATTGTTCCAGTGGTTGATGATTGTAATGCTGACCTTGATGATCATTCCAAGGTTGATGAAGTGTATAAATACTTGTAATTGAGCCATGGAAAAGATGCCCTTGTGCAAAGATGGGAAGAAAGGGAAAGAGGTGGAAAGGTAGACCAGAGCAGAGGAACTATTGTACTTCAATGTATTAATCTTAGACATGAAGAAGATGTTGATCTTGGCAGTGAGCCGCCAATAGGGTTTAACAGCCCTCATTATAATCTTTATAGGTTTAGGGTTGAGGCAGTGAGCCTACTAGACCTAGGTGGACTTCATGGCAGTGAGCAAGCATGTTCTAGGCCCATGGAGTGACCAAGCCTGAACTTCATTTTCAAAGATTGCAATATATTTTGAGAGATAATCCTCTCTGTGGTTTTTCCCCACCTTAGGGTTTTCCACGTAAAAATTTGGTGTCTCTTTTGTTTAATGTTGCATCTATGTTTAAGTTTATGATTGCATGCATTCATTGTTTAATCATAATAACTATGGACAAGTGATTAATGTTTAAGTGCAAAAGTGATTGAATTTTTGGGACAACTGATTCACCCCCCCCTCTTAGGTGTCTGGCACATTTCAACAATTGGTATCAGAGAAAGGTTCCTCTGAAGAAGGTCTAACAGCTTGAGGAAGATCCAAAATATCTTATAAGAAGGAAGTGCCACATTTTGATGGAACAAATTATGCTCTTTTGAAGGCACGAATGAAAATCCATCTTCTTTGTCTTGGTTACAAAGTATGGAAAGTTGCAGAAGCAAAATACACCATGCCTCAAAATGGTTTGACAACTAAAGATGAAATCAAAGAATATGAGGTGGATGTCAAAGCAAAAGATGCTCCATTAAGTTCATTAAATGACTCAGTACTGACAAAAGTTATGGATCTTGAAACTGCAAATGAGGTATGGGAGAAGCTGAAAAATCTATATGAAGGAGATGATTCTATGAAGGGTGCCAAGCTACAAAGTATGAAAGTGAAATATGAGGGTTTGAAGATGAATGGAGATGAAAACATAACAACCTTTATGTAAAGATTTGATGAACTTGTCATCGAGATAAAAGGTATATGGGGAACTCTCGGTGATAAGGAAGTTGTGATGAAAATTCTCAGATCACTACCAAAGTCCTACAGTCACAAGGCAGATGCAATTGAAGAATTTATGCAAGTAAAAATAATTAACAGAGATCAGTTACTTGGTAAGCTTACTGCCTTTGAAATGAGAGAGTTTGGTGATGTCCTACCAAAAGTCAAGACTGCCTTTAAAGCCAGGACTTCTAGGAAAACCTCCAGATCAGAAAAGTACAAGATAGAATCTGATGATGAGTTTGATGAAATTGAATCCAACTTTGTAAATAGACTACAAAGAGGATTTGGTAAGTTTAAAGGTAAATTACCTTTTAAATGTTTCTCCTATGGTAAAGTAGACCACTTTGCTTCTAGATGCCCTGAAAGAATTGAAAGAAATCAAAAAAGATATGAGAACAGGCCTAGAATCCAAAAGAAATGTTATTATGTTGAAGATTTTGATGATGATGGAGTATCAGATAATGGTGAACCAGATAATGCTAGTACTTTTGCTAATGAATGCGTGTTTATTGCTATTAAGGTAGAACCTGTGTCTACTAATCCTGCTAGCTGTGTGAAGGAAGAAAAACTAGCGGAAAGTGCTTTGGCTTCTCAGGTTGTTGAAGACAAAGCTGAATGGGTTATTGATAGTGGCATCTCTCACCACATGACTGGTGACAAAAGTAAGTTTGTGAGTTTGGGAAGATATGATGGTGGACTGGTTAGGTTTGGAGATGATACAGCTGGTAAGATTTTTGGAAAAGGATCTATTTCTTTTGATGGCAAGCATAATACTAAAGATGTATTGTATGTGAAAGGATTAAAGCACAATCTTTTGAGTGTGGGTCAGATGTGTGATGAAGGTTATGATTTAAGCTTCAAGGACAATGGATACAAGATTAGGGAAAGCTTTGAAACAATCATTGCAACTGGTAAGAAGACCAGAGGTAATATCTATCACTTGAAAGGAACTGATAACTATTGTTTGTTGGCTCAGACTAATGAAAGTTGGCTATGGAATAGAAGGTTGTGTCACATCAATTTTGATAACATTATGAAGATAATTACTACACAGGTTGTTATAGATTTGCCTAAGCTTGTGAAGCTTGCTAATCCTATCTACAAGGAGTGTCAATTTGGGAAACAAACAAGAACAAATTTCAAAAGCAAGGACCAATCAGTTGATGGACTATTGCAACTAGTGCATACATATTTGTGTGGACCTACCAGAGTAAGAAGTTTGCAAGGAGACAGGTATTTCATGTTTCTTATTGATGATTATTCTAGAATGACTTGGGTTACCTTTTTTAAAGAAAAAGCAGATTCTCTAGATAAGTTCAAGGAATTTAAGGCAATGGTTGAAAATGAGATGGATTTGAAGATCAAATGTTTGAGGTCTGATAGAGGAGGAGAGTTTACATCAAATGAATTCAATTTCTTTTCTAAAAAACATGGGATAAAGAGATAGTTATCTGCACCTAGAACTCCACAACAAAATGGAGTTGTTGAAAGGAAAAACAAAACAGTTCAAGAAGCTACTAGAACCATGATGAAGGAAGCCAATCTTCCAAAAGTATATTGGAGAGCGGTAATTCAAACTATTGTATACATCCTAAACAGAGTCAAAGTCAAAGTAACAGTTCTAAGACACCTTATGAATTGTGGTATGGTAAAGTTCCTATTGTGAAATATCTCAAAGTTTTTGGTAGCAAATGTTATATCAAAAGATAAGAATATCTAGGAAGGTTTGATGCTAGGTGTGATGAAGGAATCTTCCTTGGTTACTCCACCAAGAGCAAGGCCTACCAGTGCTATAATAAGAGGTTGAATACAATCATTGAGAGTGCAAATGTCAAAGTTGATGAAAGCAAGGAGAGGTCTCCAAAATCAAGTGGATATGAATCAGATAAACCAGATGTTTCAGCAAGCAAAGAAGTGGTACAGCATGAAGACAGCTCAGATGAAGAGGAACAAGCTCTGAAAAGTGCTACCAAGACACAAAGGTATGTAAAACTTAATCATTCTGAAGATCAAATCATAGGAGATAAGAGCAAAGGAATTCTAACCAGAAGAAGAACTACAGAAGAACAAGTAAATTTCTATTTGATTTCCAAGATTGAACCTAAGACTGTGAATGAAGCTTGCAATGATGAGAATTGGGTAAAGGCTATGAAAGAAGAATTGATGCAGATAGAGAAGAATCAGACTTGGGATCTTGTTCCTAGACCAGCAGATAAAAATGTAATTGGCACCAAGTGGGTCTTCAAAAACAAGATGAATGAGAATGATGAAGTGGTAAGAAACAAAGCAAGGTTGGTATGCAAAGGATACTCTCAAGTTGAAGGAATAGATTTTGAGGAAACATTTGCACCAGTGAAAAGGATTGAAGCTATAAGAATGTTTTTGGCATTTGTAGCCTACAAAGATTTTAAGGTATATCAGATGGATGTGAAGTCTGAATTCTTGAATGGAGAATTAGAAGATGAAGTCTATATTGAACAACCGGAAGGATTCTAGTCATCACATCAGGGTGACATGGTATGCAAATTGAAGAAGGCATTGTATGGATTAAAACAAGCCCCCAGGGCCTGGTATGCTAGGTTGGATAAGTATCTGATACAGTTAGGATTCAGCAAGGGTACTAACGACAACAATCTCTATTTCAAGATCAATAATAAACAAATCCTAATTGTTGTAGTCTTTGTTGATGACATTATCTTTGGAGGCAATGAAGGTATGTGCATAGTTTTTGCTAGAGAAATGCAAAGTGAATTTGAAATGTCCATGTTTGGTGAGATGAATTTATTTTTAGGTCTGCAAATAAATCAATCAGATAAAGGTATCTTCATTTCTTAGTCTAAGTATGTGAAAGAGTTGTTAAAGAAGTTTGGGATGGAAGACCCTAAACTAGTAAATACTCCTATGATAACTGGTTGTAAGTTGAGAAAAAATGATGATTCACCTATGGCAAATCAAAAAAGGTACAGATCTATGATTGGAGGATTACTTTATCTGACTCAAACCAGACCTAATATAATGCATACAGTTTGTCTTGTGGAAAGATTTCAAGCAGAACCTAAGGAGTCACATGTGATGGCAGTCAAGAGAATTCTGAGATATTTGAAAGGCACAATGGATTATGGTTTGTGGTATCCAAAGGATAATGATTTCACTCTTAGTGCATACATTTATGCAAATTGGGTCAGAGATGCGGATGACAAAAAAAGTACAAGTGGAGGTGCATTCTTCTTGGGAAAAAGGCTGGTATCTTGGTTAAGCAAGAAACAAGATTCAATATCTTTGTCCACTGCAGAAGTAGAATATATTGCAGCAGCATGCAGTTGCACTCAAGTGTTATGGATGAAGCAGACATTGAAGGACATCAAAGTTGTGTATGAAGATCCAATTGCAATCTTTTATGACAATACAATTGCCATAAACATATCAAAGAATCCAGTAATGTATTCAAGGACAAAGCATATATCCATAAGATATCACTTTATGAGGGAAAAAGTGACAGAGAATGAAGTCAAGTTGGAGTAATCTACAAAAGACCAGATTGCAAACATTTTCACCAAACCTCTGCCTAAGGATACTTTTGAGTATCTTAGAGAAAAGTTAGGAGTTATTACCCCTCCTACTCTAAACTAAGATGCACAAGAGTGTATCAGTCCGGTTGTGCTTAGAGTTCCTTCTTTAGATCTAGATTTATGATTTTAGGGCTACTTCTCAGGGGGAGTAGTCAGAAAGTTCAGAAGAGAGATTGGATCATAGCAGAAGAGTGCAAGTATGTGCCCTTTTCCATTGATGTCAAAGGGGGAGAGAAATCATGTGAAAAACTTACAGAGAAAGAGTGCATATGTGTAAAGAGATAGGGGGAGAATCTTGTCTTGATGGTTATTGCAATTTTTCACATCATATGTTGCCATCAATGACAAAGGGGGAGATTGTTGCAAGTATGTACCTAATCGGTGTTGTCATTAATGTCAACATATCTTTGTTCTCATTGGTGTCAATTGTATCCTATTTTTTTATTTTTTTAGAAGCTTTATATGTTGAGGATATTGAGAAAATTAGCCCCTCCGAAAGAATCGGGAAGTAAATAGTGAATCACAGTGAAGACAGTGAGTTGCATACTGAAGAACAGTCTAGAAGATTGCTCCCCATTTCTTATTGACTAAAGATCTTGGTCTATGGACTGGAATTTATTTAGAGGCATGTCTAAAGATGCTAAATCCTAAGTTTGAGCCTCTGGTATGAAGATTTGAGTGAGTTACATTCACCAGAGTAAAACTTGTGTTTTCTTATTACTCACTAGTGCCTGAGAGAAAGTATTTTTCTCTGCATTCCTCCGCATTAAAGTGTTTTACTCTACAGTTCTAGAGGGAAGTTTGGGATGATGATAAGTGCTTACAATTGCAATGGTTCATGTTTTGGTGGTCTGTAAGCTATCTTTCTTTTATGATAGTTGAAGACAGTGAAGTTCATGTGCTCTAGTGTGAAGAATCTCATGGATAAAGTGGTTTGAGTTTGTGTGGTTGCTCATGGTGATTTCAATGTGCTTGTCAATACCTCCTGATCATGTTCCTACCTTTACATTGGTCCGCCTTAAGGAATTGAGATCATGTTTGAAGATTATTCCTAGATAACGTAGCATGTAACCAGTCTTAGTCGACTTGACTCCAATGATTGTGAAGATTTCTTGAAGATTATAGAAGCGTATTGTGGCGTGGAAGATTGTGTTTGAGTCCCAGCTAAGGCATGGCATGATCTATACACATCTATACTACATTTACTTTACGTAATTTTGAATTAGGTCAAGACCTATTTTGTAAATGTCTATAATGCCGACCTTGGAGATTGTTCCAATGGTTGATGATTGTAATGCTGACCTTGATGATCATTCTAAGGTTGATGAAGTGTATAAATACTTATAATTGAATCGTGGAAAAGATGTCCTTGTGTGAAGATGGGAAGAAAGGGAAAGAGGTGGAAAGGCAGAGCAAAGTAGAGGAACTATTGTACTTCAATGTATTAATCTCGGACATGAAGAAGATGTTGATCTTGGCAATGAGCCTGGTAGTGAGCTGCCAGTAGGGTTTAACAGCCCTCATTGTAATCTTTCTAGGTTTAGGGTTGAGCTAGTGAGCCTTCTAGACCTAGTTGTACTTCATGGTAGTGAGCCAGCATGTTCTAGGCCCATGGAGTGACCAAGCCTGAACATCATTTTTCAAAGATTACAATATATTTTGAGAGCTAATCCTCTCCGTGGTTTTTCCCTACCTTGGGGTTTTCCACATAAAAATCTAGTGTCTCTTGTGTTTAATGTTGCATCTATATTTAAGTTTCTAATTACATGCATTTGTTTAATCATAATAACTGTGGACAAGTGATTAATGTTTAAGTGTAGAAGTGATTGGGTTTTTGGGACAACTGATTCTCCCCCCCCCTCTCAGTTGTCCGACACATTTCAACAAGCTAGTATTATAATTGATGTAATGTTGGTTATTAAATCAAGTTTCATCTAATGATCTACACAACCAAAAATTCCTCAATTGACCTAACCTCCCTTGAATTTGTGGAAATAATTTATTGTGATCTCATCAAAAAATTGTTAAATCTCATCTTATGCAACAATCTCAATAATGCAATGCACCTATTCTCTTTGTTATGAATGTTGAGTTGTCTTACTCCTATTATCTCTACAAAATGGTTGGCCCATCTCCTTATGCCATGATGATTTATTCCTATAAGGACACATAGACATGAGACTGATAAAAAACCTACTTTGTAAAATTTAAATGTTCTGTGTCCCATTCCATACTTGTTTGCCTCGAGTAAGAAGATTTGAGGTAATATTTGAAGTCGTGACTACATAGGAGGACTAAGCGATCAAAAATTTGGTCTTACAAAAAAAAATTTAATTGATTGAATGTAGCATGTTCATATGATCATCTTGTTATTTTGAGCTCAATTTAGCAAGCTTGCCTCATTTTTGATAAATCATGATTATTTTCTTCTAAAGTTTAATCCAACAATTTCTTGCTTCAATTTAAGTCATGTTAAAAAGCTAAGGTATTAAGTATTAAACTAAAATTAAAAAATGATCTATGAAACATTCACACACATTTGGTTATATGAGCGAACCATGAGCATCTTCACAAGATACACAATTATGCTATTAATATTCATCAATTTCTCAAAGGAAACCAACATTTTCTCAAGTAGACATTCCATAGTTTATGAAAACGATGGACCTAAGGATATTTAATATATACATCCATAGGTTTTTCCTAGAGAAGGAATTAAGCTCTAACATCACCAACATTGCATAGGTCATTGACCCTTCCATGTCATTATTTCATCACATGGCTCCCATAACTTTCCCCTCATACTAGAGCATTCTTATTTCTAATTTTACATAAGTCAATCATTTAGCTAGGTTAGATTACTCATAGGCCTTGTAGTGGTATCATTCTTCCATAATATCCTAACAAAGTTATATTTCCTAACCATAATAACCATATACATGCTACTAATGATCCAAGCCTACCTTATTGATACATCATCTCCCAACAACCAATAGCATAGCCCTCTATGAAGCATAGATAGTGTGAGCATTAAAGAGATAAACACAAAGGATGGTTAGCCAAGACTAATTCACCCTAATTCATCAATCTAAGCCACATCACGATTAGGCTAAAGAACAATGCACTAGACTATCTAAATTGCACCCTATCTCCTATACATTGTTCTTGATTTACCCTAAGATATGTTAAATGATGTGCAAATTGCTATTATGCAATTGTTATGTCAAGTGCTCAATGAGGCATAATTTTTTTAAATTCAAATTATTTGTTGGAAATAGAGGGGAAGGGCTTAATTTATATATTTTTGGAGGTGAGAATGGAGGGCTAGGATTAAATTTTAGGATCAAGGGCTCACATTGCTTGACGATCCTCAAGCAAGGAGTGATGAGTGCCAAGTTGCACCCATGGAATACATCTTTTTACCTCTCTTTTTCTCCTTCCTGATTCCATCTTTCCTAATGTCTGCACCCAAATAAGCTAGCAAGATTGTTCTAGTTAATGATTAATTGAGATAGATTACTTAAGATCATAATTTCTGATTGAGTGACTAATGTGCATGGAATTGATAGAAAAATGTAGAAACTTCTATCTTTTTGAATGAACAGGTGTAGATGACAGGAATAGCAATTTTGTGCATCTCTAGAGATAGTCTTCAATGATCTCTGGAGACAATACCAGAATACTATGACACCAAAATTTTTGAAGGAAAGAGAAAGCCTCTCTGGAGTTGAACAAAGAATGCCACAATGGTATTTCTGGAGCTACAGACATCTCCGGAGCTACAAACATCTCCAGAGCTACAAACATATCTCCGGAGCTGTAGATAGGGATAGATATCTTTGGCACCACCTGAGAGCAGGGCATATTTCCAGCATAAGCTACCGACCAAGCACTCTCAGCAGTGTAATGAAACAACTTGCACAATATCTAAATATAATAGTAAATATGCTGAAAATACTTGATAATAATATGCCACTTCGAGGGGGCAACCTCCTAATCCACTTCGAGGGGGATACCTCCAACAATCTTCAATGAGAACACAATACTGAATATGATCTGAAATGAGACTCACTACCTCCTATATATACCTATTTATGCCTAGGATATCACCCAGGCTGACTTAGATAGACCTATAGAAGCCTTAGGCTGACCTAAACAACTAAATAACAATATAATAATGATAATATGACTTAATTAGGAGTTAAGATAGCCACAAGCTGACTATTCATAACCCTATGTACACCAATATTAAGGGCGTAGCATGCCCCCCCTCTTCAAAGAAGCATTGTCCTCAATGCTAACCAAGTGTGGATTCTTTTGAATGAACTCCTCATCCTCCCATGTGGCCTCTTCAACTAGTAAATTCTTCCATTGGATGAGATACTGAGTGAGGGTTCTATTCCTCAGCTTCTTTGTGTGAGTTTGAAGAATGCCCTCTGGTTCCAAAATTGTTCTTCCTTCTTCATTGAGTTCTGGTAGTACTGTTTGAGTAGGAATATTCTGCCCAATTACCTTCTTCAAACAAGAAACATGAAAAACTGGATGTATCTTTGTTGTTGGTGGCAACTCTAGCTTGTAGGCAACACTACCAATCTTTTGCATGATTTGGTATGGCCCATAATATCTTGGAGACAACTTATTATTCTTTTTGTGTTGCTTCATTGAGATTTGTTTATAAGGCTGCAATCTCAAGAAGACCCAATCCCCAACTTCAAAATTTCTTTCACTACGATGTTGGTCCGCCTGTTGTTTCATTCGATTTTGTGCCATAGCTAAATTCTCCTTGAGTCTTGAAAGTACCTATTGTTGATGATGCAAGTGGTCCTCTACTGCCTGAACTCTTGGTGACACCTTTAATGATGATGTGATGGAAGGAGGATGATATCCATAAAGTGCCAAAAATGGAGACATTTTTGATGAGCTATGAAAAGAAGTGTTATACCACCATTCTGCCAGTGGTAGCCAATCTACCCATTGAGATTGCTTTTCTGAAGTGAAACAACGTAGATATCCTTCCAAACATTTATTAACAACCTCAGTTTGCCCATCTGATTGAGGATGGTATGAAGAACTATGAGCCAATTGAGTACCCAAACATGAGTATAAATCTTTCCAAAAGTGACTAGTAAAGATAGGATCACGATCACTGACAATAACCTTAGGTGTACCATGTAGCTTTTGGATATTCTCCAAGAAAACTTTTGCCACTGCACTTGCTGTAAAAGGATGTGATAATGCAATGAAATGTGCATATTTAGTGAGGCGATCAACTACTACCATGATGACATTATGACCTTTAGATTTGGGAAGCCCTGTGATGAAGTCCATGGATACCTCTTCCCAACATTGGCTAGGAATAGATAAGGGCTGCAAGAGACCTGGTGTCTTAATTGTCTCCCCCTTATTTCTTTGACAAGCCAAACATTCAGCCACAAATTTTTGAACATCACCTTTTAACCCTTCCCAAAAAAAATCTTGCTTGACCCGATGATATGTCTTCAAAAATCCTGAATGACCACCAACTGGGGACTCATGTAGCTCTGTGAGAATCTTGTGTTTAAGAGTGGAATTCTTGCAGAGATACAAACTCTCTTTATACCAAAGAATATCTCCCTTCAAACAAAACTTATCTGAACTACTAGGATCACTTTTTAATTGTTGGATGAGATTACTTGTTGCAACATCATTTTGCCATTCTGCTTTGGCTTCTTCCACCCAATTTGCTTGTAATATTGAAAGGGCACACAATAAGGCTTCATCTTTCTCATCCTTCCTAGAAAGTGCATCAGCCACAATATTTTCCTTCCTTTTCTTATATACAATCTCAAAGTCATATCCCAACATCTTAGTGACCCATTTTTGTTGCTCTTCAGAGGATAGTCTTTGTTCCAAAAAATATTTTAGGCTATCATGATCTGTCTTAACCTTGAAGTGTCGACCCATTAAATAAGGCCTCCATTGTTTAACTGCGTGAAGGATTGCTAGCATTTCCTTCTCATAAATAGGTTTGAGCTGATTTTTACCCTTTAATTGACGACTCTCAAAAGCAATTGGTCGACCTTCTTGCATGAGAACTGCTCCTATCCCATTTCTAGAAGCATCACATTCCACAATGAATTCCTTGGTGAAGTCCAGAGTGGCAAGCACTAGAGTTGTACACATAGCCTCCTTCAATTGCTCAAATGCTACATTAGCAGACTCATTCCAATGAAAAGAATCCTTCTTCAAGAGAGTGGTGAGGGGTGCTGCTATACGACCATAATTCTTCACAAATCTTCTATAGTACCCTGTCAATCCCAAGAAACCCCTCAGTTTCGTAATGGTTTTTGGAATAGGCCATTCCATGATAGCCTTAATTTTGTTAAGGTCCACCTTTACTCCTTCATGTGAAACTATGTGTCCCAAATACTCCACCTCCTTAAGACCAAAAGCACACTTGGATGGCTTAGCATAGAGTTGATGATCTTTGAGTAATTGTAATGCTTGATCTACATGCTGCAAATGTTCTTCCCAAGTCTTGCTATAAATCAATATATCATCAAAGAACACTAACACAAACTTTCTCAAGAACTTCTTAAAAATGGAATTCATCAAACTTTGGAATGTAGATGGTGCATTGGTAAGGCCAAATGGCATCACCAAAAATTCATAATGACCCTCATGAGTTCGGAATGCTGTCTTACAAATATCTTCCTCCTTAATCCGAATTTGGTGATAACCAGATCTAAGATCTAACTTGGTAAAATACATAGCTCCATTCAATTCATCTAGCAAATCATCAATGACTAGAATAGGAAACTTATCTTTAATGGTGTACATGTTGAGCACTCTATAATCTGGACACATGCGCCAAGTTTCATCCTTCTTATGCACCATCACCACAGGCGAGGAGTAAGCACTTTGGCTATGCCTGATAATTCCTGCCTCTAGCATCTCCTCAACAATTTTTTCTATCTCACTTTTTTGTATGTGTGGGTACCTATAAGGCCTGATGTTTGGTGGTTGGATCCCTAGAACTAGTTGTATGGCATGGTCATGATCCCTCTTAGGAGGAAGTCCTTTAGGCATATCTCCAAGAACCACTGAGTGACGATCAATTATTGCTTGTAAATCTGGATGAGTAGGAGCATTAGATTGAGAGACTTCTAATGAACATAGCTGGGCCACAAATCCATCTGCTCCTTTCTTAAGCAACTTTTGCATTTGATGAGAGCTTACCATCTGTGGGGATTTTGCCTTCAACCCCCTTAGCTCCACTACCTTTCCTTCTGATTGAAATCTCATGAATAGTTCTTGGAAGTTCATCTCAATTGTTCCCAATGTAGTAAGCCATTGTACTTCCAAAACAATATCTGCTGCACCCATGGATATTGCATACATTGGGGTATCAAGTTGATAATCTCCCATGGATAATTTAATGCTATGACACTTCCCCAAACAACTAACTATACCCCCATCTGCAATCAAAACCTGAAACTCTGGGGCTGGATATATAAAACAATTTAGACGAGTTGCCAACTTTTTGTTGATGAAATTATGAGTACTACCTGAGTCGATCAACACTGTTACTTTCTGCTTTTTTAAGAAACCCACTACCTTGAGAGTTTGTGGTGCACTGAAACCTGAGAGTGCATGACAAGAAATGATTGGCTAAGAATCATGTGATTCCTCACTTGACTCCCTATCCTCCTCTAATATGGGTTCCTCCTCTTCTTCCTCACTTGGACCTTCAATATAGAACAATTTCTTTTCACTACATTTATGTCCTCAACTGTATTTGCTATCACAATTGAAACACAACCCTTTTGCTCTTTTCTCCTCAATTTGCTATGGAGTCAACCTAGTAGGTTGAGGAAGAGAAGGTGTTGAATATCCTTTCTCTCTTGTCATATTAGCCCCTTGCTTTCTAGGAATCAAATATTTCTCCTCTACCCTGCGTGCCAAGATAAAAGACTCATTTACTGAGCTAGGACTAAACATACGTACCTCATGTTGAATGTAATCCTTGAGACCACCCAAGAATAAATCATTCAAGTTCTCCTCTGTAATTGTATCCACTCTTAATGATAGATTTTGGAATTTTTGAATATAATCCTTAACTGATCCTGTTTGTTGAAGTTTAGCAAGCTGGCTGAAGAAGTTGTCTGTCACACTATTGCTATATTGTGCTTGGAGTTCTTCTGTAAAAATTGACCATGAGACGGTGAGACCCTTTTTTCTCCGATGAGTACAAAGCCAACGATACCAAATGAATTGATCTGGTTCTAGATATAGGGAAGCCATCGTGACCTTTTGTCCATATGGGATTTGATGTACTTCAAAAAAATTCTCCATTTGGTTAATCCATGTTAAAGGATCCTTACCATCGAACTTGCGCATATCCACCTTAGGAAAGAAATTCATAGATCCCATAGGAGTATTAAAATTTGTGTCATTATTAGCCGACTTGAAGGTTTCACCTTGGTTGCTTGAGAACTCCTTTCTTGGTTTATTCATATAGGCGTTGAACATGCTTCGTAGATCTGATATATCTCCTCTTAGGTCACACATATCCCTCTTAATTGAGGACACATCTTCTTTGACCTTACTCATTTCCTCATTGGGATTACTATCCTCTATTATTTCCTCATCCTTATCAGAGGATTTCCCCGGTGTGGCAGCATTCTTTTTGCCTCTTGTTGCAGGCCCCGTCATGATGGAAACCAATATTTTTGAAATAAATCACACAAATGAAATGTAAATTTTCTGAAATTTTTACTGTAACTTACTAAGGCCAAGATACCACTTACCCAGAAAAAAATCCAAAAACTTAGAAAATTTGCTGCCTTGAGAGTGAATTTGTTGGAAACCCTAATTTTGCAATAACTCGCTTGTTTTTGCTTCAATTCCTCTGAAATTTGTACTGTATCTTCTTTAATATGGTCTTCAAAAACCCTTTAAAAATCTTTTAAAAATTCACTAAAATCTGAAAGTTATGCTCTTCCCAAAATCGCCTCCAATGTTGAGAAAAAATCTTGCCTCTACGGTGCCAAGATCATGCTCTGATACCACTTGTAATGAAACAACTTGCACAATATCTGAATATAATAGTAAATATGCTGAAAATACTTGATAATAATATGCCACTTCGAGGGGGCAACCTCCTAATCCACTTCGAGGGGGATACCTCCAATAGTCTTCAATGAGAACACAATACTGAATATGATCTGAAATGAGACTTACTACCTCCTATATATACCTATTTATGCCTAGGATATCACCCAGGCTGACTTAGATAGACCTATAGAAGCCTTAGGCTGACCTAAACAACTAAATAACAATATAATAATGATAATATGACTTAATTAGGAGTTAAGATAGTCACAAGCTGACTATTCATAACCCTATGTACACCAATATTAAGGGCGTAGCAAGCAGTGATCACAATACCCCTCATTTCACTCAAATCATCACCTGAGTGGTGAAGAGTCATCTTTAGTTAAACTTCTGGAGTTTTTATCTTTATAAATTTTTTGCATGAGTTACGGATAGAATTGATTCAATACTCATATTTTCAGGGCCTCGCTGCCCAAATGTATTAAGACTCAAACTTAGAATTTTGAGTGGACTTCTGTTCCACTCAGTCTACTTTTATTGCATGATTATTTTCCATAAGTTGGACAGCTAGTGTAATAAAGAGATGGATGTCATCTCATAGAAGAACTGTAGATAAGATAAGTGATATGTCATCACTCATTTTCATATATACATATAGAAATAGCAGAAGAAATAGACAATGATTGATTTATTCTGATTCTCAGTAATCTTAGTTCTGTGATATCAATATTTTTCATGAATGCAAAGCGTATGGAACAGGATTGAATTTAGTTGTGATCTTCTTTTGTGCTGGTTCCCTACTGTAGCCTTTAGCCCCAAGGGTGTGGAGCAAGGGCCCACTCTCACCACCAAGGCAGGAGGCTAGTACCACTGTTTTATTACTTCAGCTTTTTGATATAAAAAGTATTTTACTGATTTTGATAGATAGATGCATGTTACTATTTTTAAGATTGCTTTGAGTAAATTTCCTATTTAATTCTATTTTAGCATTCCTTAAATTCATTTAGTAAGTAGATAGATTAATCTTTTCAAATTAGTAGAAGCTGTTATGATTAGCTAGGAAAACTGGTAACTATAGAATCCCTAGTTGTAGACAGCCGAGGACATAGCCCCTAGATTATTAACATCTGAAAATAGGTTAAATAATGAGGTACAATGACACCTTGTCATTTTTGGCACCATTGTCGGGGATATCTTGTGTTAATTAGGGAAATTGAGTTAAAACAGTTTTTAGGATAGATCTATATGGTTAGAGCTAGAGATTTGAAAGGAAGATATATAAAGCAGACACCCCAACAACAAGACACAGGGGAAAGCAGTGGGGTGGCACAAGATCTTGTTGAAGAGAGAAACCTAGAGCCTGCTTTGGAAGCTACACCTCAGAACAATAATCCCATAGATCCTCCAAATCTTCCACTTGTCGATTATATCCAGGAGTTACAACAAAAGTTTCAGGCAAATCCTTTAATAGAACCTAATTTCCTAGAACCTCAGGGAGAAGAACCAGTACTAAACATGGAAAATGATAATCATGAGGAAGAGGAAAATCAGGCTCCAAGAACCTTCTCATATCCTATTGTTTTGGCTACTGGAGACAATGCTCCTATGAAGAATATTTCACCAGCACACCTGCCAAATTTTAGAGGACTTTCTTCTAAGGATCCAGATCAGTTTTTGTTTGAATTCAAAATAGTTTTCCAAACTTATGATTATGGATCAGATAACCAAAAACTCAAATTGTTCCCTTCAACCCTGAACGATTTTGCGATGAGATGGTTTATGGGTTTACCCCAGAATTCTATCCATTCTTGGGATCAGATGGAAACAGAGTTTTTGGAAAAATACCAAGATTACTGTAGATCCAGTAATAAAAATGAAGAATTGTTTAAAATTAGGCAGGGGGAGGAAGAGACCTTAGGGGACTATGTGGATAGGTTTAATTTTGCCTTGAGAAGGTATGGCAACCCAGTAGATCACTCCTTGGCTAGAACCCTGTTTGTAAAAGGATTGGATAAAGAATCAAAATAGGTACTTGATCTAATGGGAAAAGGGAATATCAACAAAATGGAAATACCTGCTATAGAAGAACTCTACATGAACTATTCTAGAACCCAAGATGGAGTGAGGTCATCCAAAACTTTTAAAGGGAAGAATGAAATAGGACAGTTAATGGAAGAGATTGTAAATCTAAAAATAGATATTCTAGTCCAATTAAATACCACATTGGATGGAATTTAAGAAAAAAATAGAACAACTGATCAAAATAGAGCAACTGAACCACTCTCCATCTATTGTCCTAGGTGTAGAAACAAACATCTGTTGAGAGAATGCCCTTTGGTAAAATCAGAGATTTGTCAGATCTGTGATAGGGAACATCCTACCAGTCAATGTAGTCAACTTCCAGCCTTGAAAAGATTGAGTAAGAAGAATGCTGTAATAGAAGAGGAATTGAACTATGTGGGATAAAAACAAATTGGAAATTTCCCTTATAATCTGTATCCAAACCAGCCTTCTTACAGGGGTCCTTCTAATTGGGGAAATAATCGGTGGAATCCAACTTGGCATGGGCCTCAAAATAATCCTCCCTGGGGACAGCAGGATTGGCCAAGTCAACATTGGTAAAACCAAAATTGGCAAAATTAGCCTTGGGGAAATCAACAGTGGCCACCACAGTTTGGATCACAAAATATGCAACCTCAATGGGGTTCTCAGCAGGGATATAATCAACAATACCAGGGACAACCTAGATGTTTCCAACCTCAACAACAAGCTTTACTAACTAGACCCTCCAACACACAAGGTCAAGCACAAAATGAACCAGTTAGCCAACCACCTTTACCAGCTCAGCCTATACCAAACCCACGGAATAAACAGGGAGCAACTGTTTACATGACAAAGCAAGAAAATTTGGCTGGAATTAATGCTATATATTCAAATAATCTCCATCTGTGCTCTGGGAAAGCATTCCCAAGACCATCTCCTCCAACTATAGTTGAAGTAACCAATGATGAGGAACATGAAAATCTATCCACTCAACCCCCGGAGGAGATTACTAATGAAAAAGTGCTACAAGAATCATCCTTGGACAACTCTGGAGTTGCCCCTAAAAGACCAACTCCGGAGAACATTCCTAAACACAATTCTGACAAGAGCTCTGGATATGCTCCAAAGATGGAAAAACTAGCACCATACCTAGAACGGCTTAAATAGTATATTCCCCAGAAAAAGATATTACAAATACATATCCAAACCAACCTGGAATTAAAACTTTTACAATAAATCAAGCAACTAAACATTGAAATTCCTCTCCTCCAGGCAATCAGAGATGTACCAGAACTAAATTAGTTCATTAAATAGTATTGTATCAAAATGTAGGGTAGGAAGAAAAACTATCCCTCCACAATACAGGTGGAAGGAAAAGTAGTAGATCTATTGATGGGAGAAATTCTCCTCCCAAAATATGGAGACCCTAGAAATCATGTCATAACTATTTTCATCTCAAGAGTAGAAATTTCAAATGTTCTGGTTGATCTGAGAGCAACAATCAATGTGATGACAGTTCACACAATGAACAAATTAGCTCTATCAGGTATCCAATCCACAACTAGAATTCTTCAACTTGCTGACCAGTCAGTAGCTATTCCAAAAGGAGTAATCACTGATGTACCAGTTGTGATAGATTCATGGGAATTTCCAGTGGACTTCCTGATACTAGAACCTAGAAACCAAAGAAATGCTTATCCACTGATTTTAAGAAGACCATGGTTGGCTATAGCAGCAGCATCTATTGATTGTCAAATTGGAGATATGGTCATTTCTAATGGGATAGATTTGAAGAAAATATATTTGTATCCTCCAGCTAAACCATCAATACATTATACAGGAAGAGTATGGGTGGATGAACCATAGAACAATGACAACAGTGCCTCAGTAGCTATGGTCACCATCAAGGAACATCTGGGAGAGTTAGAAGAAGAAATATACTATGATACAACAGAAGACATCACTCACATCCTAATCAATAAGGATGTGATGGAACTCACCCAAGACTCTGAGAGAGAACTTCTTACTTCTTCTCATTGTACCCTCGCCAACATCATTCCTTATGGGGAAACCTTTTACAGAGACTTAGCCACTTTCCAAATGTTGCTTCCACATTCTTGTCCTCTCAATACCATGACTCCAATGTACAGATTAACTACATCTATGGATCAAATCACAAAACAAGTCATGATTTTACCAAGGAAAACACTTAATATCAATACTCAGTTAACAGCAAATCAAGAAGAAAAACTTATCCAACTTCTAATTTCCCACTCAGCATCTTTTTCTTGGGAATACCAAGATATGAAAGGCATACCTCCTAAGATCTGTACCCATCATATATACACTGTGGATATTAAACCTATCAGACAACCCCAGAGAAGATTAAATCCTGCTTTAAAGGACATTGTCAAAACTGAAATAGAAAAATTACTACAAGCAAGGTTTATATATCCAATCTTAGACAGTCAATGGGTCTCACCCCTTGTCATAGTGCCTAAGAAGAATGGGAAATGGAGGGTGTGTATTGATTATACAGAACTAAACAAGGCCACAAAAAAGGACTACTTTCCCTTACCATTCATTGACCAAGTACTGGACAACCTTGCTAGGAGAAAGTACTTTTCTTTTCTAGATGGATTCAGTGGGTATAATCAAATTCAAGTAGCACCTGAAGACAAGGACAAAACCATCTTCACATGCTCTTGGGGAACTTTTTCTTACAAAGTTCTTCCCTTTGGACTATACAATGCCCCAACTACATTTCAAAGACTTGTTTTAGCTATTTTTGCTCAACTAGCTAGTGAATGCATGGAGGTCTATATGGATGACTTTACTATGTATGGGGATAATTTTGAATAACCTCTTACAAACCTTGAGAAAGTACTAAAATGTTGTGAGAAAAATCAATTATCCCTTAGCCATGAAAAGTGCTTCATGATGGTGGAGGAAGGAATTGTTTTGGGACACCACATTTCAGAAAAGGGGATCAAAGTGGATCAAAACAAGATAGAAGTGATCACACAGTTGCCTTCACCTAAAAATCAGACAGATGTTAGAAGTTTTCTAGGTCATGCAGGCTACTATTGGAGATTCATAGAAAATTTTAGCAGAATAGTTGCCCCCCTGTTTACCCTGCTTAACAAAAACATAGAATTTCTATGGACAGAAGAATGTCAATCAGCATTTGAAACCTTTAAAGAAAAGCTTACTGTCACACCAATTTTGAGAAGACCTAATTGGACTTTACCATTTCACATACAGACTGATGCTTCAAATGAGTCCATTGGGGTAGTTTTAGGACAAAAGTAGGAAGGAGAAAGTATGCATGCCATTTATTACATCAGCAAAAACCTTACCTCTACAGAAAGAAATTACACCACAACTGAAAAAGAATTCTTGGTAGTCATCTATGCTATAAACAAATTCAGGCATTATATCACTAGATATAAGATATTTGTACACACTGATCATGCAGCCATCAAGTACCTAATGAATAAACCAGTAGTAGGTGCAAGGATCATCAGGTGGTTATTGCTATTGCAGGAATTTAATATTACCATAGTTGATAATCCAGAAAAGTTTAATTTGGTTGCTAATTTTTTGTCAAGATTGCATACAGGAGGAGAAAACCAACCAGTGGAAGACAACTTCCCAGATGAACATCTTTTTTCTATCTCCTCTACTGCACCTTGATTTGCTGACATAGCTAATATTTTAGCTATAGGCTTGTATCCATCCCATTTTACCTCGAAACAAATAAAACATTTGGTTAAAGAAAATTTATCTTACAAATGGTTGAATGGTTTACTATTTAAATGTGGTCCTGATTTCATTCTATGCAGGTGTCTAAAAGCTGATGAGATTTTTGATGTGTTGAGAGCATGTCATGATGAACCATCTCGTGGCCATTACTCTTTCCACTAGACAGTCCACAAGATCCTCGGAGCTCGTTACTACATGCCCTGTCTCCATAAAGATACAAAGAAGTATGTGCAGCACTGTGACCAGTGCCAAAGGATGGGATAGCCAACCTTTACCCAAGAGATGTTACTGCATCCTCAAGTCATGATGGAACCATTTGAATAGTGGGGTCTGGACTTTGTGGGACTAATTTCCCCACCATCATCAAGCAAGGAGTACATTCTAGTATGCACAGACTATGTTACAAAATGGGCTGAGGTTCATGCATTATAATTTGCAAGAGAAGAAAAAGTTGTTGATTTCCTTTATAATAAGATTTTCTTAAGGTTTGGAGCCCCAAGATCAATAGTTTCAGATAGAGGACTTTAGTTTACTTCACAAGTAATCAAAGCATTCACAAATTTATATCAAGTCAAGCACAGAAAATCTTCACCTTACCATCCTCAAGCGAATGGACAGGTAGAAGTAACATATAGGGAACTTAAAAATATTCTGACAAGGACAGTAGCAATGAACAGAAAAGATTGGGCTAACAGATTACCTCAAGCAGTTTGGGCTTACAATACCACTTGGAAATCCACAACAAAGTTCTCACCATATGAATTGGTTTATGGGAAAAAGCCTATTTTGTCTATAGAATTTGAACTCCAGACATTTAAAACTATATTGGATATTGGTCTACCATTGTCTATAGCTCAATAGAACATAATTCTTTAGCTCAATGAGTTAGATGAAATTCAAACAGAGACCATTCAGCAAACAGAACTGGTTCAGTATCAGAGAAAGCAATGGCATGACCAACACATCAAAAGGAGGACATTTCAACAAGGTGATTGGGTTCTTCCTTATGATTCTAAATTCAAAGAGTTCAAGGGGAAATTACAAACTCATTGGATGGGTCCTTATCAAATCAAGGAAGTTTTTGAAAATGGAACTGTATTATTGGAACCTAATGATGGAAGCACAAACACATTCTTAGTAAATGGTCACCGAATTAGACTCTATAAAAGACCATCTACTAAAGAGGAGTTTCTTAATGATTTGTGTTTTGATACAGGGGATACCTCCTTTATCACAGTGTTGGATTAAAAAAAAAAGGAAGGTTGAAAACCAACAAATGGCTACCTTCTAAAAAAAGAGAGAAAAAAATAAGGAAGGTTGAAAACCAACAATGGTTGCCTTCTAAAAAATATTTTAAAAAAAGAAAAAAAATAGAGAAAGATAGAAAACTAGCAAATGGCTATCTTTCTCGACCAAGGGAGTTGAAAACCAGCAAATGGCAGTTCCCTTCTTCAGGACAGTTGAAAACAATCAAGCTACAGAGGTGATCAGGTGCTGGGAGTTAGTCAAATGCACCTCCGGCATTCTATCAATAAAGAAGTCAATTTCAATAATAAGGGAGGGGACCCACCTCTCTAGGCAATAAGTGGACACATCACATGATGAGGTCATCATGACTCATCCTCTACTTTATCACAAGAATAAAATAAATTAGCACGCATATCATTTGCAGGAGTATTCACAAAGATGGTGCTGACATCACCCAAAGAACGTGGATTCTCAAACCACTCAACACAATGATTGCAGGTCACGTGCCAGTGGAGTAGTGGGCATCATCTCAAGCCACCAAAAGCTGCTCATATGCCGCGACGCATGTAGTCTCATAAAATGACACAACATCTCTATCATGTACATCGCCCTCATCATTAAAAATGATCCAAGTAATTCTATCTTTAATTAATCATTAATAGCAACTGTCTTGTCTTTCTATTTTTGGGTGCCACCACTATGACACGTCCTCCAGCCACCATTTCCTTTTCTACATTCACACATGCCACCATCTGTGCTGTACTTCCACCTTGCCTCCGGAGTGTCCTATCATTCTGTCGCATTTATGACTACCTAGGTACTCTAACTAATCTGCAAATCTTCCATAAGCCTAAGCTGAGAAACATAACAATCCTCATTCAAACCTCTGAAGTACCCTGAAGAACAGAGCAAATTGAACAGTCCTCTGGAACCTACAGAGTTAAGAGGAAAGGATAAACTACAAATTGAGGAGGGTGAGGAATTAAGCATAGAAGGTGGAACCAATTTAGCAATGGGGGTAAAGAAGAAGTCTAAACCAGAGAATACTACGGGTCTTCTGCAAGATGAAGTTGTAGCAAACATCCTAAGAACTGTAGGATGGCTGGACTTTCTAGAGCAATTTGAAGGGTTTCAGGAAGATGTCGTGGATGAATTCCTTAGAAATCTAAGGGGCAATCAGACAGCTATCAGAGGAGTCTGAATCAATTTCTCCTCAGCCACTATCAACCACATTTCTGGACTTCTTGAACAAGGTGAGAGGTTTTATCACTTGAAAACCTTATACATTAATTTAATTAAGAATTTCTCTATTCGAGGTGAACCTACAATTCAATTGCATTCAAATAAAAATAAAGTAAAAGGAATTCTTAGGTCCACCCTTCCAAACCCTTGGCAATCTGTTGCCACCTGGCTGATGAAATATTTTACATGTGATGGTCAATTCTCTCTAGTTTTAGGACCAATCATGAAAATGCTGATTTTTCTAAGGCATGGGAATGCACACCTTGAGTTTAGCATAAACATTCCCAATTTCCTGTATTCTTCCATCAGGGTAACTACAGAGAAATATCAGCAAAATAAGGGTCCCATGAAACATCATGGCCTCATTTTTCTAGTAGTTAAACACCAGTTCTTGTCTCAGGCCAATGGGGAGGAATTATGGAAAAAACTTTCTTGAACAGAATTCCCAAGACAGAGGACTAGAGATGGCACAGCCAGGAGGTGAGAGTTCTCCTACTCACCAAGAAGAAGAAACTGAGCCTTCATCCTCCTCCATAGCTATTCAAAGAGGAAAGAAGTCCTCACAGGAGGCAACTTCATCTGCAGCCCCTGTTCCTAATAAAAAGAGGAAAGACAAAGAAATTACAGAGCCTGCTCCTAAACAAACCCTATATATGACTCGATCAGTTAGGAGAAAGATGACTCTAACTAAGGAATCTTTCCCTAAGGAATTAACAGAGGAGAGGCCAGGACAGAGAGTAGAGAGATTCTGGGCTGAGGAACCATCTCATGATTCAGATGAGATTCCTCTGGTCAAGAAGAGAAAACAAAGAGAAGTTTCCGCAACACCATCTGTTCATCTCATGTCAAGCCCAATTTCAAAACCATCATGTGCTCTGGAGACAGAACATAGACAAACTCTTACTATTTCCTCAAATTTTGAGGATGAGAGACCTACTACGGAGGCACCTGTCCCACCTCTGCTACGGAGAAGCAAAAGAAAAAGATAGCTCTCATAGGCTGAGAAAGATACTGCCCTCCTAGCCGAGGTACTCCTGGGTTTTAGAACATATGAGGATAAGGTTGGGCCTTCATCGGTGCCAGTAGAAGCAGAGGAATCCCAAGAGAACCCTCAGGACAGGCAGTCTGCAGAAAAAGATGAAATAGGGCAAATGGGTAGAGTTGGCAGTATAGGGCAGATGGCCATGGAAAACCCTGATGATCAGCAAACAACAACAGCAGCAGAAGCAGAAGAAGAGGTAGAAGAAGATACTTTCTCCCATCCCTCTGATCAAGAGGATGTTGAAATTTCAAAAGAACAGTAATTGTTAGAAGAAATTGAAAACCTAAAGAGACTACTCTGGGAGAAGAATTTGATTATTACTGAACTCAAGAAGGTCAAAATAGAGGTAGAAAGGGAGAAAAAACAAGTCATTGAAAATCTACAAACAGAACTCCAAAGCAAAAACAAGATCATCCAAGAGAAAGAAGCAGACTTAGAGGCCCAAAAATTTGAGAAAGAAGCAAAGTTGGAGGCACAAAAAATTGAGGCAGCCAAACTATTGGAAGAAAAAGAGAAAGAAGTAGCACAGAGTGTTTCTAAGCTCACCATGGCTAGAGACAATAGCCTCACAATAATGGCAACATTGATTGAGAAAATACATAGCCAGGATAGATAGTTAACTTGGGCCAACAACAAACTCGATGACCAGGAGGAATATATTCAAGAATTAGTTGGCCCAAGGGCAACCAATGAACAGGAAATCCAAACAGATGCATATGTGGGTCCAATCCCCATTGACATTCCTAAAGCCCTGTTCCATTGGGAGAAGAAGTGTAGAGAATATGAGGCTTCCAAGCCTATGTTGCAATTACAAAGGGCAGTCACTGCCAAAACAAAAAGAATAGCAACTTTGGAAGGCAAAATCATTGAAATGGCCTCCCCTTCTTTAGAAATTCTATCCTGTAGGCCTCCAAGTGCCAGCTATTCTATGTTCTTACAAGAAAGAGTATTGCAGAGGAAATTCTCTTTAGTCTTGTCTAACCTGGTTGAGGATACAGAGACAACAGAAGGATTCATGACAGCATATACAAGGAGTAATGATGAGGACAAGAATTTCCTATGTGAATTATACCTACATGGGTTCTGTGTTAATGATATAACTTTTATTCTTAATCATTTTGTGGGGGAATGCCAGCTTAAAGCATTTATGTCCCTAATGAGGAATCATCAGATCTGGAATGAAAGGATGGAAGATCATTTCAAGAACGATTTAAAAATAGATCTCTTCATCAGGAAGGAATGTCCCAATCCCAATGCTTTTAAAATTCAATTCAGGTCCCTTATCTATCATCCTAAGAATAAGAACAGAATTTTGCCATTATACCTAAAAATTTTGCAAGAGTGCTCCATCGATTTTGGTCTTTTCATGATCAGTTCAGCAAACCTAGTACTTGCCATAGCAAAGAAGAGATGGAATATTTTGACCTCGGAGCAGAAAATGAGAGAGGTAGTCACCCCTGCAAACTTAAGATTATTTATGAGGAAAGTAAAGTTGATATCCAAACTGATGGATAACCATAAGCAGGAATGGATAGGTGGATGGTTCAGGCCCCCTCTAATAATTGAACCACTCCCTGTCTGGGCTGATCAGATAGATGATGAGAAATTGCAAGACTAGTTGAAGCAGCTTGATGAATACAGAGGAAATGGTAATATCAACCGCACAACTTGGACCACCTATGCATAGGATTATAGCTTGACTGACAAGCTACTTCACCAAAATAAATCTAGATTGTGAGAAGCAAGAGGACCTGCCAAACCTTAGGTATGGGGGGATTATGAGTGCCAAGTTGCACCCATGGAATACATCTTTTTACCTCTCTTTTTATCCTTCCTGATTCCATCTTTCCTAATGTCTGCACCCAAATAAGCTAGCAAGATCGTTCTAGTTAATGATTAATTGAGATAGATTACTTAAGAGCATAATTTCTGATTGAGTGACTAATGTGCATGGAATTGATGGAAAATGCAGAAACTTCTCTCTTTTTGAATCAACAGGTGTAGATGCCAAGAACAGCAATTTTGTGCATCTTTAGAGATAGTCTTCAATGATCTCCAAAGACAATACCAGAATACCATGACACCAGAAGTTTTGAAGGAAAGAGAAAGCCTCTCTGGAGTTGAACAAAGAAGGCCACAATGGTATCTCCAGAGCTACAGACATCTCCGGAGCTACAGACATCTCTGGAGCTACAAACATATCTCTGGAGCTACAGACAGGGACAGATATCTCTAGCACCTCCTGAGAGCAGGGCATATTTCCAGCATAAGCTGCCGACCAGGCACTCTTAGCAGTGATCACAATACCCCTCATTTCACTCAAATCATCACCTGAGTGGTGAAGGGTCATCTTTAGTTAAACTGCTAGATTTTTTATCTTTATAAAGTTTTTGCATGAGTTACGGATAGAACTGATTCAATACCCATATTTTCAGGGCCTCGCTGCTCAAATGTATTAAGACTCAAACTTAGAATTATGAGTGGACTTCTATTCCACTCAGTCTACTTTTATTGCATGATTATTTTCCATAAGTTAGACAGCTAGTGTAATAAAGAGATGGATGTCATCTCATAGAAGAACTGGTAGATAAGATAAGTGATATATCATCACTCATTTTCATATATACATATAGAAATAGCAGAAGAAATAGACAATGATTGATTTATTCTGATTCTCAGTAATCTTAGTTCTGTGATATCAATATTTTTCATGAATGCAAAGCATATGGAATAGGATTGAATTTAGTTGTGATCTTCTTTTGTGCTGATTCCCTACTATAGCCTTCAGCCCCAAGGGTGTGGAGCAAGGGCCCACTCTCACCACCAAGGCAAGAGGCTAGTACCACTATTTTATTACTTCAGCTTTTTGATATGAAAAGTATTTACTGATTTTGATAGATAGATGCATGTTACTATTTTTAAGATTGATTTGAGTAAATTTCTTGTTTAATTCTACTTCAGCATTCCTTAAATTCATTTAGTAAGTAGAAAGATTAATCTTTTCAAATTAGTAGAAGCTGTTAAGATTAGCTAGGAAAACTGATAATTGTAGAACCCCTAGTTGCAGACAGCCGAGGACACAGCCCCTGGATTATTTACATCTTAAAACAGATTAAATGATGAGGTACAATGACACCTTGTTAAGGAGATTTGGACAAATGGCACAAGGAGATTGCATGAGGGTAATACTCCAAGATTCAAGGAGAGATCAAGGGATGAGATTGAATGGTTGAATGGATGGATGGCTAGGATTGGGTAGGTGTATGACATGTAAGGCCTCATTTATGAAAAGGCATGGTTTGGATTTTATGAGGAATTTAAAATTGGGAGGAGAGGACAAATGGAACTTTAAATTCCATGCAATAGTGCCACATGTAATTTAAAATTATAGGAATAGTGGAAATAAGGAAAAGTATGACAAAAGGAAGATTTGCCTATACTTCCAAGGAACCACTTGTCATGTACATGCATGTACATGAGATGAAAAGTGGCCTTCTAGAAGCATGGGGGAAAGGGGTAATCTAGGTTTAAGTTTAACCCATGGGCACATATTTAGTAGGAATTAATGATTAATTATAAAAGTAATCAAAAGTGAATAAATTAGGTAATTAAATAAATAGGTTTTAATTTTTTGGAAATGAATGTGAACTATAGTCTTTAAATGGATATTTATTTTTGGACTATAGTAGAAGAAAGTGATTTTTTCATGATAGGCACAGATGGGGAAATATTAATTAAATAATTAAAATTATTTAATTAAAATATATGTTAGGTGGATCAAGGGGAATTGTTCAATTTTAATTGATCAATTGTGTGGATAATGACAAAAAGTGGTTGTAACCATTTTTAGGTGTCTACATTTTTCCCCTCTTTGATGTGGCATCATAATTGTTAGGGTTTAACGCCATATCAAAGAAAATTTGGATTTTTTTCCCCAATTGGCCAAAGGTAAAGGGAAATGAAGTGAGGTGATGCCACCTTGAGAGATCGACACAAAAAAATGAAAAAATATTTTTTGTTGTCGATGTCTCAAAAGAGGGAATCTGACAGATGACAAGATGATAGGGTATAAAGAAATAGGCTGACAAGAGAGAAAATGGAGAAAAAATGATCATAATCAAGGGCTAGGGAGGAAAAATGAGGATGGGAAATTAGGTCATGGAAGAAAAATTAGGGCTAACTAAGCTATAAATAGGGGTTTGGGGGGCCCATACCCCTCATTTGTGCATTGCCAAGTTTAGAAAACTGATTAGATGAGAAAAAGCAGATTTGGAGGAGATGGCATGGATTCTGCATGAAGAGTATCGAGGGGAGCATGTGCATGAGTACTTGTAGTTTGTAACTACTAGCAAGCCAATGAGTCACCTTTCCATGCTTTGTGTTTTCAGGTAGGGGTAGTGTACGTGCATTAAATGCAGGGGAAATTAGGAAGATTTAGGTACTAAAGGGTATGATTAGTGCTTAATAGTCATGGTAGCACTTAGATTGTAGATTTTAGCGCTTAGATAATAATTAGTGCCTACTCTGGAGATTAGTACCCATGTGGGCAATTAGCTCCTACAAGTCAATTTAGCACCCAAAAATGTGGTAGTGGAAGGGATGGCAATTAGTGCCTAAGAAACTTGGTTTAGCATCGACATGTTGTTTAGCACATGTGCACCTTGTAGCACCTAGGGCATAGGGTGATGTGTTGGTTAGCACATACAATGGAGGAATCAGTGCTTATGCATAGTTTAGTGTATACAACTAGGGGATTAGTTCTTACGCATGGTTCAATGCATACATGTGAGTAAGTAGCACCTATGTGTTGTTTAGTGCTTAGACATGAAGGATTAGCACCCATCTTGTTGGCAGAAGAAAAGGTGTTAACAAAGTTGATTTTGGACGATTGTAGGATGAAGAGGATATCTTGTAGTCAAGGGAGCAGTGGCTACCTACCAACATGCTATGGTGAGGCTAGATGGGAGTAATAGACTATTTTTGTGGATGGTGGGATTACGATGGATTGCCAACATGTCAAAGATAAAAGCACACTAGGCGATGATGATGGCCTTGGTTGAGACATGGCAAAGTGAGTGGTGTACATTGCTATTATTGATAGGAGAGATCACCATCATGCTAGACGATGTGTGGAGGATACTTTGTATCCCCATTCATGGAGAGGTGGTGATGTATGACCACAGATGGGGGTAGGATATGTGGAGTCTATTTTTACGCCTACAATGGTATAGTTTGATGTAAGGAGGATGGAGATGTGTGGTCTTGGTCCATGCATAAATTATATGCTTTGTCATTATTTATGGCATGAGTGATAGTTGGTACACTACTGCTAGATAGGAGATCATGAGGCTTTCCAATTGGATGGGCTATAGTGTTGTTGCAGATGATGAGATGGGGTGTTATATGCATGGGGACCATGTGTATTAGCCTATTTATATCATGACATGGACATAGTAGTGTATCGTCATGAAGCAAGTTTGGGATGTGGCATGATGTTGCTTCATATATGGGCATGGGAGCACATTGCTATGACCAGGCCAATCACAATCAGGACGCGGGAGAGGAGGCAACCCTATGTGTATGATTATGGAGGAGTGTTATAACACCATAGATTGGGGGACTGGAATCATTGGAGGGTAATAGATGGCATTTAGACAGTGATATGGAGACCATGAATTGGCTATGAGAGATGGTTGAGATATACGATCTAGTTGGCATACATTTGACAACCCCACTATTTGATGGGGTGTACTAAGCAAATTATCGACAAATACATGCCAAATTAGGTGCTACGATAGTTTGGCATCACCCAGGGGGTTCCACAAGAGGGAGTTGTATCCCCACGAATGTAGTCAAAGGCACCAAGGTGGGGTGTACCTATCAATCCTTGGTCGGTGATAGCAAAGTTTGAGGGCTTGTTTCCGAGAGCCTGGGATTTATGTCTGGATGTTGCAGATGCAGGGATGACTGATGGCTATGATGCATGGTGGGCATGTGACTAACCTATTCAACTCACAATGCTAGTAGGGTAGGCTACAAGTCATGGAGGAGGCGAGGATGTGGAGGAGGAGGTCGAGGAGGAGGATGTGGAGATAGAGGAGGTAGAGGTGGATAGTGATGATGGTCAGGGAGAAGGGATAAGGTAGGCAATGATGAGCAGAAGGTGGCTAGACTCCAAGCACAAGTGGATCAACTGCAGGCATAGGTGGCCTAGTTATAGGGGTAGGTAGCATAGTTGCAGTCTGATCTAGCACATGCTTAGGGAGAAGGGAAGACAACACAGCTACAAGCATAGATAGTATAGTGGCAGGGTGAAGTGATGAGCTACCAGTGAGAGAGGGATGAGGCATGTCAAGCACTAGGACCAGGGATGGTAGATGTGCTTAGGGGGCTACAGACTTAGGGGGATGAGACCACCATGGAGGCACAACACTATAGGACTCTTTATGAGTGGCTAGTGCCTGCAGGGCATAGGGAGAGTTATAGGAGCTTATTAGGGGCTTCTTCTTCTCAAAGGATGGAGCCATTAGAGAGATTTGTGTAGTAGCCATCACAGTAGCAGGCACATGTACCAATCTAGCTGGTAGTGCAATAGCCCATGGGGCTACCTCCACCACGATCAGCAAGGCCATCTCAATTGGGGACAATTGGGGACATCACAGAGGGACAATTCTGCCTAGAGGTTAGTGCAGACATTGACATGTACACCCATGGGTTGATTTTGTATTTTGATGGCTCTACGGAGCCCATATATGTACATTGTATCATGATCATTATATATATATATATATGCGATGACATTTTTTTGGTGAAGATATATGGACATTGTTCATGTTTTATGGATAATGTTATGTGATGGTTTATTTATGGTTTATGGATTATGTATGATGGTTATGATTACATGACATGGATTATGATGTGGTGGATTATGTATATGATTGTATGACATGGATTATGATGTGGATTAAGTATATGATTTTATGATGTAGATTATGATGTGGATTATGTATATGATTGTATGACATGCATTATGATGTGGATTATGTATATGAATTTATGTTGTGGATTATGTATATAATTTTGGATTGTGTATATGATTTTATGACATGGACTATGATGTGGATTATGTATATGATTTTATGACATGGATTGTGTATATGATTTTATGACATGGACTATGATGTGGATTATGTATATGATTTTATGACATGGATTATGTATATGATTTTATGACATGGATTATGTATATAATTTTATGATGTGGATTATGATAGATGTTTGGTTTCTTATCTTGTTGTTATGTAGATGGATGTATTGATACCATGGACATGTGATTATGATGCTCACATGGTTCTATGGATGGTGTTATGGATATATTGTACTAATGTTATAATGGATGCATTTTATGATGTGATGTGTTTATGATTTTATGGCATGGATTATGATGTGGATTGTGCATGATGTGGGGAAATGTAATGTTTGTATTATGATGTTATGGATATCTTCTTATATGTATGGATCATGGATTATGCATGTTTGGTTATTGGTTATCTATGGCTTATATGTGTAAGGTGCAGATGATGATGATTATGGAAAGATGCTCAGATTAATAAATATATATTATGGATGCAATGATGATATGGGTAATGAAAAGATGTTTAGATTAATAAACATATATTATGGATGTAATGATGATATGGGTAATGAAAAGATGCATAGATTAATAAATGGATAATGAACGTGTAGAAGGTGCCTAAGCCTGTGTTTTCTGCAAATAATAGGTATGCAAGTGAGTTATGCAAATGTTGTTTTTCCTTTTGTTGATCATGATACATGGGTCTTGAAAATGGTCACAGGGAATAGTGTAGGTTGTGTGATAGTTAAGGGGAATCTATAGGATGGATGGGTAGAGGTGATAGGAAGACAATAGAAAGGAGGATGTACACATGGGATAATTTGGGTAGCATGAAAGGTTGTGCCAAGACATTAATGAAAGGGGTGTGGGTTTCAATCCAAGCCCTTACAATGAAATGGCAAGGAGGAGAGGATGTAGGAGATGATATGATGGGAAGATCACTTCTATGAATCTTGGATTTAAAGGGGGGTAGTCAATGATGATGGGAAGGAATGTGTGATGTAGGTACCCATAAATGATGTGGGTTAAGAATCCAAACCATATGGCAGATACCAAACATCAAGATTCCTATGGGAAAGGGGAATTTTTGAATGTATTTAAAATAATGCATATATTATGAGCACTTATTTTGATGTAGCATGAAATGTTATGCACTGGGGTATAAGGAACTAAGGTGACAATGCATTCCATGCATAGGACTTAACTTTACAGACAAAAGGATGATCTTATACATGTCCAACATGATACAACCTTGTCTAGATGTGTGAGGAAGAAAACTTAGAGCATAATTCCTTAGTGCACAAAAGGTATTAAATAGCCTTAGATTCAAAAAGATGAGTGGTATGCAAGAAGCTATTTCAACACACACAAGATATGAATATTAAGTTGGAGTAATAATACCATCCAACAAGCATGAAAAAATAAATGACCATGCCCCATTCTAAGCCCTTCACAACACGCCAAGATATAGAAAGATCAAGGCAGTATTGAAGTAATCAGGGAATGAGACAAAAGATAAAATCAGCAAACAAAATACCAATTGACTAATCATACAAACTTCATATCTCTTTCCATGAGGTGTGTGGATTGAGGATTCTACCTATTGTAGGAAGGATGCATTTGTAAGGCACGGATTGATGATGGTTTGGATAAGTCAAATGATAGACGGATAGATATGTAGGCAAATATTATGGTCAAGGATGATCTCATTGTATATGATTTTGATGGAAGCTTGATGCTTGGGTAGTATGCACAGTATGTATGTCATATGAGAGTCAATTCTAGGTAAGTATGGAGATGGAGCGGGATGGTTGTGAGAATGAGTTTTTTATTATAGGAGTGAGCATTATTACTAGGTATGGAGTAAGATGTCTGTGGTTGATGAAGTGTGAAGGGTGGATAACTAAGCTCAGGTAGTAGGGACAACTAAAGAGGCTAGAGAGGTGGCATCTTGTGTACCTATGTACTAGCTCAAGGTACACTAGGATGTGGGTTGTGATGTATGTAGTTCTAGTAGATTGATGAGTGGGATGATGGGATGATTGGATGTAGTGGGTGGAGTGGATATAGGATGGAATTGTTAGTTTTTAGACCATACCATGGTATCAAAATCATGATAGCAGGTTGAGGGAAGCAAGGGTGATCAGGGCGGGTGGTAGAGGGATAAGAGTAGTTGGACGGTGAGGGATAGACCATGTGTAAGCATCAACTATGGATCCAGTCAAATTTTCCATTTTCTGTGACTTAGCATGGTGGAGGGCAACTGCTACTTTTTTGTTACTCACTCTCTTGTTGGATACATACATAATGGTGATGGAATAGTTAGATGTTATAAGATATGTGGTTAGAGTCGTGAGGTGTCAAGGAGATGACAAATATCATTTGCTCAATATAGACCAAATGGGATATTTGGAGGATAAGGGGATGGTGTGAAATGGAAGCTTGAATAGTAGGGATGATCTAGGGAGTTGGAAGTGGATGGAGTGGGTGGAAATGATGTATGCAGTAATGATGGAAAGGGGATGAATAGTGGATCCAACTTGAGACAACACATGATGCTTGCAAGCAGGTTTTGATGTAAGAGCATCCCTAGTTCAATAGCAATCTTGCATCAACCAAAAAAAATTGTAGTTTAGTTTGTTTCTTTTCATTTTCTAGTTTAGTTCAGGCAGTTCAATCAGTACCAGTTTCTGTATTTTGGTCTGGATTCTACTGTAGTTGCATTTCAAACCCTACATAGCTTGATTTAGCATCTGGATTCATTCATCTACATCATATCCCATTTTCAAAGCATTTGGATCAAGTATTGGTAAGATATTGCTATCAGAAGATCAACTATTTTCTCAAAGCAGAGCATTCTGACAATCTCAAATAATCAGCTAAAGGAAAAGACTTGAGGAGAATTTCATAACTCACGGAGCTAAATTACACATCATTCAATGTTTTTTGGTTTGTGGCCAACCTTCCCTAAGATCCGGACACAATTCTATTCATTCATGAGGGAGTTCTATTCAATTAGGTCTGACCTATCCATGTACACACGTTATGGCTCTTCATTGGAGTTTATGATCATCCTTGGCTGACGTGGAGGAATCTTAGGTCTCAGAGATGATATATATTGATGTAATAGATGCCTAGGAAATCAAAATTTGATAGTTAATCATTAGTTCATTGTTGATAATTTGAATTTTGGGTGAATGAGCTTCAAATCTATATCTTGTGTATATTCTGATATTCTGTAATCAATCTTGTGAGCCAAATTATAAGCCCGCATGTTGTGGGCCAATTTGTATTTGACTTCTATGATATACTGAATGATTGAATCTGTATTTGTTTTGTATCTTTGAGTTGTTTCCATTGTCTTTACTCTAGTTGCATGGTCTTGATAGTTCACTTTGTGGACCCTCCTAACTGTGACTACACCAAGTGGTATCAAAACAAAAGTTTGAATATTTGGGAGCGAATTAAGTGAAGTTGGAAAAGGAATTTCATAAGATCTTGTTGTAAATAGATCACCAAATCCAAGGCATGTTACTTGTGTTGCAACCAATCACCGATTGTGAGGCAGTTGTCACCTTGTAGCTTGATCACCAAAATTGAGGTAGTTACACTTGATCCTAGGAAGAATACCGACGAGGAGAATCCCTAATGTTGGAAGTTGGAACAATGGCTAGTAGTATGGATGAGATGATGGAGATGATGAAAACCATGTGAGTTTTCTTGGATGCTATTGAATAAGATCAGAGAAGAGGACTTACACCTAGACCTAATATTGAAAGTGATGATGATGAAAACTTTCAATCCGCTAATCAAAATGGCGAAACCCTAGGAGGTGAAGAGGAAGAAGACTCACACCAAGTCAAGATGTTGTGAGCTATTTCAAAGATTGGAAAAGACCTAGAGTTGATGTACCAAATTATACTGGCAATTTGAATCCTGAAGAGTTGATTGATTGGATAAATGACATGGAAGAATACTTTGAGTATGAAGAAATGGAAGATTCGGAGAAGGCAAATTTATGAAGACAAAGTTGAAAGGACATGCTCCTATATGGTGGAAAGAAGTTTAGTTGGATAGAAATAGAAGAGAAAAAGAAAAGATTACAAAATGGGATAGAATAGTGAAAATTTTGAAGAACCAGTTTATACCTACTGACTATGAGTTGTAACTATCAAAGAGATTATAGAACCTGAGACAAAAGGAGAAATATGTGAAGTACACTAAAAATTTTCATAAGATGATCATAAGGATAGGACATAGTGAAACAAGAAAGGAGAAAGTGGCTAGATACATCAATGGACTAAGATTGAACATTCAAAAAGAACCGAGTTTGGTAAGGATGACAACACTGGAAGAAGCATATCAGTTTGCCCTGAAGGTTGAAGAGAAGTTAAATAAGAGGCATGATCAGAAACAAAGAGGCGGAGGAGGTAAATTTCAAAGAGGCAGAATAGTTTCTAGAGGAGAAAGATAATATGTAGAGCAGAATAGACAAGAGAACACATTCAAGGAGGACAGAGATAATAATGCATGCCGAAGAGATGATAGAAATTTCTACCACAGAGGAAACCCTAGCCCATACTGGAGTGAAGGATACAGAAGGGAAGGAAGAGGACCTGATAGGAAAACATTTAGAGTAACTTGTTCTAAGTGTGGAGGTGAAGGACATAGCATTTGAATGTAATCATGGGAGTAAAAGCAAGACGACAGAGAACAGTGGAAGAGTAGCCTATGTGGAAGAAGAACATGTTGGATCACCTAGTTCAGTTGGAAAACCTAAGAAAGGAGAATCACTTGTGGTGAGGAGAGCACTATTTCAAATAGAGACAAATGAGGAACCACCATAGAGGAAAAGTTTGTTCTAAACCAGATGCAAATTAGGAGGTAAATATTGTAAAGTGGTTATTGATAGTGGTAGTTCTAATAACCTAGTTTCAGAGGAGATGGTGACTAAGTTGAAGTTGGAAAGATTGAAACACTCTAAGCCCTATTAGATAGCATGGATTTAGGATGATCATAAGGTACTAGTGAGTGAGCAATGTTTGGTAAAATTTCATATTGGATCTTATCATGATGAAGTATTGTGTGATATTATGCCTATGGATGTATGTCATATTTTGTTGGGTAGACCTTGGTAGTATGATAGAAAAGCTATACATGATGGGAGTGTTGGTGCCTGCACCTAGGGTTAAGGTCTTGAGCTTGAAAATCTATTGGTCTTTTCATTTCAAACCCATAAAATTTCTAAGTCCCTCATCCTCCAGTTGTATGCATGTATCTTTGTATATGCATCGCTATTTGTATGTACATTTGAATCCGTAGGCACAGTTGTACATTGGCGAACCTGAAAAGGAAGATTAGTCAGTTTCAAAAAAGTGAAAAAATTAGTTGTATGCATATCGGGCTTGCATGTGATATTCGGGTGCATTCCTAGAATATTTTGTGGTTGTATATTGCATATTCTAGGTTAGATTCCACGGTTGTATCTTTGTAGTTGCATGTATATTTTGTTGTATATTCAATATACAACGGGTGAGATGCAACGCAGACTTCAAAAAGTTATCAAATCAGGCCTGACGAGTGCATACAATGGAAAAGTTGAAAAGTCAACATGTTTCCTTGTATGTGTTGGGTTATATGTATCTGCGCATGTACATTGGCAAGATACAAGCGGACAATATGAAAAGTGGACGTAGCCAAGGAGTTAGTTGCATTTGTGAAGCAGGTGAAATCTATGGTTGTATATTGGGATTGTATGTTCCCAATATACAATCGGACATACAATGAGTAGATACAATGAAGTATGCAAAGAGGGTATGGTCAAAGTCAAAGTTTCAAGCATGGTGGGGCCCGCATAGTTGTATGTTTCATGGGTTGTATGTTTGTATGATATACAATGCAATGTACAAAGGCGCAGATACAATCTAGACATGAAGGAGAAGTTTGTTATGGCGGATTTCAGGCTGGGGTCCGCAGGTTGTATGTTGCACATTGTATGTGCGATATACAATGTGAGATGTAAAGAAAAAGATACAAGCCAGATTTCAAAGGTTTCTCCAATCTACCTCATAAATGCAATGGAGTCTGCGGTTGTAGGTATATTACATGTTATACATGTGATATACAAAGTGATATACAAAGAATGAAGATGCAAGCCAGACCCAATTGTAGTTTCATTTTGTTTCACAATGATTTGGGGTCCGTGCCTTGTATGTGTTGCAGTTGTATGTATATGCTTTTGCATTTATAAGGATTTGAAGGTGAAAAAGGTAAAATGGAAGAGGGAAAAGTCAGCAATGGAAAAAGGGTGCCTACGTGGCGCGATCTCACTCGTGGAAGACTTTTCAATGGTGCCAATGTGGATTTTCATGGTGAATGCGCAATTTGAAGCCACAGAACTCAGTGGGAAGGGGGAAATCGATGGCCATGATTCAAACCTTCAAGACAGGAGGAATCTTTGTGTTAGCTGCATCATTTCAAGAGGGAAGAAACTTTAGAAGCACGCGGACCATTGCTGCATCTTGAAATTGGTAGGTTGGGCATTAATGGTAGAAGTGCAGAAGTATGGGTCTAAAGGGACAGGCTAGCTACCATTTTTTAAAGGAAAATCTCCAAGTGGCGGCACACTTCCCAAATTCAACCACTCCTTTCTTCTTCTTCTGCCTGGACATTGAATGTTTTGGGCACCATTCTAATGGTGCAGTGTATCTGGCAGCATTTTGAATTGACCATTGTAATTAATTGTTGAGTACACGTTCTTGCTATATAAGCGAACTGTGTTACTCATTTTAGAAGGGTGTGGAAGACATGGGCAAAATTTTTTGGAAAAATAATGAAAATAGAGCATTTTCTTGGCTATTATGTCTCTTTTTGAGTTTATGAGTTGCATTTGAATACACCTTGCACATATGTTCAGCTTCATGTCATTTTTATATGAAAAATGCTTTATTGCATGTGTTTAGCTATTTGTCCCCATTTGTTGTGTGCATCCCTTCTTTTGAATCTGGTTGCTAAGGGTTACTAAGATTCTAGGATACAGATTTGTTGTATTGCATGCTTGATCTCTAACTTCCATTCAAGGAGTGGATTAAACTGTTTTAGGTTAAGTATGAAGAAGAATGTATGTCAGCTGGGATATTTGTAAGTAGAGGAAGCTAAATACTCAGTCTGGGGTGGTGTTTGTAAGGAAAATACTAGTTCTAACCCCTTAAAACTTGAACGCCAGTGCAAATCATTCACTTGTATATGTCTAGTTGACTCCTTGCCCTGAGATAGGCACCGATCTGCCCTTGTGAAGTAGTTATGATCCAAAACCCCCTGTCTTGCATCCAAAACATAAACTACAAACCATTTCAAAGATTCAAACCTGTTAGTTTGTAGGAGTAGAAGTAGGACCCCTGCATACCCTCATTCCTAACCAGTTAGATATGTCCAAGAACATTGCCAACCTTGTGATTTATCACACAAATCTTGGTCCAAACATGAGAGTATTCTGCCTGTTGTTGTAAAGCTAAATCTTTCTATTGGGTGAGTCAAAAGTTAAATCTTTAGCTATAGGGATACCCCCCTTGGTGCGGCAGAACCAGAAGTGAAGGGGAGGCAGCTCACGCAACCTCCTGTATTTGTTGGCCGAATCTTCCTGTGCATTGGAACTGGAAAACCCTCTACCGATTCAGAGAGAAAGACCCAAAAAAGTGGCGACTCCACTGGGGACTTGATATGAAAGCATTATCTTGCAATCTCTAGTGAAGTTTTGCCCATCCGAGTCACCAACAAAGTGGCGACTCTACTGGGGAAAGAGTCAAATAATTTAGAAGACCCAGGTGAAGTTGTTGCAGCAATACCAAAGAACAACCATGTGGTGCTCTGCTGGCATGATGAATCCAAAAAACAAAAGTGCCTTGTTGATACTCTATCCTCTCTGTGAGAGGTGGCGACTCTGTTGATTGAACCTATCAAAGCTGCAACATATTTCCAGGTATTCATCTTTTGATTCAAAAATAATGAGTCAAATAGAGAAATAGTCCTGGTTGTGCTCTCAAAAAAGACTATTTTTTATTGAAAGATATAAAGCTCTAAATTTCAAAGGAATAAGTGGTTACCCAGATGTTATTCCCAATAAGATTAGAAAATGTTTGCCAAAATATAGTGGATCAAATTCTGAGTCTGCAAACAGACATCTGCAAAAATTTTGTAATATGATAGAAGATTATGAGGTAGAGGCTGAAGATGTAGTAATGAGACTCTTTGTTCATTCATTATAGGATGATGCTAGGGTCTGGTTTTTAGACCTGCCTGTGTGTTCAGTTTCTTCATGGGTAGATTTAGAAGTTGCATTCCTAGAATAGTTTGGTGAAAGATTTGATTTAGCCTCATTAATCATACATTTCATGAATATCCAAAAGGAAGATGAGGAACTGGTTCCAGCCTTTAATCTTAGATTTATTAAGTTGCTCAAGCAGATTCCTGAATATATGAGACCCAATGATGCATTGTGCTTGATAATTTATTTGGTTGCATTTGATGAAGAAATGAGTTATTTATTGAGAGATAAAGAACCAGCTACACTTCACCAGGCATACAAATTTTCTATGGATATTGAAAATAATCAGAAATATGGAATGTCAGTAGGTCTCATGGCTGCAAGTTTTCAAAATAATTATCAAAGTGAATATATTTCATCTTTCCTAGTGTGTTCATTGATAGATGATTTTGCAAAGGGGAATGTATTTCAGAACAATGGGTGCAGTCATGATGTGATGCATAAACATGAAGAAGATGTAGAAAATGTGGGCACATCCTATAATGGTGAAGACAAAGATTGTTATTAGCCTCTAGAAGAAAGATCTGCAGATGCAAAATGCCCTTCAGATGATCAAATGAAAGATATACATGAATTTGTGTCTTGCAGCAATAGGCATATCCCAGTTATTCATGATTATTTGTACAAGGCGGATATGCAGAGCTTCACTCTGAATATAGAAGATGCAAATTCAAGGGACGACAGTGAATATGTTAATGATTGTCAGCATTCAGACTCATGTGTGAGCATTTCAGATGATGATATATATATGGATGTTGAGTATGAGTGCTTCCTTGAAGATTATGACCACCTCTACAATGCAAAGGTTGAAACTTTTGCTGTTGATCATTAGTGCATTAGTGAAGAGAAAAAATAGGGTCACTATTTAGATGTGAATGGACAAGTTACAGATGTGTGTGTGCTCATACAGTTGGGGATAGTGTTGGTTGTAGGGGTGACTATGAAGCTTTCAGCGTAGGGTTGCACTCTAAGCTATTTATACCTTCTCTTGAGACATTTCAGGTGCACATTAATGATAAAATTGCTAAGAGAAATGATGATGGATATATGAATGTTTATAAAAATGAATATGATTATGAGATGTTGCTTGTGCCTGAGTATTGTTTGTTTGATACAGAGGAGCTCTTTTTTTTTAAGAAGGGCAAAATTCTGATGCGTGTTCATCTATTTCATGTGAGTGCTATTTTTCCAAGCAACATCAGTGACTCATATGATCATTATAGTCTACTGCTGAGAATGGTAGATGCTTATGAATCTTGCCATAGATTTGTTAAAGAAGGAGAAAGGAGCAGCAACACAAATAATTGCAACACTGGGTGTTGTAGACAGCCAAGTGTTTTTCGGCTTCATTTGAAGAAATCAAAAGAAAATTGAGTGTTTGATAAAGGAAAATTTTGGTTTTTCATTTTTGGTGGCCCTGGGCCGCCAAGTAAATTTTAAAAAAATGTAATTTGTGATGCAGGTTTGTGTGATGCTCGACTCTGTGCCCAATGGATAAGGCCCGGTCTACATCCCAAAGTTCTAGAGTTCTCACCATGTCTGCAAGAGGCATGCATCCCCAGACAGAGCCAATGTTGGTGCCTACACCTAGGGTTAGGGTTTCAAGCTTGAAACTCTATTGGTCTTTTCATTTCAAACCCATAAAATTTCTAAGTCCCCTGGCCTCAGTTGTATGCATGTATCTTTGTATATGCAAGACAAAACTACATGTTCGCTTTCATCGTGTAGATCGCATCCATAGAGGGCCTTGATCCCATGGATACAGGGTGTGTAGGTAGTCTGGACGGCGAAGGATGCCCCCAGTACAGTCAGTTTCAAAAAAGTGAAAAAATTAGTTGTATGCATATCGGGCTTGCATGTGATATTTGGGTGCATTCCTAGAATATTCTATGGTTGTATCTCACATATTCCAGGGTAGATTCTACAGTTGTATCTTTGCAGTTGCATGTATATTATGTTGTATATTAAATATACAACAGGTGAGATGCAACACGGACTTCAAAAAGTTATCAAATCGGGCCTGACGAGTGCATACAATGGAAAAGTTGAAAAGCCAACATGTTTCCTTGTATGTTGGGTTATATGTATTTGCGCATGTACATTGGCAAGATACAAACAGACAATATGCAAAGTGGACGTAGCCGAGGAGTTAGTTGCATTTGTGAAGCAGGTGAAATCTGCAGTTGTATATTGGGATTGTATGTTTCCAATATACAATCAGACATACAACGAACAGATACAATAAAGTATCCAAACCGGGTATGGTCAAAGTCAAAGTTTCAAGCATGGTGGGGCCTGCATAGTTATATGTTCCGTGGGTTGTATGTTTGTGCGATATACAATGCAATGTAAAAAGGCGCAGATACAATTCGAACGCGAAGGAGAAGTTTGTTATGGCAAATTTCAAGTTGGGGTCCACGGGTTGTATGTTGTACATTATATGTGCGATATACAATGTGAGATGCAAAGAAAAAGATACAAGCTGGATTTCAAAGGTTTCTCCAATCTACCTCATAAATGCAATGGAGTCCATGGTTGTATGTATACTGCATGTTATACATGCGATATACAAAGTGATATACAAAGAATGAAGATGCAAGCCAGACCTGATTGTAGTTTCATTTTGTTTCACAATGATTTGGGGTCTGCACCTTGTATGTGTTGCAGTTGTATGTATATGTTTTTTCATATACAAGGATTTGAAGGCGAAAAAGGTAAAATGGAAGAGGGAAAAGTCAACGATGGAAAAAGGGTGCCTACGTGGCGCAATCTCACTGGTGGAAGACTTTTTAATGGTGCCGATGTGGATTTTCATGGTGGATGTGCAGTTTGAAGCCGCAGATCTCAACGAGAATGGGGAAATCGACGGCCATGATTCAAACCTTCAAGATAAGAGGAATTTTTGTGTTCGCTGCATCATTTCAAGCGGGAAGAAACTTCAGAAGCACGCGAACCATTGCTACATCCTGAAATCAGTAGGTTGGGCATTAATTGCAGAAGTGCAGAAGTATGGGTCTAAAGGGACAGGCCAGCTACCATTTTTTAAAGGAAAGTCTCCAAGTGGTGACACACTTCCTGAATTCAACCACTCCTTTCTTCGTCTTCTGCCTGGACATTGAATGTTTTGGGTACCATTCTGATGGTGCGGTGTATCTGGCAGCATTTTGAATTGACCATTGTAAGTAATTGTTGAGTACATGTTCTTGCTATATAAGCAAATTGTGTCACTCATTTTAGAAGGGTGTGGAAGACTTGGGCAAAAAATTTTGGAAAAATAATGAAAACAGAGCATTTTCTTGGTTGTTCTGTCTCTTTTTGAGTTTATGAGTTGCATTTGAATGCACCTTGCACATATGTTCAACTTCATGTCATTTTTATATGAAAAATGCTTTATTGCATGTGTTTAGCTGTTTGTCTCCATTTGTTGTGTGCATCCCTTCTTTTGAATCTGGTTGCTAAGGGTTACTAAGATTCTAGGATACAGATTTGTTGTATTGCATGCTTGATCTCTAACTTCCATTCAAGGAGTGGATTAAACTATTTTAGGTTAAGTATGAAGAAGAATGTATGTCAACTGGGATATTTGTAAGTAGAGGCAGCTAAATACTCAGTCTTGGGTGGTGTTTGTAAGGCAAATACCAGTTCTGACCCCATTAAACTTGAATGCCAGTGCAAAATATTCACTTGTATACGTCTAGTTGACTCCTTGCCCTGAGATAGGCACCGGTCAGCCCTTGTGAAGTAGTTATGATCTAAAACCCCCTGTCTTGCATCCAAAACATAAACTACAAACCATTTCAAAGCTTCAAACCTATTAGTTTGTAGGAGTAGAAGTAGGACCCTTGCATACCCTCATTCCTAACTGATTAGATATGTCCAAGAACATTTCCAACCTTGTGATTTATCACACAAATCTTGGTCCAAATATGAGAGTATTCTGCCTGTTGTTGTAAAGATAAATCTTTCTATTGGGTGAGTCAAAAGTTAAATCTTTAGCTACAGGGATACCCCCCTTGGTGCGGCAGAACCAGAAGTGAAGGGGAGGCAGCTCACGCAACATCCTATATTTGTTGGTCGAATCTGCCTGTGCATTGGAACTAGCAAACCCTCTACCGATTCAGAGAGAAAGACCCAACAGGGAGAAAGAACACATACACTATAACCTCAAATGGAAAGAGAATTATTTTGATTCCTTTGGAAGATGATCCTAAGAGTAAATTATGTGGAAGTTCTAGAATCTGTTTGGTAGATAGAAGAAAATTTATGGATGGTTTGAGACATGAGAGAATGTGTTATGCTTTGATCCCTAAGAAGCCTAAAACATTGAAGAAGGAGACTAAAGAATTACAACTAGATGAGATAATTGAATTGCTGACAGAGTATGAAGACATCAAATTAGACAATGTACCTAAAGGATTGCCACCAATCAGAAGTATTAGTCATCACGTGTATCTTATACCTAGAGTAGTTTGCCTAACAAAGCATCACACAGAATGACATCGGTAGAGAATGAAGAGTTGAATAGATAGATACAGGCACTGTTGAGGAAAGGTTTGATCAGAGAAAATTTGAGTCCTTGTACAATACCTGCAGTATTAGCACCAAAGAAAGATGGATAATGGAGAATGTGTACAGACTCTAGAGCAATAAACAAGATCATAGTTAAGTATATATTTCCTTTACCTAGGATGGATGATATCATGGATTGTTTGAGTGGAGCAAAATATTTCACAAAGATAGATTTGAAGAGTGGATACCATCAAATTAGAAGCAGAGAAGGAGATGAATGGAAGACTACTTTCAAGACAAATGAGGGATTGTATGAGTGGTTAGTGATGCCTTTTGGATTGAAAAATGCACCGAGTACTTTCATGAGTTTGATGAATGAAGTTTTGAAGAAATTCTTGCGTAAGTTTGTTATTGTATATTTGCTTGATATTCTAATTTTTAGTAAGACAAAGGAAGAACATTTGTGGCACCTGAGAGAAGTATTACAGAGACTGAGAGAAGAGAAATTGTTGATAAACATCAAGAAATATAGTTTCATGAAGGAAGAATTGGTATACTTGGGATTTGTGATTTCTGTAGAAGGATTGAAGATGGACCCTGAGAAAGTAAGAGCAATTGTTGAATGGTCTACACTGGAGAGTATTGGAGAAGTCAGATCATTTCATGGATTAGCTAGTTTCTACCAAAATTTCATTAGAAATTTCAGTTCAGTTCATAACCCTATGACAGAGACAATGAGAGGTGATAGAAAAGATTTCAAATGGACATCAGGAGCAGACAAAAGCTTTCAATTGTTGAAGCAGAAAGTGACAGAGCAACCTATTTTGTCTTACCAAATTCCAATAAGGTATTTCAAGTAGATTGTGATGCAAGTGGAAATGCAATTGGAGCAGTGTTAAGTCAAGAAGGTAGACCTATAGTATATTTCAATGAGAAGTTGAATGATGCAAGGAGAAGATATTCAATTTATGACCAAGAGTTCTATGCCATAATTCAAGCCTTGAAGAAGTGGAGACATTATTTGTTGCCCAAGGAGTTTGTGTTGTAAACAGATCATCAAGCTTTGCAATATTTGAACAATCAAGGAAAGTTGAATTAGAGACATATGAGATGGGTAGAGTTCATGCAAAGTTATACTTTTGTATTGAAGAATAAGAGTGGGAAATCAAACAAAGTTGCAGATGCATTGAGTAGTAGAAGGAACTTGTTGACAGAGATGAGAGTTGAAGTGTTGGGATTTGATGAATTGAAGAACATGTATGAGGGAGATCTTGATTTTGTAGAACATTAGAAAGCATGTAAGGAACCTGTTGTGATAGATAGGAGTAAGTGGTTGGACTATTTCATTCAAGAAGATATGTTGTTTAGAGGAAATTAGTTGTGCATACCTAGAAGTTCCATGAGAGATAATTTGATCAAAGAAAAGCATAGTGGTGGATTAGCAAGACATTTTGGCATTGATAAGATAGTGGCTTTGGTGAGTGAAAATTACTTTTGGCCTCAAATACATAAGGATGTTAGGAAATTTATGCAAAGTTGTAGAGTTTGTCAAGTTGCAAAAGGGAGTAGTCCGAATAATGGATTGTATAAACCTTTGACAGTATCGAAGGGACCTTGGGAAGACATAAGTATGGATTTTGTAATGGGATTTCTAAAAACACAAAGAGGACATGATTCAATATTTGTAGTGGTGGATAGATTTTCAAAGATGGCATATCTTATACCTTGTAGGAAGACAACTGATGCAGTACATGTAGCTGACTTATTTATCAAGGAAATTGTGAGATTGCATGGATTACCTAAGAGCATAATTTTAGATAGAGACACAAGATTTCTTGGATACTTTTGGAAGACACTTTGGAAGAAGATGAAGACAGATTTGAAGTTCAGTTCAACATTTCATCCACAAAGTGATGGACAGACAGAGGTAGTGAATAGCAGTTTGGGAAATTTGTTGAGATGTTTGGTTGGAGAGAAGGTAGGAAGTTGGGATTTGATTCTTTCACAAGCAGAGTTTTCATACAACAATTCAATGAATAGGAGTACCGGAAGAAAACCATTTGAGATTGTGACAGGAACTAAACCTAGAGGAGTTGTAGAAATGAGAGATATCAGAATGGAGGACAAAAGGAGTTCAAAACTAGAAGAATTTGCAGGACATATGGAGACAGTGCATGATCAAGTAAAGAATCATTTGGAGGAGATCAACAGTAAATACAAAGAACAAGAAGATGAGAAGAAGAGACATAAGGAATTCATAGTTGGAGATGAAGTAATGGTATACTTGAGAAAAGAAAGATTTCCAGTTGGGACATATAAGAAGTTGAAGATGAATAAGTTTGGACCTTGTAGGATACTGAGAAAGTTTGATTTAGGAAATACATATGAAGTGGAGTTACCAGAGACATTGGGTATATCACCTATTTTCAACATTGTAGACCTATATCAGTATCATGAAGTAGAGTTCAGTGAAAGCATTGAAGAAGACTTATAGAAGCAGTTACAACAACAAGCACCGAAGAAGATTGAGGACATTTTGGATAGCAGAGTTGGACACAGCACCAAAGGTAGACAATACAAAGAATACCTTGTGAAGTGGAAAGGCAAACCAGAAGGAGATTCATCTTAGATTTCTCAGGCTGAGGTGCACCGTCTTGGTTTCCCTCTAGCCCCAGCAAAGTGAGGGACTCACTTTTTTAATAACCTGGCATGTCTAATGCAAGATCATCCCTAGTTCAAGAGAAATCTTGCATCAACCAAAATCATTTGTAGTTTAGTTTGTTTCTTTTCATTTTCCAATTTAGTTTAGGTAGTTCAGTTAGTAGCAGTTTCTGTATTTTGGTCTGCATTCTACTGTAGTTGCATTTCAAACCCTATGGAGCTGGATTTAGCATCTAGATTCATTCATCTACATCATATCCCATTTTCAGAGCATTTGGATCAAGTGCCGGTAAGATATTACTATCAGAAGATCAATTGTTTTCTCAGAGGAGAGCATCCTAACAATCTTAGATAATCAGCTAAAGGAGAAGACCTGTGGAGCATTTCATAACTCATGGAGCGAAATTACACATCATTCAATTTTGTTTGGTTTGTGGCCGACCTTCCTTGAGATCCGCATGCAATTCTATTCATTCGTGAGGGAGTTCTATTCATTAGGTCTGACCTATCTGTGTACACATGTTACAGCTCTTCATTAGAGTTTGTGATTGTCCTTGGTCGACGTGAAGTAATCTTAGGTTCTGGAGATGATATATTGATGTATTATGCCTAGGAAAGCAGAATTCAATAGTTGATCATTAGTTCATTGTTGATAATTTGAATTTTGGGTGAACGAGCTTCAAATCTATATCTTGTGTATATCCTAATATTCTGTAATCAAGCTCATGAGCTGAATTGTAAGCCCGCATATTGCCAGCCAATTTGTATTTGAATTCTATGATATACTGAATGACTGACTCTACATTTGTTTCATATCTTTGAGTTATTTCCATTATATTTACTCTAGTTGTATGGTCTGGATAGTTCACTTTATAGACCCTTCAAACCATGACTGCACCAGGTTTTCATCATGGTACTTGCCCAAGGTATCACAAAAGGTGGTTTTCACCATAGGACAAATGGTTTCTCTTTACTATTTTTTGCTCTTTTTCTACTTTTTTGGATTTTTTTTGAGTTTTTTGTACTTTTGATGGGGTATTTAGCAACCTAGGTATAGAACCACTTGAGATGGATGATATTCATGGGTTCTTCAAGCTCTTCACCTTTAAGAGTGGCTAGGTGATATGCCCCTAAACCATATTTAGAGACAACCACATAGGGGCCCAACCAATTAGGTACAAATTTTCCTTTCTTTTCTCACTTTTGTAGATTCTTCTGATTTTCTCTTAAGATTGAGTCTCCTATAGTAAATTATCTAGCACGGAGCTTATTATAGGATTTGCGGAATTGGTTCTAGTATGCCTCAAGATGATTTAAGGTGTTGAGGCACCATTCATCCAATAGCTCTAAATCTTGCAAGCGTGCAACATGGTATTCTTCCTCAATAATGATATTACGCAAGGAGATGCACAGGGAGGGAAGTTTGATTAGTAAGATGGCTTCAGTTCCAAATGCAAGTGTATGGAGTGGCTCTAGTTGGGGTGTGAATAATAGTGTGGTAGGCCCAAAGGGTGGGATGGATGTGAAGGTTCCAATCATGACCAGTTTCATTGACAACTTTCTTGAGGATTTTGAGTAGGGTCTTATTAGTTGCCTCATCTTGGTCATTTCCTTGAGGATAATATGGGGTGGACCAAATATGTTGAATGAGGAATGTTAACAAAGGGTGCGAACATCATTATTTTTAAAGGCTTTGCCATTATCTATGATAAGAGTGGATGGGATACCATAATGGAAAACAATGTGGTAGAGGATCAATTTAGTGATCTATGAGCTAGTGGTAAAGGTGAGGGGAAAGCTTCAACCCACTTTGTAAAGTACTCAATGGCGGTGATGATGGATTTGTGGCCATCGGAGGAGGGGGGATGAATCTTGCCAATGAGATCTCAGCCCCATTGAGAAAAGGGCCATGGTATTGTGATCAGTTGTAATGCTTGAGAGGGAGCGTGAATGAGGTCCCTGTGATGTTGACAAGGCTTACATTTCTTCACATAAATGCATCATGTTCCATTGTTGTCCAATAATATCCTGTACGTAAGAGATTTTTAGATAGGACAATACCACTTGTGTGAGCACTGCAGATACCTATGTGGACTTCATGTATTGTCAACAAAGCCTCTTCCATATTTAAACATTGCAAGAGAGTGTCATCATAGCTGCGGCGATAAAAGGTGTCGACAAGGATAGTGTAGCGTGAAGCTTGGTGAATGAGGGATCTCTTTTGTTTACAAGAGAATTCAAGTGGGATGGTATGATGTTGGAGATAGGCATAGATGTTATGATACCAAGGATTTTAGGACCAACAATCTCACGTATGAATTCTGAATCTACTACCTTATATGCTGGTAGGAGGAGTTGTTCCACAAGAAATTCACATTGATGGCTATCATGGGGCATATCCAAGAAGGACCCAATGGTATCCATGGCATTAGTTATTTTTTTATGGAGTCAGGGCACCTGCTTAAATTGGATGTCAGAAAAGTGGAGTTCATATTCATCCACCATTTTCTTGTAGGGGATCAACTTGTCATATTTAGTGTGGTACTCATCTTTGACTTGTTTGATTACAAATTGGGAGTCTTCGTAGACCTGTAATTGTTGGATGTTCCAGTGAGTTGTTTTCTTAAGACCGATGAGTAGAGCTTCATATTCGGCCACATTATTTGTAAAGGGAAATGCAAGTCTGTATGCTTTGGGGATGTAGTCTCCTTGTGGAGTGACCAAAAATATTCCAACTCCTTAGCCATGATTTGTGAATGATCCATCAAAATACAGTTTCCAGATTGTTGACTCTACTGTTGCAAGGATAGATTCATCTAGAAAATCAATAGAGAGTGGTTTAGAGTTGATAAGAGGTGCTTCTACTAATTGACCTGCCACAACTTATCCCTTGATGGCTTTGCAGTCCACATATTCTATGTCAAATTCACTAAGTAGCATAACCCATTTTGCCATTTGTCCTGTGAGTGAAATCCTAGAAATCAAGTATTTGAGAGGGTCAAATTTTGAGATGATCTTGATTGAGTGACTCAACATGTAATATTGAAGCTTTTAGGAGCTGAAGATGACATCTAGACATGCTTGTTCTGTAGGTGTATAGTTAAGCTCATAGCCGACAAGAGTCCTACTAATGTAATGATAGCCCTTTCTCGACCATTTTAATCATGTTGTGCTAGTAGTTCCCCTAGTGCTAATGAAGTTTTTGATATATACAACAATAGGGGGTCATCGTACAATACTGTGTCCCACTTTTTGGCCAAAGTAGGACATTGAAATCAGCATTTTTAAACAAATTTTTAATTTCTAACACCTATAGCAACTAAATCATTAAGAATTTGAAGATGATATGAACTAGTGATTTTTGAGATTTTGTGTGTTGATACTAAATGTATTTTTTATAAAATTTAAGAAATAATTTGTGAATATTTTTACGTAACTTTTAATAACTTATTTTTTATAGTTAACAGCATTTTTTAAAAGTGACATTTATACCATACGTCATAGCTTTTTTTAATAAAAAGGATCAAATTATAAAATTTTAAATATAGATTTTTAACACCAATATCTAGTGCACAGATACTTTTCATAATTTTTTGTTACATATATATTTTTTTATTAATTTTTGAAGTGAGATTAATTATAATTCAAACATAGGTTTATACCATATAGCATAACTTTTTCTATATGTATCAAAACTAAATTGTTTTTTTTGTTGAAACAAGGACATCAATACCTAGTGTGCATATATTTTTCATAAATTTTTTCTTTATTTTTTATTTTTTTGAGTGTGTGGAATAGAGACCTTGATGTTCAGTGAAAAACCTATGTTCACTAGAAAATATAAAATAAATATTATAATTAATGAAATATATTCAAAATCATACTTTTTGGAAAGATTATACTAAGGGCTACATGCTTACAAAATAAAAGTTCTAAATGACTTCATTTGATCCCCCAAAAGGTGAAGCAAAATTGGTTTTTTGTTAGCATTTTGATAGGTGTGGAGGAGGCTCCATCGAGGCTTTGATTTAAAACTAGGGGGGTTCTTTCCAAGTGGGTTTGATCTAAGGAGATTTTATCTAACCTCCTTAATTAAACCCCTTTAGATGGAACTCCACAAGGCTTAAATCATTAATTTTTAAAAAAATATGTGATTTCAAACAAAAATCAGTATGTTGAAAGTTTGGGACTTGGTATTGTGGGATCACCCAGGAGTTTTCTAGGAATTGAGGGGATGCTAGATATTCTTTGATGTGATCAAAGGCTTGTTGAAAACTTTGGTCCCACTTGAAGGGCATATCTTTTCAAAGCAAGTGAGAGAAAGGTTGACACTTGTCCACAAGTTGGGCTATGAATCTATGAATAGCCTGAAGCTTACCTTGTAGGCTATGAAGTTGTTTCAAGGTTTTTAGTGGAATTTTTGTGATGGTGGTGACTTTGAATGGATCCACTTTAATTTCTCTATGACAAACAATGAATCCCAAGAGTTTTCCTGATGTTACCCCAAAAACACATTTCTTCGGATTAAGATGTAGCTTGTATTCCCTAAGGCATTCAAAGATCCGTTATAAGACCGTAGGGTGTTCATCTCTTGTTCTTGATTTCCCAAGGAGTTCATCTACATAGTATTCCATGATCTTGGGTAGAATGTCATAGGAAATGGTGGTCATGGCACATTGATAAGTTGCTCCTACATGTTTAAGTCCAAAGGGTATGACTTGCCAACAGTAGGTGCCCCAAGGACATGCGAAAGTTGTCTTGTGTTGATCTTCGAGGGCAATTCTAATCTAATTATACCTTGAAAACCATCCATGATAGAGAGCATTTCATGTCCAGCTATCAAATCTACAATGATGTCGATGTTTGGAAGTGGGAAATCATCTTTTGGACACGCTTTGTTTAAATCCTAAAAATTTGTGCAGACTCAAATGCCCCTTAGCAACTAGGACGATGTTTGAAACCCATTCAGGATAATCTATAAGGCAAATGAAGCCTACTTCCAACAATTTTTGTAGTTCTTCTTTGATGAGCAAGGCAACTTGAGGATGCATTTTTTGGAGCTTCTCTTTGACCGATCAGGCGTCTGGATGTACCACAAGATGATGGACCACAAAAGAGGGATCTAAGCCTAGCATACCTGCATAGGACCAAGCAAAGACATCTGGTGCCTCTTGAAGTATGGTTGAGAGGTTGGATTTTTCTTTGATGGTGAGACTTTCTGCAAGATAGGTGATTCTAGGTTGTTCCTTAGTGCCAAGATTGATTTCTTGTGTGCCTTCAATTAAGATGGTGGACTGTTTCTACCAGTATGAAGGTATGGGGAGAAGATGGAGTTCCTCATCTCCTAGAACCTTGGAGAGGTTTTCACCTGGAGATATGTCCTTATTTTTCTCTTTTATGTCTGATAGCTCCTTAGAAAGGTTTTCACTTATTTTTCTATTTTTTTATTTTTTATTTGGACTAAGGAACTCCTCTTCCCCAAAATAGGCATCAACATTCAAGCATATCTCATATCATGAGGTGTCATGGAATTCTAGGAATGCAGTGATGGCCTCATCATTTTGGAATGTATCGACAGGTAGTGGTCCTTGTTGATCCCAATCAATGAGGTTTGGATGGATGAGGGAAAGGTTGATGAGGAAATTGGCATTATCAGGGAAGATGCATTAGAGATCAAGATCTTTGTATGAAGCTATGATGATAGTCAATGCAATGCTTTCAATATTAGAAGAGGATTTGATCACATCTATCAAAGTTTTAGTAGTGCTGGCACCTTTAAATTTGGCAAATTTGAAGTGCCTATTCGCATTCAAATTGGTGGCAGGGGCTAAGTTTGTTACCTATCGCATCTACCTAAGACCCTGACTTTGATGATTAAAATTTTGAATCATATTCATCATCATGCAAATCTATTTGGCAGAAAGTTTTTTAGGACATATGTTAGTAAGGTCATCTAGTTTCATGGTCCTCAGGCGAGTTTTGATGTGGTTTTTAACGCGTTTGTGACTACCAGCGGGCTAGAAAGGCATCCCAAAAGAGTGTGGAGTTTCATGGTTCTGGTGACAAACCCATGTTTTATATAATTGATTATTGTCTCCCACAAATTTTTGTGGTCTTTGGACACCCGTGTGTCGGTGGTGTCATTGCGTCATTTTGGTTGGCAAAGGAATTAAATTTTTCCCTAATGATAGAATGTTTTGACATTGCCAATTTTAAAACATTTTAATGTTTTAATTATTGACAGAAAATTAGAAAAAAGAGATATAAAACTTTAATATAAAGTTTTATGGAATGTTTAAACATTAACGTTTCCATTTCATTGGTTCACGGAGGGTAAAAGGTGAGCTCTCCAAAATGGCGAAGGCTAAAAACATTTTTAAATGTTTTATTTTTGCTGAGGTCAAAAGTTAGAAGGAAAGAACATGTTAAAAGATTTATTTTATATGCTTTTATCTGCATTTTGTTGTCTCGCTAAATGTAAAAAATAGACTCGGTGAAATGGCAAGGCTCCAACAAAATGCATTTTACAAATAATTTTAATCTTTGCCTAAGTCATGTGTCTAGGGAAAAGCTTTGGAAAAAGCTTTATTATATTATTTTGTCTGCATTTTGGTATCCTGCTAAAGGCACAAAATTGGGCTTAGCGAAGAAGGAGGCTCTAGCGAAAAACATTTTAAATGTTTTATTCATTTGGCAATGTCAAACCAAAGTCTGGGTAAAAGCTTTATTTTATTTGCATTTTGCCATCCCGCCAAGATAAGAAATTAGTCCCAGCGAAGGAGAAAGCTCTGGCGAAATAGTTGTAGACAATGGAGGACATTCTATATCACATTTTTTGGGTTTGTAGCAGGGATTTGGGGCTTTTTACATGCTAGAAATTATTTTTTTCATTCCTAGATCAATGCTCGAGACATTTTTGACACCCAAAAGATATTTTCAGCAATGTTTGGAGCATTTTAAACTACCTGATAGTGGAAAAAATGTTACAGCAACTATAAAAACATGACTCCATTGTCTTAAATGCCTCCAACAAGTTTTTAAATGCATTGGTATATGTAGAAATGCTCTAGCAAAGGGGGAAATGCCCCTATAAATACAAAAATGCCTTTCATATTTTGTTAAAATTCTGGGGGTTAAAATTGTATGGTAAAACGTGTTTTCACTTGCCAGTGAAATGGAGAAATTGCCTGGGGGTAGATATTTTACCTCCCAAGTGAAATTGCAATTGATAAGTCTATTTTACCAGCAGGGTAAAATTATGCACAAGATTTGCAAAGTGAAGACAAGAAGGGAAAATGAATTTTTCATTTTTAATGGGGGAAATCAATAGATGATTTGGTATCTTTTCTGTTGTGCCAAATTTAATTGCAGAATCAGAGGGCTCAAATGTGCCAGATACCTTGCCTCAGTTTAATCTAGGGCTCTGCTTCTGTATAAAATGCAAATGTTGTTTCATTTGCAAGGATTCCTAAATCTCTAGTTTAAGGCAGTAGTATATTCTGTGTTGTAATCTAGAGCAAATAGAAGAGAAGTTGTATTTCAGCTTATGCTCAAATCTGTAGAGCAATAAGTTTTATCAAAGTGGAATACATTTTACACTGGTTATGGAACATTCTCCATATTGTATTTGTATGAAGTTAATATGAATACTGAGTATCAAGGATATTATAGTTCATCCCTACAGTTTTCAGTATTGTGCATATTTTCTATGGCTTTCTCTCAAGGAGAGAAATAATTTTCTTGGAAGTTATTCTGTTAACTTTGTCTGCATTATGGTCTTAAAAGATAGTTCTCTAATGCCAAGTGAAGGAGGTATTAATGTTGTTCATGTTGGCAACATAGTCAAAAGACACTACTGATTGGGTAATGTTGTCATTGATGGCAACAAGGCAAATAGGGCATGGTGAAGCTAAGGATGATTGGGAACTCAACTTGGAAACAGCCTGCACACAAGGATCTGGTCCGGACACAAAAGACTAAGGTAGAATGGCTAAGTACTGACAACATAGAGTTAGTAGCAGACTCAAGTGGCATTCCTCCCCAATTAATAGTCAAGGTATGTGGTTCAGGTATGTTGTTCACAGTTTCTTGAAGGTAAAATATCCAAGGTTGCAAGTTATGAAGATCTCCGGAAGACATACCATGATTTAGCTAAGTCTGGGTGAACATAGTTAAGACAGGAATAGTACATAATGCCTGAAAAAAAGGGTTCACATTCCTCCGCAGTTGCATACTTTGTCTTGCAGTTTTGAAGTGATGTTAAGAGATCAAAGATGAGTGTTGGATGTGATTCTTAGACTCATATATGATCCACAGTGAAAGTTGTGAAGTGATAGTTGAATTGGTTAAGTGTGCTCTTAAGAGATAGGCCGACATGCATGAAAAATTTATATGCGAAGAAGATATATTGTTTAAGGAATAAATCTAAGTGGCTGTGTGATTTGTGCCAACCTATAGGAAGATCATTATATGTTTGGCTTGGTTCGCATTGTAGATTGTACACAAGTTCAAGCTGACAAGATGAAGTAATTGTGTACACGGTTTATGTTTTGCTTGCCGACCTGATTATGAGAAAAATCTTGTAGCGAATATATATACTCGATGGAATTTGATGATAGTGTGAGTGATGGAGATGTGTGTTGTGTGCAAATTCATGTGGGAAGGAATATGAGCAGAGTGCAAAGCAGAAAAGTTGAACAAGGATAGAAAAAAGAGTATATGTAGTTAAGTTGAGAAGCAGGGTAGAATAAATGAAGACCTTTGAATCTGTGTATTGATCCTTCAATGGAATTGCGATCCAGCATGTGGTAGATGCATCAACAGTAGTTCATCTTCTAGAAGTGAGCCAATTCTTCTTCTTTCTTCTTTTCTCTTGGCAGTGGGCCTTTGTGTAGTGAGCACTTCTTCATAGGGTAGTGAGCCCTAAGGTAGTGAGCCTTCTTGTAATCTAGTATTGAGCTATCATAATATATTGTGAGCTAACACTCACTGTGGTTTTTCCCTCTTGGGTTTTCCACGTAAAATCATGGTGTTCATGTGTTATGTATTTATGGTTTCTATTCTTATGCTTAATCTGTGTTCATGTTATTGAGTTTAGAAATTGGATTAATAAAGAAATGGTTTTGTGGAATACTGATTCACCCCCTCTCAGTATTCCTTATATTCAACAATTGGTATCAAAGCAAGGTTCCTTGGAAGAAGTCTAATAGCTTGAGGAAGATTTGGGAGAGTTCACTCATGGTAGCCAAGAGATATAGAAACTTCTCATGAAGACAATGTTGAATTGGAGGCATCTCTTGTTGATCTTGAAAAATCTAAAGCAGAAATCAGGGATCTAAAGGATAACATTCAAGAAGATGATGAGTGCATTTTAAAGCTAAAAGAACAAGTCAATAAATTCAAAGAAAAATACAGAGATGTTAGTGAACAATTGTTATCATCAAATGAGAACCTGGATTATTTGAGAGTGGAAGTTATTAAAAGAGCTAAAGTAAAAGAAAATCTAAATCTGATGGTAAATAGAAAGATAGAAGAATGTGTCAAATTGGAAGAAGAATTTGTGAGCCTGAAAATAGACTTGGAAAAAGCCAAGAGTTATGAAGAAAAGTTCAAGATACGTTCTACAAAACTTGATGAGATGATTGCTAGTCAAAAGAGTTCAGATGACAAGAAAGGCTTAGGATTTGAGAAAGGAGAAAGTTCAAAATTAGGTCAAGAAGACTTTCAGATGAAGCAAAACAAAGAGAACCAATTCAAGAATCAAAGAAGAAGACCTAGAAGACCTTCAGTTAGACAGCCAAATGCTCAAAGGTTCCCATCTTTCAATGGCCATTGTTTTACTTGCAAAAAGTTTGGTCATAAAGCTACTCAATGTAGGAGTAGAATAAATCAAAATGTTCCATCATTCTCCGTTCAATGTTTCAATTGCAAGAAAATTGGTTATAGATCTAATCACTGCAGAAGTCTGGTAAGAAATGGCTTTCACAATTCAAGGAATACGCAATCATTCAATGAAAGATATTTTTCTTGCAATAGATTTGGACACATGGCTAATCAATGCAAATCAAGGATGAATTCATTCAGAGGAAGGAATCAAGGACAGGGAAACATTGTATGCTACAATTGCAACATGTTACAAGATTTTGCAGAAGCAACAATGTGAAAAGAAAATACTATGTTGAAGAAAGGAAAATAGAGCAGAGGAATGATAAAGGAAAAGAAAAAGTTGACTTGGTTGAAACTAAGAAAGAAATGGACAAGATCTAGATCAAGAAAGAAGTAATTGAAGTCAAGGATGGATCCACACCAACATCTGGTGCAGATACTTCCTCCAAGAAGTAAATTGGGAGCTCTAGCTCAGGGGGAACTGCATTGAAAATTCCAAACCCCCAGCTAGTCAGCCAGTACTGGAATCTAGCACAAAGATATGATGAAAAGAATCATATGACAGATCTTTTGAAGGAAGTTCAGGAAGAAAAGGATCAATTGTAAAGATTTGTGGAGTAATCTAGAGTGTCTATGATTGTCAGAAACGTGCTTGATAGCTTTTTGAAAGATGACTTTAATGAAACGCATGCGTAGGTTAAAAGGGTTGTATCCGAAGGAAAAATCATTTTGCACGCTAAGCTCTCAAGTGTCTAAGGCAAACTGAAGCAATTTACAAAGTGATTTCAAGGTAAGTTCAAACAAACCCTAATCCATTAAAAGAGGTATTTCTAGTTTTGAAACCCTACTGATAATTTGGTTAAATCATTCTGGAAATGGCTACTCCACAAGTGATTGATATTACTGAAAGGTTGTGACCTAAGTTCAAGAAACATCCCTACAAATCCATGGAAGTTGATCTAGATGGCACCTTTTTGGGAGTGCCCTAGGGAGTTATGCATGAAGAAGATGTGAGAGTGTATATTCATGTTGCCCTAAGTGAACACAATGGCGGAAAACTTGCAGAACTATATTTGAATCATATGTGTGGAAATTAGTATGACCTATTAGACAAGTACAAGGTTTTGGAGGACAAAAAATTCTTACATTACCTAGATTTCCCTATTTTCACTGAAGATGCATCGGTTCGGTACGTGTTGAGTAGAATGCATGATGAGTTTATGTGGCTGGATGATAACTAAGGATGCAATAAGGGCAGTTTTTGGCTTAAATTCTACTAATCTAGTACCCCTATTGAAGTATGTGAAGAATGTAATAGTAATGAAAGCCACTGAAGCTTAGTTTGACAAAAGGGCTCTGACTGTAGACACTATTGAAGATCATGCGTTAAGGTTTGCTTCGATGGTCATTGGTTACAAAATCTACTAGACAAACTGGGAGAACTCAGTCTCTAGAATAGCAATTTACACTACTTATGAAATGGTCAAAGAAAACAAGGATTATGACCTATGTGAGCTTCTCCAACAGCAGCTGTTAGAAAATTTGAAGAAGAGTAAGGAAGCAAAGTACCCCTTCAAGTTTGGTACGTTAATACTCTGTTTGTTTTTCTATTTTAAAAGATAAATTCTAGGAATTAGCAACATTATTTGGATCCTAGAAAACCTGTAGTTGTACAAATAAGAGACTATATTAGTAGTCTAGGAGATGTGAATGCTCAGAATGCAGCATTGTGGGGATACTTCAAGAACTTCTAGAAGTCCATGCAATCTAGAATGAGAATCCATGAGACAGTAGTAGAGAAATACAAGAATGACATATGCTTTATTGTAAACAAAGATAAGTGCATGATGGTGGTTGTAGAGCCTAGGACTATTTGGGTGCCACATATGGGCTATGAAGTGGCAGAAGATATTCTAATAGGTCTTCCAGACCTTATGTTGAGCAAGCCCAGGGATCCGCAAGAACAAAGATTTGGCACTTATGAAGAAATTTTAGTTAAAGTGCATGTGGAGCTAAGGCAGCCTAAGACAATGAAAAAGGTTTAGAAAATTGTGGAAGAGTATTCTCAAAGCAAGGGATTCACCAAAGAGAAAATAGCAGCTGCAAAAAGTAGGACTAAAAAAGAGTAGAAAAAGAAAAGGAGAAGGAGCTAGAAAAGGAAACTGATATTCCTTCAGAAGTTTAAGAGATGCAACATGAGGCACCTGCAGCACCCAAGAGAAGAACAAGGAGTGTTAGTTCTATGAGAACCACATCCAAATCCTCTGGTATTCCCTTTGTATCTACTGCAGAAGCTCAATCTGGCAAGAGAAAGAAGACTAAAGGCCAGAGGATGTATGTTAGTGTTGATGATGAAACAGAGTCAGATAAAGAAGTAAAGAAATTAAAATCTGAGACTATCAAAGCCTTTGAAACCAGCAAAAAGAAACCCTCCGGTAAGGGTAAACCTGAGAAAAGGCAAAAGCAAGATGTGCCTCAGATTGAACAAGCCACTATAACTCTAGAAGATGTATTGAAAGCCATAACAGTTGATGGTAATCTAAGACCTATTGCCCAACTTTATGATGACTATGGAGATGCTGACAAGAACATCATTGAGGCTGATGTTGTCCAATATCTGGACATTTACAATAAATCTCTTATTGAAATAATTACTAACCTTCCACATAGCCTGGCAAGCAAAATGTCTACAAGAAAGGAAGCAGCCATGGAAAAGGACATTGAGCTTAGAGAACACACATTAATAAAACTGTCTTGAAATCACTCCAGAGGAAAAAGTGAAAATCTCCAAAGCACTTCATAACAAATTCAAGACAAAAATAAGAATGAACGCTCTTATGGGAGGAGATATTGAAAAAGTGGTAAAAGAAAATTAGGAAATCACTCTGAAAATGTTGAAGGAATTTAATATCCCTACCATTTATGACAATGAAGAAACAAATAATGAAGATACATCTATTCTAGATATAAGCCAGGACCAAGGATTGGATAAGTGTGATCAAGCCCCTAACATTGATACATTGGATATGAAAAATCAAGGCAAATCTGAGACTAATCTTCCTCTAGAGCAACAAGCTAATATTGATAAGAATAAAGAATAGATAAGGAGCTCTACACTGGAGCAAAATATTGGTCAACAAGATCCTTGAGAACAAAGTCAAGAAGAAGTATCTGGTAGAGCAAGAGACACTGCAGCTGTCTCAGTTGATTCTGAGAGACAACAAGATCTAGATGAGTCTGAACATCTTCAAGGACCAATTAATCTGGCCTCAATGTCACCTATGTAGAAATTCAAACTAGTATCAATTGTTCAAGATAAGGCACAGGAAGAAATGCTAAAATCACATATCCAAGATAGTAAATTGATCAGTGATGCATCCAACATTCTGGAGAAGATGATGTTGAAATTCCAAAAGGATACCTCATTATCCTCAACTAATCAACTCAAGGGTCTATTAAACTTAGTAAGTACACATTTTGAATCATTTGAAAAATATGTAGAGGTAAAAGTCAAAATAGAGTTTGATGAGAAGAGATTGGTTAAGTTAAAAACCATGTTAGTAAATGATGAAACTCTGTTAGAAAACAAAATAAAAGGCATTCAGAATGCCATTGAAGAATCTTGTAAAATATACAAATTTTTCTTATCTTGGCCAGAAGTTACAAAGGAATTAGAAGATAAAATCAAGGACTTGGAACTTGACATATAATCCGGCAATTGAGTCAATAAGTACCAAAGAGACACAGGTTGTAAATATTCACAATGATTTGAGCACTCTAATGGAGAAAAGGGAAGAAATCAAAGATAGGTTGTGCCAGGTAAGGGAGCTAATAAGTCCAAAAATTCATTCCATGACTAATTTGGCAGAAGAAGCCTTGAAATCACAAGCATTAATTGATACACCCTCAGATGTGCAGAAGGCAGAAAAGTTAGTTTTTCTGATAAATGGCCACATCCATATTTTGGAGACTGCAAGGAATAGATGGAATGGAGAGATATCTTTGATAAAGACTATCTATAATGATATTCTACCTTCAATCATAAATTGAGATAGAAATGTGTACCTGTGTATATATGCGATAGAGTATGAAGATTTTTGCAGTTTTGGTCCAATTTTGACTCTTGTACATACACCTTTGCCATTGATGTCAAAGGGGGAGAAGAAGACCAGTGAAAAATGGGAAAACACCTTAGGGGGAGAAGGATTATAAGGTAAGGGGGAGTAGATACACATTTTTCACTAAGTGTTGCCATCAATGACAAAGGGGGAGATTGTTGGCAACATAGTCAAGAGGCACTGTTGATTAGGTAATGTTGTCATTGATGGAAACAAGGTAAATAGAGCATGGTGGGGCTAAAGATGATTGGGAACTCAACTTGGAACTAGCTTGCACACAAGGAACTAGTCCGGATATAAAAGACTAAGGCAGAATGGATAAGTACTGACAACACAGAGTTAGTAGCAGACTCAAGTGGCATTCCTCCATAGTTGATAGTCAAGGTATGGGGTTCAAGTATGTTCACAATTTCTTGAAGGTGAAATATCCAAGTTTGCAAGTTTTGAAGATCTCCGGAAGACATACCATGATTTAGCTAAGTCGGGGTGAACACAGTTAAGACAGGAATAGTGCACAATGCCTGAGAAAAAGGGTATGCATTCCTCCGCAGTTGCATACTTTGTCTTGCAATTCTGAACACATGTTAAGAGGTCAAAGATGAGTGTTGTATGTGATTCTTAGAGTCATATATGATCCACAGTGAAAGTTGTGAAGTGACAGTTGAATTGGTTAAGTGTGCTCTTAAGAGATAGGCCGACAGGCATGAATAATTCATATGCAGAGAAGATATATTGTTTAAGGAATAAATATAAGTGGTTGTATGATTTGTGCTAACCTATAGGAAGAACCTTATGTGTTTGGCTTGGTCCGTATTGCAGATTGTACACAAGTTCAAGCTGACAAGATGTAGTATTTGTGAACACGATTTATGTTTTGCTTACTGACCCGATTATGAGAAAAATCTTGTAGCTAATATATATACTTGATGGAATTTGATGATAGTGTGAGTGATGGAGATGTGTGTTGTGTACAAATTGATGTGTGAAGGAATATGAGCAGAGTACAAAGTAGAAAAGTTGAACAAGGACAGAAAAAAGAGTATATGTAGTTAAGTTGAGAAGTAGGGCAGAATAAATGAAGACCTTTGAATCTATGTATTGATCCTTCAATGGAACTTTGATCCAGCATGTGGTAGACGCATCAACAGTAGTTCATCTTCTGGCAGTGAGCCAATTCTTCTTCTTTCTTCTTTTCTCTTGGCAGTGAACCTTTGTGCAGTGATCACTTCTTCATAAGGTAGTGAGCCCTAGACAGTGAGCCCTAAGGTAGTGAGCCTTCTTGTAATCTGATATTGAGCTATCATAATATACTATGAGCTAATACTCACCATGGTTTTTTCCATATGGGTTTTCCATGTAAAATTTTTGGTGTTCATGTGTTATGTCTTTATGGTTGTTGTTCTTATGCTTAATCTGCTTTCATGTTATTGAGTTTGGAAATTGGATTAATAAAATACTGATTCACCCCCCTCTCAGTATTCCTTATATTCAACAGTTCATCCATTTTATGATGAAACAATATTGCTTGAATGGTACATTTGTTGTGCATAATTTTGACTCTATTACCTACTAGATTAGGCACCAGTCTCTTACTAAATTGGTATATTGATTTGGATCCATCCCAAACAACTAAAATCACTTCTATTTCTGTTGTTATCTTAAGAAAAGATTTGGATAAATATATGTTCTCAATCATGGTCTGAATTGTATTGCCAAAGGATCAAGCCAATCTTAATGGAGACAGTCATTTCCTTGGTAAAATGTAATTGAGAACCTTCTATTTTGATACATCATAAGCCACTTTTGAAATACCTTTAGTTGTTGTAAAGGCTACACCCACCTTGGTCTTGCAGAACCAAAAGTGTAGAGGATTTTTCAACTCATTTCTTGTAATCATGTTCGACGTTGGTCACTGACCTGGAAGCCCTAAGTATAAGAAATTGGCTAATCTTTAGGGGATTTAGACAATCAGTTGGAGGAACCAACAAGCAAGACCTTGGATTTTCACAGTGGATGACGCAATATCCTAAACCAAAATACTTAGCATATTGTTTGGGAGATGTGGGATCTACTAGAATTAGTTTAGTAAGACCTTTCTCATTAATACCAAGTCCTTTTTGATGATAAGGCATTTTAGTGCACATTTAATATGTTACGAGATATTTTTCTTTGAAATATTCAAGATCCGCTTCTATTGGTTTTGTTTCATCATGATATAACCAATCAATTAAGGACTCTTCAATTTTGCCTTCTTCTCAGGAGACCTTTGCTAGAACAAAGGGCATCTTTTCATTTGTTTTACGCTTCTATTCTTGAAATCTTTTCTATAGTTGAAGACCATGGGAAAAAGGGGATAAAGGCAAGTGTCCCAAATGAAAGGCATTATGAAGCTCATATTCACCACACCCTTTGTCTATGATCTTGACCTAGGATACTTGAGGGACTGTGGTGGATGATGAGGTGGAGGTGTGTGAAGGATTAGATGTAGTGGATGGAGTGGATAAAGTGTCTTTAAGGTTTTCCCCATAAGTGCTCAAGCAATGGAATTGTCTATCATAAACAACTTCCAAAGTTTTACAATATTAAAAGGGTTGTTGATCGGTGGGAATAGTGACTTCAACGCCGTTATGAGGAAACTTTAGACATTGATGTTAAGTGGAAGGGATGGCTTGCATGGCATGTAACCATGGTCGGTTGAGGAGAATATTATATGGTAGGTCAAGATCAACCACATGACATAAGGTGGGTAATGTTAGAGGACCTGCTTTGATGGGAAGACATATGGTGCCCTTTGATTCTCATTATGTGTTGTCATATGCTTTGATGGAGATAACCAAGTGTTCCAATTCACTTGTTGAATACCCCAATAGTTTTATGAATTTTAATGTACATATGTTCAAACCAGATCCATTATCCAGGAGAACTCTTTTGACTTTGTGATTGGCAATTTGAACCTCTATATGAAGGGCTTTATTATGAGAAGGGTTGATGGGTGGCATGTCAGATTGTCTAAAAGTGAGATGATAGGAAGAGGATAATTGGGCCACTAATTTTTGGAATTGTACGGATAGAATGTTGGTGGGGACATGGGACTCTTAGAGAGCTTTGTCAAGGATGTCGTGATGGATGGGGGATGTCTTGAGAAGTTCCATAATAAAGAAATGTGATGGTGTTTCCCCAAGGTGATCAAGGAGGTTATACTCAGAAGTGGTAGTGGTGGGGGATGGAGAAGGTCCTTTGATGGTTACCCATCCACATCGTGTGGTGATAGAACATTCGGGGGCTTTTCCTTTGATTTTGATGGTGGCAACACGAGTGGAGTCGAGATCAATTCAGCCCACTACATTGTCATAGGGAGGTGGAACATTGTTATAGTTGATGTTATTAGTTTGATTATTGGGGTTCGCATTGGAGGATGATAGTTTGGATGAGGAAGTGTTGGTGTGGTTGGGAAGGGGATCCTAGTAAACTCCTAAGCCATCATTTGGCGAAGTGTTGTTGGTTCCCTCCACTTGGATATCACCTTGATCAACGAGCTCTTGGATATAGTTTTTAATTTCATATACTTTCTAGTGGAGTGTCCTTTAATATGATCGTAATCACAATACTCATTGTCTTTGTACCATGTAGGCTTAGGTTGGTTTTCATCAAAAGTCTTTGTTGTGGGAAACACAACCATATCGGCTTGTACTAGTTTTTGAAATACAACTTCAGGAGGTTCCCCTAAGGAAGTGTATTTACATTTTGGATTGTTGGGAGGCTTTCAATTTGGTTGACTAGATGGTATTGAGACATTGTTTTAGACATTTTGTACCACCTGTGTCTCTTTTGGTTTGGGTGCAGCTACTTGAATGTGTTTAAAATTGGTGGCACCATCACTGATAGCATTCTTGTTTTTGGTCCAGAATATTGGTTTTTCATTTGTTAATTTTTCATTATCATTTTTGTTATAGATTTTGACTAAACCTTTTTCTATGAGGGATTTTTCAATAGTGGCCCCTTTTTCTATGATCTCATTGAAGGTTGATGTGTAATGTACTTGCAAGTGGAAGGCCATTTATTGGTTTAAATTTTGAATGAAGATATGGAAGAGTTGTTTTTTAGGTGTTGTCCAAGGTATCCTACTAGCAAGTGATCTCCATCTTTGTAAGTATGCGGCAAAACTTTTGCCATTTCATTGCTTGGTATTACAAAGGTCAAGCATGGTGATCTCATGTTCTACATTGTACGAGAAATGAGCGATAATTTTTTTCCAATCAGTCGGCAAAGGTGGAGATGGTACCATAAGGAAAGTGCAAAAACCATTCTAAATCTTATCCTCCTAGGCTTCATGGTAAAAGATGGAGGAATTGGTCATCATAGGATACTTCTTGGCATGCCATGAAGAATTCTTTGATATGGTGATGGGGTCTTCTTTTCCTTTGTATTTATCAAATTTAGGGATCTCGAAATGTTGAGAAAAAGGTACGGTTGTCATGTTTCTATCAAATGGGTAGGGACATAAGTCTTCAAGCTTATAATGTTTCTTTTGGGTCCCTAGTTGAAGGTTCTTTAGGGTGTTTTTTATTTCTTTCCATTCTTGATCAAAAGGATTGGCAAGGGGAGGTTGTGACATGAGTTGGAATGGTGGTTGTGATGATTATTGTGAGTGTTGTGGGATGATGTATTGTTGTTGAGTGTTGGAGGATGGTGGACCCATGGCTTGTGAATGGATAGGGTGTCCATATGTTTGATTTTGTGGAGGTATGGACATAGTGTTGGGCAGTTGGGTGTAAGTAGAAGAGTGGTATGTGTGTTGTGATTGAAGTGGTGGTTGGTGTTGTCTGGAGATGTTTAGGTGTTGCATGGATGAAACATTAGGGGGTTGTTGATGAGTGGTGGAATAATATGTTTGTTGAGTTTTTGTATGTGTGGGATGTGTATAGATTGTTAAGGGATTTTGAGATTGATGTGGTTCTTGTGGTGTGGATGGATGTTGAGATTGGAGAGGTGCTTGTGAAGGTAGGGTGGGGATAATGTTGTTTGGGTTATAGTCATCCTTTGAGGGATGACTAAAGGGGTAAGTTTTTGTGGAATGGTGATGATATTAGAAGTGTTTTGAGGAATGTTGGACATGTTTGGGTTAATGGGTGATGTGGTAAGGATACTTGGATTAGTATGTATGTTGGTGGAAGTTGGAGGGTTGGATGGCATCATATGTGGTGGCATGCCATGAGGGTTTGATATTTATGGATGTGATGTGGTATTACACCTTAAATCTTGATCAATGGTGTAAATTGGGTTAGTGGTTGTAGCGAAGTGGGACCATGGATTATCATAGACCAGGTTATTGGGATTAGGGGCACAACCCCATGGTTGATCGCGAATAGGTGATGGTGGTTTGTCATGTATGATTGTTTTGAGCTTGTCTTGGTCAAATTAGTGGGGGATATGTGCCCCATGTTCAATGAGTCATTTGAGAAAATTGTCTTTGTGATTATCAAGAAATTGTTCAAATGTTTCATGTAGCCCTCTTTCATTAAGGAAATCAATGAAGGTGGGTGAGTATATGTGAGTAGGGATGAAGGTTTCTCCTATCTCAGGTTGGTTGACATATCCCTCTATGTTTCTTTGGTAGATCCATGTAGAGATAGGGGTTGATAGAGAGAATTCATTTTTCTTCTAGCTTGTGACCGTGTGATGGGAGGCATAAAATGGTGAACTTGCAGTAGAGGTTTGTTTGAATTGAGGTTTGATGATGGGAATAGGTATTTAAGGGAATGGCTTGTAGGGTTTATGATTGGTTGCAAGGTTTGGATGATGGATGATGGTACTACCAAAGAGAACCTAAGTTCAAATCTAGATCTTTTTTTGAATTTCAATGGGATTTTATCTTTCCTTACTTAGGGTGGACAAAGAGCCTAAGAAAGAAGAGGAAGGGATTGTCTTACTTGGGGTACACAAGATGTGTTATCAGAAAATGTGAACAATAGTAATAAACAACTAATTATCCAATAATCTCAATGAAATTGAAATAAAAAAGATCAAATATAAAGAACACAATACCTTGCAAACCTCTCTATTTTATGACTTCCATTGGTCACCTATCTTGAATTGATCTCGTGTATGAATAGAGCGCTTAGAAGGTGCACTTCCTTGCTTTTTTCCAAGATGACAATGGAGAATGGTTGTTGATAGGTCTTGTAATGAAGAGGATCTTCAATAAAATGATAATGGTGATAATGGTGATCTCAAGCTATGGAGTGATTTGTGCCAAAGGCACGTTGTGATTCCTGCAGAGTAAATTTTTAAAATTTTGGATGATTCAAATGGAGGAATAGGGGTTGTATTTATAGATTTGTGAGAAATAAGATCAATGGTGTAGAATGAATAAGAAGATCAACGGTTGAGGAAATTTGAGAGGATGTGCGCGAAGAGGGAGAGGACAAGTATCCTGCTCTTTCATGCATCAGGAGAGTTAACAGAATAGATTGAGGAGTTAACTAAAATGATTAATCAGTTAACAGAATTGATTGGAGAGATAAGTGGGTTGATTAGGGAGTTGAGTGAGATGATTGAACAGTGAACTCAAATGACTAATTAGTTAACTGATGTGATTGATGAGTTAACTAATCTGGCTAGAGGAGAAATAGGACATGTGGGTGAAGGGATATTAGCTAATTAAATATTGGAATATTTAATTATATGTGCACGTGGATTAATTGAATTATTTTTGGTATTAATTCAATTTTGGAGGAAATAGATAATTTAAATAAATATTAGGGTTTATTTAAATATAGAGAAAGAGAATAATTAATTAAATAATTTAGTATTATTTAATTTAGAATGATTTTAGAAGAATTTGGATGATTTAATTAAATAAATGATTTTATTTAATTTTTTGGAGAAGTATGAATCAAATAAATAAATTGATTTATTTATTTATTGATAGAGAATTTTAAAATGAAATAAATATTTAAAATATTTATTTAGCTAGAGTTGTGCCATTTTTAGGTGTATACATTTTGCCCCTCTTTGATGCAATGTGTTTTATCACGTTGTTTAAAAGAAAGTTAATTTTTTTTCGATTGATACATGCCGCAATTTACCCCTAGTACAGGTTTAATGACGGTAGGATGCCCCCTCGGGAGATTAGATGGGAAGAATATGTTGAGGGCGTGAGACAAACAATCTCATGATGACATAGGTTGAAAGGATACGTGAAATGGTAGAGAAAATAGGTTATGCCTTGAAAAAGTGGAGGAAAAAGGGTACAGAGAACAGGCAAGGTCGCCACACAACTAGTTAGGGTTGCACAACTATATATTGAAGTTGGGTCCACAATCCTATTCATTTGCACACTTATCATTGTGTGAGAGTTATTTGGAGCTTTGCAGAGCGCAGGAGCCAGAGTAGTCAATGGAGAGATGGATATTTCGATCGAGGAGCATCGTTTCGAGCAAGTTCAACAATTCGAGCGGGCAGCAGACGCAGGACCCCTGGTACGTATGTCAAAAAATTTAGGCTAGGTACATTTATGAGTGCAATAAATGCGGGTCAAAGTTACTTGAAACATATGCACAACTTCATGTTTCGGTGCATCTGTGCCCCAAAACCGCACATTTGTAGTGGTTCAATGCATTTAGGTCATGTTACTGCGCATTTGTTAGGTATGCACTTTTGCTATAGGTTTCTGTGCATATGTGTCAATTTGTTGCACATTTGTAATGTCTGCACATATGCTTTAGGAAACTACACATGTGTTTAGATATTGTGCATATGTTTAGGTGTTGTGCATACACTCCATTGTGCGGCGCATGCATTGTGAAGTTGTACTTTTGCTCTGATACGGTGCAAATGCTACCTAGAATGCCGCATTTTCTTAGGATACTCAGTTACTTAGTAAAATTGACTCAATTGGCATCTTGATCGATGCGACAATTGATAAGCGACCTCCGAGATTGATAGAATCTAGACAAGAGATGATATGCTTGGTTTGACTGATTTTGACTTGGGAAAGACATGTTTTTCAATGTTTTCGGGTTCTTTGTTTGAATTTTTCTCTTTTGATTTGTTTCTTCGATCATGGCAAGAAAGACACATCACACAAAGAATATTTTCATGATTGTTGGATTTTTTTTGTTTTTTTAATTACAATGCAAGCACAATCCTAAGGTTGGCAAGCACAGTATTCAATGAGTTCCAACTTGGTTTTTACACCAGCCACTTGCATAAAGATGGATAGCTAATAGCTTGATAGCACCGTCTCCCCTCCATGGCACTCACTTCTCACGCATACCAAGCTATACTTCCTCCAAAGAGTTGAACTTTCCTGTCTCACGTGTATAACGTTGGACGGCTCTGGAGAATGTTCTCCTCTTGTGTCACCGAATAGGGGATTTTGGCCTTCTACAACAAGAGGATTTTAGTCAAGGCATCTGTTCGGTTGATTACACGTGTGACCATTTGCTTCAATAAGAAGGCCTCCCAGCCTACAGAAGTTACGCTCCACAAGGTTTTGGGAGAAACATTGGTCAGTGTAATACAACATCACCCGTCGCTTGCAACTTTTGTCACAAACGTGATTTATTTAAAGTGAGTTGGAAGTACTTGTCTTTAGCTATTATCACTTAAGGTCGTCCCACTTGGAAGGAAGGAATTCCAAGGGTAGGCATCTCTAAAGGTAACACATGCGAAATGATGATTCTAGTATTTTGGTCACCCAGTTAAAAGGGGAGAGCATAGTCCTATCATCATTCCAAAATCGTGGAAAACATTGGTTCTTTCCCCTAGTTAAAAAGAAGAAAAACTAGATGAGTTACTCTACTTGGGCACACAAGATTTGTTAACTTTGTAAAATCTTTTGGAAGCAATTGTTCAATTCTAATCCTCCTAGTTGGGACTATGCTCAAGTTGTGATGCAACAAGTATAAATTACTTCCCTCCTATTTAGAATCTAAGTGAAATTTACATGAACAAGTTCAATTACTTCCTTTGTTATTTAGATATAGATGAGAGTTAACCATGCAACTATATGCCTAACTAGCTCTTAACCTACAAGGTGGATCTGAGAATATTCCTGCAAATGATGTTAGCATTAGAAATTTCTTGAGAAATAGCTCAAAAACCCTAGCAGAATGAATACGCAGATACAGATGTGCAGTTATAGAGGATGTATGGGCAGAAACAAAGAATAAATGCACAAATATTACAAATGCATCGTAATAGATGATAAATACACTGGAATAGTGAATAAATGCGTAGATTTGACAGATGCACCAGAACAGTGGATAAATGTGCAAATCTGACAGATGCGCCGTAACATAGAATAAATGCGCTAGAATAGTTAATAAATGCGCAGGTCTAACAGATGCACAGTATCAGTGAGTAGATGCGCAGAAACATCATGTGTATAGATTCTAACTCAAAAACTCAATTTTGAAGTTAAATTGGGGCAAGCACCCCACGGTGGGCACCAAAAATGTTATCAGAAAATGTGAGTTCAATAGTAATAAACAACTAATTATCTGATAATCTCAATGAAATTGAAATAAATAAGATCAAATACAAAGAACACAATACCTTGCAAACCTCTCTATTTTGTGACTTCCATTGGTCGCCTATCTCAAATTGATCTCGTGTATGAATAGAGCCCTCAGAAGGTGCACTTCCTTGCTTTTTTCCAAGATGACAATGGAGAATGGCTGTTGATAGGTCTTGCAATGAAGAGGATCTTCAATACAATGATAATGGTGATAATGGTGATCTCAAGCTATGGAGTGATTTGTGCCAAAGCCACGCTGTGATTCCTGCAGAGTAAGTTTATAAAAAGATTGGATGATTCAAATGGAGGAATAGGGGTTGTATTATAGATTTGTGAGAAAGAAGATCAATGGTGTAGAATGAATAAGAAGATCAACGGTTGAGGAAATTTGAGAGGATGTGTGTGAATAGGGAGAGGACAAGTGTCCTACTCTTTCATGCATTAGGGGAGTTAATAGAATAGATTGAGGAGTTAACTAAAATGATTGATTAGTTAACAGAATTGATTGGAGAGATAAGTGGGCTGATTGGGGAGTTGACTGAGAAGATTGAACAGTGAACGCAGATGACTAATTAGTTAACTAATTTGATTGATGAGTTAACTAATCTAACTGGAGGAGAAATAGGACATGTGGGTGAGGGGATATTAAGTAATTAAATATTAGAATATTTAATTACATTGCACATGGATTAATTGAATTATTTTTTGTATTAATTCAATTTTGGAGGAAATAGATAATTTAAATAAATATTAGGATTTATTTAAATATAGAGAATGAGAAGAATTAATTAAATAATTTGGTATTATTTAATTTAGAATGATTTTAGAAGAATTTAGATTATTTAATTAAATAAATGATTTTATTTAATTTTTTGGAGAAATATGAATCAAATAAATAAATTGATTTATTTATTTATTGATAGAAGAATTTTAAAATGAAATAAATATTTAAAATATTTATTTAGCTAGAGTCGTGTCATTTTTAGGTGTATACAAGATGCACCAAGAAAAATGGGATTCTTGAAGCCCACCAACTTAGGAGTAGTCTAATCTCCTAACCTAGCTTATCCAAGTGGGATGATGTCTAATTCACACTAAACTTAAGATAGACAAGTTCTTAAGCCCAATGCAAACTAGAGAAGGATAAAAAGATCTAAATTCTATCCTTAGTATAGTTGATAGGTGATGGGTTGGATTTTTGGTCTTTAATGATGTGATTTGATTTGGTTGGAGTTGTTTGGGCTTGGATGATTAGTTTGATTTTATTTGATTAAGGTATGAGGGCTTAACTTGGATGGATAAATGGGATGAGTTGATCAAGGTTGGTTTCGGATGGAGGTTAAGGTATGATAATGAAGAAAATGTGTTTGTGTATGATGGTTAAATGGGTCACAAGCTAAGGTTCAAATGAATGTCATGGGTGATAATGTCACAAGATGGGGATAGCCTAATAGAGGTACAATATTCTAATGTCAAATGTGGAGAAGATTTTGTGATTTTAATGATGTGAGGGGTGGTAAAATGAGGCGATGAAGTTGAGTCAATGTCTAATTTTGATCATGAAAAAGGAGCACTTTTGTTTTTTTGGGATTTCAGGCATAGGCACTAAAAAAAGGTAAAGTGTTGATAGGTGAATCTTTAGGTGCTAAAAGATGGGGTGCAGGTGCTAAGCCTATCAGTCTAAGTGCTAAAACTATGGGTATAAGAATTGATAGGAGTTATAGGCGCTAATTGTTGTTTGATAGGTACTAAAAGGGCAATTTGTTTCAGTTTTGATCTAGGCCCTAAACAATCCTGCAAGGGTGTTGATACTCAGGTTGCAAGCTCTATGAGATAGGTGTAGGCACTAATGGAGCCTATTTCATTTTTCAATATGTTTGATGGATTGATTTGGCAAGAAATATTCAAACAAACAATCACAATAGCTGATTTGATAATTTTGGGAGTAAGGCTAATATGGCTCTCATAAGTATTGCACAAAAAGACATGCCAAGAACTCAAGATCACAAAACTAAATTATTCAAGTGGGAGTGACATACCTTGTGGATCTCATAAAATTTTTGTGGGTCAATCTCAACTCAAAACAGAGAAGTGATTCCCACCCCCATTAATACCATAATGCTATAGCCTAGATAAATAGGGAATATATGGTCATGTGCCACCATATACCCCTTACCTTGGACACTTTCATCTTGCCCAAAGTAGCCCCTATCTCAAGTATAAAGGTACCTGTGAGATTCTTCCCCTCCTACTGCAGTAGTGCATGACAAGGTATGAGAGTTGAAGGTCTTAACTAGGTTCAACAAGTTGCTAGGGGGTGTCCCAATATATGTTAGGTATGGGGGATACAATTCTATGAATGGGGGTATCCCAAGCATCCAACCAAGAGTTCCAACCAAACACAAGTCTCGACAGACTGAGGGTCTTAGGAATTTTTCTTAGACTGGATGGGGTCCTTTCTTTGAAATGAGTCTTTTGATTCTCATAAGATTTATATATTGTGCCAGAACATATGGTTAAGGTCATCCCCTTGGTGATTAAATCCAAGGCAATCCTCCTAAGGGGAAGGAATGTTGATCACTTCGATCCCCAAGATCACGTGAAGTGCAAGGGGAGAGCATACATAAGCAACACCCTAGGATTAACAAAAGTAACAAAGAGAGTTCAAGGAAGGTTTTTTATCCCAAAGATCACCCAAGGGTGCGAAGGGAGAGAATACACCTTCCTATTACTCAAAAAGCATGCAAAACAAGTTAATTTACCAACTAACTAATTTAGTGCCTGATGCTAGTAGGAAAAATTGTTCTTTGACATGCGAGGTTACAAGCACAAATCATTAGTAGTTTGAAAAAGAGTGTCTAGGACAATCGGGGTATGTTGCAAAGTCAAAGATTAGCCCAATAAAGTGAGACAAATTAAAAATTAATTCCAAATAGAGATAGGTGCTACAACAGTATGTATCAATGCTGACGGAATATGCACTAAAACATATAGTAAAAATGCTAAAATAGAGAGTGTAAGCGCTAAATCAAAGACTTTTCAAATGTTGAAACTGCTATGTTAAGCACTAAAATAGAGTGTAACGAAACTAAAACTAAAGCATTAAGTGCTAATATAAAGAGTCTAGGTGCTATAACAAAAATTAGGTGCTTGTTATGTCAGAAAAAGTAAGCTTGGGGGCTTTTTCTATTAAGGTTTAGCTCCCAGGTCCTATAATTGCATTTAGAGCATCTTGCATGTTATTTATGACTCCCGATGAGAAAACACTTGGGTCTTGTGACAGATAGGACCTAAGGGGTTACACTTTAATGAACTCTAAGCAAAAATGGCAGGGTGGACTTGGGCGCTAGCGTCCTAGTCCAGCCCTATTTTGGGTCTACCCTAATTTCAAATGTCAGTTTTATGACCGTTAATTAGGTCCTATGCCGACATCCAAAGCTTGAATTATGAAATTCTTAGAGGGAATCTTTCTAGTTGGATAGATAAGCATTATTAGGTTTCATTTGCAAACTAGACAAAAATTTGATAAGCATTATGATGTTGTGAAAGTGATTCAAGGTATTCATTGTGTTGCAGAGCAGTACTTTGTTGTTATTGTGTTTGTAGTTGCAAATTTGGCATCCATCTCCTCATGGCATGAAGAGAAACTTCCTTCCATGAGATCTTCACTACATGGTGATATCAATTGTGTTTTCAATCATTTATCATTTGGATTTTTGCCTCTATACGCACTCTCATGTAACAACGGTGTTCAGAAGACTTGAATGTCTATCTGGGGCTTGACCGAGGCAAGCCTCTAAACACCACAGCCCCCTCCCACACTCCTTGTGATTGTAGGTTACAAGTGTCAAGTCCCATGGAGTGGATTTGCATGAAGGAGTAGCAAACACAGAGGATTCAGGATTGGAAAGAAGCAGGACACTAGTGCTTTTCCTAGACTAGGGTGCTAGTCCCCGTGTCCTCCGCATTGGAATTTCTGGAAACTAAAGTTGTAGTGTAGATCAGTGTCAAAAGGAGCTCATAACCCCTCAAATAAATTGGTACCTTGTACTTGGGCACGAGTCCTCATGTCCTCGACTTCTCTACCTTCAAAAATTTGAAAAATAGTAAGTTAAGTATCTCTGTCCTTTGTTCCAGTCTTAAAGGATTTGTCGTAATTTGATAATTTGCTTATTGATTTGCATAATTAGAGTTTCTAAGCATAATTGAACATTAGATAGAGACATTTTTTGACACATCCAAGAGTCCACAACTTCCTAAGTGGTTGCCCAACACGATAGGTGACTGCTCTTGCTTAGTGGAGATTCTACTCGGTTAATAAGCCCTTGGAATGTTTTTTGGGAAAGGAGGATTACACATAAGCAACTAAAACCACACCTCACACATTCACCCATCTTTTACCATATAAAACATTTTGGTGAACCCATGTTTTTGAACTTTTTAGCACCTTGCTAAGTGTTGTTTGATAGATTTGTATTCATTCATCTTATTGCATTCAAAAAATTACAAAAAAATTGAAAATTTTGAAAAAAATAGCATTTTAGGCTTGCATTTTAGCATAATTTAAAATATTTGGCATAAAAATTCATTAAATTTCTGTCATTTTCAATAGACATGATTTAAATTGCATAAATTCATCATTTAGACTACATTTGCATTGCATTTGTGTGCTTATTTTGACAAAAATCGCTTGAAATTGTGCACTTTTCATGAAAACCTAGTTTTGCATTAACTAGGGTTTGTAGTCAAAATATTGTTTCAGATTTTACTACCATTTTTTAACACTCATTAGGAATTATTTATAATATTAGTGTTGCATCATAGTGGTCTTCTTGCAAAATCTCATGCCTAGGGTTTGAAAACCTTGCATTTTCACTAGATTTGGGCCTTATCGTCTCTCTAGATTTGCAACATAGGCATGTTGTAAGGGATTTTTATATATTAATTGGCTATTATTAGGGTTATTATCTACTTCCCCTCCTCATATTCCTTACAACACCCTTTCTACTAGGCCTTTACATTGAAAGATTGTGAAAAATTGCATATTTTTGCTATATTTTCACTAGGGTTTGACCTTGAGTGGCACTACAATTGTGTTGTGACAGATTTTTTTGGAATTAGGTGGCTTTTATTACTGTTATAATTTTTTTTCCATCATCATTTTCCTTACAGAACCCTTTTTCATACTCTTTTGCATTGAGATTTGGTGAAAATTTGCATATTTTGGCCTATTTTCACTAGGTTTTGACTTATCACCACTCTAGAGTTGAAGTAGGTTGTGAAATATATTTTTGCATAATTGGACTGTTATTATACATATTATTTGTTTTCTCTCTTGAAAATTTTCACAACACCTTGTCTCCTAGTGATTTGCATTGGAAAAAGTTTAAAAATCAAGCATTTTAGGTCATATTCATACACACTTTTGCATTTTCTCTTGCATAAGTTTTGAAAACCTTTTTAAATTTGATCTAGCACTCATTTGAAAACATATACATGGCTTCTCAATACAACAATAATTCTAGGCTTCCTCCTAGGCTGTAATTGAAAAGACGAGCCCCTAAACTTGAAATAACATTTACACCTCATGACAAAGAAATGGTAGATACTGAAGGGCCTCTTTACATTACAGTGAAAATAATGGAAATGCATGTGCATGGAACACTCATAGACTCTAATTGCATGAAAAATGTGGTTACAGAAGAGTTCCTTCTTAAACATGATTTGGCACAAAACTATTATGACTCGTTGGAATTGAGAATTAAAACACATAATGGATCTTTGATGAAAACATTTGGATTGGTAAAACTACTAGTCTTGGTTTATGACAAAGTCATATATAAGTTATTCGATGTTATTCCTTTATCCGACCTCCTTCATGTAAAACTAGGACACCCATCTCTTAAGGCTATGAATTTCGTCCCTTCAACTATTCATAAATGTCTAAAATTTCCTTTGCATGGAGAGATCCATATTATCCATCATAACACATACCAACCTCTAGCTATGAACAAGAATTTCACCCTTGATTACTTTTGGCCGCAACCTAAAACAGAACCTGAGCCACGAAGAGATCAATATTTCCTAAATTATAGATGATACAAAGCAAAACAACTAGCTAGAGTGGCCAGGCCTCCTTTACAAACAATAAGGGATGAACAAGATGAGTTTGAGGATCCCCTTCGAGCAAAAGGAAAATGATAACAAGACTACTATGGATATGATGAGATAATTGGTGTGATAAATGTGGATAAGGAAAAGTTTCATAACTCACCTCATCCACAGAAAGATGGTATCTATGCTAAGGTACCTCCTCTGACATCTTTACAAGGATCAGGAGATTTTCATAGACAACAAAATATTACACCGAGACCAATGAAATTTGAACATGGTACTTCCTCCTCTAATGTGCAAAACCCTATGGAAAAGCATAATTATGCCTTTGAAGAAGTAAGTACTAAAAAAAGAAGGAATAGACAAGCAAAATAAAGGAGGAGACGAAGACAAGCTTTTGCCCAATGACTTGCCGCTCAACAAGAAAACATTCAACCTAACATTGAAACAAACATAGAAAACATCAACACCGAAGAATTGGAAGATAAAGACAAAAGTTGGGCTATGGTACCTTACACACCTTTTTCCTCTAGCATCCAAGATTGGGAAGAGGATGATTTTCTCAATGACAACCCTTAGTGCAGTTGTCCCTATAGGTAAGTATTTCTAACCCTTTACCTCTGTGATGTGTTTTCCCCCATGATGTGTTATGTGTTGTTTAGGCCTCCTAAGATGACCCTTGATACTCTCGTAAGGTTAAGGATACTGGGAGACTGTCACTGTTGTGACCCTTCTTCTATTTTTATCATCATTCTTCTATATTGCTTCTCCTCTATTTTCATTGTTGTGTGTTGTGTCTTATGGACATAGCATTGTAGTTGGTCACTTGGGGGTACCCTCCTACATGACTGTCCCTAAGGTACTTGTTTCTCCTCTCTTGCTTTATTGTTTCCCTTCCTTTAGTGGTTCTATCTAGTGAGAAAATGACGAAAAACATTTTATACTGATGTGGACCTAGTGTCCCTTTAGTGAGTAATCAAAAAATGGACCAAGTCCATACATGACGATGGGGTTGTTATATATTATCTGACACTTGGCTAGTAGAATCACTCTGTGTGATATTGATGTTGTCTTATCGCACTTACAAAACATAACAATATTGTTGCTCCGTGCACGTTGTCTATCTTAAATCTTGCATTCCTTGGTTCTTTATGTGATTCATCATATGCATTGTTGCTTATCATGATTATATGGACACTAACACTTTTCTTGCAGGAATGTGTTTGTGGGAACATTTGGCAATTGTAAAGTACATTTCACCTCCAAAGGGCATGGGATTTGTGAGAGCTTATGTTCCCTTGTGTGTTTTCTTCCTACCCTAATGTGCTTGATATCGGTACATGACATCAACCACCTTAAGGTGGGGGCATATATAAGGTAAGTTGTCTATTGTAGATGTTAGCAATATGTGTTTGTGAATCTTGAATCTATTGTAATCACTTAAGCCCTCTGTGGAGGTAGGATATCATGCATATACTTTTTATCTTAAGCCCTCCGTGCAAGGCAGGGATGGTGTATTTCTCGAGGAGAGTGCACAATCCTGTCATTTTCAAAAGTCATCTATGGAGGCGGGGAGTGGTTCTGTGACTAACTTAACCCTTAAGCATGTCTTCGGTGATTGTTGTGGTGAAGACCATTCATTGGTGTGTGCATGTAATGTGCCTAAGATGGTCATGAACCTAGCAATAGGTACACTCCATCGCTTGTCTATTGTGTTTTCTCTGTGTCTTCCAAGTGTGTGTGTATTATGTGTTTGTTCCCAAGCATAGTCTAAAGACCAGTGGCAATGAGTCCCTCCCATGCTTTGGGATTTGTTTGGTGTTTTTTATTTGTATGGCATGTTTGTTCTCAAGTGCAGTCTAAAGATTGGTGTCGATGAGTCCCTCCTACACTCTGAGATTTGTTTGGCATGATTGTTGCCCCATGTGTAGTCTAAAGACTGGCGGCGATGAGTCCCTCCTACATTATGGGTGGTGTGTTTACTTTTCCTATACTTGCATCCTTCATTCAATATATGGGAAAATGAAAAAGAAAAAGGAAATCATCAGTGTCTTCACTGCATTCATTGTATTTACTATGTTTTGCATGTCTTCAACATTGTCTTCATGTTTTGCGTGACTGTAATTGTCTTCTCCATGTTTTGTGTGCCTGTTATTGTCTTCAATGTGTTTGGCGTGTCTTCTCCATGCTTGGAGTGTTTGTTGTGTTTGTTGACCATACTTTAATGCATGTATTGGTCTTGCATTTATACATACATTAAAGTGGCGGCTAAATGTTATATTGGAAAAAGTTAACCTTGGGGGCTTTTTCCTATTAAGGTTTAGCTCCCAAGTCCTGTAATTGCATTTAGAGCATCTTGCTTGTTATTTATGACTCTCGATGAGAAAACCCTTGGGTCTTGTGATAAATAGGACCTAGGGGGTTGTATTTTAATGAAATCTGAGCAAAAATGGTAGGGTGTGCTGGAGTACGAAAGACACTGAGATGGGGGGTGAATCAGTGTCTTACAAAACATACTTGTTTTTGGCAACCATTAATGAAATTTTACCAACTATGAACTTCAACCTTTTTATGATAAAAATAAGACATTGATTTATGAACTGTAATGGACTATCAAATCAACTTGTGAACATGAAAGAACAAGACAACCATTGGTGAACTGTGATGAACCATCATATTAATATTTGTTGAACCATGACTATAAGACTGACAAACAATAGAGACAGTTTTATAACTTTCATTGGACTAAGATATGTGTCAAAAATATTATGCATTTGTACTAACCCTAAATTAGCATCATGTCAGCAATAATATGCAACAGTTAAATCATGAAACAATGAACATAAACTCATGAACAAAGTATTATGAGCAACATAATCACAAGGGACCATAACACAAAGATTTGACGAGTGGAAAACCCTTTAGGGATGAAAAACCACTCCAAAAAAGTTGCCTCACTAGCTTATAATGAATCTCACTGATTACAAATTGTTGCTATGACCTCACTAGCTTATTATCAGCAACTGCCTCACTGGCATTTCAACAGCCTCACTGGCTTTACTTTATCACTGTCTCACTAGCTTGTTTTTATCACTACCTCACTAGTATATCACAATCACATGAATACAATAAAAAATCTAAAATAATACAGAGGGTTACTATGTTCCTCTACATTCCAGTTCTTGATTGTCTCATTGTTTGAGACTCAAGAATCAACTATGCACATCAACTCAAAACAGATCTTGTATTAACACTAGGTTATGATCTCAATGATAGTGTAACCATACACACACATCAATATCATATAGGTGTTGTATATACAACATTTCACAATGCCTTCCTTCTTTCATGAAATCGTTTGTGTCTATAACTGAAACAGTTGAACTGTGAAAAATATTTTGTTTTTGAACAAGTAACTGTCAGAGCCATATGGTGGAATGATTCCATTTGACTAACTAGTTTAGATCATTACAAGGTTTAACCCATAGGGTTACAATAATTTTCTAACTTTCCATTAATCACTGCAGAAAATCCCTCTAACTGCAGTAAATAATACTTAAACAAAAGTAGTTCATATGATGTTCTTAAATTGTTCATGGTAACAAGAAAACTGTCTTCAAGATCATTGCATGAGACCCTAGTGTCGAAACATGAGGGTGAATCCTTCAAACCTTAACCATACAAAAGAGTTTATCAATGGTTTACAAACCCTATCTTCAAACTCTCGTTGTCTCAAAAATTGTTTTGTTGTTCTGATAACTATTTAATAAAAGATAAGTGGAATATATGAAACTACAAACCCCAACTTAAAGTCAAAAACTTCATAATAGAAACCCAAGCTAAAGTTCAAGACTGTCATGGCTTGGAGAACCATAAATAGTGTTTACAATAGAGCTTATTTTCCTTTTGCACATTTACTCTTATGTTATGAGACTGTAAAACAAACTATTCAAGAACAGAGAATAAATTCCATTCACCATTTTTATCAGCTCAAGAATCCACATGAGAGATTAAAAAAAGATATCACCTAAGTCTACAACTGAAAGATTTTGATGTGACTTTGAGTTCCAAATAATTGTCAAGCTCACTTTTAGTCATATCACCAAGATCTTTTTTCATAATAACTTAATCTTGCAACATCCTTCATACAAGAGAAACCCTAGGTCGAGAGACACTATGTTTCTAAGTTCGACCTTTGAAAATGAAATACAAACCAAACTTTTTGCATTTTATATGATGTTCACTGATAGTCCAAGTATGCCCTAAAAGGGGCCGGTGACAATAGAGCATTAATATCAACATTTTACTTGCCAAGTTTTCCTGACACCTACTAGGCAGGTTACAACTTAAGTGATCACTGAAATGTCTTTATTCATATTGATTTTTCAAACCAAATCAATAACCTTCCATAAATCAAATAAAGATAACCAAATGAAACCCTTTCTAACATTGGAATTAGATGAAATAATAATCCTTAATGACCTTGACAATTATGATCCTTGCAATTTTACTCCTTTGAACATGCCTTTGTTTACATATAAAATTAGATCATTATTTGTGTGCACCAAAACCAAGCAATGGTAACCATTTTATGCAAATAGAATGACCCCTAAATTCTGTCAAGTTGCCTTTACCAATAGCAAACTGCATAATAAAACTGATGTAACAAAGTGTTGTCCCACTGATAATGCACATCATAAAGGTCAACCAAGTGTGTACATTAGAAATGTCAACCAAAAGCCTGTCACATAGAACAATAACCAAATACCTTTGCCAACTGTCATGGTACCATAGTCCCACAAACTAATACAACTATCAGTGTACCATGAGAGTGTGTGAATTTGTCATCAAGGACAACAACTGAGAGGGCAACAAACTCCCCCTTTGTCCTTGAGGGCAAAACACAACTCTCACTCCCCCTTTTTGCATCAAAGACAAAGGGGGAAAGAATTGTGTCATTGCCTCAAAGATAGATCAGGTACCATAATCCAACATGCTACAGAAAGAAATAATAAGCCAAAAAAAATAGGAAAGATAAAGCATACCATTACTGTCTAAAGTAGCACAAAGTATCAGAATGGCTCGAAACATAACTGCACTGTCAATACCAAAGAATGATCATATAAATGAACATGTATCATAGCAGAAGATATAAAGTACTATCAAGAACAACAAATGAGTATGTCAAACATCAAGAACCAACTGAAAGCACCAAAATGCGCTAGAATCTATTTTATATAACAATGATCAAGAATCAAGAAATGAAGGCATCATCAATGCACCAAGAGAATGTCTGTATATACCACTGTACCACATCAAGAGAACCATTGTACCACTATATCAACTAAATTTCTTCCCATTTTTACAACAATGCCAAAGATGAAGGAAGAGAAAATAGTACTAAAACAATTGCCAACTGCCACTATAAAGCCATGATACAATAGCATGAAAAGGGATCACAAGATGATGAAGGTTGTTAATCACTTTTCATATTAAGGCATCAACTAACAACATCAAGATGAAAAATATACTGAGAAGCTCCCCCTAACTGATAACACCACTAAAGAATGTCACATACAACTTGTCTACTCTGCTCCAACATGTTTTTACTCCACTGCAATATGCAACCTGCAACAACACTTCCTGTAACCATCAATAAACAAAAGTCTATACAACAACCTCCATCAAAAGTATGCAGAAGAACAAGAGGATTGTACTACTATCAAGATCACTATTTTGCTATCAAAGTCTGCAATCTGACTTCTCTTTGAATCAATTTTGGCATAAAAAGTAACTTAACACATGAAAGGCACTGTGTGAAACAAGGAAGCATGAATAGCACTTGATGTCACTACAACTACCTCTTGTCAAAAACACTCACAAGTGTACATGAAACAATCATGCTAAAGCACAAATTGATATTCCATGTATTGTCCATCAGAGAAGTGATGATGACACCTTTGATTCCTAATCATTCATAGTATCTTGAAAGTAAAGACTTAATTGCATTAGCACACCAAATTCTCAAAGCATGAAAGCATGTGCATGATAAAGAGGATCTTGAAAGATAAAGTTTGAGGACATAAAACACAAGAAACATGAGGTGAAAACTCTGATAGATTCCTTGATCAATTAATGTCACCACATGGAAGATATTTCTACCACATATACCATGACAAGTCAGTCACTAATAAGGATAAGAAAGGTAAATAAGATGTGCATTCATTGTACCCCTGATTGAGACATGAAGTAACATCAACAAAACCATGTCAACTGCATTTTTACCAATAGATTTAAGGTCTTTTTCAATCTACAATCACTGACTTAACACTATTGTCATCACAGATGCACACACTGTTTGACAAAGCAATCCCTTTTTGATATCATATCAAAATACAAGTAAGGTTTTTCACTTTCTCAATGATAAATGACCTTATGATACTCTTCATTATACACTTTGTGAAAATTTCTTTAAGACCATGTCCAAGCCCTCTTGTGATCCTTTTTAAACTGTGATAAAAAAGCATACCCTATCCACTATCGTCATCAAATAATGCCAACTTACCAGTCACAAATCAAGTACCAGACCATCAGAGCATCAAAGATCATTGTACAACAGCAAACATCACCTACAACAGGCATCAAGGATCACTGGAATAGCTAATCATAGATAGATAGCATTAGCTGATCAAATGAACATTAAAGCATCATGCAAACTGATCAAATCATTGTACATCAACTTCAAGAACAATGTCAACACTTAAGCAACTCATGATCATCATAACAACATGACTGCAACACATGTAGAGATCTCCAAGTTTTAAAATGTGAGAACCACATTGCAAGAAGAACACTATCACCAGTATAATGCAATCAATCAAAGCAAATGTTTATCATTGTATGTTTACTGTTGATATAGTTTTGTCCTCAATACTCAAGATACCATACCATAGCATCATGACCAACATTGTCAACACCATTCCAACTATGGACTGAGATGTGATGATAGATATTGTATATTGTTCAAAGATCTCAAGAAGAACACATGGAAGTCATTGCTACCAAAGAAAATCATACAACTTTGTCAAATGCTTTATAAGTCTCTACCATCAATCAATTTTAGATACAAAAACAAACACATCAGTCTCATAACATCCTGAGATCATCTTAATGAAGCATTGTTATATCAATTCAAAACAAAGAACACCAAGTCATGAGACAAAGCAACCTCTATTGTTGATTGTTTAAGGGGTTTGAAGGATACATTACAAATCAACTCCCCCTTGATTCATGCTATTCTTTATGCACTTATGGATATCTCATGTGTAGTATGCACAAGCTTAGACCCTTCCTTCTCCTAATTTTTCTTTCTTCTCCAAACTAACATAGAATCTTTGTTTTCCTTGCCCAAGGTATTCACTTACTTTTGCTTAAATGTATAACCTCTAGATGACTTTATCAACCTTCCTCTACACCATTGTGCTTTGTGCCCAAACATATTGTATCTATAACACAAAATATTGTAGTCTTGACCAAGAGAAAAGTAGTTTCTTCTAGGTGATCTGAGAGAACTTCTATAATCATATCTTTCATGCACCCAACAATTTCTTTCTAGATGGCCAAATTTATTATAGTTATAACACACATGGTTATAATCCTAATTTGACAAACTAAAAAAGCTTTTCTTCTTATTCCAACCAAAACCATTTCTTTTACAATCTCTGGCCCTATGACCATAAACATGACATGCATAGCAATAACCATGGAATTGACAGTAATTATACTTGATAGATGGAGGTATTAAAGACTCATTAGCAACATTAACTTTAGCTTTCTTCTTGGCTTCAACCTCAAGTGCAGCAGAGTCAAATTTTAGGTCTATCTTCTTCCTAGGAGCATTTCTTGTCTTAGAACACTCTCCTTTTTCATAACCCAAGCTAGTAGCATCCTTGTCTTGTTTTTGCTTGCTCAAAATGTCATTTAAACATTCAGTACTCTTGTCAAATAGAAAATTCTTGTGCAACTTAGCAGATGTTTCTTCCAATTCCTTTCTCAAGGAGACTGTGTCTAGCTTTAATCTTACACATTCATTAGTTTTGACTTCAAGATTAGATATGGTAAAATCAACAACCCTTTTAGATTCTTTTATTTATGTCTTTAGACTAATAATAAGTTTATTAGACTCTTCAACTTGTATCTTTGCCTCTTTCAGTTCTAAAGAAACTTTAGTAAAATCAGAAAGTACCTTAGTCTTGGAGTCTTTCTCTTGTTGAAGTTGAACCTTTAATCCCTAGTTCTCTTTTTGATGATGCTTGATCTCATCTAGAGCACATAAAAGTTCTTCAACATTAACTTCACAATCATCTTCATCAAACTCTTGTTCATCTTCATCCACAAAGAGGTCTCCTTCTGCATCATCAATCTCAACAACAAAGTCATTTTCTTTATCACACTTTGTGTCAACTTTCAAAGGTTGAAAGGAAGCTAGGTGTGCGGAAAATGCTTCCTACACTAATCTAATGAGGATAGGGCTATGCAAATCCAACTTTATCCTAACTATTACAGCAATGTTAAACCATTAACATGAGATATTTTAGCAAAACACGAGAACCAGAAAGAAGACAGAAAAAAGAGAGACAAGATATATGTGGGGAAAACCCTTACGGGTGAAAAACCCCACACTCCAAAACACAGCTCAAATGTATTACAGTAAACAATAACAGATTACAATACAGTTTCAGAGCCAATGCTCTTTCAGGAGTCTTTGAATGTCGAATCTGGAGATATTCTGGCAGCATAACAATACTTGTACCAAAGTTATCTATCTCCCATCCAAGCACCTGTTTATATAGAGTTTACAAGGCAAATATGGAACCTTCTAGAGATGGGCATCCATCTTGGACTCATGCCCCAAAACCCATGCCTAAGGACACTTGTCTAACATCCCATCCCAAAGTGGGCACTGGTCCCAAGATAGGTTACGACAGATGCTCTTACGCACCTTACAGCTGTCATAGAATCCATCATACACTAACTAAAAATATCATATTCCTCTTACATGTCATAACCTCCCTTGACCCCAAAGATGCCTTTCTCTCGTGCAAAGATACTCACCGACACTTGTCATTAATTAAAAAATGTTTGAGGTTTTGGGGGTGTTTCCCCCGAGCCCCCACGAGGGCACTGCCCCTCGACCCCACCCTGTACCGCGACAGGGAGCGCGCCAGGGGCGCTGCCCCTGGACCCCGCAAGGGGCTACACCCCTTGACCCTGTCTTGGGGGCGCTGCCCACAAACCCCCATTAATTATTCAAGGGGGAAACCACGGCTGCCAAAGTCACCAAAATTTACCCTGCTGCATATACACAAGGTGCTGACTATGCCAACTCAACATGGGATAAATAAATACAACATTAGCAATTTGCAAAGGTTGAGACACCTAAATTCCCAACAAAGGTGACTTAGGTAACAACTCATCATTAGGCTTGACTAGAGTTTGTTGTACAACCTTTTTCTTAACAACTTTCCTTCCTTTATTTCGTCTACACTTTCCCATAGTACTCCACTATTAGGACCTACCCAAGCCTGTTAGACTTCTATAGGGAACCTATGCTTTGATACCATGTGTTGGAGTACAAAAGACACGGAGAGTGGGGGGTGAATCAGTGTCTTACAAAACAGACTTGTTTTTGGCAACCATTAATGAACTTTTACCAACTATGAACTTCAACCTTTTTATGATGAAAACAAGACATTCATTTATGAACTATAATGGACTATCAGATCAACTTGTGAACATGAAAGAATAAGACAACCGTTGGTGAACTGTGATGAACCATCATATTAATATTTGTTGAACCATGACTGTAAGACTGACAAACAATAGAGGAAGTTTTATAACTTTCATTGGACTGAGATGTGTGTCAAAAATATTGTGCATTTGTACTGACCCAAAATTAGCATCATGTCAGCAATAATATGAAACAATTAAATCTTGAAACAATGAACATAAACTCATGAACAAAGTATTGTGAGAAACATAATCACAAGCGACCATAACACAAAGATTTGATGAGTGGAAAACCCTCTAGGGATGAAAAACCACTCCAGAAAAGTTGCCTCATTGGCTTATAATGAATCTCACTGATTACAAATTGTTTCTATGACCTCACTGGCCTATTATCAGCAACTGCCTCACTGGCATTTCAACAGCCTCACTGGCATTTCAACAGCCTCACTGGCTTTACTTTATCATTGCCTCACTGGCTTGTTTTTATCACTGCCTCATTGGCATATCACAATCACATAAATACAATAGAAATTTTGAAATAATACATAGGGTTACTCTGTTCCTCTACATTCCAGTTCTTGACTGTCTCATTATTTGAGACTGAAGAATCAACTATGCACATCAACTCAAAATAGATCTTGCATTAACACTCTATTATGATCTCAATGATCGTGTAACCATACACACACATCAATATCATACAGGTGTTGTATATATAACATTTCACAATGCCCTCCTTCTTTCATGAAACAGTTTGTGTCTATAACTGAAATAGTTAAACTATGAAAAATATTTTATTTTTGAACAAGTAGCTGCCAAAGCCATATGGTCAAATGATTCCATTTGAGTAACTAGTTTAGATCATTACAAGGTTTAACCCATAGGGTTACAACAATTTTCTAATTGTCCATTAATCACTACAAAAAAATTCCTCTAACTACAGTAAACAATACTTAAACAAAAGCAGTTCATATGATGTTCTTAAATTGTTCATGGTAATAAGAAAACTATCTTCAAGATCATTGCACGAGACCCTAGTGTCGAAACATGAGGGTGAATCCTTCAAACCTTAAACATACAAAAGAGTTTATCAATAGTTTACAAACCCTATCTTCAAACTCCCATTGTCTCAAAAATTATTTTGTCATTCTCATAATTGTTTAATAAAAGATAAGTGGAATATATGAAACTACAAACCCCAACTTAAAGTCAAAAACTTCATAATAGAAACCCAAGCTAAAGTTCAAGACTGTCACAGCTTGGAGAAGCATAAAAAGTGTTTACAATAGAACTTACTTTCCTTTTGCACATATACTCTTATGTTTTGAGACTGTAAAACAAACTATTCAAGAACAGAGAATAAATTTCATTCACCATTTTTATTAGCTCAAGAATCCACATGAGAGATTAAAGAAAGATATCACCTACACTGACAACTGAAAGCTTTTGATGTGCCTTTGAGTTCCAAATAATTGTCAAGCTCACTTTTAGTCATATCACCAAGATCCTTTTTCATAATAACTGAATCTTGCAACATCCTTCATACAGGAGAAACCCTAGGTCGAGAGACACTATGTTTCTAAGTTTGACCTTTGAAAATGAAATACAAACCAAACTTTTTGCATTGTATATGTTGTTCACCGATAGTCCAAGTATGCCCTAAAAGGGGCTGGTGACAATAGAGTATTAATATCAACATTTTACCTGTCAAGTTTGCTCAACTCCTGCTAGGCAAGTTACAACTTAAGTGATCACCAAAATGTCTTTATTCATATTGATTTTTCAAACCAAATCAATAACCTTCCATAAATCAAATAAAGATAACCAAATGAAACCCTTTCTAACATTGGAGTTAGATGAAACAATAACCCTTCATGACCTTGACAAGTATGATCCTTGCAATTTTACTCCTTTGAACATGCCTTTGTTTACATATTAAATAAGATCATTATTTTTGTGCACCAAAACCAAGCAATGGTAACCATTTTATGCAAATAGAATGACCCCCAAATTTTGTCAAGATGCCTTTACCAATAGCAAATTTCATAATAAAACTGATGTAACAAAGTGTTTTCCCACTGATAATGCACATCATAAAGGTCAACCAAGTGTGTACATTAGAAATGTCAACCAAAAGCCTGTCACATAGAACAATAACCAAATACCTCTGTCAATTGTCATGGTACCATAATGCCACAAACCAATACAATTGTCAATGTACCATGAGAGTGTGTGAATTAGTCATCAAGGACAACAACTGAGAGGGAAACAAGGTGAACTTGGGCCCTAGCACCCTAGTCTAGCCCTATTTTGGGTCTACCCTAATTTCAAATGTTAGTTTTATTACCGTTAATTAGGTCCTATACTGACATCCAAAGTTTGAATTAAGAAATTCTTAGCGGGAATCTTTGTAGTTGCATATATAAGCATGATTAGGTTTCATTTGCAAACTAGATGGAAATTTGATAAGCATTGTGATGTTGTGAAAGTGATTCAAGGCATTCATTGTGTTACAAAGCAGTACTTTGTTGTTATTGTGTTTGTATTTGCAGATTTGGCGTCCATCTCCTCATGGCATGAAGAGCAACTTCCTTCCATGATATCTTCACTACAAGGTGATATCAATTATGTTTTCAATCATTTATCATAATTTGGATTTTTTGCTCTATCCTGCTAGGATACGCACTCTCATCTGACAATGATGTTCAGAAGACTTGAATGTCTCTTCGGGGCTTGACCGAGGCAAGCCTCTAAACACCACAACCCCTCCCACACTCCTTGTGATTGCAAGTTATAGGTGTTGAGTCCTGTGGAGTGGAGTTGTAAGGAGTAGTAGACACAAAGGATTCAAGATCTGGAAAGAAGCAGGACACTGGTGCTTTTCCTGGACTAGGGCGCTAGTCCCCGTGTCCTCCGCATTGTAATTTCTAGAAACTGAAGTTGCAGTGTAGATCAGTGTCGGAAGGAGCTCAGAACCCCTCTAAGAAATTGGTACCTTGGACTTGGGCTTGAGTCCCTGTGTCCCCGACTTCTCCGTCTTCCAAACTTTGAAAAATAGTAAGTTAAGTATCTTTGTCCTTTGTTCCAGTCTGAAAGGATTTACCGCAATTTGATAGTTTGCTTACTGATTTGCATAATTAGGGTTTCTAAGCATAATTGAACATTAGATAGAGACATTGTTTGACATATCCAAGAGTCTACAACTTCCCAAGTGGTTGCCCAACACAAAAAGTGACTGCTCTCTCTTAGTGGAGATTCAACTCAGTTGATAAGCCCTTGGAATGTTTGTTGGGAAAGGAGGATTAAACATAAACAATTAAAACCACACCTCACACATTCACCCATCTTTTCCCATACAAAACAGTGCTAAAATGCAGGTCAAAAGCATTGAAAACATAAGCTTATACCTAAATGTATGGGCATTGAATCCTCTTGTGCAGGTGTTGATCTGACCCTGAGATAATGATGGCTTGCAATTTTGATAAAACCTGCAAGATAGAATGTTAAAATCCTACAAAACAGATTGTTAGGCCTGTTAGGGGCAAGAAAATATAAATCAATTTGAACCCTTCAGCATGAAATGATGTTTTAAATAAAGGTTAAATTGACTTTAAATTAGGTGCTAGACCACAGAAGATGGGTGTTGATCTGTAAAGAAGTCCTGCAAACAAAATGTTAGTAAACAGATAGGTGCTAAACTCTGATGTTTGGGTGTTGAACCAGTGTTTAGAGAGTGATGGCTTATAAATTTGTTAAACCCTGCAAAATAGAATGCTAAGTTATGCAAAATAGGTTGTTAGGGGTCATCAAAAGCTAAAAAAATAAGATTACTCCATTTAAACATGAAGTTTTAGCCAAGACAATAATAGAAATTGTGCTAAAACTAGGTTCTTATTTATGATATATAGGCGCTAATTCGTGGAGCTTCGGTGCTATTCCCCAAAAAATAGGCATTGAGAGGTGAAAGTTTGTCATAGTAGGTAGTAGGACCTAGGTGCTACCCAAAGAGGTGTAGGCGCTGAAAGGTGAAGTGCAAGCACCGATCCACAGTGTAAGCATGATTGTAACCTGTATGACAAAATATAAGAAAACACTCACAAAAATTATAGTTAGGGAGGTGGGGGTCCCACCAAGCATGCCAAAAATGTGGGCATTAAAGAGATGAACACAAAGGATGGTTAGACAAGTCTAATTCACCCTAATTCATCAATCTAAGCCACCTCAAGGTTAGGCTAAAGAACAATGCACTAAACTATCTAAATTACACCCTATCTCCTATAAAATGTTCTTGATTTGCCCTAAGATATGCTAAATGATGTGCAAATTGCTAGTATTCTATTATTATGTTAAGTGCTCAATAAGGAATTCATTAAATTTAAATTGTTTGTTGGAAATGGAGGGGAAGGGCTCAATTTATAGATTTCTAGAGGTGAGAATAGAATGCTAGGATTAAATTTTAGGATCAAGGGATCACATTGCTTGAGGATCCTCAAGCAAGGAGATTTGGACAAATGGCACAAGGAGATTGTGTGAGGGTGATACTCCAAGATTCAAGGAGAGATCAATAGATGAGATTGAATGGTTGAATAGATGGATGGCTGGGATTCGATAGGTGTATGACATGTAAGGCCTCATTTATGAAAAGGCATAGTTTGGATTTTGTGAGAAATTTAAAATTGGGAGGAGAGGACAAGTGGAATTTAAATTCCATGCAATAGTACCAACATGTTGGGGTGGTTATGTGAATGCTAGGGGAGGTGTATTTTCAATGGTGAAGCCTCCTGGTCGTTATCAACTACATGGGACGGAGACAGCCTCTTAAGAGCCCTAAGACAAAAAAGGTGTCAAACTTTGGACCAATTATTCTATCAAACCATGACACCTATGAATGTCTTCTTTGCATGTATAGGTGGATTTCAGGTCCACCTATAAATACCCATCTCAATTTTTTTAAATCAATTTAATTTGCCTATGGTGTCAAGGAACGCAATTTCATGCAATGGAAAGGTGCTATGAGTGAAATTTTGTATTCCACACCTCATGGGGCCAAATGGACTATGCCAGCATGTTGCGATGGGTGTTTAAATTCTATTGGAGGTCTCATTTCATGTGCTAAGTGTCCCAGTCATTTCAGGCTATAGGCTTCTAGCAAAGTCACTTAAGATCCCTAAGAGCAAAAAACTACCAAAATTTGATGGAACAATTCTCAGAATTTGTGGCACCTGGGAATATTCCATTTAGACCTATAAGTGTACATGCTATCCATCCACAATAACCTCTCATTTTTTCCAACTCCAATCTGTTTGACCGTGTCAAAATTAAATGCATTCTTGCAAAATGCATCAATGGTATTCATCATGCCATAAGGCATAATTTTCATTTTGCGCCTCATGGGGCTAAATGGACTATTCCAACACATTGAGGTCGGTGGGTAAATGCTAGGGGAGGTCTCATTTCATGCTCCAAGTTTCCCAGTCATTTTGAGCTACAGGCTTCCGGCAAAGTCACTTAAGATCCCTAAGAGCCAAAAACTGCCAAAATTTGACAAAGTAGTTCTTAAAATTTACGGGACATGGAAATGTTTTGTTTGGACCTATAGGTGCACATGGGGTCCATCCATAATAACCTCTCTCAGTTTTTTTCAACTCCAATACATTGGACCGTGTTGAAATTAAATGCATTCTTGAAAAATGCATCAGTGGCATTCAACATAACCTTTCCATAAGCCATTTTTTTTTTGCACCTCATGGGGCCAAATGGATTGTGCCAACACATCAAGGTGAGTGGTTAAATGCTATGGGATGTCTCATTTCATGCACCAAGTGTCCCATTCATTCTAAGATATAGGCTTCCGGCAAAGTTGCTTAAGATCCCTAAGAGCAAAAAACTACCAACCTTTGATGGAGCAGTTCTTAGAATTTGTGGCACTTGGGAATGCTCCATTTGGACCTACAAGTGCATGTGGGGTCTATCCACAACAATCTCTCTCAGTTTTTGTCAACTCCAATCCATTTGACCATGCCAAAATTAAATGCATTCTTGCAAAATGCATCAGTGGTATTCATCATTGTTCGGATAAGGTGCCATTAACCTTGTAAATCCCAATATTGTATTTATTCCATTTATTATTTGTAATTTGTAATTACCCATAAGGGATGTACAAGTTTCACCAGCAATGGTAAAAATTAATTACTGGGGGTAGTAATTACGGAGTTACTACATTGGTAAGTTCCGGAGTTACTGACGGTAGTTATGGAGCAATATTTTATGGTAGGTAATTGTAAATATCAAGAGTAATTGAGGGTAGGCACCACCTTGGAGGAATCAACCATTTTTGGCATGTATGACACGTGTCATAAAGTTTTTGAGTGCATGTAAGAGAATCTATGACAATTGCAAGTTGTCATAAGATTCTATGACAATATGACAACTTATGATGGATAATTATTAGTTGTAAATTGCTATTCTTGGCTCTAGGCGCCCATATTAGGAAGATGCTATTTGGGGGGTGTTATGACAAAATCTATTATGGTTATGACTGCATTTACTACCCCGTAAGAGTCTATTCGTGTCCATGGATGCCCAAGGTTGCATGGTTGACTTTTGACAAGTGTTATGAGCTTGTAAGAAGTCATTGAATGTTGCATGATGAAGATTCCTAGGTGAGAGAAAATGGACGCCTTGTTTTATGAGTGAAATACTTATATAAGTACAATGCCATGTATGTGTTGCATATCTTAGTTTACAAGTACACATGTGTTGCTAGATTGAAGAATGAAGAGGAGACTGGAAGTGGATGTATTGTAATCTTGTTTTGAAGATAATACAACTTGGGCTTCTCTTCTTGGTGGAGTTTTTTCTCGCAAGGGTTTCTCCACGTAAACATTGTTTTATGTGTTTATTCTTTTGTTCCATTGCTACCTTGTGTTGTGAGATCTTGCATTCTTATGTTGTTGATTTGTGCCTCTTTGTTGTTTCTATCTTATGGTGATGTTATTGTTGTTACAAGTTTATCTAAGGTGGTTTTATCAACCATGTTAGAGTGGTTGATTTTAGCATCATAAAGAAGTTGAATCTCTTCATGGTATTTCAAGGATTAAGGCAACTTATATTTAGATTTGCATACAAATTTTAGATTTATATCTTGTAGTAGTCAAATCCTTGAATCTCACCATTTGGTATCATATCTTGGTGATTTTATGATTAACAATTAGATTAGAGATTGTTTGTTTATTCCAACAATTGGTATCAGAGCTTAAGGTTGTTCCATGGCTTGCATGTGCTTGTATGTGCTTGCATGTTCTTGCATGTGAGTTGCATGTACTTGCATGTTTCTTACATGTGTTTGCATGTGCTTGCATGTGAGTTTAATGTACTTGTATGGACTTGCATGTTGCTTGCATGTGATGGATTCATGGTAATTTGGTTCTGGGTATTGCTCCATTTTTTAATTTAGCTTGTAAAGCTTGTGAATTTGTTGGAAGGAATTGTAGAATGTTCAAGGTTGGAAGGAATTGTAGAATGTTCAAGGTTTTTGGGCTGCAGTGGATGTTCTATATGTTGGCATTGTTTTGCATATCTCTAAGATTGGAAATCATGGTATCTAACTCGCAAATGGATATTGTCAATGGGATCTATGGTGGGCATTGGAAACTCATGGTTGAGGATCTTATTTTTCATGGAGTTGGTCGTGTGTTTGTTCCTTACAGGATGGTGACCTGGAGCTCCTGTTTGGCAATATGTGAGTATCCTCTTGCTTGGTGGTTTTATTCCTTTACCTTGTGGTCATGTGAAGTGAATGGGTGTTCATGTTGGATGGTTTCTTTTGGTGTCCTGGTCACATGGAAGAACATTTATTTTTTGGACTATGGAATGGAATGCTTATGTTGGATTCATGGTTTTAGCCCTTGGTTACATGAAAGCATTGGATGATTTGCCACCAGTTGCATGTGGGTTGTGGAGTTGGTATTTTTGTGATATGGGCACTCTTGAACAACCTAGTTCCTCCTTTTGCATATTCATGTTATTTTGGATATGTAGGTTTTACAATTTTCCTGTTTCAAAAAGTTGTGGAATCGTAGATCTGTGATATTTCATTATTTCAGATGACATATATGGTGTGAATATATGGATGTTTAAGTGATTTCAAATTTACAGAGATGATTTTGTAGGTTTTACATGATAACAAAAATCTGTAGTTTGTAAATCTGTGGAAAGATTGTATTTAGACTCTTAGAGCATTCTCGATGGAAATAATTACATATTTACAGGGATACTTGTTGTGTTCTTATGATCTATGGTTACTCTGATGTGGATTTATTTCACAAATCAGGTCTAGCATTGATCCTAGTGTTTGAGTCTTGGAAATCTACATGTTATTCTTGATTATCTTTGTTTTGCATGTTATTGATGTGGGGTTGAATCTATTATTCAGTTATTTGAGATTGGAGCACTGACCATGTTTTTCTCCTTTGAGATGTTGCATGAGTGCAGGTCTTAGAAAATCATCTAATGAGGATTCTGTTTGGTTGGCCTCTTCTTGGTTACCTTGATTACATTGGTATGTTTATTGCGGTGAGACAAAAAGATGGTTTGGAGTACCTGATATAGTTGTTCATTAGAATCTATAGCAGTAATTTATGGTACATGAAAAGCTCTGTTCACTTTTAGTGAAGTTTTGGTAATGATGTAGGTCATGATACCATGTATACAACTAGATATCACTTTTAGTGGGAGTTTTGTGCAGTTACATGGTGTGTTTTATCTTCTTGGTTTGGAGATTATGGTTTACTTGACCTTTTGGGAGTTGTTGTGGCTACGGTGGTTTTCTTTGATTGTGTTGAGGCCATGGATGATCTTCATTTAGGAGATGGTTATCACGATGTCATGATAGCTTGGTTACATGTTTCAGTGGGAGCTTTTGATAGTGATGGTTTGATTTTTATCTTGTTGACATGTATAGCTAGTATCATGGTTCAGTGGGAGATTTGGCAAGATATGGTTCTCTTCATGTGATTTGAAGAGGTTTTAACATCTTGTTTCATGGAGGACCCTTAGAGTATTTGGAAAAGGTGTTATTGTTCTCCCTTTGGAGAGGATGTAATTCTCTTTGGTTTTGAGTATTAATCATTTTCTTGGAGTTTCATGATTTTGTAGGTTGCATTTGAAGTTGGCATGGATTGTTTAGTGGGTGCTCATGGATACTAGAGAGACTTGGGTTAGGCTGGAAATCTCTTGTACTTAGAGATATATGTTGGAGTGGTTACTTGTTATGAAATTTTTTCAACAGAAAAGACCAAGGAGCCTACACCTAGAAATGGATGTGATTCCATCTTAGACTTGATGATAAGATTGTCTTTATTGAAAGCTTATATTGCTTGGTGTTGTATGTATAAGACAATCTTGTATCCCACACTTGGTCTACTCAACAAGTGAATGATCTAAGAGGTGTTGTCCACCTGATTATTAGATGCATTCTTTATATGTATCTTGTCTTCTCTTGTGTATTAGTCTTGAATGTTGAGTTTTGAGGGCTTGTTGAGAAGTAGATGCATGATTTTATGTATTTCCGTTGTTCTCCTTGTAATCTTAACCTTGGGTTAGTTCTGAGGATTTGGTAGGAGAGGTAGAGGAGATGGTTAGTGGCTTTGGGAATATTCCCTTATGTTGTGGGAATGTTTGGCTAGTTTGATCTACTTTATGTGAGAGGTTTACATCTATTTCTGCCATGTTTTCATTTGAGTTGAATGGTTAGATGTTGATATCCTTTCAGTTTGGGACTGTTGAAGGAGATCTTACTTTACACAGTTTGGCACATGTTAGTGTGGTATAAGGACATGATTTGATTTGTATCTTCTCTCTTTCCTAGTATATTGTCTTCTTCCTGAAGGTTCTTATGTTTATGGAGTTGAGGTTTTGAATGGAGTCATGTGTTGTTATTTGTACCTCATTATTTTTTAGCAATAGTTTGATAACTCCTTGATCTCTTTCTTCATTGGTTGGAGGACTTGGGAGAGTTATTTGGATTGGTAATGAGAGATGTATTTTGCATATCATTGTATGCTTCTTTATCACTATTGTAGAGGAAAATTAATGCAGTGTAGACTTACCATAATTCAGAGGTAAACCTATCTGAACAGTCTGCTCTATCATTGTATTCCTACATTAAATTATCAACCAAGGAGCGTAAGCTTATGATGGCACTGCACTGTAAGTGCCTTCAGGGCTCATATTCTTCCTAAACTATCTTATCCAAACCTACTCAAATTATTCTATTCTGTTGGAATTCACAAAAATGCAAGAACAATAAAAATAGTTACATAATGTAGTGGCTACGGGTACCTTCAACATAAGTTGTAGATAAATGCTACAACAGGAAATTACAGAACTAACCCAAAATATTCAAAATGATAAGAGAACTAATGCTATCCTTCGGAGGACTTAAAGTAAAAAAAGCATGCATGTGTTCATGAACCATACTACTATAATTTGGCAATCAAAGTATTCTAATTGACTCGTAATGTATTTATATGTAAATAAAAAATAGATTTAACAATAATGCATAAAGGAATGAGGAAATAAATGAAGTGAGGATCAGTACCTTGAGTGGCTAGCTCAGGGGACTGACTCACTTAACTAGAAATCAAATCTAATTCAGATACTCACGCATCCTCATAACACATAGTTTCATTTATTTCATATCATAAATAGAATCTCTTCATATTGTATTCAATAATGACATTCCTTAATAAAACATCTCTAGATCTTCCAATATTGAAAAATAGAGCAACAACTGAGTAACTAGAAAATAAAGTAACTAACTTGACATCAAACTCATCCCTTCTAACTTATACAGAAATGGGAGAGTTTTATGTAACTACCAACTAACTTCAACCAACAATCCATTCCTAGATACTAGGATACATGTTTAAGATCGATTTATTAATCTAACTAAATAGAGGAAGGAGAGTCCTATTCAAACAAGAATTCTTATGCAACGGTTCGTATGAGGAACACATATAAGCTGCCTTTGAACAAGTCTACTTCTTCTGTATTTATTCCTTTCCATGATGGTTCACATTCATCCTCCAGCTACCTACACTTTTCGCATCCTAACTTCACTTCCTTTAATTCTCCTATCCTGCAACTCAATGCAAATGCTCATTTTCTTGATGCCATGTTCTCGTTGCATAGGGGTTAATTCACAAAATATATGCACACAAATAACCTTCATAATTAAACCATGGGATTCCATCTATATTGCACACATACTCATATTTAAATCATTCAATTGATAATATCATCACCATATTCCACATTAATAACATAGATTCAAAGTCTTGCAAAGTATATAAAAAGACAACATATAATGATGGTGATGTTGGTAAAGTGTCTGGAGGATCATATGGAAAAGTTCTAAAATCATATAAAAACAACATAAAAAGAGGTCAATATTTCAACCCATCAACTATGATGGAGGAGTTAGCCACATCCTCTATGTGAAGTGCTATAGGAGGACTTGTTAATGCTATGATCTTGTTTTTAGATTTGATATTACCTGTGCAGTGGATGTTCCAGAAAGTATATGTGTTCTGTATGGGAGGGGCACCTCTCTTGGGCTGGATACACTTTACTGCAGTGAGTTACTTAAGAGGTTTTTTATCACATGTCTATGTGTGTTGTTACCTTGGAGTCTTCTTTTGTAGGATGGTGGATATACAGGGACTAGTTTACAGATTTGGGTTGTTATATTGACAGCATGAAGTTCTACCTATGATATTTTGTTTACCCTGGATTGAGGTATGGATAGTTTGGATGAGCTAGCAACTTGATGTGGTTTCTATTCCAATTTGGTATGAGTGTGGCAGTCACTCAAAGTCATTTATTATCATTTGGATTTGATGCTTGTGTTCATGTATAGATTGGTGCAAGTTTCAGTGACAGTTGATATGTTTCACCTTGGCATGTTCCTTGTTCCATCATGGGTAATATGATGTGAGGATTTCTTTCTTGAGATGGTGGTTATCATGGTTTCTTTTGCAGGTATCTTATTGGAGCACAAACGCATGTTGAAGAATCAATGGTACATAGTTGGCTAAGGGATGTTTTTCCCTTGTTGAGATTTCCTATGGGTTGATTTACAATGTATAATGTCAAGTGGGAGAATGTTGGGTAAGGTGTCATTAACCTTGTAAATCCCAATATTGTATTTATTCCATTTATTATTTGTAATTTGTAATTACCCATAAGGGATGTACAAGTTTCATCAGTAGTGGTAAAAATTAATTATTGGGGGCAGTAATTATGGAATTACTACATTGGTAAGTTTTAGAGTTACCAGCGGTAGTTATGGAGCAATATTTTATGGTTGGTAATTGTAAATATCAAGAGTAATTAAGGGTAGGTGCCACCTTGGAGGAATCAACTATTTTTGGCATGTATAACACACATCATAAAGTTGTTGAGTGCATGTAAGAGAATCTATGACAACTGCAAGTTGTCATAAGATTCTATGACAATATGCAACTTATGATGGATAATTATTAGTTGTAAGTTGTTATTCTTGGCTCTAGATGCCCATATTGGGAAGATGCTATTTGGGGGGTGTTATGACAGAATCTATGACATTTATGATAGCATTTACTACCCCGTAAGAGTCTATTCTTGTCCATGAACGACCAAGGTTGCATGGTTGACTCTTGACAAGTGTTATGAGCTTGTAAGAAGTCATTGAATGTTCCATGATGAAGATTCCTAGATGAGAGAAAATGGATGCCTTGTTTTAGGAGTGAAATACTTCTAAAAGTACAATGCCATGTATGTGTTGCATATCTTAGTTTATAGGTACACAGGTGTTGCCAGATTGAAGAATGAAGAGGAGATTGGAAGTGGATGTATTGTAATCTTGTTTTGAAGATAATACAACTTGGACCTCTTTTCTTGGTGGAGTTTTTTCCCGCAAGGGTTTCTCCACGTAAACGTTATGTTATGTTTGTTCTTTTGTTCCATTGCTACCTTGTGTTGTGAGATCTTGCATTCTTATGTTTCTGATTTGTACCTCTTTGTTTCTACTATCGTATGTGATGTTATTGTTGTTATAAGTTCATCTAAGGTGGTTTTATCATGCATGTTAGAGTGGCTGATTTTAGCATCATAAAGAAGTTGAATCTCTTCATGGTATTTCAAAGATTAGGGCAACTTAATTTTCAGATTTGCATACAAATTTTAGATTTCTATTTTGTAGTAGTCAAATCCTTGTATCTCACCAATTGGTATCATATCTTGATGATTTGATGATTAACAATTGGATTAGAGATTATTCATTTATTCCAACAATCATAACCTTGCCATAAGCAATTTTTTTTTGTACCTCTTAAGGCTGAATTGACTACACTAACACATTAGGGTGGGTGGGTAAATGCTAAGGGACGTATCGTTTAATCCACCAAGTGTCCCAGTCATTCCAGGCTACATCCTTCTGGCAAAGTCACTTAAGATCCCTAAGAGCAAAAAATTGCCAAACTTTGACATAGCAGTTCTCAAAATTCGTGGCACCTGGGAATGTTTTGTTTGGACCTATAGTTGCATGTGGGGTCTATCCATAATAACCTCTCTTAGTTTTTGTCAACTCCAATCCATTTGACCATGCCAAAATTAAATGCACTCTTGCAAAATGCATCAATGACATTCAACATAACCTTGCCCTAAGCCATTATTTTTGTTTTGCACCTCATGGGGCCAAATGGACTACACTAACACATCAAGGTGGGGAGGTAAATACTATGGGAAGTCTCATTTTGTGCGCCAAGTGTCCCAGTCATTTTGGGCTACAGGGTTCCAATAAAGTCACTTAAGATCCCTGAGAGAGAAACTACCAAACTTTGACGGAGCAGTTCTTAGAATTTGTGGCACCTGGGAATATTTTGTTTGGACCGAAAAGTGCATGTTGAGTCCATCCACAATAACCCCTCTTAGTTTTTGTCAACTCCAGTCCATTTTACTGTGTTGAAATTAAATGCATTCTTGCAAAATGTATTAGTGGCATTCAGCATAATCTTGCCTTTAGCCATATTTTTTGTTCTGCATCTCGTGGGGCCAAATGGACTACACCAAAAGGTTGGATGGGTGGGTAAATTCTAGGGTAGGTCTTGTTTCATGTGCCAAGTGCCCCAGTCATTCTATACTATAGGCTTCTGGTAAAGTCACTTAAGATCCCTTACCAGAAGCTTGTAGCCCAGAATGACTAGGACACTTGACGCATGAAATGAGACCTCACCTAGCATTTACCCACCCACCCCAACATGTCAACGCATTCCATTCATCCCCACAAGGTGTGGAATACAAAATTCCACTCCTACCACCTTTCCACTGCATGAAACTGAAACATTTTTGAACAATGTGTTCCTTTCCACCATAGGCAAATGAAATTGATTTAAAAAATTGAGATAGGTATTTATAGGTGGACCTAACGTCCACCTATACATGCAAAGAAGATGTTCATAGGTTTCATGGTTTGATAGGACAACCGGTCCAAAGCTTGACACCTTTTTTGTCTTAGGGCTTTTAAGAGACTATCTCAGTCCCATGTAGCTAATAACAATCAGGAGGCTTTGCCACCAAAAATACACCGCCCCTAGCACTCACCCTCCCACCATGATGTGTTGGCATAGTTAATTTGACCCCACGAGGTATGGAATGAAAATTTTCACTCCTAGCACCTTTCTAGTTGAGTAAACTAAACTAAAGCTATGTTGTAATCTCCATTTTTAGGTCTTTCCTCTACTCTCCTTAGGTTGATCTAGTATTCTCACTTGATCCAATGTGTTCTAGGGCATTAATCAAAGGTGTTCTCCAATGTGTTCCCCAATGTGTTTTAGTTGCAATTGCCCTGGTCGACATGTATGCAAAGTGATGGGTGTAAAGCAAATGTAGAAAGGTGAAATGAGGATATGCAAAGCATGGAAACCATATATAAGGTGAAATGATGATATGTGAATCATGTCAAACATCTCTCTCTCTACGCCTCTCTCTTCCTCTCTTCCTCATTTTTTTGTGTCCATAACCCATATAAAAGGTGAAATGAGGGTATGCTAGACCTATAGAAAGTGAAATGAGGATATAATATCAAACATGTGTTAAACTATATCTCTCTCCCTATGTGTTAAAGTACATTGGTCACTAATGTACGTGCATAGAATGTGGGTAACAATTCCATCTTTTTTGTACATGTTCTAAGCCATGTATGATAAGATGAAAAGTGTATTTTTGTTCTATTTGCATGGGAAAGTAGGGGATGAAGCATGTATAGGTAACATGGGATGAAATGATGGTATGTTAGTATAATGTTGTATCATGTGCATACTTATTGTTTGAGAGCATGTACAACAAAAACAAGTTCACTTGGGTGTTGCAAGTATGTAATATCCATAGTTTCATGAAGTAGTAACAAGTTGGGAAACACGTACAACATGATTGCATGTTTTGGGGTGTTATATCACATGTATACTTGTTTTTAAGCACATATACAACTTGTAGTGGTTCATTGTCACATGTTGTAAACCATGTATGTGAAGATGAAAACATAGTTTATCCATTTGCATGAGAAAGTAAGGGATATAACATGTATTGATGACATGAGCAACACTACTACATATTCTTAAGTGTTGTAAATATGCATCTTGTTATTTCATCATGTTGTGCTTCATTGTAGCATGAATAAAGGATATAGGAATTTTGTTAGATGTTGTATTTACAGCTATCCTTGTAGACATGTATGCAAAGTGTGGAAGCATAGACAAGGCATGTGAACTATTTGACATGACACCTCAAAGATATGTCATCTCATGGAATACAATGATTACAAGATATGAACAAAATAGATTTTTTGAAAAGGCTTTAGAAACTTTCAAGAAAATGTAATTGTCATGTGCAAAGACAAATTCCATAACCTTTGCAAGTATTCTCTTTGTCTATGCGAAATTAGGATCTTTGGAACAAGGTATGGATAGCCATCAAAGAATAAAGGATATACGAATTTATTCATATGTTATATTTGTAGCTGCCCTTGTAGACATGTATGCAAAGTGTGGAAGCATAGACAATGCATGTGACCTATTTGACATGATGCCTCAAAGAAATGTTGTCTCATGGAATGCAATGATTGCAAGATATGCACAAAATGGATTTTTTGATAAGGATTTAAAGAAAATTTCAAGCAAATGCAATTGGTAGGTGTAAAGCCTAATTCCACAACCTTATCCAACATCCTCCTTGCCTATGGCAAAATGGGATCTTCAGAATAGGGTATGGGCATCCATCAAAGCATAAAGGATATGGGAATTTTTTCATATGTTGTAGTTGCAACTGCCCTAGGAGACAGGTATGCAAAGTGTGGAAGCATACACAAGCTGTGAATTGTTTGACATGATGCCTCTTAAAGAGATGCCATCTCTCAGAATGCAATGGTTGCAAGATATGAACAAAATGGATTTTTTGAAAAGGCTTTTGAAACTTTCAAGCAAATGAAATTGGCACATGTAAATCCAAATTCCATAACCTTTGCAAGCATCCTCCCTACCTCTGCCAAATTAGGATCTTTGGAATAGGGTATGGATATCCATAAAATAATAAAGGATATAGGAATTTTGTCAGATGTTGTATTTGCAGCTGCCCTTGTAGACATGTGTGCAAAGTGTGGAAGCATAGACAAGGCATGTGAACTATTTGACATGACACCTCAAAGATATGCCATCTCATGGAATGCAATGATTGCAAGATATGCACAAAATGGATTTTTTGAAAAGGCTTTAGAAACTTTCAAGAAAATGCAAGTAGATCGTGTAAAGCCAAAATCCATAACCTTTGCAAGCATCCTCCATGTCTGTGCCAAATTAGGATCTTTAGAATAGGGTATAGACACCCATCAAAGAATAAAAGATATAGGAATTTTGTCAAATGTTGTATTTGTAGCTGCCCTTATAGACATGTATGCAAAGTGTTGAAGCATAGACAATGCACATGAACTATTTGACATGATGCCTCAAAGAAATGTTGTCTCATGGAATGCAATGATTTCAAGATATGCACAAAATGGATTTTTTGATAAGGCTTTAAATAAAATTTCAAGTAAATACAACTAGTGGGTGTAAAACCAAATTCCACAACCTTAGCTAGCATCCTCACCTATGCCAAAATGGGATCTTCAGAATAAGGTATGGACATCCATAAAAGCATAAAGGATATGGGAATTTTGCTAGATGTTGTAGTTGTAACTATCCTGGGAGACATGTATACAAGGTATGGAAGCATAGACAAGGCGTGTGAACTGTTTGACATGATGCCTTAGAGAAATCCAGTCTCATGGAATGCAATGATTGAAAGATATACATAAAATGTACTTTGCAAGAATGTTGTCAACATATATATAATGTCATGAAAATATACACAATCTAATAAATACATAATGTCATGAAAATAACATATAGTGTATATATCAAGCCATATAGGCATGTACAAATAAAGCCATATAGGCATATACAATGATATACATCGGTAACATACAAAGTATGTTTATAAAGCCAAATAGGCATATGTAACAAAATATCCCAAAATCAAATTTCCTATGGATTGCTATCAAATAATCAACGACCCTTTCTTATCTATGAAAATGGAGAATCAGTCAGTGACTCATCCTCTCTCGCCCATCGACTAGACCTCCTTGATAAAGATTTTTGAAGATCCAGCTATTAGTACAATCAGACAATATCCACATTAATATAGAAAATATTCAAAATATATAACATGACATATGTAATCAATCACTTACTACTATCCAGTGATCCCTCTTGATCATTTTTTGTCTCTCTTTATATATCTCTAGACGGGTTGGAGTTGTGACCTCCTGTGAGAAGCATGAAGAAGCAAAATTGAGTAACCATCAATATCATTTATGTACATTAAATGATGTCAAGATAAAATAAGAAATACAAAATAACATTTACATGTTACTAGCTCATACCTCGATCAAATGATTTGCAGACAAAATAGTTGCAACAATGCCCACCTTCGTTGACTGACGAAGATGAGGAGTATCTTCCATACTTGTCAACATCTAAAAATAGAGTTCAAGGTTATTTGACCAAAATAGATACATAACATTATTGAAATGCATAATGATTAGAAATGGTAAAATTTACCTCAATCAAGTTGCCTCTGCATGGGGACCAAGGAAATCCTTATGATGGTGAAGCTCCAACATTGTCACGTCCCCATATCAAGACACTGTTAAAGTAAAGATTTGAACATGATAAAGATGGTTTGTAAAATATTATTTGGGATAATAGAAATAATTACATAAATAATATTATTGTATGAATATTTTATTAAAATTAAAATATAATATCCATATTATAAATAACAATATATATATAAATATATCTAATAATATAAATACGAATATTCTTATAATTATCTTACATTATAATATAAATACAAATAATATAATATAAATCATATATCATTTATTATGATATAAATGATATAGTATAAATAATATAAAATATATCATATATCATTTATTATAATATAAATGATATAATGTAAATATAAATAAAATAAAAAAAACATCTTTTAACCTATCCTCTTATGATAATGGAGTTAGGTATGGTTAGAACTAGTTTTACCACAAAAGGGAATTAATATAAAGTAATAAAAATAATAAGAGACATACCTCTTCGAACATATCCCTTGAAAGGGAAATAAATAAAGGTTGTGAGATAGAAGGAAATCATCATCGGAAGAAAAGAAAATTCAGTGATATAATTATAAACAATAATAAGAGAATACAAGGAAAGATAGACTCAGCAGTTCAAAATAGCCACTATAAATCAAGAGCTCCACAATAAATCAGATCTACACAAAGAAAAAGAATAAGAGGTAAATAAAAGTTTCAGCAGGTAAGTATATTTAACATGCTTATCTTATAATTATTAAATGTAAGATTTGTAAGTTTGGTTTGGTGTAATTTATGTCAAAAATAAAATAACCATAAGTATTATATGCTAGGCATATATCTATATTTATAGATGTGTAAAAATACATTTAAATTATAATAGAATATGTATGTATGTGATTCAGATTTTGGTTAAGTAAGTAAATAAATTTATATGTTAAAATAGCTAAAATCCTTAGACAATTAAGTGAATTAAATTGTGAAAGATATGGAACCATGAGGTACATGAATAAAGATGAAAACTAGAAAGAAGGCATATGGAAAGCCTCATTATGAAATCATGGCATCTTGTGATCCATGGTGGATCCCAAGATGAGAAACATTGGACAACCTTAGGACACAACTCATGATCCATCCAAGAGAGGTGTTCGAACCTCCTTATTAATCGCCTTTTTGTCCATCATAGTAGGGTGAATTAGGGATGTATATGGAACGTAGGTGACCCCAAGTGGATGAAGAACACCGCGTGTTGTGTGAAGTCCCTTGGGCCAAGAGATGAAGAACACCGCATGTAGTGTGAAGCTCTTGGGCCTATGATAATTTATGAGCTCATGATAATTGTGCCCGACGTGAGGTGACTCTCGATGGAATGAAGAATGCCGCATGTTGCATGAAGTTCCATGGAGCCAAATGGTGAGGAACACCACATGTAGTGTGAAGCCTCTGGGCCTCCGTAGGGATGAAATGTGCCCTAATACATCCGAACTTAGGTGGAAGACGAGGATGATTAATGAGAAGGAATCAAGAACCCAATCAAGGTGGAGTGTGGGAAGTGTATGAACAAATGATAAGTTGGAGACATTATATAAGGACATGAATATACAATTTGAATATGGATGAATAGTGATTATATTGTTAATATGATGAAATGAAAAGAAAATGGAACTCTAATGTTCTCTTTTGTGAGTTGAATTGTGCAAGGTCAAAGGAAAAATTTGGACTCACCAGAAGGGGACATTACAAGTGGTATCAGAGCAGTGATCCTGCCATCCTGTGAATAATAGTTAAATAAAAATAAAAAAATAAAAAAAAGGCAAGAATCAATGAAAACCCAGGTATGAATTTGCTAGAATAATAGTGTTTAATACATTGATAAAATATTTTAAATATATAGATGTAACATTAAAAATTAAAATTTACTCAATATGTTATGATGCAACATTAAAAAATTAAAATTTACTTACAAATATCTAATTAATAAATAATAAGGTAAAAAATAAATAAGAATAAAATAACTCTTAAAATTACATTAAGTAAATAGACTAAATGAAAAAGTAAAATAAAATAATTAAAATATCTCTATGGGTAACCTACGACTTGAAATGGCATGAGAAAAACAAATTAAAATATATATGTAAACAACTAGCTCCAAATATTTATTGTATTTATTGTGCACATAAACCTCAATAAATATAATGTTATAAAATATTATAGGATACCTAATTATAGTTGCTTGAGGACAAGCAATCTTGAGTGGGGAGGGTTGTCATGTCCTCATATCAAGACATTGTTAAAGTAAAGATTTGAACATGATAAAGATGGTTTGTAAAATATTATTTGGGATAATAGAAATAATTACATAAATAATATTATTGTATGAATATTTTATTAAAATTAAAATATAATATCCATATTATAAATAACAATATATATATAAATATATCTAATAATATAAATACGAATATTCTTATAATTATCTTACATTATAATATAAATACAAATAATATAATATAAATCATATATCATTTAAATTAAAATATAATATCCCTATTATAAATAACAATATATATATAAATATATCTAATAATATAAATACGAATATTCTTATAATTATCTTACATTATAATATAAATACAAATAATATAATATAAATCATATATCATTTATTATGATATAAATGATATAGTATAAATAATATAAAATATATCATATATCATTTATTATAATATAAATGATATAATGTAAATATAAATAAAATAAAATAACATCTTTTAACCTATCCTCTTATGATAATGGAGTTAGGTATGGTTAGAACTAGTTTTACCACAAAAGGGAATTAATATAAAGTAATAAAAATAATAAGAGACATACCTCTTCGAACATATCCCTTGAAAGGGAAATAAATAAAGGTTGTGAGATAGAAGGAAATCATCATCGGAAGAAAAGAAAATTCAGTGATATAATTATAAACAATAATAAGAGAATACAAGGAAAGATAGACTCAGCAGTTCAAAATAGCCAATATAAATCAAGAGCTCCACAATAAATCAGATCTACACAAAGAAAAAGAATAAGAGGTAAATAAAAGTTTCAGCAGGTAAGTATATTTAACATGCTTATCTTATAATTATTAAATGTAAGATTTGTAAGTTTGGTTTGGTGTAATTTATGTCAAAAATAAAATAACCATAAGTATTATATGCTAGGCATATATCTATATTTATAGATGTGTAAAAATACATTTAAATTATAATAGAATATGTATGTATGTGATTCAGATTTTGGTTAAGTAAGTAAATAAATTTATATGTTAAAATAGCTAAAATCCTTAGACAATTAAGTGAATTAAATTGTGAAAGATATGGAACCATGAGGTACATGAATAAAGATGAAAACTATGAAAGAAGGCATATGGAAATCCTCATTATGAAATCATGGCATCTTGTGATCCATGGTGGATCCCAAGATGAGAAACATTGGACAACCTTAGGACACAACTCATGATCCATCCAAGAGAGGTGTTCGAACCTCCTTATTAATCGCCTTTTTGTCCATCATAGTAGGGTGAATTAGGGATGTATATGGAATGTAGGTGGCCAAGAGATGAAGAACACCGCGTGTTGTGTGAAGTCCCTTGGGCCAAGAGACGAAGAACACCGCATGTAGTGTGAAGCTCTTGGGCCTATGATAATTTATGAGCTCATGATAATTGTGCTCGACATGAGGTGACTCTCGATGGAATGAAGAATGCCGCGTGTTGCATGAAGTTCCATGGAGCCAAATGGTGAGGAACACCGCATGTAGTGTGAAGCCTTTGGGCCTCCGTAGGGATGAAATGTGCCCTAATACATCCGAACTTAGGTGGAAGATGAGGATGATTAATGACAAGGAATCAAGAACCCAATCAAGGTGGAGCGTGGGAAGTGTATGAACAAATGATAAGTTGGAAACATTATATAAGGACATGAATATACAATTTGAATATGGATGAATAGTGATTATATTGTTAATATGATGAAATGAAAAGAAAATGGAACTCTAATGTTCTCTTTTGTGAGTTGAATTGTGCAAGGTCAAAGGAAAAATTTGGACTCACCAGAAGGGGACATTACAAACATCCACTTGTTCATCATCAAATTGTCTCTAAATAGGATTATCATTGATATATGACAAAAGTTTACATGTACTATATTTACAATCTTGTGATAAATTACATACCTGTTGACTAGACCTCCTCTCATAACCCTACAATGGATGGCTAACAGAAGTAGGATGAATACTTTGACCCTGGAATTTCATAGTACAGACTATTGCATACATTAATTTTGACTTATAATATCTATTTGTATAATTAAGTAGAGATTTCAAATACAAACATATTAAATTGTAGAACCTTCTAAAAAATTACCTAGGCATCAATACCAAATGTATCTTGCAAGATCTCATATGTGAGTGCAATATCATCCAATAAGGATGTCTCCATCACCTATCATTGCCCCTGCGTTGCATGGTCCTGACACTCTACAGCATCATCTAGAATGTCTACATGGGGAGTGTCCTGGGTCCCATAATCGCACAAATCCCCACATGATCTGCAAAGACGTGGGGATTGATGATGTGTACTGCACTCACGCTCATAAGCTTGCATAAGGTCGCTGTCATGTTGTGCTAAAGACTAGGTGACGAAACTCAGAGAATGCAATGTCTCCACCTCAACACTCTCCTTCAAAGTTGAAGGAAGTGAGATATGTTGTGGCCTCATGAGGGTCAAGGTGGATAGTTATGGTCACAATATGTCCCATGTCTATCTTGTGCAAAGCCACCACCTCTACCCTGGAACTCTTGAATGTCGAAGTAGTTAGGAATCTTGTTGTGGATGAACTCATAATAGAGTTTCCGCAAAAAATATTGTGGGACCTCATTGTTATTATAGGGAAGTTCATCAAAAACCATATACCATCTATCCAAAAAAATTTGGGATATATCATCGTGTACACACCAATGAATCAGGAATCGTTTGCAACTCTTATGTAGTGGTTGATTAGTTTTAGGATTGATAAAAAGTGCACATAATTCAGATTTCATAATTTTTTGTCTTTAACTTGTTTGTAAGATAATTTGTAAGCCTAGAATCGTCGACACCTCTCCCTATAGTCATTCCATTCAGTGATTTGGTTTGTCACTGAGTCAACATGAGAAATAATTACCTATAATGAACTAACAAGGGCTCTCCTATGATCAATTCTTGCATTTGGAGTTTTTAATGTTTGAACTAAGAATTCAAGCTATTTTTTGTTTTCTTGGATTTTCCCTAAATAATTTTCTTGTGTGTCACGTGGATGGTGAGGATGTGAAGGTGGGGTTTGAGGAGGGTTTTGAGGCTCCTCCTCACATGGAATTTGATCCCTTGGATTCAGGTTTTGCACTGGTTCATTAACTAAAAATTGAGAATATAAATTCAATTAAAATAATGAAAAAGAAATTCAATTCATGTTTTGAAATGTAGAAAAATGATAAAAACCCTACCTGCTTTTGTTTGCTAAGTTTTTTGCGCTCGTTCACGATGGGAATGGTGACGTGGCATCTTGCTCGATGGAATTCTCCTTCAATTTTTCCAAAACAAATTTGCCTTAAAACCCTACTCATGTTTTTCTCTTCTCTTGAAAATCATTGTGAAACAATGAGGCCGTGGGTCTTTGTTTTATTATATTTAGCAGTAAATAACATGATCGCATTATGATTTTCTAAGACTAAAAAGTGGGGTGGCCACTTTTTGGTCCCCTATCTTCATTCACATGCCCTTAGGCTAAGGTAGACCACCTTGGTTTTCATCTAGCCCCAGGAAAATGAGGGACTCACTTTTCAACAACCCTAGGTGTCTAATGCAGAGCATCCTAGGTCGAATGGCAATCTTGCATCAACCAAAAAATATTTCTTTTCATGCATTTTAATTAGTTTCAATCTCAGTAGAATTCACCACATGATCACATCAAAACTCGTGACACCAGATCAAAACTATACAGTAGCTCATGCACATCATATTTAGATTTCAAGAGCTTTGTACTTTTCTACAGAAAGTTATCATCATCAAAAGTATCTGTAAGGCATACTTGAAAACCTATTTATTAATTATGCTATTCTATTAAGTGCATTATTTTGAAATAGTTATTTAGATGATTTAATAATGTACAATTGTCATTTTATGCTTTCATATTTGAAAGAAATGGCAGTTATGTATTCAAGAAAGAATATTAGATATTAATTTGGCCGATAGACCATTCTATATGTGCACACATTTTGTAACTGCCAAAAATTTGGTAGTCCTATTTTTTGGTCGCCTAAAAAAAATGATCGTCCATATAAAATAAATGTTATATCTATTGTAAATTCAATAAGAGTATCGTCCAAACAAGAAAGTAGGCTTAAAACTAAACGAGAATCAGCGATTCAGCATGGGTATGCAAACTTCATCATTACACATTTATTTACCAATCTTTTATTTCTTTTCAATTCTTAAATTAGCCCATATCTGTGGATCTTTTAATATTGATAACTAACAATTAATAGTGACGAGATCTCGCGGTGTCATTTTGGAAAGGAAAAAGAAATGTGTTTCTTTGACAGGAGAAACACAATCGAAGTCGAAGATATCATCTTTTCATATATTCTTCCTACAGCAAATGGTCGATATAATAAGAGAGAGAGGTGGGGTGATAGAGCCGATACAAACTCAGAGGATTGGACTGCATTAATAGTATGCATTTCACTAACAAAACAGTGATTCTTTCAACCTGCGGTTATAGCTATCGTCTGGACGTTTAAACTTACCCAACATAGGCCAAATCTTATTAATTATAAGCTCTATGCATTTCAATTCACCATACAATCCAACCTTTTTTTAATTGACTTCAAGAGTATTGAAATCGTACTGCTCTAAAATGGCAGACAAGAGCTCCGAGGCCATTAATGTACGCTTCCTGGTAAACTGGACGTATCACATATGCTGAAGCCGAAAAGGAGTTTGTTGATCTTCTGGTTAGCTTTCTTATTTTGCCCACTGGTTCTACCCTCAAATTACTGTCTGAATTGGAATCCACTAAGAAAGTTGGCTACGTCTCCAATCTCTATGATAGCCTTGAAAAATTGCCCACTTAGTTTATGAGCACGGATAAATCCCAGCTGCTTAACTCCAAATTCTTAACGCCCTACTCTAATAACACTCTTAGAATTGAAGGCAGAAATTGTTACGTGTGCAGTAATCTTTCGTCTTCAAACATGACTCGCAATGTGAGCTACAACAGGGGAGAAAGATGTGCCTTTGGGCTGCCTATCAACTGCCCTATTCAGCTGCGGCAGAATACCAATGACAACCAGCCCAGCGGAAGCGGTTATGTGAAAGAGATGCTTACGTTTATAATAACAGATGACTTGAAGATAATAGTGAGTTCAACTATCACTAGTATAATGTTACTCAAACAACTCAATATCAAAGATTTATCCGATCTTGAAGAATGTACTGGAATTGCTGACCCCAACAAGGTCAGATTGTTTAGCTTTATTTCAATTTTTTTCGGCTAAATTTGTTGATGGGTTTTATTATGGTCGTTCAATTTTGTCACATTGGAATACTTTAACTGAGATTTTGGTAATACTATTAATTTTTTTCAAGCATTGGAGATTCTAGAGGCTTCTTTGATTCCAACAATTGTGCTTAAGGATGTTTTTGGACCTGCGTTTTCTGCACTCTACTTAAATATCATCCACTTCAACAGTCAAACAATTAATAACGATTTTACACCTCATTCACAATAAAAAGTGGTAAATATTTGTTTTATTTTTATTGGCTAAAATTAACTTCTGACTATTGAACTGGATGATATTTAAGAACAGCCCGTTTTCTGTGTCAGGAAAGGTCAAAATTGATGGCCGTATTTAGACATTTTTGCAGTAAAATACAATCACAATTTTAAAAAGATAGAATCATATGAAAGTAGAGATTTTGGTTAGACTGTTTGAATTATGATAATATATATATATTTGGTTTATATATAATTTTTATTGAAATATCACATTAAAGACACTTTTGAATAGATAACCGTCATTAAAAAATTGCTTGATAGTCAATCTCCACCGTCAAATTTAAGCATTGGTTGTTAGGCAAAAACAATTTTGATGTTGTATAAGTTATAGTGCTACATAGCTAAAATAAAACATTTAGTGTTTGAGAAGGAATAGGAGAACTCGTGAGCCAGCCATTTTTGAAAATAGCATAATTTATTTGGAATCCTAAAAATGGCAGTTGTTTTCATTTTCTTTGGTATCAAAAAATTGAGAATTAGTTGGAAAGCTTATTTTTCACAAAAATATGCTACTTCCTTCAGAATTACAGTAACACATTACAGTAGGGTAGTTTCTCAGAATTTTTTTATAATAGCGTGTATATTGTTACTATATCAATAATCAACTAGAGTCGTATAAATAGAAATTGTTTCCAAGAATATTAGTTCATTTGTAAATGTAATCAATTGATGGAAAATTAAACAGTTTGTAACCTTTAATGTCATATTGAGTCTGGGCAGATATAGTTTTACATCCTACTAAACAATTAGTAACATACAACGAATATAATTTTTTGGCCGATAGGCCATTCTATATGTGCACACATCTTGTAACTGCCAAAAATTTGGTAGTCCCACTAATTTCGTCATCCACAAATTTAAAATAAATGCTCATCCAAAAAATAATAAAATTAGTGGGATGAGCATTTTTTTAAAATTTGTGGATGACAAAATTAGTGGGACTACCAAATTTTTGACAGTTACATGCACATATATATTAGTGTTGTTACAACATACACAATATATATTCTTCCTACAGCAAAAATACACTCCACACTCTCAATGACTAATAATAGCCAACTACAATAACATCCGTTGGACACTAATTTCAACCTCATCGTGGGACTAGAGAGGTGGGCTAATAGAACAGTTACAAACTCAAAGGATTCGACTGCAATAATAGTATGTGTTTCACTAACATCAAAAGCTCTGAAGCAACCATACATGGAAGCAAAATTTATAACAAGGAACAAGCAGCTCTAATGATCGGCCACTACATTGAATGGGCAACGTTATTCTCTTCAATTTCAGTATATTAACCCACCTCAATTTTATCTTCATAATCTCCGTGCTTCCACCGTCAGATTGACAGTTGATTTATGAAAAACAAAGCTTCGCAGAACATTCTACAGTTTATGAGGGTTTTGTGAAAAAAATTCAAATTTCTGAAGGAAAAGATCAAAACCTGCTACTTGATTGAATATATAAATCAGGTATATATACAGTGTATATATCTTTTTTTATCCAGACATTTACAGAGCTTTTGTGGTGAGGTTTAACTAAAATTGGAGCAAGATGAGGATTATGATAAAGGGAGGTGTTTGGAAAAACACCAAAGATGAGATTCTGAAGGCGGCGGTTATGAAATATGGGAAGAATCAATGGGCACATATTTCTTCTCTGCTTGTTCATAAATCGGCAAAGCATTGCAAGGCCTGGTGGTATGAGTGGCTCGATCCTTCTATTAAAAAGGTAATTATGGTTTACTTAAATTTGTTTAGGGTTTTGTATGCGAGGCTAGAGTTTATTGTATATTTATAGAAGTTTATTTTTTTTGACAAGAGTCGTACACTTGAAGCATTCTTCTTCTTTATATCTATAAGAAACTGGGTTTTGTTTTGAACTAGGGTTTATGTTTTGTATTTTTATGCTGAAAACTGTTTAATTTTGTATAAGTTGGGACGTATTTGTAAGAAATCCATCTGCAGAGCTGCGATTGCCAGCACTAAATCCTCTTAGGACCCTACTTACCATGTTTATCTATTTCTACAGTGGAAATTGCTGCAACAACTTTCAAGTCAATAAATTCAAATTTGTAAGAAATTTAACTCATCCATATTTAACCATTTATGTAAGGATTGAGATGCACAACTGAGGCTTCTGGTGAATCTCCCAATTTGTGAATCTTCAGACCTACACAGGAAAGCACACCAGAAAGACAAATATCAAGAGACCCTAAAAATGTGTTGAACTAAAACCTATATGGCTTAATATTATGAAATCTCAAAGATTTTAGAATGTTTAGTTTGATATTATGAAATCTCAAAGATTTTAGAATGCTTAGTTTGATTTGGCATTGTGGCTTAATATTATGAAATATCAAAGATTTTAGAATTCTTAGTTTGATATGGCATTGTGCATTTACATTAAAAAAGATTTAATCATGGTAAATACCAATATATGTGTAGTAGTTTGTCCATTACATTAAGAAATTAAAGGTTTCTGGCATGTGAAGTTTTCTCTTTGTTTGCAAATAGGACTATATGAAATAAAGTTTTGCTCATTGAAGGAGGTCATTGACCTCCAAATAGATCATTTGTTTCTTATCTCTTGAACCATTTAACTTATGAGGAACCCATCAAACATGCCAAATGTTGTAACAAGAACAACTTAAATTAACAACCTGTGTCTATGGCTGCCTATCATGCAAAAATAGTGCCCACTTAAACAACAATTTGAATGCAATATGCTCAATATTGGATGATGGAGGAATGACCATAGGCTTCAAGAAACTTGAAATCTGGTAAGAAAAAATATGTCAGATAAACTATAGAGCCTATTATGGCATCAAACAGATTATGTCAAAACAATTTTATTTACAAATGACAAATATGTGCTGCATTTTGTCAGAGACATATGTGAATGTGTTTGAGGCAGAAAGTATTTGTTAGAACCATAGTCACCAAGAGATGTAGGAGTAGACAACGCTTTAGGGTCCCATCTGCATATACAATATAAAGTTAAAAATTAACTATTGTAAATATAAATAGAATAAAATAGAAGAATCTTAATGTCCCTAAGGCCAAAGATAATCTATGGGACAGCAGACCCTACCATTTTATCTTTTTGATTTGTTGACCCTTTTCCAATAAAATTGCTAATGAGCTCCCCCATTTTCCCAACCTTATCCTCTTCGAATAAGTAGTCGTTAATGCATTTGCATATTTATCCCGAATGTCCTTGTAGGCTTCACAATCTAGAATAAAGTGTTTTTCTAATTCAACTATGCTAGCCATGCAAAAGATACAAACTCTTTCCTCTCATTCTTCTTTAGGCCTCTTCCATCACTAGTTCTTAATTGTGCTATAAGAATCTTCAACCTCCGTGGGGCATTCACCCCTATGTATGCTTCTCAGTTGTTGGCTAGCTTTAGGTGGAGGATATGCTAGAGTTGGCTTGCCTTACCGAAGAATATGACACACAAGAACTCCACCTTATAGTAGAGAAAAAATTGATCATCCCAAATGTGCTCATGCAAATAAGATAGAGGCCCTTCTACAAGAACCCGTGCTTAAAAGATTATCTCCTTGTCTTCCCCTTGTCATGAGCACATTGGTGACCTATACATGTATCCAATTATGTGGCGAAGGCATCATTGAAACCAAAGCAAGAGTGGATGTGGTGACCTCTGTTATCAATGTCAAAAAGCTTGGAGATATTATGATGTTAACTGCAAGAGCAACCACGTGTACTTCATGAATATTCCTAAAGAAACTTCTTTCAAGAAAAAATTATGATTGTGATGATGCAACTTGCATGCCATGCATTCAATTGTCATATTTTCCTTATCTTACCATATTATACCATGCCAATTCCAACCCAAATATGGCTTTCAATACAACCATATCTGATATTGGATTTTTTCTAAATAATTTCATTAAATTTATCTTCTCATATTGATCTATGCATATTATCTTCATAGAGGGATACTGCCATGGTTTGTTGTTTAGAGAGAAAAAATTGGGAGTTTATGTTGTAGATATATGCTTTGCACCTAGAGTCTCTTATAGAATTTGCTTCCTGCTCTATCAGCCTTACATGGAGCAGCAACTCTGAAAGCAAAAGGACACATAGAGAATTATGGAGCCATGACTCTATTGTTCCATATGAGAAGAGATCCAATCCATTATCTTAGTTTAGTGGAGAGTTAGTTCCAATGGATAATGAATCATAAAAAATAAAAATAAAATAGAGTAACGAAACCTTTTGTACCATTTTATTTGATGTATTTTGACTACAAACAATTCTACGTAAGGAAATTTCCATTTTCATATTTGATCAGCAACTTTTCTAAAGCTTGCACTCACTTGTTGAACATATTGTTAGATATTGTCTATGATGTTTGTAGTGACATCCCTGCTTGGCCAGGTAGAGACTTATTAGAGGGATAATAGAGATGCCATTTTGGTCTTAAATTGCTCTAATGGAGTTTGAATGCAACAATGTGAAAGAGAAATGGATATGGATTGAAGGTATTAAGCATTTTCTTTCACTGGCACAAAATCAAAACAAACAATAGGGCAATATTCTCCACATTGGTCAGATTTGGTGTATCATGGCACCAATTTAGTGTGCTTGCTTTCAGAGGTTGGGGATTGTATAATTCCCATCTGAATGAAATAATGAAAGAATTAGTGTGCTGATATGTATATATAACTTGGTTTGGACTTGCTAGGGAAGTGCTACCGGCAACCTACTCATAGAAGATGCTATGAGATTTGATTTCATATACATGTAACTTATATTAATTTTTCTGAGCCACAATCCATGGTTTCTGAATCTTCCTATAATTTTTCATATTGTTATTTATTAATGCCCTCAATATATTAGGAGGAAAAAGCTATAAACTTACTCTTTATTTATTAATGCACACTGTGAAACACACATACACAATGAAAGCCAAAGTTCATACAAACACACAAAGACACACAATTAACATCATTAAAGTTTATTCGTAAACACATTCCACACAAAGTGAAAATCAATGTTCATTCATATGCCACATAAAATGATAGCCAAAGTTCATTCATGCACACACAAAAAAAAGAATCTTAGTTATTTCAAGCATATTCCACATAAAGTGAACATCAAAGTTCATTCGTACACTCCACACAAAATGATATCCAAGGTTAGTACAAACATACCAGAGTTCAACATATTGAAGTTCAAGCCTATAGTGAATGCCAATGTACACGGTTTACATAGTTAAAGGTAAAAGTTCACACACACACAATAAGAGGATCGAATCTAAGTGAAATGTAAAATTCAAACACACTTCATACAAAGTGAATACCAAAGTTAGTTCAAACAGTCAAACACACAAAAAGTGAAATAAAATTCAAACACATACTTGGCATACACACAAAAGTAAACATAACATTCAACATGCCAATTTTCAATTTACACTAAGTGAATGCTAAAGTTCAAATGTACCTAAACACACAAATAGTAAATAGATCAAATAAATGAATGACAAAGGTAGTTTCCTCACATTTCACACACACAAAAAAATGAATGTACAATTAATCAAACAAATTAAGGGGATGCATATAAATATGTGTGCCCAGGGCTTAAATTTGACAGTCCACCTTGCCTGTCAAGGAATTTTTTTCCTACAGTTTAGTCTTCAGTATTGATGACAATTAATTTTTTAAATGCAAGTCAAAATTTTATATATAATGTTGGAGCTTTCTCAATTCAAAACCCAAATCGGTGAATGCTTTACCAAGTGAAAAAGCCTAAGATAAATAAAATATTTTATAAAAAAAACAAATCTAAGGAAATTTTTTAAAAATAATAGAAGTTTCTATTAAAAATTTAAAAATAAAAGTAAAAAACTAGTATAAAAAACAAATCTATTTCTTAAATAATAGAAGTTCTATTAAAAATTTTAAAAATAAAAGCAAAAAACTGGAATAATATATTCTATAAAAAATAAATCTCGAAATTTTTTCTTAAATAATAAAAGTTCTATTAAAAAATTAAAAAATAAATGGAAAAAATATATATTATATAATTTAGAATGAATATATAATTATATTCATAAAAGACAAATCTAAAAATTTAAGATATATTCTTAAAAAACAAATCTAAAAATTTGGGATATATTCTATTAATAAAAGATATATATTTAAAATGAATATATTATTATATTCATAAAAATAAATCTAAAAATTTTGGATGTATTCTATTAAAAAACAAATCTAAAAGATTTGGGATATATTCTATTAAAAAACAAATCTAATATATATATATATATATATATATATATATATATATATATATATATATATATATATATATATATATATATATATATATTTTCAGATTTTCATATTGATTGTTTTTTTACAGTTTTAAAAATATATTACTTGTATATCAATACAGTTAAATATTTATTTTTATTGTATTTTACAACTAAAATCTTTAAATACAGCTATACAACTGTCAAATTTAAGCATACGTATTGACCATTTGATAGCACTTTTGGTGCTTTTACTAATATTTATCACAGCTCAGGTTAATGGAGATAATTTTAAATTATGAAAGAGGAAGAGAAAAGGGAAGCCCAGTTTGGCAGATGAAAAGTCATGATGTTTAGTTTTAAAAAGAGGAAGAAGATGGTGTGGAGTGCAGGGCATGGATTGGGAGCACCGAGAGAAATAGATTTGGGAAATATTGCGGTAGCTTTGGGGGAGAAAAGATGGATTTTAGGAGAAAAACTAAAACAGAGGTATGGAGATTAAGAAAATCTGAGTATGGAATTTTTAAGCAACCCAGGTATGTTATTTTACAACCACAATAAGTAAATTTAGAATCTATGAATACATTCGCTGGTTCTATATAATGGATTGAATCCAATGTATTTTGATTTAATACATGCTATTTTAAACAAGTTTGATTATTTCTGATGTGATAATCTGAATGACTGGCTTGAACTTAGATCAAAATATAGTGTTGATTGAGATTGCGCACCATGCATTCATGTCTACCCTCCATTTTTTGTGTGCATATCTACCTGGGTTTTCGTTTGAACAGGGTTGTTAATGCTAGCAGCGATTTGAGATACATATAGCACCATCTCTTCTCATGATGAGATACAATGGATCTGCCAATGTTTTAGAGGGTCACATACGTGATTTATAGATAAGTGTTTGTTTGGCTTTAGCTTCTATGTTTTACTTCAACACCTTAAACCAGGTCATTCTATGTGGAGTGATTGAGTCTCTCACAACCACATGCCTACCAATCTTTTGGGAGTCGATGGGTTGTGGATTTATGGCCTTAGCATTCCAATTTGATGAAGTGTGATTTGACCTTCCATCAGGAGACAAGACAAACCTCAGTATCATCGGGGATTTAATTCCCAATCATCTATCAAGGCTTTGTCATATGTAATTGTTTACCTGTTTCTGTTCTTGAGTAATGAAACCATGCCAATTAAAAGTGTATCTAGTGCCCTTTACATCAATATAGATATTGGTGATAAATTGTTGGAACTAAGTACCACTTGATCTAATTGTGAACTGTCATAATTACTGTTAAAGATATGCTTGAAAACTATAAAAGATAAATTACAAAAAGGAGACCGTGAGTTTTGATTTTTTAAGGAGCGCTTATGCCAAGAAGGAGAATCGCTTAAGATTTAGGAAATCGTGGGAGAAATTGTTAGACTTTGTGAGTAGTGGGGTGACGTGAGAAGAAGCACAGCGAGGAGTGGAGACGCCTTCTATTTGGAGCTCGTTGTTATGTTTGGAATTTTGATGTATCTTTATGTCTAGAGGCGTTCCTACATTCACAGCACGAATGGGAGCTGAAAGATTCTGGAATTTCTATGTAAACTTATAAGATTCCTAGAATCTTTATTACGCCTAGAGGCGTTCTTACATTCACAGCACGAATGGGCGCTGAAAGATTTTGGAATTTTTATGTAAACTTATAAGATTCTTAGAATCTTTATTAAAAATACCAAATACTCACTCCACAAATTAAAAAAACTAAGAAGTTTAAACGAATAAAAATAAATAAATAAATACATGGTGGATGGAAAGAAAGGTGGATGGCAGTTTCATAGAAGCCATCAATATGCACTAAGATGAAAGAAAGAAATGTTATGGAATGGCATATGAAAAGACACACATTCAATCTATTTATATTGACTCCTTCTTTAATTTTTTTCAAGTGTAGAACAAACATATCAAATTATAGGATTTAAGGTGAGTGTCTAAATTGATTTAAAAAAAATAGGTGCCTAGAGAAGATATCTGTCACAGTACTTTAGATATATTTTTTAAATATAAATATACTAGTTTATTTCAGCTACCCAATACATATCCACAATTATAAAGAAACTGTAGTTTTAAAAGCTTATTTCATATGTGAGAGGGGTGCGTAAGTTCTTTAAAGGCGTTTTGTATTTTGTATCTTTATGCGTTATATATCTTTATGAGTTTTATATCTTCATTATAAGACATTTTACTTCTTTATTGCTGGCAACGGTTGTGGAATTTGGCTTTACGTCTGCCAATTGCATTTGCTTTATGAACGAGAACTATGTGTCCGAAACTTTTCAATTCTCTGGCAATGTAGTACAGACTTGGCATTTGATCTCGAACATGTAGGTAAACTTTATTTGGATAGCAATAAATTTTGGCTCTATTCATGTGTAGCAAATTCATATTTAGTAGTTATGAACAAATTTACAGAGTGGGATACAATATTGTTGGAATATTTCATATGTATTTTATTTATTGGTGATTATATTATAACGAAATAGAGAGTGTTTTTATCTAAGTTTAGTTTGTTTGAGTAGAATAAAGATGTCTTTGTGTATATAATTGCTCCGTGCTCCTTCAACACCTTGGATGAAGTTTAAAGATCCTCTTAAATCTAAACCTTTCCTTGCATATAAATCGGTCTTTTGTGGAATATACTTATAGATCAACCACCTTTAGTTTATGATGCTTAAATAGACCTTTCCATTTATTAGAGTTACTAATTAGAACTCATCATTATCTTCTAAATACGTTTGATTTTGGAAACTCTTCTCTCTCTTCTTAGTGTGAAGCATATCAAATTAGCAATTGTATAATTATTCATAGATAGAATTAGAATTTCCTTGTATTGCTTATTAAATTCTTTTTACCCAAATAAGGTAGAAGCTCAAATATTTTAGATATATCGATAGAATAATGAAGTCATGTTGTAAGTATTGTTAATAATAAAAATATGTTTTATCTAATAATTGATAAATTCTTTATTATTGTTATATAGAGGTAGATTCTCTTATGATATAATTATCAGAATATCCCATTAAGATATATGTTTCTCTTGGTTACAAGTTAATATTAACCATGTTTTAGAAGAAGAATGTTCTTTTATTGAAAGGAGAACTTAGATTAGCGATATCCTTAAGCATGTAAATGAACCATGAGGGTTATAGTTAAAGGTAATGATTAAATTTTCAAGACTAGTTGAGTGATAAATCTTCCTTGAGTTTTTCTTACATATTTGTGACATGTGATAGTAATTTTTTTATGAAATCTAGGTAATGAGATAGAATTGAACTCATTCTTTGAAAGGAGATTATGATTATCTTATTGTTTTCTTGTAAAGCTTATGAGAGCTCATTTGTGAATTGAGTGAATGATGAGAGGTAATTATACCATAAGCTTGTTTTATCTTATGTATGAAGTGAAATTGTGAACTTGTATTTAGAGAAGTCTTTAACATGTGAATGGCCTCTTAGAAGAAAGCTCATTGGAATTTTATTGTGAAATTAAGACTGTGATTATGGTTGATTAATATTTGTCTTGTAATAATGTATAGTAGGTGTTATCACCCAGTTTTGCACCTTTGCATACAACTGTGAAACCTCTACAAACTGGAGTAACATGGGACTGATCTCTCAGTGTGGGACTTTGCTAAATGAGATCAGACCTCTGGAGAAGTCCGGCTTCCTCTCTATAAGCCTAATGCTCAGAGAAATTCATCTAAACCTAGTGCTAATGCTTGCTGGGAAAAGGGTTAGAAGGAATGCTGGAAAGAAATGCTGAAATAAACTAAGTGATACACTAGATTTAAATGTGTTTGGCTGCAACTGAATAGACACAGAAATAATCTCATAGCTGGAAAGACATTACATAGACCCATATTAATTTTAGAAAGGTCCAGAAGAGCAGACACAGGCCAAAAAATAATAAGAGAGAGGCAAAAATACCAGTTTATATTGATCATAGAGGCCAAATAGCCATTACAAAGAATAGCCCAAAAGAACAACCAACAACTATACATCTGGTTTTACATGTATATATATATATATATATATATCATTTCATTTTGGCCTCAATCCCTTCCCATCAATTTCCCCGATGGGCTGTGTATTAGAAAATATCTCTGCCTGAAGGGACGTCCACCTGCAAGAAGTTATGGCACAAAAAGATCTGAAACTGGGCAGATAGAAGATATTTTCTAAGTCTTCAATGCAAGCTGCATAGTCATCGATTTGTAGCAATAAATGCAACAAATATCTGCATTTGAATATCAAATGTCGCTGCTGAAACATCGCGCTGGCCAAAACATGCAAAGCTAGATCTGAAAATGAAAACTAAAAAATCCCCCCAAAAACCTACTCAAATGAAAGAGGAGGCAAAAATATGTACTTTTGCCTCCTACAGCATGTCGAAATTCACTGAAATGGGGAAGATACAGGCGGTCAAAAATCTGGTCAACTGCATGTATATATCGCTTCTGCATCTGCATGTATATCGGCTTCTAAAGATAGCTCTGAATCTAACTTTACATGTACAAACCCCTTTGTATGTATCTCTGCTCTTTGGCACCAAAAGGCCTCTGCAATCACTCCAGAAAGATGCATTTGAAATTGCTTTGTATATGCAAGAGCCTTTGTATATGCATTCGCCACTGCCATGTGGCACCTCCTGTTTTGCCGTTGTACCAAAGCCGTGACCCATCGCTGAAGAACTACACCCTCCATCGGCCTTTGGAAAGACCCAAAAAAAAGTTGTTGATGCATCATGTCTGGCCGAAAACTCCCTTACATATCGGCTTGAATATGCAAAGATACAAGCAAATATACAAACAACTAGCACATGCAAACGTGCATTTTGCCCTTTGTAATCATGACTCGCATATGCATACAATCGCCCTTGTATATATAAGTCACGAACTTCAAACTCTTAAAAAGCAGATGGGAAACATTTTGAAATCCGGGTTGTATCTAACCTCCTTTGTATCTGCAAACATACAAGTCGCGGACCCCAAACTGACCATTAACTGTATTTGATTGCTCTGTCGGGTCCAGCCTGTATCTTTGATCTTTGTATATCACTAACTTGTATATCGCAATATACAATCGCCCATATACAAGGTGGACCCAAAAATTTTAATAAAATAAGTTAAAAATGCAATCGGGTCCGGCTTGTATATAAACGTTTGTATATCGGCTTTGTATGTGAAAACATACAAAGCAAAATATACAAGCCACTGTAGCAAATGTATCTCTGGTGAAGGTCCCTTGTATCTCTGATATACAATTAGCCTTGCATGCGCGCGGGCCCCACCTCTTGCACATTCGGCCTTTGTATGTTTCTCTGTATGTTTAACATGTATATTCAAAACATACAAGCGAAATATACAAAGAAACATACAAGACCAAATGTGCATTCCACTGTAGTGGATGCACCTGCATGTTTGAAAACCTTGTACCCTTTCATTGCATGTGCAAACATACAACACAAAATGCACTTGAAACCCGATATACAAGAGGGAATTTTCCTTGCAATGCATCTCCTGCTTTGTAGATTTCTTTCCTTGTATATCTCCATTGTATGAGCCAAATATACATGCAAACCCAATATACATTCAGCGAATATTCTGGGGATCTGCGATGTATATTCCATCCTTGTATCTGCCCTTGCATCCTTCCAGCAAATATATATTTGCTTGTATGTTGAAATTACAAAGGCAAACATACAAACCTTCCAAACATACAAAAGGGGAAACTTGAAGAAAAATGCGATAGATGCACAATATACCTTGTATGTCTCACTTGCATATCGTTGATATACAAACCGGTAATATTCCCAGGGACCTACGGAAGATTCCTAAAATGTATATGTCTCTCCTTGGCCCGATATACATTCAAAAAATGCATAAAACCTAATTTTTTCAACATCTTCTAAGGCCGACGGAGATCTGCAAGCCCGCCAAATGAACATTTGAACTGTATGTTGACCCAAACTTTTGACCATGAATAACTTCTTTGTTTGGCCGAATTTCAGGGTGCTGTAAAAAGCAAACCTGCCTATTTTTTCAAGCTCTTTCCAATGGTAAGGTTCTTTAGGCAAGGCTTCTTAGGAAATTTGGCACTTTTGCTTTATAGGGACCTTAAAGAGGGATTTTCAAGGAAAATACCAGGTGGACTATTTGGCTCTGAACAGAGGAAAAAATAGGATAACAGTAGGAAGATACTTGTCTAAAATGTTAGTATTTAACTTGTATGTTAGAAAATTTCCTTCTTGGGACTAGGTAGTGTTTCCATTTTTTTTATATAAAATAAAATATGAATTTGGTATTTATATGAATTGTTATATTTAAGTCAACCATTTGGTTTCAAAACAGGTTGTCTGAACTACGATGACTCTGCGTTGCACGTACGTAGGCAAGGCCATTATTGATGAGCCCCCGAGACATTAGGTCAGCCTTAGGGCCTTAGGCTTGAAATTTGCTATCTGATGTATTTAATGATGAACTTTATGGAACTAATGTCTACATTCAGTTGTGCAATTATAGATCTGTGGATCAAGCAAGAAAGTGGAGTTAAGGTAGAGCAATCCATCTCGAGAAAAGATGTTCATATAACTTTCTTTGTGAATGTGTAGAGTTTTATAAAGATGTTATACCCTATATTTACAGTTACATTGATTTGAATAAAATTTATGTTTATAAGTTAAAATTTGAATATTCTCTTCTCTGACATATTCAATAGTTTTATTGTTATTTACAGATATTTTCTTGAGTGGGCATTACAGTATCAGCAAGGTTCACAGTTCAGAACATTCAACACTTAGTTCATCATACCAAGTTTGTGACACCTTCTTGTGAATTGCGACACCCAATGGAACATCTCACAAGGTAGTATGGGACCAGAGGCATCTTCAATTAGAATTGCAAAGTGTTTCCTCAACATTTGGAGCTTCATCACCGAATTTAGGCCAACCTACACATTTCATAGAGCATTGAGATTTGGAAAACCTTGCGGCCAACACAAATCATTCCTTGAGCTTGGAAATGCTATATAAACATATCTTAGATCCATTTGAAGTCAATCATTCAAATTCTATCTATTAGATACATTTTTAGAAGCCAAGTTTGTGAGTTAGGAGTTAGAGAGTTAGATAATAGGATGTGCTCAATTGCTATATCTTTGCATACTAGATTGTAGTGTGCATGTGGCTGGCCTATGAGCCAATTGTAATCATTATGATGTTGAATCAATGAAAGTCCAATCTATTTTTTGTTTATGTTTATTTCTTTGTGCTGACTTTAAGTTGCACGGTAGGATAGTCCTTCATCATAACCCTCCATCCATGACTACATCAAGTTGATCCGATTTGATCTGATTGTAGAGGATAAATAAAACATATGGATTTTTAATCTACGAGATCTTAAAAGTTATATATGACCTTGAAAGGTAATGTGAATCATTTCAAATGGAACCCCAACTATAGAAATGTTCCAAGAAGATTTATAAATATATCTTCACTTCATTTTAACCATGGAGATATTAAAACAAAACTATTGTGGGCCCTATTGGCAAGGGATAAGGGGTCACAGACTAGAGTTCTAAGTCCTAGTGTCCCTTATGTAGTCTTTATACCCTATTTATGATAGTGAGAGAAGAGTTAGATCATTTGTGGTAGGAAATGGCATAGTGTGGTAATAATAACATATAATACATCATGAATGTAAATCTTAATTTGTCAAATAGTCCTTCAAAACCCTTATATCTTCATTATATATATATCAAGTATTACAAAGGCATGCATGTAACTTCTACTCTGTTCTATATTCTCCTCTATTTGTCTTCTACTCTCTACTATTACTTCCAATATTCCTATTTAGAGATGTGTCCCTTACAAAATAGGTATGTTCCTACTAGGCCTAGTCAGCCTTGTGCTCTACATTCCATTTGCGGCCAGTTGTGGTGGTTTTTGATCTTTGTTCTAGTTGTGGCCAACATCATCCCCCCTCTTTGAAACCATGTCTTGTCCTCAAGACATGCAAAACTAGTTTGCCAGTAGAATATTTTTATATATGGTCTTAATTTGTGCAAATGTTGTATCCCATTGAGTTTTTTCTTGTTGTAGTATTTGGATTTGTCCATGGGTTTGAGCCAATGTTTTCTCTGCCTCTGCAACCTCTGTTGGGATTTGTATTTGTTGTGCAGTCTTCCTTGCTTCACTCAATATACCTGTTATGTACGCCAGCCTTAAAATTACCACCTCTTAGAGCTATTTGAATTGAATTTTGATTAGCTCCCTTTGATCTTGCACTTGCTAGAACTGAATGTACATTGCTTCTACTTGGGCCCTTATGCTGCCATCTATATCTTAGACTGGGTCATATGTGCCTGCCACTTGTAGGATATGTGCCTCTATCTGTTCTATTTGGTTTTTGAGTCTTTTTGTGAGTGCAATTCACTATAGGAAAAATTGGTACAGAGTGTTGATGTCATTATTTGCTTATTGCAGAGTGTTGATATGTGTTTCTAACTATGTGTGTGTGTTGCATCACACTTCTTTCTTGCTTCATCCATTCTATTCTTTTCCATCTTTACTTTCAGTTTGTTTCCAATGGTGGTGGCTTGAGTATCTATCTCTATTTTGATCTCATACATTAACATTTTTAATTTTTTCCCCATTGGTAATGATGTGTCTCTTTGCAACTAGGTTAGCTTATTCTGAATTGCAGGTATAGCATCCTCTAGCTGCTCCGCACTATCCACATGTTACTTCAATATCTCTTCCTTAGTTGTGCTATGAAAAATGTCCCCTAATTGGAATGTTTTTGAATTAGGGAAATATTTGAAGTCCACTTGTGACCCTATCATAGGTAGTTGCAACAGTTGTGAGGTAGGTATTGGTTGTATCTGCTTTTATTGCACCAGAAAGTCCTTGATGGATTGCATAGGAGAAGTTGCGGTGGAGGAAGAGGCCCTTGGTGGAGAGGATGGTTGCTTCTATGGTCCCTCAAACCTACTAGCTATGTGGTGGGCTACCTCTAGAAGGTGTTTCCTTTTCTTGTTGACTCTTCTTTTCTTCTTTCATTAGCACCTGATAAGTCTTCCTTGTAACAACAACTATTTCTTTTTGGATTTGTCCTTTTGCCTCTTCAATTAGGCCCATTAGTGTATCCACCCTTTATTTAGTTATCAACTCCTTTGCTTGTAATTGCATCAATTTTTTGTTTTGTTTAGTGGAGAGGCTTGGGTCTATCTACTCTAGTGCCTACTTTCTTATTTCTTCCTCCAATTCCATTGCTTTCTCTTTTCTCTTCCTTATTGCAAAGGATAATTGATTTGGGAAGTTTTCAATGCTATTCTCTAATGTGTCCTTAGACATCCTTATATGTCTTATCATTGCCCTCTCTATGACTACTTTATTTTTCAGACCCACCTTATCATACATTTCAGCAATTTGCTTGAGTATTCCCCTATTGTCATTAATGGTTGTTTTTAAGATGTCAACATCCATAACTATTTCCTCCTATGGTTCTTCTTCTACCTCTATTTGCACCATGGATTGTTTGGTGCTTCTTGTTGCTCTCTAGTGTTGTGGTTTTTTAATTTCCTCTACTTCCTCCTCTTCTCTTTCTCCCACTATTTCTTGCATTATTTTTCTCCTAACCCCTTGCTTTTGCCTTGCTAACTTTTTCTTCTTCTCTGCACTCATTTGCAACAGTATCTCTGATACCTCTTCTACAAAGGGGTCTATTTGTGGAGGATGTGGAGTAGACCTAGACGGTTCTTGTGAGGATGCTCCTTGTTCTGTCATAGCTTGTGATTCTGGGGTCCCCAAATGCAATCTCTCTGATCTCCAAACTTGCAATGTAGTTGTGCTTTTTTGTGGTGTTTCTTGGTATGGGATACCCCATTTCTCATGTAGTTTCTCCTTATTTTCTCAAGTTTCTCTTCCGCATTCTTCTTATGTTATTTCTCCATAAACTCTTGATATGTCCCAAATCTTTCTCCTAGGTATCCAAGAAACCCTAGGTTTTACTACCTCCATTAAGGTGAAATCCTTGTCCACCAAAAAAACTATATCCTTAGCATACGTTTTCACCATTTCGTAGAATATTCTAGATCTCTATTTTGCATTTGTTTTTGGAGAACTTTGAAGAATCCCCAATATGTGGTAGTATATGTTGTTGTATCCTTGAATTAATAGGTGTGATATTTGATTTGTGTAGCCATAGATATACATGTTTTCCATGCCTTACCAAAGAAAGATGGCAGTGCATTCAAAAAAAATGTGAGGCATATGATAAGAGTACCATACCGGAATTGATATTGTGTGTTCTTGGTCTTCTGTAGGTTCTCCATCAATTTTTCACAGAGGAACTCACACAAATCAAAGTCTTTTCCCTCGACTACCATTTGATATGCGGTATGGATTGTTGTGTTAGTTGTTGAGTCCTCCCAGTTTGCATAGTAGATTTTATATGTGATACCCATGGTGGCTTACCACATCGCAAGATTTGTGATCTTTGTCACATTCAGACTTATCCCATCATAGGTAGCTCTGGTCATCTCTATAACCTTCTCATTCTTTATTTATTTCTTTGATGGTAGCTCTCTCGTGGCACTAAGCCTTGTCACCACTTGTATTTCTTGCTTTGTGATTATGTAGGGTTTGTCTAGGTATATGAATTCATCATGAATTCTTCTCAGTATAATTCTTACCCACCCATGCTCCATGGAGAAATTAAGGAAATCCTTCTGTACATTGAGCTTTGTCTTGTCAACCTCTTGGTATTGCAGTATATATTGGGTCTGATCCGATTGGATAAGTGTTATCCAGAGCTCCTCAAACTTCATATAATCTATCTCTGATATTAGTGCATGTATATATTTCTATACATCCTTTGTATAGATAACATCTTGTAGAATGGCTAAGAAATTCCCATCTGGATTGACCTTCATCGCCTTGTAAGGAGATTTCTTATATTTTGAGCGTGGTTTATCGAAGACATCAACCAAAACCAAAGTCACCATCGTTGTTATGTATTTAGCTAGGGTTTTCTTTGCTTCTAAATGTTGTTTTGAGCTCATGAATACATAGAGTGCAGAATGGTGTTGGAGTCTTTGTTGAGGTTTTCCTTTTATAATTGTAATGGTGCTCTTTTGTATTTATTGTATTTTCCCATTTGTGTTTTCACAAGATTTTATAGTCATTAATTTTTTGCGGCTTCATTCTTTCAATAGTATACACTTTTAGGGTAACTATTGTACATATGGCATACATGATACAAGTTTGATTTTCTTGGTTTTTTCTTAGTTCTACCTCTTGATAGTAGTGTTTCAATCTGGCATCATTTACGTACCTTATTAAGGTTTTTCTGTTGAGTGTTTTGAATCTGACTATGTCAGATTCAAAAATTTAATGACTGTAATATGGCCCTAGCCATCTAACTTTTAATTTTCCTTGTTTCTTGAATTTCCTTTCATATAAAATACTAGGTCATCTTTGCAAAATATTTTGAGGCACAGATTCCTATCATGCCAAGCTTTCTATCTTTTTCTTTCTAGGTTTTGGTAGTATACCGCCAATAGTCTATTCTCATCTAATTTTTCAAGATCTTCTATTCTTTGTGCTAATGAGTCTTCTTCATTTAAGCACAGAGAAAGTGTGGTACACAAATTTGGGATGATAAAATTTATCGGTAATGTAGTGTGACCCATTCCACACACTAACTAAAATGGAGTGAATTTCATTACCCTTTTGTATGATGTTCGATATGCCCATAATACCGTAGGAATTTTGATATCCTAATCTACTCTATTTCCACTACACATCTTTGTTAATGTTGTTCCAATAATATTGTTTAGTGCCTTGTAACTGCCATTAACTTTGGAATGATACAAAGAACTTTTGTTGTGGGTGATCATAAAATTGTTCAAAAGTTCTGCAATTACCATTTTTATAAAGTGTTTACCTTGATCACTTGTTATGCTTAATGAGTAGACAACCCTTGTAATTATGTTCTCATATAGTAACTTTGCAGCATTCTTGGCTATACAATCTCTTGTTGGTTCTGCTTCTTCCCATTTTGTTAAGTATTCCAATCTTGTAATCATGAATCTTGCATTTAAATATTTTGTAGGAGGGTCGATTGGTCCTATGAAATTTGTAGCCCATTTTTCGAATGATATTTGGGCTAAGACTGGTCTCAAGGGCATCTCATCCCTTGCAGTAGGTCTTCCTATTCATTGACATATATCATAGTTTTTAACATATTGCTTTGCATCCTTATGAAGAGTTAGCCACCAAAGTCCTACTAATTTTACCCTCTTTGTGGTGGCTTCTCTAGAGTTATGGCCACCTAATATTCCTTCATGGGATTCCCTGAGTATATCTTCCCTTTCATGTTCATAGACTACCCTTCTAATAATGTCATCTCTCCCTATTATATGTAATTCTCCCCTATCAGTGTGTAGGGTAGAGATTTTTGTAACAGTATTTGTTTGTCCTATAGTTTGATGTTTCGTGGGAATTCCCCTGTAGATAATAGGCTTCCTATATCATGAAGTTCTTCAAATTCCACAATCACTCTAAAAAGGTTTGTGTCAAGGAGATCTTCTTCCTATCTATCAGGTTCTTCTTCAATTTCTATTTTGTAGTTCTTTTCTACTTTTGAGAATTTCCTACTTGCAAATGCTATAGGGTGGTATTTATTTCCCCTGGGTTGTGTTAAAACTGCCCCTATAACTATTTCAGATGCATCTACGTGGACATGAAATGGTGATGACCAGTATGGGAAGATTAGAATTGGTGCTTCTGCAATCTTTTGTTTTAATGTGTCAAAGGACTATTGACACTATTTATTCCATTCAATTGTTTTGTTTGATTTTTTATTTAGCAATTCTTCCAAAGGAGTTGTTATTGTCGCATATCATCTAATGAACTTGGAGTGGTATCCAGTGTATCCTAGAAAAGTTTAGACCTTGAGCAAAGTCATTGGTGGTGGTGATGTCATAATCAATACAACTTTTAGTGGATCCACCATTAGTCCTTCTTTACATATAATATATCCTAATAGTGTGCCAAAAGGCACCGTAAATATACATTTCTTTAAGTTTAGAGAAATTTGTAGGCTTCTGCATTTTGTACATGGTATTTCACTAGTTCGTAGATTGTTCAATTGTCTAAATAGATTTCCAAGAAGTCATGGCTAAAGTCTTTAAAGGCGTTGACCATTATGCGGCTAAAAACTTCCAATGCATTTTTTAATCCAAAGGGCATCACCATATACATGAATGAGCCCCATTCTATGAAAAAATTTGTTTTAGGTTGATCCTCTTCTCCAATTTTAACCTAGTGGTAGCTAGAAAATCTATCTGTGAAAGAATAGATTTATCTACCTACAATTGACTCCAAGATCTCTTCTATGAAAGGTGTGGGAAAAGGATAATGTATACATGCTTTGTTTAGTTCCCTGAAATCTATATAGATCCTTATTTCTCCTATATTTTTATTTTGTACAACCATAGGGATAATCCATTCTGCATCATCCACTGGCTTTATAATTCTTGCAGCTATCATTTTATCTAGTTCCACTTTTACTTTCCTTTTCATATTTGGATTTATCCTATAAGTTCTTTTCTTCTACAATTTTACCCCATTTTTTAGTTGTATTTTCATGACTCCTTATTCTCTAATAATTCCTTTTAAGTCAATGAATGTGCAACAGAAAATATCTTTATATTCTAATAGTATTTCTGCTACATGAATCACCACTTTCTCATTCCATTAATCTCCAATCTTTTGGATCTCCTAATGTATCAATATTTTCTTCTCTTAGTCTCAGTGGTTGATTATAGTATTTTTGTTGGCAATATGTGTTTCCATTGATGTCAACTCAATTTGTGTTGTCATTGATGTCAACTTGAGGTCATGTTTGTATAGAGATTTTGTATAGAAGTTGAAGAGGCTAAGAAATTATTAGAGATATATTAATGTAGTTGATGAAACAATGGAAGATTTGAGAGAAATGGCTCGACTTAGTTAGAGACTTGGGGTCAGAAAGTTTAAGGCAAGTCGGTCTGAAAGACCTAGCTAATGTTGAGATATCTGGAAGCATGATACTTGACAGTTTGAGGCTTTGTTCATACTTGTGTTGTTGAGAGAATGTCTAAGGTAAAAACTTCATATTTTCCTAAGCCAGTGACCCTACTTTTTGGTATGTGTTCCTCTACATTGCACGATCTGGTTGTGCGATTCTGGAGTTAAGTTTAGCAGTTAACAGAGTTAGATGTGACTGTTCTCCGAATTGTTGTATAACAGAGTTTGTCTCAGAATGCTCTACATTCCTCCGAAGTAATAGATATGGTTGTATAGACTTGGTAATATGATCAAAGAGGTATAAGCATTAACCCATGCAAGTCTCATATGATTTGGTATATAGAAATGCAATATCCTAAGTGTTGATGTGTCACAGTCAGTTTGGGATGCTCTGTTGTCATCAATTCAATATATTTCTCTTCTTGCACTAGCACATAATGATCAGGTATTTTAGAAGGTTGTAAGGATACTATTGATAAAACACATTGTTCACATCTTGGTCTGCATGATGTTGATCAAACTTTAGATATTGTAGATTTCTCATGGGATTTAGTATTTCAAATTTTTTGTTAATTGTGATCTAAATATTGTATAAATTAGGTTCAATATGTGGTGTTTTCTTTAATTGTGGTAGTGGAGCCTCCCCACTGCCACACCGTCATTCTCATATTTCTCTAGATGTCCCATATTCTCTGATACTTCATGCTAAGTTGTTAATAATATTTGTTGCTTTATCCATATGGGAGTTCATTTGTTTTGGAGTATTGTATATAGTTCTATTTTAAGTTATCAGTTGTTGCCTTGTGGCATGCTCCCTTATTTCTTTAGAATTAGGTAACCTAGTGATGTCCTACTTAGTAGCAACCCCTATAGCACAATCTATGTCCTTCTCTATGTCTTTTTCAGTTGCAACCCTTCTAGCACACTCTTTCTCCATCTCCTCTACTTTTTTCATCCTTCTACAGTACCTTTCTTGATGTTCCTAGGTTTGTTTTTGTTTCTTTACTTCCATGTTTAGTTCCATTGCTAATTGGATATTTTCCTTAATTTCCTTTAATCTCTTGTTATCTCCTTTTGTCATGGGTGTTAATGATTTAGTATTTCATTAGTCCTTGTGTATCTCATGGTCAGCCTATTTTGAGCAATCACATCTTTTCAGGTATCTTTTTAGATCCCCCCTTTCCATTTGTCATTCCCTAAGTGTCTGACCCCCTCTCACAAGGTTAAGACCTAGGAGGATCTTTTGCATATCATGAAAAATGTATGCCTTCTTTATAAGATTTTCCTTAATAATTCCTTTTATTTCGCACTTCTTCTCTTTTCAATGATCTACCTTATGGGTATGTACATGGAAATGGGGGACCAAAAGGGGGTAAAAAGTGGCCACTTATTTTCTGAAATCAGTAAAAATTAATCTTGGATGAGTAATTGAAGATAGACACACTCAAAATTAGATGTGATAAGAACAAGATTTTTAGTGCTCGAAATCTAGTTTCTAAACTACTATTTTTTTCTAAAAATGGTGGAGGTTAAGAGGTTCAAATAGGGGGAACACACAAAGTGCTCCTATTTTTGTCAGAAAAATATAACAGTGTCTGGTGTGCTCCACCTAAATGTTGACTTTTTAAAGTATTTCACAAATCGCTTCAGTGAAAAATTAGCTAACATCATGTAGTTTCTGCCTAATTTTTCTGTTGATTTTTTATGAATTTTCGAAGTGGACACATCTTGAAAAATAAAAATTTGAGCATGCTCCCCCTAATTTTTTTTTAAACTAATCAAATATCATTTTTTTAATGTGTATAGAATTGAGTCTAAAATCTAAAAATGTAATTTGTTTCAAATTTTGATAAACATGTAAAAATGACACTAAAAATACTAGACATAGGTTTTCTGCAAAAAAAGAACACATTAGCAAAAGAAATTCAAGATGGAAACCTTAATGTTATCAAATTTTTGAAAAAATACATGGTTAGAAAGCCAATAAAAACTTGAAGTCATCTTAGCATTTTTTTTGTATCGACATTGAAAAATGTGTAAACCTAATGGAGAGCACGTTTGGGATTTGGTTGATTTTCTAAGTTTTGTTGAAAACATGTCCTTTGCATCCAAAAGGTAAAGGGTTGGATGCCCAAGGCAAATCCAACCCTTAGGGTTGTAATTTCCCAAAGCAGTCAAAAACACTCACGTTTTAGAGTAGTTAAAATACTTTGGATGATCAGTGTAGCAAATCCTCCAACTTCTTTCACTTTAGATTAGGCTCATGTCTAGGCTTAGGGTTATACACATGAAATAAACATTTAAGTGAAATTTACATATGGACATTTACTTCCTTATACTTTAAGTTATCTTTCATGTATATAGTTTCAGGATGTTTAAGAATGGTTTTGGATCTCTCGGAGTTATAATACAGATTCTAGGTTTTGGAAGTTCCTATAATTTTCAAACTTAGTCAAATTTCAATAATCAACAAGCTCCTATCATCTTGCAATTGTTTATGGGTAGTTGTAACTATTCAAAATTGTCATCAAGCCTCTCCTTACAAATAGGAGGACCTATTCTTATGCAAGAGACTTGGCAAGGAATCCAAGCAAAATACTACATCAAGTTCAAGAAAGTGCCAATCCTCTAAGAATTCTTTCAAGAGATTTTCAAGATTATATATATAGAGAGAGAGAGAGGTGGAAACTATCATTGAGTTTAAGGGCTAGTTCTTCTTATGGGGGTCAAGGGGGTAGTTCTCCCTCATGGGGTCAAGGGGCAATGCCCCTTTAAGGGTTGAGGAGGAAAAGCCTCGTGAATGCCTCTTGAATGCAACACTTAACCTCTTCTTGACTAGGCACTCTCTTTGGGCATAGTAGCAACAATCATGGCTTATTTCTCTCCATGATTTTCTTCGAAGAAGGTGATCTAGTCTTCAAGCTTGAAAATCTCTTGAAAAAATTCTTAGAAGATTGGCACTTTCTTGAACTTGACGTAGTATATATATAAATACACACACCTCTCTATCTCTTTGTCCCCTCCCTTTCTCTCTTTCTCTCTCTATCCCTCTCTATCTCTCCCTCACTCTCTATCTCCCTATCTCTCCCCTCTCTCTATCTCTATCTCTCTTTATCTATCTTTCTCCCTCTGTCTATCCCTTTGTTGATCTCAGCCCCCCTCTCTCTCCCTATCCTTTTCTCTCTCTCTCCATCTTCCTATCTCTATCTCTATCTATCCCTTTGTTGATCTCAGCCCCCCTCTCTCTCCCTATCCTTTTCTCTCTCTCTTCATCTTCCTATCTCTATCTCTATCTATCCCTTTGTATAGAGATAGATAGAAAGGGAGATATATATATATATAGAGAGAGAGAGGCATGATAGAGAGATAAAGATATAGAGGGAGAAATAGATAGAAATATATATATATAGAGAGAGAGAGAGCATTAGAGAGATGGAAAGATAGAGAGGGGAAAGATAGAGAGGGAGAGACCTCAGAGAGATATAGAGTTAGAGAGAGGGAGACATAAAGAGGGAGGAGAAGAGGGAGAAATAGAGAGAGAAAGAGAGAGGGAGACATGGAGAGATAGAGAGGGAGAGGGAAAGGGAAAGAGGAAGGAGATAGAAGGAGATGGATAGATAGAGAGATAGATTTAGAGAGGGACAAATATAGAAAGAGGGGTAGATAGAGACATAGAGATGGATAGATGAAGATAGAGACAGGAAGAGGGAGAGGGAGGGGGTTGAGATAGACAAAGGGATAGATAAAGGGAGAAAGATAGATAAAGGGGGAGATAGAGATAGAGAGAGGGGAGAGATAGGGAGATAGAGTGAGGGAGATATATATATAGAGAGAGAGAGAGGGATAGAGATAGAAAGGGAGACAAACAGATAGAGAGATAGCATTCGAGAAAGGGAAAGATAAAGAGAGATCGAGATATAGAGTTAGAGAGAGGGAGACATAGAAAGAGGTAAGGGGAGAGGGAGAAATAGAGAGAGATAGAGAGGGAGACATAGAGAGGGAGAGGGAGAGGGAGAGGGAGAGGGAGAGAGATAGAAAGAGAGAGGGAGAGATGGAGAGATAGAGTTAGAGAGAGGGAAAATAGAGAAAGTGGGGCATATAGAGAGGGAGAGGGAGGAGATAGGGAGGGAGATAGAGAGGCAGAGAGAGAGATAGACAGAGAAGCAGAGGGAGATATATAAAGAGATAGAGAGATAGAGAGAGAGAGAGGGGGAGGGGGAGGGGGAGGGGAGGGAGAGGGGGAGAGACATATAGAGATAGTGAGAGAAATAGAGAGAGAGAGAGATGGATGGATGGGGAGGGAGAGAGATAGAGAGGGGTGGCAATGATTAATGAGTTTAAGGGGTGGTGCTTCTTACAGGGGTCGAGGGGGTAGTTCTCCCTTATGGGGTCAAGGGGCAACACCCCTTACAGGGGTCAAGCGGTAAATTCTCTTAAATGCCTCTTGAATGTAGCACTTAACCTCTTCTTGACTAGGCACTCTCATTGGGCATAGTAGCAATAATCATGGCTTATTTCTCTCCATGATTTTTTCTGAAGAAGGTGACTTGGTCTTCAAGCTTGAAAATCTCTTGAAAAAATGCTTAGAGGACTGCCACTTTATTGAACTTGACTTAGTATTTTGCTTGGATTCCTTGCTAGGTCTCTTGCATAAGAATAGGTCCTCCTATTTCTAAGGAGAGGCTTGATGATGCTTTTGAATAGTTACAACTACTCTTAGACAGCTACAAGATGATAGCAGCCTATTGATTACTAAAATTTGACTATCTAAAAAATTATAGGATCCTCCAAAACCTAGAATCTGTATTATAACTCCTAGAGATCTGAAACCATTCGCAAACATCCTAAAACTATATACAGGAAATATAACTTAAAGTATAAGGAGGTAAATGTCCATATGTAAATGTCACTTATACTTAAATATTTATTTCTTGTATATAGCCCTAACCTAACCTAGACATGAGCCTACTCTAGAGTGAAAGAAGTTGGAGGATTTGCTACACTTATCATCCAAACATTTTAACTACTCTAAAACATGAGCATGTTATGGCTCGATAGTGATCAAGCCATAATGTGAGTGCATTATATCTTGTTTGTACTAAAAAGTGGTTTTGGCCACTTTTTGGTCCCCGATCTTTCTACAGACACCCTTATTCTTCACTGTTCTACCAAGGTCCCAACAACAGAACCAAAATGTTGGCAAGAGATGAGGGGTCACAGACTAGAGTTCTAATACCTAGTGTCCCTTATGTAGTCTTTATACCTCGATTATGATAGTGAGAGAAGAGTTAGATCATTTGCGGTAGGAAATGGCATAGTGCGGCAAATTATAATAATGTACAATACATCATATAAATCTTAATTAGTCAAATAGTCCTTCAAAACCCTTGTATCTTCTACCAATTTAAGCGGAAGATTTTATTCCATAAATCAAGATAGGTTACAATGATATATAGGTGTAATAACCAATAAGGATTATCAAGATAGGTTACAATGATATATAGGTGTAATAACCGATAAGGATTATCACACTGGGAGCTTTCTACACAATTTTTGATTGTCCAAATTGCACTAGGCGCAGAACAAGAGCATACTCTTGTGATCCTATGACTCGAACTAAGACTCTCCTAGACTCTAAATTGAACTCTGAATGAATATAATGAGGTTGAGACCTTTATTTATAGCCAGCGGATCTCAAAACTAAATAAACTATCCTAGAGATCTGACCATAGAAAAGTGACACGTAACAACCACTGTAGAAGTGGACAACTGTTAAGCAGTCATGTCGGAAAACATTAACAACAGTGAAAAAGAAAAGACAATTGCTTTAGACACATCATAAGTGAGGATGGCCTGCTTTACACCCAAAAGCAGATATGGGGATCCTTCTTTTTCTAACAAGGTAGCATCATGTTGTCAGGTCATAGCGTCGCTGACGTCACGGCACAAACAAACCCATGTGCTAGTCAATTCCAAAAATAGTTGGAGGAAGTAGATTGCTAGGAATAGGCTGAAAGGCGATGTCCATGTCATCATTTCTTTTTCTAAAAGCATAGATTATCTGTGTTATCTCTTCAGGATATGCCAAGTCTAGTTTTGTTAGTACTGCTACCAGGGCTAGAAGAAGAGCGGGTTCCATTTCATCAATTACTGCTCTTGAAAACTAGTTGTGAACCAAAGGATAATATTCTACCCTGGGTAAATGGTAATAGCTTGGATTACTTAGGTAACTCATCATGCCTTCCGAGACTGCCCATGAAAGGTTTCCTTGGATATAATCAAAAAATTCTATCATATCAGGGGGTAAAACCTAATTGTCATATCCAGCGAAGAAATCTGCAAAATCTTCAAACTCTGTCTGGAGTATGGTTATGCTATTAATGAATCCATACTTGGCACATTTTAATAGATTCTTCTTTATTCTTATATCCCAATTCATGGGTATTAGAGAGGTAATGTAGATGTCAAAAGAGAAGCCATTTCTAATTGAAAAGGCTAGACTGGCTTCTTCTAATCCAAACTGTTCCATGAATGCAACCTGTTCTTCTGGTTCAAAAATACCTTTTTCATAATGTTCTAAAATTTGGTTCCTTAGTTCTTGGAGGCATTTGTTGAGGAAATAGACCTGAAGAATAGGATCAATGATTTCATGTGGGAGTTGACGAACATACATTGTATTACCTTCTTCATTTAGCATTTTGTATACTTCTACCCCATCTTCCCTCAAAAGAATTTTAGTAAGTTCAATTAACATGGAGCCAGGCTCAACTAATTTTGATATTTCTCTAGTCAGACTATCAGCCAATGGATTATTATCTCCTTTTATCCATTCAGTATCAAAATCATAACTGATAAAATCTAGATACCATCTTGCAATCCTTCCATGGGCTAGATCTTTGTCTAGTTTCTTTTTCAGTAGTGACCTCATAGGCTGACTATATGTCCTTACAATGAAGTGGGCTAGTTTTAGGAAGATCTTAAATTTCTAGATTCCTTTCTTGACAGCTAAAATTTCTTTCTCATAGATTGTATACCTACACTCTGTATCAGTAAAGGTCCCTGATCTGTAACCACAAATTTGTGCTCCTTTTAGAGGGATTTCCTGCAACAATATAGCGCTCCAGACATTATCGGATGCATCAGTATAAAGAATCAATGGGTATCCTTCTTGTGGCATATGCAGAGTCAAAAGATGTTGACATTTTTCTTTGATTTTCCTAATTATTTTAGTCAATTATTCATTCCATCCTTGTTCTCCATCTTTTAGTTGTCCTTGAATTTTATCTCTAGCCAAACCATTGTAGAAGGGAGAGACATAATTAAGACAATCCAAAAATCTTTGAATCTATTTTTTCCCAACCAAAACATCAGGAAATTCATTGATATGCTTCAAAATATGGGGCTGTAATTTTACCTTTCCTTCAGAGAGAATCAATCCAAGAAAATCAATTTCTTCTTGTCCAATAACCATTTTCTTGGCAGATAGACAAATCCCATGATCGCTAATAGAACTGTAAAGAATCTCTAAATGTTCAGAAGAATCGGAAGAAAAAATAATTATATCATCAATATACACAACACAAAATTCTTTAAGATTTCTTAGAGCTTTATCCATTCTTCTTTGAAAGTAGGCAGGTGCAGTTTTTAGGCCAAATGGCATTACATTTCATTCATACAATCCTTGGGGAATAGAGAATGTTGTTTTATATCTAGCTTCTTCCTTAACTTTGACTTGCCAAAATCCTGACTTGCAATCAAACTTAGAAAATATCCTTTTGGAGGCTGCTCTCATAATCAAGTCAATACTAAATGGAATCGGGTAATTGAAAGGAAGAATGATATCATTAAGAGGCTTGTAATTAATGCAAAACCTTTTCTTACCTCTTTCTTTCTCTACTCTTTTATTAACCAAAAATGTTGGGCAACTGAATGGACTCTTGCTTTCCCTGATAAAATGACCTTGGAGCAATTCTTCTAAATGTTCATCCATTTCTTTTACCTCAGTGGGGCTCATTAGATATGCCAGCTCAAAAGGGATTATAGATTGGCATTCTGGTTTTATCTTTATTTCACATTCTTCATGTTCCTTTGACCAGAATTGAAGAGGATTTAAACTGCACAATCTTGTTCAAACTTGGCTTTGACTGGTTCTAACAGAAGTGGCAGTTTTTGTCCTTAAAAATTGGCATTTTCTTTTCTTCTTGGTTTGGTAGTCTTCTTGTCAAATTTGTAATTAACTACTTTCAAAGCAGAATTTTTAGTGGGCCATCTTCATGCCTAAGAGATATCTCATGAGTTCTAAGAATAAAAGGCTGATATTTAGTTAGGAATAGAAATCCTAGCAAAATATCTCCTCTTAAATCATCCAACTCAATGACGTCTATAACGAATTTCTTCCCCTGTATTTCAATGGTTACAGCTTGAGCATATCTACCCATCTGGACCTACTGCCCATTGATTGCATAGCCTTTTGGAAGCTCTAGCTTAGGTTTCCAGAATTCTAGAGGAACTGCATTAGTTTTGGCAAAGCTTCTGGAGGAACCAGAGTCTACAAAGGCATCCATATGAATTGGCTTATATCCTAGAAAGCAAAACTTCATCTTAATATATGTACAATTCTCAGCAAGATATAATGCATTGGCTGGTTCTTCATATTTGGAACCACTACTGCTTGAGGATTCTTCTTGGCTATTAGCTTTGAACAATATTTCTCTAATTTCCCCCACAGTAGAAGTGAGTTTGGTAAGTTCTTTTTGCTGGAGGTAAATTTGGTGAGCAAGGTTTTGGATATCCTCAATTAGATTATCTAACTTGGAGCATAGTGTATCAATCTGTTTGGCAGGTTTTTTAGAAGACTTTTTGGGAGGTGGAGAAGGGGAACGAGATGAAACAACTTTCTTTTTCCATTTGGGATGGATATAGCCATGAGATGAAGAAGATTTAGAGCCTCAAAGTTGTTTCTGAAGAGAATCACGCTTAGCTTCCCATTCCTTGATGTCCTTTAGTTACTTTTTAACAGTTGTTCTTCTTTCTTCAATCGTGCCTGCCATTCTGTAAGGATCCTTGGCCTTGGCCATATTAATCTTAAAATCAAGATCTTTGCTAGCCTGTCTAACTACTTTTGTGATAGTAGAAGGTGATCCAGATGATTGTGAAGAATCTGAACTGCTTTCATTATCAAAGGTGGACGTACAAACCTTTTTGTGTTTATCTCTTCCCATAGAGAATTGCTCAGGCAAAACTTCAACTAATTCAAAGAACTGGTCTTCAGAAAACTAAGCAAAAACATCATTAGAATCTACAATCTCCCAGTTATTATCTACATCTTGTTCATGGAAAAGAGCATAAAATTTATTTCCAGGATTATATTTCCTTGGGAAATTTGTGGCATAATGAGGTCCTTTACAAATAAAATACTTGACTGGGCCCTTTCCTGGATTCTTATTTTTTCTGAACAAGTATTTGGGAGGATGTCTATTTCTAAAAGAATTCTTATGTACAGGAGCAAACATATACCTCTTTTTATGACTTTTATGCTTAGGGCGAAAAGATTTCTCCATGTTATCATCATCATAAGCCCTTTTACTGCATCTTTTACATTTACAATATTTTTCACAAGATTTCTTGTGAAACTTTCTAACTTGTTGAAAATCCTTAAGTTGGTTGATTGGTGGTAAATTACAGTTTTCCCTCATATTGCATGAGGAATTGAACTGTTCCCTATTGTCTGTTAAAGCTTTAAGGAGACAGTGTTTATCCAACTTATAGGTGACTAAAGTTCTCAACTCTGAAAATGCACATTTTTCAACTTTCATCTATTTCCTTTCCATTAAATAATCCTCTGCCCATTCTCCTAATCCACAAGGAAGTGAATTAAGATAATATTTTTTAGTGGTTGAATCATGGAGTTTGTGAGCTGCAATCATGTATTTTTCAAAGATGAGATTATATTTGTGTTGCGCTTTCCTAAGTTTTTGAGCTGTAAGGAGTATTTTTTCAACTTCAAGAACATTATTTTTTCTATTACCACTAAATATGCCAATGAGCATGAGCTTAGGCATTGAAAACCCTTCAGCAGATACATCATTTCTACACATGTCTACTTCTTTGACATATTCTTCTCCTGTTTTAGGATTTGTTGTGATAATGCCATTATCAAGTAGACTATTCCACCAATTTCTTAATTTACCGGACATTAATCTAACAGCATATAAAACTTTGTTAGAATCAGACCAAGTAGAGCCTCTGGTGTCAAAGAAATTTTCTAAAGTGTCACACCAAGTACAAATAGCATCATATGGATCAACAATTTTGTCGATATTCAAGATATATCTTGATGTTGCATAGGCTCTCATTTGTTCTGGTCTAGAGTTCTCAGAAACAGCATCCCTCATTTCTATATCAATGTTGCTTCCTACTGACTCATGGCTAGCCATAAAGTTTCCCCATTCCTCAGCATCATTTACTTGTTCTACAACAAATTCTTCAGTATCTATTTGGGATACCTCATCATCAGATGTCTGAGAAGATTTTGCAACTAAAAAGACTTCTTCTTCAGGAGAAGTATCCCTGTGAGTTACAGCAGGCTCATCCATATATATTGGCTCATTATCCTCAAGTTGGAGTGTTTGCAGCCAATCTTTCATATCTTCAGTATGGTGCATTGCATGTTCTTTTTGTTTAGGGAAAACTAATTTTATAGGCATAGGGGTTGTTTTGGTTCTGGTAGGTGCCACTTGTGGCTCCTCTTCAGGTTCATCTATTATTAAAATGCCTTTTCTTCTCTGAACCTTGACTCTTGGTTTCTGTAGAGGTTCAGAATGATGAGATTTAGCCTCTTCAGCTTCTTCCTCAGAACTATCTTTCCCTTTTTGTGAGACTCTTATTTTCTTGGTATATCTTCTAATCTTTTCTAGGTTTCTGGCCACATGTTCTAATAATGCTTTATTTTCTTGGGCCTGATTGTCTCTCTTAACACTTGAGGTGGCTAGATTATCAGACATTTGGGTTGTGTCTGTATCAATCCTTTGAGTGAATGTCTGAATATTGGTAATAGCAGCTTGTGTAGATCTCAATTGATAAGAAATTCCTAAAGAGTCATTCAATAAAGTGGTGAATTGTATTTCTAATTTTAAAGCATTAGAGTCTAGTCTATTTATAGTATTTTGTACATTAAGTAAAGTTCCATAAGCAGATGTTGAGTTAGATGCAGCCTGCTTAACATCAAGAGCCATATCAGCTATATTGTCTTGGGCTGCTATCATCCACTGAGCTTGCCAGTTTCTCAAAGCTTCAGAACCCTTTTGTTTATTTCCTACTTTTGTATGAAGCCTTGCTTCATATTTACCCTAAAGTTTTTCTTCTGGGTTTACTATTGTGAAACTTTCAAGGGTTGGACATCGGCTAGGCTCATATCCAGTGACTTCAATAGCTGTGGATTGGTAAACCTGGATCTGGTGTTTAACCTTTTTCTCTGACCCATACCTTAGCAAAGATTCACGCAACATACATGCGGGTTCATCCAACTTGATTATTTTTATTCCTTTTTGCTTATTATCCTTCTTATCTTCTTCTTTGGGAGTCAGATAAATCCTTGGGCTTATTTGTCTAACTAGCTTGTCCATTAGAACAGGATCACAGCTCAGATCTGAGGTTGAGGCAAAAGAAGCATGGGCAGGATAAGGATTTACTGATTGAAAAGATTTAGAAGTAGCTGGATGGCTAGAGGATGAAGAGCATTCCTCGAGGTTGTAATCAACATATGGCTTGTTGTTTGAATTTGGATATGCATGGGCCATTCAAAAGCTTCTCTTCAGAGGTTGCAATCTTGCCTTGGTCTCATTTAGAATTGGTTGTTCCAATATGATTTGTTCTGGAATAGATTGGAGTGTTACATTAGCAAGTCTCCTGGTTTGGAACAAGGGTCTATTTGAAAACCTGTTCCTTTGTATAGGAAGATCTCTGAACTGGGTTTTTTGCTGATTTAGAAGTTGTTCAATGATAGGGAATCCTATGTCAAAACCAGTATGGTCAATGATTCGGCCATAGTTAAGCAAATTTGAGGATCCCTGTGAGAAACCTACCCCCATGGGCAAAGAAACTAGTGGTGACATGGTATTCATAATTTTGTAGACACAATGGCCTCCTATAGTAGCATAGACATATCCTGGCATGAGAGACACCCCTTTCACTTGAAGCAGAAGGCAAAAGGCAGAAGAAATAAACTTATCAGACAATGAAAGAGTAAAATTTGGAGAAACAGAAATAACTCCATCCCCTTTTTCAGCACTAAGGATCCCATGAAACTGGGCTATGACAGCCTGTTCCCAGATTCTACAACAAGTGTCAATCAAGATGGCAAAAAAATCAACTCCAATATCATAATTAAAATGTGGATGGACAATTAAATCAACATGGGGAAAGTGAACATGAAAGTATCCCTTTTCTTGCCAATGAGAGACATCAGATGGAAGTAAAAAAGGAAGATAAATCAGACAGATTCCTTCTCCAGAGACTTAAAGATTTATCTCTGACTGATGGATAGAAGTGCAAATTTTTGCTTTTATGCCTTTTTCAGGATATAGTGTAGAAATTTTAATGTCAGGCAACTTAAATTTTCCTTTATCATCAACAACATGATCATCACCATCTTGAAAGTAATTATGCAAGACTTCAGATAATGCAAAGCTAGCATTCATAAATCTTCGACTGGCCATAATGGAATATATCAACTTAATGGTTTACGGTGGCGATATTCTCTACTACTTTGGTTGACTTACTGATGCCCTTCACATAGCTTCCCTAGCCTTCACACGGGACTTATGCATGCGACTTCCATAGATACTACGCACGCTACTGGTAAAAGTTTTAGAACAATACTCCCATCAAGACAGATGATAGATCAAACAAACCAATGGCTCTGATACCAATTTAAGTGGAAGATTTTATTGCATAAATCAAGATAGGTTACAATGAGATATAGGTGTAATAACTGATAAGGATTATCACACTAGAAGCTTTCTACACAATTTCTTATTGTCCATATCATAGTCTTTATACCTCGATTATGATAGTGAGAGAAGAGTTAGATCATTTGCGATAGGAAATGGCATAGTGCGATAACTTATAATAATGTACAATACATCATATAAATCTTAATTAGTCAAATAGTCCTTCAAAATCCTTGTATCTTCATTATATATATATATATATATATATATATATATATATATATATATATATATATATATATATATATATATATATATATATATATATATATATATATATATATGTATATCAAGTATTATAATGGTAGGGATGTAACTTCTGCTCTACTCTATATTCTTCTCTATCTGTCTTCTACTCTCTACTATTATTTCCACTATTCCTATATACATAAGAGTACATTAGGGACGTGTCCCTTACAAAATAGGTGTGTTCCTACTAGGCCTAGTCGACCTTGTGCTCCACATTCCATTTGGAGCCAATTGCAGTGGTTTCTGATCTCTACGCTAGTTTCTGCCAATAATTCCCCCAACTAACACATCACCTTTTATGACCAATGGCATTGTCTCCCGATCTAACCATCTTTGTTTTCTCCTTGGAACCCAATGAGCCATTGATGTAATTTGATCCAACAATGCATGGTAAATAATACATATGCCTTTCTCGGTCTATGGGAAGGTGAGGGTATACCAATCAGGAGCTAAGATAGTCTCCTTCTACAAAGTCATTTGTTGGTTGAACCATCAACATGAATTCATTTGGAAGTAAATACAATAGGGACTTTACTCAACCAATAGACCATGACCATTGATATAGTCTACATAAAAAAGAAATATTAAACAATGTGAAAACAACTATGCATGTCTATGCAATTAATCAATTATAGTGTTTTCTATCAATATCAATACATGAAAAATATGAAATAAAAAATACCTAGGTTTGTGCAATGATAACATTTATATCAATAACACATGAGAAATATGTAGGTCCGCATAAGAACTATTGTTATAGAGCTTAAACATATAATATACAATAGAAAATATGATGCAAATTGATAATTGTGTCTCTATAACTCACTAGGAATAGATTGTAGCCTCTGTCTATTCATGAACTTTTGAGAAAGTGCCCTCCTATCTTACAATTGACAACTCATAGCAACTTGATCAAATGCCAATCTAGAGGACCAAAAAACATAAATTTACAATGAAAGAAACATGTGAATTGAATGCTTAACGAGTGAATGGAAAAAATTTTGCTTAAATATGAATCCATAGTCACACTAGGTTTTTTGTCATCTTAGCTCTACCCCAAAAAATATAGTAACATTTGCATAGATGATTAAACACATTAACCTTGAATTACCTATAATTATGAGGTGATGGCACATGGTTTCTCTAAAATGCCTATAATTTATTGGCAATACTAAATGTTTTCCCTAAAATGTCTATCATTACATGGCAATAATACACGTTTGCCCTAAAATCCCTATAATTGTACGGCAATTATATATATTTTAATACCTATAATTTCATTGATGATCACACCACCATTTGCCTTTAATTAATATAAAAAGGCAAGCAATTGAAGCATAATTTTGAAAAATGAAAATTCAAATGACAGGCAGTTGGACCCAAATTAAAAGTTGTGTATAATATTTTGATAATGGGGACCAAACTATAACAAATAGCATGGCAATTTAATATTATTCTTAGATATTAAAAAATCAATCTATGGACAATTTGAAACTACATACATGAAAATAGAATCAAAATTGGATGAAAGCATATGCTACCAAAATGGTATATGTGTCATTTTCAAGACCCCAAAAGTCAAAAAAAGTCCAATTGGAAACAAATCGCCACTAAAATTTTCCCACCTAAAGAATTAAAAAGCTAAAACATTCTACAAAACATCACACAGTTTGTAATGTTGGATTGTTTTAGGTTATTTATTCATTTTATTATTACTAAAGCAATGGATTTACATATTTTAGTGGTGTATGGCTTTTACCTTGGCATCCTTTTAGTGAGGTACAAGATTATCAACAACCTCCAACAAACTTAGGCATTCATCAATTATTTTAACAATAGATTTGCATATGTTCACACAAGGATTGGGTGACAAGCCAAATTTAAGTATGTATATTACTCATGGTGATTCTCAATCACTCAATTCATCCTCATCCATGATCATTTCTTCTTAGATTGTAATCAATTGTGAATTTAGATCACATTTCAATGTATTTAATATCATTTAAGCTCAATTTAAATCAAAAATGTATACAAATAGCCTCAAATCATTGTTTTGTTAAATCAACCTCCATAAGTTCTTACAACTTTTCTAATGATCAAAAGATAGTACATTGTCAAATATTTATCAAATACTTCATTCATTTGATGATATCGAAGTAAATTATAGTTTATGGGTGAATAGAAACTTACTCCATGATATAATTTATTTTGTATAATAAAAAATAAGGTGAAAACTTATTTACTTGTTTTTCCTTCACTTGATTCCAAAGTTTACATAGCTTAAACGTGCACTTGGTGTATTCCATAAATACTCTTGCATTCAAATTAAGGACAATGTTATGTGAAATGTAAGACATTCAAGTTATATACATAGATTAAATAAGTTTATTAATTACCTAGTATTACATTTAATTTAATAATAATTTAGATGTCTACTCTTATTTAAATTGTCTAAATATACACTACTTTGTTTAATGCCAATGGTACCCTAGGATAAAATATTTAATAATCTTTCATCGAGATTCCTTCATAGTGAAGAGTTCACGTGTTAATCTTAATCTCAAAGAATTTTGCATAGTACAACACTTCAATTAATGAAGATGCCAAAAAGTTTGAATCATGTTCCTTTTATTAATGAAGTCAAAAAAAACATTTGCATATGATTTAGACTTTTTATTTATTCAATTGTGATTGAAGCATCTTCTATGAAATCTAACCTCCCTTGATAGGTCTCAGTTACTCCAAGATCGGATCCACCAATATCACGTTTTGCTACTATCAATTTATTCATTTTTGGTTTAATAAAAGAATTTGGATTAGTTATTATTGAGTTTGACTTGAAATCAAGAACCAATGCTATATTTATTTCTTTTTCATTTTTTGTTTAATAAAAGAATGTGGATTAGTCATTATTGAGTTCACTAAAATTAAGAAGGGACCTTTCATTTTTTGTTTAATAAAAGAATGTGGATTAGTCATTATTGAGTTCACCTAAAATTAAGAAGGGACCTTTCATTTTTTGTTTAATAAAAGAATGTGGATTAGTCATTATTGAGTTCACCTAAAATCAAGAATTTATCCACTAGCCTTACCCCACATCAAAATAGTCAAACTTGGCCAAAACTGAAATCTAAATAAGAGGTTGAGTTTCATCACTCATTGAACTTAGTTGAAACAACCAAGGCATCTATCTTGTGGTTAAGTAAGAGTCTATTTAGCACAATCAAATTAAGTGATTCCTCCCCACACATTGAACACCTTCTTAACCTATGCAACATTCTTCACCTTGATGGCTCTAACGGGAATTTATTAGCCTACAAAATATAATTCATCACAACTTCCCTTTTAACTATATCAATCAATTAACCTACATGATAAGGATTGTATCCACTCATTAAACACAAATCACATGTCATGCAATGCCACGCAATACACACCCTTTTTACTTTAAGCTTCTAATCTATTCAAAATGAGAAGTATTGAGCTTTGGATCCCTCAAGGTGCACACAAAACTACAATCAAGGACAAGTGTTGTAGCTCTTGTTTCACATAAGAGCTTTCCACTCCACACTTTCGCCCTCAACTTGCATACTAGGCCTCTATTAACATTCCATGATACATTGATCGTATCTAACCCTTACCAACTTTTAACTATCCTGTACTTTGAATTTCCTCCCACCTTATGAAATCCTTTAGGGTGTTCTGATTTGGTGTTTTTTCATGTAACCCAATTGCACAACTACTTTTAGAAGAGATACTCTCATATTGTTCAAACTACTTTCCTACAAGATCTTGTTCCTATTTTCAAATCTCTAAAGAAATCCAACAAAATTTAGAGTGGGCTTCAATAGTCTTTAATAAAAACCCAAATTTCTAGAGCCCCTAAGAATTATACTTTACCATATAATGCCACTAGCAAATCCAACAAAATTTGGAGTAGGCTTCAAGAGTCTTTAATAAAAGCCCAATTTTCTAGAGCCCATAAGAATAAGTTAGTATACTTTACCATATAATGCCACCATTAAGGACCATTAATCCCTTAGGAAGGCAGTTAAACCCTAATCTCATATATTTTAACATATCAAGCCACTATTTTTCCTTTCGAAAAACAAAATTAGTTAAATCCACAACAACCAAGGGAACAATTCTTCCATCATTATACATTACTGAACCTAGTATTAGAATCACAATCCCCCCTTGAATGCCATCATTCCTATTAAACATACTACAAAATAAACACAACCAATAAATCCACTCACTAGCATATAAATTAGTATCTAATATTTGATCTAGTTGGCAAAGCTTTGATATGATGTTTTGTAGATGTAAAATGTCTTCAACAATACACTCATATCTTATGGTTTCAATAACCTTTGTAGGCAGAGCAATTCACCATCTAGATACGATTTGAAGCAACTCAACAGACCTAAAGATTCATTTGCCAACACTATCCTCAATGGATTTAACAAAGAACACCTCCAAATGGAACCCACATGTCTCTGCGTCAATAGAAACAATGTTCAAAGATCATTAAGACCCTAGGCCCATGATTGCTCCACCTTGACGAGGATTCTCAAATTCTTGACTTCGAAATTATTCAACGATGATTGTTTATACAGCCTTGTCTAGCTTTACCATTTGATGAATATTTTTTCTCTCGATTTTTATTTCAACAAGACTAAGCACTACACTAAATTAACTAAATTTTAGCTATCAAACCAACCTGAATTTCCTCTATACACTATACACTATTATACATGACACATTTAACAAACCTTTCTTAAGATTTACCTTGAATATTTTATAGTTAAAAGCCATAATAAAAGAAAGGTAGTAACAAAAATAATCCCATCAAAAATGGTGAAGCTCTACGTATTAAACTGACTTTTAACTCTCAAAGTTAGATGCCAATCAGAAGACGACAATCAGAATAGGAGGGATGCCCTTCAAATTTGATAAAACACAATGGTTAACGTAATTTTAATTCTTCATGTGATGACACTTCAATCGATACTTGTCAACGTTCACATGTACAGCTTTAATAGCAATAAGCAATCTGGGAGCGCATTAATCTGTTTTTCCTTTCGTTCGTTCCTACACTAGAAAATCATGGCTTGAAGAGATGGTTATAAATCTCAAAAAAAAATTGTAATAATAACCAGCATATTTGATGGATAGCAAGAACATTAGAGAATGCAGTGAGATTAACTAGGGTAAAAAAACAATTCACAAATTTTCCATGAGCAAAACATTCCCCCTTTAATGAGATTGTTGAAAGACATCCATAGCTATTTAATTACACTTTTCAAGACAAACAGAGAATAGACATAATTAAGTGTACTTTCAAATTGCAACTCACCAGCCCCATAAATGGTTTACCAGTTATAATGTCAATTACTAGGTGTTAAACAATACATACCATACAATATTTTACTTATTTCAAATTACCAATTGTAGCTTTACAAGTACAACAGATATTAAAGCAGATATTTGGATTGTAACTTTATAAGATACTTGACCAACTTTTGAAACAAGTGAAAAATGATTAAGTGCACAACTGAACAAACTTCTTGAGGCTCGTGTCTTTCTCAAAAATATCTCAACCAAACTAATAAAAAAAGCAAGCCTTTTAAGGTTTTTTATATAATGCCAAAATTCCTTGGGGTTACACAATACATACTATAAAATATTTTATTTATTTCAAATTACAGCTAGCAGTTTTACATGTACAACAGATATTACCACTATAAATATCCTCTCCTATAAGATTACTGAGAATCTTGAAATGGTGAAAAATCAGAAGAGCTTACCTGAGCAAACTTCTTGAATAAATGCTTTTCCAACTAACTAAAATGTTATAATTTTTCAAGAAGAAATCTACAATCTTGAGGCTCACGTCTATCTCAAGAACATCTCTCAACTACACTTCTAAAAAAGTAAAGCATTTCCAAGCATTAAAACGTTTCTCCATCTAATTAAAAAATAGTGTAGCAAGCATACCAAAAATTGTCAGCAAAAAATAACTGAAAAGATACTCAAACCTTTTCCACCCAGAAAAAAAACTGAAATCAAAAAGAAGTTATAACAATTATTCTACACTTGCTATCTGTAGTAGAATTAAAGCACTCCCATTATGCTGTTGAATGTTAATGAAATAATATGGTTTTGAATGTTAGTAACAAGAACAGCAATATTTCAACATACTTTTACCTATGTAATACACAGATATGAAAATATAAAAGATGTCAAAAGATTACCCCTTAACCAAAATTGTATTTTGGGCAAAATAAAAATTTCCCAATCACAGCAGATTCAATATAAAAACAAGCTACCTAAAAACTATCAAGTGATTACACTGTTCCCAACTTGATAATAAAATTCAACTCAACAAATATACCCTTTAGCCCTAACCCCACAAAAACAAGGACCAATTTCTACTCATCCTCCTGCATCTGTATCCTAGCCAACAGGTTGGTTACCATTATATTTAGTTGTGCAGCTCGCTCGACAATAGCCTTCCTCTTCAATGTTGAAACATTGTGCGCAATTTCAGCACAGTAAGTCCTATCATAATAAACGAGACTCCATCAAAACTCATGTTTAGCATTGACATAAGATTAATCTATCTAAAAAGTGAGTGAAAACAAAAATAGACATTTTCTGCTCACATAAAGAAAAAACCCACAAAATAATATTAGAGGAGGGACTCTTCAGTAACATAAAGAAAATTGAATATCTCATGCACTCCCACCAAACTGAACCTTATATATAACAATTAGTTAATAACCCTTAAGACAAACATACAGAAAAATATGGGTAGGAATTTCTCTAAAAGGAAATTTGGAGACCTATTAATTCATAAGATAGAAAGAAACATGCATACCTGTTATGCATCATAAGCAGGTCCAGCTCTCTAGCATTGTGTACGACAAATTTCTTAAATCCAGATGGCAAGTAGTGCTTGGTTTTCTTGTTTGACCCGTAACCGATGTTTGGCATGAGGGTGCATCCTTTAAACTTTCTTCGCACTCGTGAGTCAATTCCCTTTGGCCTACGCCAACTTTCCTGTCAAATGATAGTAATAAAGTATCTTATGCAGTCAGAAACACTCCACTAACGTACAAGATAACTGAAAGTATCTTATGCAGTGAGAAACACTCCACTAACGTACAAGATAACTGATTAAAAGCTATCTCATTTCAAACACTATTGAACCAAAAAAATAGCTCATTTCTAAATCCCACATTATACAACATATATGTAACCTTGAATTATCCCTATCTCAGAGACTGACATTATATCTACCATTCTTCTTTTTGGAAATCAGATTTCATTCAGATGCGAGATAATGTTAATTAAACCAAAAAAAAAAATTATCAATGCATATGTTGCATATGCATTGCCCTTAAGATGTCACAGCCTGTTTATGGAACCACAATAAATCCACTTTATCCAGGATTTAATATTGACTGGAAGGCAAAAGACTAAGGTACAGATGATGCACACATTCTCAAATCTCAAATCTGCATGGTATGGTACAAAATCATTTTCACACCAATAGGCATTTCCATAGTGTGAAGCACTGGAGCAATTACATCTGTTGATAGTCAAGATTGAAAGGACTACCATGAAAATGATCTTGATCATAATCTGTTAGAACTATCTCATCCATTGAATCCTGAAAATTAATGGATGAAATTTGAAATCAAATCCTAGTAAAATTGACTGACTTTGTTTGCCACATTTTGATATTCTTTATCGCATTCGAATGTCCTGGTTTCGAACACAATAGCAATGCTCCCTGCAGCAGTCCACTTCTCTGATGCAGGAGCATCAGTCTTTTGAAGTTCTGGTTTTCATTATTTGTTTCTTGTGACTTTTTCCGGGTCATTGTACTCACTTTTGTTTTCATCATGTTATTTAGTTCCGTTCTAGTGGTCTTGTAGCCTTTGTGGCTTGATTGCTGGATTTCCCACCAAAAAAAAATGTCCATTTGAAAACCTTTGAGAATTGGATTGGACCTTATGTGAATGTCTCCAAGGTGCTGCTAAAGGAAGTTAAAAACACAATCGGTTTTGATGCCTAGAGGAACACATCATCGAGCTCATAAAAAAACAAAACAAGATTCAGTTAGGTATTCGGTGGTACCAGTTTTCCACGGGTTTCCTAGGCGAGGACAGTTAGAAGTTGCATTATCTCGTCACCAAAGAGAAAGAAGGGGTGCACAGCAGAGAAAATAAAACAGGACAGCAGAGAAGGATAGGGACAGTTTTGTTTTGGAAGGGGAAGTGATCTGCTCTTTGGTTTCTTGGAATAGTTTTATCATGTTGAAGATGCTCTGTTCATCAGGCGAAAGAAGTCTTGGAACAGTTTTGGATTGAGGAAGATACTTTGTCATCGGGAAAAGACCGACACTAGAGTTTGAAAAAGGAACAAATTCTTTTAGATTTGCATGTAAACCCTCAACGAGGGTATAAGACTTGAACCTTGTAAGCTCCTCCACAGTTTGTATAACAGATTCTGGAGTTGCCCGATATAGGAAGTCATAAAGACTTATGTTTTCTGTGTAAAGAAGCAAAGGAACTAAGCTTCAACATAGCATTGACTGTGTCATGAAACCAATATCTGTTTACTTCATCGTTAGCTGCTTAAGAAACCTGTGGTTGCTTATATTTTCCTTAACTCTCATTGTATTGTGGTTGTCTTCGGATCTTGGAGGGACTTAGTGCCTTTATAACTGTTTGGAAGCAGATATAAACCTATCTTTTGATGAATGTCCCAACTGTTACACAGTTCAGACTGTAGCTTGTGTCTTGATAATGCTGCTGATGTTCATGAAGATTATGGGGTGTGCCGTTCAAGGGAATGAGGTATATGATTTTTCATCCTAAGATATGACTGCACACATTTATACTATATGATGAGTTTGTTCCCCAAGTAGTTCTTCGATTTGTCACTGTCCAATGGAAAGGAAGACAGTCTTATAAGACTTTCCTTAATCACTCTGCCCCTTTGAGGACTGTTTATAGGACTCAATGGAATTGATTGTATTTGAGTGCAGTCCCATTCTAGAAGACCGTACACTTGGAGACCCCTGTTTAGAAGCAGTCAGTCTTAGGACAGTTCTTGAACACTCTGCCTCTCAAACTGTTATCTGCCAAACGCTACAGTGATTTGTCACACATTTACTGCCCATCAAGTTGTTGAAGGTCCTTGCTGACTGTCCTGCACAAACTAGGGATCAGGACTGTTCCTCCTCTGTGAGGTTGCTGCCACCATTCTCTGTTTTGGAAAAACAGAAAAAGTAAAACCAACAGAGCCAACTTTGGGGCTTCAATAATTTCACTATAAGGATAACTGAAAGATATAGAATTCAACATTCTAGACGAATTTTAACTAATACTCTATCGATAATGTTTAGGACTGAGCATTTCTTGTACAAACTACATATTTTTGTGTTTGGAGGCACAAACTTGTTCCTATCCCTTATTCAATTTCTAACCCTATATTTATTAATTTTAATATTGTGGTTGGAAACCTTGAGGTAACCCTGAATTTATTTACTTGAATATTTTGGTTGGAAACCTTGAGGTTGGAGATAGACATCCCATATTGTGTATCACAGGAACTGAACATTGAACATGGCCATCTAAATGTTTATTTTAGATTTTTTGGATTTGAACATGACCATTCCCCTTTATGCCATTTAAGCCCATCTCAATCTACAGTTTGTTATAGCTGGGTAGCAGGAGTTAAAATTATATATACCCCACTGACACTCTATGTCACATTCCCAAATATAATATGTAAGTTTTTGTTTCATGGAATTTTAAGCACTCCCCATCTTGTGTGTTTCTGTATATTTAGATCTCTCTGTCTCACCTTTTTTAATTTTATATAGAAAACCTGAATGGATTTTTAGATTCTTAACAATGTCCTCTGTAAACTCAATGCTACACATCATACACAGTATTATAAACTTTGTATGTAAATCCAATCCGCATGAACGTTATTGCACAAATCAAAATAACACTCTAGTCTCAATTTATTCATTAATAGTTGTCCATCTTTCTTACTAATTATCGTCCCTGCATCACAGTTGAAGCTGTATAAGTCAACGTTTCTAATTTTAAGGTGCAAAGGTCAATGTTTCTACATTTAAGTTGTGGAAGTTAAGAAGCTAATAGAATGGATTACGAAGGTAAAACATTTCTGACTTAGGGTTAATATCTAAAGGCTTCTTTGTAGGGATCACTGCTGGCCTTGCAAGAGAAAGAGGCACAGGATGAGGAGCCTTCAAGAAGCAGAAATAAATATGTAAACCTGTACTTAAAGGTTTCTTTGTAGGGGTTACTGCTGGCCTTGTAAGAAAAAGAGGCCAGGACGAGGATGCTGTTGAGAAGCAAAAACAACAACAAAAGCATTTACTTAGTATTTAGTATAACTGTATATGAAACAATTATATGAGAAGTTGTCGGAGGCAGAGATGCATCTGGTGAACATATACTGATAGGCTGACAGTACATCAGAAATGAGCGGTTATGTTTTCATGATGATGACAGTACAAAGAGGGGGTGCATTAGGAAGGGCTCAAAATACTCCAAGAAGCCTCCTAAATAAGTATGTTATTCACAATCAAGATTACTACAGCAAGGAATTGCGTGAAGAAATGGTCAAAATACTGCAAGAAGCCTCTGAAAATTGCACAGAAGAAATTGAGCTGCAAAGGCATTCTGTACCATTACAACAATTGTTTCCATTAAATTTGACATAAGAATTTGGGATTTTGCTTTCACTTACAGATGCTCTACTTAAACTTCCCTACAAGAAACAAGAGGATTTAATGGGTTTTGCTAGAACTGGCCACATGAAAAACTTGTATAAATTTCTGCTAAAAGTTGCCAATGTCTTACTGAATGGAGTTTGGTTACATGATCTAATAAACTAAACTGCACTTACTATTGTTATCACCTAATATACTTACCAACATTTTCCCATGGCTAGATTTTCTTAGTTGTAGCATTTGAAGCCAAAACAGGTTTTAATAGACAGGCTTGTAGAGTTTGATGAGACTACATGTGTTGTCTGTATCAATGTGTTTGATAAATGCATAGAAATAAGACAGCTGACAAATTGTTGCTAAATTTTTCACAGGAAGTGCTTGGATAAATGGCTTGTTCATGATCAGAAAGCATGCCCTCTTTGCAGAAACTGCCTAACTCCAGAAAGATATTAAAATGATGAAACAAACGGATCCTGGGCAATGGAGCAGTTGTTATATTTATTTCAGGAAGACATGGTATTCCAATCACACCATACAACCCAAATAGAGGATTGTGCACTAGCTTCAAGGGCAGGATACCTTCAGTTTACACATATTTTGCACTGTGCATCTGTAATACTAATACTGTATTGGTGTGGAAATTACAAAATGTAAATGAATTCATTCATAGGTATATTGGTGAATGTATTGTGAGTTCTGATTAGTGGTCATTGCTGCGATGCAGAGCTTTACATTCATTTCAACTTGGATGACATGCAGTGTTCATATGCCTGTAGCTTTTCTCGCCAATTAATATTTTTGCGATGCTTAAAGCTTTTCGAAAGTGGGATCCTCTGAGGTGGGCTGAGTTAGGTTAAATATAAAATAGAAAGACACTTGGATTTCTGAAAAAATAGATTCTTAAACATATGGTAATCATTGGAAAACATTTTGATCACATGAGCAAGGCTGAAAGGTAAAAACATCTTAAAATCTTAATCCCCACAAAAAACCCATTTGATCTCAACAACTTATCATATTTATCTTCTTTGCAGTTCAGCAGAGGAGTTTTGGCCTCCAAGATTGAGTTAAAATGGCTCAATGGCCAGAAGCATATTTTGAGAATCACACTTATCTCTTGAGGATTTGGCATGCCCTGTTTCCTGGAAGTTTCCTCCTCTGTTATATCATGGCTTGCTCTTTTATTGTGGGGTGAAGGAGTAGGGGTGATTGTTCATTCAAGACAATCTTTTAGCTACGGTTGACAGCCAGTCTTGCTGAGATCATAAAATTTTTTCAACTAAGTTGTAAAACTATGCATGATACACAACGCAAAGGATTACACACTGTTAACCTATAAGTTGAAATAAATAAGTCCCAGTTACCTTAAACAGGTTGTCTAAACTCTTAACATTATGTTTGATACCCATTATATTGATAATTTGATACCCAACCCAAAAAATGTAAGATTTCTTATTTCATTTCAAATAAATCGGGAACTTGAAACAGTTGCTCTTCAAAACTTTTTGGATCGAAATGAATGTCCAAACAGATTTTGTTCTATGGTGTGTCCTGTTAGAAACTTATGTAGCAGAATGTTACAGCTAGTAGTTGATATGGCTGTTGAGCAAAGGCGTTGAGTTCCATAAAATATAGAACTCACTTTGATGGTTTGTTTTTTCTTCCTGCATTGTACGATATTTGTACTAAGTAATTTTCAAATTTTGCTCGGTCAGTCAGCATGGTAATATATTATTAGTTATCTTTTCAGAAGAGAGTAGTCTTTTCCCTTCTATAGGAGGTGCTTGTTTATTGTGTTTGACTGCTTTAGATGTTATACTGCTTGTAGGGCGATAGCTCTCTAATTTAGTAATGGAACCTTACCTTTGCAGGCAATGGAAGCTACTTTGGCATTCTGATTTTCTCTAGCAAAGAAAATTTAGTCTTTCATAATGATTTGCCTCCACTTGTCTCTGCAACATATGGAAGCGTCTGCAAAATCAAAAGACAATGAAAAAGTGAATGCTGGTTTACTTTCATTACCTTTCTTAGGCAGCACAACTCTCTAGTTTATTTTGCCTTCATTTTCATGAGTATGATGGACGCTTGGCATCTTTCTCTAGGGCCATATCTGGATAAAAAATGATGAAATCAATAAAACAAGGTAAAACAGCAATGGCATTTATTTAGATGCATATTTCAAGGCCTATGGAAAGGAACAGCATTTTGTGATTGACGACTTGTGGCATTTGTTTGGAGCATATTTGAAGAAGGCCTGTGGAAAGCAGCAGCATTTTGTGATTGACTGTGGCATTTGTTTGGAGCTTCCTACAGTTACTAAAATTTGAGGTGCAAACTCACCATAATATTTTCATTTGCAAGGCCTATGGAGCTTTCAAGGCCTATGGAAAGGAGCAGCATTTTGTGATTGACGACTTGTGGCATTTGTTTGGAGCATATTTGAAGAAGGCCTGTGGAAAGCAGCAGCATTTTGTAATTGACTGTGGCATTTGTTTGGAGCTTCCTACAGTTACTAAAATTTGAGGTGCAAACTCACCATAATATTTTCATTTGCAAGGCCTATGGAGCTTTCAAGGCCTATGGAAAGGAGCAGCATTTTGTGATTGACAACTTGTGGCATTTGTTTGGAGCATATTTGAAAAAGGCCTGTGGAAAGCAGCAGCATTTTGTGATTGACTGTGGCATTTGTTTGGAGCTTCCTACAGTTACTAAAATTTGAGGTGCAAACTCACCATAATATTTTCATTTGCAATGTATTTTTATGTGAGATTTTCTTATTGCAGCTATCAGCATGCTCATTGAACCTTAAGGCACCATGCTATTTCTAACCTCTGTGCATTGACCCGTCAGCATTTTTATACAGGCAACTTCACAACCAACCTAGGAATTGGATGGTCAACATCATGGTAAAAGGAGCTCCTCCCAACAAAGCATTGAAAAATCAATGTTTGTTGATTCATTAAGTAATTGAACCCACACAATGAGTGGTCAAAATCATGTTCCAACGAGTTCACATCACTTGCTTGCAAAATCATCATATTACAAGTAGTTCGCAATGGGTTACCAATTTCCTTCACCCCAACCTTACAATGGGGCTCTCCATGCAGATCAAAGGCAACTTACAACTTGACAAATTGACTGTGTAGGGAGACTTAGTAAAATCATTAGAAATCAGGGTGTTAAAATGCAAATTTCCCAATATTCACTTGATCTGTGTTAGTCAGAGTAGTAGATTTTTGTTGAAAGTTCTACTAATAAACCATCTGATGGATCTATTTAACTCCCAGATCATATTTCCTCGCATTGTGTCTGTTAGCTTTCCAGGGTAATATGTCGTTCGACCTACTATTGGACTTGCCCTGCATGCTAACAATATGGTGACTTGCGGCCTTAGCATTGACATGGCTAAAATTAAAGCTACAAAAGAGGTGAATTTGTATCACCTTCTGTTGCACACACCTAGCTGTGATTTTCTAAACAGTACTGAATCAGCAATTAACAGGGCCAATATTATTATTATGATATATTTGAATCAGGATTCTATCTGAAGAAATGAAGAAAGGCCAAATCAATTAATATCACGGATCTGATCTAAGCCCTTACTTTTAAGTTCTTATCATCTCAACGAGTAGTTTTGAGATTCAAGCACTGCCTACTGTCTATTGGTCGGACAGTGGCAAACGGTATGGTTCATGTAGAGTTAATGTGGTTAATGTTTGACAGTCCCAAATTGTTATTTCTCTTTGTTCTTACACATTCAAAAATTTATAAACAAGGCAACAATTATTTTCAAGGTCAATAAATCCCATGAACAGGCAGAGTACAAAAGAAAGAACTTAGAAAACAATAATCACACAAAACACCATAAACCCAGCCATCACCCTTTTAAACCGAAAACACAATCCCATTGAATGCCAAACATCAAACCTTCTCCTGTTGAAGAAATATGCATTTCATAAGATTGAACTTCACACTACCTAAATAACAAACTGGTATGTAGCAATATATACAATTATATATATGTTTAAATAGGAAAACTAATAATATCTGTATAGGATATCCCTTAATCGAAAAACCCTTGATCAAACAATACAATAATCACAAAATAGAAGCAAGCTGACCCTTAAGGTATTTTGAAAATACATACCCTAAATAAAAAACTCCAAATCAGAAAACTTTAAATTAGAAAAACTCTAGTACCAAAAATTTACATCAGAAAACTTCGGATAGAAAAAATAACATTAGCACAGGATGTGGGCTTAATGAAACGGCGTCTGTGTACTTGCATTGAACAAAAATAACAAAGACCCACCAAAAAACAATGTCAACATTACTTCCATAGCATATTAGTCTGAATCAAAAGCAAACAGTAGATTAATAAAATAGACATTTGAAAAGATTTAGAAGTGTAAATACCTTGACAGTAATCCTGCGATCACTCTGCGGCCTCTTGAACCTCTTCACACGCTTCTTAACGGTCTTTTTATTTAAAAGCGGCTGAGGCATCGGCATCTTTGCTTTCTTTGCTTGATTTATAATTATCTTTTGAAATCAGTTTGTGGAAGCTTGGAGTTGAGCTTGGATACAAGGGTTGCATTTTCAATGTGTTGGAAAAGAATAAAAATCCTTTTACAAACATTTTTTGGAATAATTTTAACATCCATTAATGTTCTTAACAAAGATCTTGTAAATGGGCTATATTTTTGTTGTTAGGTTGTACCCATCCTAAAACCTATATTTAACCAAGTGTTATTTCTAGGTTGGATGTCGGTACTTCTTTTTAGGTTTGGAGGATGTTAGCAAATGTTATGGAGACTAATTGTATACCTCTTGATTGCATTTGCTTAAAAGTTTCTAAAATATGTTCAACTAAATATGTTTATTCATATACAACAATCATCGCATTCCATGAGACCACATTTATTTAGGGCATTTTATTGAATTTTTGTGCATATAAAATAATCATCACATTCCATGAGACCACGTTTCTTTAGGGCATTTCATTAAAAAGCCTTAAAGCCTCATCAAGAACACCATTCTATGTGTATCCCACAATCATGGCATTCCATGAGCCCACATTTTTTTTAGGCATTTACCAAATGGTTCATGTGTCTTTTGTATTCTCCCACACTTTGAATACATATCTATCAAGGCTTTTGTAACTACAACATCCAGCAAAAATCCACTTTCCATAATGATTTCATGGATGTCCACACCATGTTCTAAAGCTCCCATTTTGGCATAGGTTGGTGGGATGCTAGCAAAGATTCTCGAGTTTGGATTTACATCTACCCCTTGCATTTGCTCATATGTTTTCAACACCTTTTCAATAAACCCATTTTATGCAATCATATATAATCATTTCAGACCACAAGACTACATTTCTTTGAGGCATATTGTCATACAATTCAATTACCTTTTGTATTCTTTGACATTTTGAATACATATCTACAAAATGAAGGAAAGAAACAAACAAAATTATATTTTGCAATGTTCTTCTTGAATTAATTGTGTAGTTAATGGAATGGATTAAAACAAATGCAAAAGAGAATTTTAAAACATCAAAATCTGCATTACATTCATTCACTCATTGAGACACATAGTAGGAGAGACACAACATAGAGCAATGAATAGTAATGGCAAAATAAGAAATAAAGAAAAAGCAACAATTACTAGTCTACGCCGCTATAAATTACATTGTAACAACAATTTAAAATGGCATGTATAGTCTTTGGCACAAAATATTTCACGGTCCCATAATATCTTTGGAACACACGTACTTTAGAGCATCCTCAATGGGTGTGCCAAAGATTTTATAAATGTACCCATATTGATGATGATTTGAAATATATGTAATATATTTATGCTATAGATATTATAAGGATGCGTGCAAGGGATCTCTTGTAGACCAAATTACCGACTTAAAAATATATAATTACCTTTATATACCCTTTTCAATGTATAGCAAATGCACTTACCTATTTGCTTACTTTAAAATGCAAGCAAACTTCATGGCATCATTAATATGATACATTAAAGCATATGTATGATGATGCAACATGCAATTGGGTATGCATAAAAATGAAACCAATACCAAGGATATTTGGCTTCCAAACATGAGAACCACAACCATATGTAGAAGAACCTTGAAAGTATCTATGATGTTGTTTGTGTTCAATTCCTTGAAACTCTTAGCATAGTCAGCTCCCTACAAAAGGAGGGTCTTTCCTAAAGTAGCCTCTCCTAGTAGGGTCTTTCCTAAAGTAGCCTCTCCTAGTATTTTTTCTTCCAATTTTCTAACTTCCCCTGTAAACACCCAAGGAAGGAAGGCCCCTAGCATTCTCCAAAAAAATTATATCTCCTCAATGTTCTCTTAACTAGGCTGCTACAGAGCTTTCTTGGATCTCCAACTACTTAAATTCCAATCAAGTAGAAGGCCTAGAGAAGAGGATGTTTTTACAAACTTATGCACTGCTTCAACTTTCAAACATTGTTTGTTTATGTTCAACAATAATAAGTTCTTCTATTGATGATGGTGAGTACATAAAGGTATGGTGTTTGAATTGCATTAAAGGAATTTGTTTATATAGAAGGCAAGTATTGAACATGTAAGAGTTATCAAGGCTTACTAGTGTGGTTAGTTTTAAGATATGAAATTTACGTCAAATACAATGATGGATACCCACACAAGAGCTTTAACAATAGAGAGCTTGATTTATAAGTGATGGGGAATAAAAAAGCTCTTACCCAGAAGTGTTGCATGAATTTAGTTAAAGGCAAATGAAATAATGTTAATTGTACCATCTACTAGGCATAATGATAGAAAATAATAGCAATCCAATAAAAGTTGAAAATATACTTTGTTGATTGTATTGGAAGATAGTATGGCTTCATTGTATTCTTTGTATTAAAACTTCCTCACAAGCACACAACAATTATTGCAGCAATCGACAACGGTTGATGATCTAGTAAACCAAACACTACAACATTGAATGCATTAAATAACCTCTTATCAAACCAAAAGATATATTCTCAAAGTTTTGTACTCTAATTAAGGTGACTATCTAAGATATCAAGTCTTAAGACACTGTGTTGTTGCCTTAGAGTTTGTATAAGAGATAATCAATGAAGTTAATAGGTGTAATGGAGCATAATCTCCAGTTTAACATTGTTAAGATTATGACTTTCATTATGTGTATATTGTTGGACAAGCTTAAAAAATAAAATTTGCATCTCCAAACAACAAATTGGTTGAAAATAGAAAGTCTTAAGCTTTTACCCTATCCAAACTTATGTAGCTACTCAGTTTTTGCCATATCAAAACATGTTGAGCTATGAGAAGAAGCTAAGACATTATTTTACCTACAAATCAAGAAGTGTCAAAACGTATCTCTCCTCCATTTTAGCTACCAGTGATAGGCAAGAAACCAAAAGTAAGTATAACAGCTAGTCTAGACCTTGTTATTTAACAAAAGTATTACAAGATAATTTAAAGAAAACTCCAATGCCATGATAAATAGTTGTAAGCTCGATGAAAACATAGCAATGAGGTTTCCAAGATTTTTTACCACTAATTGATAACTTGATAAGAACCAAACTAGGTAATTTACATAAGTATGTTGTAAGCAGTCCAAAATTACAATGTGCTTGAACCTATAAATAAAATACACTCATTGATTCGGATATAGAAAAAGTAAATTGAATTTAAAGAAATATCAATGCAATCTGATATTGTGGATCTAATTATCATCATGTAATCCAAATAGTAAGTGAATAAATTTAAGAGTCTACAACAAAATTCAAATTTATGTTTTCTCCAAAGTGAGCTCCAATGTACTTTGTGAATCTAGTTGATTGCATCTTGATGAGAAATGACATCTATAAAGTGTAGTGTATAAGATAATTCAACTTAGAGAATTGCACTCTCTAGATAGAATGATCTTACAAGGCACTACTCTAGAACATCTAGTCTGAAAGGGGAAGAAGTTCTATTTTATACTTCACAAAACTATCCTTTATATTCCAGATATGCTATTAATTATAAAATACAACTTTTCTAAGCTAAAAGTGTTAGTGTAGTTTTTATTTTCTTTTTTCATAAGGTTTTTCCTACACTTTTATCAAGCTTTCTTAGGTTAATAAAGTGAGTTTACTCAAGTGAGTGGGTTGTTTGAGGTGTCACCATCCTACGAGGGAGTTGCATTTATTATGTTTAGACTATTTGGTGGTCTCTCCCTATTGGCTGGTTTTGCCACCTCCACCCTCTCCCTGGTGTATATAAATTCACTACCTAGCTTGTATTTGGTATTCTTTTGACAATCTTTTTCTAGCAACTTCTTCTTTGTGAACTCGTAATATAATTTTATCATCTTGACATTCGCATATCTCTTAAAATCTCTAGTCTATTTTTGTATATGCATTTACAACTTTTGTAGCTTAAAATCTCTCTTAAAAAGTTTTTGGGTTATACATTTGTTTCAGATTTCTAACATGGTATCAAAACTTTTGTTTTGAGAGTTTTGAGTTCTAGAATTCCTGATTGAGAGATTGAGTTTATTTTTGTGAGATCTTGTAAAATCATGTATGATCTTCTGTTGCATTTTTAATGATTTAGAGAATCAGAAAGGATTTATGAAGACACAATAACCTCTATATTTTACATGTGTTTTATGAGATCTAGGTGATTACAGCTATTGTAGTTATATTGGTAGTGTTTTTGGTTGTTCCAACATGCCCAAGAGGCTCGAGAAAGTCAGGTTGGCTTTCATTTCATCCTATTTGGAGATTGTTTGGCACAGTTGCAAATGGGGATTTGAAGCTCAGTTCCAGCAAACAACCATTTTCTAGGATATTTTTAGGCCAAAGGACCTCACCATTGCGTTTAGAAGGCCTAAAAACCCTTATTTTAATATAAAATTTGCCTGCTTTAAGTGACAAGAGCATTCAAAGCAAAAAAAATTGCTAGGGAGGTCGTATGATCCCCTAGCATGCAAAACAAGGTAAAAAAAAATTAAAATTAAATTTTGTGCCTGTAAGCACAAAAATCACGCACAGCCTCCATGAGGACCCCTATGATGATTCAAATCCTTGTCACGTACATGTAAGCATGAAATAATGTCCTTTAAGCAGCAAACCTCTTGATGACGTGTTCTCTTTCTCGTCTTGTGTTGTTTCTTCTTTGTCGATTTCTCTCTCTCCCCGTTTGCGACACTTTTCGACACTTGTTGTGACACTTGTCGACTTGCATTTTCTGAGCTTTTGACCTTGCTCCTAAGCCTGGACAGTATCTTGTAAGTGTGTTCTCACCCTTCCCCTACATTTTTCATTCTCTACACCTCCTAGAAGCCTTCTACAGGTCTCCCTATTCATCTCCCACTTTCAGTTTTCAGTTTCGCTCAACCAATCCAAATCTCCCCCTATTATTTCTAGATCTCCCACAGGAGATCTTGCAGGTGCAAGTGGAGATTTGGATTCTTGCACATGACTGACTTGTTTCCGGAGTTAGAACCCCTCCTTTTCTTCTCTTCTTTCATCTCCCAACCTACTTTTCTGCAGAAAACCCTGTCCAGCCTGGATCTCCCCCGAACAACCTAGGTCGCCCCTTGATGATCCTATTGACAAAAGGGGCGACCATGTCATTTTTCCAGCCGCAGAAAAACTCAAGTTTCTCACTCGTTTTAGCTCTGTTTTCGCCCATTTTTCTTCCAGTTTGCATGATTTTTTATGCCTAATATGGAGTTAACTATTTCATGCACCCACACATGCACAATTAGCTCCATTTGATCTCAAATTAACTCTTCAATCAATCTCATGCATTCCCTCATCTCCAATTCCTCTTCAGTGATAAGCTATAATTGATTTATCACTCCATAGTTGGTTGAGTTCACTAGGTAATCAACCTTGTTAACTCCCAAATCAATCCTTGTTAACTCATCAATCAAATGAGTTAACTTCTCAATCAATCTCATTCCTCAAACATATAAATACACCCCTCCCTCAAGCACAAAGGGAGGCAAAATTCATTGTGCACACAGCTTTTTCCAGTTTTTGCTCTCCAACTTAGCATTCAAATGCTCTTACAGGACGAAGGTGTCTTTTGCTTTATTCATTGTTCAACCAAGCAACATTACGCTACTTCATTCTATGCCATTGTGCTCAACCAAAGCTCTCATTGAGCTCATACAAGCTTCATCAAAGCTTCTTTTTGCTTCTTTGTGTCGTTTTGTCATCAAGAGGATCTCTTGGTGCTTCAAAAGGACCCGAGGTTGCCTATATCAAGGATTTATAAGGGTAGTGGAGTCACACAAATCTTCGTTTCTCTCAAGTTCCTTCATTGTTTATTTCAATTTATAGTAATTAGAAAACCAAATTTGCTCTTGGGAACAGTAAAACATTGCTTTTTCCTTGATAGTTAGATCTTACATGTTAGAATAGTTATTTTCGTACTCTTAGATCTAAATTATTAGAAGAAGCATTTTCCTTTTTTTTTACATTAGATTACTTCAAAACAATCGAAAACCCAAAAAACATAGATCAAGCATGCATTAGGAAAAATCATACTAAGTGTGCATTCATATTTCCCTTTCATAGATTAAAAAGCATTTCTATTTTCAAAATATTAAAAAAGCACAAAAAGACATTTGCATTTCATTTTAGCCTGGCATACATATAGAGAACCTTAGGATAGACAAAATTGCAAACCCTCGATACCGTCATGTTACATCCCTAATTTCTGACTTGCTATACTTTTACTTTTTACTTGGGCATAAGTAAATTTGTTGTGATGTTATAGATTTATGACAGGATATGACATGGAATTATATTGAATATCATTTATGAAATCATGGAAATGATTATGTTATTGTCGACTTAATATCTATATGATGAGATTTGATTTATTAGTGAATTTATTGAATAATGATGCACTGATTACTTATTGTTTGATGACAAGTGAAAAAGGATTACAAGTTATCGACTCTCAGAGAAGAGAGAGAGAGTATCTTTCGAGAAGAGAGATATAGACCTTGGAATACGAGTGGTCTATTTGCCAAACGAGTCTAGTGTTAAACGATAATGTGAACCAATGAGTCGTATGAGGTAAGTCTTGTCTTGCTAGTTTTCTTTTGAAAATCTAATCGACAAGTAGTCGATATCCTGATTATCATTTAGTCAAGTCAATGGTGAGTCGACATAGTCCTTTGTGAAGTAAACAACGTCATTGACGTAGAATGGTTGTGTTATTCTTCTTGTGTCACTTGAGGTTTTTCTGTCGCTTCTTAATGTCAAGACGTTCTCATCAAGTTAGATGGTGCAAATATTGTCGACGGATTGTGATGGGGAGGTAAAACTCGACCCATTCACACCATCTGTAATCCTTAGTGATCAAAATGAGACAAATAGAGGAGCTTTTAATAACTTCCGGTAGAGGTTTTTCACAGCTATGTGATAACTAAACGAAATCTAAAAACTTGTTTTGCGTTACGCCCAATCCATCATGATTGCCGTAAAAATGCTTTGAACATGTGTTGTGAATTTTAATCCTTTTTGAAAATCGACAGAAGTTGAATTTGAAGTCGAGATAAGCTATAACCTGTTTTGGTCGTTATTTGGAAGAATGTTCCAAAATTGCCTTAGTTATATCTTTGTTAACGTGAGGTATTTTCGTTAGTTGTATGATGTCAGTTTTCTCGTCAAGTCAAGTAGGTTTATGCCCAAGTTCTGTTGTTTTGGACGTCTTCCTTTGTGAATGCGTCTTTTCCCTTTGAGCTTAAGACTTGAGTTATCATAAATTAAACCTATACTTTCTTTATTAAGTCGGTCTTTATTCTTTCTCTCTTTTCAACCTTGGAGACACAATAAGCATTTATTATTTATCACCTTGTAAGAATTTAGCTCCTCGAATTGTGTTAGTTGTGTTGGTTTTTCTTCTGAATCAGCATTAGGGTTTGCCAATTCTAATGCACAGGCAGATTCAGCCAACTGAATACAGGAGGTTGCGTGAGCTCCTCCCCTTCACTTCTGGTTCTGCCGCACCAAGGGGGGTTTCCCTACTTGATAAAAGTATAACCTTGACTAGCTCAATGACAGAAGGATTTAACTTGACATCAACAGGCAGAATACTCTCATGTATGGACCAAGATTTGTGTAACAAATCACAAGGTTGGCAACATTCTTGGACATGATGTCTAGTTGGGTATGAGAGCATGCAGGGATCCTAATCCTAATCCTACAACTAACAGATGGAAGGATGAAATAGTTTGATTTGATTTTTGGATGCAAAGTTGGACATGGTAGATAACCTCAACACAGAGCAAGATTGGTGCCTATCCAGGGCCTGGAGTCAGTAGACATACACCTATGAATGATATGCATGAACAACTAAAACTGGATTTCAGGGGGATGCATCTGATACCTGCCTTACAGATATCTCCCAATATAGAGTGTTAAGCTATCTATACTTATGGCATCCCTATTACAGTATATCCTTCCCAATGTTCAATCTAAAAATAGTTTAATCTACCCCTTGGGCAGAAGTTAAGAAATCAGACATTCAACACAGGAATTCTGTGTTCTAGAGTCTCAGACATTCCTTAAATATCTAGACTTAGAAGAAAGATACATGCAATACAGGAGACAGAATTAACAAAACACATGCAAACATGGCATTTCTCATATAAGTTCAATCATGAAATCAGTGGATTCATGCAAGAAAAAACATACAACTGGAGATACATAAACTCACAGGTTTAGCTGTACAGGGCAACCAAATCAGCTGTATTGCATTACAGAGCCAAAATGTTCAACTTTCAACAACATGAAAAATGGTAACACAGTCTGCTTATAACAGCCAGAAAGTGTACCACAGCAATTAATTACAAGGCTTTTACAAAAATCTGCCAGATACAGATCCTTCAAAGGAATGGCGCTCAAAATTTATTGCTGCAGAGACAGAAAGTAGACAATGGTGGCCTCGAGCCCTGTGCCACCATCTGGAAGTCCTCATGCCAAAAATCGGGTACATGACTGTTCAACAACTCGCCCATGCCCCTGCTACAGTCGCCATTGATGGCTCAACCACCCGCGGCCGCGTGAAAACTGTCGCTGCATTCAAATGGAAGTTTCCCGCCAAAATGTGCTTTACTGAAGTTTCAAATGTGTAGGAAGAATAGTCCCACATTGGTGCCGCGGAGACTCCTTCAATACTTTAAAAACATGGTCGCGAGCATAATACGTGTCGAGCGTTTTGCCGTGCTCGACACACGACCCTTCGCCCAAAGCCCATCGGCCAAATCTACACCATCAGCTTGCCCCAAAATCCTCTCGCCGATCTCAATCGTCTCACCGACCACTACACTACACTTCCCCATCGGCCAGAGATGCACCGTCGGGCCAACTCTTCAGACTTCCACCGATAGCATGAGTCTCCCCGATCGCTACTCCAAACTACCCTGTCGGTGTGACTGACACCATCGGCCAACATGAAATTCCTTCTGCCGATAGACCACACTCTCACTGATGCACCAACGAATTATACTCTGCTCCTTCATCGGCGAGACCTCCCACTATCGGCCCAACCCAAAACACTTCGGCCGACAATACAACTCTCGCCGGTGACCACTCCAAATCCTCATCGGCCTGACACTACCCCATCGGCGGACCCTCCAACCGCTAGCCCGACATGCAATCTTACTCCGATGGCATTCCCCATCGGGGTGACCTCCTTCCATCGGCAAACCACAAAAGACTGTTGCCAATAGCCAAACACACGCCGATGGACATCCATCGGCCAGACCAAAACAATCAGAGCACTCAAGAAATCTTTTGCCGACATAACAACTCCTACCGATAACATATCGGCCTCCCACTTCCCCCTCCGACGGGTTGAACCAATGAACCTCTGAACCGGTTCAACAGCTAGGTTCAAAAGAAAGATTCAACCGCGAGGTTCAACCTGATAGCTTCTCTGTCGGCAACACAAACATAACCCCGCTGACCCATTGAACCGATGAACCGATTCAATGGCGAGGTTCAATACTGAGGTACGCCGGCGAGGTTCAAACCTCCAAAACAATACTCCATCAGCAAAACACTTCGACCGAGACCAAAAAACTCGAAGCATCGAACTATTGAACCTTGAACCGTTGAGCAAGGGGTTCAAGCAGGAGGTTCAACGATACAATATTTGCGCAAGGCAAATGCATAATGCGACCCGTTAGAAGAAAATTGAACCCAGAACCGCTGAACCATTGAACTTAGAGGAAAAAGGGTTCAAGTACAAACCGTAATGTCGAAGACACAAAAACGAACCCATGCCGATGGAGAAAAGACGAAGACCCCTCCTCAAGAAATGAGATGCAGATGCTGAAAAACACTGAGGGGTGCCAAAACTTAGAACCTTTTGGATATTTTGGGATGGTGCCTGCATGAAAATTGCTAAATTAACTGACAGTGAATTCAGGCACCAACAAGTTGTATATTGGGAAGTTAAGAATCCTTCTTGTGCAAGTAAGTGGACGAGGTTGTTTTGCCATAGCTGACACATCGCCATAAAGGAGCCTCCATCTTGTTAGTGGTCGCTGTAAGTAAGGAAGTCAGGTAGCATGCAGTTAAATCGACCTCCTTGTGTTTAGGCATGAAATGGCAGAAGTTTAATGCCATTAAATCTCCTTCACCGTGGGAAGTTGGGAGGTGGTTATTCGGTGGAGAAGAAATTGGAAACCGGCAGTGAAATGCCATTCTTCTTCTTCTTCGCGGTGCGCGGCCTGGGCATGGGGATTCGGTTGTTAAGAAACTGAAACAGAGAGCTGAAGGTGATTAATCTCTATCGTCGTGGGGAGTTTGAGAGTTCTTGGGTTTCTGTTGTTGAGAAATTGAAACCAGAGAGTGGTGTGGGTCTGGATAGTAAGGAAGAACTTGGAGGACGTCGCTGAGAGCTCAGTGAGGACGAGCTAGCATCAGCGGATCTCTAAGTTCATCGACAGGTTTTTCATTCTTTTCCTTTTGCACAATCTATGATCAATACTTGTGTCTTATTTCTGCAATGATAGTGTAGGAAGCTTACAACGTATAGGATGTGATAATAATGACATCATCTGTAAGTTTTGAGGAGGTTGTTTACAAGGAAACGTTATCATTGTTGTCTTCATTAGAACACGAAAACAATGTTGTCTTCTCAGAAATATTATCATTGCATATCAAGAACGAAATCATAATGATAATATAACACAGTTTTAAAATATATATATATATATATATATACACTAAAGTGATAAATGCATGATGCAAGATGTGAAACGGTATTCTACTAGTTGTCGGCAAGATGTATGCATTGAGTTGATCTTATAAGACTATAACACAGCTCAAACTGTCTTGTGTACACTCGAAACGTTAGTTTCATAGTGAGAAGCCACATTGCACCACGTGCTTGCTGTGAAGGAGTCTAAACCTCCAATTTAGTGCATGTTTTCGACGTAGTTTTAGTTTATTGACAACCGGAGGTGTAATTTTAACTGGCTGTGGTGTCGGGAGATAAAAACCAGAGGAGGATAAGGTTTCAAAATACCTCTCTGCCCAAATAGATAAAGATTCTGAAAATAAGACATTGAATGTAGACAAAAGTAATTAGCTAGTTTCTATTTCGGTTTTGGATCTTCAGTTAGAGGTCGACAAATGTGTTTGATCATCTCTAATGTCTTAAAATAGATTCTAAGTCTTTTTAATATCTTATTTTATTACTCTTACCTCAATGAACCATGTGAAACCTTTTGTTTTGGAAGAAGGTGTAGAGTTGAAGTATAAGTATTTATTCTTGGTTAAAAACCGTCATGCTTTGAAATGGGAAGATAAGGGTGGGAAACCCGTATTTTGTGTCTTAATTAAGTTGCATGCAATGATTCTTGTGTCGCTATTACCTTGAAGACCCTTATGAGTCTAAAACTTAAAAACTTCGGGCTTACGGGTAATGGTATCATATACTTGAGTATGTTATATAAACTTATGGGAACCATATAGTCAAGTTAGAGACCACTTAGGAGTGGATATTTATAAACAATGTTTTGGACAGTTATGGGATTATTATTGCAATACATATGCTATCGATATAAACAATGAAATAGAAAACCCTTTATACATCATGTAAATGGAGATGTTTCTATGAGCTTGTAGAAAGATGAGTAAACCTCAACGCCATGTGTTAATGCATGAAGATTTTCAAACACCTTGAGGGTATCGAGGATGTTTTATAGAGCTTATAAGTGGGTGAACTCATTTCGTGAGTAGACACTAATGTGTCGAGAACCCTAATCTGGTAATGCTCGTGTCTATCTTATTGAAAAGAGATTTGTTTCTAATCAACAATGTTTAACCCTAGGAAGGGGAAAAACCATGTGTTGGGCTACAAGTCGATTTGAATTACAAGTCGTGAGCCTTAGATTTTGCAAACGTGCAAGAGGTACCATTAAATGGTTAAGTCAAACATTAATTCATTATACCTTTTTATCACAACTTCTCTAAGCTATTACTTGTCGACAAGGGGGTAAATCTCAAACGTTGCAAAGATGCAAAGAGAGATACCTAAGAATGGATAGCCAATCCATAATGATTAATAGAGCAACGACAGTGTCTTGTGAATTCATCTAAGTTAGAAAGACTAGATTGGAGTTGGATAAAACTCGTTAGTTAAACTTTAACTAACTTGGATATGGTAATTATTATATTAAGACATTGAGATCATTATTTAGATCATGATTGAAGGGTCAAGTGCCCTGACTATGTGTAATTGTTCTTACTTGCAAGAAGGGAATTAGATTCCTGGACTATATTGCTTAACCTGGGTAAGGTTATCATCTTCTTAGTCGTAATTAATCTATCTATATCTATTATGAGACAATAAGTCATGGACCTCAGGAATTGCGATGATGCACTGAGAGTCCTCATAAAGAAAGAAAGTTGAATAGGTCTATGGATTATAGACAATGAAAGAAAACATGTTTTGGATCGGGAACTCTAGATTGATGAAATCATCATGATTTCATAAGTTAAACATAGTTGACCAAGTCGAATTGCAGGAATATGATAGTATCCAAGTCGAGTTGGAGTGGGTGAACTTTACGACATCATTCATTGCGAACGTCAATTTATATTGAAAACTATGGCCATAGTAATGCATATGTCTCTGCATGCATTGTCGGTTCATTGTATCTGGATAGCACATCCTATCGGGAATCATACTTAGCTAGAGGGTATCTAGGGTTGTATGATAGATAGAGTTGTGTAAGATACAACACTATGTACTCGGAAAGGCAAATTACCACTGGTCACCTTGGTCTATACTTCTCGTGAAGGGAAGGGCCACTTCCGGTTAGGAAGGAGTGCAGGAGACCGACGGTCTGTGGTTGGAGGTAAATCACTGGAAAGATACTCTCTCTAGCAGAAGACATGCTGAGGCTTGCGATAAAGATGTCAGATTTTCGGATGCAGTATATCTCTAAGACTTGTGTTTATTGAGACTAAGTAAAACATTATCTAATTCAGGTATTTATAATTGATTTATTTTTGTAAACATTGTACTTGAGAAAGACAATAAGGTTGATTGTATTTGTAATGAAATATCTTGTAATTATAGTTACTCGACTATATGTTGAATAAAAGAAAAAATTTCTCTGTCTCATTTTTACCTTGTAAATTTACTTTATGGTGAATTTTTGGTTTTTACTATGTTTCTAGAATGAGGATGTTACATATGGTATCAGAGCTATCGGGTTCGACACTAGGGCTTATGAGTCCACTGTGCTAACCTATAGTCAACATTATGTGGTTAGCTAATGTTCAAATTTTCTTGTGCCAGAATGACGTGGAGAAGAACCAAGAAAACAGCTAGGAAGTCTGTTCCTCAGCATTTGCCTAAATTAGTGGTTAAGAAGAAACCTATTGAGGAGGTTGAACTTAAAGAGAATATTACTTACTCTGAAGATGCATGGCTGGAGGATACAAAGACTTTTGCTGATGCGCTTAAGCGTATTCGGCTAGAAAGAAAACAATGTTTTGAACTGGCCAAGAATCCTACTAATTCTACTGGTGTAGTAAAACCTAGTGAACTGTAGCCAGTACAACATGTCACTAGAACATTGATGTGATGTTTCTGTTTTTAAAAAAAAAATGTTGGAGTACTTGTGTGTACATCCACACTCTATTTTTGTTAAACTAGAAAATTGTAAAATGACAGTGACATATAGTCTTGTCGTATCAACAATATAAATAAGGATGTGGTTACTTCTAAATACTTTATAATAAAGATGACAATGTTTTGTATCAAGCTACTGATTGTTATTATACAAATACGTTCGATATTTTGAGTCGCTTTAGATTCAGAAAAACTGTTAGATAACTTAATTATCTGGTATGAGGAAAATGAGAGCATGTATCATACTAGAACCAAACCAGGGTAAAAGTCTAAAAGAGAATAAACCACTAGTTAATCTCTGGATCAAATTGGAGCAATCCTATTTAAAACCAAGAAGATACCTAGTATGTTTTGGGAAAGAAAGCCATACCGCCAAAGTTGATGGAACAGTGATTGAATCAACGGAAAATCTTATTCCTCTTAGAATTCTGGGATGAGTTACCTAGAAAAGTACTTCACCTTATAACAACTATAGGATTAATGGAATCAAAAGCCCTTATAAGAATTATTGGCTAAAGGTTTGAATAGATCCAATATTTCACCATCGAGTGCACTAGATATCGTTGTCAAGAGAAAGGACATAACTCTACAATGTGTATTTCGTATCATTTGCTCAGTAAAGCAACGATAAGGAGCAAATATCTTTCACCACATATTGGTGACCTCTTTGATTAGATGTGTAGAACTGAAGTGATTGATTAATGATCAATATGTCATCAATCAAGAATGAAGGATGAGGATACTCTTGAAACAACTTTTGGACAAGAATGGGCACTGGGAGTTTGCAGTGTTGTCCTTTGGATGTACAAATGCCTTGTTGCATTCATGAAAAACATGAACAATGTGTTTAGAGGTTGTTTAGACTTGTTTGTTCCAAGTCTTTAGGAAGATATGCTTATTTAATTTTTAGCATGAAGGAGAACTTTATCCTTATGTGCAAGTGATTCTACAATGGTTAAGAGAAATTACAATAGCACGAATGCTATGAAATTCCTATTCCAAAGGACAGTTTGAGGGAAAAATTGGTGCCTCAGGAGATGGTTTAAGGGATGTACCTTTACATGATGAGTAATTAAGCAAGCTCTTGTGGTAAAATTTTTAAAGATTCAAGGTATGATAGGTTTCATTTTGAGACTCAAAGACTATTGAGTTTCAGAGAAAGAATATGTGTTTTTAATTCTTCTGAAATAAGAAAACTGGTGTGGAAAGAAGTCATATTCCACCATACCTAGGACATCTAGGGTTAACCAAGTACTAACAAATATAAAACCTCTTTAATTCTTGAAAGGAATAAAGAATGATGTTGCGAGATTTGCAACATATTGTCTGGAGGACTAAAGGGAAAAAGTAGAACATCAACACCTGTAGAATTGTTGTACCCACATGACATGCCATAGAGGAAATGACAAGTTTTTTGTATGGAATTTGTACAAAGTCTTTCTATGTCTGGGAAAAGACACGATGCCATTTTGAGATGATAAACTCTCGAAGGTAGCACATTATATACCAGGGGATTGGACTGATAGAGCATCAGTGTTAGCACACGTTTTGTGCAAGATGTGTTTAGACTACATGGTTTTCTGAGAAGGTTATCTCAGATAGAAATATGCGTGTAATGTCAAGGTTTTGGCAAACTTGTCCTCTATGTTAAGAACTGAAATTTAAAAGAGTATAAGTTATTATCCTGTGAACAGATGGTTAAACTAAGGAAGTTAACCATGTTTTAGAAGATTGTTCCAAACATGTTGCATGGATTAGCAATAGAAGGAGGGAGACTACTTATCACGTGAAATTTTTGACAATATCTAACTTTTGCTATTAAGATGGCTTGAATTGAAACATTGGACAGAAAGATGCTGAACTCCTATAAGCTAGGTAAGCTAGAAGATAGGATTAGCATTAGTCTGGAAATGTTATCCGAAATGGATGAAAAGATTTAACTGATCAGGAAAGATCAGAGGAAATTGATAATGAATAGAAAATTTACGTTGAAGTTAAGCATACACCAAGATAATTCTCGGTTAGAGAAGGAAAATTCTTTTAAGGGTTAAACCCCTGAAAACGTTTCCTAAAGAATGGAATGTATACTAAACCAGTTCCTAAGTGTAAAGGACCCTTCAAAATTTTTAAGGTTAGAAATTGTATTGATTTCAAGAATCAATCTATTACCAGTTATTGCCAGGAGGCATCATGCTTTTTGTGATTTATATATGAGAAATATATTCATGTAATATATGAATATCATAATCTATAAATGATTTAAAAGTACAAGAACCTAGGAAAGGTTATGATCAAGCTTCTTAAATACTTGAAGATCGCAAGCACTGCTTGTGTAACGTAGAGGTTATGAAGTGTAAGGTCCAGTGGGACCAGTATGCATAGAATAGTTTTACATGGGGGAAAGAGTTACCATGAATTCTAGTAGAAATTTTCCTCATTTACTTTATGCTGATAGCAGTTAAACAATGAATATGCTTTTAAGTTGCGTTTTGATGCTTTATATCATCAAGGACGATGAATCTTTAGGGGAAGGATATGTTACATCCCTAATTTCTGACTTGCTATACTTTTACTTTTTACTTGGGCATAAGTAAATTTGTTGTGATGTTATAGATTGATGACAGGATATGACATGGAATTATTATGAATATCATTTATGAAATCATGGAAATGATTATGTTATTGTCGACTTAATATCTATATGATGAGATTTGATTTATTAATGAATTTATTGAATAATGATGCACTGATTACTTATTGTTTGATGACAAGTGAAACAGGATTACAAGTTATCGACTCTCAGAGAAGAGAGAGAGTATCTTTCAAGAAGAGAGATATAGACCTTGGAATACGAGTGGTCTATTTGCCAAACGAGTCTAGTGTTAAACGATAATGTGAACCAATGAGTCGTATGAGGTAAGTCTTGTCTTGCTAGTTTTCTTTTGAAAATCTAATCGACAAGTAGTCGATATCCTGATTATCATTTAGTCAAGTTGATGGTGAGTCGACATAGTCGTTTGCGAAGTAAACAACATCATTGACGTAGAATGGTTGTGTTATTCTTCTTGTGTCACTTGAGGTTTTTCTGTTGCTTCTTAGCGTCAAGACGTTCTCATCAAGTTAGATGGCGCGAATATTATCGCCGGATTGTGAAGGGGAGGTAAAACTCGACCCATTCACACCATCTGTAATCCTTAGTGATCAAAATGAGACAAATAGAGGAGCTTTTAATAACTTCCGATAGAGGTTTTTCACAGCTATGTGATAACTAAACGAAATCTAAAAACTTGTTTTGCGTTACGCCCAATCCGTCGTGATTGCTGTAAAAGCACTTTGAACATGTGTTGTGAATTTTATTCCTTTTTGAAAATCGACGAAAGTCAAATTTGAAGTCGAGATAAGCTATAACCTGTTTTGGTCGTTATTTGGAAGAATATTCCAAAATTGCCTTAGTTATATCTTGGTTAACGTGAGGTATTTTCGTTAGTTGTATGATGTTGGTTTTCTCGTCAAGTCAAGTAGGTTTACGCCCAAGTTCTGTCGTTTTGGACGTCTTCCTTTGCGAATGCATCTTTTCCCTTCGAGCTTAAGACTTGAGTTATCATAAATCAAACCTATACTTTCTTTATTAAGTCAGTCTTTATTCTTTCTCTCTTTTCGACCTTGGAGACACAATAAGCATTTATTATTTATCACCTTGTAAGAATTTAGCTCCTCGAATTGTGTTAGTTGTATATTGGGAAGTTAAGAAGCCTTCTTGTGCGAGTAAGCGGACGAGGTTCTTTTGCCACAGCTGCCACGTCGCCATAAAGGAGCCTCCATCTTGTTAGTGGTCACTGTAAGTAAGGAAGTCAGGTAGCATGCAGTTAAATCGACCTCCTTGTGTTTAGGCATGAAATGGCAGAAGTTTAATGCCATTAAATCTCCTTCGTCGTGGGCAGTTGGGAGGTGGTTATTCGGTGGAGAAGAAATTGGAAACTGGCAGTGAAATGTCATTCTTCTTCTTCTTCACGGTGCGCGGCCTAGGCATGGGGATTCGGTTGTTAAGAAACTAAAACGGAGAGGTGAAGGCGATTAATCTCTATCGCCATGGGGAGTTTGAGAGTTCTTGGGTTTCTATTGTTGAGAAATTGAAACCAGAGAGTGGTGTGGGTCTGGAGACTGAGGAAGAACTTGGAGGACGTTGCTGAGAGCTCAGTGAGGATGAGCTAGCATCAGCGGATCTCTAAGTTCATTGACAGGTTTTTCATTCTTTTCCTTTTGCGCAGTCTATGATCAATATTTGTGTCTTATTTCTGCAATGATAGTGTAGGAAGCTTACAACGTATATGATGTGATAATAATGACATCTTACTGTAAGTTTTGAGGAGGTTGTTTACAAGGAAACGTTATCATTGTTGTCTTCATTAGAACACGAAAACAATGCTGTCTTCTCAGAAATATTATCATTGCATATCAAGAATGAAATCATAATGATAATATAACACAGTTTTAAAATATATATATATACACTAAAGTGATAAATGCATGATGTAAGATGTGAAACAGTATTCTACTAGCTGTCAGCAAGATGTATGCATTGAGTTGATCTTATAAGACTATAACACAGCTCAAACTGTCTTGTGTACACTCAAAACGTTAGTTTCATAGTGAGAAGCCACGTTGCACCACGTGCTTGCTGTGAAGGAGTCTAAACCTCTGATTTAGTGCATGTTTTCGACGTAGTTTTAGTTTGTTGACAGCCGGAGGTGTAATTTTAACTGGCTGTGGTGTCGAGAGATAAAAACCAGAGGAGGATAAGGTTTCAAAATACCTCTTTGCCCAAATAGATAAAGATTCTAAAAACAAGACATTGAATGTAGACAAAAGTAATTAGCTAGTTTCTATTTCGATTTTGGATCTTCAGTTAGAGGTCGACAAATGTGTTTGATCATCTCTAGTGTCTTAAAATAGATTCTAAGTCTTTTTAATATCTTATTTTATTACTCTTACCTCAATGAATCATGTGAAACCTTTTGTTTTGGAAGAAGGTGTAGAGTTGAAGTATAAGTATTTATTCTTGGTTAAAAACCGTCATGCTTTGAAATGGGAAGATAAGGGTGGGAAACCCGTATTTTGTGTCTTAATTAAGTTGCATGCGATGATTCTTGTGTCGCTATTACCTTGAAGACCCTTATGAGTCTAAAACTTAAAAACTTCGGGCTTACGGGTAACGGTATCATATACTTGAGTATGTTATAAACTTATGGGAACCGTATAGTCAAGTTAGAGACCACTTAGGAGTGGATATTTATAAACAATGTTTTGGACAGTTATGGGATTATTATTGCAATACATATGCTATCGATATAAACAATGAAATAGAAAACCCTTTATACATCATGTAAATGGAGATGTTTCTATGAGCTTGTAGAAAGATGAGTAAACCTCAACGCCATGTGTTAATGCATGAAGATTTTCAAACACTTTGAGGGTATCGAGGATGTTTTATAGAGCTTATAAGTGGGTGAACTCATTTCGTGAGTAGACACTAATGTGTCGAGAACCCTAATCTGGTAATGCTCATGTCTATCTTATTGAAAAGAGATTTGTTTCTAATCGACAATGTTTAACCCTAGGAAGGGAAAAAACATGCGTTGGGCTACAAGTCGATTTGAATTACAAGTCGTGAGCCTTAGATTTTGCAAACGTGCAAGAGGTACCATTAAATGGTTAAGTCAAACATTAATTCATTATACCTTTTTATCACAACTTCTCTAAGCTATTACTTGTCGACAAGGGGGTAAATCTCAAACGTTGCAAAGATGCAAAGAGAGATACCTAAGAATGGATAGCCAATCCATAATGATTAATAGAGCAACGACAGTGTCTTGTGAATTCATCTAAGTTAGAAAGACTAGATTGGAGTTGGATAAAACTCGTTAGTTAAACTTTAACTAACTTGGATATGGTAATTATTATATTAAGACATTGAGATCATTATTTAGATCATGATTGAAGGGTCAAGTGCCCTGACTATGTGTAATTGTTCTTACTTGCAAGAAGGGAATTAGATTCCTGGACTATATTTCTTAACCTGGATAAGGTTATCATCTTAGTCGTAATTAATCTATCTATATCTATTATGAGACAATAAGTCATGGACCTCAGGAATTGCGATGATGCAATGAGAGTCCTCATAAAGAAAGAAAGTTGAATAGGTCTATGGATTATAGACAATGAAAGAAAACATGTTTTGGGTCGGGAAGACTAGATTGATGAAATCATCATGATTTCATAAGTTAAACATAGTTGACCAAGTCAAACTGCAGGAATATGATAGTATCCAAGTCGAGTTGGAGTGGGTGAACTTTGCGACATCGTTCATTACGAACATCAATTTATATTGAAAACTATGGCCATAGTAATGCATATGTCTCTGCATGCATTATCGGTTCACTGTATCTGGATAGCACATCCTATCGGGAATCATACTTAGCTAGAGGGTATCTAGGGTTGTACAATAGATAGAGTTGTGTAAGATACAACACTATGTACTCGAAAAGGCAAATTACCACTGGTCACCTTGGTCTATACTTCTCGTGAAGGGAAGGGCCACTTCTGGTTAGGAAGGAGTGCGGGAGACCAACGGTCTGTGGTTGGAGGTAAATCACTGGAAAGATACTCTCTCTCTCTAGCAGAAGACATGCCGAGGCTTGCGATAAAGATGTCAGATTTTCGGATGCAGTATATCTCTAAGACTTGTGTTTATTGAGACTAAGTAAAACATTATCTGATTCAGGTATTTATAATTGATTTATTTTTGCAAACAATGTACTTGAGAAAGACAATAAGGTTGATTGTATTTGTAATGAGATATCTTGTAATTGTAGTTACTCGACTATATGTTGAATAAAAGAAAAATTTTCTCTGTCTCATTTTTACCTTGTAAATTTACTTTATGGTGAATTTTTTGTTTTTACTATGTTTCTAGAACGAGGATGTTACACATCATGAGGTAACCACGATTAAACCATTCAATCAAACCCTTGATACCATCACGATGTAAAAATAAGTCAAAACACAAGTCAAACCCTAGGTAAAAACCCTAAATCTAGTTACAAATTAGTCATCACACTTTTCACTTCTATCTTGGCTCACAAATGTGTCTAGGAGTGAGAGGAGAGTGGGTGAGGTCTATCTGTGATGAGATCAAAGAGATCAATCCAAGACCACAACAAGAAACATTTGTTCTACCACAAGGAGACTCGTTTGTCCTCTTATTGTTAGAAGAAACTAGACAACTTCAACTACAATGAGAGTTCATCCAACACATAGAAAGACAAGAGGGCATAAACCAGAACAATCGCTTACCCACACAAAGGTGGAATAGGAGAAACCCTAAGAGGAGAAGAGAAACTAGTGACCCTTCGGGTCATAGGGTTATCTCAACTTCAACTACAATTGAACGAGACATCCAACTCAACACACAACAACTAAGGCCGCAATACTTGCCGACCCCTCTCCGCGAAGTCCAGCTCTCCAACAAGCCAGACCCCCGTCGTGTCTTGCCTCCTCTCGACTGGCTAATTCCATGAGAGCGAGAGTGACGTGGCAAGGAGGGAAGGGTTCGTGTGCGTGCCAAAATCTGCCCTAACAGCCTCAGATAATCAGAGTCATGATTTTGAGTGTACATATTTCGGTGAACCCGACGTGAATTGCAAAGCCTTCTGGTTCTATTATTTGGGTTCCCATTACTTGGATCTCACTATCACTGTCACATTCGCTGTCAGCTTCACAACATATTTTGGTGAACCTGACGTAAACTACATAATCTTTTGGTTTTGTAGTTTGCATTTCCATTTCAAACGTTTCAAAACATTTTACAGAAACTTTGAAACATTCTTTCACTGCTCCTCATAGCTGCTTCAGCTTCTATCACTTACGTCGTCATCCATTCCATTTGTTTTGTAGTGTCTATTACACCCCCAAACATGACATAACCTAACTTAAACCAAGGGAACATTCACTCAAGAGAACCAAAAACTCCTTCCTTTAACAGGTATGTGCCACCACACCCTGATGCACCAATCACCAATTGTTATGACTACGAAGATTATGATTATGAACCAGATCAAAGAGAATCCAGGCATTCTCTATCTTTCAACAACCCAGCTTGGGAAAACAATCCGGCCATACCAAATGTGCCACATAAAGCTAGAAGGATAAGGTCAGAAATACATCGACCCGAACAACCTTCCACGAGCACATCGAGTACTCATCTTGACGAGGAAGTTAAATGGTTAGAAAAACATTTACAAGAAGCCAAAGATGCTCAAGAGGCATTCAAGATTGCCTTGCGGGAAGAACAAAGAGAAAACCCTGTGCGTGAAGAAGCATATCACCATGAAAATACTCAACGAGAAAATCCTAGAAATGAAGATACACCTAGAGTTGCAACTCCTACAAATTTAATTGCAACTCTAGTGCAAAGAATTAGAATCTTGGAAGCGAAGCAAGCCCCTCCTGAAAGAAGACTAAAATCTCATGAACAAGACCAAGAGGCATCACAAAATCCCCCTACCTCAATTACTACTCACGAAACGTTAGCAACAACACATGTCTGAATGGGAATCCTCCTGTTTAGAACAATCAAAAAAATTCAACAATGGGTTATCAGAACCCACCTACAGGGTTGTTACTATCGACCCCACAATCTCAAAGTGCCTTTCTAGGAACATATCTTGAGTATTTGAAAGAACCTTTGGACCAAAACATAAGAAGCGTGCAACTGCCTAGGCCGGCCCATTGCTAAATCTCCTGAAGTTCAAAGGAGGAGATCTGAATTCCCACATTAAATCCTACACCACGGCCATAAGAGAACTCCTCCCTTGGGATGGGGTTGTAGCAAAAATCTTTCCAAAAACTCTTGAAGGCATCGCTCTGGATTGGTATTATCACTTACCGGAAGCTTCAATTCATTCATTCAGACAACTAATCAGAGAGTTTGTCATGGCATTCAACATGAACAAACTCGTTAAAATAGGTATTAGAGAATTCCTCACAATGAAATAAGAGCCAAACAAATCTGTAGCCCACTTTTTCACTCGATGGAGGCAAGTCTTCTATCTTCGACTAGTGCTTCAAACATGGACCACCGAGAATTGTGCGACCTCTTTTTGCATGCCCTTAACAAAGACATGAGAGAAGATGTTCAAAAATTGCCATACAAATCCTATGGAGAGGCATTAGAAAATGCTTTGAGGATAGACCAAGCCGCCATCGATAGTGGTTCAAAGACTTACGATACCAATGGAAAACTTTGAACACCCAAAGGAACAGAAAAAACTACATCTAATGTGCCTCAAGAAAAGGACGTTAATGTCATAAAAAGCAATCCTAGTAATGACAAATGGCGGCAGAAAGGAAATCAAGGATCAAACGGACCTTCATACAACCCCAATACTTATTGTTGGTTCCATAGGACAAAAGGTCATGAAACAAAGACTTGTTATGGATACAATAAGGCAATCTCAAAGCTTACTCCGGATCAACAAAAGAACTTCCTTAAACTCCTCCAATCCCAAAGAAAAGAGAAGGAACCTTAGAGTGAGAAAGGGAAGGCAAATCAAAACAACTCCAATCACATAGAGTTAAACCAATAAGTGTTTGTGATCTATGAGGAAGAACAAACAAATCAAACAGAAAATGTATTCTCACAAGTAATAAACTTGTTGAGAGCCTCTCCCTCACATCGTAAGACATTCCTAGAAGTATTGGAAGTAGGATGTTCAACATAGGAGGAATCACCTCCTCTTACATTCGATGTTTCCAAACTACCCCAAAATGAAGGAATTAAGAAAAGGGATTCACCTCTATACATACAAGTTCAAGTCGAAGAGGTCACTATAAAAAGAGTAGTGGTGGACAAAGGATCGACAGTCAATCTTTTGTCAATGTCATTCCTACAGAGAATGGGATATAGCAAAATAGGAATCAAGCAACAAACTACCACATTAAGAATTTACGACAGTCACAACATCCAAACAGTGGGAAAAATCAACCTACCACTCACTCTAATGGGTAAAACCATCTCTACGGATTTCTATGTTATCAACCAAGAAACCAATTACAATATGATCCTTGGGAGGCCTTGGATTCATGCCATAAAGGCCATTACCTCCACTCTATTCGAAGAAATACATTTCCATCATCTGGGAAAGGTCATTGTCATCAAAGCAGACCCTGATCCTTTCAGCATCTATAGGAAGGAACAGGAAGAAAAAGACAAGAAGTTGAAAATGCAAGAAAAATGAAAGGAGGAAACTCAGGATGTTCAAACGAACACAAGTACGCACAACATATCCTATCAAAGAATGGATTATCTTAGGGAATTCCCCTTTGATCCACATACCACTAAACCCCATGCACCGTTCCGCTTAGCAGCCATTCTGTGTATCAACAAATGGGATATCAAAATCATTGAAGGAGATGAAAAAGAAGAAAAATGAACTTCCACTTATGAGTTTGGAGAAACATCTCAATCACAAAACCATGAAAGCTTGTGGACCCTACATTTTGACGGAGCTAGTTGCAAAACAGGGGCAAGAACGAGGATAATCTTGACATCTCCCGGAGGAAAAGTCCTCCCCTTCACCTTCAAACAAGATTTCTTTTGCACCAACAACATCACTGAATACGAAGCCCTATCCTTAGGAATCGTGCTAGCCATGAGAATGGGGGTCAAAAAACTCTTTTCCTTTGGACATTCTCAGTTGATAATCAACCAAGTTACAGAAAATTATGAGACAAAATCAGAACGATTGTGACCTTATAAAGAAACCATCAGGAAGCTGGTTCGATTCTTTGACTTCTTCTCCATAAAAGCCATACCCAGAGAAGAAAATCAATTGGCGGACTCAATGGCCACGTCAGCTGCATTGTTCTTGCCACATGGTCAATTTCAAAATTCAGAATATATTGTCTCAGTGCGTGGAGAGCCATTATTAGAAAGCAAAGAATTACCGAATATCTTGAATTACACCATGGGTCAAGAAGAGAAACCAACCAGAGACTATGTCGAGAACGACGAAGCCATCTTGGAATATCTACACGCTTATAACGGACTTCCAAGAGTGCACCATAAAAAAGGATACATGCTCCTCCCTCATCCAAAGGACTATTTCATAAATGAGAAAGAAATCCTTCAGATTGAAGCAAACTCAAATTTACCACCTGCCCTTGAGAAGTTTGAGGAAGGACATCCGTCCCTAACTGGAGATACAATCGACAGTAATGTTGGAACACCTGAAAAACCTAGGATGTTAAAACTAGGAGGAGAGCTACATGATGAAGAACTAGAGGAATATACAGAGTTCCTCATCAAATATTCTAATATATTTGCGTGGGCATATTCAGACATGCCAGGGTTAGATCCAAAGGTTGTGGTGCACAATTTAGTAACAAAGCTAGACGTGAAACTCGTGAAACAAAAAGCAAGGCCCATAAAGCCACAAGTAGCTAAAATGGTGAAGGAAGAACTAAAAAAGTTGTTAAGTGTTGGTTTCATCAAACTAGTGGATTACTCAGATTGGGTGTCAAACATTGTCCTAGTCCTGAAGAAGAATGGAAAAATTTGGATATGCCTCGATTTTAGAGACATTAATCAAGCTTGCCCAAAAGACGATTTTCCTTTACCATCCATCAATCAAATTGTCAATTCAATGGCAGGATACGAGATCCTTTCCCTCATGGATGGATTTTCAGGATATAACTAGATCAAGATTACAGAAGTTGACCAAAACAAAACAACATTCACTACCCCTTAGGGAACTTTTTGTTACATAGTCATGCCATTCGGGTTGAAGAATGCAAGAGCAACCTACCAAAGGGCAATGACACATGTCTTCCATGATTACATCCACAAGATAGTCGAAACTTATGTTGATGACCTCCTGGCTAAGTCAGAACAAAAGGTAAAACATGTGGAGGATCTTCGCAAAATCTTCAATAGGCTTCGAGAATATAAAGTAAGGTTGAATCCTCAAAAGTGTGTTTTCAGAGTCACGACAAGAAAGTTGTTGGGATTTATTGTCTTACGAAGAGGCATAGATGTCGACCCAACTAAGGTCAAAGCAGTCTTAAATGCAACCCCACCAACAAGTGAGAGAGCAGTAAGAGCCTTCTTAGGACAATTAGGCGCAATTAGACGATTCATACCAGACACGACTTTCAAAATTCATCCAATCAATCAGTTATTGAAAAAACAAGTTGGCATTACTTGGACCGTGGACTATCAAAATGCATTTGAGCAAGTGAAGAAGTTCCTATTAACCCCACCCATGTTGATGCCACCAAAACATGAGAAGCCCTTCATCTTATACTTCAAAGCAACTGACATCTCCATAGCATGCATGCTAGCTCAAAAAGATGGAGGAAGAGAGAGAACCATCTATTTCATAAGTCAAACATTATTTGAATACAAGAAGAACTATACCCAATCCAAAAAAGAATGTCTCGCCATAGTCTTTGCAACCCGAAGATTGTGACACTACATGTTGAACCAGGAAACTAAAATCATGATACGATCAGAGCAAATGAGAACTTTCTTAAATCAGCCCATGCTCTTGAGAAGAGCCGGTCAATTCATAACCTTGTTGAGTGAATTTGAGCTAACCTACGTCAATCAAAAGGCAATCAAAGGATAGATAATAGAAGATTGTTTAGAAAACAATCTGGTTCCCCAAGAGGAACTTGTGAACGAAGATTTCCCTGATGAAGAGATTTGTGTGGTTGACCTCGAGAAGTATGCAACCTCATATTGGTATAGAGATATTGTGAACTATCTCACAAACAAGACTTACCTGGAAAACATGACCCCTTTGGGAAAAAGACGATTACGCGTCCTCACTGCAAGATATGTTTTAATAGACGATGTGCTCTATCGAAGGGCCCTTGATGGAATGTTGCTTCGATGTGTTGACAAAGAAGAAGCATGGAAAATCTTAGAGGAGTGTCATAGTGGAATCTGTGGAGGACATTTTGGTGGTCACGCCGCGACAAGAAAAATACACAGAATGGGATACTTCTGGCCCTGTTTACAAGGGGATGCGATTAAGTTCGTAAAGAGGTGCCAAAAATGCCAGGCTTACGCTCATGTTCATCACACACCAACTAGAGATTTGCAACCGATCGTTACCCCTTGGCCTGTTTCCACCTGGGGGTTAGGTCTGGTGGGGAAGATATCCCCCCTTCAACGGATGGACATCTATTCATCATTACCATGATAGAATATTTCACAAAATGGGTGGAGGCCATGCCTCTCACCACAGTGTCAGGTGTCGTAATCGCTAAATTCATATTGAATCAAATCATTTGCCAATTCGGAATCCCCCAGGTGATAGTGACGAATAACGCATCATCATTTAAAAACCCGCAAGTAAGAGAGTTGTGTGAGAGATTTCACATCAATCACAATTCTCCCTCAGTCTACTATCCTCAAGGAAATGGATAAGCAAAAGCTACCAATAAGACTTTGAAAGCGATACTAGTCAAAATCGTAAAAGATTCTAAGAGAGATTGGCATTTACAGTTGTATCTGGCTCTATGGGCTTACAGAACAAGTGTCGGAACTCCAATTGGAACCACCCCTTACACCCTCACCTTTGGGTCGGAGGCAGTACTACCATTGGAGGTAGAGTTGTCAAGCCTAAGAGTGTCATTACAAGGATTGTTGGACAACGAAGAATATAGAGCAGTAAGATTGGCCAAATTAGAAATGATGGATGAAACACGCTTGAGAGTTGTTCAAAGGCATGATTCTTACCTAGCAAGAATGAAAAAGCAATATAACAAAAAGTCGTCCCAAGACCCTTTCAAGTGGGAGATCTAGTGCTCAGGATAGATAATCTTATCGATAAAAGAGCGGGTGAAGGACGAAAATTCAGAGCCAATTGGATAGGTCCTTACATGGTCAAAGAAGACGTCAGAAACGGTGCCTCTCTTGTGCACAATGGAGGGAGAGGAATTTGGCGAAACAGTCAGTGCCTTTCACCTCAAGAAATATTATGTCTAAAAAACCAAAAAAATCATAAAACATAAAAATACAAAAAAATTATAAAAATCAAAATGTCAAAATAATTTGTTTCTTGCATTTCTCCATCATTCTGTTCATCTTGCATTACTGTTAGTGACTTGCTCTTGTATTATTTTCTTTTCAGTAAGGAGTCTAATGTTACCTAGATATACGTCATCCTTTTAGGACCTACAGATTCCTCATTTTCACAATCGCCATTATCCCCCTTTATTCCCAGTGATTCTAATCAAAGCCTAGCTCTTAGCTTTACACCGAACCCAGTCTTATGAGTCAAGATGTTAGGTCTAAACAAAGTCAATATTCAAACCTACAATGTTCAAAGGAAGCTTGCAAGTAGACCTTCCCAATTCTTCCCTAGTATTAGAGAAGTCCAACCATATTACAAAAACTTTAGGTGGTGCTTAGCGCCTTATCTTTCTTGGCCAAAAACGTCAGGAAGATCAAAACTTTCTAGGAAGCAATCTAAAATTCCAGTGGAAAAAAAAAAATGAGTGATCAAAATAAGATAATTGAGAGATCAAATTATTGCATATCAAAGTTCCAAAAGCATTCATTTCTTGAAAAGTCAAAATCCAAAAAAATGAAAAAAAAACGTGAAAAAGCAAAAAAAAAAGAGATACAAAAAAAGAGTGAAAGAGAGATGATTGCTAAATGTCTATACTTTTGGGTGGAGATCAGTCTAAGCTCCAAGCCTCAAGGGTGACATTCTAATAGAGAAAGAAAGGTACAAAGCACGCACACACACTAGCTGAGCAAAATCGAAGAGTTTAGTAGTCTCTAGGATCATCTTCTACCAAGGGACCCGTACTCTTTCCTATTTATTCTTTACCCCGGGTCTACCTTGCTTGCCATCTATGATCTAAGTCTAGGGAACACCTATAAAATTTGTTGCTTGTCTAGAGTTGAAAGCTTGTCAAATTGTCTTATCTAGATAAGGATCAATGTTTAGCCTTTAGCAAAGCCTAAATTCAGAAGCACTCCATTTCATTCTCGCTCCCCACCTGAGTTAAAAATCCTATCTCACAGCCTTGAATAGGTCTCTTATATCAGGGCAACTCGCAATCCCTTGAAACGAAAATCGTATTTAAGAGCAGTCATGTTGTTTGTTTCACGTTGCATTCATGCCAAAATCAGAAAAAGAGTCTCAAAGCAATAAAGTCCAATGTCATATCTTATGACATTCATTAGAAGTAAATGTTTTATTTTCAACATTTCTTGTGTTCCTGCATTATTATATCGTGAACTGCATCTCATATATGTCATAAGAAATTACAAAAATATGTCATCGTTACCATATTTGCATCATTAAAAAGAGTTGAAAAGGTCAAACACATAATCAAAAAGTTCCCAAACCTCCAAACATGCACAAGAGATGAGTACAAAACCCGATAGACGAAAACCATAAGGATAAACTCTCATAGAAATATCTGAAGTTATATAAAGGTATAAAAGAGCTAGGACAAAACACTCTCAAAAGAAGTAGAGGCTCCCCATGCAAAGGGGCACGATTTCAAGAAAGGAAGTCAAGAGAGGTTCCCTCCAACAGAATCCTCAGGACTTCGGCTCCTCCAGCTGTGAATACCACTCGTCGCTCCATGAGACTTTCATGTGTTGTTTTGCGTGCTCTCATCCCTACAGGTCCAAACTGGCAAAGGAAAACAACTAGTCGAACTCGAACGATTCATGGTAAGTTCGTCATTTCAGTTTTTATTATTTATTTTGATATATTTAAATGCCAGACTAATACTAGTTATTGCAGGTACAAGTTGCGTAAAAATTGACAACAGGTAAGGCCTAGTTCGAGAATGGTACCTACCTTTCATGTAGACTACCATACCCGAGGGGGTAAATATGTAAGGATAAAAATCACGCCCAACCTCCACGAGGACCCGTATGATGATTCAAATCCTTGTCACGTACATGTAAGCATGAAATAACATCCTTTAAGCAGCAAACCTCTTGATGATGTGTCATCTTTCCCGTCTTGTGTTCTTCTTCTTTGTAGATTTCTCTCTCTCCTCGTTTTCGACACTTGTTACGACACTTGTCGACTCGCATTTTTTAAGCTTTCAACCTTGCTCCTAAGCCTGGTGAGTATCTTGTAAGTCTGTTCTCACCCTTCCCCTATGTTTTTCATCCTCTACACCTCCTAGAAGCCTTCTAGAGGTCTCCCCATTCATCTCCCACTTTCGGTTTTTAGTTCCGCTCAACCAATCCAAACCTCCCCCCTATTATTTCCAGATCTCCCACGGGAGATCCTGCAAGTGCAAGTGGAGATTTGGATTCTTGCACATGACTGACCTATTTCTGGAGGCAAAACCCCTCCTTTTCTTCTCTTCTTTCATCTCCCAACCTGCTTTTCTGTAGAAAACCCTATCTAGCCTAGATCTCCCTCGGACGACCCTACTAGCAAAAGGGGTGACCCTGTCGTTCTTCCAGCCGCAGAAAAACTCAAGTTTCTCACTCATTTTAGCTCTATTATCACCCGTTTTTCTTCCAGTTTGCATGATTTTTTATGCCTAATATGGAGTTAACTATTTCATGCACCCACACATGCATAATTAGCTCCATTTAATCTCAAATTAACTCTTCAATTAATCTCATGCATTCCCTCATCTCCAATTCATTTTCAGTGATAAGCTATAATTGATTTATCACTCCGTAGTTGGCTGAGTTCACTAGGTAATCAACCTTGTTAACTCCCAAATCAATCCTTGTTAACTCATCAATCAAATGACTTAACTTTTCAATCAATCCCATTCCTCAAGCATATAAATACACCCCTCCCTCAAGCACAAAGGGAGGCAAAATTCACTGTGCACACAGCTCTTGCCATTTTTTGCTCTCCAACTTAGCATTCAAATGCTCTTACAAGACGAAGGTGCCTTTTGCTTTATTCATTGTTCAACCAAGCAACATTACGTTGCTTCATTCTATGCCATTTTGCTCAACCAAAGCTCTCATTGAGCTCATACAAGTTTCATCAAAGCTTTTTTTGCTTTTTTGTGTCATTTTGTCGTCAAGAGGATCTTTTGCTGCTTCAAAAGGACCCGAGGTTGCCTATATCAAGGATTTCTAAGGGTAGTGGAGTCACACGAATCTTCTTTTCTCTCAGATTCCTTCATTGTTTATTTCAATTTATAGTAATTAGAAAACCAAATTTGCTCTTGGGAATAGTAAAACATTGTTTTTTCCTTGATAGTTAGATCTTGCATGTTAGAATAGTTATTTTCGTATTGTTAGATCTAAATTATTAGAAGAAGCATTTTCCTTTTTTTTACATTAGATTACTTCAAAACAATCGAAAACCCAAAAAACATAGATCAACCATGCATTAGGAAAAATCATACGAAGTGTGCATTCATATTTCCCTTTCATAGATTAAAAAGCATTTATATTTTCAAAATATTTAAAAAGCACAAAAAGACGTTTGCATTTCATTTTAGCCTTACATACATATAGAAAACCTTAGGATAGATAAAATTGCAAACCCTCGATACCATCACGAGGTAACCACAGTTAAACCATTCAATCAAACCCTCGATACCATCACGAGATAAAAACAAGTCAAAATACAAGTCAAACCCTAGGTAAAAACCCTAAATCTAATTACAGATTAGTCATCACACTTTTCACTTCTATCTTGGCTCACGAATGTGCCTAGGAGTGCGAGGAGAGTGGGTGACGGATATCTGTGACGAGATCGAAGAGATCAATCCAAGACCACAACAAGAAACATTTGTTCTACCACAAGGAGACACGTTTGTCTTCTTATTGTTAGGAAAAACTAGACAACTTCAACTACACGAGAGTTCATCCAATGCATAGAAAGCAAAGAGGGCATAAACCAGAACAATCGTTTACCCACACAAAGGTGGAATAGGAGAAACCCTAAGAGGAGAAGAGAAACTAGTGACCCTTCGGGTCATAGGGTTATCACAACTTCGACTACAATCGAACGAGACATCCAACTCAGCACACAACAACCAAGGTTGCAGTACTTGCCGACCCCTCTCCGCAAAGTCCAACTCTCGAACGAGCCAGACCCCCGCCGTGTCTTGCCTCCTCTCGACTAGCTAATTCCACAAGAGCAAGAGTGACATGGTAGATCACCCCGTGGCAAGGAGGGAAGGGTCCGTGTGCATGCCGAAATCCAACCCGACAACCCCAGGCAATCGGAGTCACAATTTTGAGCGTACAGTGCTGGATTAAAACTTGGACACACTGTCTGGAACCTAGACAAGCTATTTGAGTTGACCTAGGCGACCTCGACCCTATCTATGAACAAGCCCTATCTAGGGATACTCCCAAGTTCCGCCCCACTTCACCACCCGAGCGACACTCCTTTACCCCACCGCCTAACAGCTCAAACCACCACCACAACTGATATGTTGCCCCTGCAACCACCACCATTGGCCGTGCTGCCCATGGGCCACCAAGGCCTAATCTTTTAGTCTAATAGGGCATTTTTTTCAAATCAACATAACTTGGTCATACAACGATAAAATTTTGAAAATGAATAGGCGTTGGAAAGTTGTATGAGAGAACTACACATCTATATAGATGTTTTTCCCATATTTTGTATCAGATCCATTTTGTATCAAAAGTTACTTTTTTGGCCATTTTTTGAGTTTTATGACTATTGTAATCTCATAAAAAGCTTTGTAAACACATTGAACTATAAAAGTGCCAACTTGTAATGTTAGGGGACAATGATTTCTAATCTAGTGAAATAGACAATATCCCTCTCCTATTGGGTATCAAAAGCCGCCACAAAGAAACCCTCTTGCCCTCCACTAATGGCTTCCAAGACTCCAATACCCAGCTATGAAGGTCAAGCAACGATGGCCACAGATTGTTAAACCTACATACAACCCCAATGCTCCTGTAATGTTCCTCGTTCTCAAGGACCTCATCCTTGCACACCACAACCGGAGGTGAGAGCGCAGAGGGCAAAAAAGCCCTAAGAGAGGGGCAAGCAGGCTGAAACCTAGCAGAAACATCCTCATTCACTTCAGGAAAAAGGGCCTTGAAGGATCTTCGCCCTCCTGAAGGGCAACAAAGACCAGGGCCAGCACCTTTCCCAAACACAGAGGAGGGCGCACCAGAGGAGGCCTAAATATTTTGAAGACCAAACTGTAGAAAATCCACAGCACCAACATCCACCGTGCCTACCAGAGGCCAAGCACCAAAGCAGAAACCAGCCGCCTTCGTAGAACCAGTACAGCAGAGGCAAACACAACACCTTCGAGCGGGAGTACAGGGGCATCCGATGAAACACCGAGCGGGAGCACCAAGTTCCCGACCTCAGTAGGAATCTGCACAGCAACGCCTTCAGCTAACCCAAGACCTGCAACATTAACTGGAACGGCCAACAACTGGGCACCACTCAGGGAAGGGACCAAGACAGACTCCTCCGTCACATTCAAAAAGTCTTCGCACGAGAGCACCATCGCAACAAGAAAATGATTGTCTAAACATGTTAACAATGAATCTTATTTTTAATAGTCTAAACATGTTAACAATGTTTTTGGTAGACAAGAAATTATCGCCATATATTAATAAACATAGACAATTAACTATCATATTAATTAATAATTGACTAAATTAATTTATTAGGCATACATTAATAAACATAAACAATTAACTATCATATTAGTTAATAAACATAATTAATAGTTACAAGAATAAACATAGTTAATAGTTATAGGGGATCATTAGCCATATTAATTAATAAACATAGTTAATAGTTACAGGTGATCATTAACCATCAAACATCTGTGAAGTGTTTTTGAGGCTGGAAAGGAGAGGCACAATTACTCTAAATAAAAGCAAACATGAGATTTACACTCAAAAACCTAACTACCTACCAAAAAAATTCAATATAGAAAACTAGATTGGAGAGGTGATCAAATCTAAATTCTAATTTAATTTGATTTTAAACAAGGATTGTAGTGGGAATCGACATTAAGAACATAGTTTGTATTTATTTCACTAGAATAGCAAATATAAAACCAATTCAACAATTTGGAACACAATTGATAAATTAGAGGATTATGGTTAGGCTAAACACAACCTAATAGATCATCTAAAATTAGAGGATTAGGACTTTACACAACTCAGTAGATCAATAGGATGATTATGGGTACTAAAATTAGATACAAACACCCAAAACCATTTTAAACCACATCATATATCAATTGAAATTGGAGGATTTGACTAAACATAACCTAATAGATCATTTGAAAATTTAGAGAATTAGGACTTTACACAACACAATAGATCAACTGAAGGATTATGGCTATATACCGCTCAGTAGATCAATAGGATGATTATGGATACTAAAATTAGATACAAACACCCAAATCCATTTTAAACCAACAAGAGGATTATGGCTATATACAACTCAATAGATCAATAGGATGATTATGGATACTAAAATTAGATAGAAACACCCAAATCCATTTTAAACCAACAAGAGTAGTGTGAATGTGTATAAAAGCATACTTGCAAGAACAATTCAATTGTAGATATGTATAACTAGTTAATAACCAACATCCAATTGATTTGAGATTTGAACATTGGGGAAATAGTTGATGTTCACATGCCAACTTACAAGTTTAACAAGGAACAAATTGAACAAAAATGGGAACGCTTTGGATAAACATTGACCTAGTGTTTGTCACATGTTATCCTTCTTGCTAGCATGGAAAAACCATGTCAAATGGCGATAGAATGCAACCACCCCAAATATATAAACTTGAGAAGTATAAATTGATGTCTTGCCAAATAACTAAAACACAATTTCTCCATGATCTCCCTTAGAATCTCTTTATCTCATCTAGAAAGTGAAGTGTCTTGCAATGACTAGTGAAATAATCAAAGTAAAGGGTCATCTACACTACACATACACAACACGTGTTGGCCTCTTTTCATGAGAAGGAAGTTAATTACAAATTCCTCCTGTGGACTTCTTAATAGACGCCCACAAGCTATCCTCGCTCTCAATGGAAGCAAACAAACAGTTGACCCACTTCCTTTCTTTCTTTCATACATTCACATCGTTCACCATTTGATTTGTTGATGTAGGAACATTGAACAGGGTGTTTTTAGCCATCTCACTACTAGCACCTTGAAGAGATAGAGTGGTAGATCATAATCACATGTTTGGCCATGCAATTGACAAAACCCCTAAGCTCATGCAACTTACCCTTTTTGCTCCACATTAGGTCCTTTTGAGTTAATGGGACCAAAGAGAGAGCTTCACACAACTCCAAAAACAAGTATAAATCCTTGAGAAAGTTTAAGTGATTGTCAATGGAGGTTTTTTTTAATTTTTGAGGTACATATTTAGACGATTTTTTTTCTTTAATTGTCTAAGGGTTGTGTGTATATAGGGTTGCATTTGTAAGTGCCTTGAAGTAGGCTAAAACTTTGTGTGTTACTTGGTGGTAAAAGATTATCAACGTGCCCATTGAACCTATGGGTCCAATTGCTAGTTTATTCACTTGTGATAGAAACATGTTATATGAAATATAATCTCCCTTTATATGTCTTGGTTAATCCAAGATCCACCAATATCATGTTTAGTATCATGTTTAGCTAGCATCAATGCCACATTTATCTCTCTTTTTTTAAATAAAAGAATGTGGATTAGTCATTATTGAGTTCACCTAAAATCAAGAAGAAGGGTCATGGTTTATCCACTAGCTTTACCCCACATCAAAATAGTCAAACTTGGCCAAAACTGAATTCCAAATAAGAGGTTGAGTTTCACCACTCATTGAACCTAGTTGAAACAACCAAGGCATCCATCTTGTGGTTAAGTAACTATCTACTTAGCACAATCAAATTAAGTGATTCCTCCCCACGCATTGAACACCTTTTTAACCTATGCAACATTCTTCACCTTGATTGCTCTAAGATGAATTTATTAGCCTACAAAATATAATTCATCACAACTTCCCTTTTAACTATATCAATCAATTAACCTACATGATAAGGATTGTATCCACTTATAAAACACAATCACATGTCATGCAATGTCACACAATACACACCCTTTTTACTTTAAGCTTCTAATCTATTCAAAATGAGAAGTATTGAGCTTTGGATCCCTCAAGGTGCACACAAAACTAAAATCAAGGACAAGTGTTGAAACTTTCCACTCCACACTTTTGCCCTCAACTTACATACTAGGCCTCTATTAAAATTCCATGATACATTTTTCGTTTCCAACCCCTACCAACTTTTAACTATCCTCTATTTTGAATTTCCTCCCATCTTATGAAATCCTTTAGGGTGTTTTGATTTGGTGTTTTTTCATGTAACCCAATTGCACAACTACTTTTAGAAGAGATACTCTCATATTGTTCAAACTACTTTCCTACAAGATCTTGTTCCTATTCTCAAATCTCTAAAGAAATCCAACAAAATTTAGAGGGCTTCAATAGTCTTTAATAAAGGCCCAAATTTCTAGAGCCCCTAAGAATAAGTTAGTATACTTTAACTTATATTGCAAAACAAATCCAACAAAATTTGGAGTGGGCTTCAATAGTTTTTAATAAAAGCCCAAATTTCTAGAGCCCTTAAGAATAAGTTAGTGTGCTTTACCATGTAATGCCACCATTAAGGACCATTACTCCCTTAGGAAGAAACTTAAACCCTAATCTCATATATTTTAACATATCAAGCCACCATTTTTCCCTTCAAAGAAGGGAAAAAGTTAAATCCACAACAGCCCAAGGGGACAATTCTTCTATCATTATAAATTACTAAACCTAGTATTAGAATCACAATCACCCCTTGAATGTCATCATTCCTATTAAACATACTACAAAATAAACACAACCAATAAATCCACTTACTAACATATATATTAGTATCTAATATTTGCTCTAGTTGGCAAAAGCTTTGATGTGCACCAATGCACATACAAATAAGAGGATGTTTTGTAGATGGAAAATGTCTTCAACAATACACGTATCTTATAGTTTCATTATCCTTTGTAGGCAGAGCAATTCACCATCTAGATACGATTTGAAACAACTAAACAAACTCAACAAACTTAAAGATTCGTTTGCCAACACTATCTTCAATGGGTTTAACAAAGTCCAACACCTCCAAATGGGAACCCACAATGTCTCCACAGCAATAGAAACAATGTTCAAAGATCATTAAGACAGTAGGCCCATGATCGCTCCACCTTAACAAGGATGCTCAAGTTCTTGCCTTCAAAATTATTCAACGATGATTGTTACACCACCTTGTCCAGCTTTTTACCATTTGATGAATATTTTTTTCTCTCTATTTGATTTTTATTTCAACAAGACCAAGCACTACACTAAATTAACTAAACGTGAGCTATCAAACCAACCTGAATTTCCTCCATATATTAAACACTACACTATGATACATGACACGTTTAACAAACCTCTTTTAAGGGTTACCTTGAATATTTTACAGTTAAAACGCCATAAAAATAAAAGGTAATAACAAAAATAATCCCATCAAAATGGTAAAGCTCTACGTATCAAACTGACTTTTAACTCTCAAAGTTAGATTCCAATCAGAAGACGACAATCAGATTAGGAGGGATGCCCTTCGAATTTTGACAAAACACAATAATTAATGGAATTTTAATTCTTCGTGTGATGACTCATCAATCGATACTTGTCAACGTTCACGTGTACAACTTTAATAGCAATACGCAATCTGAGAGCGCATTAATCTGTTTTTCATTTCATTCGTTCCTACACTAGAAAATAATGGCTTGAAGCGATGGCTATAAATCTCAAAAAAAATTGTAATAACTTGGGTACAAAAAGCAAAACAGAGCATAAATATAATTAAGTGTACTTCGAAATTGCAACTCTAACAGCCCCATAAATGGTTTACCAGTTATAATGTCAATTACTAGATGTAATTGCAACTAACAGCCCCATAAATGGTTTACCAGTTATAATGTCAATTACTAGGCGTAATTGCAATACATATTTTACATATTTCAAATTACCGATTGTAGCTTTACAAGTACAACAGATACTAAAGCAAATATTTGGATTGTAACTTTATGAGATACTTGACCAACTTTTGAACAAGTGAAAAATGATTGAGTGCACAACTGAACAAACTTCTTGAGGCTCTCTTTCTCAAAAATATCTCAACCAAACTTACTAAAAAGGCAAGCCTTTTAAAGTGTTTTTATATAATGCCAAAATTCCTAGTGGTTACACAATACATACTATAAAATATTTTCTTTATTTCAAATTACAGCTAGCAGTTTTACATGAACAGATATTTCCAGTATAAATATCCCCTCCTATAAGATTATTGAGAATCTTGAATTAGTGAAAAATCAAAAGAGAATACTTGAACAAACTTCTTGAATAAATGCTTTTCCAACTAACTAAAATGTTTTTATTTTTCAAGAAGAAAATCTACAATCTTGAAGCTCAAATCTATCTCAAGAACATCTTTCAACTACACTTCTAAAAAAGTAAAGCATTTCCCAGCATTAAAATGTTTCTCCATCTAATTAAAAAGTAGTGTGGCAAGCATACCAAAAATTGTCAGCAAAAAATAACTGAAAAGATACTCAAACCTTTACCACCCAGAAAAAAAAACTGAAATCAAAAAGAAGTTATAACAATTATTCTACACTTGCTAACTGTAGTAGAATTAAAGCACTCCCATTATGCTGTTGAATGTTAATGAAATAATATGGTTTTGAATGTTAGTAACCAGAACAGCAATATTTCAACATACTTTTACCTATGTAATACACAGATACGAAAATATAAAAGATGTCAAAAGATTACCCCTTTAACCAAAATTGTATTTTGGGCAAAATAAAAATTTCCCAATAACAGCGGATTCAATATAAAAACAAGCTACCTAAAAACTATCAAGTGATTACACTGTTCCCAACTTGATAATAAAATTCAACTCAACAAATACCCTCGTAGCCCTAACCCCACAAAAACAAGACCAATTTCTACTCATCCTCCTGGCTCTTTACCCTAGCCAACAGGTTGGTTACCATTATATTTAGTTGTGCAGCTCGCTCGACAATAGCCTTTCTCTTCATTGTCGAAACGTTGTGCGCAATTTCAGCACAGTAAGTCCTATCATAATAAACGAGACTCCATCAAAACTCATATTAAGCATCGACATAAGATTAATCTATCTAAAAAGTGAGTGAAAACAAAAATAGACATTTGCTGCTCACATAAAGAAAAAACCCACAGAATAATATTACAGAGTAGGAACTCTTCGGTAACATAAAGAAAATTGAATATCTAATGCACTCCCACCAAACTTAACCTTATATATAACAATTAGTTAATAACCCTTGAGACGAACATACAGAAAAATATGGGTAGGAATTTCTTTAAAAGGAAATTTGGGGACCTCTTAATTCATAAAATAGAAAGAAACATGCATACCTGTTATGCATCATAAGCAGGTCCAGCTCTCTAGCATTGTGTACGACAAATTTCTTAAATCCAGATGGCAAGTAATGCTTTGTTTTCTTGTTTGACCCATAACCGATGTTTGGCATGAGAGTGCATCCTTTAAACTTTCTTCGCACTCGTGAGTCAATTCCCTTTGGCCTACGCCAACTTTCCTATCAAATGATAGTAATAAAGCATCTTATGCAGTGAGAAACAATCCACTAACTGATTAAAAGCTATCTCATTTCAAACACTGTTGAACCAAAAAAATATTTCATTTCTAGATCCCACATTATACAACATATATGTAACCTTGAATCATCCCTATCTCAGAGACTGACATTATATCTACCATTCTTTGTTTTGGAAATCAGATTTCATTCAAATGCAAGATAATGTTAATTAAACCAAAAGAAAAAAACTTATCAATGCATGAGTTGCATATGCATTGCCCTTAAGATATCACAGCCTGTTTATGGAACCACAATAAATCCACTTTATCCAGGATTTAACATTGACTGGAAGGCAAAAGACTAAGGTACAGATGATGCACACATTCTCAAATCTCAAATCTGCATGGTATGGTACAAAATCATTTTCACACCAACAGGCATTTCCATAGTGTGAAGCACTGGAGCAATTACATCCGTTGATAGTCGAGATTGAAAGGACTACCATGAAAATGATCTTGGTCATAATTTGTTAGAACTATCTCATCCATTGAATCCTGAAAATTAATGCATCAAATTTGAAATCAAATCCTAGTAAAATTGACTGACTTTGTTTGCCACATTTTGATATTCTTTATCGCATTCAAATTTCCTGGTTTCGAATACAATAGCAATGCTCCCTGCAGCAGTCCACTTCTCTGATGCAGGAGCATCGGTCTTTTGAAGCTCTGATTTTCATTATTTGTTTCTTGTCACTTTTTCCGGGTCATTGTACTCACTTTTGTTTTCATGTTGTTATTTAGTTCTGTTCTAGTGGTGTTGTAGCCTTTGTGGCTTGATGGTTGGATTTCAAAAAAAAATGTCCATTTGAAAACCTTTGAGAATTGGATATGACCTTATGTGGATGTCTCCAAGGTGCTACTAAAAGAAGTTAAAAACACGATCCGTTTTGATGCCTAGAGGAACACATCATCAAGCTCATAAAAAAACAAAACAAGATTCAGTTAGGTATTCGGTGGCACCAGTTTTCCACAGGTTTCCTAGGCGAGGACAGTTAGAAGTTGCATTATCTCGTCAGCAAAGAGAGAGAGAGACGGTGCAGTGATAAAACAGGACAGCAGTGAAAATAAAACAGGACAGCAGAGAAGGATCAGGACAGTTTTGTTTTAGAAGGGGAAGTGATCTGCTCTTTGGTTTCTTGGAACAGTTTTATCATGTTGAAGATACTCTGTTCATCGGGCTAAAGAAGTCTTGGAACAGTTTTTGGATTGAGGAAGATACTTTGTCATCGGGAAAAGACCGACACTGAGTTTGAAAAACAAACAAATTCTTTCAGATTTGCATGTAAACTCTCAACGAGGGTATAAGGCTCGAACCTTGTAAGCTCCTCCACAGTTTTGTATAACAGATTCTGGAGTTGCCCGATATAGGAAGTCATAAAGACTTATGTTTTCTGTGTAAAGAAGCAAAGGAACTAAGCTTTAACATAGCATTGACTGTGTCATAAGACCAATATCTGTTTACTTCATCGTTAGCTGCTTAAGAAACCTGTGGTTGCTTATATTTTCCTCAACTCTCATTGTATTGTGGTTGTCTTCGGATCTTGGGGGGACTCGGTGCCTTTATAACTGTTTGGAAGCAGATATAAACCTAGCATAGACCGAAACAGAGGTAAAGGAATATCTTTTGATGACTGTCCCAACTGTTACACAGTTCAGACCATAGCTTGTGCCTTGATAATGCTGCTGATGTTCATGAAGATTATGGGGTGTGCTGTTCAAGGGAATGAGGTATATGATTTTTCATCCTAAGATATGACTGCACACATTTATACTATATGACAAGTTTGTTCCCCAAGTAGTTCTTCGATTTGTCACTGTCCAATGGAAAGGAAGACAACGTTAAAGACTTTCCTTAATCACTCTGCCCCTTTGATGACTGTTTATAGGACTCAATGGAATTGATTGTATTTGAGTGCAGTCCCATTCTAGAAGACCGTACACTAGGAGACCCCTATTTAGAAGCAGTGCCTTTCAAACTGTTATCTGCCAAACGCTACAGTGATCTGTCACACATTTACTGCCCATCAAGTTGTTGAAGGTCCTTGCTGACTGTCCTGCACAAACTAGGGATCAGGACTGTTCCTCCTCTGTGAGGTTGCTGCCACCATTCTCTGTTTTGGAAAAACAGAAAAAGTAAAACCAACAGAGCCAACTTTCGGGCTTTAATAATTTGACTATAAGGATAACTGAAAGATATAGAATTCAACATTCTAGACGAGTTTTAACTAATACTCTTTGGATAATGTTTAGGACTCAGCATTTCTTGTACAAACTACATATTTTCTAGGTTGCCGGTTCGGGTTCGGGTTCGGGTTCGGGTTCGGCCAAAAAATATTTTCAAAATATTTTCGGGCTGGGTTTGTTCGATCATACAATATATATATAATTTAATATTTATGTATTAATAATATAAATAAATATTAATATTACTAATATTAAATAATATATATTATTCAATATTAATATTAATAAATATTAATAATATAATTATTATATTGTAATGTTATAATATATAAGTATAATAATATATATAATAGATACTACGCCGAGAGGTGTTCTACATTCACAGCAGGGGTGGAGTTGAAGAGCTGAAAGATTCCAAGATTCCATGTAATTTTATAAGATTCCAATCTAGAAAATAAAAAATAAATAAAAAAAATTTATATGCATGAGATTATTAAGATAGAGGATCATAATGAAACACCACAATAAATACACCACTAAATGTGACACCACTGTCAAAGACGCTTTTTCTATTTTAAACCAAAATGGAAATATTCTAGATGTGAGTAATTTATAAGATGCTTGTGCTATTTTAAACCAAAATGATGCAAGTAATTTATAAATGTGAAGAATAAGAAATATATTTAAATGGGAAATGAAACGCTTGCATGTGTATCTAATATTCTAAAGTGGCCAACCCCCGATAGGTCAAAAATTTAAAACACTTTCACAACCCAAAAAATCATGTTTTTGTAACAAAATTAGCTTGGATTCGTGGCTGCAGCCCAAAATACTGTCCAAATTCGTCTGAGGTTCGGTCGGGTTCGTCCAGTCCACGGATCGGATCCGAATCCATACCAGGTTCAAATCAGACCCGGATCCAGCAGGGTTTAGGGCAAATCCTTAGCATATTTTTGTGTTTTGAGGTACAAACTTGTTCCTATCCCTTATTCAATTTCTAACCCTATATTTATTAATTTTAATATTTTAGTTGGAAACATTGAGGTAACCCTGTATTTATTTACTTGAATATTTTGGTTGGAAACCTTGAGGTTGGAGGTAGGCATCCCATATTGCGTATCACAGGAACTGAACATTGAACATGGCCACCTAACTGTTTATTTTAGATTTTTTGGATTTGAACGTGACCATTACCCTTTATGTTATTTAAGCCCATCTCAATCTACAGTTTGTTATAGCTGGGTAGCAGGAGTTAAAATTATATATACCCCACTCTATGTCACATTCTCAAATATAATATGTAAGATTTTGTTTCATGGAATTTTAAGCACTCCCCAACTTGTGTCTTTCTGTATACTTAGGTCTCTCTGTCTCGCCTTTTTTAATTTTATATAGAAAACCTGAATGGATTTTTAGATTCTTAACAATGTCCTCTGTAAACAAAATGCTACACATCATACACAATATTATAAACTTTGTAGGTAAATTGAATCTGCATGAACATTATTGCACAAATCAAAATAACACTCTAATCTTAATTTATTCATTAATAGTTGTCCATCTTTCTTACTAATTATCGTCCCTGCATCACAACAGTTGAAGCTGTATAAGTCAATGTTTCTAATTTTAAGGTGCAAAGGTCAATGTTTCTACATTTAAGTCATGGAAGCTGAGAAGCTAATAGAATGGATTATGAAGGTAAAACATTTCTGACTTAGGGTTAATATCTAAGGGCTTCTTTGTAGGGATCACTACTGGCCTTGCAAGAGAAAGAGGCACAGGATGAGGAGCCTTCTAGAAGCAGAAACAAATATGAAAACCTGTACTTAAAGGTTTCTTTGTAGGGATTACTGCTAGCCTTGTAAGAGAAAGAGGCCCAGGACAAGGATGCAGTTGAGAAGCAAAAAACAACAACAAAAACATTTACTTAGTATTTAGTATCTGAATCAATTATATGGGAAGTTGTTGGAGGCAGAGATGCATCTGGTGAACATATACTGATAGGCTGACAGTACATCAGAAATGAGCGATTATGTTTTCATGATGATGACAGTGACAAAGAGGGGGTGCATTAGGAAGGGGTCAAAATACTGCAAGAAGCCTCCTAAATATGTTATTCACAACCAAGATATCTACAGCAAGGAATTGCGTGAAGAAATGGTCAAAATACTGCAAGAAGCCTCTGAAAATTGCACGGGAGAAATTGAGCTGCAAAGGCATTCTGTACTATTACAACAATTGTTTCCATTAAATTTGACATGAGGACTTGGGATTTTGCTTAACCTTACAGATTCTCTACTTAAACTTCCCTACAAGAAACAAGAGGATTTAATGCGTTTTACTAGAGCTGGCCACATTAAAACTTGTACAAATTTCTGCTAAAAGTTGCCAATGTCTTACTGAATGGAATTTGGTTACATGATCTAATAAACTAAACTGCACTTACTATTGTTATCACCTAATATACTTACCAACATTTTCCCATGGCTAGATTTTCTTAGTTGTAGCATTTGGAGCCAAAACAGGTTTTAATAGACAGGCTTGTAGAGTTTGATGAGACTACATGTGTTGTCTGTATCAGTGTGTTTGATAAATACAAAGAAATAAGACAGCTGACAAACTGTTGCTAAATTTTTCACAATAAGTGCTTGGATAAATGGCTTGTTCATGATCAGAAAACATGCCCTCTTTGCAGAAACTGCCTAACTCCAGAAAGATATTAAAATGATGAAACAAACGGACCCTGGGCAATGGAGCAGTTGTTATATTTATGAGGAAGACATGGTATTCCAATCACACCATACAACCCAAATAGAGGATTGTGCACTAGCTTCAAGGGCAGGATAACTTCACTTTACACATATTTTGCACTGTGCATCTGTAATACTAATACTGTATTGGTGGGGAAATTACATGTAAATGAATTCATTCATAGGTATATTTATGAATGTATTGTGAGTTTTGATTAGTGGTCATTTCTGCGATGCAGAGCTTTACATTCATTTCAACTTGGACGACATGCAGTGTTCATATGCCTGTAGCTTTTCTCGCCAATAATATTTTTGTGATGCTTAAAGCTTTTCGAAAGTGGGATCCTCTGAGGTGGGCTGTGTTAGGTTAAATCTAAAATAGAAAGACACTTGGATTTCTGAAAAAATAGATTCTTAAACATACGGTAATCATTGGAAAACATTTTGATCACATGAGCAAGGCTGAAAGGTAAAAACATCTTAAAATCTTAATCCACACACAAAACCCATTTGATCTCAACAACTTACCATATTTTAATTTATCTTCTTTGCAGTTCAGCAGAGGAGTTTGACCTCCAAGATTGAGTTAAAATGGCTCAATGGCCAGAAGTATATTTTGAGAATCACACTTATCTCGAGGATTTGGCATGCCCTGTTTCCTGTAAGTTTCCTCCTCTGTTATATAATGGCTTGCTCTATTATTGTGGGGCAAAGGAGTAGGGGTGATTGTTTATTCAAGACAATCTTTTAGCTAAGGTTGACAGCCAGTCTTGCTGAGATCATAAAATTGTTTCAACTGAGTTGTAATCCTATGCATGATCTCATTGTATTGATACACAACCCAAAGGATTACACATTGTTACAATGTTATCATATAACAAATAGGTCCCAGTTACCATAAACAGTTGCTCTTCAAATAAATCAGTAACTTGAAACAGTTGCTCTTCAAAACTTTTTGGATCGAAATGAATTTCCAAACAGATTTTGTTCTATGGTGTGTCCTGTTAGAAACTTATGTAGCAGAATGTTACATCTAGTAGTTGAGATGGCTGTTGAGCAAAGGCGTTGAGTTCCATAAAATATAGAACTCACTTTGATGGTTTGTTTTTTCTTCCTGCATTGTACGATATTTGTACTAAGTAATTTTCAAATTTTGCTCGGTCAGTCAGCATGGTAATATATTATTAGTTATCTTTTCAGAAGAGAGTAGTATTTTCCCTTCTATAGGAGGTGCTTGTTTATTTTGTTTGACTTCTTTAGATGTTATACTGCTTGTAGGGCGATGACTCTCTAATTTAGTAATGGAACCTTACCTTTACAGGCAATGGAAGCTACTTTGGCATTCTGATTTTCTCTAGCAAAGAAAATTTAGTCTTTCATAATGATTTGCCTCCACTTGTCTCTGCAACATATGGAAGCGTCTGCAAAATCAAAAGAGAATGAAAAAGTGAATGCTGGTTTACATTCATTACCTTTCTTAGGCAGCACAACTCTCTACTTTATTTTGCCTTCATTTTCAAGAGTATGATGGACGCTTGGCATCTTTCTCTAGGGCCATATCTGGATAAAAAATGATGAAATCAATAAAACAAGGTAAAACAGCAATGGCATTTATTTAGATGCATATTTCAAGGCCTATAGAAAGGAGCAGCATTTTGTGATTGACGACTTGTGGCATTTGTTTGGAGCATATTTGAAGAGGGCCTGTGGAAAGCAGCAGCATTTTGTGATTGACTGTGGCATTTGTTTGGAGCTTCCTACAGTTACTAAAATTTGAGGTGCAAACTCACCATAATATTTTCATTTGCAAGGCCTATGGAGCTTTCAAGGCCTATGGAAAGGAGCAGCATTTTGTGATTGACGACTTGTGGCATTTGTTTGGAGCATATTTGAAGAAGGCCTGTGGAAAGCAGCAGCATTTTGTGATTGACTGTGGCATTTGTTTGGAGCTTCCTACAGTTACTAAAATTTGAGGCAAACTCACCATAATATTTTCATTTGCATTGTATTTTTATGTGAGATTTTCTTATTGCAGCTATCAGCATGCTCATTGAACCTTAAGGCACCATGCTATTTCTAACCTCTGTGCATTGACCCGTCAGCATTTTTATACAGGCAACTTCACAACCAACCTGGGAATTGGATGGTCAACATCATGGTAAAAGGAGCTCCTCCCAACACAGCATTGAAAAATCAATGTTTGTTGATTCTTTAAGTAATTGAACCCACACAATGAGTGGTCAAAATCATGTTCCAATGAGTTCACATCACTTGCTTGCAAAATCATCATATTACAAGTAGTTCACAATGGGTTACCAATTCCCTTCACCCCAACCTTACAATGGGGCTCTCCATGCAGATCAATGGCAACTTGCAACTTGACAAATTGACTGTGTAGGTCTGTGTAGGGGAGACTTAGTAAAATCATTAGAAATCAGGATGTTAAAATGCAAATTTCCCAATGTTCACTTGATCTTCTCTGTGTTAGTCAGAGTAGTAGATTTTTGTTGAAAGTTCTACTAATAAACCATCTGATGGATCTATATAACTCCCAGATCATATTTCCTTGCATTGTGTCTGTTAGCTTTCCAGGGTAATATGTCGTTCGACCTCCTATTGGATTTGCCCTGCATGCTAACAATATGGTGACTTGCGTCCTTAGCATTGACATGGCTAAAATTAAAGCTACAAAAGAGGTGAATTTGTATCACCTTCTGTTGCACACACCTAGCTGTGATTTTCTAAACAGTACTGAATCAGCAATTAACAGGGCCAATATTATTATTATGATATATTTGAATCAGGATTCTATCTGAAGAAATAAAGAAAGGCCAAATCAATTAATATCACGGATCTGATCTAAGCCCTTACTTTTAAGTTCTTATCATCTCAACGAGTAGTTTTGAGATTCAAGCACTGCCTACTGTCTATTGGTCGGACAGTGGCAAACGGTATGGTTCATGTAGAGTTAATGTGGTTAATGTTTGACAGTCCCAAATTGCTATTTCTCTTTGTTCTTACACATTCAAAAATTTATAAACAAGGCAACAATTATTTTCAAGGTCAATAAATCCAATGAACAGGCAGAGTACAAAAGAAAGAACTTAGAAAACAATAATCACACAAAACACCATAAACCCAGCCATCACCCTTTTAAACCGAAAACACAATCTCATTGAATGCCAAACATCAAACCTTCTTCTGTTGAAGAAATATGCATTTCATAAGATTGAACTTCAGACTTCCTAAATAACAAACTGGTATGTAGCAATATATACAATTATCTATATGTTTAAATAGGAAAACTAATAATATCTGTATAGGATATCCCTTAATCGAAAAACCCATGATCAAACAATACAATAATCACAAAATAGAAGCAAGCCAACCCTTAAGGTATTTTGAAAATACATACCCTACATAAAAAACTCCAAATCAGAAAACTTTAAATTAGAAAAAACTTTAATACCAAAAATTTACATCAGAAAACTTCAGATCGAAAAAATAACATTAGCACAGGATGTGGGCTTAATAAAACAGCATCTGTGTACTTGCATTGAACAAAAATAACAAAAACCCACCAAAAAACAATGTCAACATTACTTCCATAGCATATTAGTCTGAATCAAAAGCAAACAGTAGATTAATAAAATACACACTTGAAAAGATTTAGAAGTGTAAATACCTTGACAGTAATCCTGCGATCACTCTGCGGCCTCTTGAACCTCTTCACACGCTTCTTAACGATCTTTTTATTTAAAAGCGGCTGAGGCATCGGCATCTTTGCTTGCTTGCTTGCTTTGCGTGCTCGCTCTGCTCCACGCCGCTACCCTACTCCTCCTGGACAAAAGAAAAGATGGACCAAGTAATGCTTATGTTTGGTTTATCACGAGAGAAACCCTTAAAACCCTAACTTGACTTCCAACCCCGGGGTTAGAAATGAATGTGTAGTATTGTTTGTGCATTCATCTTGAGTATTATTTTATTATTTGTTTGCTATCCAAGACCGCCAACTATCCACTCTTCAATAAAACTAAAACATTTATGTATAGTCTTTAAAATATATATATTTTATAAATTTATAATATAAATAATATTCAATAAAAATATTATAATCTTCATTATTTAATGTAATTAATTATTTAATAGTAATACATAATAATTATTGATTTTTTATAAATTTTATTAATAATTATAACATAGAATGATAAGCAATGAAAATTTACAATTGTCACTAATTTTTGACAGGTATGATTAGTTTGAAATTCTAGGTCTGACTTAAACCATGCACAATACTTGTGTCATTCAAAGTTAACTCATATTAGGGATTTAGTTGAGTTTTATTTAACTTTGAAAAGTAATATCTCAAGGCAGCATATCATTTGCATGGGAGAGGGAGACAAATATATAGAAAAATAGAGAGGAAAAGAGATGAGAGTGATTTGGAACACATGGTTTTAGGCAACATGTTGAAAGAGGCCATGCAAAAGAATGGACATCATGACACTAAAGGAGTCAACGCTTTCTAATGGCATGGAAAAGCCAATAGTTTTTTGACACAAGGTGGCATCTAGGGTCTCCCAAAGCAAAAAGGAGTGAGAGGTATTATAGGGCCACGAGGCAACAACTCTGGAGGAAATTTGTGATAAAAATAAGGACCAATAATCCATCTACAAAAATTAGGTCTCTGTGCTTATTTTCCAAGTGGTAACTTGTAATGATATATGAGAGAGAGAGAGAGAGGAGGGGGGAGAGATAGATCTTTATTTAGAGAGAGATAAAGAGAGATATATCTTTATATGTAGAATGTGAGAAGAGAGACAAAGAGAGGGACAATAGAGTTAAACAAAGAGAGATGAGTAGAGAGGAGAGAGGGGGGATATAGAGGGATAGAGAGAAAATTGGAGAGAGAGAGAGAGAGAGAGGGTAGTAGAGAGAAATAGACCCAATATTTATTCCTTGAAAATAAGATTACAATAGATTGAGAATGGTAGGAGAGAGAAATAGACCTTGGTGTGTAAAGGGTACGTCGAAGAGTTGTGGAAGTTCAATTGCCACGTCTTTAAGTGAATGGTGATTGTCTTGTATCCCTATGGCCCATGCCATTTTTGTTTTCTTGAGTGTCATGAAGTTCACTTATGGGTTACACTTCTGGGACATCCTGATTTTTGCTGAAATCACGTATTTTTAGAAAATATAATGATTTAAGCCTTGAAAGGTTCCATTTAAAGGATTGTAATTGAACAGGGTTTGATCAAACCCCCTTAGATTCAAACCTCCTTGGATAGAACCCTGCTAGTTTAAAACCATACCTATAATGGAGTATCCTCTACACCTATCAAAATGCTGATAAAAAATCACTTTTGATTTACCTTTTGGGGGATCAAATAAATTCATTTAAAATTTATGTTTTGTAAGTATATAGTCCTTATTATAAGCTTCCCAAAAAGTATAATTTTAAATATATTTAATTTGATTATTATATTTATTTTTTATTTCTTGTGAATGTAGGTTTTTCACTGAACATCAAGTTCTTTGTTCTACACACATGGAAAATTAGTAAATTAGTGGAAAAAAAATCTGAAAATATATATATATGCCCTAGGTATTGATGTCCTTGTTTCAACAAAAAAAAAATGAATTTCGATAGATATAGAAAAAGTTATGTTTTATGTAATACACCTATGTTTAAATTATAATTGGTTTGACTTCAAAACTTAATTAAAAAAATATTCAACAAAACATTATAAAACCAAATCCATGCCCTATATATCGGTGTTACCAATCTAAATTCAAAAGAATCAGAATTTTATCCTTTGTAGAAAAAAAGTTATGTGCTACAGAATACACATCACTTTTAAAAAATGTTGTTTATTATTAAAAACTAGTTATCAAAGGAGACGCAAAAAAAATTACAATTTAACTCCAAATGTTTTTTAAAAAATATATTTAGAATCTACAAACAAAATCTCACAAATCACTAGTTTGCATCATCTTTAAATTCCTAACGGTTTAGCGGCTATAGGTGTCAAAAAGTGAAGATTTAGTTCAAAATGTTGATTTCAATGTCAAGTTTGGCCAAAAAGTGTAACCCATTATTATGGGATGACCCTTCCATTAGTCATGATCTAGGTATACTATATATAAGCTCAATATCCCTATGGCCCATTTTACATGAGTACAAGTTTAATATCTTTCCAGTCCATGTAACCATCTTCCAAAAGTATTTACGTAAGATAGATGTCTAACAAAGCATTTGATGGATAAAAAATGTAGTGCTCTATTAAATGTCCTATAAGAGAAGCAATAAGGACTGCACAAGGAATTGAAAAGAGAATATCTTTTCACAAGATCATCTTTGTTGTCCTATAGTAAATTATCAACCACTGATCTCTCAAAATAACTCATTGCATCTTTGGGTCATTGGCATGAAATGACCAATTGAAAGTCACTCTCTCTTTTCTCTATCGTTGGATTGTTCATATGAAAAGTACCATTTCATGAGGTTCCAGTGGAGCTAGATGATTTACACCAACCCATACCAAGCTCCATTATCTTTAATGTAGTCCTAACCTTGAATTTGGAATGCTTATTACATGTGTCAAATTTTGATTGTTGGGATGAAATGACTGATCAAAAGGTACTCTCTCTCTCTCTCTCTCTCTCTCTCTCTCTATATATATATATATATATATATATATATATATATATATATATATATATATATATATATATATATATATATATATCTGTGTGTGTGTGTCACTCTCTATTTCTCTCTCATCTAGAGTTGTCTCTCTATCTCCCCATCCTTTTCTCTATCTCTCCCTTTCTATATATCTATCTCTCCCCTCTCCCTCTCCCTCTCTCTCTCTCTCTCTCTCTCTCTCTCTCTCTATAATATATATATATATATATATATATATATATATATATATATATATATATATATATATATATATATCTGTGTGTGTGTGTCACTCTCTATTTCTCTCTCATCTAGAGTTGTCTCTCTATCTCCCCATCCTTTTCTCTATCTCTCCCTTTCTATATATCTATCTCTCCCTCTCCCTCTCCTCTCTCTATCTTTCCCTCTCTATTTCTATCTCTATCTCTCTCACTCTCTCCCCCTATATCTCTCTATCTCCATCTCTCCTTGTCCTCTCCCCTTATCTATCTATGGATCTATCTAACTCTTTATCCCTCCCTCTCTTTGTCTTTATCTCTATATTTATATCTTTTTATTTCTCCCTCTCCCTCTCCCTGTCTTTCCTCTCTCTATCTCTTCCTATCTCTATCTCTCCCTCCTCTCTCCCCCTCTCCTTCTACCTTCCTATTCCTTAACATCCAAATCTAAGTTGCCTAGATGTCGACCCAAAACCCTAAATATTGACACTAAGGAATTAAAAAATAGAAGCTGAAACGTGGAAGATGCATAAGCAGGCCATCGAAAATATCTCTATTCCTCTCTCTTTGTCAATATCCCTCCCTCTATATCTTTATCTCTCCCTCTCTATTTCTCTCTCTTCTCTATCTCTCTTTCCCTCTGTATCACTTATCTCTCTCTCCTCTATATACTTTCTCTATTCCTCTATCAATCTCCCTCTCTATTATTTATCCTTCCCTCCCTGTGTCTGTCACTCTCTCTCTTCCTCTATCTCTTTCTCTATTTTCTCTAAATCTCTCTTTCCCTCTATATCACTTATCTCTACATTTATAAAAGGATTACTATGAAACCCATCACAAGAAACCATTTCAGAAGATAAATTTCAAAGAAAGCATGTCTTCTAAAGATTTGTCTATAGAAAATAAAGATATAATTTTATTTTGCCACACCATGTTAAAGGATTGGTTGGATTTGGAGTTCCAGATCACCTTGTGGATCAGTAGTGGAAGCTTAAAGAGTTTGAGTAAGGCATAGTTGGAACTCTAGTTCCTCTCCTCTAAGCTCCAACCTACCTTCCACCAAGTAGCTCTCTAGACCCGTCGAGCTCTTCTCCATCTAGAGAATGCTCACTCTAACAAAACATGACCTCTTTTCAAACAATTCTAATTCAGAAATTGACCACGTAGCATAAACAATGGTCCATCAAGGGTCGAGCCTTGACAAAAACTCCAATCCATGAATTTCAAAATGCTGGACGTGACGGGAAAGTTTTTGGCTTTGATTTCATAAACAAGGCAGGTTTTGAAATAGATATAACTTGCTTCAATCAACTTGTTGATGAGTTCTATCATGTTGTTAACTCAAATAGTCTTTACGTGATCTCCAAATGTTGCATTAAAGTGGCAAACACTAATAATAGAGAATATAGAGAGAGAAGAAGTGAGATAGAGAAATATAGATAGAAGTAGCAAGATAGAGAGATGATGTATATCACTCAATTATGTTGTATCTGCAAAAAAATGTAAAGAAAACAAGCTTATCCTCAAAAGTTGCGTGGAAAAAACACAACAAAAGGGTAAATTAATTGAGTTGGAAGATGTGCAAATAGGCAACAATAGGAACATAAGGGATGGGCTAGAGGGGAAGCATTCCTCTGTTTTTTATGAATTTCCACGGATTGTGAATTATGCAAGGCATGCAATGCATTCAAGTGTAACTTGATAGAATAACAAAACCTTCATTTTGTACTAATCTAGACTTCAATAGATTAAAAAATTCCATATTTTTCATAGCCAAGTTCGCACCCAAATTGAAGAGGCTACCGAAAACAAGTATTGAAAATTATGGACATTATTATTATTTTGATTCTATGTAGAAAATTTGTTTGCACAATTAGCATGGGACTAATTGCAAACTTGGATGTTGCCAATTACAATCCTAGGGTTATTCGTTTGATTCGTCGTGCTAACCATGGTTTCCTTTTGCAAGGATTGAATGAAAGCCTAGAGGATGTGTAGAAAATAAAATTTCATAAAAGAAAGCACTTACATTTAGAAAAGGATTACTATGAAACCCATCACAAGAAACCATTTCAGAAGATAAATGTCAAAGAAAGTATATCTTCCAAAGGTTTGTCTGTAGAGAGATACAGATAAGAAATATATATATATAGAGAGAGAGAGAGTAGTCATTTTTAATCTAACAAGAGATAGAACAAGAGAGAGGGAGAGAGGGGGGGAGACTGATAGAGAAATAAGAATAGAGAATGAGAGACAAAACAAGAGAGAGATAGAGGCAAAGACAAATAGAGAAAAGGAGAGAAATAAGATATATATATATGTGTGTGTGTGTGTGTGTGTGTGTGTGTGTGTGTGTGTGTATAAAGGGAAAGAGAGATAGAGAGAAGAATGACTGACTTTAGATTAGTTATTACATGCCAAAAAATCCAAAGATAACATGTGTCCATGGTGAGCTACCTTGGGCCAACACATCATTTGTATATACAACACAACTTTATAAATTAGTGAATGCTCTAGCTCTTCCTATCTTACCATTTTTTGTAGATACGACATAATTGAGTGGTATACCCAAATGATGCAAAGTAACTTATGCATCCCTAGTTCTAGAGAATGAAGAAAGGATATTGATCCCCTTTAGGTAAATAGGCTTAAAAAAAAAAGATGGTATCCTATAATGAATAATTTTACATCTATGGAAACCAATTTTTAAATGTTTGGTTACAAAGTCTCCTTCATGAATCAGATGTTCATGGTCCTAGCCCTTGATCGCGTTAAATCAAGCTTTTTGTCCTTTGTCATGTGGTTGCCTTGTTTATATATAAGAATAAATAAATTTATAAAACAATGTAGAATATATTTTATTTTAATACTTTTAGTATAATATTTATTCTAAAATTGAGTATTTAAATTATATTTATATATCTATATATTTTGTAATTATGCATGACACATAAATTAAGAGTAAACATCTCTCTCTCTCTCTCTCTCTCTCTCTCTCTCTCTCTCTCTCTCTCTCTCTCTCTCTCTCTCTCTCTCTCTCTCTCTCTCTCTCTCTCTCTCTCTCTCTCTCTCTCTCTCTCTCTCTCTCTCTCTCTCTCTCTCTCTCTCTCTCTCTCTCTCTCTCTCTCATGAATCTAGATATATGTCCTTCATATTGCATGTATTGGTTGCTCATCCACTTACAATAACTTTATAAATTAGTGAATGTTCTAGATCTTCCTATCTCCATTTTTAGATACGGTATAATTGAGTGGTATACCCAAATGATGCAAAGTAACTTTTGCACCCCCAGTTCTAGAGAACAAAAAATGGATATTGATCCCCTTTAGACTCTCTCTCTTTATATCTTTATGTCCTCCTTCTACTCCTCCTCCTCCTCCTCCTCCTCCCTCTCCTTCTCCTTCTCCTTCTTCTCCTCCTCCTCCTCCTCCTCCTCCTCCTACTTCTTCTTCTGCTTCTTCTTCTCCTCCTCCTCCTCCTACTTCTTCTTCTGCTTCTTCTCCTCCTGCTCCTCCTCCTCCTCCTTCTTATCCTCCTTCTCCTCCTCCTTCCCCTGCTCCTCCTCCTACTCCTCTTGCTCCTCCTCCTCCTCCTCCTTCTTCCCCTTCTCCTTCTCCTTCTCCTTCTCCTTCTCCTTCTTCTCCTTCTTCTGCTCCTTCTTCTCCTTCTCCTTCTTCTCCTTGACAAGACAATCATCGTTCACTTAAAGACATAGCAATTGAACTTCCACAACTCTTTGGCGTACCCATTGCACACCAAGGTGCGATTTCTAGTGTTATTCGAAGTTACAATACAACATTTTAAAGCATTGATTGGGAAACCACAAGGTATTAGAAAACCTTAAATGAAGGTAAAGGTATGGTTAGATATTTTAGTCGCCACCAACTTTTCTTGTGGATGTTCACATTGGAGTTGTTTAAATTTAAAGATATATATTTTTATGGAGTATATATGTTTTTGCTATTTGATCTTATGTGTTTGTAGTTTTTAGGATTGTATTTTGGCACATTTTATGTGATTAATGTGTTTGGACTAGTAAAAGTATCTAAAGGTGCTATCAAATGGTTGATAGGCGTAGATATTTATATTTTTTTGGCAAGCACTGCATATTTATATATTTTAGAGCCATTATATGCATTACTTAGTAGACAAAGTTATAAATATTTGTATCTATCAACTATTTGATAACACTCTTAAATGTTGTTTATAGTGTCTTAAGATAAGTTTATAAGAAGGAAGCAACTTCAAAGGTATTTTAATTTAGTAGCATTGATCATTATTTCCAAAGATACCCAAGAGTGTCACAATAAATATTAAACATAAGAACTTAGATAAATTTATAATTATCTTTTGAAATCAGTTTGTGCAAACAAAACGTGTAGTTTCATTATTTTTTCATGCTTGGAGTTGAGCTTGGATACAAGGGTTGCATTTTCAATGTGCTGGAAAAGAATAAAAATCCTTTTACAAACATTACTTGGAATAATTTTAACATTCATTAATGTTCTTAACAAAGATCTTGTAAATGGGCCACATCTTTGTTGTTAGGTTGTACCCATCCTAAAACCTATATTTAACCAAGTGTTATTTTTAGGTTGGATGCTGATACTTCTTTTTAGGTTTGAAGGATGTTGGCAAATGTTATGGAGACTACTTGTATACCTCTCGATTGCATTTGCTTAAAAGTTTCCAAGATCTTTTCAACTAAACATGTTTATTCATATACAACAATTGTCACATTCTATGAGACCACGTTTATTTAGGGCATTTTATTGATTTTTTGTGCATATAAAATAATCATCACATTCTATGCTCAAGACCACGTTTCTTTGGGGCATTTCATTAAAAAGCCTTAAAGCCTCGTCAAGAACACCATTCTATGTGTATCCCACAATCATGACATTCCATGAGTCCACACTTTTTTTAAGCATTTATCAAATGGTTCATGTGCCTTTTGTATTCTCCCACACTTTGAATACATGTCTATCAGGGCATTTGTAACTACAACTTGTAGCAAAAATCCACTTTCCATAATGATTTTGTGGATGTCCACACCATGTTCTAAAGCTCCCATTTTGGCACAGGTTGGTAGGATGCTAGCAAAGATTGTCAAGTTTGGCTTTACACCTACCCCTTGCATTTGCTCAAATGTTTTCAATATCTTTGTAATAAACCTATTTTATACAATCCTATATAATCATTTCATACCACAAGACTACATTTCTTTGAGGCATATTGCCATACAATTCAATTACCTTTTGTATTCTTGGACATTTTGAATACATATCTACAAAATGAAGGAAATAAATAAAACAAAATTATATTTTGTAAGTTCTTGAATTAATTATGTAGTTAAGGGAGTTGATTAAAACAAATGCAATATAGAAATTTAAAACATCAAAACCTACATTACATTCATTCATTCATTGAGACATAGAGTAGGAGAGACACAACATAGAGCAATGAATAGTAATGGCAAAATAGGAAATAAAGAAAAAGCAATAATTACTAGTCTACGCCACTATAAATTTCATTGTAACAATAATTTAAAATGGCATGTATAGTCTTTGGCACAAAAATATTTCATGGCCCCATAATATCTTTGGAACACACATACTTTAGAGCATCCTCAATGGGTGTGCCAAAGATTTTATACAGGTACCCATATTGACGATGATTTGAAATATATGTAATGTATTTATGCCAAAGATATTATAAGGATGCATACAAGGGATCTCTTGTACACCAAATTACTGACTTAAAAATATATAATTACCTTTATATACCCTTTTCAATGTATAGTAAATGCACTTACCTGTTTGCTTACTTTAAAATTCAAGCAAACTTCATAGCATCATCAACATGATATATTAAAGCATATGTATGTTGATGCAACATGCAATTGGGTATGCATAAAAATGAAACCAATACCAAGGAATACCTTTGCAATAGGCATTTGGCTTCCAAACATGAGAACCACAACCATATGTAGAAGAACCTTGAAAGTATCTTTGATGTTATTTGTGTTTAATTCCTTGAAACTCTTAGCATAGCCATCTCCCTATAAAAGGAGGGTGCTCCCTACAGTAGCCTCTCCTAGTATTTATTCTTCCAATTTTCTAACTTCCCTTGTAAACACCCAAGGAAGGAAGGCCCCTAGCATTCTCATAAAAGTTATATCTCCTCGATGTTCTCTTAACTAGGTTGCTATAGAGCTTTCTTGTATCTCCAACTACCTAAATTCCAATCAAGTAGAAGGCCTAGAGAAGAGGATGTTTTTACAAACCTATGTACTGCTTCAACTTTCAAACATTGTTTGTTTATGTTCAACAATAATAAGTTCTTCTATTGATGATGGCGAGTACATAAAGGTATGGTGTTTGAATTACATTAAAGGAGTTTGTTTATATAGAAGGCAAGTTGTGAACATGTAAGAGTCATCAAGGCTTACTAGTGTGGTTAGGTTTAAGATATGAAATTTACATCAAATACAATGATGGAGACCCACACAAGAACTTTAACAATAGAGAGTGATTTATAAGTGCTAGGGAATATAAAAGATCTTACCCAGAAGTGTTGCATGAATTTAGTTAAAGGCAAGTGAAATAATGTTAATTGTACCATCTACTAGGCATAATGATAGAAAATAATGTTGATCCAATAAAAGTTGAAATTATACTTTGTTGATTGTATTGGAAGATAATATGGCTTCTTTGTGTGTTGGGTGGAATTCAACTAGATCAAACAAACAAAGATCAAATTTCAACCCAATCTCAAGAAATCAAACCCAACAAACGAAATAAAGACATGCAAACTAAATGATATCATCTAGGTTAGACAATTCCTTGTTTAAAATGTGGGTTGCTTCTCCATGCAACCGAATCCATTGAAGCTGCCATGAGGATGATCAATAATGCCAAGAAGATTTCAAGCATGCAAGGGTAGATTCATGAAAAATGATAAAGATTCAACATGCAACAAGGGATTCCATGAAAAAGATGCAGATCAAGTATGTTGCCTGGCCATTGTCGTGAATGCATAAAATCCAAAATGCAAATATTCTCACTCCACTCACAAATGATAGACTCTTGTTCCAAATGCAATGAGCAAGAATTACAAATGAGTGACTTTGGGGCTTTTAAGTGAGAGAGTTCAGTGTTTTTAGAAGGTACTCGATCAACGGTGGAGAGGAAATAAGGAGATCGACGGTGGAGGATTTTGGAGAGTGCATGCAAATGAATTAAATATATTTATTTAATTCATTTTGTGAGAGAAGTGGTGATGAGTATAAATTAAATAAATGATTGAATTTATTTAATTCATATGTTATGCAAGATAAATAAACAAAATGTGAATTTTATTTATTTATTAGAAGAAATGGATAATAATTAAATAATTAAAAATTATTTAATTATTAATAGGAGATAGATGAATGGAAGAGAAGAAGATAGAAGAATGAGAGGTGATTAATTAAACAAATAAAATTTATTTAATTAATCATGAAGAAAGACAAAGACAAATAGAGGAAACGATTAGGGTTTGCTTGCAAGTGTGCTAGACAAGATAATGCATGTGATGCAGAGATGCAATGGAAATGCGAGAATATGATAAAATGCCTAAATGCGAAATGAGCCAATTTTGAGCGTCTACATTTTGCCCCTCTTTGAGACGATGTCTGTTAGGGCGTTGTTTCAAAGAAGATATGATGTGTTGGATAAACAGGCTATGCCCCAATGAAACTGGTGGATGATGCCCCCTTGAGAGGAAATCCAAGATGCAGGGCAAAGGCTAGGTTGACTTGCAACAAGAAAACAACAGAAGAATAGGCCAAGTTACAATTGACATGGATAATTAGGGCTTTTTTGGCTCAGAAGAACTAATTAGGGTTAGGACTGTATAAGTATTGTCCAATGGTTAATTGAAGATCATTTGTGCCATTTGCTTGTAGAGATTTTGTGTTTTAAGCCTCTATGAGTGTTTGAGAGCCATTTGGAGCTTCCAGGATGTCGATTCCACGTTCAGATCACGAGGCTGAGAGGGTGAGGACCTACGGATGACTAACAGGAGGTACTCTACCGGTATGTGTTGAAAAACCTTCCAAATGCGCATTTATTTTGAGTCTAAATGTCATTAATAAGCTTGCGCCACCAAAGGCGCATAGTGTCTAGGTAGTGCGCATATGAGCAACATAAAATCGCATCTGGCGAAACTAGTCACATATGCACACGGGTCAGTCGCATATGTAAATTTGAATGTGCATATGGTCAAATGTTTAGGTTTTGAGAGTATGTCATGCGCATATGGTATAAAATGTCGCATATGAATAGTAGGGCATCACATATTGTTAAATGCTTCGCATATGATTAATAGAGCGTCGCATCTAGTTTTTGCAATGCGCATATGGTTGAAAACTAAGGTTTGGGTTGTTGGCATGTGCATTTGGCAAATAATGCAACATCTGAATAACAGAAGCTTGCATATGGTAAATGTATGTGCATATGAGCAAGAGCACATCGCAGATTGTAAATCTAGTCACATAGGGTCAGGGAAAAGTCACCTATGGTCAAAAGTAGTCGCTTATGGTCAAACTTAGCAGTTTTATTTGCTATTTGTGTTTTTTTACGGAAAAAAAAGTCAAAAATGCTAAGTCGATATTTTATGGGTGCAGTCTATGTTGCGACCGTTACTATCACGAGAGGTACATCCTTTAGACCTACGGCTAGTTTGTCAGCTGGATGCAGAGGAGCACTTATTTCTTAAGATCATCAGTTTGGATCATGCAGCAGAGATCACACCAGTGAGAGCGCATACTGCCATGATGACTGCATTGGTGGAGAGATGGCACAATGAGTATAGTTTTTTTGTACTTCCTACAGGCGAGGCCACTATCATGCTAGAGGATGTGCGACGTATTTTGCGAGTACCTATAGAGGGTGATCGAGTAGACTATGATCCTGATCATGGGCCGGCAACTTTGCATCAGTTACTCGGGACTGCAGAGATAGAGGATGATGATCCCGAGGTGCCCATGCAGACCATGAGGAGACCATGTGATCAGCTACAGAGAGTTGTGGTGGCAGTCATCAGATTTTTGGTGCCAGATCGACAAGCTCGCAAATTCCTAGTAGGATGGGGGACCGTGCTAGAGAGTATGTTCGAGTACAAGACTAGATATGCATGGGCCCCTTGCATACTAGGGAAACTATACATATACTTACATGACTGTGCTTACAATGATGGGTCTAGCATGTCGGTAGGAGTTACTCTATTACATGTCTGGGCTTTTGAGCACATAGCAGTGACGAGGCCGATGGGGTTGAGATAACGGGCACTCGGGTAGCCTTATGCACACATATATGGAGTCACCACATACAAGCAGCTCCATGCTCTAGTTTATTGGAGGAGGACCTTTGATGAGATGGACCAGTTCATCTAGAGACCATGGCAAGGCTGTGAGAGTTGGGACGATGATGTTCTTGAGCTATTATATGCTAGGCAGCCTCGTTATCTATTTGGACGCAGCATATATGTCATTGAGAGATACTTGCCTAAGAGAGTTTTGAGACAGTTTGGCTTGCCCCAGGGTGAGCCAGTGGGTGATGCTATCTTTGGGCGGACACGGCGGGAGATTCCAGATTGGGGCCTCGAGATCATTGTAGATGTTGCCCTGACGGATTTGGAGGGACTACGACCAGTTATTTGGGCCTGGATAGGTGGGCTAGCAGATGTAGGGATGACTCCAGAGTATGACTCTTATTGGATACTGCACAGACCTTCTAGATTGATCATGCTAAGAGAGTAGGGAGAGGTGGTTGTGCATGCTCCTAGGCGGAGCGGGGTCAGAGGACAGAGGCGAGCACCACGGGTGGGAGCAGTGGCAGCTCCCATAGCAATAGTAGCACCAACAGGAGGGGCCCAGGGGCAGATACTAGGGCAGGTCCCTAGACAGGTTCAGATGCAACCCCAGCCACAACAGATTGCTGGGGGTGGAGGAGATGGTGATGCAGTAGCTAGACACAAGAGGCAGCTAGACAGAGAGCTGGCTCAGGGGGCACGGCTACGACCTAGTTGAGATGGACTGCAGCAGATAGGGACAGGGCAGTAGCAGCAATGAGACATGCTAGAGGGGTAAAAGCACAAAGCTGTGTCACACTTTCAGCTGACTTATCAGCACAAGTGAATTTAAGTATTTCTAACTAAAAATAATTTTGGTCAAACATATGATCTTGTAAGATTCATTCTAGCTATGTTAGATATGTCCATAACTTTTCCAACTAAAATTGTTGGCTAAATACATATGTAGCACCACTATGAGGCCAATTTACCAAAAAAATAAAATTATTTGAAAAATTTGATATTTCAACAACTTCTACTCGTGTAAATACCATTTTTTTAAAAATATAAAAATACCCTTTTGTAGATCTATAAGTTTAGTTTTCAAAAATATATGTATTTTAATAGTTTAATTATTATTTATTTTTTCCGTTATATTTTGACTAAAAGTAGGTTATCAGCACAAAACATTAGGTCGATTACCATGTCAAAGAAAAATAGTAAAACTTATTAAAAAAATTGAAAAAAATACGATGCACTAGATAAAATAATCTATATCAAGATGGTATAATTTTATTTCTATTTTAGATAAATAGTTAATATGAAAGTTGACGTCGAATGGAAACAAATATGTTTTAATACATACACATTTTATTATTTATTTTAAAATATTTATTTATCAAAATTGGAAAAAAATATATCCATGCACTAAAGTTTCAAGTTATAAATACACACAAAAAACTTGAAGAAAAAATAAATAAAATTTACTATATAAAGATTGACGTCTCATGTAACTTCATTTTTCAGCATTTTATCAGCAACTAAATTATAGTGTCAATTTATTAAAAACTATATTCAAATTTTTTTAAATATTTTTTTTTTAAAAATACAAACATAAAATATACTAAAAAATAAATATTTTATTAGTTTACATAAAAATTTAAAACATATATGTCACTTTTTAGTGATTCAAGTTTAAAAGTTGGATCAACGTTGGTCGTTTCCTTTATTAAAGTGTGACACAACTTTGTGCTTTTACCCAGAGGACAGGTAGAGATGTATCAGGCACAGATAGTGCAGTTACGGGCACAGGTGTAGTAGGCAGCTCAGACTACACCAGATGATGGGGCCCTAGCTAGAGTCACAATTGAGAGAGATGCTGCATTACAGAGGGTACATGCCCTCACTGTTGAGAGAGACACCGCTATATAGAGGACTCAACGGGCGATTTCTAAGAGGGATGCTACTCTAACTGCCTTGGGCACAGATCAAGCTACACTCTTCATGGTTACAAAGATGAGCCAAATGCAGGGTGAGGTCACGAGAGCTTAGAGCGAGGCTGAGTATTATAGGGGACTATACCACGGGGCAATTCCAGCAGATTAGAGGCAGCCTAGCTACAGGAGTCGGTCGAGGGCATCAGCCTCGAGGCAGATAGGGGACTCTCAATCAGTGGCATCAGTTATGGGGCTACCACGGTCGAGGGACATAGGTGGGGCAGGCGGAGCACGCGAAGGAGGCAGAGATCAGGGCGAGGCCTCCTCAGGGAGCAACCTCCCGAGACAGCAGGGATAGCTAGCTTTGTATATATTGTGTATCATTTTTTAGGCCTGCATGCCTATTGTACATACATAGTTTTAGATGGCTCATTGATAGCCAGATTTGTATATGTCTTGTATATGACAGACACTTGTATATTGACTCATATGACATACATGGATGGATGATTTATACACACGATGACATGATTCTGTATGCACATGTGTTATGGATATGCATTGTTATCTTTATGATTTTTTATATGTTTCTATGCTATGGATGTTGAGACATATAGACCTATATGTATGGATGATTTGATGCTTATATCTATGACATGGATGCTTATGTGTATGATGCTATTATGATGTTATCATGATTATGCAATGCTTATAATGAGTACATGCTTGTATTTATGATGTGACAATGATGATAATATGATTTTACAATGCTGATAATGAATATACTTATGGATACGTGAATGGATGCATAAATGCCTAAGTGATAGATAGATGGTAAATGCTTATAAGTGATATGGATAATGATGTATGCTAATACTATGATATGATGGATGATACTACTATGTCTAACACACTTGTTTTGCAGGAAGAAGGTGGGATGATGAGGAAGGTGAAGGACAAGAGGAGCGGAAGAAAGATGATAAGAAGAAAGATGATGACGAAACCATTGATCAAATCAGGAATGTGATGATGGATGGCGAAAAAGGTAGCTTCGAATGGTTGCATAAGACATTGGAGAATTGCAATCATCATGTTTGATATAGCACTAAATATTATGCACCAGGGTATAAGGACCGAGGTGTCGAGTATCTAATGCAGGACAGGCTAATACAACCTTGTCAAGACACAAGATATGCATATTAGCCGCTTGGGATGGACTTTGACTTTGCAAGCAAAAGGTTTGAGCTTATTTCCACTAGACATAATGAACCTTGTTGGTTATATGTATGGGAAATAGTCTTAGCATAGAATAGTCTTAGTGCATAAGAGACTTTTTAGCTTCTCAGATGCAAAAGATATTGATATACAAGATGTTAATCCTAACACATACAAGATACCATTAGGCATAGTAGAGAATAAGATCATCCCACAAATGTAGCATACGAAAGCAAATGACCATGCCCCAGCCCATACTTTGTTGCAACATACCAAGATATGATAGATCAAGGCAGTCTTGACTAGGTATTAGAAAGGGACAAAAGATAAATCAAAAGAAAAACAAAGGACCTTGCCATCATGTTCTCTTGCCAAATTTAGATTGCTCTTGGATGGATTGGATAGATAGCGCCTTGTTAAAAGGAAAGATATATCCTGTTGAAGGCTAAGATGATTGGTTGACATAGCAGATGTTGGCGTAAGACATACAAACAAAGGACCTCGGTTAAACCCTAATCTGTTAAGTACTTGAGCTATCGCTAGTTGCATAGTTTGGTTCTGCTTGAGTTAGTCAAAGAGAAGAAGGCAAAAGAAAGAAAAGATGACCAAGGGATGGAAGAAATGAATCGTTGGTACTTGCGTACTAGATACTTCCTTCGTAGTCCAGACTGCCTACATACCCTTATCCATGGGATTAAAGCACCACACAATGATGATGAGACATGATGAATATGTAGTTCTAGGTGTTTATTGATGATGTGAGAGATAAAGGATAGAAGAAAATGAGATGAACGATGAGAAAGATGAGAAGAGGAAAGATGAAAGATAGAGGAGAGATATCATCTTATGCCTGAATCTGTGTATTTCCTTCATACACCAGACTGCCTACATACCTGTGTCCACGGGATCAAGGAACTTAACGATAGATATGATATGTAGTTCTGATTTAATATGGGATGGCGATGTGGGTAGCTAATGTGATTTGGATGCAATGACGATGGAGTTTGGTTTGTGTTGGCAATTTGAAGGTGTTTGAGATGTTTTTTGCATTTTGTTTCAGGACATTATACGATTTTTTTTTTGGATTTTTTCAAGACATTATATGATTTTTTTTGGATTTTTCAGGTCATTATACGATTTTTTTTTGGATTTTTTCAAGACATTATACGATTTTTTTGGATTTTTTAGGACATTATATGATTTTTTGGATTTTTTCAGGACATTATATGATCTTTTTGGATTTTTTTAGGACATTTTAAGATATGCCATGATGCTTTAAAGTGTCCACCCGACCTCAAAGTGCGAGCAAGTGCCCCCAATGTGGGAAGAAATTTGGTTATGTACAAAGGGCATGGAAATTTGCTATGGACTGGGATGGTTGTAGTTGGCTCATATGGGAGTCTGTGGCTACAAACGATATATTAACTTCCATAATTTCCAAGCCACAATAACAGTAAGGCATTGGGATGATAAATAGGATGAACAACTTAGACATGGATGGATTAAGCCATCAGAGGATGGATGAAATGATACGGCGCGATGGGGTTTAAACACCTGTAGCGAAGTAGATGGTGAGAGCTGGTTCTACCATAGTGCCTGTTTGTCAGGTTTTCACTATGGTACCTATCCAAGGTGCTTGTTTGCCAAGTTTTCACCATTGGACGCTAATCCAAAGTGCCACCGAATTGGTTTTCACTATTGGATTTTTTTTGCTTTTTTTATTTTTATTTTTTGTATTTTCATTTTTTTGTCTTTTTTTTAATATTTTTTTGTATTTTTTGCAGATAGAGGATGCAAGGATTAAGGATAAAACTTTTTAAGATGAACACTGTTGAGTGGTTCATCTAGGGGGATGCCTTCAGACTTGCAAGAGTGTAAGCTCCAGACCCAAACACTGATGTAATGACAAAGGGCCCTAGCCAATTTGGCTCAAATTTGCCCTGTTTCTCTCGTTGCTGTTGGTTTCTCTAATTCTCTTTCAGGACTAAGTCACTCACCTAGAACCTTTTTTCTTTTATCTTTTTGTTATAGCTACGACGAAGACAATTTTGGTAAACTTGCAGATGATTAAGTGTTGTGATTCATCTTTCATCCAATAGCTCTAACTCATTTAGATGGGTTGTTCTGTACTCTTCATCAGAGATAATATGCTGGAGCGAGACTCATAATGAGGGGATCTCGACCTCGATAGGAAGGATGGCGTCCGTACCATAGACAAGGGCATAGGAAGTTGTGCTAGTAGGAGTTATGACACTTGTACAATAAGCCCACAATGTAGGGTTCAGTTGGAGGTGCCAATCACGGCCAACTTCATTGACCATCTTCTTAAGGATTTTTATGATAGTCTTGTTAGAGGCCTCAGCTTGACCATTGCTCTAAGGGTAGTAGGGTGTGGAACATCTGTGTTAGATATGGAATTTGTTACACAAATCACGGACCTCTTAGTTACTAAATGGGCACCCATTATCGGTAATGATGGCTTGTGGGACGCCATATCGACAAATGATATAGTGGAGAATAAACTTGGAAATCTATTTTCCGGTGATGTAGGTCATAAGGATGGCTTCCACCCATGTGGTGAAATACTCAGTAGCGGTAATAATAAACTTATGGCCATTAGAAGAGGGTGTATTGATCTTACCTATGAGGTCAAGTCCCCATTGTGAAAACGGCCAAGGAGCAGTAAGAGGCTAGAGCTCTTGTGCTGGGGCATGTATCAGGTCCCCATGCTTTTGACATTGAAGACATCTTCTGGCAAATTGTTGAGCATCCTACTCCATGGTGGGCCAATAGTAACCCGCTCTTAGAAGTTTTTTAACAAGACTAGGACCGATAGAATGCGATCCACAGACACCCTCGTGTATCTCTCGTAAAGCAACTTCAGCCTCTACCGAGTCAAGGCACCTAAGGAGGATACCATTGAGACTCTTATGGTAAAGGGTTTTAGCAAGTATAGTATAGTGGGAGGCTCGTCGAGTGAAGGTTTTACACTGGGTGTTAGAAAGTTGGCTAGGGAAAGTACCATTGCTTAGGTATTCATAAATGTCATGGTACCAAGGGGAGTTGGGGCCAACTATTGCACAGATAAGCTCTAATTGAGGCACCTTGAATGCTAGAATTAGGAGTTGTTCTACCAAGAACTCACACCTCTAAATATTGGCAGGCATGTCAAGGAGAGAACCAATGGTTGCCATATTATCGGCTGCCTTATTATTTATCCTGGGGATCTGCTCAAATGTTATCTTAGAGAAATACTTCCTGAAGTCATCAACCATTAGCTTGTAAGGAAGGAGCTTCTCGTCTTTTGTTTGGTACTCATCTTGAACTTGTTTAATTACAAGTTGGGAATCTCCAAATACTTGCAGCTCTTTGATATCTGACTAGACAACCATGCGTAAGCCTGTGATCAGGGCTTCGTACTCTGCTATGTTGTTAGTGCAAGGAAAGGTGATTTTGTAGGATTTTGGAATACAATCACCCTGGGGGTGATAAAGAGGATTTCGGCTCCTGATCCATGTTGAGTGTAGGAACCGTCAAAGTACAACTGCCACATTTTGAAAGAAGAGACACTGAATATTTCTTCATCAGGAAAAGTAGAATGAATAGGTTGGGTGTCTATTATCGGTGCTTCTACTAGTTGATCGGCTATGACTTGTCCCTTGATAGCTTTATGATCAACATATTGAATATCAAACTCACTAAGGATCATCACTCATTTTGCTATCCTTCCTGTAAGTGCTGCTTTAGAAAGAAGATATTTGAGTGGATCAAATCTAGTTATGAGCTTTGTTGTCTGATTTAGCATGTAATGTCACAGTTTTTGAGAGGCAAACACTACAACTAAGCATGCCTTTTCTACAGTTATATAATTTAGCTCATAACCCACAAGAGTCTTGCTTATGTAGTAAATGGCACGTTCTTTTCCTATGTCATCATTCTGAGCCAATAGAATGCCTAACGCAACTGTCGTTGAAGAAGTATACAAGAGCAAGGGTCGATCGGGGATAGGTGGTACTAACACAGATAGCATTGCTAGGTATTCTTTGATCTGGTCAAAAGCTTGCTGACATTTGTCATCCCATTTAAAGGTCTCTCCTTTCCGGAGCAAGTGTTGGAAAGGATGGCATTTATCTGCGAGCTGTGCAATGAATCTGTGGATAGATTACAAGTGACCTTAGAGGCTATGTAGCTATTTCAAATTTTATGGAGGATGCATGGTGACTATAGCTTTTACCTTGGCAGGATCAACCTCAATGCCTCTTCTAGAGACTATGTAGCCCAATAATTTATTGGAGGTTACACCAAAGATACATTTTTTTGGATTTAACCTGACTTGATATTTTTCCAACCTGTCAAAAATCTGTTCCAATACTTGTAGGTGGCCTTCTCTTGTTTTAGACTTTCCCAGGATGCCGTCCACATAGTCTTCCATGATGGTATGGAAGAGGTCATGAAAGATAACGGTCATAGCTCGTTGGTAAGTTGCACCTGCGTTCTTGAGGCCAAAAGGCATGACCACCCAACAGTAGGTACCCCATGGACAAATAAAATAAGTCTTATGTTGGTCCTCTTCTGCAATTCTAATATGATTATACCCAGAGAACCCGTCCATCAATGAAAGCATTTCATGACCAATTGTGAGATCGACAATTGTGTCAATGCTTGGTAATGGAAAGTCATCCTTAGGGCAAGCCCTGTTGAGATCTCTAAAGTTGTTACAACATCGGATCCATCCATCTGGCTTTGCAATAGGCACAAGATTGCAAACCCACTCAGGATAGTCAATGGTCTTAATAAATTTGGCATCTAAAAGCTTCTGAATTTCTGTCTTGACTAGAAGAGCTATCTAGGGATGCATTTTTCGCAACTTTTGTTTGACCGGCTTGGTATTTGGGGATACTGCCAGATGGTGCACTACAGTGATGGATCTAGACCTGACATATCTGCATAAGTCCATGCAAAATTTATTTCCCTTTTCATTAAAAATGTTGTAAAGTTAACATTCTCTTCATCTGATAGTGACGCTACTAGAAAGGTGACTTTTGGGTTCTGTGTTGTGCCCAGATTGATTTCTTTAGAATCCTCTACCAACAAAGATGATCACTCTTGATGTGTGGGGATCACAGGAAGGTCGAATCCTCCATCCTCAAGTGCCTCAGAGAGGTTTTCACCCTTGGATACGTCCTTTATTTTTATTTTTTCATAGTCAAGAGGCATCTTACGGTTTTCACCTAGTGACCTTTTTTTTATTTTTTTTATTTCACTTTTACAAATGGAAGATTTGACACTTCCACCAAAGTATGCCAGCTGAGGAAGGTCAATCATGAATCCAAATTTGTGGTCCCCCAAAGGTAAACATTTCCTTAAACCCATAAACTCTGCTATGGCCTCGTCGTTCTGGAAGGTGTCCAAGATAGGTGCCCCATGTTGGTCCCAATCAATTAGGTTAGGGTAAACAAGTTGAAGGTCTGGGGGTGTGGATGATGAGGCAAATGACAACATGAAAATGGAGGATTCATGGAATAGTTTGGTGATGTATAAAGAAGAGTCATCAATGGTATCCTAACGAGTTGCCTCTTCCGCATAAAAGGCTTTGGATACTTCATCGAGGATAAACTCAATGTCTGCAGAAGGCGGGACCTCCTTTCCGTACCCTAGACCCTGTATTGTACTTCTTAGTAACTATGATAGGTTCCAGAGGGCCTTCTTCTTGCAACCCCAGTCCTCCCTTGCCTTTATGGCCCATATTCTTAATGATCCTGAACCCATTATTGTATCATTCCACTTCTAAAGCAACTTGATCATTTTCATCATAGAAAACCCAGGATGAAATATCACTATCCACATCTTCGTCATCAAGTAACCCTGATTGGATAAATACAGTTGGAGGGATGGTGATAGTGGTTTTGGATGAACTGGGTTTAGAGACCGGTAGTTTACCATATGATTTGGGAGACAAAGGCATGGCTCCTACACAACAAGATTCTTGTAAACTATACTCACCAAGTCCTCGTTCTTTGATTTCAATCTTGGGTATAGCCTTGCTAGTAGATGGCTTGATTAGATCAGATGGATCCACATAGGATGAGGATGGACGGGCCTCAGTATTGTTGGGTATATGATTGGGATTTTGATAGGTGGCTTGAAAGGCTCGACAATATTCAAAGGCATTGGGATCTGCAGAGATCATGATTTCCACACCATCATAAGGGAATTTTAGGCATTGATGATATGTAGATGGGACTGCCTTTAAGGCGTGGATCCAAGGATGACCGAGGATAATGTTATAAGGCAACTCAACATCGAGGACTTGGCATTTAGTAGCAATAGTAACATGACCAACTCTTATGGGCAGCAAGATGATCCCCTCTAAATCTCTTTCTCCATCATCATAAGCCTTAATTGTTATTCTTTTGGTGGCGTCAATACAACCCTTAGTGTATCCCAACAATCTCACCAATTTCAAGGAACATATGTTAAGACCGGCTCCACCATCTACTAGCACCCATTTAACACGACATTGGTTAATGAACACTTCGATATGGAGGGCATCATGGTGGGATGGGTCGAAGGATGTGAGGTCCCGATCAGAGAAAGTCAAGTGATGGGGGGATGTGATACTTGCCATCATAGATTGGAATTATGTCTTCCTATATCATTTGGTACCATGGACTCTTGCATGGCTTTATCGAGGATAGCTTTATGAGTGGGAGATATACGTAATAGCTCTAAAATGGAGATATGAGCAAGAGTTCTACCCATATGGTCAAGGATATTAGAGTCAAGGTTTGGATGAATGGTAAGTGGAGGAACTCCTTGAATGGTTACGCAGCTGCGACGAGTAGTGACAACACAATCAGGTGCTTTTTCTCTTATAGTAATAGTGGATACTCGAGATTGCTCAATACAGCCAATGGTGGACTCATAAGTGTAATTGACATTCTTCCCAGTATTGGGAGCACTTGATTTATCATGCAAAGGAAGGGGATTCTTATACGCATCCAGGTCATAGTTAGATGTCTGCATTGGTGCTGTAACATTAACAAGTCCTTGATCGATGAGGTTTTGAACCAAGTGTTTAAGTTTCATGCAACCAGTGGTATTATGTCCCTTTACCCAGTGATGTTCATAATACTCATTGTCCTTATACCAAGGAGGTTTAAATTGTGGCTCTTCATTTGATTTGACTTCAGGTAAAGTGATGTTTCCCGCTTGGATTAGTTTTCTAAGAATGATCTCAACTGGTTCTCCCAACGGGGTAAATTTGCATCTTGGTACTAGTTTTGTATTCATTTGATCACGGGGTAAGAAAGGTGATGTGTTAGGTGTTGGTTGAACCCAGACAGGTGCTTGTACAGCTTGCACGTTCTTTGCGTCTACAACTCCATTGTTTACGACATTTTTATTCTTATTCCAAAAATGAGATTTGTCATTAGACTATGGATTATCCTTGTTTTCTTTAAAGATTTTGATGAGGCCCTTTGCGATTAATGCTTTTTTGATGTTGGTTCCTTTAGATATAATATCATCAAAGGAGGTGGCGTTGTGCATTTGTAGTTGGAATGACAACTCAAGATGGAGGTTTTGAACAAAGATGTCCACTTGCTGCTTTTCAAGCATATGCCAGGAGAGTTTACTAGCCATGTTTCTCCATCGTTGTAGAAAGGATGAAAAGGCTTCACCATTGCGTTGTTTGTTGTTAACAAGATCGTTCATGGTGACTTCATGCTCTATGTTAAACGCAAAGTGAGATACAAATTTGTGTGCCAGTTCCTTAAAGGTTTTGATGCCCGGAGGCAAGTGAGAAAACCATTCCATGGCCTGGCCCCCTAGACTTCAAGGGAAGAGTCGTAAAAGATATGTGTCATTATAGGCCACATTGAGACAAGCGACATAGAAGGTACGGAGATGATCATTTGGGTCTCCTTTCCCCTTATATTTATCGAATTGTGGTACTTCAAAGTGTGGGGGAAATGGTATCATTTGTAATGATTTGTCAAAGAGATATGGGCACACATCCTCAAAGGAAAATGTTTTCTTGTTTTGGCCCATGCTCATGTCTGTCATTTTTTGTTCCATTTGATGGAGTTGCTATTCATATTGGGATAGAATTGATTGATTTTGTTGCATAGGATCCTGGTGACTTGGTGGAGGGATATGACAGGTCAATTGATGACTCGATGAATATTGTTGTGATGGATCGTATGATGGACCATATGTGTCTTGATGTTGGATAAAAGTGTTTTGAATATGACTACCAAGTGGGGATGATGTGTATGAATTTAGTGTTGGATCGATAGTATAGGTTGGTATCGCATGTGAGCCAAAGGTGGTGTTGATATAAGATGAGGGCTGTGTTGAGATCAATGGACCTTGGGAGATGGGTGGTGGAGTGACATGAGATGGTTGTTGTCTGAGGGAAAGTAGTTGATCAACATATGAGATGTTAGAAGATGCATTTGATATGAAAGGTTGATCTATGAGGGTCATGTTTGGATTATATGCGACATGTGGGGTTTGAATGGGTTGACTAGGAGGTACGATGATATGTGAGGTTTGAATTGGTTGACTAGGTGGTACGGGGATATATGAGGTTTGGATTGGTTCACTAGGTGGTACGAGGATATATGAGGTTTGGATTGGTTGACTAGGTGGTACGGGGATATGTGAGGTTTGGATTGGTTGACTGGGTGGTATGGGGATATGTGAGGAGGTAGTAGGCATTTAGGATTGTAGACACTAAAAATTGTCTAGGTCTTGTTTACACATGACCTTGTATGTCTTTGCCCTAGGTCCTAGTTACACAACACATTGTCGACATGAACTTGTCTATGTTCCCCTAGGTCCTAGTTCATCCCAGTTCATCTAACCTCATCCCACTTAATCCCATTTATCCCTAGGTCATAGTTCATCCCATCTTAATCCCATTAAGCCCACTTGATCACATTCCAATTAACTAAATAAATCCCATTTGTTTAGTTAATAAGCCCCCTTCACATGTCTCACATAATTCAAATTAAAAAATTAAATTATTCCCTCACCTCTCGTCACATTGCGACACATGTCACATGTCTCCATCATCCACTTAATATGCCTTCACATGTCAATCTAATTCAAATTTGAATTAGATTCTCTTTATTCTCCATCACACACTTGTCATGTGACTACAATCCCTCTTTGAGTGGGAAACCCTAATCCAACCCTAATCGATCTTAACTGTCCATATCTTTCAACATAACTTGTAATCACAACCGTTCATTCGAATTTGCCTTTTTCTATAAAGGTAGCCTCTTGAGCCATTTGAAATCGAATCTTCTTCCAGCATCCTTACTCTGCTGAATTTTCCTCTCAATGCATCTATCAATCTCCATATCACCATTATGTTGTTGAATCGAGAAACCAACATTCAATCTTGTGGGTAAAGCTAGAGTGCTTCCGGTGCGGCATTCTCAACCCTATCAATTGATCATGAGTCGATATGAGGTTTGCATTCATTTGATTTGCATTTGTTATCATTTCTTTCATGTCAATTTTCCATGATTTTAGGGATGACCCAACATGCGACACATTCAGATTGGACATAGGTGGGGCTTGAGTGACTTGAGTGGAAATGGTACTCATGGAAGCAGATGGAATGGAAGTTGACATACGAATGGAGTATCCACTCATATTAGAGACCGTGGAGGTAAGAGCATAAGATGGGGTCAATAATGACTCAATGGATGTAGTAGCATGTGACACCCTAGGTCTCATAGGTGCAGATAATGTTTGGGGCGTATGAGTGGGTTGGCTGGACAAGGATGGTGTGGAAGGTATGGTGGACTTGGTAGACATAGTGACAATAGTACCAGGGGTCTCTGTAGTAACATGGGTGGGGTTCTCTTTACGGATTGTAGACAAATCAAAGTCACTAGGTAGTTTGACTTCGACTTGGATCAATTGTAAAAGGATTTGTTCTTGTTTAGCTTTTATTATTTTATTTGCATGTCGCAAAGCCTTAGGATCTTGTAGGTCTTCATCTGATGAATCATCATAGACATGTGGAAGATGTGACATCAATGTAGAAGATGAGGGATTAAGACGTCATTGTTGAGGTAATATTGATGAAGATGATGGTCCAATGGTATAACCCTCAGGTACAAAAATATTGGGTAGCATGCCAGTTGTGAATTTTGTAGCATCCTTGAGGGGGAGTGGATTGGAATTCTTTGAGGTTGGCTTCCATATCAGCTTTGTATTGGCTCCTAGTTTGAGGCATGGATGGTTGGATTTCAATGTGATTGATTAGGATGGATGATCAGATTTTGATGATTGGATGATTTGATTGGTGGTTGATTTTGACCTGGTCAGACTAATTGATGTGTCTGATTTTGGATGGGTAGATTGATTGATTGGGTGATTGATTGATCGATGAAAAATATTGGCTAAAGATGGGCTGACCAAAGTTAAAAGAGAGGCTAATGGATTGATGCTTGTCTGGTTTGACTATTGTTAGACAGCTGACTGGGATGATTTGATGACTGTAAATGACCAGGTTTGTTGTGACAGGTTGACAGAGTGGGATTCTGACTAGGAGGATAGTTTGTAGGCTATGGAAAACCAAATGCGATGCTCTGTGCTTCAGATGTGACTGGCAATAATGCAAAGGCGACTAAGGATACTCTAGAGGTGATTTTCTGTAATTCATAAATGATGGATGCTAAGTCAAAGGCGACTAGGGATTGTGCATAAATGACATGCTACTGTGCATAACGACTGAAAATACATCATAGGCGATTGAAATCGAGCCAACGGTGAGCCACTATGATTCAAAGGCAAGTTTGCAGTGACCAAAGGTGCATTTTATAGACAAATTGTGCTAACCAAAGGTGATGTTCTAAGGACCAAAGGTGATGTTCTATGCTTCAGATGTGATTGTTTGTTAATCAGATGCGAGCTGGTGAGGCTCATAGGTGACTAGATGTTGGTCAAAGGAGAGTGGTTGTAGTTCATAGGCGATTAACTATTGATTAAAGGTGAGTTTTGTAGGAAAGTGTGTTAACCAAAGGCAATTTCCTAATGACCAAAGGCGACTAAGAGAGGTTCATAAGCGATTGTCTATTGATCAGATGCGAGTAGCTGCTATTCAAAGGTGATTTTGCATGGTTACAAGGCAATTTTTGTTGTAAGTTTTGGTTTTAGACATTATTTTTGGTGAATTTGGCAAAGAAGACACAATGGCAAACACTCATACATAATCCATGCTCAAACTTTACAACCTATGGCTAGGCAAGGACTGTACCTGTTGGGCTCCCACTTGGTTTTACCCAGCCGCGCCTACTTATGGTGTATAGCTCCAGGAACTTGGGGCATAGGCTCCCCATTACAATGCACTCACTTCTCAGGCACACTAAGTTCCAGGTCCTCAAGACGCACAGATCTTAAGGTACCTTGCTATCTCTGCCATAAGCCACAAAAATGTGGGATGACTATTAGAGGCCTAATCAGTTGTCCTCTTGTACCAACAGATAGGGGTTTTTGGCTGCTAAAACATGGTTTTTAGTTCAAATTTCCATCCGGGTGGCTATGCGTGTGGCGATTCGCTCCGTTAATGGAGGCTTCCCAACCTGCAGAGGTTAGGCTCTGCAGGGTTTTGGGGGAAACATTCGTCAGCATAGCAGAATAACACCTGTTGCTTGCGACTTTCAACGCATTATTTATCAAGCGGATTGGAATGGTCTAGCTTTGACCTATTTCTGCCCAAGTCATCCCCTTCTCACAATGGGAACGCAGGTCCGCCTAGAGTTAGCAATGATTTCTCTTGCACCCCAGATCCATTGGTTAGGCAAGGGGAGAGGATACTTTCATTACTAAATCAGGATACAATCATACCAGACAAGCAAGCAAAATAAAAGGAAAAGCAGGCGCAAAGAAAACAATGTTAATTTTAATTCCTAAAATAAGGTGTGCCTACTTTAGTGGTAAAAGATGAATCCTTTGACCGCTTGGACCTGCAGAAAACACATCAATAATTTGTTTGCCTCCATTCTTGGACAAGCGTTTAAGTCAAGCTGCACAAATAAAACATCAATTTCTAGAAAACCCTAGATCTATAAAGTGTCAAACCAAATGCATATAGGAATAACCAAAGGTGACTTTCTGTGCATACAAAACTTACCATATATGATAACCTACCATCTGACTATGAGTTTCCATTGCTCAGATGCAACGCGTTGTTGATCAAATGCGCATTCTGCCTGCAGAGTTATAAAAACCTAGCACCAAAACATCTTGCATGTCTCTGCATGTGAAATATGAGGTCCTAAAATGCCTAGAAAGAAGGATTTTGTCATACCCATGTTCAAATTTTTGTGAAAATACTAGAGATTGTGGATTATGCTAAATGCCAGTTAAAGATCTTTGAAGAAAACTACTTAAAATGACTTACAAGAAAACTACTTAAAATGACTTAGAAGGCCTAAGATTGAATCTAAGATGACATGCAAACTACATGCAAAGACCCAAATGATGAAAACCTATAAGAAAAACTCAAGTCAGCCATAAAAACCTAGACCGAAACCAAATGTGATTCATGCAGCCAGATGCGACCGATTATTCACCAGATGCGCCTGCAGATTGACCAGAGGTGAGTTTCCCCCAACCATATGCGATTTCAGGTCCTTCAAATGTGAGTTTCTATCGCTCAAATGTGACTTTTCACCCCAAATGCACTTTTGCTCTAAACCTGAACTAAAAAAATCAATTTTTTTAGTAATAAAAATAGACCAGACGACTAGTCCCTCCATGTGTGCCATTTTGTGTTGGGTGGAATTCAACCAGATCAAACAAACAAAGATCAAATTTCAACCCAATCTAAAGAAATCAAACCCAACAAACAAAATAAAGACATGCAAACTAAATGATATCATCTGTGTTGGATGATTCCTTGTTTAAAATGTGGGTTGCTTCTCCATGCAACCGAATCCATCGAAGCTGCCATGAGGATGATCAAGAATGCCAAGAAGATTTCAAGCATGCAAGGGTAGATTCATGAAAAATGATAAAGATCAACATACAACAAGGGATTCCATGAAAAAGATTCAGATCAAGTATGTTGCTTGGCCATTGTCGTGAATGCATAAAATCCAAAATGCAAATATTTTCACTCCGCTCACAAATGATAGACTCTTGTTCCAAATGCAATGACCAAGAGTTACATATGAGTGATTTTGGGGCTTTTAAGTGAGAGAGTTGAGTGTTTTTAGAAGGTACTTGATCAACGGTGGAGAGGAAATAAGGAGATCGATGGTGGAGGATTTTGGAGAGTGCATGCAAATGAATTAAATATATTTATTTAATTCATTTTGTGTTGAATTTATTTAATTCATATGTTATATAAGATAAATAAATAAAATGTGAATTTTATTAATTTATTAGAAGTAATGGATAATAATTAAATAATTAAAATATTATTTAATTATTAATAGGAGATAGATGAATGGAAGAGAAGAAGATAAAAGAATGAGAGGTGATTAATTAAACAAATAAAATTTGTTTAATTAATCACGAAGAAAGACAAAGATAAATAGAGGAAATGATTAGGATTTGCTTGCAAGTGTGTTAGACAAGATAATGCATGCGATGCAGAGATGCAATGGAAATGCGAGAATATGATAAAATGCCTAAATGTGAAATGAGCCAATTTTGAGTGTCTACACTTTGTATTCTTTGTAAAACCTCCTCACAAGCACACAACAATTGACAATGGTTGATGATCTAGGAAACTAATCACTACAACATTGAATGCATTAAATAAGCTCTTATCAAACCAAAAGATATATTCTCAAAGTTTTGTACTCTAATTAAGGTGACTATCTAAGATATCAAGTCTTAAGGCACTGCATTAGGTGCCTTAGATTTTGTATAAGAGATAATCAATGAAGTTAAAAGGTGTAATGGAGCATAATCTCCAGTTTAACACTGTTAGGATTAGGACTTAAATTATGTATATATTGTTGGACAAGCTTAAAAAATAAAATTTGCATCTCCAAACTACAAATTGGTTGAAAATAGAAAGTCTTATGCTTTCATCCTATCCAAACTTATGTAGATACTTAGTTTTTGTCATATCAAAACTTGTTGAACTATGAAAAGAAGCTAAGACATTATTTTAACTACAAATGAAGAAGTGTCAAAATGTATGTCTCCTCCATTTTAGCTACCAGTGATAGGGAAGCAACCAAAAGTAACTATAACGGCTAGTCTAGACCTTGCTATTAACAAAAGTATTACAAGATAATTTAAAGAAAACTCCAATGTCATGAGAAATAGTTGTAAACTCAATGCAAAACATAGCAATGAGGTTTCCAAGATTCTTTACTAGTAATTGATAACTTGATAAGAACCAAACTAGGTAATTTACAAATAAGTATATTGTAAGCAGTCAAAAATTATAATGTGCTTGAACCTTTAAATAAAATATACTTGTTGATTTAGATATAAAAAAGATTGAATTTAAAGAAATATCAATGCAATCTGATATTGTGGATCTAGTTATCATCATGTAATCAAAATAGTAAGTGAATAAATTTAAGAATCTACAACAAAATTCAAATTTATGTTTTCTCCAAAGTGAGCTCCAATATACTTTGTGAATCTAGTTGATTGCATCTTGATGAGAAATGACATCTATAAAGTGTACAACATATAAGATAACTCAGCTTAGATAGTTGCACTCTCTAGATAGAATGATCTTACAAGGCACTACTTTGGAACATCTAGTCTGAAAGGAGAAGTTTTATTTTATACTTCACAAAACTATCCTATATATTCCAGATATGTTATTAACTAGAAAATACAACTTTTTCTAAGCTGAAAGTGTTAGTGTAGTTTTTATTTTTCTTTTTATAAGGTTTTTCCTACACTTTTATTAAGCTTGCTTAGGCTAATAAAGTGAGTTTACTCAAGGGAGTGGGTTGTTTGAGGTGTCATCATCCTACAAGGGAGTTGCATTTATTATGTTTAGACTATTTGGTGGTCTCTCCCCATTGGTTGGTTTTGCCACCTCAACCCTCTCCCTAGTGTATATAAACTCACTACTTTGCTTGTATTTGGTATTCTTTTGCCAATCTTTTTCTAGCAACTTCTTCTTTGTGAGCTCGTAATACAATTTTATCATCTTCACATTTACATATCTCTTAAAATCTCTGGTCTATTTTTGTTTATGCATTTACAACTTTTGTAGCTTAAAATATCTCTTAAAAAGTTTTTGGGTTATACATTTGTTTAAGATTTCTAACATGGTATCAAAGCTTTTGTTTTGAGAGTTTTGAGTTCTAGAATTCCTGATTGAGAGATTGAGTTTATTTTTGTGAGATATTGTAAAATCATGTATGCTCTTCTATTGCATTTTTAACGATCTAGAGAATCAGAAAGGATTCATGAAGACCCAATAACCTCTATATTTTGCATGTGTTTTATGAGATCTGGGTGATTACGACTATTCTGGTTATATCGGTAGTGTTTTTGGTTGTTCCAACCTACCCAGGAGGCTCGAGAAAGTCAAAGTTGGCTTTCATTTCATCCTATTTGGAGATTGTTTGACACAATTTCAAATAGGGATTTAAAGCTCATATCTAGCAAACAACTATTTTCTAGGACATTTTCAGGCCAAATGACCTCACCATTGCATTTAGAAGGCCCAAAAACCCTTATTTTAATATAAAATTTGCCTCCTTTTAGTGACAAGAGCATTCAAGGCAAAAAAAAATGATAGGGAGGCTATACGACCCCCTAGCATGCAAAACAAGGTAATTTTTTTTATTTTTATTTTTAAATTGTGCCAGGTTAAAACCTGGACACACTATTTGGAACCCAAACAAGCTATCTGAGCCGACCCAGGCAACCTCAACCCTATCTATGAATAGGCCCTATTTGGGGTCCTCCCTGGTTCTACCCCACTTTGCCACCCGAGCGGTGCTCCTCCTTTGCTCCACCACCTAGTAGCCAAACCACCACGACAACCAATCCATTTCCCTTGCAACCACCACCACTGGGGACGCTGCCCATGGGCCACCCAAAGGCCACCAAGGCCTAGTCTTTTAGTCTAATAGGGCATTTTTTCAAATCGACATAACTTGGTCATACAACGACAAAATTTTGAAAACGAATAAGCATTGGAAAGTTGTATGAGAGCACTACAGATCTATATAGATGTTTTTCCCATATTTTGTATTAGGTCCATTTTGTATCAGAAGTTAGTTTTTTGGCCATTTTTGGGCCCTATGACTATTGTAATCTCGTAAAAAACTTTGTAAATGCATTGGACTATAAAGTGCCAAATTGTAATCTTAGGGGGCGATGATTTCTAATCTAGTGAAAAGGAGGGTGTCTTGTGTGCCTTTCTTTAATTTGTTGCATTCTCTTTTTCTGCACAACTACAACTATGACTACGATATTCTTTTATGCATAAAATGGATCAAACAACAGTTCTTTTTTAACACCATATAACTATTTTGATTGAAAAAAAATTACAATATATCTCAAAAGAAAAGAATTGCATAGGGTTACAATGATATTTGAAACTAAACCTAAAGAAGATGTAAAAAAACCAAAATGGTTTAATAAGTGTGATGAAGCTTTTGGAATCTTGTATATGTATATATGTCTAGAGTTTCCTTTTCATGTTGAGTCTGCTAAATCTCCAAATGAGGTCTGGACAACTTTGGAAAACCTCTTTGGTATGTAAGATGAAATAAGAGGACAACTACTAGAGAACGAGCTCATAAGGTTAAGTCCTTCCAGATTTGATATTATTTAGGACTTCTTCACTAAGCTAAAATCCATAAAATTGCAATTAAAATAGTGTGAAATTGAGAAGAAATATTTCAGTTGATATTGAGCATTCTCTCTAAAATTGGTCCAAACTATTCAGTGTTTGTTTCTACATTTCATGCTACTAAAAGTGCCTTAGGAACCACATATAGCATGCCTTCTCTTGATGATTTTGTAAATGAACTCATAAGGGAGCAGGATAAATTGGATCAAATGGGTAAAATTAAACCCTTTAAAATCTCATGCTTAGGTTGCAAATTAGGGCACTAAAGATGAGAAATGGTCTGGAAAATAGAATAAGAAACAAAAGAACCAAGGAGAGAAGAAATGAGATCAGAAATTGGTTGTCTCTAATGTAGCTAATAAGTCCTCTTCTTCCAAAAGCAATAAGCCTAAGAAGGAGAAGGTAAAATGTGCCTATTGTAAGAAAATTGGTCATGATGAACACAAGTGTTTAAAGAAGCAAATTGACACCTTACACATATTCTTGAAAAGAACAACATCAAGGTACCTGACTCAGTAAAATAGGGTTCATCTCAGGGATCTTCTAAAGACACAAGTAATAGTAAGGGGAAAGAGAAAGAAAAAGGCAAGGCCCTAGTTGTTGTTTCTTCACAGTTCGATAATTTTATCATTGACTCAAGTGCTTCACACCACATGGCTTCGTCATAGGATGGTTTTGCCTCCTTGGAGTGAGCCATGTATTATGCTAGCCATACTAATGGGAGATGATACTCATGTTGAGGTGCATGGGAGAGGGTTTGTTGATGTGGGTGAAGGAACCTTTCATGATGTTCTTTGCATACCATTTTTTTCAACTAATCTCCTATCTGTCTATTAGATCACTTAGATTGGATCTAGTAAGCGAGTTGAGTTCACACCAAACATGGTGATAATAAGTGAGATGCATAGTGGGTCTACAGTTGCCACGGGGAAAGCTAATCATCAATCCAAACTGTATCACTTTTCTCACTTTGTTCTTGATTCTCCTTCACACACTTTGCTACTCAGATGAGGTGAGCCATTTGTGGCATCAACAATTTGGCCACTTGAACTTTTGCTACTTGTAGTAGCTCAGTCAACATGATATGGTTTCAAGATTGTCTTCTATTTGATTTTCTGAAGGAGTTTTCTAGGGGTGCATTCTTGGTAAGCATCCTGAGGGGAAATATGATAAAAGAAAAGCATGGAGGGCCACACAACTTCTAGAGTTAGTACATAGTGACTTGGTAGGGCCATTTCCACATCCATCTTTCAACAGGGCTAGATATGCTTTGACATTCACTGATGATCTTTCTAGATACACATGGGTATATTTTCTCAAATAAAAGTCTAAGGTCTTTGAGTCTTTTCATGACTTCAAAGCCTTTGGAAAGAAATAATCATGGAAGGCCATTAAGATTATGTGCATAGATAATGGGAGGAATATGTGAACCATCAATTTAAGCAATTTTGTGCTTTTGAGGGTATTGACTTGCAACACACAGTTCACTACAGTCCTCAGCAGAATGAAAGAATAAGTCCTTGAAAGAGATGGCCAACTATATGATTCACTCCAAGTCAATGACACCTCAATATTGGGTGAAGGCCATCAACTATGTGTGTTACATCGAGAATGGTGTAGTAAAATGAATGAACAAGTCCTTGAAAGAGATGGCCAACTATATGATTCACTCCAGGTCAATGGCACCTCAATATTGGGCGAAGGCCATCGACTATGTGTGTTACATCCAAAATTAGATTCCTCATCGAGCTATGAAGGGGACAACTCCTATTCAAGTTTGGATTCATTAGAAACCCATAATAAAACACTTTCAAGTATTTGGATCTCCCACATGGGCCCATATTTCAATAGAGAAATGCAAGACTATAGATCTGCAGAGCAATCCTTATATATTTTTTGGGTACCCAGATGGTGTCAAAGGCTATAGGCTTATTCACCCCACCACTCATGAGCTATTCATCGAGAGGAGTGTTCATTTTGAGGATGATTCTTCCAGTTCTTCTCTGACCATTTCTTCTGCCATCACATTGGAGACACTGCAACATGATGATATTCTTATGAGGGTTTTAATCCTCCTGATCTCGATGAGGAATCTTCTTCATCCACTACAAATGGCCATGCTGATGATTATTCAAAGGATGATGATGTTGGAAGGTTGGTGCCTTCGTCCCCTTAGTTGTTTGGCACCGCCCTCTGGATTCGTGACATGATCTAACCACCTCCTATGGATTCATTGTCTCTCGTGGTTGTATCAGAGATTAATAGGTCGATCTTTTGATCTAACGTCAATCGTGTTTCCATTAAAGTGGTATCAGAGCCCTGGGTCACAGGTTTGAATCCCTTGGGTGCTGGGGGGATTGTTGGAAGGTTAGTGCCTTCGTCCCCTTGGTTGTTCAACACCACCCTCCGGATTTGTGACATGGTCTAACCGCCTCCCGTGGATTCATTGTCTCTCGCGGTTGTATCAAAGATTAATAGGTCAATCTTTTGATCTAATGGCAATCGTGGTTCCATTAAAGTATTGTTGAACTATTGTCATTGATGTCAAAGAAAGGATGAGTTGTATTGGCAAATTGATCAACACATTGTGGAGATTGTTGAATTATTGTATTTGATGTCAAAGGTTTGCCATTGATGAGATTGTATTGAGATGAGGAGATTAGTTGGATTAGAGGCCATTTCAGGTTGTGTGTTCAATTTGAAAACTTCATCTTGTTAATGACCCAAATGTGTATTCATAGTTTCATTTTTGTGAAGTTTGGGCAAAAATTGGCTAAGTTGTAGCCATTCAAAGATTTCTGTAGTTCAAGAACAAGCAAGTTCACCGATTTCATTTTTGGCCGATTCGCCGATAGTAGAGAAAGGGGATTTCATTGAAGACTTGGAAGAGAGCAAATGTATTAAGTCTTGGCAAAAGGTTATTTTAGGAGATATGAAGTTTGTCAGTTCGCCGATTTGGTGATTTACCGATAGAGGCTTGAGAAGGTAAGCATCTTTTGAAAAGCTTAAGTCTTCGGCAGTTTATGAGTCATGTATCTCGTCAATTCACCAATAGAGCCATAGATTCAGAGTGTTAGACAAAGTGGTCGGGGAAATCTTAGTTTTACAAACTTATTCGTAAGTTCAAATATTTTCCAATTTGTCGACTAGCCGGTAGCAGTGAAGGTAAGCATGTAATGTCTATTGAAAAAGCTAAGTTCGTCAGTTTGAAATCTCTCCAAATCGTTGATAGAAGCAAAGGCATAAGAGACAAAGTCCAAGTTTGAAAAAGCATGAATTCACCAATAAAGCATAAGAAGGGGATAGTTCAAAAATGGATAAATTTGCTGATATGCATTATTGATAGCATTTATGACAAGTTCGAAAAAAGCAACTTTCACCGGTAAGCATTTCTGATTGAATTGACTGAGGTTCGGAAAAGACAACATTTGCCGATAGCATTTGTAAGGTTTTGAAAAGTTTGTTTTCACCAATAGAGGCGACAAAAGCGAAAAGACATATGGTTTGTAATATAAACCTTTTGCCGATAGAGTTTGTCTTAGTTCAGAAATATGGGATTTCACTGACAAAGGGCGATAAAGGCAGGTATTAAAAAGATAACATTTGTCAATAAAAGTGACACAAGCCTAAGTTTGTAATATTGCATTTTTTTTATAAAGGCATATGATTGTTGTCCACGTCACACAAATGATCACATGGCCACATAAGCAACAGTTTGAGTCAGGAGACGGAATGGATTTTGGTCATGTTGACATTGCTGCGATTGGGATGATCTTTAGACTCTATGGTGGACACTTACTTCTAAGGATTCTATGGGGATGATGGGACATTTCACCAATAAACATTTCTGAGCCTGATCTGGATCAGTTGTGTGATAGTTAAACAACTTGCAACTGTTGGCGTTTGGTTACGATAGTTAAATGACTTGCAACTATTGGTGTTCAGTTTTTGAGCAGTTGATGGCAGTTCTTGGAAGTATGTGTTTTTATACACAATGGATTTTTTGTGAACAGGTTACTGAAATGAACATCTTTCTTTCATAGGCATAGAGTGCAGAGTTTGCACGAACATACAAATGTTCATAGGTAGATTGTATTGAGAAGAGGGGAGGCTCTGTTAAAGTGAACAGAAAATGCAAAGAGCGTAGAGAGAGGAGAAGACTGTGTTAATGAAAACACAGAGTGCAGGAGTGCGGATAAGACTGTATATGAATTGAAGGTGCATTTTAGGTTATTGAAGAACCATTGTCTACACATTAGAATTTGTAAGGATTCAGGGGTTAGTGCCTCATTGTATTGGGTTGGTGCTTAATTAGGTGTACAGTGTCCCTAAAGGTTGGTGCCTCAAAACAATTGTCTTGGGTGTTAATGTATCTATAATTTGGTGCTTACAAAACATCTATAAAATCTTTTGTTGTGAGGTTGGATTTGAGTAGTAGACTCAAACAACATTCTCACCGTGGTTTTTTCCTTTTTGGGTTTTCCACGTATATCTGGCATTTCCTTGTGTGTATGTGATTTATGTGTGCTTTTAATTCTTGACTACTTATTTTATTTTAAAGTTTTAACATACACTGATTCACCCCCCTCTTAGTTTATTAGTGGTCTTTCAACAGATGATTCACCTCTAGATGCTCCTTATTCTCTAGCCACTGGGCCTCTTTAGGCTCATTAGACTTTGGATTCAATAGGTGATTAGGTTGGTGATCCTTCAGATACCAGAAGAACAAGGTCATAGTTTCAGCAGGCTCCACATCTCTTCATTGCTTCAACTTCTGATCCACAATCCTTTTATGAAGCTTCTAGTGTCCTCGAGTGGGATGCTGCTATATACAAAGAGATTAGTTCCTTGGAAAGGAACCATACTTGGGATTTAGTTCCCCTTCTTAAGGGAAGGAAACTTGTTCGATGCAAGTGGATCTATCTAACAAAATTTTTCGTAGACGGGTTGGTTGATAAGTATAAGGCTCGCATGGTTGCCAAAGGATTCTCCTAAGTTCCTGGGATTGACTACCCTAAGACTTTTGTGCCAGTTGCCAAAATGAACTCCATTCGACTTGTCCTTGCTATTGTTGTGGCCCATCATTGGGAAGTTCATCAAATGGATGTGAAGAGTGTTTTTCTTCATGATGACCTTTAGGAGGATATATACATGGAGTATCCATAGGGATTCACATAGGATCCTTCACTTGTTTGCCATCTTTAGAAGTCTCTCTATGGCCTCAAACAGGCCCATCAACCCTGGTATGCCAAGATGGATTCCTTCCTTTTATTAGTTGGGTTCACTCGGTGCCATTCTGATCCAAATGTTTATATTTTACAGTAGGATAATACTCTCATTTTCCTTGTTCTTTATCTTGATGACTTGTTGCTCATAGGGAGTCACTCATCCACTATCAAGGTAGTGAAAACTACCCTTCATGACCATTTATTGATGTTAGACTTGGGCCTTCTGCACTACTTTTTGGGGATTGAGATCACTCAGTCCTCCTCTATTATCTTCAGTGCACAACCTAAGTATGCTCTTGATATGCTCTCCAAATTTTGTATGGCTGACTATAAGCCTGCATTTATTAGGGGTCAAACTTGAGGCTCATTATTCTTCACCATTGGTGGATGATACATTATATCGCCAATTAGTTGGGAGTCTCATATACTTGACTCACACGAGGCCTGATATTTCATGTCATGGGATTGGTCTCCAAGTTCATGTAGGATCCCCATGAGTTGCATTAGAAAGCAACTAAGTGGATTCTTCACTATATGCAGGGCACTCACAATTATGGTATTCACTAGGTAGTGGGTGTGGATTTTGACTTGGTGGGATAAATAGATTTAGATTGAGCAGGTGATTCTCAAGATCACAAGTCTACTTCAGGGTATTACTTCTCACTCGGTTTCAAACCAGTTTCTTGGATGAGCAAGAAGTAGTTTACAATTGCTCTTTCATCTATAAAGGTCAAGTATCAAGGAGCAGTAATGCTGCTACTGAGGCCATTTAGCTTCAAAACATTCTCACCGAGTTTGGCATTCCATTTCAGAAGCCTATAGTCATGTTTTGTGATAACCAAAGTGTGATACAAATCTCTTACAATTTGGTCTATCACTAACATACCAAACACATTGAGATCCACATGCACTACATTTGGGAGTTGATTCATGAGTAGATCATTGATCTCAGGTACTATTCAACATCATAATAGATTGTAGATATCTTCACCAAACCCTTCACTAAGATCACGTTCCTTCATTTGTGAGCTTTGTTGGGGGTGCGACAGGCGTCCATTTCGAGGGGGCTTCTTAGTCTTCTTTTATCTCTCTATTCTTGGGGTGTTCTCTCTCATAGTGGGCTTCTATTCCTTTTGTTTGGGGGGGATTCTTCTCTTTTTGGGGGATCTCTTTATACATGGGTACCTAATCAGGCTTCATTTTTTGAGACCCATCTTTTCACCACCTAAGCTATGCTTAAGGGGGGTGTTAGTGTAGTATTTTATTTTTCTTTTCATAAGGTTTTTCCTACACTTTTATTAAGCTTTCTTAGGTTAATAAAGTGAGTTTACTTAGGTGAGTGGGTTGTTTGAGGTGTCACCATCCTACAAGGGAGTTGCATTTACTATGTTTAGACTATTTGGTGGTCTCTCCCTATTGTCTAGCTTTGCCACCTCCACCCTCTCCCCGGTCTATATAAACTCACTACCTAGCTTGTATTTGGTATTCTTTTGCCAATATTTTTCCAACAACTTCTTCTCTGTGAGTTCATAATGCAATTCTATCATCTTAACATTTGCATCTCTCATAATCTTTGGTCTATTTTTGTTTACGCATTTACAAATTTTGTATCTTAAAATCCATCTTAAAAATTTCTTGGGTTATACATCTACTTCAGATTTCTAACAAAAAGTAATAAATGAATTATTGTTTACAAGATTCTAGAAATTTGAAAACATAAAGTAGATATGAAAAACACAATTACAGTTGAACCTATCACCAAAGGGGTGGAGCCTCAACCAAGTATGTTAGCACATCACATAGATGTCCACGCATCTCACTATCATCTATATAGTGTTGTACAAACAACATGGTCAAATGAAGTCATTATGTATGTTCCTAGTGAGTTTCTTCTCTGTCTGTGTGGCTTCACAGTCAACCTCTATGAGATTGATGTCCCTTGAATAAAATATTTTTTATAAGCCAAAAATAAATTTAGGGACTTCTAAGGAGTTTTTTAGGATTGGTCAAACCCCTACTTTGTTCTTTTGACCTCTATGAGTAGTCAGATGATAAAGATGTAGGAAAAAAGTGTGTGCACCTATCCTAAGTATGTCTAGGAGCTAGGATGTAGTGACAAAGTCTACTAGGAGCACCTCCCTAGTCTGTGTGGAGGACACTGGCCCTAGGTTGTGGATTGGATAACTAAAATGGTGGTCTACGCCAATGATATGTAAAATTATAAAAATAGAGATTGCTTGAGTTGTTTCTAAGAGAAGGTTGATTCATTTCTTGTGCAATGAGGTCAACCAAATGGTGATAAGAATGAAATTATCAAGAACAAATCACTTTCTAAATTGGAATGTGATAAAGAAAACACCAAAAAGATTCACTACCTTTTTTCGTGTGGATTTGAGTGTTGAAAATGGGAAGGGTTTCCAAAGAGAAATCTATTGTTAACCACTTACTGAAAACACTTTCAAAGGTAGAAGAAAAAATAGAGGAATCTTTTGGGAGAAGCCTATGCTTCTATGAGTAAATTTGCCCTTGTGATTGTTTTGAATAATTTGCATAATAATCACGAGAAGTTACAATCAACACCAAAGAAGATTGCAAGGCTACAGGCTAACTAGGCAAGAGAGAAAATCTATTTGTTGTGTGGAATCTATGTGGAGGAAAAATTAGAGCTAAAACTACATACCTAATAAATGGTATAGTTAACATTATTTCATTTTCCTTTAACTAAACTCATGCAACACTCCTGGGTAAGATCTTTCTTATTCCCTACCATCTATAAATTGCTCTTTATTGTTAAAGTTCTTGTGTGGATCTCCATCATTGTATTTGATGTAAATTTCATATCTTAAAAATAACCACAATAGTAGGCCTTGATGGCTCTTACAAGTTCACAACTTGCCTTTTGTACAAACAAACTCCTTCAATGCAATTCAAGCATCATACCTTTATGTACTCTTCATTATCAATAGAAGAACAACAATAATAAGGACATAATGAAAAAGTGTTTGAAAGTTGACGTAGTGCATAAGTTTGTAAAAACATCCTCTTCTTTAGGCTTTTTGCCTTACTAGAATCTAGGTAGTTGGAGAACCAAGAAAGCTCTATAACAGACCAGTTATGAGAACACTAAAGAGCTATAATTTGTTTTGAGAACGCTGGGGGCCTCCCCTTCTTCAGTGTTTATAGTGGAAGACAAAAAATTGGAAGAAATGTTGGGAGAGGCTACTTTAGGGAATGCCCTCATTTTGCATGGAGGTGACTACGTAGAAAGTTTCAAGGAATTCAATGCAAACAACATCAATTATACTTTCAAGGTTCTTCTACAAATGGTTGTGGTTCTCATTTTGGAAGCTAAATGCCTATTGTCAAGGCATTCCTTGGTACCTTGTTCTATTTTTATGCATACCCAATTGCATGTTGCATCATTAGACATATGCTTTGATGTATCATATATTGTTGATGCAATGAAGTTTGCTTACATCTTAAAGTAAGCAAATAGGTATGTGCATTTACTATAGATTGAAAAGGCTATATAAAGTCAAGTATATATGTTTAAGTCACTTATTAGGTGTATAAGAGAGCCCCTGCATGCATCCTTTTAAATATCTCTGGAATAGAAATATTACATATATATTTTAGATCATCGTCAATAAGGGTACATGTATAAAATCTCTAGCACACCCATTGATGATACTCTAAAGTATGTGTGTTCTAGAGATCTAATGGTGCCATGAAATATTTTTATGCCAGAGACTATACATACATAGGTACACATGCCCTTTTCACTTATTGTTACAAGATAATTTACAGTGGTGTAGACCAACAATTGTCACTCTTTCCTTATTTCCTATTTTCCATTACTATTCACTACTCTATGTTGTGTTTCTCCTACTCTGTGTCCTAATCAAGGAATGAGTGCAATGCAGGTTTTGATGTTTTAAATTTCTCAATTGCATTTGTTTTAATGCATTCCCTTAACTATCTAGTTGATACAAGAACATTGGAAAATATATTTTTGTTTAATTTTTTTCCTTCATTTTGTAGATATGTATTCAAAATGTCAAAAAATACACAAGGCAATTGAATTGTATTACAATATGACTCAAAGAAATGTGGTCTCATGGACTCAACCAAAATGGGAGCTTTAGAACATAGTGTAGACATCCACAAAAGCATTATGGAAAGTGGATTTTTGTTGGATGTTGTAGCTACAAATGCCCTAGTAGATATGTATGCAAAGTGTAGGAGAATACAAAAGGCACATGACCTATTTGATAAATGCCTGAAAAAAGTGTGGTCTCATGCAATGCCATGATCGTGGGATATGCATAGAATGGTGTTCTTGATGAGGCTTTAAGGATTTTTAATAAAATGCCCCAAAGAAGCATGTCTCATGGAATGTGATGATTATTTTATATGCACAAAGCTTCAATGAAATGCCCTCAATAAATGTGGTCTCATGGAATGTGATGATTGTTGTATATGAATAAAAGGTTTGTTGAAAAGATCTTGGAAACTTTTAAGCAAATTCAATTAAGAGGTATACAACTAGCCTCCATAACATCTTCCAACATCCTCCAAACCTAAAAAGAAGTACCAAATTCGAGCCTCAAACAACACTTGGTTAACTATAGGTTTTAGGATAGGTACAACATGTAGACACCTAAAATTTACCTCACTTCCCAACTTGATTATTTTTTTTTATTAATTAAATGATTTTTAATTATTTAATTAATTTTAATCATTCTTCCACATTAATTAAATAACTTACAATTATTTAATTAATCCATTCAATTTTTTAAAGTTAATTAAATAATTTATTATTTAATTAATTAAATCATCATCCAACATTAATTAAATAAATCAAATATTTATTTAATTAACAAAATCCAAATCACATCTTCATCTCAATTTCTTTCCTTTTTTAAACTCATGTGTGTATCTATTTAATTAAATTAATTAGATTATCTAATTAAATTAATTAGATTATCATCTACTTGTTTTATTTCCTCTTTTGTCAAATAAAGCAAAAATCAAATCTTGTCTCCAAAATCAAATCTTCTTACCTCCATCATAAAAAATCTATAAATCTAGCCTCAACCAAGCTTTATCGCTAATTTTGTTGATCGGCGAACCTGCGGATTGACAAACTTTTTCAGTTCACTAACTCTCAAGTTTGCTGATAAGGCAAAAGACTAAGGTAGAAACTTAGAAATTTTTGAGATTTTGAAGGGAGACTTTCTTCCATTTAGGCTTTCTCATATAGGATATTTTTGATGGAAGGAATGCAGGATTTTGGGGAATCTAGGCTAATTTGGGACCTTAGGGAAAATTATCATGGATCAAGCCTTGGACCTTCTCCCTTCTGACTTCAAATAGGAAAGGGGAAGGGAAAATCCCTAATCATCGACGTCCAAATGACTTAGAAATATTGGAGCTCATCGGGCTTCGACAATCGAGCCTTCCACTTGCTGCCTACAAAAAGGAAAGAGGAAGAGGAACCTCTCGACCTTTGATGCCTGAAACACTTAAAAGAATGTGAAGCTTCGATAGACTTCGGTGATCAGACCTTTTGCTTTCCGCTTGCAAATAGGAAAGAGGAAGAGGAACCTCCAACCTCTGACACCTGATAGACTTAGAACTTTTGGAGCTTATTGGGCTTCGGCAGTCGGACTTCTACTTTCTGCCTATGAACAGGAAAGAGGAAGAGGAACCTTCCGACCTTCAACTCTCAATAGACTTAGAACTTTTGGAGCTCGTCAGGCTTTGGCAATTAGACTTCTACTAACTAGTTGCTCGAAAGAAAAAGGAAGGCCGCCGCTCTGACCTTTGGTGCCTGAAAGACTTAACTTTTGGAGCTAGTGAAGTGGAGATTTCAGAGCCAATGAGAATGGCATGATGGAAGAGAGAACCTTGAAACTCTGAAGTACCGAAAAGGCAAATCATCTAGGATGAAAATACTTAGAAAGTTTTAGGATTTTGGTGATATTTTCAACAAGTTTAGGGATCCTTGGGCTATTTGGCTTGAAGGCAAAATATGACAACATTTTGGTAACTATGCAGGGGTGTTTGCATGATAAACACTTGGATTCAGTGGCCTTATCAATCCATTGAGCAAAGAGTCAAAAGGGCAACAACAAGAATAGGGTTGGCTAGACCAACACAAAATTGAACATGCCTCCACCAATAAAACAACACAAAACACACAAAAATAACAAGGCAAACAACCTCCTAATGAGGATGCAGCCTGTGAAAGAGTACTTGGAGGGAAGAAAAACTACACAAAACAAACCTATCCTAAACCTAAACTAACAAGGAAATGATCTCAAACAAAGTCATTAACTGGTTCTTGAAAATAAATGTCATTTCTTAACAATTTACAGTACTTCACATGCTTGTGGGCAGTTAATAGGAGATGGGGAAGGAGTTGACATATAATAAATTTCTGAAACATTTCCCCAAGAATAGGAACAAACTCACTTACCCACTTGGACTGATTGGAAGTGTAGCTACTGGGAAGTGGATAAATGGGTTGATCCTACTCATTTTGATGCTCAACTTCATGCTCAAAGGTAAGCATGACAAGTGGTGACTCTTCATGGTCTGTCCCCAACTGGGCTAAATGTTTGATAGGACATCCTCTTGAAAATTTACTCGAATGATCAATGGAGACATCATATTTTTCCTCTAATTTTTCATCAATTTGTTGCTGGTTTGAATGCTTTGGCTCCTGTGGCTCAACTAAAAATATGGATGCCTCAACCTTGTGCTCGTGTCATTTAGGGAGGCCATCTAAAATAGGCTCTAAAAATGAACCCTGAACATGCTCAATGGTGAGATCTCCTCCACCAAGAAGCTAATATCCCTACTAGATAATCAAGAAAAAATCTTCAATTGGTTCTTGCCCATGCTCAATATCCACATTGTTATCTTCTATGAAAGATGGGAGCTCCTTAAATAGGTCTACATCATCAGCCTCTGCATTTCCCAATATAGAGCTACCTGGTTTCTCCCCTTCATGGGCTGGAACCTCATTGTTATGCTTGGCCTCATATGCCAACAACTTGCTATCATTTTCATTGTCCTTATATTGCTCTAGAACTGCAGCAAATGTTGGCATTTGCATGCCTTCTTTGTCTTCAATGTAGTTGGGCAGTTCATGAAATAGGGTGGTGTCAGCTGTAAGGGTGAAAATGGGAATAATCAATTGAATATTAAAAACCCAAACATCAATGAAATATGAAGGTAAAAGGAGATTTAAAACAACAAAGAGAGATACTTGCAACCTTTACCTTTCGACTTCCATTGCTTGCCTTTTCTTTCTTGATCTTGATGGAGATGAAATGGCCCTTAGGAAGCTTGCTTCCTCGCTTCAATTCCTCAAGATGACAAGGAGAAGTTGGCTAGGATACTTTCTTGTATTTGAAGATGAACTTCAAGCACAAATGTGAGTGGATGGTAATGAAGTGCTATGGAGATGGGTGCCAATGGTGCGCTATATTTCCTGCAGCATAAGTTTACTCAAACGATGGATGATAAAATGAAGAAGAAGAGGGTTGTATTTATAGAGTTGTGTGGGAGAAGATCAATGGTTGAGAAGGAATGAGAAGATCAACGGAGGAGGATGGTTGAGGAACGTGCAACCAACAGAAGAAGGACATGTGTCTTTCAAAAAGAAGCTTTGTTGAGTTAACTACTTTCTTGATGAGGATGAGTTTTCATTTTCTTAAATTAGAATTTATTTTTCTAATTTAAGAGCAAAGTTGCTTTAAAATTGCTTTAACTCAGCTTTTACTTTTTGTATGACAAGAAGAGTTTATTTTTAGAAGATATTGAAGATTTTTAGGAGATAAGAAGGCATAATTAAATAAATAGATTTATTTAATTATTTGTAGATATTTTGGAGGAATAAATAAAATATATAAATATATTTTATTTTGTCGAGATTTAATATTTAATTTAAATAAAATTGCATTTTATTTAAATTTGGAAGAATAAAGGATTTAATAATTAAAATTATTTAATTATTTTTAGAAGAATAAAGTTGATGTAGATTAATTAAATAAATATAATTTATTTAATTAAATGAGAGGAAGTGAATCAAATAAATAAATAAATTTTTTTATTTATTAATAAAGGAATATGAATATGAAATAAATATTTAAAATATTTATTTAAGTAGAGTCATGTCATTTTTAGGTGTATACATTTTGCCCCTCTTTGATGCAATGTGTTTTATCATGTTGTTTCAAAGAATAAGAATTTTTGACAGTGATACATGCCCCAGTTTGTCCCTGGTACAAGTTTAAAGACAGGATGCCCCCTTGGGAGATTGGACGGGAAGATGACAAAAAGCGTGAGACGGACAATCTCACGAAGAAGAAGGTGAAAAGCGGGTTAGGATGGAGAAAAATAGGACATGGTTCGGAGAAACATATATGGGAAGTAGTCACAGTTGTCATACAGTCAGTCATGGTTCACTTGCTATATATAGGAGTTGGGTCCACAAGTTCGATTCATTTGCACACTTGTCCTTAGTTGATTGGTCTTTGAGAGCTTAGGAGAGCATGGTAGCTAGAGCAGTCGACAGAGAGATGGATATTCTGCACGAGGAGCACCAATTTGAGCGAGTCCGACGGTTCGATCGGCCAACTAAGGCAGGACCCCCAGTATGTAGTTCGTCAAAACTCGCTAAAAGTCATTTATTAGGGCAATAAATGCTTAGGGAAAAAAGTTAGGACATATGCGCCGAATTGCCCTTCAGCGCATATGTGCTCCGAAATAGTGCATATGCTGCTAAGTGACGCATATGAGATATGTTACGGCGCACATGATAGTTTGGCGCACATGAGCTAGGAATTGGCGCATCCATTGTAAAGCGGCGCATGTGACACAAGAAGCGGTGCATACACCCTGATACACGTCAAGAAGTGGCGCATTCACGGTGAAGAGGCACATATGTTATGGATCGGCACATTTGCCACCTAGATTAGCGCATTTGCACTAGGAAAATTAGTTGACTTAACAAAATTAACCCAATTGGCACCTTGATCGATGCGTCAATTGATAAGCGATCTCTGAGATTGCCGAGAATCTAGTCAAGAGATGATATGCTGTTTTGATTAATTTGATATGTTAAGTCAATGATAGGATAGTTTGATTGCTTTGAGTAGGCTTACTTGGATATGGATTTCTTTGACGTTATGCTTTGCTTGGTTGCAGGAGGATATCCAGGATACGCTGATGTCACGGGAGCAGTTCCCCTTGCCTTTGTTGCAGTAGTACATGTTGACGGAGATTGACCGCAAGGTGCTTGGTGCTATGGGGCTTCATTATGTTTGCTTCATGCCTGAGGTTCGCGCGAACCGTTCTATGTTGACTGCAGCGGTGGAGCGATTCCACAGCGAGGATGGGACATTCCATCTATCGACGGGGGAGATGGCGATTATCTTGGAGGACGTGTACATGATCTTGCACCTCCCTATTCAGGGAGAGTTGGTCGAGTATGAGTCACAGTGTGATGCTGGACTGGCTGAGTGCAAATGCATGTTCGATGACCCAGAGTTGGTTGGACAGGTGATTGCATGGCTGGACATTCATGATTGCTATGACTACTTTCCGAGTATAGTGGCTAGACTGATCGGTGGCGTAGTATGCCCTGATAGGAGGTCACACAGCTTCCCGATTGGTTGGGGGAGTGTGTTAGAGAGCATGATTGCTGATGGGACCTGGTATGCATGGGGTGTGTGCATGTTAGCACACTTATACAAAGATATGCACAGGTTGTATACCATAGAGGGCCCAGCTTGTCGGCAGGTGTATCATTGTTGCAGTTTTGGTTATGGGAGCATATAGCTATCACATGGTTGATATGTCTCTTTCACAGGCAAAGGGGTGAGCCCTACAGTTATGGCTATGCAGGTGTGATTTCCCAGCACAAGCTGGGGAAGCTTGAGTATTGGAGACACTCGTTTGATAATGTAGATCAAGTTGTTTGGCGCCCATACCTAGACTGCGAGGTATGGGATGATGAGGCGAACGAGCTTTCATATTGCTTCCAAACTCAGTGGCTCATTGGCAGGATGAGATATATACTAGAGAAATAGATTGTGAGCAAGGTGCAGAGATAGTTGGGTAGAGTGCAAGGTAGACCATAGGGTCAGGCATGATTTGCTAGGACCCATGCAGAGAGATTCAGGTGGGGTCCCGTGGCATCATACGAGGAGGCCTTGATAGATTTCTAGCAAATTCCTCATACGGATTGGTCGATGAGGAGAGACATAGTGGATGCTGGCATGACGCTAGACTACAAGGAGTGGTTCGCGGGGCATCCATTCCCCAAATACTCAGGGCCTAGAGAGTTGGCTCCTCGTATAGACGAGGAGGATTCAGATGATGAGGGTGGAGCTAGCAGGAGGAGGGGAGGACGGAGGAGGGGGAGAGGAGATTAGGGGGATGATGGAGGAGATGGAGGAGGAGGTGGTAAACCTAGACGGAGGAGGTCGGGGGAGGAACCTTCGGGTCAGCAAGGAGTTACGCAGCCATAGGCTGCAGGATAGGCGCAGGCACCAGCATAGCAGGTGGCATCGTAGAGACAGATGTCGCCACCACAGTAGGTGGCTCAGCAACAGGTGTAGGGTCAGGTGCCAGCACAACAGGTGGCACCAGGACAGGGACAGGTAGGGCAGGCCCCGCAGCTTGACTTACAGTAGCAGGCCATTGTGACATTACAGGGTTAGATTAGGCAGTTGAGGGCCCATCTAAGAGTAGTGGAGTCTTGGAGAGACGCAGATGCAAGATGGATAGCAGAGATATCCAGAGAGAGAGACGTAGCTTAGCTAGCGCGAGGGCGATGAGGGCGGAGAGGGATACAGCAGTGACAACTATGGGTACAGATGGTACCTCTAGCTTTTTGGTATCACAGGTGCAGCAGGCACAGACACAGTTAGCCCAGGTACAGAGTGAGCTTGCCAGAGCGCAGGCTCAGTCTCAGTATTACAGAGGTTTATATCATGGGGCAGTGTCATCAGATCAGCATACGCCCAGTTCAGGAGCCAGTCTATGGCATCTCAGAGGGCAAGTGGGTCTCGATCTGTAGGATCAGTGAGGGGCCCCCAGTAGTCAGGGGGAGACAGAGGAGAGGGCAGCATAGGAAGCAGTGCTCCCCGGTAGCAGGATTAGCCAGACCTGGACACTTGTACCATTTTTGAGTTGATATGCACATTTTTGATGGCTGAGATAGCCTGTATATGTATGATTTTGCCTTGAGACATGTATCACCATCTTGTTGTACTTTGTATACATTTTTACGATATGACTGAGAGATTTGGACAGATATTTTTAACATATTGTACATTTGGACATGTTTTTACACTCTATGCGATGATGCAGTTATGGATGTTCTATATGCTCATGTTTTCTATGTTGATATGCTATGGATGCAATCTATTTTATGATGCGTTTGTATATGTGATGCATACTAGATGGATTAGGGTGATATGATATGCAAATGTTTATGGATATGATTATGCAGCTCTATATGGATATGTCTATGTTTTTTATTTTTGTTGTGATATATGGATGCAAATGTATGTGGATGACCTAATGCACTTGTGATGTATGCAAAATGATTTAATCATGTGAATGACTATCTCATGTGATGTGATATGTGACCTATGTTATGTTTTTGATATGTCCAAATGTACTCAATCGAGACGGAGATGATATAGATAGGTGGAAGAGAATAAATGAAGAAATACAGGCTTTCATTTGATACACTGCAGGATTTTCTTATTGCATGGTTGATATGGATTTTGGGATATGGGATGGATGTGGATTGTCATCTTGATATTGCAAGTCTTTTGCTTTCATCATTGGGCACTTTTTGATATTTTTCCCTTTTTGAAATGTTGTAAGAAAATACAAGCATCTAGGTATAATTAAACTGAGATGACCTGAGTATTCCTTACATGGATTTTGATATAGCAAGTCGATACAAGCATCTAGTCAAACTTGAATCTAGATGACCTGAGTATTTCTTATGTTTCAACAGACAAGGATTGCCCCTTTTCATGTTTAGACCTTAGAGTCCTCGATGATCTTTTGCTGATCATGTCGTTAGACAAAAGTCGTTACATTACTAAAGTTTAGTCCACAAGAAGTAGACAAAGGAAAAGATTATGCCCCCATCATAGCATCTCTAGCTTTTGGCATCCTTGAGTAGCATAGGAAGACATAATGACAAAAATCCAAGACTTTGTAAGTTAACCTATTCACAAAACATTCTTGCAATAGATGTGTCTTTTTTTTGCCATAATTGATATAGAATTGGTTTGAGTGTTTCGGTATGGTGCTCTGCTTTGGACAGGTTGCTGCTCTTTGTGCCAAGATTTTTATTTGTGGGAAGCTTGTTTTTGTTGCACTTGCTTGTCTAGTGAAAGGTATCACCATCCTTTATTGATATCCTCTTAGAACATGTGGCATTCAAGAATTAAAATCCGTAATTAGGTCAAGGAGTTGCCCCCAGTTTAGACAAAGGATCAACTTATTATGGGTGAGATGACCAACTGACATGGAGAGATGGACCCTAAGGGACTGACCTAGTGCCTCGGGGGCTCATTGCTAAATGGCCTTGCCTATGTGACGACACAGAGGCAACGTAGTTCAGGGTGAACCTAATGGACCTAAGACCTAGACGGTGGCAAAGGTGTAGAAACGGTATGGACAGCAGGACAGATGACACTAGACGGAATGGACAGAAAGGAAGGGATGGAGCGGAGTGGAGCCTCGGGGGTGCATTAAGAATGGCATTGCCTACGTGATAGCTCAGAGGCGACGTAGTTCGACAACGGTTCAAAGGACTGGTTCAAGATGAACGACATGATGGACACAAGAGATATGAGGTCACATAGATGGAGGAAGTGGTTTGTCGCAGATAGCACCTGTTTACTAGGTTTTCACCACTTGCTTTTATTTGCATAGAAGCCAAAAGTACACATGACACCTATTTGCCAGGTTTTCATCACGAAAGCCAAAAATGTAAGGGTGAAAATGGGAATAATCAATTGAATATTAAAAACCCAAACATCAATAAAATATGAAGGTAAAAGGAGATTTAAAACAACAAAGAGAGATACTTACAACCTTTACCTTTCGACTTCCATTGCTCTCCTTTTCTTTCTTGATCTTGATGGAGATGAAATGGCCCTCAGGAAGCTTGCTTCCTCACTTCAATTCCTCAAGATGACAAGGAGAAGTTGGCTAGGATACTTGCTTGTATTTGAAGATGAACTTCAAGCACAAATGTGAGTGGATGGTAATGAAGTGCTATGGAGATGGGTGCCAATGGCGTGCTATATTTCCTGCAGCATAAGTTTACTCAAACGATGGATGATAAAATGAAGAAGAAGAGGGTTGTATTTATAGAGTTGTGTGGGAGAAGATCAATGGTTGAGAAGGAATGAGAAGATCAACAGAGGAGGATGGTTGAGGAACGTGCAATCAACAGAAGAAGGACATGTGTCATTCAAAAAGAAGCTTTGTTGAGTTAACTGCTTTCTTGATGAGGATGAGTTTTCATTTTCTTAAATTAGAATTTATTTTTCTAATTTAAGAGCAAAGTTGCTTTAAAATTGCTTTAACTCAGCTTTTACTTTTTGTATGACAAGAAGAGTTTATTTTTAAAAGATATTGAAGATTTTTAGGAGATAAGAAGGCATAATTAAATAAATAGATTTATTTAATTATTTGTAGATATTTTGGAGGAATAAATAAAATATATAAATATATTTTATTTTGTGGAGATTTAATATTTAATTTAAATAAAATTGTATTTTATTTAAATTTGGAAGAATAAAGGATTTAATAATTAAAAATATTTAATTATTTTTAGAAGAATAAAGTTGATGTAGATTAATTAAATAAATATAATTTATTTAATTAAATGAGAGGAAGTGAATCAAATAAATAAATAATTTTTTTTATTTATTGATAGAGGAATATGAATATGAAAAATATTTATTTAAGTAGAGTCATGTCATTTTTAGGTGTATACATCAGCAACCTCTTTTGGAGCTACTGCAGCAATCTCCTCCTCAATGCCCCCATCATTCGACTGCAACTCCACTGGATTTTGTTTGAGCTGCCTCTGCAGTTGAAGGTTCTCCCCATGCAATCTTTGCATTCCATTCTCATTCATTTCATTAAAAGCATGGGAAAAATCCTCAAATGAACAAAAGTCTAGAGGACTCAAACTTGCACCTGGATTAGCACTACTCTCATGCTCAATGCATTGTTGTTGTTGAAGATTTAGCTTAACTTCTTCTTGCAGCATGTCTAATTTTTTAGTTGTAATAGTGCATGAGGGTTTATTATCAACAGGAAATTCCTTCCTAGTTCTAGGCACCTCCCACCCTAGCCCATCCCTCCAATTAGCTTGATAAACAACAATTCCACCTTTGAAAAGTGAAATAGTGTCAAGACAGGAGGGGTGACATGGAATGGGGCTGGAAGGGCTTCTTGAGAGGGTCATTCCTAAGAAATAATAGGCTGGACTTGTGTAGGAACAGGCTCCCATGAAGGTTGAGGGCCTCTAAAACTTGGGATTTTGAAATTGGAAGGTGGTCTCGGAGGTTCAGAGGGTTTCCCCTGCCCAAAGCTTGGGATTTTAATTTTGGGAATTATTTCTGTCGTAGGTTATGTTAGAATCTGAAAAGATTAATAACCCAGAAAACTAGTGCAAAGAATAGATATTAAAACTATGAATGCAAATGATACGAAATCAAAATAGCAACACAGAGTTAGTCTCCAAGAGAGCAATGCAAATGCTAGAAGCAAAATAGCATTAAGAGGATGCAAAAGCAAAAGATACAAAATACAAGCCAGGTAGCATGCTTATATAGACTAGGAAGAGAGAGGAGGTGGCAACACCGACCAATGAGGAGCAACCATCTATCGGACTAAAGATAGCAAAGTATCTTCCCAAGATAGCTAATGGATGCTCACATGTAGGAAGGTGACACCTCGCAACTACTCACCTAATAAGACATGCTTTATTAACCTAAGCGAGATTAATAGAAGTGTAGGAAAAACCTAGGAATATAGGAAAAATAAATAACCCATCTAGGAAATAAAAACCTACACTAACACCCCCCCATAAGTGAAGCTTAGGTGGATGTAGAAATGGGTCCCGGCAAATCAAGCCTGATGAGGTACCCATGTACATAAAAGTCCCCCCCAAAGAGAGAGAGAAGAGACCCCCCCAAAAGTAGAGAGAGTCAAGACTCCGAGTGAGAGGAAGAAGCCCCCCCAGAAGATGAAGCATCCCGCACCCCCAGCAAAGCTCGCAAATGAAGGAACTTGCTCTCAGTGAAGGGTTTGGTGAAGATATCAGCAACCTGCTCAGAATTCGGACAGTAGCGAAGGTCGATGACGTGGCCATGGATGAGCTCCCAGATGTAGTGCATGTGGACCTCAATGTGTTTGGTCCGCTGATGATGGACCGGATTCCGTGAGATCTGAATGGCACTCTGGTTGTCACAAAATATGACTGATGGCCGTCTGATCTGGATACCAAACTTAGTGAGAAGATTCTGAAGCCAAATGGCCTCAGTAGAGGCATTCACAGCCCCCCGATACTCGGCCTCAGTAGAAGATAGAGCAATAGCAGATTGCTTCTTGCTCGACCAACAAACAGGACCTGAACCAAGTGAGAAGCTGTAACCTGAAGTAGACTTGTGATCTTGAGAATCGCCCGCCCAATCAGAATCTGTGTAGCCCACCAAGTCAAGCTCAATACCCGCTGCGTAGTGAATCCCAAGACTGTGAGAACCCTGAATGTAGTGAAGGATCCGCTTGGCTGCTTTCCAGTGCAGCTCATGAGGCTCCTGCATGAATCGAGAGACCATGCCTACAGCATATGAAATGTCAGGTCTCGTATGAGTCAGATAAATGAGACTCCCAACAAGCTGTCGGTACAAAGTGCCATCAACAAGTGGAGAAGAACACTGAGCCTCAAGTTTGACTCCAGAAAGAAAGGGAGTCGGAGCAGGCTTACAGTCAGCCATATGAAACCTCGAGAGCAAATCTAGAGCATACTTGGACTGTGTAATGGTGATCCCAGAAGAAGACTGGTAGATCTCAATCCTGAGAAAGTAATGCAACAAGCCCAAGTCAGTCATCAAAAACCTGTCATGAAGGGCAGTTTTGACAGCCCCAATGGTGGATGAAGAACTCCCTGTGATCAGCAAGTCATCAACATACAGAACCAGAAATAGGAGTGAATCATCCTGCTGCAGAATGTAGACATTGGGATCAGAATGGCACCGAGTGAACCCAACTGATAGAAGGAAGGAATCCATCTTGGCATACCAGGCTCGAGGAGCCTGTTTGAGGCCATAGAGAGACTTCCGAAGAAGGCACACAAGTGAAGAATCCTGAAGGAACCCCTGTGGCTGCTCCATGTAGATCTCCTCCTAAAGGTCACCGTGAAGAAAAGCACTCTTCACATCCATCTGGTGTACTTCCCAACGATTAGCTGCAGCAATGGCAAGAACAAGTCGGATGGAATTCATTCGGGCAACTGGCGCAAAAGTCTCAAAGTAGTCAATCCCAGGAACCTGGGAGAATCCTTTGGCGACCAAGCGAGCCTTATACTTGTCAACCGACCCATCTGCTGCAAATTTTGTCCGATAGATCCACTTACATCGAACAAGTTTTCTTCCCTTAGGAAGAGGGACAAGATCTCAAGTGTGGTTCCTCATCAAGGAACTATACTCCTCCTGCATAGCTGTATCCCACTCAGGAATACCAGAAGCCTCATGAAAAGACTGTGGATCTGAGGCAGTAGCAATGAAGACATGTGGAGCATCCTGGAACTGTGAACGAGTCCGCCTGGTGTCTGATGGATCCCTAACCCAATCACCTGCAGACTGCAAGGTCTGTCTAGCCCAAAGTGGACCGGAAGATGGAGAATCTGGAGGGGAATCATCAACCTCTGAATGATGACTAGGAGAGGAAGGAGGTGAGTCCTCTGAATCGCTCTCTGCATCAGAAGTGGAGGTAGAAGACTGCTCAGGTGAATCTGACTCATCAGAAGATCTGTCATGTATCCCAAGTGACTCCAATGTCAAAGTAGAGGGAGTTGGAGAAGTGATAGAAAGTGAGCTCGAAGAGCCCTCCTCAAACTGAACACTCCTCTCAATGAACAACTCATGTGTAGTAGGGTGGAGCAACCGATAACCCTTCACACCATCAGGATAACCTACAAATATGCAAGGTCTGCTCTGCGGATCCAAGGCCTTGCGTTTCTCTGTAGGAATGTGGGCCCATGCAGGAGAACCAAAAACTTGAAAGTGCTTAACTGATGGTTTCCGACCGCTCCAAGCTTCAAAAGGAGTGACTCCCTTCAAGGCTCGGTGAGGAACACGGTTCTGGATATAACAAGCACAGTTAATGGCCTCTGCCCAATACTGTGGTGCAAGAGATCTGGAGTGAATCATGCAGTTCGCCATTTCCTTCAAGGACCTATTCTTCCGTTCTGCAACACCGTTCTGCTGAGGATTGTATGGAACTGAATGCTGCAAATCAATCCCCTCTGAAGTGCAAAACCTCTCAAACCGATGGTTGACATACTCACCACCATTGTTAGTGCGCAAAACTTTGATGGCTTTCCCAGATTGCTTCTCTACAAAAGTCTTGAAGTCTTGAAAATGATCAAATACCTCTGACTTCTGTTTGAGAAAGTACACCCAAGTATATCGAGAAAAGTCATCAATGAATGTGAGGACATATCTAGCCCTGCTGAAGGAAGGATGCTGAAATGGACCAGCCAAATCACTGTGAACTAACTCCAGTATCTGTGAAGCTCTCCATGCCTTACCTTTGTCAAACTTTTCCTTAGGATGCTTACCAAGAATGCAACCTTGGCAAACACCACCTGAAAACTGAACTGAAGGCAACCCTGTGACCATGCTCTGCTGGTTAAGCTGCTGCAAGTAGCGGAAGTTAAGATGGCCAAACCGCTCATGCCATAATCTACTCACATCATTAGAATGAGTGAGCAAAACAGTCGAAGGAGGATCAGGAACAAAGTGAGAAAACAGATAGAGCCGTGACTAATGATCTGCCCTCCCAACTGCCACTGTAGAATCACTGTGCAACTCACGAATCTCCACTGAATCAGGAGTGAACTCAACCCGCTTGCCTGAACCTGTGTGAGCGATCTGATATACCGATAGGAGATTAGTTGATAATGAGGGCACACAAAGAACATCATGGAATGTGCCATCCCCCACATCAACAGACCCTCTCCCACACACCTCAACAGGAGTGTTATCACCCATCAAAATAGAAGGCATAGTACACGGCTCCAAGGATGCAAGTTCTTCCTTAGATGAAGCCATGTGGTGCGAAGCACCCGAATCAAGAACCCAAGTGGATGGCGAAGAAGCAACTGCAACAAGGGCCTTGCCCTTTCCTTTTCCCTTGCTGTTTTCTTTTGCCTTATTAGACCCCTCATTAGAACTCTGTTTGATAGACTCAGGAACACTGATATTATTCTTCTCAAGAATGTGTGTCAAGTGATCAATTTGTTTCTTCAGACATTTATGTTCATCATGACCGGGTCTTTTACAATAGGCACATTGGACCCTCTCTTTCTTAGGCTTGTCGCCCTTGGAATATTGGGTCTCATTAGTTGCTTTTGAAGCAACCGTTATCTGATCCTTCTTCTCCTTGCTATTCTTTTGTTTCTTATCCTTACTATTGTTGTTACTACTTTGTCCTTTCTGTTCTTTTGTGCCTTGGTTGGCAGCCAAGGCATGTGACTTAGAGGACTTAAGAGTGCCCATCTGGATTAGCTTGTCCTGTTCCCGAGTGAGATTGACAGCAAGATCATCTAAAGATGGCACGGTGAATTGAGTACCAAGTGCACCCTTAGTAGCATAGAAAGTAGAAACAAACACAGAATATTCTGAACTTAGCTTAGAGAGAATACTAAGAATCAGTTGTTCATCTTTCTTTTCAATTCCACATTGTTTTAACTGTAGCCTTAGTGATTTCAATTTGGTGAAGAAATCCTGGATTGTGTTGAAATTGCCTGGACTTAAACTAATTAGTTCATTTTCCAACATATGACCCCTCATTGAATCTTGTGTGCCAAATAGTGTTTCTAGCTTTGTCCAGATTTCATTTGGTGTATTCAAAGACTCAATGTGAAAGAGCAAATCAGGAGAAACAGACAAACACAATGTTCCATATGCCTCATCACATTTGTTAAACCACTTAGGCTTATCTTCATCTTTAGCAGGTTCAGTTTCAAGTCCCATAGTTATCCTATTTAATCCAGCTTTCCTTAAGTGAATTGTCATGCGTGATTTCCACTCAAAGTAATTGTATGGAGTTAGGATAGGCAGATTTGTTTGATCCATGATGAAGAAATGCAGAGAAGAAGTGCTGAAAAGAAGAGAACCCAACCAAGACAACCCCCCCTTTCACTCAATCAAAGAACCCCCCCAAGAAAATATGATTTGGCACTTTATATTAGTGCGTTTACAACTACCACTAGCAATAAATACTAAGTGGTCTTGATTTCAATGCATTACAAAACCCTCATGAAGAGCATATGCTGAAAATACAACTTTGGCATAATATCCAGAGAAATAAACAGCACCACTGCAATCTACTCAAAAAATCATGCACTTTCAAAAAAAGAATCGCCTCGATACGAGGTCGTATGTGAAAGTTATGATCCTCCGAAGTTACCAAAACGAGAACCGTGCAATGTCACGACTGAGAATCTGCAATTTCTGACAAATCTTGGCATCAAAATCAAAAACTGATTGCACTAGTGCATAGAGCACGAAAAAATAGCCAAAATCAAAAAAAATTTCGTGGGAAAAGGAGTCCGTATGAGCAAGAACGGAGCATTTGAAAACTGTCTTCAGAACTGCAGCTGCCAACGGAGAGGGGTCCTGCTGTAGCTTTCTGAGTGCATTTCTGCAAAATATACAAACTGCATGCAAAAACAGAAAGATACCCAGATGGTTTTTCTGTGCTGCGAACAAAACCCAGAAGGCATTTTTCTTGCAAATGCACAGAAGATGTTGCTCCAGTGTAAATGGAATGCCTTTAGCTACAAAAAACGACCCCAGCAACCAAAAAATGACATGCAAAGGCTGAATCAGATGCTGGAACCTGCAATATTGATTCAAAGGACCAAATATGCAAGCTGGTTGTCAGATTTGAGCTTGAAACCCCGGTTCCGCAACTGTGTATGACGATCTCCGATTTCAGTGAAATGAAAGCCAAATCTGACTTTCTCAAGCCTCCTGGACGCGTTGGAACAGCCAGAAATGCTGCCAGTATAACCAGAAATACTGCAATCACCCAGATTTCATAAAACACATGTGCAACCCCAGAGATTAAAAAAGTTTCCGTCAAACTTTTCTGATTCTCAAGATCATCCGAAGATGCAAGAGAAGAGCATACTGGGTTTTTCGAAAACCTGCAATAAGATTTATTAGCCCCCCCTGAATCTCTCAAATATGGAAACTAAAATCTACTCTTGCACATAGAATAGCTCTGATACCATGTTAGAATCTGAAAAGATTAATAACCCAGAAAACTAGTGCAAAGAATAGATATTAAAACTATGAATGCAAATGATACGAAATCAAAATAGCAACACAGAGTTAGTCTCCAAGAGAGTAATGCAAATGCTAGAAGCAAAATAGCATTAAGAGGATGCAAAAGCAAAAGATACAAAATACAAGCCAGGTAGCATGCTTATATAGACTAGGAAGAGAGAGGAGGTGGCAACACCGACCAATGAGGAGCAACCATCTATCGGACTAAAGATAGCAAAGTATCTTCCCAAGATAGCTAATGGATGCTCACATGTAGGAAGGTGACACCTCGCAACTACTCACCTAATAAGACATGCTTTATTAACCTAAGCGAGATTAATAGAAGTGTAGGAAAAACCTAGGAATATAGGAAAAATAAATAACCCATCTAGGAAATAAAAACCTACACTAACAGGTTAAACTTGTGTAGAAGGGAGAGGTTGCCTGAAACTAGAAATGGAGGGGATTGATTAGGCTTCCCACCTCTCTATCTGGGCCAACAATTACCTTAACTACTCCTCAAATAAGGTTGTAAGCTACATAAAAAGTTTCTCTCGGCACGCTCTTTCCTCTACCTCCATCTGTTGTTGTTGAAGATGGGCCTGATAAGAAAGCTCCTCTTGCTGTCATTGTAACATGACTTCTCACATTACCCATAAATAAACATAATTAATCATCTTAACTAAGAGTAAGAATCCATCATGATTAACATAATCATAGTTAAACAATAATGAATTAGTTACATCATAATAATTAAGCATGTTATTCTTTTCTAGAACATAACAAAACTCAGAATTACAATATCCAATGATACCTCATTAGTGAATGATCTTCACTATACATGTACAAAGCTATGCTCAAGGCATCAAATATAGAAATATACATAATAACTGACTATCAAGTCATATAAAGAAAAACACTATATTTAGAATTTTGACATCTGTCTTCATAAGCCTCGGCTTGTCGTCTACTTGGGAAGGAGAGCATCATCCAAGTGCTTTTCCTCCAACCATAGACCAGCGGTGCCCCACATAGTTTCCTACCCGGAAGCGACCCTACCCTTCACAGAAGGTATAGATATAAGGAACCATTAGGTTTTCCATCTAAGTATCTAGTGTTGTGTCCTTCATAATGTCTCATGGTCACATAACTATAGATCCACTCTAACTATGTATTACCCTACTAGAGACATTATGCCATCTGGAGCACAGTGGACCGACAATGCATGCAGAGATGGATGTATTACTTTGGCCAAATATTTACATACATAAACATTTCACAATGAACGTTGTCATATGTCCACCACCTCGACTCGACTTAGAAGCTGCCTCATCCTACAGTAGATATAATTTGATCTTTCATAGTCTCAGATAAATAATTTCAATACTATCTTAGTCCATCCCTTGGACATTCGACTCCTATCTTGGGAGCACATTCAATAATGTTTCATTACTTTTGCAACAAGGAACCTGTGACTCCACGTCACTCTATTCTTGTACTTTCATAATGACATAAGTTCAATCATGTTTTTGACTACTGACCTTACCAAGTTGATGAATACATTGTTTGCCTTATCCCAAGGTTTACTCTCAATTTATGTCATCTAGAAGGGTACTATCAATGGTCCACTAGGTCGATTCTATTAAAAAGATTCTATCTCAAGGATTCTACGTGAGTTTTTGATACCATAAACTTAGCTTATGAGGCCTTTCCATTCACAAAAAGTTGGCATTCATTTGTATTTAAACACAAGAGTTCATATAGGCATAGTGTTTGCACATATAAAATGATAAGTTTCAAGGAAGAATAACTTCTCCAAAAAGAACATGGCATGCATTTATTACTGCCAAGAAAATAATGCAACTTTAACTTATAACAAACACTCCTTCATCAACGAGGAGTCTTTATACCATTTATATGCATAACATGCAACAAGATTAACATAACAACCATTAAAACCAGTTGAGGGCTGCCGTTTGTTGACCTTGGGTTTAATATATTTATTAAGTGCACTTGGTACATATAAGGGTTTACAACTATTAATAGAGTTGTCATTACTCACATATGACCTGTTGGTGCATGCACCTGGAGTTAGGGTTTTGAGCTTGAAAATCTATTGGTCTTTTCATTTAAACCCTCAAAAATTTCTAAGTCTTTCAGCTGAAAAATGCAAAAAATAGTTGTATGTGCATGGCCGTTTGTATGTACAAGCAGGTTCAAATGTACATTCGGGCATATAAGATGGTTTGTATGTTCATTTGGCTTCTAAGGGTGCAAAAATGGTTGTATGCATTGTTATATGCATATCGGGTTCATATGTGCACTGAAGATTCTATCACAGATCCCCAGAATATTCTCTGCTTGTATGTGAAGGTTTGCATGTATATTGTCTTATACATTCGCCACATGCAAGCAAAAGATACATCGGCGGCATACAAGGAAGATATGCAAAGCAGAATGTACATCGGGTATATACAATGGAAAATGTATGAAGAGGTTGACATACATTCACTACAGTGAAAGGGTTCATTGGCCAGACAAGCATATCAGTGCCCCATGCAACAATCTCCCCGACGGCCAATGCACATACAAGAAGAAACATACAAAGTCAGATGTACAAAGGGTTTTGGCCAAACAAGCCTCATCGACGACTCAACAAATTGTTTCTCCGATGGCCGATATACAAGGGACCGATATACATTTGGTGGGGTCCGCGGGCATACAAAGGGGATTGTATGTGTTCAATCTACAAAGTAACATACAAGCACAACATATGAAGCCTGGAGTCTAAAAGTTATCAAATTGGGCCTGGCGGATACATACAAAAGGCAGGGTTGACAAGTTAAATGATTTCTTTATATGTTGCGGTTGTATGTATCTTCGATATACAATTGCACATACATTGTGAAATATACAATTGGCAGATGCAAGGTGGACGTGGCAAGGAAATTAACTGCATTTGTGAAATGGGTCAAGTCCGCTGTTGTATATTGGGATTGTATGTCCCCAATATACAAAGTGATATACAATGAAAGATGCAAGGGTAAAGGTACAAGCCAGATTTCAACCTGCTTGTAAATATCACTTGAAAAATCATCACAATCAGCTTCATTTGCTAGGCAAATCAAGGCATTCTCCTTTATAGCAGAGTCATCATTACCCTGGAATGAGCATAAATAGGGACAATAGGGGTGTGAGTGCTTTGACATTCATTTTCAACATATAAATTATATCTTTCATTAACATTGGGGACCACAGGGCAACAATTTTTTTTTAGAGAAATAACCCCTTTGAATTCCATACCTCCAATTGTTTTCAATGTCTATTGCAAATTGATATGCTTGATGCAATGTAGTGGGCTCCTTATCTCTCAATCTATAACTCATTTTTTTATCAAATGCTCCCAAATAGACCACTAGGTACAATGCATTATTAGGTCTCATGCATTCTGGAATCCTTTTCAATGTCTTCATAAATCTGAGGTTAAAGGCTGGAACTAACTCATCATTTTCAATATGGATATACATGAAATCACTGATAACTGCATATTCAGATATGCTTTCACCATATTGTTCTAGAAATGCAGATTTTAATTCTTGCCAAGAGCTGATAGAGTATGCCGGAAGGTAGGAGAACCAGTCCCTTGCATCTTCAACTAGATATTGAACAAATAATCTCATAACTACATCTTCATGGTCAACCTCGAAGTCATCTGTTACATTTCTATACTATTCCAAGTGTCTCTCAGCTGATTCATCCTTTGCACCATTGAATTTAGGCAAATACTTTCTGATTTTATTGGGAATAACATTTGGGTAACCACGAATGCTATTGAAATTGATGGGCTTATATCTGTCAATGCTGAAACTTTTTTTATTACATGGTTGGGATTGATTATTATACATTATTGCATTTGACACCTCACAAGGGTGCATGGGCTGATAATACATCTCTATGTGTTCTTTGCAACCCTCTTCTCAACTTAGATTTTTAATCAATGACCTTAGGCCTTTAAAATATAAATTGCTGTTTCAAATTTCCTAAAGTCCTCTAAATGAGCCTTTTCAACAACATTGCATACTTCACTTGAAAATACAAACTATGTTCTCAACAAATATAAAAGCATGCAATCTCTCACCAACATTTCCCTTTTAACAAGTGCTATTTCACCAAATAGCGAATCCTTTAAAACCTATAAAAAATTACCTGGATATGTTGCAGCAGTTGCAAACTTCCTTTCCTTGACTGAAAGTATGAAAATCTAACACATCTTGTGTCTTTTATTAGGTTCTTTGTGTGCAGATTTGCCACCTCCTTGTAGAGGAATGAGCTTCAAATAACTTGAAGCTGAAAGTTCATTTCTTTTCTTTTTTGGGTTCTCCAACAGCAGAGCCACATCTACAACTTTTCAAGTTTACTGCAACAAGGCATTTCCAGGTCTGATTCTTCAATCTTTTTAGACTCTTTTCAAGAATATGGCATTGGTCCCTAGCGGAGTCACCACTTACAATTAGGAATTGTTTTCTTTTAAACCAAGGTTCTTACACAAAGCAGTCCCCAGTGGAGTCGCCAAATCTGTTGTTTCTTTCTCTCCGAATCGGTAGAGGGTTTGCCAATTCCAATGTGCAAGCAGATTCGGCTAACAAATACAAGAGGTTGCTTGAGCTGCCTCCCCTTCACTTCTAGTTCTGCTGCACCAAGGGGGGTATCCCTATAGATAAAGATTTGATCAGTGACTCGCCCAATGACAAAAAGATTTAGCTTTACAACAACAGGCAGAATACTCTCATATTTAGACCAAGATTTGGATGATAGATCACAAGGCTGACATTGTTCTTGGACATATCTAATTGGTTAGGTATGAGAGTATGCAAGGGTCCTATTTCTACACCTACAAACTAACAGGTTGGAAATATGAAATGATTTGTTTAATGTTTTGGATGCAAGACAGGGGTTTTGGAAACATAACACAACATAGGGAGCAGACTGGTGCCTATCTTAGGGCAAGGAGTCAACTAGATGTATACAAGAGAATGATTTGCACTAGCATGTGAGTTTCAAGGGGTTAGGACTGGTATTTGCCTTACAAACGCCACCCAAGAATGAGTATTTAACTACCTCTACTTATAAATATCCCAGCTGACATACATTCTTCATCATACTTGACCTAAAATAATTTAATCCATTCCTTGAATGGAAGTTAGAGATCAAGCATGTGATAGAGCAAATCTATATCCTAGAATCTAAGAAACCCTTAGCAACCAGATTCAAAAGAAGGGATGCATACAACAAATGGAGACAAACAGCGAAACACATGCAGAGAATGCATTTTTCATATAAAACAACGATGAAACTGAACATATGTGTGAGGTGCACTCAGATGCAACTCATAAACTCCAACAGAGATAAAACAACCAAGAAAGGCTTTGTTCTTCGTTTTTTTCCCAAAAATGCCCAAATCTTCAACAACCTAAATGAGTAACACAGTTTGCATTTTATAGCAAGATTGTGTACTCAGCAATAATTACAAGGCATTTTTCAAAATCTTGCCAAATACATTGCACCATCAGAATGGCGCCCAAAAATATTCAATGCGGCAAAGAGAAGAAGGAGGAAGGGCAGGTGAAGTCGGGATCTGCACCACTGCTTGAAGATTTCCTCCTTAAAGATGGTAGCTGGCAAGTCAATCCATTGTTCCACACCTCTGCAAATCACCATTAATGGCCAACGTACCTGCAACCTTCTTGGAAACGCAACAACAAATGCATAAGAGATTTTCCCACCTGAAAGACCAGCTGCAGATACAAAGAAAATCCCAAGCCTTCTGGAAATTTAAAATAGGCTATTGATTTCCTCCCTATCGCCAAGATCTGCGGCCTCAAATCATTTTAAAAAGTCATCAACCAATCAAATTGCGCCACGTAGGTATCCTTTTGCTATCGCTGACTTTTCCCTCTCTTATGTTGCCTTTTTCGCCACTTACATGCAATTGTATGTAAGATTGTATATACATACAATCGCAAACATACAAGGCGGACCCCAAATCCTTATAGAACAAATTGCAATTATATTCGAGTTCGGCTTGTATCCTCCTTTCTTGTACATTTCCTTGTATATTGCATATACAAATGCAACATACAACCCCCAGACTTCACCACAATTATGAGGCAGATTGGAAATACTTTGAAATCTGGCTTGTATCTTTACCCTTGCATCTTTCATTGTATATCGCTTTGTATATTGGGGACATACAATCCAATATACAATGACGGACTTGACCCCTTTCACAAATGTAGTTAATTTCCTTGCCGCGTCCACCTTGCATCTGCCAATTGTATATTTCACAATGTATGTGCAATTGTATATTGAAGATACATACAACCGCAACATATAAATAAATCCTTTGACTTTTCAACCCTGCCTTTTGTATGTATTTGCCAGGCCCAAATTGATAACTTTTGGAATCCGGGCTTCGTATGTTGTGCTTGTATGTCACTTTGTAGATCGAACACATACAATCCCCTTTGTATGCCCGCAGACCCCACCAAATGTATATCGGTCCCTTGTACATCGGCCATCAGAGAAACAATTTGTTGAGCCGCCGATGAGGCTTGTTTGGCCGAAACCCTTTGTACATCTGACTTTGTATGTTTCTTCTTGTATGTGCATCGGCCGTCGGGGAGACTACTGCATGGGGCGCTGATATGCTTGTTTGGCCGATGAACCCTTTCACTGTAGCGAATGTCTGTCAGCCTCTTCATACATTTTCCATTGTATATACCCGATGTACATTCTGCTTTGCATATCTTCCTTGTATGCCGACGATGTATCTTTTGCTTGCATGTGGCGAATGTATAAGACAATATACATGCAAACCTTCACATACAAGCAGGGAATATTCTGGGGATTTGCGACAAAATCTTCAGTGCACATATGAACCCAATATGCATATAACAATGCATACAACCATTTTTGCACCCTTAGAAGCCGAATGAACATACAAACCGTCTTGTATGCCCGAATGTACATTTGAACCTGCTTGTACATACAAATGACCATACACATACAACTATTTTTTGCATTTTTCAGCCAAAAGACTTAGAAATTTTTAAGGGTTTAAATGAAAAGACCAATAGATTTTTAAGCTCAAAACCCTAACTCCAGGTGCATGCACCAACATAGCCTTCGGCCATATCTATTCACAATTTCATGGTATAATAACACCGACAATATGTGTCAATACCCCTTCTTAGGCTCTAACACAGTCATCATAAGATGACACCCTCTCAGGTTCTAACACAATCATCATAAAATAGTAATAGTGTGACTTCAAAAGTATAAAGATAGTTTATATTCTTGCCAAACAGTACACAGTAGGTTTTGCAGGCACAACACACATGGGCTACAACCTCCACACTAGCCCAGTAGCGCCATATAGCAATGGTTGCATATGATAACACAAGAAGGCACTTGTAGCCTCAAAAAACAATAATAATAGTTTAAACCCACATTATTGACACAGTATTAAACATTATAAACATAAATGGCCTCGAAGGCCATTAATCAATAACTTATGACTACTATGAGCTGACACCATCGACATACTTTGATAGCAGAGATATATATATCCACAATAAACTATCGAATTCAATTCGATATGCCATAGTTTTCATACCTGAAAGGTAGACATAGTTGTGGATTGGTTGTTGTTGAATAGCTCCTATGCATACATAGTGGCAGAGCTTGTTTGCTTCGCTGCTACTGCTGTAACAGGGTTATCACCCTCGGGTCTCGAAACTATCTCCTCTCTTTTGATACCACCAATAAAAAACATGTAAAAAAAGTCTCTCCAAACTAGTATCCATCGATACCTTGCATGCATTTGCAAAATCGTTTATGCATGTCCATAGAGTCTGCCATCTTGCGGGATCCCATGGATCCACTCAGCCCATCATGGAGAGGGGTCCACAAAATGGGCTCGCGTATGGGTATCACTCAGCCACCACTCTCTCTCTCCACTCCTCGCAAGTGGTGGCTGGCCGAGTGCCACAGATAAACATGAATAATATTTAATACTAATATAATGTTGATACCAAAACTGCTTGACCTCTAATGAGGTTAAAACAATTATAACATATATAATTCCCTTACATGGAATTAAGGATTAACAAATAAATCAAGGTGTTATTAATGTTAACACCATTAGAAAGATGACACATTCTTAAAATACGACTTCGGGGTCAAGTACCACTCCCCCTTATAGCCATGATCACAACAAGTAGAATATATAAAGAAATAATAATCACAAATCTTAATACGGAAATGGATAAGGGATCAAAGGAGTTCTCGACAACTTATCGAGATCGTCAAATGACTCAAATGGACGTTCTGTGAACATCGTCATTTAGTCAAATCGATGTAGAAGGCATCAAGAAAATTCAAATTTTCATACCGACATAGAAATGAAAATGACTAACAAGGAGAGATGCAACTCACTCTAACTTGCAAGGATTCTTAAGGATGAAAGTTCGATACTTAGATGGCAATTTGACCCTTTTCCCAACATCTATCTCTTCCTCCTGGATGATCCTCTCCTTTCGTCTTTGAAGGAAGATTCTTTTCCTAATCATACTCACCATTATAAAATCATGATTAATGTATCATCATCTGATTCGCAAATCATAACAATTATATAATCATTTCAACATGTAATCTCATGTCTAACTAACATTAGTTAGTATTCACATAATCAATGTCGATCAAATATGATATTTTCCACAAACATCTAATCATTAAACTATGATTAATCATCCTGATTACCACACAAAAGCAAGATTAAGCTAATTTATAAGTTTGGGATGTAACATATCTCCCCCCATAAGAATCATTCTCCCCGATGATTTAATGTCTTCTGAATCAATCAACATGATAAGAAAAGTGTTGTGTGAGCATAGTAAAAAGTTTTTCACAAGAGATGGGGAAATCTCGCATAAATATCCTCATAGTTTTCCCAGGTGGCATTTTCCTTTGCATATTGGTCCCACTGGACCTTGCATTGAGTTATCTCTTTGTTACGTAAGTGTAGCTTACGTGTTTCGAGCACCTTGATGGGCTCGTTCATTACCACCCCTGGGTCCTTCACCTGTATATCATTCTAATCAAGAATAGGGATATGATTATCTCTAGAATTTTTTTTTTTTCAAATAGGAAACATGAAAAACATTATGCATCATGGCAAGGGTTGGCGGTAGAGCAATTTTGTATGCGACTGGATTGACCTCTTCGAGAACTTTGAAGGGACCCACGTATCTAGGAGCCAATTTGGATGTCTTCCCAAATTTAATGGAGCTTTGTTGAGGTTTTACCATCAAAATGACTTTTTTTTCCCACTGAGAAATGTCTTTCGATGCATTTAGCATCCACATAAATTTTCTACCTATCATTGGCTTCCGCTAGCCTTTTCTTAATCAGATGGACTTGCTCTTCCATTTATGATAGAATTTCTAGACCAAGGCTAACCCTATCTTCTAGATTGTCCCAACTTATAGGGGTTCAACACTTTCTTCCATATAATGCTTCAAATGGAGCCATCTTAATTGCAGAATGATAGGAATTATTATATGCAAATTCCACTAGAGAAAGATAATCTTCCCATTTGTATTGTTGGTCCATGCAATACATCCTCAATAAATCCTCCAGCATTTGGTTTACCCTTTCAGTTTGACCATCCATCTTAGGATGATAAGAAGAGCTTATGTTCAACTCAGTTCCAAGTGAAGAAAATAAGGTTTGCCAAAACCATGATGTCATTCGAGCATCCATATTTGAGATAATCTTCTAAGGAATGCCATGCAATCTGAAAATCTCTTGAACAAATTTGTGGGCTATGATAGGTGCCCCATCTGTCAAGTTCCCAGGTATAAAATGTGTGGCTTTGGTGAGTCTATCCACCACAACCAAAATAGTATTGTGCTTGTTCCTTGACATAGGAAGCCCTTGCACAAAGTCCATGCTTATGATTTGCCATTTCCACTCTGGAATCTCATGAGGGTATAAAAGTCCTGCCGGGTGATGGTGTTCCACTTTCACACTCTGACATTCTATACACATAGCTACAAAATTTGCAACATCGATCTTCATTTCTTTCCATTAATATAAGGGTTTCACATCAGTAAGTAACTTTGTTACTCCAGGATGTCCTGAATACGGTGCAAAATGAACCTCCTTCTGCACTGTATTCCTTAACTCCACGAAGTTAGGTACATACATCCTTCCTTTATACCTTAATAACCCATCTGGTTCAAAGTTAAATCCATCATATTTCATATTTTGGGGATTCTCCAAAAGGGTCTATTTTACCTACTCGTAAAACTCATCTCCCTTCAACTTTTGTAGTATCTAATTCTTAAAATCAGAATGTATGGAGATCATTGAGGAGATATGTCTTCTCCTACTCAAGGCATCTACCACTCGATTATCCTTTCCTTGAATATATTTAATCTTGAAATCATAATCCGATATAAACTCCAACCATCTTTTTTGGCGAGCATTTAGATGTGGCTGAGTAAATAAATATTTGAGCCCTTGATGGTCTATTTTCAGCTCAAAGGGTTTTCCGAGCAAGTAGTGTCTCCACATTTACAATGCATGAATGACTGCTGCCAGTTCCAAATCATGCAGGACATAGTTTCTCGGATTCATATGCAATGACTTGTCCATCTTGGACTAGTACACCACATAAGCCTTCCCCTAAGGCATCAGTAATGGCTATAAATTGACCTTCTAGGTCAAGTACTTTCAAAACTGGTGCTGAAGTCAATTTTTCCTTCTATTGGTCGAGGGCCTCTTGAGACTTGTCTGACCACTCAAACTTCTTACCTTTCCTCTGCAAAGAAGTTACAAGATACATAATTTTTGGAAAGTTATTCACAAATTTCCTGTAGTTACCTGCAAGTCCCATGAAACTTTAGACCTCATGTACATTCTTTAGTACCGATCATATTCCAAAATGGCTTTAATTTTACTTGGGTCCACAGCTATTCCCCTAGCTAAAATTATGTGGCCCAAATATTGTACTTCCCTTTGAAAGAAAGTACACTTAGAGAGCTTACCATACAATTTATGCTTTCTCAACCTCTAGAGAACAATCCTTAAATGCTGAAGGTGTTCTTCTTCATTCTTAGAGTAGATTAGGATGTCATCAAGAAAAAATAGGATGAACTTGTCCAATCAATCCTTGAACACACTGTTCATTAGGTTCATAAACACTGCAGGTGCATTTGTTAATCCAAAAGGTAGGACAATGAACTCATAATGTCCATACCTTGTTTTAAAGGTTGTTTTATGGATGTTCTCATCCCTCAACCTCAATTGATGGTACCCAGACCGAAGATCGATCTTGGAAAACATAGTTGCTCCTCTCATTTGATCGAATAGATCATCAATGCGGGGCAACATATATTTATTCTTAATTGTTTTCTTATTTAACATGCGGTAATCAATGCATAATCACAAGGTACCATCTTTCTTTTTCACAAATATTATTGGTGCTCCCCAGGGTGACACACTGGGTCTAATCAGTCCTTTATCCAACAATTCCTGTAATTGAGCCTTTAACTCCATTAACTCTATAGTAGTCATTTTGTATGGAGCTTTAGATATAGGCTTTGATCCTGGAATTATATCTATGGAGAAATCAAAAGATCTTTTAGGAGGTAACCCCGGTAGCTCATCCAGAAATACGTCCTCAAAATCTCTAAGAAAAGAGTACCTATCCATATATGATCTCTCATGATCTATGGACTCCCTCTTCCCAACTCCATTGAGTTTTTGAGATTCATAAAACATTAAATCATCTTGGAAATTGGTTTCCTCAAAACCATTTAGTTTTTCCATTTTGACAGCAAAAAGATGACATCTTTTTCTTTGAGCTCTTTTCATTTGTAGGGCAAAAATTTGTCTTAGTTTGACTTCCCTAGGGTTCCACTTCGGTGGAGAAACTTGGAAGTTCAACCTTAGCCTCAAACAAGCATTGCTCTACTTGAGCCTTGGTTTGGTTTGCATATTCCACTAACCAAGTGTTTTTCATGTATCCATCCTTTCCAGAAATTTTACTTAAATCAAAACTAAATTTGGGAGACTAGATAAAATGCATGTAGTTTCTATGGGAGTAATTTGGTATTCGGCCTGCCTATTGTCCAAGGCTACATGAATGCATTGCTGGAACACCGCCTGCTGAGAGGGCAAAGGGTTTCCTCGTGGCTGTGCTCCTTGTGTCTTGTTAGGAGATTGGTTGGCGTAATGATCTTTGCCACATGTATAGCACACTCCCATAGGTCCTCGCCTTTCCCAAGGTTTAGAATTGTCTCCATTTTTCTTGGAGTGGTTATTGCCCTTCTTTTCCCCCTTGGAATCGATTTGCTTATTCTTGGCCCCTTTATCATTTTTCTCAGTATAATCCTACTTTTTCCCCTTTTTCTTAGAAGATTTGGAGGATTGGGACCAATTATACCTCTTTCGGTTCCTTTCCCTGTAATCAGACATAGCTTTCAGTTTTTTTTCCTATTTGATGGCCTTCTCATAGACCTGGTCCATTGAAGTGGGACCATGCACATCAACCTCACCCCCAATCTAGGTGTTCAATCCCATTATAAACTTTTAGATGTGAAATCTCTCATCTTGTTGGTATTGCGGCACATACTTAAGTAGGCGAGTGAACTTTTCCCAGTATTCGTTCGCAGTTAGATCTCCCTGTCTCAGATTTTGGAAATCTATAAACTTTTGATTATAGAACAACTGAAGCAACCATCTTTGCCTAAAAAGTTCCACAAACCCGTCCCATGTTAGACTTGTAGACCTCAAGCCTAACTCCATCTTTTTGTTCATCCACCATCTGGATGCTTCACCCACCAATTGGTATGCTCCCCATACTGCTTTAGTAATCTTAGTGTAATTTCTTATTTTGAAATACTTTTCCATCTCCATAAGCCATGCCTCCACGGCATCTCTGCTTACAAACCCATCGAACTTGGGAGGCATAACCTTTTTCATGTCCCAGGATAATTCCAAAGCCATATGGCTTCTTCTATCCTCTTCTTGTCTGGCCTCATAGTTATTCTCTCCATGCTCACTTTGGGTGGTGTCATTATGATGTACCTCACCATCACCCCCATAATAGGCTTCCTGCCCGGGTCCTTGCCAACCCCTGACCTCTTACTCAAGAGTTCCAACTCTCGCTCTTGTCTCTTGAAGCATAGCGAGGATCTGGTCGAGTTTAGATTCAAAGTGCCCTGAAGGTTGCCCTTCATCCTAGCTATCTCCCATTCTGGTTCTTATCTGAACATTATTGCAATCTACTTCTTCTGAACTTTGCAGATTAATCATGGATTAGTTTTCCATATCATTGAATCCATTCATAATATAAATCTATTCTCATTCATGTAATCTTTAACAAGAAAGGAAAGATTTGCTAGAATTTTTCAATTCCATTATAATTTTCCATGGATTACATATAATCCATCCAAAATTATAAAATTTTGTTTACATCTTGCTCTTGCAAGTCATTATCAGATTGGGATACCTTCCCATGTTCATTTATCAACCTTGAGATTTATCACATTAGTTTTAGGAGGTGGGCGTACTCATAGGTACTCATCCACAACTTACTTATTAACATTAAGATCATTAGGATTACTTTCCATGACCGGTCCCTTAGGTGCAGAGGGTTATGCTGACTCGTTTTTAGAATTAGGAGCAGCAATCCTAACTACTTTCCTCAACTCCTGCTTGATGCATTTAACAACATCAACGAAGGTCTCATCATCAACCAACCATGCACCTACCAGGGAACCAGTTTGTTCAAGGGGTTTCATTCTTGAGTCTCGCTCACTCAAGACCTTAAGGTAACGTAGGTAGTTTCCTGTTACCTTCTTTCTGGGTGTCGTTCTTATCCTTACCATTCTGGCATAAGAACATCCAAACATTAGCAACCATTAATGTTGGATAATGATAATCATTATGTAGTGAGCTCATAGGTCCATGTATTGAACCCAGTAGCTTTGATACCATATGTAACATGACTTCTCACATTACCCATATAAATACCCATAATTAATCATCTTAACTAAGAGCAAGAATGCATCATGATTAACATAATCATATTTAAACAAGAATGAATTAGTTACATCATACTAATTAAGCATGTTATTCTTTTCCAAAACATAACAAAACTCAGAATTATAATATCTAATGATACCTCAATAGTGAATGATCTTCACTATACATGTATAAAGCTATGCTCAAGGCATCAAATATAGAAATATACATAATAACTGATTATCAAGTCATATAAAGAAAAACATTATATTTGGAACTTTGACATCTGTCTTCATAAGCCTCAGCTTGTCTTCTGCTTGGGAAGGAGAGCATCATCCGAGTGCTTTTCCTCTAACCACAGACCGACGGTCCCCCGCACAACTTCCTACCTAGAAGTGGTCCCACCCTTCATGGAAGGTATCTGAGTATTTGGTGTTGTGTCCATAATGTCTCACAGTCACACAACTATAGATCCACTCTAACTATGTATGACCCTACTAGAGACATTATGCCATCTAGAGCACAGTGGACCAACAATGCATGTAGAGACGGATGCATACTTTGGCCAAAGATTTACATACATAAACATTTCACAATAAATGTTGTCATATGTCCACCACCTCAACTTGACTTAGAAGCTTTCTCATCCTATAGTAGATATAATTTGACCTTTCACGGTCTCAGATAAATAATTTCAATACTATCTTAGTCCATCCCTTGGACATTTGACTCCTATCTTGGGAGCACATTCAATAATGTTTCATTGCTTTTGCAATAGGGAACTTGTGACTCTACGTCACTCTATTCTTGTACTTTCATAATGACATAAGTTCAATCATGTTTTTGACTACTGACCTTACCCGGTTGATGAATACAATGTTTGCCTTATCCCAAGATTTACTCTCAATTTATGTCATCTAGAAGGGTACTGTCAATTGTCCAATAGGTTGATTCTATTAAAAATATTCTATCTCAAGGACTTTACGTGAGTTTTTGATACCATAAACTTGGTTTATGACACCTTGCCATTCACAAAAAGATGGCATTCGTTTGTATTTAAACACAAGAGTTCATATAGGCATAGTGTTTGCACATATAAAATGATAAGTGTCAAGGAAGAATAACTTAAAAGAACATGGCATTAATTTATTACTACCAAGAAAACAATGCAAATTTAACTTATAACAAACCCTCCATCAACGAGGAGTCTTTATACCATTTATATGCATAGCATGCAACAAGATTAACATAACAACCATTAAAACCAGTCGAGGGCTGTCGTTTGTTGACCTCGAGTTTAATATATTTATTAAGTGCACTTGGCACATATAAGGGTTTACAACTATTAATAGAGTTGTCATTACTCACATACAGCCTTCGGCCATATCTATTCACAATTTCATGGTATAATAACATTGACAATATTAGATACCCCTTCTCGGGCTCTAACACAGTCATCATAAGATGACACCCTCTTGGGTTCTAACACAATCATTATAAAATAGTAATAATGTGGATTCAGAGGTATAAAGATAGTTTATATTCTTGCCAAACAACACACGGTAGGTTTTGCAGGCACAACACACATGGGCTATGGCCTCCAAATTGGCCGAGTAGCACCATATAGCAATGGTTGCATATGATAACACAAGGAGGTACTTGCAACCTGAGAAAACAATAATAACAATTTAAACCCACGTCATTGACACAGTATTAAACATTATAAACATAAACAGCCATGAAGGCCATTAATCAATAAATTTATGACAGCTATGAGTCGACACCGTCGACGTACTTTGATAGCAGAGATATATATCCAAAATACACTATCGAATTCAATTCGATATGCCACAGTTTTCATACCTGAAAGGTTGACACAATTGTGGATTGGCTATTGTTGAATAGCTCCTATGCATACACAGTGGCAAAGCTCATTTGCTTCTCCGCTACTGTTGTAATAGGGTTATCACCCTCAGCTCTTGAAACTATCTCCTCTATTTTGATACCACAAAAAAACATATCAAAAGAAAGCCTCTCTCCAAACTAGTATCCATCGATACCTTGTATGCATTCACAAAACTGTTTATGCATGTCCATAGAGTCTGCCACCTCGCGGGATCCCATGGATCATCCACTCAACCCATCATGGAGAGGGGTCCACAAAATGGGCTCGAGTATAGGTATCACTCAACCACCACTCTCTCTCCCCACTCCTCGCGAGTGGTGGCTGGCCGAGTGCCACAGATAAACATGAATAATATTTAATATTAATATAATGTTGATACCAAAAATGCTCGACCTCTAAGGAGGTTAAAATAATTATAACATATATAATTCCCTTACATGGAATTAACGATTAACAAATAAATCAAGGTGTTATTAATGTTAACACCATTAGAAAGATGACACATTCTTAACATACGACTTCGTGGTTGAGTACCACTCCCCCTTATAGGCATGATCACCACAAGTAGAATATATAAATAAATAATAATCACAAATCTTAATACAGAAATGGATAAGGGATCAAGGTAGTTCTCAACAACTTGCTGAGATTGTCAAACGACACAAATGGACGTTCTGTGAACATCATCATTTAGTCAAATTGATGTAGAAGGCGTCGAGAAAAATCAAATTGTCATACTGACACATAAATGAAAATGACTAACAAGGAGAGATGCAATTTACTCTAGCTTGCAGGGATTCTTAAGGATGAAAGTTTGATACTCAGATGGCAATTTGACCCTTTTCCCAACATCTATCTCTTCCTCCCGGATGATACTCTCCTTCCGTCTTCGAAGGAAGATTCTTTTACGGATCACACTCACCATCATAAATCATGATTAGTGTATCATCATCTGATTCACAAATCATAACAATTAAATAATCATTTCAACATGTAATCTCATGTCTAACTAACAATAGTCAATATTCACATAATTAATGATCAAATCTGATATTTTCCATGAACATCTAATCATTAAACTATGATTAATCATCATGATTACCACACAAAAGCAAGATTAAGCCAATTTATAAGTTGGGGATGTAACAGTCATTCATAGATTCGCTCCCTCTTGATGTCATCAAACTCCTTTTGAAAATTCAACATGATATATTTGAAACTCATATTGCTAACATCTTGAGGTTGCTCAGTAGGGTAGATATGATGATTAGGGACGAAGTGGTCTTCTTGGGGTTGAAAATATGCATGATTAGACTACCAAGAAGATAAAGCTTGGGTGGGAGGGAGGTAAGCATCATGAGGATGATGATATTCTGTAGCGGGTGTACATGGCATAAAAATAGAGGTGTTTTGGGCTTGAAATTGTTGGTATGGAGGCCAATGACGTGTATTTTGACAAGGTGGAGATGAATAACCATAGCTTCCATAATAGTTTGATATAATGGAGCATTAAAACTTATAAATCATTCAAACAACATGAAATAAGAGCAAGCAGATCTGCCCCTCTGAGAAATGAGCTCATACCATAGAGTCGCCAGGTGATTTGGGAGCCCCGAAGGCTGGAAAAGACCAAGAGCATCATCGAACTCTAATCTTTGATGAATATTTGAATAAATGGACTGCTTAGACTAGGAGACTAATCAATAGAGTCACCATTGTGTTGAAGAAGGCTGTCCCAAATGGCAAGGTACATTGAAGAACAAACCAAATCTTTCAATGGATGATAAAGCTCATCAAATTGGTCCCACCGGGCATGCCAGAAACTATTATCACCTGGAATTGCACCCTGCTTGAAGCCTGTTCAAGCATTCCAATGACACAATGGGACTGATCTCAAGGTGTGGGACCTTGCAGATGAGATTGAACTTCTAGAGAAGGTTGGTTCCTCATCCTGAGCTTAAGGCTCAGAGAAAATAACTAAACCTATGCTACTGATCACCAGGGAAAAGGGGAAGAAGAGAATGAAATTAAAAGGGAGGTGATACACCAAGATTTAAGGTGTTTAGCTGAAACTAACCTAGCACAGTGATGATCTCAAATGCTAAAGGGGACTCACACAGACTCATGCAGGTTCAAACACAGGTTAAGGCAAAAAGATAAAACTATAAAAGGGACCACTTTATCTACAATACGTAACTTGCATCTATCAAATAAACACAGTGTAAGAATAATGAGAGAGGCAAAAGTATCAATTTATATTGATCATAGAGGCTAAATAGCCATTACAAAAGAAGAAAAAATTTGTTGCAGTGGAAATAAACACAAAATAATGATTTACATTCATAGGTGAACAACAAATAGAGACATCAAAGATTCAGAATCAAACACAATGCATCAAATCCAATCAGTTCTTGTAAAACATACAAGGTCTACGACTACAACAAATTCATCTACCCATGTGATGACCCAGAGAATAGCTAAACAACATAAATGCATATTCAACATATGCATATATATAGCTTTTTCATCACTGTGCAGCCTCAAATGTTGAAACTTAATCAACCGTATCCCCATGCTGCATTAAATTTGGCCCATGGCCTTGCCAGAAAATCTGCACAATTTGAGTGTTGTCCATATCATGGCGTGTCTGCAAAACTTGCAGAGGAGGATCGCCCACACATCTAGGTACTTGGCACATTAATGAGGGAAGACTTGAATCTTTGGAAATCTATCTCTTAGTAGCTGCATTACCTATTTCATTCACTTTGTCCTCCTTTTGTATTGGTGCATTGAAGATCTTCACTGTTTCAACTACCTATATGACTTTGGCCTGCAACGTTAATTGTTGGGTACCTATTCACTTGCTTCATCCTACAATCATGGTGTGATTTTAGGCACTCAGGAATTGTGCCTTTCAGAAACTTAAAAAGTGTTTAATATTTTGAATATGCTTTTGGCACCTTTTGATTTTTTGAATTCCTGCCTTGCCAATTTTAATCTTTCATCTTTTGATTTATCAGGTCATTTGATATTTGATTTTATCTCTTTTCTACATTGGGCTCTTCTCCTTCATCACCCACTTCACCTGTCGGTGAACTCCCCAGTCAGCGAACCATCAGGTTCACGAACTATCTGTTTAGCCAACCCTTCTTTCTTCTCTTTACCTTCCTTTTCTTTCTCTATTCCCTTTGACGGTGAATTTTATTTTTTGTGAACCATTTCCACTTCACCTTCTGCTTGATCAGTGATTCACGACCTCCACAAACCACTTCTCTCTCCTTGCTGGCAGGTTGTCCTGTCGGTGAACTTAGCCGTCAGCAAACTAAGAGGTTCACAAACTTTCCCTTTCACCGACGAACACTTAGCTCTTTTTCCTGCTTCTATTGCTTTCCTTTATCTTTCCCTTCATTGTTGGCTCTTCCACCTATCGACGAAACTCTTAGTTGGCAAACTTGGTGGTTAACGAACTGCTAAGTTTTCTGTTAACTTAACTCTTTCTTTCCCCTGCTTTAGTCAACAATTTCCTCCATCTTCTTTTCTTTCTCTATTCCCTTTGAAGAAAACCTTCTTGCTTTATCGGTAATTTCATTGATCGACGAACCTACCGATTGGTGAACTTTTCAGTTTGCCAACTCTCAAGTTTTTTGATAAGGAAAAAGACTAAGGTAGAAACTTAGAAATTTTTTGGATTTTGAAGGGGGACTTTCTTCCATTTAGGCTTTCTCAGATCGGATAATTTTGATGGAAGGAATGCAAGATTTTGGGGAATCTGGGCTAATCTGGCACCTTAGGGAAAATGATCGAGGATTGGGCCTCAGACCTTCTCCCTTCCAACTTCAAACAAGAAAGGGGAAGTGAAAACCCCTAATTACCAATGTCCAAATGACTTAGAAACATTGGAGCTCATTGGGCTTTGGAAATCACACCTTCCGCTTGACACCTACAAAAGGAAAAAGGAAGAGGAACCTCCCGACCTTTGATGCCCAAAACACTTAAAAGAATGTGAAGCTTTAGCGAACTTCAGTGATCGGACCTTCTACTTTCCGCCTGCAAATAGGAAAGAGGAAGAGGAACCTCCTGACCTCCGATGCTTGAAAGACTTAGAACTTTTGGAGCTCGTTGGGCTTCAGCAATCAGACTTCTGCTTTCTGCCTGCAAAAAGGAAAGAGGAAGAGGAACCACCTGACCTTTGAGGCTTGATAGAATTAGAACTTTTGGAGCTCGTCGAGCTTCAGCAATCGAACTTCTGCTAACTGGCTGCTTAGAAGAAGGAAGGTCGCTGCTCCGACCTCCGACGCCCGAAAGACTTGGAACTTTTGGAGCTAGCGAAGCGAAGATTTCAGAGCTGACAAGAATGGCATGATATAAGAGAGAACTCTGAAACTCTAAAGTTCTAAAAAGGAAAATTGTCTAGGGAGAAAACACTTAGAAAATTTTAGGATTTTGGTGATATTTTCAACAAGTTTGGGGATCCTTGGGCTATTTGGCTTGAAGGTAAAATACGACAACAATTATTTTACTTGAATGGTTAGAAAATAAGATTCACATGGTAGGATTGTAACTAAAAACCCCAGAATTAAGAAGTAACAATTGAACATTAGGGGAAAGTGTAACAATAAAAATTGCACACCCTTACAATTTCATGTTATTTTTTGCACTCACTTTGGTCTCCATCCTTGTATAGTATGTTTTTAGGCTCATTTTAGCCCTTGTCTTAGCCTTTTCCTACCCACAATGCCATGTTTATGCTCGTTCTCTATCCTTTGTATTTATATTATGTAATTCTATTTAAGTTTTTTATTTTATTTATTATCTTAAGGTGTTTTAAAACTTCTAGAATCAAAGTCACCTGGACACGAGCACGACAAGCTAGTGTCCCATGATTGTCTGTCACCTAGTGACCATTTCTGAGCATTTTATGGCACCTTTCTATGTATGCACAAGTTTTTGTAATGCTTCTATCATGCCCAAACTACTCTTTTGACTTGAAATTTCTTTTCTTCCCTCTAAGCTTGCATTTTGAATCTTCTACTGAATCATTGTGAAAAAAATTGTATTCTCTATTATTCTCCCATGATGTCTTGAGCTCTGGTTATAAAAAATTCTTAGAAATCTTTACCACTCTTCACAAATTTCTTTGGAATTCTTCAATGAACAACGATATTATTGTGATTCTCCAAGCTTCATGTGAATAGTTTTTGAGCATTTGGCATATTTGTGAGGTTTTGGAACTACTATATTTCGTTGGGCCTTTTATTGGGGCCTTATTTTTTTGTTATGTAGCATTCATCTCTCTTCTTGGAGGTGATACCGTTCCTCTTCCACTCTTTTTACATTATTCTCTTAGTGTAAATCTATTTGTGTAGAAGGAACTTTGTGAGTTTCTCATTTCCTTTCATTTTTTTACACACACTAGTTTGCTTGGCCTATGTAAACCTTAGTGTTGTTATGGAGTAAAAAGTGGCCACATGCCTTTTTACCTCCTAGTTTAGCTCCTAGGTCCTATTTTCTTCATTATACATTATAATTGATCATCCTGAAGGAAATTACCTAACACCCATGACATTTTGGGACCCTTGGGACCTCCTTTATCTTAACCCTGACCTAATTTGGGCCCCTGGACTTGGGTGCCAACCACCCATGTCTCCCCTGATTGGTCAGGGCTAATTAATGGCATGTCAGCTTGGGCCCTTCTAAAATGTTCCTCCTTATCCGCTTTTGTGATTTAAATTCATAAATGTTAGCAGGAAAGCATATATACGTGAGTTTATGACTTCATTTTAAACCTAGATGGATAACATGAACTTATGATATTGGAGCAAAGAGCATTCAAGGTACTCATTGTGTTATTGTTACAGATTTGTGTTTGTATTTGTGTGTTTGTTGTAGATATGGCATTGTCATCCATCTCCTTATGAGTTGAAGAGATTTCATCCTCCTAAGGACTTCACCTCTAAGGTGACATCATTTCTATTTGAATCATTTCATCATATGGATTATCTTTAGCCTCTGCCCTGCAAGGGTATGCTCTCTCATTAACAACGGTGTTGGGAAATCTTGAATGCTAACTCAGGATTTGACTGAGGAAAATCCCTAAACACCACAACCCCCAAACCCCTCTCTTGTCCTCTTGTGTGTAGTTTACAGGTACAGGTTTCAGGAAAAGTGGAGCTACATGAAGGTAGTGTAGGAATTATAGTTTTGGGATCTGAAAACAGTTCTAGAATATTCCTCTGACTGGACTTGGACGGTTGCCACCTGTTTAGGGGAAAATTGGATTTGTTGATGTTCTAATGTTCAGATGTTTAAATCCTCCTTTCCACCTTACATTCAAGGATCTAGGGTCGAGTGACAAGCACTATCATACCCTAGGTCACTTGCAGATGTAGGGAAACTTGGATTAGGGATTTAATTATTAATTTTCCTTCTCTTATGTCCAATTAACCATTAAAACCCTAATTATGCAAATACGACAACAAATTAATGAAAGATGGAAAAAGCTCTTGCAGACAGGAATAAAATACCAAATCACAGAATACCTATTTTCAGAGTTCTGAAGCAGAATAGTCAAGGACACTGAAGCAGGCGCCCAAGTCTAAGGTACCTACTTTTTCACGGAATCCGGACCTCCTTCCGACACTGATCAGCCCTGTAACTTCTATTTTCAGAGATTTATCTGCAGAGGACACTAGAATGAGCACCCAAGTCTTGGAAGTGCTCCTGTGTCTGACTTTTCTGCAGATCCCAGATCCTTGATACCTGCCAATTCTTCCTGCAACTCCACTTTTCCCAAATACGAAACCTATAACTTGCAATCACAAGACTTGGTTTGGGGGTTGTGGTGTTTAGAGGCTTGCCTCAGTCAAGCCTCAGAGGACACTTAAGTCTCTGAACATTGTTGTCAGATAAAGAGTGCGTGCCCTTGTGAGGCAGAGGCAAAAAACCAAAGGAATCAATGATGAAAACACAATATTATGTCACCTTGTAGTGAATCTCTCATGGGAGGAAGATGCTCTTCATGCCACGAGGAAATTGATGCTCAAATCTACAAATATCAACACACCAAACACAAAAGTCTACTCTTGCAACACAATAGAAAGCCTTGAATCACCTTGAGAACACAATAGCTTGCTAGTAATCATCTAGTTTACAAATGAATGCATAATCATGCTTATATATGCAACTACAAGCACTCCCACCAAGATTTTAAAAATGAAAACTTACCGTGTCGGCAAAAGGACCTAATAACGGTCATAAATCGACACCTAGAAATTAGGGCTGCCCCAAAATAGGGCAGGACTAGGGCGCGGACGCCCAAGTCCTCCCCCCTATTTTGGACAGGGTATAGCTCAAGGGGTCCACCTAGGTCCAATTTGCCATGGAACCTAGGTCTCATTCCATCGAGATGCCAAAATATGAACTAAAATGTCCTAAATGCATGCTAAAGACCTGGGAGCTAAACCTTATGAGGGAAAAGCCCCCAAGGGGACATTTTCTGACATTACATTTAGCCCCCACTTTAATGTATGTATAAATACGAGGCCAATACATGCATTAAAGTAAGGTCACAAACACAACGAACACATCAAGCACGGAGAAGACATGCCAATCACATGGAAAACAGTAACAGGCACACAAAACATGGAGAAGACAGTTACAGTCACGCAGAACACGGAGAATACAGTCAATGCATAGAAGACACATTAATGCATGGAAGATAGAAATGATATCTTTTTTTTTCTTTTTCTCATATATATGAAATGCAAATGCAAGTATTGGAAAATAAACAAACCTCCCATAATACATGATGCACTACCTTAAGGCGCAAGTCTTTGTATATATGGGGCAACACACATGCAAGACATGCAAAACCTCCCCAAATGTAGGAAGCACTACTCGAGGGCGTTGGTCTCTGCATATGGGGCAACAAACATGCCACACAAAATAAACACACCAAAACACACACACTTGAAGACACAAAGAAAACACGACAGACAAGTGATGGAGTGTACCTATTTCTATGTCCAACACCATCTCAGGCACATTACAGGCACACACTAACGATTGAACTTCACCACAACAATCATTGAAGACATGCTTAAGGGTTGAGCTAGTCACATAACCACTCCCCGCCTCCACAGAGGACTTTTGAAAATGACAGGATGATGCAATCTGCTCCGAGAAATACACCATCCCTGCCTCCGTAGAGGGCTTAAGATAAAAAAGGATATACGCGATATCTTGCCTCTGCAGAGGGCTTACGTGATTGATTGATTGATTGCAAACAAACTCAGGATGCATGATGCACTACTCTGGGGCGCAAGTCTTTGCATCTGAGGTCAAACACATTGCTAACATCTATAACAGACAACTTACTTATATATGCCCCCACCTTAAGGTGGTTGATAGCAGTTATCGATATCAAGCATGTTAAGGTAGGAAGAAAAACACACAAGAAAACACTGACTTTCACAAAGCCCATGCCCCCCAGAGGTGACATGTACTTTATGATCACGAAATGTTCGCACAAACACATCCCTGCAAGAAACATGTTAGTGTCTACGAAATCGTGATAAACAACAACATCAATGCATATGATTAACTACACAAAGAGCCAAGGTTATACCATGAATTTAGAGTTCAAGGATAACCGTGGGGCTATATCACGAAGCTCTCTGAATCGAGTACCGCTAAGGCTAGATTCAAAGGCAAACAAAGGTGCACAGAGCAACAATATTGTTAAGGTTTGTAAATGCAATAGAAACATCATAAAATTCACTATGTAGAAAGCACGAGTACTTCCACTAGCCAAGCGTCGGATAAAATATACAACCCCATCGTCATATTAGGAACTAAGTCCATTTTTTGATTGCTCTCGAAAGGGACACTAGGTCCGCATCAATATAAATGTTTGTCGTCATCCGCCCGCTAGGTGGAAACACTAGAGGTGTTGGTTTTCCTTCTGAATCAGCATTAGGGTTTGCTAGTTCTAATGCACAGGCAGATTCAGCCAACTAAATACAGGAGGTTGCGTGAGCTCCTCCCCTTCACTTCTAGTTCTGTCGCACCAAGGGGGGTTTCCCTACTTGATAAAAGTATAACCTTGACTAGCTCAATGACAGAAAGATTTAACTTGACAGCAACAGGCAGAATACCCTCATGTAAGGACCAAGATTTGTATAACAAATCACAAGGTTGGCAACATTCTTGGACATAATGTCTGGTTGGGTATGAGAGCATGCAGGGATCCTAATCCTACTCCTACAACTAACAGGTGGAAGGATGAAATGGTTTGAAATGGTGTTTGGAGGGATGGGACTTCCCTAAACCCATTGAACAGACAGATTCCCAAACCAGTGCCTTATCTGGGCAGCAGAGTCATATCTAAGACTGTAAATGTCTCCCCATGACAACATAAATTCATATCCAGAGGACCTAAGAATAATGCTACTACCTAACAGCAACATGTCCAAGAAAGAGTATCATTAATGATCATACTTAACAGATCCTATGATGCAATCTATTTTCCTTTGTATCTGATCAAAAGCCTATTTAACCACTCCTTGAGCAGACGCAATAAATCAAACACACAGTATACATATACTGAAAAACTTGGAAGCCCTTGACAACCTTGTTTGAAAGGAAAACAAATGACATACAGGAGACAATCAGAAACAATACACACACAGGTGTTTTTCATTTAAAATCAATCTGCATAGAAGGCCATCACAGAGAAAATCATCATTTACAAGCCAAGATAGATTAGTACACCAGACTAAGGACCGAGTCTGTAGCAAAAAATGCCTTTCAAAATGTGAACACCTTATGTTCAGAGTCAGAGCAGAAAGCCCAAAAACATCCAACCTCTAAAAAGTAACACAGCCAAAACCATTTATACAGAACCGTGTACATTCAGCAATTAATTACATGGCCAAAAGTCAAAAATTCGCCAGATACATTCCTTCCATTTGAAAATGGCCTCCACAGATTAAATGCGACAGATAGGGGGGATCTTGAGCTTTGTGCCACCACTTGAAAGTCTTCATCCACAATCAGGCAGCTTAATTGCTTGTATCGTCACCCATACCCCTGCACTATCGCCATTGATGGCTCAACAACCCGCAACCACCCAGAAGACTGTCGCAGCGATCAAAATGGAGCTTCCCGCCAAAAGGTGCTTCCTGAGGTTTCAAATGTGTAGGGAAATTAATCCCACATGCATAGTGCGGAAACCCCTCTATCACTTTAAGAACATCGTCACACGCATACTAAGTGTCGAGCGTTTTGCCGTGCTTGACACACGACCCTTCACCCACAGCCCATCGCCATGACATACATTATCGGCCTACCCCACAAATCTCCTGCCGATCACAGCGGTCTCGCCGATGCCAACACCTCCACAAGTCACCAACATCCCCATCGGCCAGAGGAGAACCATCGGCCAGCTCCACAAAACTTACCCCGACCTCACAAGTCTCTCCGATCACACACTACACTGCCCCCTGTCGGTGTGACTTACGCCGATAACATCACATCGGCCAAACACTCTCCATCAGCAGACCTTCCAACGGCTAGCCTGATAGCCCCTGTCACGCCGAAACCGAACTCTATTACCACCATCGGCTAGACACTACCCCATACTCGCCGATGGCAACTCCATCGGCCAGACCTGCGCCATCGGCCAACAATCTGCCCGTTCACCTGATAATCCTCCATTACACCAATGGCGCCAACAAACTATACTCTGTCGGCGAGACCTCAGGCGTCGGCGAACCCGAAAACTCTCTCACCGATAGCACTACTCCTGCCGAAGACCACCTTGAACATCCCTCATCGGCCAGACAACCAACGTCGGTCCAACACTTCCTCGCTCACTCCGATAGCCAAAGTCTTGGCGATAGCACTCCAAAACCCTCATCGGCGAGACCAAGTCTGTCGGTAAGCCACAAAACACCTACGCCGATAGGTAAAGTCTTAGCGATAGAAGACAACACGCCATTGGTACCAATCATGATCGCTAAGACACAATCCAAACTCATGCCGATGGACAAAACATGAAGACCCCCTCTTCAAGAAAGATGATGTGGATGCTACAAAACACTGAAGGGGTGCCAAAACTAGAAATTTTTTTGGATTTATTTGGGATGGTGCCTGCATGAAAATTGCTTGGAAATTGTCAGTGAATTCAGGCACCAACAGTGGCTCTGATTGGGGACGTGCAGGTGCAAGGCTGCAGCGAGAACCCCAGATCTCTAGGATGCAGACTAGTGCCTTATCCATTGGGCACAGAGTCATGAAGTTACAATGATCTGCATCACCAATCAAACTTGATGGCCTAAGGCCACCAAGAAAAGGAGAACCAATATTTCCCCTTATCAAACACCTTGTTCTCATCTGCATACACTGGGTCAAGCCTAAGAGTACTGCCATGCTCTGACCACAAACAAACCTGGTCATTTGCATATTCAACCTCCTGATTTAGCTTGTCATCGTCAACCTTATGCAAACAACCCTCAGCATCAGGCAACAAGTGGATGCAGAATGTATCAGGCAATGCATACTCACATGGCATAGAACACAGGTTATCATTTGTATCAGCATTATGCATTGCAAAATGATCTCCTAGCTGGATTGAAAACTGAAAATATTCAAAGTCCACCATGCAGCTAGGAAAATCAGAGCTCATTTCATATGCTGGCCTCTCAAAAGAAAAGCTTTCAAATTCACAATTGTGTACATCATGTACACAACCAACAGTAGCACCAACCTGGAAAAGATCAGGCTCTGGCATCTCTTTCAAATTAGGCACATTTTCATAGTCACTTACCTGATGCATGTTGTTTCCTCTTTCATCAGGATGAGAAACAGAATCCAAGCCAAAAACAATGTCTAGATCCTCACCATACTCAAATAGATCCTCATCACCATAAGTGTCAAAAATGGGTGATCCAGGTACATAAGCTTGATCATAATATGCCATTTGTTCATGGGCAGCAGAGCACGTATCTTCATCACCAATGGATTCCCTTCGTGGAGGAGTATCAGCTTGTATGTCATAAGCAAAACAGCCATCAAATGAAAAACAATCATGCTCTGAACTAGCACTTGTTTCAATCCCTGACTGCTCTTCATGATCTCCATGTGTTTGAAAGGAAGGCAATGGGTCACACATAGGACTGCTTCTCTGTTTGCTTATATCTTCTCTGTCTTGAGTACAATACTCACAATTGTCTCCACAGGTCCATTCCAAAAATTGCTCATTGCTGTCCACAACCTCGTTATTGTTTTCATGGTCATATGCCTCATCATTGCAATGGGAATCCTCACTAGTCCTTTCACTGGCATCCTCGACTGGTGAACAATCTAGTTGAGCAGTATTGTTAGCATTATGTTCAAATACAGCAGTCTCAACCTCTATGCTTTCATTTTCATTTTCATCTGCACATGATGCCTTAATTATTTGGTCATTTGCAGCTTCACAACTATTTCTCACACCAAGGCCTGGGGACAGGGATATCAACAGGCGCCCTTTTCTAAAATTTTCTATATTTTCAGCAAATTTGTATGACATCTGCATACCTGTTACCTTGAAATCCCTCAGTATTGCACTAGAGCCCTCCTCAAAAGCCTCAAAGAATATGCCAACACAGGCTGAAATATCAGGTCTGAAGACTTCTGGGATCTGTGAAAGGGCTACTGCAAACCTATGACTGAAATCAACACATGGCTCTTCATCTTGTTTTCTGATGTTCATCAATTCTACAACAAGATCAGCAGGTTCTCTTGCAAATTCTTCTTTGAAACAGTCAGCAAGCTCATCCCAACAGGCAAAAAATCTCTTTGGAAGGCTCAAATACCAGTCTTTTGCTTTTGCATCAAAGGACCTAACAAAAAACCTCATCCACATATCCTCATCTCTAAATGAATGTTTTCCCATGAAACTGTGAAAATTTTGGATATGTGCATTCCCATCACACACACTGTGACCACTAAATCTAGGCATCTGACGATATATCCTAGCAGGCATAGTTTCTACTTTATAATCAACCCATGACAAATCCAGTTGGTCATACAAAGGATCAAAAGGGCTGACAGGAGGTTTAGCTTTCTGACTGGCAGACACAACAAGGTTACTACTGTTTAACTGGGCCTGCCTAGCCTCTAAAAATATCAACCTATTTTTTATCTCTTCTATTCTTTTATCATTCCCTTCCTGACTGAGTATGGGATAATTCATACTTGGATTCATGAAATTTCTATTTTCAGACATCCTTTGCATTCCTAAGACCTATAGCCTCCCCTGGCATCTAACTTATGCAGTAGAACAATAAATATAAGTGGGAGGAAACAGGGTACCTTTTCTCATACAAATGCTGAAGTCTGAAAAGCACATTTTCTGTCATAACACACATCAACTTTCATGTGCATTCAGGTCTTTTGCAGAGTCGCCACCTCTCCAGAGAGGACAAAATTTTACAGCAGCTGAAAGCTCAACACATATTTTTCTGAGTTCATACCACCAGCAGAGCATCATCATTCACATGAAAGACTCCCCAGTAGAGCCGCCATTTTGTTGGTTTTCCTTCTGAATCAGCATTAGGGTTTGCCAGTTCTAATGCACAGGCAGATTCAGCCAACTAAATACAGGAGGTTGCGTGAGCTCCTCCCCTTCACTTCTGGTTCTGCCGCACCAAGGGGGGTTTCCCTACTTGATAAAAGTATAACCTTGACTAGCTCAATGACAGAAACATTTAACTTGACAGCAACAGGTAGAATACCCTCATGTAAGGACCAAGATTTGTATAACAAATCACAAGGTTGGCAACATTCTTGGACATAATGTCTGGTTGGGTATGAGAGCATGCAGGGATCCTAATCCTACTCCTACAACTAACAGGTGGAAGAATGAAATGGTTTGAAATGGTGTTTGGAGGGATGGGACTTCCCTAGACCCATTGAACAGATAGATTCCCAAACCAGTGCCTTATCTGGGTAGCAGAGTCATATCTAAGACTGTAAATGTCTCCCCATGACAACATAAATTCATATCCAGAGGACCTAAGAATAATGCTACTGCCTAACAGCAACATGTCCAAGAAAGAGTATCATTAATGATCATACTTAACAGATCCTATGATGCAATCTATTTTCCTTTGTATCTGATCAAAAGCCTATTTAACCACTCCTTGAGCAGACGCAATAAATCAAACACACAGTATACATATACTGAAAAACTTGGAAGCCCTTGACAACCTTGTTTGAAAGGAAAACAAATGACATACAGGAGACAATCAGAAACAATACACACACAGGTGTTTTTCATTTAAAATCAATCTGCATAGAAGGCCATCACAGAGAAAATCATCATTTACAAGCCAAGATAGATTAGTACACCAGACTAAGGACCAAGTCTGTAGCAAAAAATGCCTTTCAAAATGTGAACACCTTATGTTCAGAGTCAGAGCAGAAAGCCCAAAAACATCCAACCTCTAAAAAGTAACACAGCCAAAACCATTTATACAGAACCATGTACATTCAGCAATTAATTACATGGCCAGAAGTCAAAAATTTGCCAGATACATTCCTTCCATTTGAAAATGGCCTCCACAGATTAAATGCGACAGACAGGGGGGATCTTGAGCTTTGTGCCACCACTTGAAAGTCTTCATCCACGATCAGGCAGCTTAATTGCTTATACCGTCACCCATACCCCTGCACTATCGCCATTGATGGCTCAACAACCCGCAACCACCCAGAAGACTGTCGCAGCGATCAAAGTGGAGCTTCCCGCCAAAAGGTGCTTCCTGAGGTTTCAAATGTGTAGGGAAATTAATCCCACATGCATAGTGCGGAAACCCCTCTATCACTTTAAGAACATCGTCACACGCATACTAAGTGTCGAGCGTTTTGCCGTGCTCGACACACGACCCTTCACCCACAGCCCATCGCCATGACATACATTATCGGCCTACCCCACAAATCTCCTGCCGATCACAGCGGTCTCGCCGATGCCAACACCTCCACAAGTCACCAACATCCCCATCGGCCAGAGGAGAACCATCGGCCAGCTCCACAAAACTTACCCCGACCTCACAAGTCTCTCCGATCACACACTACACTGCCCCCTGTCGGTGTGACTTACGCCGATAACATCACATCGGCCAAACACTCTCCATCGGCGGACCTTCCAACGGCTAGCCCGATAGCCCCTGTCACGTCGAAACCGAACTCTATTACCACCATCAGCTAGACACTACCCCATACTCGCCGATGGCAACTCCATCGGCCAGACCTGCGCCATCGGCCAACAATCTGCGCGTTCACCCGATAATCCTCCATTACACCGATGGCGCCAACAAACTATACTCTGTCGGCGAGACCTCAGGCGTCGGCAAACCCGAAAACTCTCTCACCGATAGCACTACTCCTGCCGACGACCACCTTGAACATCCCTCATCGGCCAGACAACCAACGTCGGTCCAACACTTGCCCGCTCACTCCGATAGCCAAAGTCTTGGCGATAGCACTCCAAAACCCTCGTCGGCGAGACCAAGTCTGTCGGTAAGCCACAAAACACCTACGCCGATAGGTAAAGTCTTAGCGATAGAAGACAACACGCCATTGGTACCAATCATGATCGCCAAGACACAATCCAAACTCATGCCGATGGACAAAACATGAAGACCCCCTCTTCAAGAAAGATGATGTGGATGCTACAAAACACTGAAGGGGTGCCAAAATTGGAAATTTTTTTGGATTTATTTGGGATGGTGCCTGCATGAAAATTGCTTGGAAACTGTCAATGAATTCAGGCACCAACAAGAGGAAGGGAAATAATAAATAAGAGATGAGAAACAAGTGGCTTAGGGACAGTCACGTAGGAGGGTGCCCCCAGGTCACCAACCACGATGCTATGTCTGTAAGACACAACACTCAACAATGAAATCAGAGAGAGCAATATAGCAGAATGATGATACAAATAGAAGAAAGTCACAATAGAGTCGGTCTCCTGGTATCCCGAACCTTACGGGAGAATCTAAGGTCATCCCAAGAGGCCTAAACAACATATAACACATCACGGGGGAAGCACATCACGTGAGAGATAAAAGGTTAGAGATACTTACCTGTAGGGCCCCTTTCGGGCTAGAAGTTGCCTATAAGCAAATCATCGTCGTCATCTTCCCACTCCCTAATGTTGGAGGATAAGGTACCATAGCCATATTCATATCTTGCTCATCATGTTTTTTGATGTTAGGATCATTATTGTTTGGTTGAATGTTGGGATTGATGATTTCTTGTTGAGAGGCAAGGTTTATAGCATATTCTTGTCTTCTTTTTCTTCTTTCTCTTGCTTTTCTATTTCGTCTTCTTTTACCACTTATCTCTTGTAAGATAGGGCTATCCTTTTTCATAGGCTTGTGTAGTTTAGAAAATGAAGCACTAGGATCAAATCTCATTTTTTGCAGTGGAACACTTTGTTGTTGACAACGACCTCCCGATCCTCCCGATCCTTGTAAGGATTTAGGGGAAAGAACCTCAGCATATGGACCTTGTCCTTTCGGTCTAAAGTTCTCTTCACATGCAGGTTGTTTATTTTTTGTCATTTCTTGTGTAGGAGGACTAAGTACTTCAGTTTTATCCCAAAAGTAATTCAACTTGTAATGTTTTTTTTGAACCAAAGGTTTATACTTGTTTCGAGGGATGGTGATTATATGGCCATCTAGAGGGAATTTTAGACAATGGTGTATTGTTGAAGGGATAGCTTTCATTTCTTTTAGCCAAGGATGTCCCAATTTAATGCAAAAGAGGTTAGAAACAGGGACAACGTCAAACCATTGTTCGACATGTTTTCCTGATAATGTTACTAACAATGATATCTTACCCAAAGGCTTGATAAAAGTTCCCTTATGTGTCTTAATCATCATGCTCGAGAGGTTATAAGAACCTTGCATTAGTTGATGTGAGAAGAGGAATTATTCAGTGCAAATATTAGTCATGCAATTAGGGTCAATAAGAGTTCCATTCACAGGATTTCTCATTATTTTCACAGTGATGTAAAGAGGTCCTTCAGAGTCATCGATTGTTCTATCATGAGGTGTAAAGACAATTTCAGGTTCGGGAGCCTTTCTTTTCATGTAAGGTCTAGGAGGGACCCTATTGTTGCCATTGTGATTAGAGGCCATGTTTATATGCTCAAATCAATGCCAAATTAGATTTTGAAAGCTTTTCAAAATTGGTGCAAAAGATAAGAGCAAAAATAGCCTAAAATGCTTGATTTTCGATACTTTTTCAATGCCAATGAATGAAACGAAGGATATTGTAAGGATTTTGATCAAGGGAAGAAAGTTATATGTATGATATCAGTCCAAAAAAGCAATATAATCACTCTCAACACACTTTTGATGCAAATCCAGGATAATGCCAAGTCAAAATATAGTGAAAATATGTCAAAATAGGCACCTTTTTCACCAAAATTCAATGCAAAAGAGCATAACAAAGGGCGGTGTCAGGAAAATGATTATGGAAAGAAAATAATATTAGTAATAACAACCACTTAATTTAAAAATACCCAACACAACACGCTTTTAGTGCCACTTAAGGTAAAACCTTAGTGAAAATATAGCAAAAATAGGCTATTTTCATGGTTTTTCAACTCCAAGACCTAGAAAAAGGAGTGTTGTAAGGAATTTTAGGAGGTAAAAAAATAATATCAATAATATCAGTCACCTCAATCCATAAAATTGATCACAACATGCTTGGAGTGCAAACTAGGTCAAACCCTAGGGCAAAAATAGCCAAAATGTGTAGTTTTTCACCGAATTTTCACTACAAGAGCCTGTTAAAAGGGTGTTGTGAAGATTTTTATGAGGGGAAGAAAATGATTACCCTGATAAAAGCAAATTAATGAAAAAATACCTTTCACAACACACCTATGGTGCAAGTTTATAAAGTCGATAAGGCCAAATTTAGTGAAAATTGTTGTTTTTGAAGCCCTAGGTTTGAGATATTGGGACAAAATGTTATTTGAATGATTTGAAGTCTGATTTATGATGAAATTGAATTACTCTCAGATCTAAAAATTATTTTCAAGCTTGATCATGCGAAATGCCCATGCAAATTTAATGAAAATACATCAAAATTGCTAGTTTTTGTTGAAATTTTCTATGTAAAAATGCAAATATTTTAAATCTAAATGAAAATTCACACTAAAATGCAAGACTACAGCCAAATGAAAATTTGAATGAGCCTCTAAAATTAGTATAAAAATCTGATAAAATTTTTTGCCTACTAACCCTAGATTTTGGAATTACTAGGTTATATAAAACTGTCAAAATTTCCACAAAACCCTAGCAATTAAATCATGAAAATGTAATGCAAAATTTTGAATTTTTGGATTTTTCTGTAGTTTATATCAGATCTGATACAAAAATCATGAATTAGGAAAATTTAGGAAGAATTGATGCAATTTAGTAAGCTAAACAATGCAATTTGTTTTTTGTATTTTTCAAAATTTTCAATTTTTTTGAATTTTTCTCAATGCAACGAAATGAATGAATGAAATCAATCCAAATCTGAAGACAAACACTCAACAAGTTGCAATTTAAGTCCAAAAACACGGGTTCACCAAAATGTTTAGGGGAAAATTGGATTTGTTAATGTTCTAATGTTCAGATGTTTAAATCCTCCTTTCCACCTTACATTCAAGGATCTAGGGTCGAGTGACGAGAACTATCATACCCTAGGTCACTTACAGATGTAGGGAAACTTGGATTATGGAATTTAATTATTAATTTTCCTTCTCTTATGTCTAATTAACCATTAAAACCCTAATTATGCAAATACGGCAACAAATTGACGAAAGAAAGAAAAAGCTCTTGCAGACAGGAATAAAATACCAAATCATAGAATACCTATTTTTCAGGGTTCCAAAGTAGAATAGTCAGGGACATTGGAGCAGGCGCCCAAGTCCAAGGTACCTACTTTTTTTGTAGAATTCAGACCTCCTTCCGACACTGATCAACCCTGTAACTTCTATTTTTTGAGATATGTCTGTAAAGGACACTAGAGCGAGTGCCCAAGTCCTGGAAGTGCTCCTGTGTCCAACTTTTCTTTAGATCTTGAATCCTTGATACCTGCCAATCCTTCCTGCAACTCCACTTTTCCCAAATGCGACACCTGTAACCTGCAATCACAAGACTTGGTTTGGGGGTTGTGGTGTTTAGAGGCTTGCCTCAGTCAAGCCCCAGAGGACACTTAAGTCTTCGAACATCATTTTCAGATAAAGAGTGCATGCCCTTGTGAGGCAAAGGCAAAAAACCAAAGGAATCAATGATGAAAACACAATATTATACCACCTTGTAGTGAAGCTCTCATGGGAGGAAGATGCTCTTCATGCCATGAGGAAATTGATGCTCAAATATGCAAATATCAACACACCAAACACACAAGTCTGCTCTTGCAACACAATAGAAAGCCTTGAATCACCTTGAGAACACAATAGCTTGCTAGTAATCATCTAGTTTACAAATGAATGCCTAATCATGGTTATATATGCAACTACAAGCACTCCCGCCAAGATTTTAAAAATTAAAACTTACCGTGTCAGCAAAAAGACCTAATAACGGTTATAAACTAACACCCAAAAATTAGGGCTGCCCCAGAATAGGGAAGGACTAGGGCATGGGCACCCAAGTCCTCCCCCCTATTTTGGGTAGGGTACAGCTCAAGGGGTCCACCATGGTCCAATTTGCCATGGAACCTAGGTCTCATTCCATCGGGATGCCAAAATATGAACTAAAATGTCCTAAATGCATGCGAAAGACTCAGGAGCTAAACCTTATGAGGGAAAAGCCCCCAAGGGGACATTTTCTGATGTTACACCACCCTAGTCTACATGACTTCAAGCTTCTAGATCTGGTTTCTAAGCATCATTTGTAGCATTTTCTCAGTTTTGATCTCCAACAGAATCTCACTTCTGGACTTGGGCGGTTGCTGAATTTGTCCTCTGACATCTCTACTTTTGGGAGACATGTTCCAACATCTTACTGATCATCTCTGTACTTTTAGCTTCTATATTTATGTTGTCGATCATCTATTTCAAGTTGATTATCATTATTCTAGGGTTTAGTGCATTGATTGGCCCAGGGTTTGATAAAAGGCTTGGTTGAATCTTATCTGTCCTTGACAAACAAGAGCACAAAATATGTAGCTGAGTCCTCATCAATCTTGTAGTGACTTAAGCTCGATTCTGTCCTTGAATGTTGTAGTGAAAGGAGGGTTTGATCTAGTGTACTCACACATTCCACTCATCCCCCTTTTACCATATAACATTTTGGTAAACCTGTGTTTTTAATGAACTTGCATCTTGCTGAGTGTTGAAATTAGATTTTACATTACATCATATCATATTTATCATTCTACATTGAAAAATCTTGCATACATTTGAAAAGATTGAAAAATAAGCATTCTAGGCTTGCATAAAAAGTATAGTTTTGAACTATTTTCATTGCATATCATAGGAAACATTTGAAAATATGATCTTTACATCATATTTGAGACAAATTATAGCAACTAATCATTTCATGATCTCACACCTTGCATTTACATATATCATTTGTTAGGGTTTTGTTGAAATTTCACATTTTTCATATAACCTAGTTTTTGCAAAAAGCTAGGGTTAGTGGTCAAAATATTATTTCATATTTTTCTTCTCCTTTAAACACTCATTCAAATATGATTTTGAATTGTAGTGTAGCTTCATTGTGTGTTCTTTCATTTAGATTTCAAATTTTGCAATTACACATTGTGTATTTCAACAAACATAACTACCTTAATCTGTTGATTGTACTCTTAGTTTGTGCATTGAGTGCTATTGGACTTTGCATGAGTTGTATAACCCATTGCCATACTAGGAACATCTTTGTAAGAAGAAGTTGTAGACTAATGGGTTTTAATGCTATTGATAGCAACAATGTGCAAACATCAGAAAATCCATTATACAACCACTTTACAAAGGGTGAATCAACACCTCTACATGACATCTTCAATGATAACATGGAAGAACCAATAATTCCTTCTCTTGAAGAAAGGGTAACAAACATATACATGTGCATGAGGAACATCTTAAGAAATTAGAAAAACAACTAATTGAATTTCAACAAATTGTAGAACAAGCACATCTAGCTCAAGAAGTGGTACCTATTATTGAAGCTATAAGAGGATTGTTACAAGAAGGACAAGAAGGTGTTGACATGCTCTGTGGATTAGCCCACATAGTGGATAATAACATTATGCATACGGCTAGCCACACAAATAACATTGAAAAAATGTCACCACCGAGGTATATAAGCTTATTGGTCTTGGTACCCATACTGACTATGGGAATATCCACTTTTACATCATCAATTCTCACCACAAACCCACATGCTTGTAGTAATTCTACCACTACCATGGGGACATCTAATGGAAATTACAAAGCTGTTGGACGTATTTATCAAAATTTTGCACCTCATGTATCCATACCAATGCATACCTATTCCCAACCACCCATCACTTCCTCTTATTACCATCAACCCTACAATTTCATGACCACAACATCTACTCTACCTATCTCAAATCCACAAATTACCTCTTAATCCAATGATACTCTCTTAAATCAACTTTTGTAGAGTATGTCTTCTTTATAGCAGAAAGCTACAAACTTGACTAATGCATCCTCTCAACTTGCTTTACAAACATATCATGCTCGCGGTCATTTATCCTATGCAATTCTAAGAACTCCAATGCATGACAAATTTGAGACTCCTCGCTTTGAAAAGTATGGTGGTAAAGGTGATCCTAATACTCATGTGGCAGCATTCACAACGATGTGTAGTGAATACTTATTTAATGAGGAATTGTTAGCAAAACTCTTTCCTCTATCTCTAAAAGATACTGCTTTGGAATGGTTTTGCTCTCTACCTCCTAATTCAATCAATTCCTTCTCATAGCTAGTTGATCAATTCTTACAACTGTTATCACTGGGAATTGCACCCGTATGCAAGGCTGGAAAAGCTTTGCAATTCCGTGTAATATGGGACTAATTTTAGGTTGTAGGTGCCCTATAATGAAATTAGACCTCCAAATTGTGGGCTGGTTCCCTTATAATATTCTATTGGAATGTATGATTTTCTGTTTTGGAAAAGGGAAAGAAGGAATTTATATGGAAATGAAACTGTAAAATTTGGTGATGAACCTAATATGGATAAAAATATGCATTCTGGTTCACAATATAGCTTAGAAATCTGATTCACACAATCCAATCTTGGCACAAATATCACAAAAGTGATTCTAAGGAAGGCTTGAAAATGAGCTTTCTATGAAGGAAAAAGGGATTTTCTCACAACATAAAAGGATAACTTTCATGAACACAACCTAAGACCTGTAATAACAATATGCTTAATACTCCAAGCAAAAGTGAGACAATAATTTTAAAGGTTTAATGTTTAAACACAGTAAAACTTCATCAGATCACTTCATACAATTTGTATTAAATGGAAAGGTAATTACTTGATTCCAAAGGATAAAGAAATACTGCAAAAGAGACAAAAATAGAACCTGTAACCTGTTGATCTCTCAATAAAACTGTAAAAAATTGAGCTACAAAACCTCCTTCTCTCAAAGTGTATAAGAGCAAAAAGACAAGAACTAGCAAAACAAATTTTTGCTTTACAATATATAGGCTTGCTTTTTCAAAGAGGCATGCAAAATATGAACTTGCAGATAACTGCCTCTAAAAATAATCTCTCACAAGCAACCTCAAAAATACTCTAAAATAGGGTCTCAAACTACCACAAATTGAGCAAAAATAGCTCTAATTTGGGCCTCTCCATATGCTTGACCAAAAGTTGACCAAGAACCCTAAAAATACTCCTCAAATCATGCAAGAACCTCCTACGTGGCCTAGCTAACTCAACTAATCAATTTGCATGATTTTGCTTTAGCAAAATTGATTGTGAGTAAATAATAAAGTAATAAAAATAATTACTCTATTATTGGTTACAACTTGTTCTATTTTGACTTTACAATTTGTGAAAAATAATAAAGTAATTTATAGAAAATATTACTTTATTATTTATTTACAATTAATAAATTTGTAAAATCATGCATGAAAATATAACTCCTTATTACTCCAAATACATATGCCTAATTGCATGACTTGAGCAAAAAATAGGATTTTTAGAGAAAAATACAATTTCCCTTATAACTTCATGTGAGAGAAAAAAAACCCTCTTGCATGACAATTTGCCTTAGGAGAAAAACACACCCTTGTCTCTCCAAATACATTATTAAGAATGCATAAAACACTTAGTTATAAACAATAAACTCTTATGACTTCACATGCACCAAGGAGAAAATAAATAGTCCTCTCTGCCTTATCACTACATCCACAATGCATTCACCATGCAAAACAAAATAACAGTCTAAGAAGACCCCTGCCACCTTGCCATATGCATCATCATGCAAAACTCTAACATAACCCTTTGCTACTTCGTGAAATACATTATATCTTCATGCAAATATACCTTCCACTCTCCAAGAATACTCCTCATGCAAAGAAAAACCTTTATGACAAGTCTCTGCCACCTTGTAATTCTATCTTGTCTTCATTTCTAAACACATGATGACAAGGAACATCCTAGATCATGCAATGTCAACTATGTGTTGGTTTGAGCATCATTTGTTTGACTAAATGATAGTCGACCTCTAAGGAAAGAAGGTTTACTTGAATATTATAAGGCATAAGCCTTATCCTTATTACTACCGACCACCTTTGTCATGTAATACGCCCCTCCTATTGGCCACTCCTTATAATAATCCCTAGGGATTACATTATGATTGTTTGTTGACCTCGGTGACATTTTGGATAAGGCAATGATAAGTTTACGAAGGTCAAAAATTACAATGAAGAGAAAAGAAGATTCGAAGAAAAAGGGGAAGAAAAACCCTAACATGAAGTCATTTTCATTTTCTTCTATCTGTTGGCTGCCGCTCTGCAACTTCTTGGCACTTAGGGTTTGTCTTGTTCTCCATGACCTCTCTTATCGAACTCCATGGTTCCTTCTGCATTTTTTGAGTATGAGACATGGTAAAAAATGGTGAGTTTTGTATCTTTGGTATTTCAACTGGTATTTCTTCATTTCTATGGTTTATTCAATACTAATGGCCGCGACCATACTTGCATTTCCTCCCTCTATATCATTTCTTTGACACTACCTTTGATTTCTTTATGTTTAAACTTTGCAAATGTGACAAAAAAGATAAAACCCTCAAAAGAGGGGGTCTCTGCCATGCTTCTCTAATCTGCAAATGAAGGTAAGCTCTTCTAACTGTCAATATCTTTCTTTTCATTGCATATAAGGGAGACAAGAGTCTTGACCTTTCTTTATATGAGTGTTTTGGAAGCTTTTCTTCTCTATATGGCCATGACCATTTCACTTCCTGTAGTCTATTTTAACTTCTTTTTTTTTGTACTGTAATCTCTTTTTTCATCATTGTATATGCAAAGAAAAAAAAGGGTTTCAAGATTTGCTATCTGGGTATCATCTTGTATTGTCTTTTATGACATGGCCGTGGCCATATTTGCATTCTGTACCATTTCTTTGCTTCTCTGATATAAAACTCTTGAGGGTTATAACTTTATCATGAGGGTTTCAATTGAATCTTGCACAGGAACCCTTCTCTATTCCACAGCCATACTTGTAGGCACCTTGGCATATCCTCTACTTGACTGTATCTACAAAAGGAAGAAAGGCTTCAAAACTTGGCAAGGGTTTCTTCTAGAATGTATACAATGCTTGCCATTTTCAGGCACGACCAACTGTAATAGCATTGCTTTCTTGAAACTACAAAAAATATGTTAGGGTTTCACAAAAAAACCCTTATGGATATCTCAGAAAAGCACCCCTTCAGGCACAGCCATGATGCAAAAACACCTCTCTGTAGCTTTTACCTTCACTTCTAGTCACGACCATGCAAACAAATACATTGAGCCATTTCTTTTCACTATATATATGAAATGTGTTAGGGTTTTATTCTTCTTTTATACTTCTCCATGTGTTTGCATTTTGGGAGGCTCCACTGTAACAAGCATTCATTCTCCATTATGAGAATTTCTCATTCATTTCTGTGTATGGGATAAACTTGGTTCAGAAAGATAGAACTAAGGCTTCAGGTGCTATAATACAAAAATATTTTTCTAATTTTATACAGAATTATTCTCCAAGTTATTTTAACTTCTTGAATGATAACAATATCTTTTAACCTTGAATAGTAATATACATTCTTTTTCTGCAAAAGATAAATGACAGTCTTGTATACAAGGGATTTTTGATTTGGCATTTCATTTTGTATTAGTTGATTCACTGTCAGGTAATCATCATTATGCTGCTCTTTCACATTTATCTTTGCATTTTGATCCTCCTATAGCATGTATCTCATGAATTTGATCTCTTTTTGTCCTTCATCATGGAAAATGCGTATCATAACTGTGTCCGTCAGGAATAATGACATATGAAATAATGAATGCTTGTCTTGTGCCTCTGTCAACATTATCACTATGACATTTAGCATATCATGAGTCCTCTACTGTTTCTCCTCCATCATTGTAACAGTTAGCAGCTACAAAGTATGAATAAGGAATACTTGACTGTCATTAGTTAGAGGAATTGATGCCTTGCTATTTTATCTCTCTTGTGTATCATATTTTGTAGATATTTTTATTATTCTGCTAGAGACCATGATACCTGTATTTTGATATTCCTCTAAACTAAAACTGCATCAGTCATTTGATCTTTATTTGACGTGTCTTATTCAATTATACTTGTCAGATGCTTCTCATGATGAACCTGTAGATAATGTCCTTCTAAAGGCAAGACCTACATCACTTGTCAAAACTGTAACATGGTATTTGTTTGCTGTTCTATGCACATGATCAGATGAGTCTCTTAATGTGTTCTGTAACCCATGTGCATAAGTATGTTTCCTGAAAGCACTACTCTATCACTCTTTTATCATCATCATATAGTAATATGAACATTCACATGGTAGTGACTACAAGATATGCATCAGTTGGTTATGTCACTTACTCCTCTTTGAACATCATATACATAACAAATAAAGACCCCTGTAGCCTATTCTTTCAATCTGATATGCAATAAAAACTTGTTTAACATATGTGACCATGTCTGCACTTGATAACTATACTTGATGACTGTACTTATCTCTATTCACTCCTCTGTCATTTCTTAAGTATGGTTTTGAAAATATGACATCAAATATGATAGGAAAATGGTATTCTAATAATGCTATGAAAGAGATGAAATACCTTATATGGCTGCAACCTTGATTTCTGCACTTGTCAACTTGATTTAGGCATTTTAAGTTAATCTGATTTGCTTCAATTAGCTGTAACGAATGTCATGATGACATAGCTTTTCTGCAAGCTGTTTAAATGATGCACAATGTAGCTTGGAATGATGCATCCTGTCCTTTCTGATACTCCTTTTTAAATGAAAAGAAAACATGCTGGGCTCAAACCCTTGTGGAAGCCACATTTAATCCACATGTTTATTTGTCTTCAAATCAACAACATTAATTGTCCTATACCTACATAGTGAACAAACAAGTTAGCATAAAATATATACATGATGGCATTGATTGATCTTCTTCATGGTTTTTTCTAATTTGTATCACATGTCTGATCTGATTCTTCATATGCAATGCATGATGATCATGATAAGTAGGTATATCTGCTTGATAAAAGCATATGATAACTTAAAACATCCGGAGAGCTAACAGGGCTATCCCCAAATTTTTTGCAGGTTCAACTGATGGTGGGAGCTAAAGATAAAGACTGAAGACTGATACCAACCAAACAACCTTCTTTCTTAGGCAATGATGGATGTTTTGCTTTATCATGTGTTCATTTCTTTTCTTTTATCAAACAGATGTATAGCTTGCATGTCTGTAATTGCTCAGTCTAGTTACTCCCATGGCTTGTGTGGGACACATTTGAACACTTCCCTTAAACATGATCAGTTAATTTCTCTTATGCATATGATGTATGTGTATTTCCTTTTTAATCAATGCATAGGATAAGGTAACAAATACTTGAATGTATGTTCAAAACATGTCATGAAATAACAGTTCAATACAAATATCTTTCTTTCTTTATTTCAAAACTAATTAACTGAATAATCAATTTAACTTATAACTCCTGAAAGATAACACACTATTAAAACAACTGTACTTCATGAACAATTGATACCTTTGTCATCTGATTCTCTTGTCATGATGACTCATCAGTCTTGATTAGATTGATGGGTCATCCTATCATCTGAAGTCTATTTCTGCTCTGTCAAGATATCAGTTGTTTATTGAATGCATAACTTCAAAATTTTCTTTCTATCCCTTCTGAACAATTGCACTAAGGTCAAACTAATTTTAGTGTGAACAAAATTAGTAGCAACAACATTTCCAAGTAAATATTGAACCTACTGTCTCTTTGATTGATTTGGTTCATTGTAAACAAGGCTCAAAAGAGAAATTAACAGAGTTCATTAGTCGATATCAAAGTCTTATCTTGCAAATACAATATCCGATTAAAGATGAGGATCTTTAGAAGGTATTCATTACGAATTTACAACTGAACATACATGACAAGATATTGTTGATGAAGTTTAGTTCTTTTCAACACTTATACACAACTCTCTGAGATTACCAACTTTCAGCTAGTTAGTATGAGAATCATACCTCATTGGATCCTGTTGGTCAATCCATAGCTGGACCATCTCAAAATTAATTCAAGAAGAATAACAGGAATTTCATCAAGATCAATGGTCAACATTCAAATAATTTTCACTCACAAGTGTCTGCTATTACAAATCCTCCTCAGGCACCATTTCAACTCAAACTGGAACATAGACAATTTACTCCATTATCAGACTCTCTTCATTTGGAAATGACTCAAGCAATGAATAACAATCTCTTGAAGCTTCCTCCTGCTCATCCTTTTGACAGTACTAGGCCACAAGGATATTCATTCAATGCTAATGCTTATTGTCACTATCACCGCTCGCTGAGACATGATACCAAATGATGTACGCATCTTAAACATGAAATTCAAGACCTCATCAATTCTAATATGATACAAGTTACTGGTGTGTATGACAATGGAAATAAGTTAGTAGCAGCTTCGAATCAAAATCTACATATCTTCACTGATCCTTTTCCTAAGCATAGCAACAATAATATGGTGGAACAAAATACAATAGAACTTGAAGATGATTATCTTGACTATGATGGCATAATGGGTATGTTAGAAGTGGATAAGGAAACAAGTGAAGACCACTCTTATCCTTGAGGAAAAGGTATCTATGCCGAGGTTCCTCCTTCGTTATCTCTTTATGGAGATAACCAACATGCACAAGATATGCAACTGGAACAGCCTATATGTAATAACTTGAAACAAGAGAAAGTGGTGTCAATGAAAAGCATTCCATTTCATCGTGAAAGGTTCATTAATTAGACTAAGAAGGCAAAAGAAAGGAAAAGAACAAGGCAGTTGTCATTAGTGGGAAATGGCAATGATTCCCCTCCTCATAAGCAACATAAGATTTTAACATACAAGGTCTTGAGAAGCAACCTCCACAAGGCCGTTTTCAAAATAAGCATCAATCAGGTATGAACTTCTCACACAATTTGCCATACTTGATGGAGCAACTCACTAATATGCTTGCAAGTTTGGCTTCCTCTTAGATAAAGACATTTATACATGTCGTGTTGTGTTCCCCCATGTTGTGTTATGTGTTGTTTAGGTCTCTTTGGATGACCCTTGATACTCTTGTAAGGTCAAGGATACAAGGAGACCACTCCTGTTGTGACCATTCTTCTATTTGTCTCTACATTCTTCTACTTTCCTCCCATCTATTTTATTGTTGTGTGTTGTGCCTTGGGGGCATAATATCATGGAGGATGTCTTTGGGGCATCCTCCCATGTTGTAAACCCAAGTCACTTTTATCTCCTCTCTCATTTTATTGTTTAACTTCTTCAGTGGCTCTACTAGTCGCCAGATGGCGAAAATAAACATATACTGATAAGCACCGTGTGTCCCTTCAGCAAGAAAACAAAAATGGACCCAGTCCATGTATGAATATGGGGTTGATTTATATATATCCGACGCTTGACTAGTAGAATCACTCCATGTTGTGATTCGTGTTGTGAAATATCTTCTAACAAACCTTCGCAATACTCTAAATCTGCTTCAACGTACTTTGGATCATTTTGTATCTCACCTTGTTGATACACTTAGTTCTAAGATACCTGCAGTATAGCCTAATGACTATACTCGGTTCTGAACCCACAAGTGTAGCCTTGGTCCTTGATGTGATCAAATACATGATTTATGCATAGCTTTCATTAATTGATTTGAGTAAGATTTTCTAACCAAAGCTTATATCTTGTTCTTATCAACAAATCATATCTATGTATTTGTGGGAACATTCAGCGCTTGTGGAACATGTCACTTTTGGGGGCATGGGCTTTGTGAAAGCTCTTGTTCCCTTGCAAGTTTTCACTATACCTTAATGTGTTTGATACCAGAAAGCTGGATCAACCACATTAAGGTGGGGGCATATATAATGGTATCTGTCTGATTACTTTTGACACTGACAAAGCATGTTTGAAATCCCTCACCACGAGGTGGGATGGTGTATCTCTTGAGCTAGTGCACATCCTTTTAAAGCAAAAAGCCCTCATCATGAGGTGGGATGGCGTATCTCTTGAGCTAGTGTGCATCATTTTATACAAAGCCCTCATCACGAGGCAGGATGGTGTATCTCTTGAGCTAGTACACATCCTTTTATACAAAGTCCTCATCGTGAGGTGGGGTAGGATCTTGAGTCATTCACCCTTTATCATGTAATTGGTTGTTGTGGTAGCGTATCTCAACCATCAGGTGTGTTTGGCATGTTTTAGATAGTGGAGTAGTGATGAGCTCCTTTCTATTGCTCGTGTTTGTCGTGTATAAGACATATAGTGTGTGTATGGCACACTATGTAGTGCTCGTGTATTCTGTGTGTCTTTTGTGTGTTTTATGTGTCTTCCTTGTGTGTTTTGCATGCTTGTGGCATGGTATAAAGTTGTGCATTGATGAGTCCCTCCCCACGCTGTATGTGTTTTGTGTGCTTGTGCATGGTATAAATTTGTGTGCGATGAGTCCCTCCCCACGTTGTGTGTTTTGTTTACTTTAATTAGCATTTTATATATATGGATATGTAATTTCTTAAATCATGTCTTCTCTTTGTGTCTTCTTTGTGTATTGCGTGACTACATTCATGTCTTCTCTGCGTATTGCGTTCTTTCATTATCTTCTCCGTGTGTTGCGTGCTTCCTTACTGTATTCATTGTGTCTTATGTGACTGTTAAGTGTCTTATTATGTTTGCCTAAGCTTGAGGGCTAGAGATACTCTTCAAACTTAGGGTGTGTCTGATGTGTTTGATGTGCTTTAACCGTACTTTAATGCATGTATGGATTGTAAGATCATACACATTAAAGTGGGGGTAAATGTTTTGGAGTAAAAAGTGGCCACATGCCTTTTTACCTCCTAGTTTACCTCCTAGGTCCTATTTGCTTCATTATACATTCTAATTGATCATCCCGAAGGAAATTACCTAGCACCCATGACATTTTGGAACCCTTGGGACCTTCTTTATCTTAACCCTGACCTAATTTGGGCCCTTGGACTTGGGTGCCAACCGCCCAAGTCTCCCCTGATTGGTCAGGGCTAATTAATGGTATGTCAGCTTGGGCCCTTCTAAAATATTCCTCCTTGTCATCTTTTGTGATTTAAATTCATAAATGTTAGCGATAAAGCATATATAAGTAAGTTTATGACTTCATTTTACACCTAGATGGATAACACAAACTTATGATATTGGAGCAAAGAGCATTCAATGCATTCATTGTGTTATTGTTGCATATTTGTGTGTTTGTTGCAGATATGGCATCATCATCCATCTCCTTATGAGTTGAAGAGATTTCATCCTCCTAAGGACTTCACCTCCGAGGTGACATCATTTCTATTTGAATCATTTCATCATTTGGATTATCTTTCACCTCTGTCCTACAAGGGCACACTCTCTCATTAACAACGGTGTTGAGAAAGCTTGAATGCTAACCCAAGATTTGGCTGAGGCAAATTCCTAAACACCACAACCCCCAAATCCCTCTCTTGTCCTCTTGTGTGCAGGTTACAAGTACAAGTTTCAGGAAAAGTGGAGCTATAGGAAGGCAGTGTAGGAATTATAGTTTCAAGATCCGAAAATAGTTCTGGAATATTCCTCCAAATGGACTTGGGCAGTTTCTGCCCTAGTCACAGGGCTTCAAGCTTCTGGATCTAGTTTCTGAGCATCATTTGTAGCATTTTCTTAGTTTTGACCTCCAACAAAATCTCACTTCTGGACTTGGGCGGTTGCCGAATTTGTCCTTCGACACCTATGCTTTTGGGAGACAGGTTCCGACATCTTATTGATCATCTCTGTACTTTTAGTTTCTTGATTTCTATTGTTGATCATTTGTTTCAAGTTGATTATCATTTTTCTAGGGTTTAGTGCATTGATTGGCCTAGGGTTTGATAAAATGCTTGGTTGAATCTTATATTTCCTTGACAAACAAGAGCATAAAATTTGTAGTTGAGTCCTCATCCATCTTGTAGTGACTTAAGCTTAGTTTTTTCCTTGAATGTTGTAGTGAAAGGAGGGTTTGATCTAGTGTACTCACACATTCCACTCATCCCCCTTTTACCATATAACAAGTGCAAGCATTCATAACATCATTCTTGATGTTATTTTTATTTCTTAGGCACACATAAGATTAATAGCACACACAAATTTTCTCCTCTTTATCATATTGGGTGTTATGGAGGTTGGAAGACTAAAGCAGGGGTTTAATCATTCTTGACAAATTTCTATTCTACCCAAACTCTTTTTTGGTTTCCTTGTAGCTATAAGTTTTTCTTGTTGAAGACATTCAAACATGTGAGGGTTTTATTGAAATCTTCCCTATATTGTCATTTTATCATTTTTTTGAATAGATAGGTAAACCTTTTCATTTCGGTTGCTATTATCACATGGAGGTCTTCTTGATTTTTCATGTTCTGGCTTTGTGCAAACTGGGCATGCCCGAGGAGAAGTTATGAAGTTATGTGTTTCCTATCACACAAACTATAACACAACATGCATACATCTGTGTGATGTGTTGGCATCCTAGATAGTCAACTCTAGACTTCAATGTCAGGGTCCTCTTAAGTCTGTATTTATAGTTTGTGTTTGGTTTGCTAAATCTACATTTGGTAATTCTATAAATTAGTATTTTTTAGTTTGTATTGTGTTTTAACTTGTTGGGAAACTTAAATTTATCAAGGGTAAAAAAAGTTAGGTCCAACTAGTTTACTTTGCTCTTTCTATTAGATTGGTAGTAGATTAGATTCATCCTTAAATGAGTCAGTTGTTCCTAGTGTAGTGTGATTGAAGTCATTGGGTAAAGAGAACTAGACTTTTCTTTGCCAGATCAAATTTCATACCCTACAAAAGAGTAGTTTTAGGAGAAGAACCTTGTAATCATCTTTTTGAACAAGAGCAACCCAAAACTCCTTATCAAGCCCTAGAAAATGAGCAACCAAGAGAAGATATTCCAAAAGATAACATGGAGAACCATAACATACATGGAGAGAGAAGGGTGGAAAGAACACTGACCTACCCAATTAATTTGAATCTTGATGAAGATGCCCCATGAAAAATATTTCTCCTTCTATCGTACCCACCTTTCAAGGTATGGTCACAAAGGACCCAAATCAATTTATGTTTGAATTTAAAGTCCTTTGTCAAAATTATGACTACAAGTTATATAACCAAAAACTAAAGTTGTTTCCTTCAACCTTGAATAACTCAATAATGTGACGGTTCATGAGACTATTTGTTGGCTCCATTAATTCAAGGGAAGAGATGGAAATAGTATTTTTAGATAAATATCAAAACTATTGTTGGGTAAGGGATAGAAACAAGGAGCTCTTCCACTTGAAACAAAAAGAGGATGAAAGCCTGAAATATTACTTGGACTAATTCATCTTTGTTTGAAAGCACTATGGTGACATGTTAAACCCTAAATTAGTTAAAACAATATTCTTGTGAGGTTTGGAGGAAGAACCTCAGGTCACCCTCAACCTTATGGGAAAGGGGACATTACCAAGTTAAGACTCAAAGACATTTTAGAATCATGTAGAAACTACACACAAACATGAGGGGAAATTAAGAAGTCTAGCCTGATAAGAGGGAAAAATGAAATAGGACAACTCATAGAAGAGCTTTCCAACTTGAAAATTAATATCTTAGTCCAACTAAACACCATGTTGGATGGAATGCAAGTTAAAAATAAAAACACTGAAACCCTTTCTCTATATTGTCCTAAGTGTCAGAATAAGCATCTGTTGAGAGAATACCCCTTGGAAAAAATAAACATCTACCAGGTGTGTGATAAGAACCATCCCACAAACAAGTGCAAGATTTTTTAAGCTATTAAAAATTGAAGAAAAATGCTTTGTTGGTTGAAGAGGAGTTAAATTACACGAGATAGTGTTAGGGTGGGAATTTTCCTTATAACCAATCCTCTTGGCATCCACAATTGGATTGGAGTAACAACCCTTGGTCAGCGCCATGGCCAAATCATTAGTAGCCTAATCAACCCCAACCAATATGGTATCCTTTAAATCCAACACCAAATTAGAACCTACCTTACAATCAATTTTATAAAGGTTGATGATGCATGCAAAACCAATAGCAAACTTTGTTGCCCCCTTCACATAATACACTGACTTAATCCTAAATATACATAGTGGCACAACCTTAGCTTCTAGCTCAATCTATAGAAAAACCAAAACAATAGACCGACTACTCTTGTTTACACTACAAAATTAGAGAATATGGTTGGAATTAATTCTATACATTAGGGGAGTATCTAGCTCAGGTTAGGAAATATGCTTCCTAAAATTTCATAGCCCACTATAGTGGAGATAATAGATAATGAGGAAGCTACATTTATTAAAAATAAAATGGAATCTAGTGATGTTGAGCCTATATAGTCTTCATAGACTCTTTCAAAATATCTTCTAGAGTTAAATCAAGACACTTCTTCGGAGAGTCATCAAGACCAATTTTTGGAGCTTCCTTGAAATACCTTTTTGGAGAACCCTTAAAGTCATATTCTAGTGCCCCTCTAGTGTCTTTCTCCAAAGATTCACCAAAATTATCTCTAAAAGTTCCTTTACACTTTCTCCAGAGAATCTTCAAAATCACCTTTCAGTACTCCTATAGTGTATCCCTCCAAAGACCATTTAAAGTCTTCTAGGTTTTTTGTGGAAAACTCCTCCAGAAATATCTCAAGACCATATGATTGATCTCGTTTAGAATTAAGCCCTAGGCTAAACAACAACATAAGGACTCCATGCATTCTGGGTCTATGTATTAACCCTATTCCAAAGCATGCCCCTTTTCCTTAAAGATTAAGAGCAACATCTCTAAAATCCCCTCCAGAGCTAATACCTATATCTGAGACAAGACTCATTCAAGAAATAAAAAGATTGAACATTGAAGTTTTGTTGTTGCAAGCAAGTAAATAAATTGTGGAGATGAATCAGTTTGTCAAGAAACTCTATATCAAAACCCCTTGTAGGAAGAAAAAGTAGACCAATACCATCCAAGTGGATGGACACTTGGCATACCTCCTTTCTAGAAAACTTTTTCCACCATAATATGGTGATCAAGGTAGCCCTATGATCACTGTGTCAATCAAGGGTGTATAAATTCCCAATCAATACTAAGAAGCTTGATTATAAAATTTCTTATATGTAATTCTAAATTGAATCCTCATTATCAAATATCATTTTCAAGAATTAAGTTATCCACTCATTCGTTGATATGGTATGAAATATATGCCCTATATTGAGGATAACACAAGCTTACACCCATGAAAAGTGGGAAGAATTCAAGGGACTATTAAAAATTAATTGTATCCCATTTTCATGAGGAAGAGAGGGTGGTGCAATAGCACTACTTCTAGCAAAGATAAGGATAGAGTGTTCAAAATTACACTGATGAATTCTAGAATAGAGTGGTGCAATTAGATAAAAAAGTCCTATATAGAGAAGTCTTATTGAAGTATAGGGGTGGGATGTTTGGACATCTAAAGAGGCATGTCTTAATGATAAAACCATTGGATATTGATGAAATGTGCTTCCAAGCAAACTATCTTGATTTAGATAACAAGAAAACACCCTTTTTCATGCAAAATAAAAGGATAAGGAACAAAAAAATATGGGGACAAAAAAAAGGATTAAAATAGGAAAAAAAATAAGAAGAATATTGATACATCAGTCCAAAAAAGGATAAGGGAAAAGGTAAATTACATTTTTCTCATTGTGAGAAGGACAAACATATGAATGATAGAGGTTGGAAACTACAACCTGAATTGGTGCCATCGTGTAGGAAGAGATAGTGACAAAAATACCACTTATGTGAGTAACAAAAAAGAGAAAAGTTATCTTTGATATGGATGAAAATTTGTCATGTTCCATGGTGAAGAAAGGAGCATGTATGGTGGAATAAATTACTGAGGAAGAAGAACTCAACAAGGTGTTCCACATCAAAATCTAAGTCAGGGGTAAGAACATTGATGCACCTTTTGATACATGCTCATAGGCCAATTATTTCTCAAAATCTCATTAGAGAGATTGGATTGCAAACCACAAATCATCCACAACCATACTCACTTGGTTGGATAAAACAAAGGGTAAAAATCTCAATTAAGAAACAATATAAGTTGACATTTCATGTAAACTTTGAGTTTAAGCATGAGTTAGTTATAGATGTTATAGATGTAACATGTGTGTGGAGTTTTTTTGGGAGTTGTTACCTATATGGGTGTGGCACCATCTACTTTAGGAGGAAGAATTAGTATAGACTCCATTTGAATGGTGAATCTTTCACATTAAACTCTTATGTGGGAAAATCTAAGATATCTATGGTTAGTGCATCTCAAGCCAAAAGACTAATCAGTGCAAGCAAGAAACTTTCTCTCATGTTGTTAGAGGAAAGTGAGAGAAAGATGGGGCTAAGATTAAGAAGCCACATGAGATGTATATTCATCAAGAATAATGAGAAATAGGTAATCTTGTCAAGCAATTTTTATAATTTTTCTTAGAGCCAAAGGGGATGCCCTCTAAGCATTTGTAGAGAATGGAATCCAATTGTTATCATACTGTACTTTTCCTAACATACGATTGTACCATCAAAATTTGGTTGAATAAATGAAGTCATTTAGAGAAGTTGAAGGTGTTATTAGAACAAGCATTCATAGGTTAGGCATATCGCCTTGTGGTCATCCTATTGGCATAGTACCAAAGAATAATGGAAAATTGTGTGTGTTGAGTACCAAGCTCTAAACACGATTACCATCAAGAATAGGTATCTACTACCACAGATAGAGGAATTGCTTGATCAACTTCAACTTACAAAGCACTTTTCCAAGTTGGATTTAAAATTTGGGTATCATCAAGTTTGCATCAAAGAAGTAAACATATGGAAAACAATGTTTAAGACCAACTAGATCTATATGAGTGGCTTATTGTACCATTTGGATTATGCAATGCTCCAAATACTTTCACATGGTTGATGGATGAGGTATTGAGACTCCTCATAGATTCACATGTTATTATTTATTTACATGATATCTTGGTGTTTAGAAAAAACATATGAAAAGCATGATTCTCATCTTAAGAAAGTGTTTCAAGTTTTGAAGGAGAACAAAATTGTGTTGAAAAAGAAGTGCAAGTTTTTCAAACTTCACTTGTGTACCTTGGTCATGTGGTCGAGTGATCCATAAACACTTGGGAGATACTCTCCTTGATCTTACCACAACAAATATCCATGTGCCAAATCAACAAACAAATTTAAAAATAATCATTTAACACCTCCTAAAGATGTGAACAATAATAACAAATGTTCTCCATGATAAAAATATAAGAAACATGTAAAACAAAGCATAACCATGCAAGGAAACACATACATACAAACTAAAACACAAAGATTACCCTAGAGAAACCTTAAAGGGTGAAAACTCTATCAAGAGTGAGAATTTTGTTGTTTGTCCCACTATCTTAGTCATTCATATAAGTGTTAAAATGGAAAAGAGGTTAATTGGAGCCATTACAATGTCTTGAAACTCCTTCACACTTGTTGTACAACCTTGCAACTCAGATTACCCTATCTTCTACACTTGCAATCTCAACAAGTTTGATTTGAAATTCAAATATCATCAAATTCACATCAAAGAAGAAGACATATGAAAAACAACATTTAAGACCAAGTAAGGTCTCTATGAGTGGCTCATTCTACCATTTTGATTATGCAATGTTCTAGCTACTTTCATTCAATCGATGAATGCGTTATTTATATTGCTCATAGATTCATGTGTTATTATTTACTTCGATTATATCTTCGTGTTTATAAAAACATATGCAAAGCATGTTTCTCATCTTAAGAAAGTGTTTCAAGTTTTGAATAAGAACAATTTTTTGTTGAAAGTGTTTCAAGTTTTGAATAAGAATAAACTTTTGTTGAATAAGAAGTGTGTGTTTACAAAGACCTCACTTTTGTACCTTGATCACTTGATGCAGAATGGTGTGATAAGGATTGATCCATATAAAATTGAGGCCATGATGAATTGGTTAAATCTTACTTCCATTTTGAAGACTAGGAGCTTTGTTGGGGTAGTCCAATACCTTTAAAAATTTGTCAAATATTTTTCATATTTTGTTGCTCCTTTCCATGCTATAACAAGGGATGGAAAAAGTTTTCATGGGTTACAAAGCCACAATGTTATTTTGATGATCTATAGAATAACATCAATAATTCACATGTGTTGGCTCTTCCAAATCTTTAACAACTTTTGAGGTTCAGACCCAAGCAAGTGATTAGGCCATGGGGGAGGTTTTGTTGCAAAGAGATAGGCTTGTATTCTATCATTTTGAGTTGTTCAAATAGGTTGTCCTAAACTATAATACATAAAATAAGGAGCTTTCCACATTGGTTTATGTGGTTAAGAAGTGGAAACACTACCTAGTCGGCAAATAAATAGTGGTACACATGGATCATCAACCTTTACAATAGCTTCAAGCACAAACAAAACTCTAATAATCATGTCAGTACAAACAGATGGGATTCTTGCAACAATTTCATCTTGTGACCAAATATAAACATGGTATGAGAAACAAGTTGGCTAATATTGTTTATAGACCGCCTCTTCTCTCATTGTTAAGTACACTTTCCATGTTGGATTCATTTACAAAACAACTATATGTTGAGGATTATGAGCATGATGTAGATTTCAATGAGTCATATCAGCAAACAAAGAGAGGTGTAGCTAGGTTTGAGCCAAATATTGACTACTACCTCAAGGATAGTCTCCTATATAAGGTAGGGAAGCTATGTGTACCTAAGGAATGAAGACTTTTGTTCATAAAAGAGGTTCACACATCATGAGGTACAGGACATTTTGGTTTGACTAAGATGGTTGTTAACCTTTAATTGTACATATATTGGCCATACATACAATGGATATTTCTAAATTTGTTAGAAGTTACAATCATTGTAGCATAAGATAAGCAATAAGAAGCTTTGGTTGCACTAGCTATTGCTTGTGCCTATGAGACCATGGGAGAACATCTTCATGGAATTTTTAGGTGAAACTCCTATGAAAAAATGGGGATGATTATCTTTTTATTGTGGTAGACCGTTTAGTAAGATGTGCATCTTAATTGTTTATAAAAAGACTCTAACTCAAAGTGATGCGATAGAAATCTTCTTGAAGAATTTTGGGATTCATTTTGGGCTTCTAGAGAGCATAATCTCATATAGGGTTGCTCACTTCTTGGGCAAATTTTGGTGCATGCTATGGGAGAAGATGGGAAAAAAGTGGAAAAGGCTTATCACTTTCTATCCACAAACAAATGATCAAACATGAAAGGAAGCTAGATACAACTAAACAAATTCCTACTTAATCTTGAGAGAAGAGAAATGCTAAATAGACTTAGATCTAAAAGTTTCAAAAAGATTTACAAAAATATGCAATTAATGCAACACAATAAAAAGACACATAACACAATAGATACCTAGATTTATTCTCTATCTAATTGATAATTGTTCCTAGAAAAAGTCCTCAGCATCCTTCCTACTATCCACACTTGCAGTTTTTAAGATAAACAAGAAAGTTTTATATATCTAACTCCTCCCCAAGATGCACCCCACAAGGAAGATTTATAGACTCATATTTTATACCAAGCATTTTTGAGAACATGCGTTCAAATCAACATAGAAAATGCAATAAATTCCAATAACACCCTTTCCCTCACATCTTCTAAAATTAGTCTCCACTAAAATCCAAGATTCCCTCAAAGAATAATTAATTGCCTTTATGAAACTACCACCTCTTGTGGCTAAAATAAAACCCATTAACTCAAACAAACATTAATAAAGCATTTAAAGAATCTTTCCAAAGATATTAAAATATCTTAAAATAAAAATATGAAATAATGCAATAAATATATTCATTGCGACTAGATAAAATTGACTGAATCTTTTCTTCTAAATAATTATTCTGAATGCAATAATATAAATGTAATATTTAATCTATATGAAATCTATGTAGTGTGTACAGATTCGCTTCACCATATTTTGCCTTTGGTCGGCTAAATGCCCTCTACCTCAATGGTACTCTCTCTTCCTTGAGAGAGTGTCCCTATCACAAACACAGTTGAAAAGTGTCGACAATCAATTAAATAATATTAATAATAATATTTATATCCATAATTAAATATCTAAAAATAAGGGTTGTGACACTCTATCCCTAAGATAAATACAATAGCCCACATTAATGTTATCAATAAACATGTCATCCACATACAAAGTTATAAAAATAACTTGATCACCATCCTACTTGTAATAAACACAGTGATCTAATTTGGATCTAACAAATCCCAACTTTAAAATGTATGAATCAAATTTTTGGTTCCACATTCTAGGAGATAATTTGAGACCAAAAATCAATTTCTCCTTACCCTTTGCCACATGGTGCTCCAGCTATGTCATGTAGATCTCTTTATGTAGATATTCATGTAAGAAAGTTATCTTCACATTCATTTGCTCCACCTCAAGGTCAAATGTATTAGAAAAAAATAAAATAAATATAATTGACGTAACCTTTGCAACCAGAGAAAAAATCTCATAAAAATCTATTTCCTCTACTTATAAACATCCCTTAGCAACCAACCTTGCTTTATATTTCTCTATCTTGCCCTCAAAACTAAATTTCTTCTTAAAGACCCATTTACACCCAACAAGTTTCTTCCTCTTAGGAAACTAAAGCAAGTCCCATATGTTGTTGTTCTTGTTGATATACCTCAGACAACTGAGAGGGGGGGGTGAATCAGTTGTCTCAAAAACTTAAACACTTATGCAATTAAACATCAATCAAATATTCACAATTATTATGATTTAACAATGAATGCATGAAATCAGAAACTTAACCACAGATACAACATCATACACAAGAGACACCAGATTTACGTGGAAAACCCCAAGGTGGGGAAAAACCACAGAGAGGATTAGCTCTCAATATATATTGCAATCTTGAAATAATGATGTTTAGGCTTGGTCACTCCATGGGCCTAAACATACTGGCTTACTGCCATGAAGAACAACTAGGTCTAGCAGGCTCACTGCCTCAACCCTAAACCTAGCAAGATTACAATAAGGGCTGTTAAACCCTGAGGGCTATTAAACCCTACTGGTGGCTCATTGCCAGGCACACTGCCATGACCAACACCTTTTTATGTCTGTGATTGAAGTACAACTATTCCTCTACTTTGATATGCCTTTGCTCTGCTTCTTGCCTCTTCGCTGCTCTGCCTCTTCTCTGCTTTGCCTTTTGGTCCTTTCTTATTATCTTTCCATTTTCACTCAAGGACAACCTTTTCATGACTCAACTACAAGTATTTATACACATCATCAACCTTGGAATGATCATCAAGGTCGGCATCACAATCATCAACCATTGGAACAATCTCCAAGGTCAGCATTACAAACATTTACAAAATAGGTCCTGACCTATTATAATATTATGAAGTAAAAATACATGCAGATCATGTCATGCCTTAGCTGGGACTCAAACACGATCTTCCATGCCACAACATGCTTTCATGATCTTCAAAGGATCTCCACAATTACTGGAATTAACCAAGTCGGCTAAGACTGGTTACACACTGCCTTATCTGGAAACAATCTTCAAACATGATCTTAATTCCTTAACATGAACCAATGTCAAGATAGGAACATGATTAGGAGACATCCACAAGCACGTTATAATCACTAGGAGCAACCGTACAAACCTTAGCCACATCAACAATAGGATCTTTACACCAGAACACATAAACTTCACTGTCTTCGACTGTCATAAAAGAAAGATAGCTTGCAGACCACCAAAACATGAACCACTTCAATTGTAGGCACTTATCATCATCCTAGACTCCCCCCTAGAACACAGAGGAAAATACTTTATTGCAGAGGAATGCGAAGCATAATACTTTCTCGTTGTCACTAAAGAATAATCAAAATGAGTAGGCTTTACTCTAGTGAATGCAACTTTCTCACAACTTCACACCGGAGGCTCAAACTCAAGATTTATCATCTTTAGACATCCCTTTGAACAAATTCCAATCCACAAACCCAGATCTGTAAGCAGAAGGAAATGCGGAGCAATCTACCAAACTATTCTACAACTCTTTGTCTATACTGCACTTCACTGTAACTCACTTGATTCATCCGGAGAGGCCAATTTTCTCAATATCCTCAACACACAAGGCTTCTAGACAAGTAATGGAATAGAACACAGTTGACACCAATGACAACAAAGATATGTTGACATCAATGACAACAAAGATTAGGCACATACTTGCAACAATCTCCCCCTTTGTCATTGATGGCAACATATGATGTGAAAACCTGCAACAACCATCAAGACAAGATTCTCCCCCTTTCTCTTTACACACCTGCACTCTTTCTTTCTACAAGATTCTCCCCCTTTCTCTTTACATATCTGCACTCTTTGTCTATCTAAGTTTTTCACATGACTTCTCTCCCCCTTTGACATCAATGGCAAAGGGCACATACTTGCACTCTTCTATTCTAATTCAATCTTTCTTCTGAACTATTTGACTACTCCCCCTAAGAAGTAGCCCTAAAAGCATCAATCCGGATCACTAAGCACCTCCGAATTGATGCACTATTGTGCATCTTAGTTTGGAGTAGGAGGGGTGATAACCCCTAACTTTTCTCTGAGATACTCAAAAATATCCTTGGGTAGAGGTTTAGTGAAAATGTCTGCAATCTGATCTTTGGTAGAAATATACTCCAACTTGACTTCATTATCTATTACCTTTTCTCTCAAAAAATGATATCTGATGGATATGTGCTTTTTCCTTGAATGCATCACTGGATTCTTTGATATGTTTATGGCACTTGTGTTGTCACAAAAGATTACGATTGGATCCTCATACACAACTCTGATGTCCTTCAAAGTTTGCTTCATTTATAACACTTGAGTGCAACTGCATGCTGCTACAATGTATTATGCTTCTGCAGTAGATAGGGATATTGAATCCTGTTTCTTGCTCAACCAAGATACTAACCTTTTTACCAAGAAGAATGCACCTCCACTTGTACTTTTTCTATCATCCACATCTCTGGCTCAATCTGCATCAGTATATGCACTGAGAGTAAAGCCATTTTCCTTAAGGTACCACAAACCATGATCCATTGTACCTTTTAAATACCTTAGAATTCTGTTGACTGTCATTACATGTGATTCCTTGGGTTCTGCTTGAAATCTTGCCACAAGACATACTGCATGCATTATGTCAGGTCTAGTTTGAGTCAGATAAAGTAATCCTCCTATCATAGATCTATACTTTTTATGGTCTGCCATGGGTGTGTTATCATCTTTGCTTAACTTACAACTAGTTATCATAGGTGTGCATACTGGTTTAGAGTCTTCCATCCCAAATTTCTTTAACAACTCTTTCACATACTTAGACTGAGAAATGAAGATACCTTTATCTGATTAACTTATTTGTAGACCTAAAAAGAAATTCATCTCTCCAAACATGGACATTTCAAATTCACTTTACATCTCTCTAGCAAAAATTGAGCACATACCATCATTGGCTCCAAAAATAATATCATCAACAAAGACTGCAACAATTAGGATTTGTTCATTATTGATCTTGAAGTAGAGATTGATGTCTGTAGTACCTTTGTTGAACCCTATCTATATCATATACTTGTCCAATCATGCATACCATGCTCTGGGGGCTTGTTTTAATCCATACAAAGCTTTCTTCAATATGTATACCATGTCACCCTAATATGATGACTGAAATCCTTCCGGGTGTTCAATATAGACTTCTTTCTCCAATTCTCCATTTAGGAAAGCAGACTTCACGTCCATTTGGTAAACCTTCAAATCTTTGTAGGCTGCAAAAACCAAAAACATCCTTATTGCTTCAATCCTTGCCACTGGAGCAAAATTTTCTTCAAAGTCTATCCCTTCAACTTGAGCGTATCCTTTGCATACCAATCTTGCTTTATTTCATACCACTTCACCATTCTCATTCATCTTGTTTCTAAAGACCCACTTTGTGCCAGTAACATTCTTATCTGTTGGTCTGGGAACAAGATCCCAAGTCTGATTCTTCTCTATCTGCATCAATTCCTCTTCCATAGCCTTTGCCCATTCTCATCTTTGCAAGCCTCATCCACAGTCTTAGGTTTAATCTTGAAAATCAGACAGAAATTTACTTGTTCCTCTGCAACTTTTCTTCTGGTTAAGATCCCTTTGTTCTTATCTCCTATGATTTGATGTTCAGAATGAGTGAGTCTTACATACCTTGGAGTTTTGGAAGTACTTGCCGGAGCTTGTTCTTCTTCATCTGAACTGTCTTCATGTTGCACCACTTCTGAAACAACTGGTTCATCTGATTCATATCCACCTAATTCTAAAGACTTTTCCTTGCAGTCATCAACTTTAACATTTGCACTCTCAATGAGCTTATTCATCCTCTTATTATAGCACTGATAGGCCTTGCTCTTAGTGGAGTAACCAAGGAAGATTCTTTCATCACATCTAGCATCAAACTTGCCTAAATCTTCTTATCTTTTGATGTAACAATTGCTGCCAAAAACTTTGAAATATTTCACAGTAGGAACTTTACCATACCTCAATTCATAAGGAGTCTTAGAATTGTTACCTTTTACTTGGACTCTATTTAGGATATATACAGCGGTGTGAATTGCTTCTCTCCAATATGCTTCTGGAAGATCAGCTTCCTTCATCATGGTTCTAGTAGCTTCTTGAATTGTTCTATTTTTCCTTTCAACAACTCCATTTTGTTGTGGAGTTCTAGGAGAAGATAGATGTCTCTTTATTCCATATTCTTCACAAAATAAATTGAATTCATTTGATGTGAATTCTCCTCCTGTATCTGACCTCAGGCATTTGATTTTTAAATCCATCTCATTTTCAACCATTACCTTAAATGCCTTGAACTTATCTAAAGCTTCAGCTTTTTCTTTCAAAAAGGTGACCCAAGTCATTCTAGAATAATCATCAATAAGCAACATGAAATACCTGTCTCCCTACAAACTTCTTACTCTGGTACGTCCACACAAATCTGTATGCACTAGCTCAAGTAGTCCTCCAACTGATTGATCCTTGCTTTTGAAACTTGTTCTTGTTTGTTTCCCAAATTGACACTCCTTGCAAATAGTATTAGCAGGCCTCACAAGCTTAGGTAGATCTCTAATAGCCTGTGTAGTACTTATCTTCATAATGTTGTCAAAATTCATGTGACACAACCTTCTATGCCATAAGCAACTCTCATCAGTCTGAGCCAACAAGCAATAGTTATCAATTCCTTTCAATTGATAGATATTACCTCTGGTCTTCTTACCAGTTGCAATGACTGTTTCAGAGCTTTCCCTGATCTTGCATCCATTGTCCTTGAAGCTTAAATCATAGCCCTTGTCACACATCTGACACACACTCAAAAGATTGTGCTTTAATCCTTTCACATACAAGACATCTTTAGTATTATGCATGCCATCAAAAGAGATAGATCCTTTTCCACAAATCTTACCAGCTGTATCATCTCTAAACCTAACCAGTCCACCATCATATCTTTCCAAACTCACAAATTTACTTTTGTCACCAGTCATGTGGTGAGAGAAGCCACTATCAATAACCCATTCATCCTTGTCCTTAATGACCTGAGCAACCAAAGCACTTTCCACTGGTTTTTCTTCATTCACACAGCTAGTAGAATTAGTAGACACATGATCTTCCTTAATAGCAATAAACAAGCATTCATTTCCAGAAGTACTAGCATTATCTGGTTCACCATTATCTAACACTCCTTCATCATTATCAAAATCTTCAACATAATAACACTTCTTTTGGGGCCTAGGCCTGTTCTCATATCTTTTTCTATTCCTTTCAATTCTTTCAAGACATATGGAAGCAAAATGACCTACTTTACCATAAGAGAAGCATTTGAAAGATAATTTCCCTTTATACTTACCAGATCCTCTTTGCAGTCTGTTCATAAAGTTTGCCTCAATTTCATCAAACTCATCATTAGATTCTACCTTGTACTTTTCTGATCTGGAAGTTCTTCCAGAAGTACTAGCTTTGAAGGTTGTCTCAACTTTCGGCAGAGCATCACCAAACTCTCTCATTTCAAAAGCAGCAAGCTTACCAAGCAGCTGATCCCTATCAACCTCTTTTACTTGCATGAATTCTTCAAATGCAACTACCTTGTGATAGTAGGACTTGGGCAGAGATCTGAGAATTTTCATCACAATTTCCTTATCGTCGAGAGTTCCCCCAATGGCTTTTATCCCTGTGACAAGTTCATCAACTCTTTGCATTAAGGTTGATACGTTTTCATCTTCATTCATCTTCAAACTTTCATATTTCACTTTTAGGCTTTGTAGCTTGGCTTTCTTCATAGAATCATCTCCTTCATACATATTTTTCAACTTTTCCCATACCTCATTTGCAGTTTCAAGATCCACAACTTTCGTCAACATTGAGTCGGTTAACGAGCTTAGCAGAGCATCTTTTGCCTTGACATCCATCTCATAATCTTTGATTTCATCTTTAGTAGTCAGACCATTTGGAGATATGGTGTATTTTGTTTCTGTAGATTTCCATACTTTGTTGCCAAGACAAAGAAGATGGCTTTTCATCCGAGCCTTCCACAGATCATAATTCGTTCCATCAAAATGTGGCACTTCCTTCTTGTAAGACATTTTGGATCTTCCTCAAGTTGTTAAACTTTCTTCAGAGGAACTTGGCTCTGATACCAATTATTGATATACCCTAGACAACTAAGAGGGGGGGTGAATCAGTTGTCTCAAAAACTTAAACACTTCTACAATTAAACATCAATCACCTATTCACAATTGTTATGATTTAACAATGAATGCATGAAATCAGAAAATTAACAACAGATACAACATCAAACACAAGAGACACCAGATTTATGTGGAAAACCCCAAGGTGGGGAAAAACCACGGAGAGGATTAGCTCTTAATATATATTGCAATCTTGAAATAATGATGTTCAAGCTTGGTCACTCCACGGGCCTAAACATATTGGTTTACTGCCATGAAGAACAACTAGGTCTAGCAGGCTCACTGCCTCAACCCTAAACCTAGCAAGATTACAATAAGGGTTGTTAAACCCTGAGGGCTGTTAAACCCTACTGGCGGCTCACTGCCAGGCACACTACCACGACCAACACCTTTTTATGTCTGTGATTGAAGTACAACCATTCCTCTGCTCTGATCTGCCTCTGCTCTGCTTCTTGCCTCTTCTTTGCTCTACCTTTTGGTCCTTCCTTCTTATCTGTCCATTTTTGCTCAAGGACAACCTTTTCACGACTCAACTACAAGTATTTATACACTTAATCAACCTCAGAATGATCATCAAGGTCAAGATCACAATCATCAACCATTGGAACAATCTCCAAGGTTAGCATTACAAACATTTACAAAATAGGTTACACACTGCCTTATCTAGAAACAATCTTCAAACATGATTTTAATTCCTTAACACGGACCAATGTCAAGATAGGAACATGATTAGGAGACATCCACAAGCATGTTATAATCACTAGGAGCAACTGTACAAACCTTAGCCACTTCAACAATAGGATATTTACACCAGAACACATAAACTTCACTGTCTTCAACTGTCATAAAAGAAAGATAGCTTGCAGACCACCAAAACATGAACCACTTCAATTGTAGGCACTTATCATCATCCTAGACTCACCTCTAGAACCACAGAGCAAAATACTTTACTGCAGAGGAATGTGGAGCATAATACTTTCTCCCTGCCACCAGAGAATAATTAGAATGAGCAGGCTTTACTCTAGTGAATGCAACTTTCTCACAACTTCACACCGGAGGCTGAAACTCAGGATTTAGCATATTTAGACATCCCTTTGAACAACTTCCAATCTGCAGACCCAGATCTGTAAGCAGAAGGAAATGCGGAGCAATCTACCAGACTATTCTACAACTCTCTGTCTATACTGCACTTCATTGTAACTCACTTGATTCATCCGGAGAGGCCAATTTTCTCAATATTCTCAACACACAAGGCTTCTAGACAGGTAATGGAATAGAACACAGTTGACACCAATGATAACAAAGATATGTTGACATCAATGACAACATCGATTAGGCACATACTTGCAATAGTTCTTCAATGCCACCATCTCCTCATCCATGGCCATCTCCTAGAACTGAATGTCATTCATCTTCATTACTTCCTTCATAGTTCTATGTTCATCAACATTAGTAGACAAAGAAAATATACATCTAAAATCAAGTTGGCTATACCTTTGTTTGCCTCCATTGTCGAGTGCACCTCCTCAAAAGATAAGGTGAGATCATAAAACTCAGGGTCATCCTAAAGTGTAACTTCCTTAGTCTTTTTTTGTAGTTGAACTACTACCTTCAAATTATCATTTGGTTGCTTAACTATAGGAAAAGACTTGATCTCCCTAAATATCACATTTTAACTATTTACCATCTTTCCAATCACAAGATTTTGAAGCTCATATCCCTTTACCCCATTAAATCAATGAAGATACATTTTACCATTTTGAAGTCCAACTATGACCTCCTCCTTTGGCACATGCACATATGCCTCACAACAAAAATCTTTAATATGCCAAAGTGAGGGATTTATCTATGTATAAACCTCCTCTAGGGTTTTGTTAATAAGAGATGATGTAGGAAATTTATTTACCATATAACAAGTTGTACAAATTGATTGTACCTAGAATTTATGATCCAAAGTAGCTCAACTAAGTGTACTCCTAGTCCTCTCTATTATCACATATTCATTCTTTTTACAAATCCATTTTGTTGAGGGGTGTATGGAGTTATCTTATGCCATGCAATACAATATCATTGTCCTTACAAAACCTATCAAACTTTGCTAAACAAAATTCCCCACCATTATTTGTTCTCAACACCTTGATCTTTCTTTTTGTATGGTTCCCAACAAGAGATTTAAACTCTTTGAACCTATAGAAGACCTCAGAATTATGCTTGAGAAAATAGAACCATGTTTTCCTAAATAAATCATCAATGAACAAAACATAATAAAGATATTTTTAATTTGAAGGTATATCAACAGAACCAAACACGTCACTATATATCATATCCAAAATCCCTACATATTTAGCAGAGCTTGAATAAAATTGCACACAAATTTTCTTTCTATATAAATAGTGTTCACAAAAGTCAAAATTCAAAGAACAATTGAACAACCCTTCAACCATGTTTTTACATTTCAAGGCTTTAAGGCCTTTTTCATAAATGTGGTCCATGCACTCATGCCCTGATATAGTCTTCTCAACTAAAATCTTATGGTTCTTTGATGGATGAACATCCTCTAAAACTAAATCTACAAGTCCAAAAGTAGTAGGAACAATAAAACTATTACATTCTATATAGATGCTAGCATCAAGGTAGAAAATATTTCCAACATGAACTCTCTTTGTAAGAACCATGGCTCCACGAACTATCTTACATCCTTCTTTGATGAAGACTACATACACACTTGCATCAATCATTTTGCTAAATAATAATAGGTTCCTTATCAAACTAAGTATGTGTAAAATTGTTGAGACGTTTAATCCTCCCATCACCAAATATGATCTATACTCTACCACATTCAAGAATACCAATGAATGTTAAATTTTCTACCACTAATGCTCTCATACTTAGAAAATCACTCCATATGGCTAATCATTTGGAAAGAAGCTCCAAATTCAACCATCCATGCATCCTCACACACATGCATAACAGGGGCTTCAAGAAACACATTACTCATGTTATCCTGATAACCTCTTGAGTCAATTTTTTTCTTTTCCTTGCAGTCCTTCCTTATGTGGCTGGATTTGCCACAATTACAACACCTAACCTTAGATCTACTAAAAGACTTAGATCTCCCTCTAAATTTGAACCTTTTTATCTTTTTCTTATTCTTGCCCTTCTCCTTTGATCTAGCCCTGACAACCAATACATTCTTAATGAAATCTAACATTTTTCATCTCAACTCCTCTAAGACTAAAGAACCCACCACCTCCTCAAGCATAAGTTTTATGATGGTACTAATAATCACCATCATTAAGGTTATCCCACAAATATGGCAAAGAACACAATAATGTAATACACTGATTCTCATCATTCGTTTTCATGTCTAGATTGTAATTGGCTCATGATAATGTTGAATGCATTTAGGTGCTCTACAATAGAATCTTCATCACTCATCCTCAAAGAATAAAGGTTCTTCTATAGAAAATTTTGTATACCAAGGACTTAGTCTAATACAGGATTCCCAACATCTTTTAGAGGCTCTCCATTGTATCCTCTTTTGATACATTTAGGAGCATTAAATTTGTCAAACGAAGCCTAACCAAGATTCTAGCTTTCCAATTTAACACAACCTAGTGTTCATCCTTCATAGTCATGGTTTATTTTCAAAAACAACAACCCATATATCTGTATTTGTGAGTAGGTCATCCATTTTGAGTTTCCATAGCTCAAAATTTGTGATGTCAAATCTATCCATATCCAACCTTGATATGCTCGCTATCTTTCACCTAAAATAAGATCACTACAAAAAACTCTTTCTCCTAACCAAGGATCTCACAAGTTGGCCAAGTTCTAATACCAAATGAAAGGAAACCAAATACAACTAAACAAATTCCTACTTAATCTTGAGAGAAGAGAAATGCTAAATGGGCTTAGATCTGACAATTTTAAAAAGTTTTATACAAACATGTAACACAAGCAAAAGACACATAACATAGTATATACCTTGGGAAAACTATTTCAAAAGAAGAATAAAAAACTAGCAACAAAGAAACACCCAATTTATTATCACAAGCACCATGGTTGCAATACATTCACAAAGAATTTGTCTATCCCAATCACCATGTCTAGAGAAATTTTGATAACATAACCCCCATTAAATAGACTAAGCCCATAACTAAAAACCACAAATGGTTTCCAAAACCATGATAAAATACCATGGGCCAAAAGTGGTCCCAAAATCCCATGCTCAAATTCCAACGCATATCTCATGATGGATCAATATTCCCAACATGGAATGGAACTTCCAATGTCATAATCACCCACCAAAATAGGGTGATCCATTTTGGACCCATCCCCTTTAGAAATATTCTCTATGACATTTCATTTTTGTGCATCATAAGTTGATTAAAAGTCAAAAGTCATCCATGACCTTTCTAGTCCACTTTGTAGCTCTCTTATATGCTCTTACAAGTGCATAGAATATTTTACGCATCTTACAATGTGAAAGATACTCTTACATATCTTACATGAAATGAGATGCTTCTAAAAACACATCATATAACAAATTACATGGCATAAAGTGACACCTCAAGTGGGATACTCTTTCCCACAAATTAATAATATAAAATGATTAATAAATACAAAATTAGGAATTTCAAGGTGTATGACACCTAATCCCAACAAAAAAAAAGGTTGTAAAGAGGACATTGATATAGTTTCTTCAAGGGTATAATCAGAGGTTTTTGAAAGAATGGGAAGATAATTTGGCTTATATACAACACTCTTATAACAGGGCATTCCACTCAACAATGAAGTTGCCTCTATTCAAGGCTTGTTTTGTGTATTTACCGCATAGTATGTTTGATGTTTATTTGGAATAGTAAAAGTATGGGACAAAAATAGAGATTTGAGAGTGTAAAAGGATGATAAATTCATTGATAAGGTGAAGCAAGTGCACCTATTTGTGCAAGAAAAACTCAAAGAGTTGTAATGCCCCTCCATTCTCACCTTGGATGTGCAGGTGATCGGGCTAAGGAGCATGAAGATGAAGGTAAAATACTCAAAATACTTTGGGTAGGATTACTATTATGATGTAGTTAATGACATTCATTGATGTTTACTATGATGACACTGTTGATACTTTATGATTAGTACATTATGCTTATGTTGTGATCAATTATGGATTAATTGATTATGTAGATTTGTTTTACTACGTGAATTATGTGACTATCTGACTATGTGTTATCTGGTTGTTTAGTTACTAATGAACTTGTTTAATGTGGATATTTGTGATGTGTTTTGTGAAGGGACAGTGTAGTATTACTCATGACGAGTACCCTACTATGTTGCGACTCCCTATCATAGTGTGCCTGTTGGATGATTATATATATATTGTATTTGACACTTTTGTTTGCTGCAGGTACCAGGCATCGACTCCACCTAAATTGGGAGGTCTGAGCGTGCCTTTACACCAATGGATAATGTGGATGGGAGATAACATGGGGTTCCCTCTGTCAGCCAATGTCTTTAGTTTGTCATCATCCATGTATTTCCAGTCATGGGTGTAGTTGTTGCTCAGTTGGTACTTGTCCTTGGGTGTTGGTCATCCTTTGGTATGTGGTTGTTATTGTTTGTTTATTGTAGTTTAAGGTTCATTTTATTGAACTTAGTGACCAAGGTATTAAGTTGTTGATTATAGTCATTTGGTTCATTTTATAGAATAAGTGATCTATGTGTATAGATGTGTTAATGTTTGATCATTTTGGTTATATAGTTAATGTGTATTTGTTGGAGATTTATTAATTGTTATAGTAATAATAATAATAATAAGTTTATATATATACATCAATATTAGTTATTTAATTAATGTAGAAGATTGAGAATATTAATTAGTTGATTTTTACATTTAAATTAAATTAGTAGCTTTGAAAGCTAGCAATAATAATAATAATATTGTTAATATTTAGTACTTTATTGATTTCATCTGACATGTGAGATTTTATTTTATTTTGCCATTAATTTATTGTTGGAGTGGGTTGTCAGAAATTTGAAAATTAGTCCTGTCAGTGGTGTTATGAATGCAATTAATTTTGGGTTGTGGATATCTGTAACAGAGAGAATGGTGATAGTGGGTATCAATTGTTTTGTCTATTTTTGGTTTTGGGAAGATTATTTGAGGGGAGAGTTCTTAGAAAAGATACACAAAAATTTGGGGGAAAGGAAGAGGAATTGGCAGAGGAAGAGGAGAAGGGAGCAAGGGACATCTGAAGAATTTCTGGGTATGTATTAAACAAAATTTCTTCTGCTTGTCTGGATATGTAGAAAAATCCTGTATGTGAGTAGTCTATGCAATTCTATGATTCTAGTTGAAGTGTGGTCCTCTGTGACTTATTCCAGACAATAGTAAACCCTTTTGAAATCAATGTCCATATGCATTCAAATGCAAGTTTTTCCCGTCAATTGAAATGATTGATCAATCTCTACAACCTATTCTCTCTGTATGCTTGATGAGTATATATTCTTTTCTATAAAGCCCCATTATATTTAATCATGTCATTTGCATTTGCTTGGATGTTCTCTTCAACAATCTAGCCGTGTATATCTTGCAATTGTAGCAATTTTTAATATTGTTGATCCTCCAATCCTCACACCTATTTATCTTTCTTCACACCTACCTATCTTGCTATTACACTATCATCATATTTTCATATTACCAATAGAAACCTTAGCTAAATGAAATCTTTTGCTACTAGAAGAAATTAAATCCTTCTCTTTTGTAAAAATCTCAACTTCTGTTATGTTGCCCTTGCTTGTAGAGATCAAAATTTATTGCCAGGCAAACCTATTTGTTTCTTTCCAGCCATCAATCTGTATAATCAATCAAACAAATTTCTTTTGTCTAAAATCCCATACCATTTGATGACTTGCAGTAATAATGCCAATAGAGATAAATTCCATTCTAACAAAACTTTCATATTTTCTATTCCTCCAGCGTGCTTGATTGTACGACCTCCATATGCATAGAATCATGCTTGAAATAACATTTAAAACTTAGTATCTACAGCCCAATTGTTATCTCAGACCAAAGGTATAGGAGATTTTAGATTTATTATCTTTTACACTTAAAAATTTATGAAACTTTCTTCCCTCAAGCGCTGCCATACGGTCGTATGGCGATGGGGGTACTCTCTGATGTTGTTGAAACCAAAAATATTGCAATGAAGTTTGGTCTGTAGTTTGTGCATTTGAAACAATGAATTTTAGTATGTAAAACAATAAAATTTTACCTGAATTAAATTCTTCATAATCCCTCTTCTTGTCCATGGCAGCTGTATGGCCTGGCTCAGCCAAGCTCTCACATAAATTCTTTTCATTATATCAAATTTAATTCTGGTTTGTGTGAATATTTTTCTATATAAATGAATAGCTTTCATAATGAATAGAAGTGAATAAATAAATTTCTTTGTGCTTAATTTTTTTTTTTAGGAAATAGGAATGGTAAGTTTTAGTAACATAAAAATCCATCTTTTGTATTACCATAGTAGAATTAGAAATTTTGTTAGAGTTTAGAAAGTATTCTTATTTAATCAAAATATATATTATGAAACTATAAAATCTTATTCTTTTGAATTTGATAACTTATTTTAATTTTAATTTAAGAATTTAAATAATTAAACCTTTTTAACTAAATATTAAGTATTTGATGTTGCATAATGTTAATTATAAAGTTTAACTATCTTTAAAATTGTCCTTTAATAATTTTTTTTTTTTTTTTTAGTTTTATTTATTATTTTTGAAGGTGTGATGTCAACTCCCTATTTAATAGGGAAGAATAATTTTATGGTTGTGTTTTATTTTTAAGTATTTTTTTAAGAGAAATCAAATCCCTATTATTTATGGATGTGTTATATTTAAGTATTATTTTATTTCATTTATGAGAAATCAAATCCCTATTATTGAGGGATGTGTTATATTTAAGTATTATTTTATTTCATCCCTGTTATTTAGGGATATGTTATATTTAAGCATTACTTTATAAATAAAAAAGTCAAATCCTTTTAAAATAATTTATTGATTTATTATTTTATCTTGTATATTTAATAATATTAGTAGTTTTATCTATTATAAGAGAGTAGGATATGGATAATAAATAAGGCTTCTTAATATATATTTGTCTTAGTCAAATTGATGTAAATTATCATATTATAATTGTTATTTTAGATTATAAGGTGTGTATGATGACCTTAGTTAAGTCTTTAATTTTAGTATGAATTAGAATATTTTAAGTAGTGTGCATAGAGTTAGTCTATGGATTTAATTTATGATTGTTATATGTCTAGATATCTTTGATAATTTTTTTGGTGGAAGATAACATTTAGTTTAGATTTAGTAAGACTTGTCAAGTATTTTTATATATATCTTGCTTCCTCTTCACCTTAAGGAACTTTGTGGTCATATAAAGGAGTCTAATCTTATTTATGACTTAAATTAAAGATTGTGCTTTATTCCATTAGTTCATCCGGTATCGTGGTTCATGGATGTATCTCTCATAGCAGATTCCAATTTGCACCTGTATATGAAGACAATTATTTGTACTTTTTGTATCTAGATTTATGTATCGGTGGAATTCACTATGTAATTTGATGTATTCAGAAAAGAGCTTTTGTAACAATGAAACTATGTTATTCCTCTTGTAAGATATACTATTTTGTACTTGTAATCTTAATGCAAACTTCTTGATGTATTTGAATGTCGTAATGAAAGGTGCTAGTTTGATTCAGTTGGTTTATTGGATTAAACTATGTATGTTGTTGGTTGTTGTTATATTTCAATAATGTAGCTATGTAATCCCTAGAGATGTTAGTTTAACTTGTTGCTATTAGACCATGTTATGTTTTGTTATTACCACTTCTAAAGTAAAAAAAATATATATTTCGCCCTTTTTATTTCTTAGTTAAACTTATCTTTAGGGTTGCATGGCGAGGCATTATAGGAGTCTTAGGCTAAGCATAAATGTTGTCATGATCAATAGAGTAGAATACAAGTTCCAAGTTGGTGACAAGGTCTGGATATACTTGGTGAAGAAGAGACTTCAATGACCTCATAAGAAGTTAAAATCAATCAAGTATGATCCATTCATATCATTGAAAAATTAGGATAAAATGCACTTCGGCTAGACCTACCTACATACATGAGAATGTACTCAATCATAAATGTGGATAAGTTGAGGTTGTTTGAGCCTTCAATATTATATGAGGAAGATGATGTTGTGTTTCCTTCAGTAGATGACTTAGCTCCAAGTGGAAAGAAGAGATGGAAGGTGAAATAGTCTTGGACAAGAAAGAAAGAAAGAAGAAAAATGTTGTAAACATTACAAATGGTTGATTGGGCTAAAAGGTTAAATTTTGAGCAAGAAAAAATTGATTCTTGAATATGATGTGGGGAAGAAATTCCCACATTTGAATAGTCCCTAATATTTTGGAGACCAAAATCCTCCTAATGGGGAGGCATTTTCCCAAATCAAGTCAAACTAGTTGGACTAGTGGGGTCAAGGAGAACCACTTTAGTCAAGTTGTCAAAGAATCTTAAAAGCATGAGATCATTGAAGATTTGTGTGGTACAAGGAAAAGGAGATTATGTTAGAGAAGTGTCTAGGGTGATTTGAATCACCTTGGAGAGTTATCAAAAATAAGTTGTAAACTTCAAATCTAAGTGTAGACACCTAAAATTGACTTGCTTCGCAAACCAATTTCATGTATCTCTACACCACTGACTATCCCTCCTATTAATTAAATAAATTCATTTTATTTAATTAATCTATCCCTAATCATCTACCCTTAGCCATTTACCCATCCTTTGCGATCAATTAATTCATTTAATTTATCACTATACCTTACAATACTATCCTCATTAATTAAATAAATATTCACAATATTTATTTAGTTAATTTCCCCATCTCCCTAATCCTTGTTAATTAGATAAATCATGCTTATCTAATTAATCTACCCTACTAATCAACCTAAACCTAGCCTAGTTGATTAAATAGCAATTATTTAATCAATCTACCCTAGCCTACCTATCCCCTAGACCTAAGTTAATTAAGCTAAACACTTAATTAACCTTGCTTAGCCCATCCTCCCACACACCTTTGAATAAAAATTATTTTTTTATTCAAAGGGTCAAATCTCCCTTACAACTCATTTATCACCCTCTTACACATGTAAGTGTACATGTGTCCTTCAAACTTCACACCTCCACATAAAAGTGAATTTTAATTCACACTCCCGCATGAGTTGAATTTTTAATTCACTTGTCATATCCACTCTTCCCAAAAATAAAATTTTAATTCATTTTTATCCTCAACACCTTTCCCCATGTGAATTTAAAATTCACAAATAATGAGATCCCTCCAATCCCATTGACCTAACCTCAACCATTGATCTCTCTCATCCACTCCTCTTGTGACACTTGTCACAAGGCTATGACTCCAATCCAAACCCTAACTCTCAATCATTTCTAACCCTTGATCTCGACTTTTTATCCTCACCCTCCATCATTTTTCTAAATATCTATAAATAAAACCCTCACCCGAGCCATTAATAATAACTTCTTACATCCTTATCATGCCCAATTTTCTCTCAAATCTCTTCATCGTACCATCATAATGCCAAAATCACTCTAGCCTCTCTATCCAATCTATCAATCTATCATCCAAATCCCTCATCCTATTGTGTTGAATCTCAAAGAGCAATCCACATTCATCTACTTGGGTAAATCTAAGGAGTTTGGGTGCAACTCCTTCCACCCTATCAAGGAGAGGGATCACATTTGAAGGTATAACTTTGTGTATTTATGCCTTTGGTTTGTATTTCTAACCTCATTTGTCTTCCTTGTCTTCACACTAAGTATGATGTTTTCATCAATTATCACAAGTAATCAAAGAGTCATCTATGAAAATGAACTACTCCCATGACATATCTAGTATCAAAAGATCAAAATAAATCTTTGATACCAAAAGAAAGGAAACTATTCTTACAAAGGAAAACTAAGGCATTGTTACATTAATCCCATCAGATAAGCCATGCAAGTAAGTTATAGATCTAAAGCTAATCAACAAAGAAAACACATGACACAAGATATATCTTGGAAAACCCTTTTAGGAAAAGCCCATCTTCTAAAGCACACTCAATGCATTATTCAATAATAAAATAGTTATAGTACATTCATAAAGTATCAATGCTCTATCAAAAGTACAAGGAAGAGATATAAGAACATTGGCTTCATGGAGTCAATCCACCCACAACCCACACCTTAAACACATGTTCTCTATTGTTAAACAAACTAGCAACATCCTAGCCATACAACCATGGCCATACTGCAATGTCACAACCATGAGCAACAAGAGATCATTTGTGGTAGAAATTTAACAACATAACCCTACAAATGTTCCTCTCTTTTTAATACCACCAATGCATACATCTAATATATAGGCAAGTCCAAAACCCAAAATCAATGATAGTTTCCAATTCCATGTGCTAATACTATGGGTAAATTCATCATCTATCTCAAGCATAAAATCTTGGGTGTATCCACCTTGATCTCATGTGTCATCCTGCAAAGAGCATCCTTGATTTTGTAGTTCACACCTAACTGCCTCTTTTCATGCTCTTTACCCAATGTAACATCTTTTCACACCTTATAAGTGTCGAAGTTGCAATTATGACTTCCATGACACTAAGTAATACTTACAACTTGTCAAGTACAAATTACATTTTTTTTAATATTTTTACATGTGGTAACCAATTCCACATCAAGTGGGATGTACATTTTCATGTATGCACATAATTAATATAAACTACAATAAATATGAACATTAGGAAATTGTAAGGTGGATGACACCTAATCCCAACAATCTCCTATAGCATTTTTATTCTACCACCATAGTTTTTCATGATCACAACAAAATCATTTTTGCCTCTTTGGCAAAAGTGACAATTTCATTATTGAGTAGACAAAGAGTGGAATATGAAGGATTTTGTCAATTGAATTCACTTTTTTTTTATGTTTCTTCTTCCATTTTGATGCCATGGAAGGATAAAGGAATGTACCATAATGTTTGTCCATAAATGAGGAAGGCTTAGCTCTCAGCAATTCCTTCATTTCTATGTTCATTTTGTGCGTGGAAGTGTGAGAATAGGGGTTTCTAGGTTACAAAGACATCGCAGGTGCAAAGAGTAGATTTCAAACATTGCCATGGCTCCATATTAATGTTTAAGTCATTGCAACACAACTATGCTTGGATATGATAGTGGAATGAGGAGTGTTTTACTCTTTCTTTTTAGGGTTTTCACCCATTAAGAGTTTCTCTAAGGTAAACTTTTTGTTGCAGTCTCTTGTGTGTTTATTTTGCATGTTCTCATATTTGTTTAGATTGTTCTTTCATTTTTTTCATGTTAAATGAGCTTGTGTGACTATACCACATTCTTTTGAAGTGATTTAAATAGTGTTTGGAGGTGTTAGGAGAAACAACAATAAAATATTTCCAAGTGTTGATCAATAGGAGACTATCTCTAGTGTTTTATGGATCAAATTATGTATGAAACTAAGTGGAGCAAGGGGCAAATTGCATCCACAACATCTCATTATTCTTGTTTATTTTTTTAATAATGTCATATTAGAAGTATCTTTGCCATTACCAAAGTTATTTTTTCCCTCATTGAGGGTTTTCCAAGATAAAAAGTTGTGTGCTCACTTTATTTCATATCTTTCCTTCCTCTCTAAAAATTATTTAATTTGAATTTAAGTAGCACAGTCCATTAATTTTTGGTTCTTAATTTCTGCAAGCATAGGATTGAGAAATTACAAATCAATTTGCTATTAGATTAGTTACTAATCCTTAATATTTGTGGAAAATAGTGGTTTTGCAAGATAGTAGTGAGATCTATAGAAAATAAAACATTGTTACTTTGCAATCTCGATATCTCTACCTGATGGTGAAATAAAGAGGTGAGAATGGAGAACCTTAAGAATCTAAACAAACATGTATTAGCCTTTGAAAACATGGTCAGTGATGAAGAATCAAAATTGGATGAGGCAACAACAAGAAAATGAGCTAACAACAAGATTGTATAAGTCAATATTAGTCTTCCATGGGCCTCGTAGTAAGAGCTCTCACCAAAAATTAGCATTGGAGATGTTGGTGAGAAGCTAGAGGATCAAGAGTTGTCTTGGGGAGATCATCAAGGAAATAGGACTTAGGTAAATTGTATACAAACTCCATTTAAGGTTGAAACAAAAGTGGAGATTAAATCTTTTGACATGCAAGTGAACACTAAATTTTTAGATTATTAGATCAAAAAAATATTTCTTTTAGTGTGCATAAGGTTAGTGAGACAAAAGATATCATTTGCATGTCTCAAAATGATAGGCCATGCTCTTTTATGGTGGGAAAGTTATTGGCTACTTCTGAAAAAGAATTGGAAACTAACCAAAAAATTAAGTGGTTGTATTTTAAACAAGACAATGGGCAATGTGTGCAAGATGACACCACAAAGTGTAGATGGAAAACCATGTTATTGGTCATTGACTCGAGGGATGAGGATGTGTCTATTAAGTACCTTAGAGAACTCCACACCCACATCAAATGGAAAGGTTATCACCACCAACCCACAAGACTTTAACAAAGCTTATGTCCAAGCATTCCATATAGAATGAGAAGAGCAATTACTACACTCAACAAAGGACTTGGAAGTAGAAATCATCAAGATGTAGTGTTGCAAAAAAAAAAAAATGGAATTAAAGGGAAGACACCAAGGCATGCCAAATGGTTCTTGACGGAAGAAATGAGGAAATTTTTTTCACTTAATGTCATTAAGTTTTTGAGGGACCAAAAGTCTCTCTAAGAAGGGAGGTGTGATCCATAATGTCTAATGAAATAACTTGCAAAAGAGAAAAATATAATAGGAAATATGCTGCAAATACTTGAGAATAATAAGCCACTTCAAGGCAGCTACCTCCAATAGTCTTTAATAAAAACACAAAACATAATATGATGATAATAACTAACCTCTACCTCCTAAATATACCATACTTATGCCATGGATGCCATCTAGACCAACCTAACTACCTATATATGAATTTATAAATAATCATATAACTTATTTAAGAGTTATGATAGACACAAGTTGGCTACACATATCATCATTTATGCTATAGGTTAAGGGCATAGCATACCCCTCCCTTTAAAAACAACATTGTCTTCAATGTTGACAATACTTGGATGCTTTTGTAAGAATGCTTCATTTTCCCATGTTGCATTTTCATAGGCTAGATTATTCCACTTGATTAGATACACTGTAATCATCTTCATCTGTATCCTCTTAGTGCATCTTTGAAGGATTCCCTCAAGTTCCTAACTGCTTTCCTCATCAAGATCTGGTAACTCTCTCTTGGTTGAAATTATACACCAATTTGCTTGCTACTTCATTATGTTGTTTACCAATGCCTTTTTCTCCTTAAGACTAAAGACTACCCCCTTGTGGTGCCAAATGTGTTCTATTACTCTAACCTTTGGGTGTACCCTCAACGAAGAGGTGATGGATGGTGGATAGTGCCCTAGTACTAGATGAATGGCATGATCATGATCTACTTTGGGAGGCAATCCTTGTGGCAAATCCCCAACAACTATTAAGTACACATTTATAATTGCTTGTAGATTTGATGTGGGACCTTCGACTCTTCATTTTCTTCTTCTTGCATGTCCATCCTTGGTAACAAGTCCTGGCATCCCATATGAATGCTAGCACTTGGATCTAGATTGGCTAGCCTAGTCGATCCACTGTGATTGCTTGAAACATTGTATTCCTCCTTTGATTGAGATATAGATCCTTGGAGTTGGAACATTATATCGTTGATGTAAGCTACCGTGTCTTCTTTCATACTAGTGACTTCTTCTTTCATTTGCTATGCCACCTTTGACAAAATTTCCTTCTTTATCATGTTGGTTTCTTCCCTCATATCTTCCACGGATGGTATCCATATTCTCTACTTAATGAATTGCCTTTATTAGGAGTCTTTCCAAAGTGATTGGATTTGTAGATTAGGGAAAATCCGAGCACAAGCATGGATTATCAATAGAAACCACAAAACTATCTAAATTCAAGCTACAAAGCCCTAATCCAACAATGAAACACAAAATGAACATAGAAATCAAATGATAAAAGCAACAATATATAAATTCCTATGCCAAAGTTGATTCTCCTCCATTGCTCGTCTCAATTTTGCTCTAAATTGCTCTTGGATTTGCAACATGCAAGAGATATGATAAGCTCAATGTAAATGATAGCAAAATCTTGAAGATTATGATTGTGGATAGCTTTGAAATGAAGGTGAAGGCTTGCTTTTATAGAAGACTTGGATTTGAATGAAGGGTGAGGATTGAAAGGTGAATTGTGTGATGTGGACGACTAAGATTAAAAGATGATTTAATTTTGGATTCCTTCATTTAATAAAAGACATTGGTGTGACAAGTGTAAGGATAAGAATAGAGGTGACCTAATTTAAATAATAAAACTATTTAAATTAGTTGGTAGTGTAAAAAGCATTAAATGAAAGTTGTAGTATGGTTGTAGTATGACACATAATTCAAATAAAAAATTACTTAAATTATGAGAGAGGGACATGTGTTGTGATGAGAATAAAGGTGACTAATTCAAATATTTTATTTAAATTTGATAATGGAGGAATTAGATAATGACTAATTAAATAATTAAAAATAATTATTTAATTATAGAGGAAAATAGAGATGAATAATTAAATAAATAAAAATTTATTTAATTATAGATTAGAAAATAGGAAATGTGAATTAATTAAATAATTAAAGATTATTTATTTAACAGAGGAATGCGACATTAGGGAATAAGTGATGTAAAAATGTTGCTCGCAGGGTTAGGACATTTTTAAGTATCTACAGGATTCCTTCCTTTGCCTCTTGTTGAAGCCCTTGCTAAGGTGTAGCAAAATAATTTTGCAATAAATTACACAAAACAAATCCAAATGATCTAAAAAAATTAATGTAACTTACCACAGCCTAGATCTCACTTGTCAAGAAAAACCTCCAAGAAATTTGTTTTTGATTATATAAGTTGGAAACAAGGGTCCATATCCCTATACAACAACATCCACCAGGGATAAACAAAACATGCCCTAAACTGGCTAGAAACAACACTTAAAAAACACAATAACAGTTCATAAGCCACAATAAGTCCAAAACCAACATAATAAAAAATAACAGACCCAGAAATGGAAACACAACAAAACAAAGACTAATGGAGCAGCTTTCCCCAATCCTCAATGAGGAATTTATATATTTCATCATAATTAACCACATTCTCAATAGCTATACCATGCTTCTTCAACTCCAAATCCTGCAAAATAGAGAGGATCGTTGCAGACATGTGCATGATTTTAGTGTTGAACCTGGTCATGGTCTTCATGTTGTCCTCCATCTCCTCAACTTTGGGCTTCAACATGTCCAAATCCCTAGAAGTCTGCACACGGATCTCACAACCTTGATGAACAATAGCAGGGGCTTGAGGGATCTGGGGGGAATTCGGCTCTTCAGTATCATAATAAGGGGTATTCAGGATTATAAAATAGCCATGCTCTCCATGTTTGGGACCTTACTATGTCTTCTCACCTTTTTCCCCTTGCAACTCATACCAATAGCTTGGCCGATAACCTCTTCATTGACTTTCAACCCCACACCCCCCAATTGGACATGTCTCTGATTCCAAGAATCGACAAACTGAATTGAGAGGTTTTTGTCATAACCGTTCAGACACTCTAAGAGCGACACAATGCCCCCTTCACTGTAGATATACCAAACCATGCTATCCTTTCTCACTTCCTCACAAGACCCAAGCTCTATGCGGACCCTATCAGCCCCCATAGCAAGAAGTTTGTGATAGATATAATTAGAATGAAAGAGGGCATAACAGTAATACAATAAAATTATGTTGTTTAAGACTTCCCGCTTATGGCACACAACCCAGCAAATCCAATTCCAACTATGATGCATGCCATTATAGTAATTGACGATACCTTCAAAATCCCACATCTCAAATGTGTGATTTTGAAGGTTGTTTTTCAAACTCCTCATGCTCAAATGAATATTCATTCTGAAATAGTAATCATTACTACATAACTTCGCCAGTGAAATGTACTTAAAGATCCACCTCACCATGCCGTCCTTCCAATCATCATGTTGACATCACTGGCAAAACGCCACATCCTCAAACCAATCAACCTTGACATGATGTAAAAGAACTTATACAACTTATCAATTAAATAAGCCATGAGAAATGGAACTAAAGTAATAAACCAAACCCCAAGCCAACTTAGGATGATTTATTTATTTTCAATAAATCCTTTCGAAAGGGAGGGGGAATGGAACCATGGAGGTTCCCAATTCCTCTCCAACACCTACATGAGCTCAACCTAGTACCTATATTGGCCATAGCATCAGCCACTTGGTTTCCCTCTCTATAAATATGAAGCCCTTCATACCCCATAAACCCCTTAGCAAGACCTCAAATGTCACTAATAATATCAACAATACTCCAACCCAGAATTGATTTACCTAAGGTGGTTTCAATTATAAGCTTGGAGTTACCTTCAACTTACAATTTTCGGATACCCAAAGAGAGTGCCAACTTAACTCCCCACAACATAGCCAAAAGCCTCAACCTCATTGTTAGATTTCACACCTAACCCCCCGGTATAAGCATCAATGAACTCACCTTTGTGAGATCTTAGAACTCCCCCACCACTAGCTGGCCTAGGATTCCCTTTAGCTGTCCCATCAAAGTCTAGTTTAATCCAATCCTCGAGCGGGGGTCTCCAGAAGGTGTTCTCATGAGCAATCTTTTTTCGTCTTGTCCACCTTGCTCATATCCCTAGAGATAACCCCAATTCTTAGCAATGCTAATCTCCGTGGGGCTGGGAGAAACCTCTAGAATCTTCAAATTGCAATTGGAAGCATTTTCCATAAGGAGCTTAGCAAAGACAAAGAAGACCCCATCAGTGTTCTTAGTCGAATTCTAAAAGATGTGGTTATTTCTCTCTTTCCAAAGACTCCACCCCACATGAGGAGGGATCTGATTCTATAGTTCTTTAATAACAAGATGAGAGAAGGGGGAGTACCATCCTTCCACAAAAGAGGTCATGTTGTCATTCATCACCTTGTAAATTTCAAGCTTCTGCATGACCATTTCCAAGTAGCTCAAGCAAACTCACAATGGAAAAATGGATGGGACAGTAATTCTTCCTCTTTTTGGCATAAGATACACCTATTAGAGAGTTGAAAACCCCTCCTTTGTAAATTATCTTGTCTCAGAATTCTATTGTGGGCAGTAGTCCGCTAGAAAAGTTGACTTTAGGGATAAGCTTATGGTTCCAAATTTGTTTCCAAAATCTGTCCCTAGTCGGCGGGTCTAACAACAAACCGTAAATAGATTTTATGAAGAAAATGCCTCTATTATCTTGGACCCAAATGAAATCATCTCCCTTAGGGAATATGGGAATTCTGAACTCTTGGAGTTTCTGTTGGAGATCCCTAGCGACCATAACCATGTCATTCTGTTTGAGGTAGCATTCTGACAAATTCTTCCATTGGTTGACAATCCCATTCTCTAAGACAATCACTAACCATACTACCAAAAAAATTGCTAGCAGAGATAGCCAATCTGCTGAAGGTTTGGTGAATATTTAGGGGTTGATGACCCATCCAGTTATCTTCCTAGAATCTAATCAATTTGTCCTTCCCCAGCTTCCATCTGATACCTTTTTGTAAGAGACTCCTAGTTTTGAGCACATTATTCCAGATCACCGAGCCTTTTGGAATTCCCTCTTTAGAAAGGAACTTACTCTTCGAGATATTGCTTAAATACTTGGCTTTCATCAATAACCCTCAATCCTTGTTGTCCTTGATTAAACCCCATCCTACTTTGGCCAATAAGGCCTTATTAGTAAGATGGATCTTTTTGATTCCAAGACCCCCCTTTGCTTCAAGAGGCAAACCTTGTCCCAACTAATAAGGGCAATTCTTTTCCTCCAAGAAATTTGTTGACTTGTAGCCTTGGGGGTGAATTTAGTAGAAACCCTAATCTCACAATAATTCCTTCAATTCTCCTCCAAATGACCTCAAATCTAGACTCTCATAACTTCAATATGTCCTTGATCAACCCTTTAAAATTCAAAAAAAAAATGTTTTATAGTCCTAAGCAAATTTGATGGAAACCCTAATTTCATAATAACTACTTCAAATCTACTCCAAATGACCTCAAATCTAGAATGTAGTAGCTTCAATATGTCCTTGGTCAACCCTCCAAAAATCAAAAACAAATTCGCCAAATTCAGAGATATATGTGCTTTACAATTCAACCTTTAGAATTTTAAAAAAATCACCTTGTCTATTGCCTTCTAGATGCCAAGATCATGCTTTAATACTACTTGTAATGAAATAACCTCCACAAGAGAAAAATATAATAGGAAATATGCTACAAATACTTGAGAATAATAAGTCACTTCAGCCAGCAACCTCCTAAGCCACTTCGAAGGGGCAACCTCCAATAGTCTTTAATAAGAATACAATACACAATATGATGACAATAATTAACCTCTGCCTCCTATATATACCATACTTATGCCATAGACGCCACTAGGTTGACCTAGCTACCTATATATGACTTTATAAATGATCATATAACTTACTTAAGGATTATGCTAGCCACAAGTTGGATACACATATCATCATTTACACTATAGGTTAAGGGCGTAGCATAATGGATCATGAAAATAAGAGGATCGTTTAAAAAAGTCACAAAAAATCAACAACACAAACATTTGAATCAAACCCAAACTTGCAAGGTCGAACCACACTTGCAGTTTTGACCCCAATTAAGCCAAATGGAATCACTAACAAATAATTGACTTTTCCACTTCCATTTCCCTATGAAAACTCTTCTAGTGCACAAAGAGGATGTAAGAATAGTAGCAGCAAATAAAATTAGAGGTCACACTCCTAGGAGTGATGGGCAAACAATGGCAGAGGTTGGAGGCCAAATGGTTACAACTTGTGAATATTATCACAATAACAACTTACAAGGCTTTCTTACATACTTGCAAAGCAATTTTCTGATTCTTCAAATTGCACAAGGTGCAGAAGAAGAGCATACGATTACTCACAAATATGCTTAGACTCTCTAGGACTCGATCTGCAAATGACTCAGAAAACGCCTTATTTAAAGGATTAGAATGACCTAAGGATCCGATAACACCAAATCTAACCCAGACTACCAGGTAAACTGGTAAAGCAAAGAGGATTATTGTGCCAAATGGCGAACATTGTCGGTCCTTTGCTTTATTACAAAATATTCGACTTTATTATACTAAAGTACTTTATATAAAGAGGTGGAGAGTATGGTTTTGATTCATGGAAGAAAGAATGAAGTCAGACTTTGGAAATAGAAAACCGATTAAATTAGAAGCTACAAATTTGACAATTGTGTATTCAAGCAAGTGCAGCAAGGCGCAAATTGCATCCACAATATATCATTATACTTGCCTGTTTATTAATAATATTGTAGTATAAGTGCACTTCCAAATCTGGTTTTTTACTCAATGAAGGATTTCGAGGATAAAAAATTATGTTTCTTTTTTCATTACCTACCTTCCTCTCTAACTACCATTAAATTTGAATATAAGTAGCACAGTCCATTAACTTTTGCTTCTTAATTTCTACAAACATAGACTTAAGAAAGTGAGGATCACTTCTTGAGGATGAGGCCCCTCCTCTATTTCTATTTTATATTCCTCCACATTTAAATAAAAGACAGACTCCTCAAACTCTATTTGTAAAACATGTCTTGAATTGCTTCTAGTTTAGCTAATACCATGTTAAATCATCATGGACCAACTAGGACTTGAAGCTATGATTTCTCATACCATGTTAGGCTGCTCCACCACTGACCTATCAGCCATCTATAAAATTTGGTCTGCGGATTGTTTCCAAGGGTTATCCTTTTTAAGAAAGCATACTTTCACCACTGACATTGCCTTGGTCATACTCAAATCATTCAAATGCAATATGTTTAAAAATAATTGTGCAATATGTAGGACACTACTACTCGCAAGAGATAGTGTAGAGGTACCCGAGAATATAACCGTTTTTATTTTATATAAAAGAGCGGCATTATATAAAAAGGGAGAGTTGCATGGCAGCTTTCCGAGGTGACTTTCCATGTTCCTAGATGTAGTATTTTAGTCCTTTAATGCATGGAAGGACATATGTATGATAACTGTAAGAAGCATAAGCCCAAGGCAAGGAGCGTGGAAATAAGAACTGGCAAAATAAGTCAGTTGTTAGAAACAAAACATTGCTTACATGTTATTAAGTGGTAGCAAGAGCATATCCGTTTACCCTGTGGATGTTTTCGTCATCAGCAAACAAGATATTATAAATTTACATAGATAAACATGATACAGTACTAATGCATACTCTCAAGGCTATTATGATTATGCAAGAGTCGGTTGGTTATACATGGAATTTTCTTATTTTGAATAAATTGCTGGCATTATTTATTTTGTAAAAGACCTTAACAAACAGATCTCTGATGCAAACTAAAGTAAATGATGAAATTTAAGGCAGTAAGTTTCTAGTTGTTACTCGCATGACCTCATCGCCCAAACTAAAACTTTCACCTTTTCACTTACATGATACTAATCTTCAAATACTCAAATTCACCAACAAAACTCTACCGTCTAAGGATATAGGTTATATTTACTGAATTTCAAGTTAGATTCACGAGTCAAGTCAGGAAAGCAAAATAAAATTCTACACGAACTTCCTTAACATTATGAGAAAATATCACCCATTTGTATGATCAATTATTAAAATTCAATTCTCTCTTCTTCCTGTGAAGCATTATATTTATTAGGCTCACTAATGGCATTGAACTTGCCGTCTTTAATTTGTACTCTCTTGAAATGTAAGGTAAGCAAAATAAAATTCTACAAAACTTCCTTAACATTATGAGAAAATATCACCCATTTGTATGATCAATTATTAAAATTCAATTCTCTCTTCTTCCTATGAAGCATTATATTTATGAGGCTCACTAATGGCATTGAACTTGCCATCTTTAATATGTACTCTCTTGAAATGTAAGGTCTCGTAGCTGCATTATAATTTTTTCTCCAGTTCGGGTACAGGACACGATGCCAAAAGGTAACATTCTGAAAAACATTATTTCACCTCTCATTTTCAACTTCGGGAATTGTAGGCCTGGTGAAAAAACCAAAGTTTATGATACAATGATAATGTTTTTTGAATAATATGCATACAAGGTGAGATTAAATTGATGTTTTTCTATTTCTTCTGTGTCTCATCAAATGAAAGCACAAACTAAACATACAATCTTCACGTGTTGCCGACAGATACTGCATGCATACATGTCAAATACTACACTCTCAACATGTCTAAATCATAATGCATTGATACACGCATGAGACCAGAGAATTTTTGCATAGATGACAAAATCTCAGTTCTATAAGTATTCAACAGCAAGAATGTTTCTCTCATCCATGATAACCATATAACACCATTCTTGAACATGAGATAATAATAACTGTGTTCACTTATCTAAGACTCCCTCTTGGGAATCTCTGCTGGTATACAATATTAGGAATATAGCTAGCTATGACGTTCCGTGTTCCATACAGACGTCCATGTAATGTATGTGCCGCCAAGCAACTAGCTTCTTCTCTTGAAAATTCTACCAAGACACTGCCCACTTCTAGAAACTCAGAGTCTGTGGACGACTCACCCTCATCATTCTCTGCAGCTACAGTCATTTGGTGACGCACATTGTTGGGATCTAAACAACCACTCTCTGTCTCATCTCTTGCCACCTGTACCATAATTTCAGGAACTGAACTTTTCCCCAATTCTAAAGCATGAACACTAGGTGATATAGTATTCTCAGGAACTTCAGCAGGAGAAGACATTTCATGATCTTCAGCAGCATTGTTGTGTTCTTGCTTTTCCTGGGCTGATTCATTAGAAATATCAATTACATTATTATTTGAGGGATCAGTTACATCCATCTTGTTTTCCGTCTGACGCTCACCAGATCCATTTTCTTCCAAAAGAGTATCTTTCACACCTAGGTCAACATCCTTCAATTCTCTTCCATTTTTTTTGATACCTTCAACAGCATTGATCTCTTGGTCCTTCAAAGATTCAGATTGATTTTCAGTATTGCTTGTATCTGGTAGACACCTCTGCTCTGTTTGGATATTTGTAATGTGATCTCCCTCGCTAGTACATCTTACAATATTCACAGATTTGACAGTGCCAAACCTGAAACAGGGCATATGACACATCATGGTTAAAAATTAAAATTATTGGCAAGACCTAACAGGGGGCAATATATAAGGTGATGAGAATAATAAATCCAGAAGGTTGGTCATTTTTTTTGCTCTAATCATGACAAAGGTGCAATAAAAAAGTTTTAATGAATACCTAGTACACTCGAGACGTACATCTTCAGAGATTTCTTCTATTTCATCTTCAGAAACTTGCAGAAGCTCCTCTTTGGTTAGCTGAATATTTGAATTAACAAGTACAAACACTATTAGACTTTAGTCAATGCTGCATTACTAATGAAATAAAACAAAGCACACAATAAAAAGAGAAATGCTTAATATGTACCACATTCTTCAGTTTCAGAATCCGTGTAGGCTTCCGCATGAGCATCTTTGCATGGTCTGGGATACCATAGTTTGGAAGGCATTCAACCTTGGAAAAAATTAATGTTTTAGTAAACTCGTAAGAGTATCCAAACATAACAGAGTCCATATCTATTTTAAAGAAAACCACTAAATACAAAAAATAAGTCAAGAAAATGACGCACCTCAGCAGATGCATCAGGAGTAGCCTGAACTACAGTGATAATGCCATCTCCTAACCTCATACCATTCAGCCCCGCACAGGCTTTCAAAGTGACAGATTGATCAACATACTGGGGAAATGAGCAAGCAAAGGTGTTAGGAATAGATTAGGGGAGATGGGAGAAAAAGCTGCATATGAAGGGGGCAACACCATTAGGTAAAGGAAGAAAACAAACAAAAATAAGTAAAAGATTGGGGTATATAATTGAAGAAATTGGAAAATAGACATAAAGAACTGAAAAGTTGACTACAAATTATAATAAAAGCTCAATGAAATGAGATAATTGATAATCTTCTCTTGCATATTTGATTCTTTAAAGCTGTAATAAGATGACGCCAAATGGAACTAATTTTGATGAAAATAATTGCTTGGGAGAACAATCTTCTTTTATAAATTTCTCTAAACAAAAACAATCGATTTTAGTATGATACTATCCTGTAATCTATGACTAATTTAGCCACCATGAAAGAATTCTCAAAATACCAAATTCCAATGTTATGTATGCAGACAGAAACATTTCCAGGAATGTTGCATTTTTTTATCACAATTTTGTGGTGTGATTCCAAAATGAACATCTACTCACAGCCCTTCAAGTTCTTAGAAGCTAAACTGGTACCCATGTAAAACCCAAAAGCTACTTTCCCCCAAACTGGTCCAAGAAAAAGGGAGAAAGAAATAAGACACGGAAGAGAAGCACCTCTTTTCTGTAGTACGTAGGTTGTGTTCCCTGTGTATATTTATGAGATTGATTTCTGGATTAAACCATGTAGAATTATTCCCTTTCAACATTTCAAGCTTCACCAATAGGCTCATCATCAGCACAGAAGCCATTGCATGAGAAGAGAGAGAAAAGCTAGAACATAACCAAGTCTGCTGAGAAGGGTTAATAGCTTTAAATCAAAAACAAAATTTATTAAGAAAACCAAAATACATAAGTTCAGCTATTAGAATGTTCTACAGAAAACTACTGTACTGGGGGACATGAGAATAGGAAAGGAAAAAAGGTGTAGTAGGAGTAGGTAGGGAGGGGGTGCAAAAAAAGGGTGGAGGGGAGGGTGGCAGGGCATGGAAGCTAAAGAAAAGATGAGGAAACAATGAACACACAAATGAACATATAAAGATTAAAAAAAAGGCAAGCAAACAAGACAAACGAGAAAGAGACCGAAGAGACTTATTAAAAAACTTATCTTTTTGGAACTCAGATTTGTGTTTAAGAAGCATGGTTTCCCAAGACTAACTTTCTGACCATCATCTCTAATTTGAGGTTTTTAGGGTGTTTTTCTATTTTAATAGCTTCCCTAAATTTTCTATTGTCCAAGCAGTTTTACAAAGACTAATTTTTAAATTTTTGCATTTCCTATCTCAGTACCTCTTTTTTAATTAGATGATCATTGCACAAAGTGTAAGCAAAAACTCCCTGAAACCACCTACTGTCCATAATATTTTCTGAGACAATCAGCCCATTTACTACACTCTGAAAGATGGCACACCTTGAAATACACACCATTTGCCAAAAAACTGAAAACATACAGCATCACAAATTAAAGGTGAAAGTAAGGGTTGTTTTTCAAGGACACAGCCAGGCCAGATACCAATTTGGCTTATAAGACCCTCTTGTGGAAACCCACAATGAGACTTCTTTGCAATTACCTCATATAATGTTCAAATTTGTATCTCTTCAGTTCCAACACTTACACCAAGCTGTTAATATATCAATCCTTGCTCATCCATCTAAGCCCTGTTAACCGGGTGACAAGAAAAGAACAAAAGAGAAGTCCAGATTGGTATTACTGGCTTAACCCTTAGACCCTAATGGTTGTGACAAGATATACACCACCCAACAAAATGAGGGTCAACGATACCAACGAATATCATGAGTAAGGAGATTATGCAATGATGTTGGTAAGGACCACATTGAATTAAAGTTCAAAGACTGAAACAAACCTGTGCATTTTATGTGATGAATTTAAACTACTTCTATTCTAATTTTTCATTAAGAGAAACAGTTGTTTTTCTCTTAGCATGTTGTCTCTCTCTCAGCACAAGAAGACTAGTGAATCTACTATATGGGTTGGGGGTGGGAGGCAGACCTGGCAGATAGGCTGGATTGGGCCCTATCATGAAATCCGCTCATATCTCTGCTATATCACTTATGCTTGCTGACCCGGGTTAATTATTGGGAAGGCTAGTGCTTCTCTCCACCCCATTTACCAATTCATTTGGACTTTGAGTGAGCTAATTACTTTTCCCAAGCAAGCCCTTTGGGCATCGGTCACTTGCTATAAAGTTTCATAGGGAGAAAAGTTGACACAGATGAGATGAAAAAGAACTTCAAGAGAACAATACTTCCCCATGAACTTCATTCAATCTGTGGCTGTTGGTGCATTATAAACTCTCCTCACTCCAGAGAATCTTGCTATGCAAAGATTTTGCAGGCCCACTAGGCATTACCTTAACAAGGAAGAAGAAACTCTTGATATATGTTTACCATATACCTCTTCCTTTACCAGAGAAGCACAATTGAGAATAGCTAATGCCTTCAGTCTAGACCCAAAATTCTTTTTTCCTAGCAAGTGAGTACAAGAATATCTGTGTTATTAGTAAGGTTACCATCTTTTAGTCTGAAAAGAATGATAGTTTATAAAACATTATTACTGTGTCTCGTTGATTGTTTTCGGCGAAGTCAGGATTAGAAGAAAAAAATATTGTTCAAAGAGGTCAAGGTTTTTTCCAAGGGGAAATTATCCAGTTTCTTTTTTAAATAGTCAACACTGCATTGATATGAAAGGGCATGAGGTTATACACATAACTAATCAGCATGGCTCATAACCATAGCCAAAAAAGCACAGAAAAAAACGATCTAGGTCTGGACAAAGATGGTTAGAGAGCCATGAACCATGCTAAGTCCTTATACACATTTGATTTATTCCACATGTTCATACATGCTGAGGAGATTGAAAAACAGTAATGCAAAATTTCAATCAAATCCAATGCCATTTATTAAATATCCAGGAGTGGCATATATCCACAATATTCATTTCAATTTTTTCCTCCTTTTTAGGATAAGTGTTGTCTCTGTCTACCTTAAAATGGGGTACTTCCAAGCAAGGGTTGCAACTATGGCTTGCAACTTGTATATTGAGGTATCCCAGGCAGCACCTCAAACAGTGGCCTCTACAGAGATTTCAGTGGCTTGTCACTTGCACTGTTGCTGACCAGCACCTTGTACAATATAAGACTTTTGTCAGACTCTACGGTTGAGTCAGACAAAAGAAACTTTTCAATGGCATCAAGCTTCTACTGATTCAGCTGAAGATTATTAGTCATATAGACCATGCACCTGCCAAGGGCCTCTATATAACTTTTCTGTTGCTTGATAAAAAAATAAAATTGGCTATGTATTTTCCCAGGAAAGTGTTAGGTACTTCAAATGGAAATTAGTTATAAGCATATATACTGAAAGCCCATTGAGTGCACACTAAATGTGGAGTCGTGGACATTAGGCTGGACAAGTTTTAGAGACACTACTTCAATGGTGATTAAATAGATTAAGCACTAATGCACGACAACAAAGCCATCTTTGCAAAAGTTTGGCTTATGTTTTCATTTTCTATATGGAAGGTCTCAACCTGTCTTCTAACAATGATATGAATGTAAAGTCTGCAGAGGCCTCCACATCACAAGCTCGAGACAAAAACTTCTACTTCAGCAGGAAGAGAGGTGACAGGCGGCAGAGATCCAATTTTGGTCAGAGGAAGTTCTGGACTTAACATAACATACACATGCAAACCCAAAAGTTTTGTCTATGGCATGCAGATTTCACCACCAAATTTTTGTATAGATCAAACTATATTAGGAATATTTTAAAGGAAAAAGACACCTAGTTGATGAAAAACCAGTACAGTGAATAGCATCATCAAATAATGGTGGTAACTCAAAATGTTTGTTCATCTCATGTGCAGCATGCTACTGTACAATTAATGGTCGTAACTCAAAATGTTTGGTCATCTCGTGTGCAGCATGATACTGTACAATTAATGGCGGCAACTCAAAATTTTTGGCCTCTTATGTGCCGCATGCTACTGTACAATATATGTTTTTAATGCCCCTTTTCAAATTCAATTATGTGAGATGATTGTATTAGCAAAGTTAGTGGTAAGCTGGAAAGACTAAATAAGTTCTCATCTGATTTGGCATGTACTTAGAGAGCACATGCCCAGTTGTCATGTTTACATCAATGTCCATGACATTAAATAAAATCTGTCAACTTTCAATGATTTCAAAAAAAATCATGTACATGTTCACAGCATGAGGAGGTGTCATAAATTCCTATTAAAAAGGTATTTGATAGATTTGCATTTACATAATGAATTAATATACCACAAGCACGCCATTTGCATGTTTAAATCACCTAATGAAAGATATAAAAAAAAATGTTTTAACTTTCATCAACAAATGAACATGTAAAAAAAATTGTTGGAATATCAGTTTAGAATACAACCAAAATAAATTCAGCAAGAAGTCAGCTACAATGCTGGAGGACAAGGACCGTGACCTCAACTACTAGAGCAGACATATAATAGGTGGAAGCAACTATGTACCCAGGCATTTTTCAACTTACCCTCAAAGTCTTTCACATGAATCAAGTTAATGCTTCATCTTTAATTCACACCATAACTACCAGCAAAAAACTTATTTTCAATCATACTAGTATTGCATATTCTACCAAGAAAAAAAGAATGCACAAAAATAGCCAAAAATAAGTAAACAATTGCTTCAAACTGGAAACAGACTTTAACATTAGCATTATACTTTGTAATAACAAAATGAACTTAACACAAACATAAGGCTTAGATGAACATAACAAAATAAAGAAGAAAAGAAAATTATAATAATGCTCTCAAATGACCAAAGTAGGTCTACGGAACTCAGAAAGTATGTCTGTAGCAAGGCTCAGGCTAGGAGAACCAATGGCATCGCCATCTATCACTGCAATAGGACCAATGCAGGATTTGAAAATGTGCCTAGGGGAATATCCAGTGTTGACAATTCCATGATATAAAATCGTAGGAGGAAGTCAGGTACTCCCCTCTAGAACCTCTCCTAACATGCAAGGCCAATGAACCTCGCTGGAGAAATAGAAAAATAGAGTAATGTGTACCTGCCTCTAAGACATGCATTACAGAGAAGAGGAATGCCCTTGATGCCAAAACAAAGCAGGTCCAGTCTGCCTAGAATGAGAAACGAGGGACCTGAGGTGCTCTGGTAGTAATATGAAAAGAAATAAAGGAATGCCAAAAAAAAACTTGCAATTCTTGTGGCAGGTACAAAGGCCTGTCATAACAATTTTTAATACTTTTATGCTTGGAATTTTAAGCTTGGACGAGATTGTAGAACTCCAAGAGGCAAGTTTTAAGGAAATTCAGAAAGATGAAATACAAATGTCAAGTTTCTCAATCAAGTACTCAAGGAACCCCAAAGATCAATTGATCCTACCTTCATTCAATCAAAAATCACAAGATACTGAGAACATTACCCTTAGTTGATTAGGGATCCTTTAGTCGAGTTGAAGTTTTTGGATTTCATTGATTTAATTGTTTGATACTGCATGACGGTTCTTTCCACATTCTTGATGGTACCAAGTACTACCTGATTATGGGACAATATTTCATGTTCCTAGAATGTTTAGTCATAGTCCATTATTATCTTGTTGAGGGTAACCTAGTACCTCCAAGATAGTATCACCAACCTCTCCCAACTCAGGCTAGTCCTTTGGTGACAGTGAATCCCGTATTGAAGACTATTTATTTGTTAATATTCCCTCAGAGAAAATATTGCATCCCACTCAATCAATAGTCTAATGCACAAAAGAGCAGAGGAGAATATCATCTACCAAACCATATTTGAATACTTATGGAATTGCTTTTGGTAAAAATTTACTTCAAGTCCTAAGACCTTCCTCTACCACAGATCTACATATTCCATTTTAAGAGACTGCTCAATATCTGATATGGGCGCCTCCAATGCCTGTTAAGCCCCCAATGCCATACTTGCAAAGCCATTCATCTGCAGGATTCCTGCATGTTGGGCCCTCAAAATCTCTTGCCATTTTAATTATGGCTTAAACTACCTCCAGCTTCTCATTGGCTTTCCAATTGTCATTTCACTTAAATTTACAGCCAGCATTTCTTATTGATTGTTGCCTTTTAATTCTTGCCTACCGATTTCACTCATTAAGTAGCATGATGGGAAATTTTTTGTTTTAATTATAATAAACATCATTCTTCACTCTACATAACTCAATCTTCAATAAAGAAAGCAGTCACATGCTCAATGACATCCCCAGCTGGAACAACAGTGACAAATGCAAGGCCAGTTTTGTAAGTACCAGTCTCCCAACCAGCAAGGGAGCAAGTAACATCAAGCACCATCTAATTGCATGATTCGCTACTTCAACTTGAGATAATAAGCAGGAAAAGCATTACAATGATGATGGTTTGTAACTTTGAATTGTGGTTGATTTGAATGATCGTTAACCTATTGCAAACAATTTGGATCTTTTTCTTATATCTTTATTTCTTTTCATTTTTCTCATAAATCTATTTGGTCTTCATACTCCTTATTTTTTCAATTAAAATTTGGGAACCATCTCAGAAAGAAATTTTTACACTCCCTAATGTTCCACAGCAACCGACACAATCTGAAGCAACATTTAATGAACACTGTTCCAAACCAGCAATCATACAAGTTCAAGCAAATTCTCTTTTATCCTTGATACTATAAATAAAAGATGCCTCTTCCTTGGCATCCTATCACTTACAAAGTAGCCTTGGTAATCTAAACAATACATCAGTATCCTACAAATAATTCTACTTAAATCACTACAAATTGCTTCTTTAACACTAATCTGCTGCAACCTGAAAACCTTGCTAAGATTAGATGAACATTGCATTGTACATTACAATTACTTTACAACAATACAGAATAAACCCATGACTAGCGCACAATACCTTGTGGATCACATAAGCCACCTTGCGATGCTAGAACATAAACCTAAGACCTTTGTGAAGACCTTAATAAATTGTGGAATTATAGAAAATTCAAAATATCACAAAACGAGGATCGCACCATCAGAAGTGCATTCCAATAGATTTCCAGCATGTATCATATGTACATGTCTGCTTACCCTATAAGAAATGGCACCATATTAAATAATCATATAACATGTCATTAAATTAAATTCTGTTGGTAACCTGAACCCAGCTAGCTTGAACATAAATAGAGTCAGTATGACCATAGAAATGGCAATCTATGCTAAACAATTATAATGTGTTGATACACAAAGATTGGATTTCCATTTATGAGTTAAAAAAATCTCTAGCACATTCTAACCGATTTGACCAGCTGGGCATGCATTGACAGTATAATTGGGCTATTGCATTAACAAGGACCTGGGTTCAATTGCTACTAGGCATGCTCCCCACATATGTGGGAGTCTTTAAGCAAGCCAGTACAGAGGGCTCAAGGCAAGTCATGAATAAACTTTGGCAGAAATGAAACCCCACAGACATTCCCTTAGCCAAAGAGAACTGTAAACTAAATAACGCGTCCTCATCATGTGCCTCCTCCCCAAGCATTAACTAAAGACATCAAGTTCAGGAAGTTTTTATGGTGAACATATGCATATAGAATCATAGATGCAACAGAAAGAACGAGATGGTCCTTTGTGCTAACATTCTCTTTTTTATTTATTGGAGAGAACATGCAACATGCTCAACAGAACCATGTTCAAGAGCTCAGTGGTGTATGGTCCGTTTAAAAGCTCTTTGATAGGAATGTTGGAATTGTACCTATGATATTGTCGATGGTAATGGCCTCTTTAAACTTTCTTTCAAAGGAAAAAAAAAGGACATATGTTAATGTCTATTGATAACAAATATAGGGACGTAAAAAATATCTATTAACTTGTTTATATTGTTTGAAAATATCTAAAGCTAGTTTCTGATAGAGATTCCTAGACTACTGTAGCAAATTAAAAAAAATACAAACCATTGGAGAATTTCCCTGCAAAAAAATCGTGGCATGCCCCTGCATGGGACCATTAGACTAGCATCTTTCACAGTAAAGAGGATCCATAAGCTATCAACCATTGCAGTGTCCCTAAAACAAGCTTAATAATGTCCTCAAAATAGTGGCCAGGACTGGGAGGAAAGAGTGTTGCTACCTTTGAGAGCATTAGAAGTAGAACATGCAACACTATACTAGCATCCAAAATTGAAAACTTCCTGTCAGCCAATCACAAAATTGGTACTATGGGGTTTGGCCACAAATTTTGTATCTAGTGTAAGGAGGGATGGTTGCCATCCTATAGTAAGAGACTAGATCTATTAATGCCTTCCAGTCTCGTAGCAATGCAGGCCTGCATACAATGTCTATATCAGTGATTTTTTTAGTGGCTAATATTCGCCAATTGGCTAATAGTTTGCAATTACGGATTCAAAATTTGGCTAATAGTACAAGCTATAAGGTGACCTGAATCGCCACATTTTTACAAAATTTTATTTTAGTCCTAGTTAAATCGCCAGAATATTTATTTTATTAAAAATTTAAACTCAAAAATTCGCCACAATATTCAATACCTAATTAGATCAGATTCGCCTAAATTTTATAAGTTTTAGTAGAAAATGAAATTAATTCGCCAATAATATTATATAATTATTGGTTACTTTAGGGCCATATCACCAATTTTTAATCGCCATCATTGATTTTAGTTATAATCTAACAACTGTGGTTGTATTCCATGGGTTAAAATGTACCCATGGAGGACCCCAATTTTTTCTTCTTAGAGGACCTTATGGATATTAATGGGGTGGCTATGGAGGGCCTCTCAACATGCATTGAGAGGATGATGCCTAAGATTGAGAAGACAGACCTAATTATCACAAGCAAATTAGAGGGAGGCTCTTTTTTGCTCCACAACCATCCAAGGGAGACCCACCCAAGTATTAGGTAACAAAAAAGTAGTCTTCACTTATATAATTTACAATTATTGTTTGCAAGTTACAGTTATTGCGTACTTATAAACTTTTGAATGTCTTCTTTATAGCTTCTTGGTGAGATTGGGGTGGAAATACTCCAAATTTTCTAAAGCTAGCCCTCGGCATTTTGTCTCAACCTTGCAGTGCTTTTGGATGTGAACGCAACTAGAGTTTGTTTTAGGCCATTCACACGAAGAAGTGCAACAAGTTGACAAAAAAGAGCCTCCATGACCTCATTTTTGTGCAATACAACCTTCACCTTCACACAAGAAAGTTGGACACAGCTGCTCAAGAGTCGGTTGACTTGGATGTGATAGATCTGTATAGTGATAAGATGAGGACACCCCCATGTTTATAGAAGACAAGATTGTTGATTTTGAGAGGGAAGCAAAGGAGGGTGTAGCAGAAGCAGTGGTTGTTAGATTGGTTGACATCATGGGAGGAAAGAGGAAATTGTAAATTGTTGTAACTTACATGGATATGTAATTTTTTATGATGATTTTCAATCATCATAATACATATCATGTTTATTGGTTGTTTTATTCACATGATGATGTGATATTGTACTCTTTTTGTATTCAAATCTAATAGAAAACACTTCCCGTACATTTTAGAGACTCATTTGATACATTATGTAATTATATTTTGCATAAGATTTATGTTTTTTAAGAAATTTAAATATTTTTTTAAGTTGCGGAGCTTTTACCATGTCACCAAGTTTGAGTCAAATTTGCATCTGCTGAGATTTGCCGAGTCACAAATCTTTGAACAATGGATGAGGAAATTCAATACACATCAAAACATGTAGATAATCTCCTTGTGTAGAAAAGTTCCATTCTACTACAAAATAAGCACATATCCGTATGTAAATTTTTCGATGATTATGTTTTTAAACAAATATACATACCAAAAAATAGAAGTTAACCTCCTTTGGTTTATTGAAAATGTATTTACAAATAGTTTTACTTAATTTGATATATTGAGCTAGGAAGAAGTGATTGTAGAAATAAACTATGCCATCAAATTAATCTCATTAAACTCTTCTAGAATAAACTATTCACATTGCAAACAATTCAACTTCAAAACTAAGTCCACTACAAACAATTCAACTTAAAAATTAAGTCTACAAAAACTCTTCTACAATATTATATTGAGGACAATTCAACCTTAAAATTGAGTCTCCAACATGAACTCTTTGGATGTATGTGACTGCATGAAGCTAATATGCTACTCACAAAAAGGCCTCTTGCAATTGATACTCTCTTTGAATTGCTCCCAATCATTAATAAATAAAATCTCTTGTAGCATATTGCTGTCAATATCTCCCCAATGGCATTAGAATACTATCACCCTTTGGTTCTTCGCCATGGTTCTACACTTTAGTTGGTCTCAGCCTCCTAATCAAAATTTGTGTACTTGTCTTGAAGTCTCAAATGCCCCAATCTTCAATTCTCTAACTCTATTTGATTGAATGCATACCACTTCTTTACATGAGGTTTATATGCTATTCACAAACGACCTCCTCTGCCAATTGAATCTGATGAGCACACGATTATAGTGAGAGGGGGGATGAATTAGTATAATACAATCTTTTTACTTTTCCAAAACTTAACAACCATAACAATATCAATCACACAAGATCTACCAATTATGCAACACAATAAGAACATGAGGTTTAAGCGAAAACCTTTTCGGGAGAAAACCACGGAAAAATATTGCTTATATAAAATCTCTTACAATCTTCGTAGGCACCAACCTACAAGAGACACCAATCTCCTCTTATATGATTTGTAGGCACCAACCCACTACAGACACCAATCCCCGCTTGTACAATTTGTAGGCACCAACCCACGAGAGACACCAATCCCCACTTGTAGAATTTGTAGGCACCAACCCACTAGAGAGACACCAATCCCCACCACTGAACACCAACTCAGCAAGAGACACCAATCTCTTTGGTGTGAGGCACCAAGCTTCAAATTCTTCAATGGATGATGTTGTCTTCACTTTCCTTTGCACAAACCTGCATATACTTCCCTCACAAATCTGCATGTATTTGAGGTAACATTTCCACACAATTTTCCTTTAAATATTTCTGGTCAAGGTTTGTTCCAAATCTGCTCCTAGGTCTGCTCCAAATCAGCTCTTAGGTCTGCTCCAAATCTGTCATAATCACTTTGAAGTTCTTCTACAAATCTGCCATAGCTATGCTCCAAATTCACATGAATATCATTGCATCTTCCATGGTAAATCTGTTTTAACTTCCTTCAATATAAATCTTCAACACCCTTCATATTTTTTGTTCTAGGACTGCTCTAAATGGTCTGATTTATCATTGTATTTCTACTCTTCTTCTTCTCCTTAGGTCTGCTCTAAATGGGAAATGATTTGCATTGGATTGCTTGCTTGAAAGACCTCCAAACACCTTCTATTTATATGCCATCAAGTGCCATTTCACAACCTAGGTCGGCCTCATAAAGATCTGATTTTCACAACCTAGGTTGGCCACATTTAAGTTAATTTATTTATTTTAATATTCCCTAAAAGGGGCGACTCACTAAGAGGTGTCGGTTGCCTCAAAGGAGATGTCTTTTCTCTTTACTCTTGAGCGCTGCCCTTACGAGGTCAGCCTCATTTATTTATTATTTTCTCCAAAGCACTTAATCCAAGGGAGTCGGCCAGCATGAGTGTAATGTAGTTGATTTCCTTCTTGATATCACTGACATTCTTGAACAACGGTTTCCTTCATTGATAAACTGCTCTCCACACCTTTGACATCAATGACAATATTATGAATTCCTTCTTTCCTTTGACACCAATGACAACAATATTCCAACAGAATCTACTGTCAACAATAATCCAAATTTAATTGAAAACCTTTACAAACTCACTTCAAAATGCTTCTCACAAATAGGACTCATCCATTCAAGTTGTCATCTTTGATGATCTTGTTATCTGAGTTCATCTATTCAATTGTGCTTCCAACTAGGGAAATCATTCTATAACCAACTATGAATTATGCACCATAAACTGATATACATTAATTATCTAAAAGAAACCATCTTTGTATACTTGGATTGTTTGACCTATCCTTTCCATTTTTCAAGACAGTTCCCCACAAGCTAGTTTGCACAAGGGACTCCTCCATAGAGCATTCCATAAAACAACTGACTCTAGCTTCATCCTTAGTGACTAAAGTTCTAAATCTTTGCAAGTTACAACTTCTTTCTCTTTTGTCAACAAGCTTTGTAGCTTCACTATGTAAAATTCATTCTGGAAATCCCTAAACTGCGACAATCAATTAGTGTCCTTGACTAACTGCAAACCATTTTTCTATCATTGATCCAATGTTGTGTTGTGTTTGTAAGTACAAAAATGCTGAGACCATAAACACATTAATACCAAAGTGATGAATCTAAGACATGGAGGATGCTAATATCATTCTTTTTATGTAAATAAAAAAAATGCTGAGGCCATAAACACATTAATACCAAAGTGATGGATTCAAGACATGGAGGATGCTAATATCATTCCTTTTAAAGTGCCTGGAAAAACCCAAGGAGAACAGGTAAAATAATGGCAGTAATTTTCCGGAACATATGTTGTACCAAGAGATAAATGCTCGAAACACCCTTTCCCTTCCTCTTGATATTAGTGAACTGAGACCATACATATGAAATGTGTAAAGCAATGAGTTCGTCTTTAGCATTTAATCATCTGGGCTATCCTAGCAAGAATGAGGCTTAATGTATAAGGCAATCTTCAAAGGTCAAACAAAGAGGTCCATTCCTCGACATTACATGAAATTTGCTTTCAATCTCGGATGATCATCTCTATTTACAAAGGGCCCACTTTAATGGTCTATTATGTTAAGAAATGATCAAATACCTTTTAAAATACCAGGGCAATTTTCTTCTTCTTGAAACATGGAAATAAAACTAAGAAAATAAAATTTATTTATATCAGCTTTATCAAAGCATAAAGTAAAAAAAATCATCTTGACACAATTGACAAAGAATTCAATCCTAAAGGGCTCTAATTAGATGATAGTAGATACTCATCAAGGAATTCTTTTTATATTTTGACCAAAAATGGTTAACTTACAAATTTTGAATAAGGAAATTTTCTTTAAATCAACTGTGATTTGACCACAGGAAAATTTTCTGACACGGCCTTCTCATTTTTAAATAACTGAAAAATGCAATAAATATTGAAAGTCAGGTATGATGGAATAAACTGAAGATACCTATGCCAACTAACTCCTGGTGACAATTCAATACAAATCACAGATTAATCTGCTGTTCCACCTTAGCATATGTGATATAAATCATTTTCTGAGTAAATCAACTCATATACTATCATTTAGTCACAGAACACTACTAAAACCATTGAACTAGCAAACATCTTTTCCCAAAGAGTCCAGTGGGGCATGTCTAGAGATAAGAAAAAGCAATTGCCATTATAATGACAGGATTCATGGTCTAGCGGTAAGGCAAAGCACCTGCATGATGATCATCCAACTTCAAACTCTGCTGTGCATGTTCCCCTAGTAAAACAGTAGTGATAATGCCTGGTCATCAATTTTGCACTCAATCATATAAAGTAAAATTTCTTCTGACTACTTTGAAATTGGCCATTTCATAAGCATTCCTTCATATTGAATTGAGGCCTTCCTAACTGAAAAGCTTGTTTATAACAAAGAATATTTAACCCTAAAACAGCCAACACGCCAAATTTTGTTATATGGTATTAAATAACTATAGTTTTATCATATCACAGTCCTGAGGGCACTGAGTCTTAAGATGAAATGAAGCTCACAATAATTAGTCAGCTCATTGAACTCAGTTACACTTGGTTGCTTAAATATGCTGGATTGCACACAACTTGAAGACAAAAGCCTACTGGCCATTTTCTACATCATTTAAGTTCTAGTATGGTTTTTTTTTTTTTGAGTTGAAGTGTGGATATTCTCAACTGCAGATAATATAAGAATTATTATTCTAAATGCAATTATCTGCCCTGATAAACTATATTATCAAAATCTCAGATACACTTTCTCTTCGTTATGCTAATTTGTGAAGCATCAGTGGCTATAGAATTAAATCACCACTAAAAGGTCACCAATTTCTTACACGGATCATGTTGGATGCCAACCAACATTTTAAGGATCATTGCACTCGAGTACACAATGAGCAAGTTTGCAACAATTGGATTTCTGCAGTTCTTTATCATTATGCATACACAATGTAAAAAGAATGCTTAGTGTATTAGATAAAATAAAAGATATGTCTCAAGCATGATAGCCTCCACATGATCATAATGATGTCCAAAAAATATTAGGTTGCCTTATAAACCACTGAGAACTATACCATTAAAACCTTCCACGTGAATTATATCCGCATACTGCTCCTGAGAATTGATATTTCCCCATATAGCATGTCTTTGCTGAGACAGCAGATGATTCACTATCCATCAGTCTACACTTTAACACACAATGTATCAAATGCTTACCATTACATTAAGTTTTAACAAAGAGAAAGACAAAACAAATAGACTTCGCAACCCTGCAAGTAGAACAAACATGTAACTATTGAAATATAAGATGCCACCAATATGAAAGTAAAGCATCTAAATGAAATTCAGTGCTTCCAAGCATCCATATTACAAGTCAAAGCATCTACCTAAAATAGTAAAATGCATTGCTTCCAACCATCAATAAGTATTCAGAATTTAACATATTTAAGTATTAAAATGGTAGCAGCAACAGTTTTCTTTCCTTCAATATCACAATTTATTTAACAGAGAAATGTAGACACTACGACAATAATTGAGATTGTTGTTTAGCACTATAAAATATGGTTGTGGTGTTTATATGTCAACCATACGTTAATTTTAGAAAACTCAGGTATAATCCCATCAAGCAATTTACAAATCTAAAAGCCTTCAAAATTTAGCTCAAAAGTGTTTCAAGACAGCCCTATACTATCATTTATCTATTTCTCACAAGTTTATATTTAATGTTGAATGAATGATGATGACAATCTGCAACTCATATTAGAAGGAAAGGTTAAGGATCTGGAAAGTAAAGATGGTCTAGGAATATTAGCAGCTAAGTTTTTCCAGCATTATTGTTTCACAAGTAAACCAGTATGAAGGAAACATAGATCAGAGTATGTAACAGAACCTTCAAAATAAAATGTACCCTTCAAATAAATATTAACATGACTCGCAAATAGAAAACTTAAAGACCATAATTATAAGTAAACTTTGTCAATATAAAAGATTTCCAAATGTAATCCTCCCGAAATAAGAACAGCAATGAGTTCTTCCAATCCGAGGACAGGAGTACATCCACAACCCATTGCAAATAAAGAGTTGGTCTAAGAAAATTCCAATACTCATAATAAGTGGTTGGTCTAATAAATAATTGCAAATCAGAGAATCATGACCAGAAGAAAATCTCCCATAACTTTCATTCCCTCAGAAATTCTGCAGCGTCTTTTGCAGAATATATAAAGATTTCTCTATTGGTGCTTTGCAAGTTGTATATTCCAACCAATTATTGATAAAACTTGCCAATATTAATCTTTTTTCTCATACTAATATCTTAAAAATTTTGTCTTCAAGAATTTCTACACATGATGCTTTCCTGGATCGCTGGAGATATCAGTCACCCTCAGCATCCTATATCACTAAAAATTTGATTTCTTGCAAAACTACTCTGCAAACTTTATTATCTGTAGTTGTACTAGCAATATATGATGACGGAAATCAACTTGAGAAAAATAAATGCTTCAATGGAAAAGGGACATTTAATACAATAAGTTAACTCAATGGTATATTATTGAACATTTCATCTCCACAACTAAAAGAAAGGCAAGCTCTAGCAGAGTTAATAGTATTGCCAATCAGCATACAAAATTTAGTAGGTTAGGATGGTTACTACCCATGCAGACATTAGTATTTCAGTTTCCACAAAACACCCCTCTATGCACACAGCACAAACATTTTAATACGACATTAGCTAAGTCAGATAAATTCGTCTTCTATGATCTATTCCTTCTTCAACCTTGCAAATGCAGTCTACCATATTGGAAAAGTGCAAGTAAAGAGAAAACAAAGGAAAAAGCAACAAAAATAATCAGGTACAAGGGAAGGGCATTACTAAAGTACCAAAGCAACCACCTTCTCCCCAAAGCAAATGAACTAAGAACTTAGGTATTTGAGCAGAACATAGAGGAAATTGATAACTTAGGCTCAAGGAAGGCCAGGCCATGCCATCTTAAGAACTGGTTCAATATTAAACATACATCATCACCAAAGCCAAGTCCGAAATTCACATACCTCAAGGAATGCAAAAGTTTCATTTGTGTCAACTTCCAAGCGGAAGGCTTTCAGCTGTCCAAATGCAGTGACAATCTCTTTGACCTAAACATATTATTGTTAACAAATTCAGTATATGTGATCATGGTAAATGAAATATTAAATACAGAATAAATTTAGAGAAGCAAAAGTTAATTTAACTATTTAGCAATCCAAGCATAATCATGATTTCCTTGAAGGGCTCACCATCAAATGGGAGTAAAACACCTACATAGATTTTGCATATTTTATATTCCCCATGTACCAGAAGAATGGGTGTTCCATTTACTTCGAAAAAAATTCCCTAGATCCCTTCCTAGAAAATAGTCCATAGGTATTCCTACTTGACTAAAAGTCTCAGCATCTAATCACTGTAGACAACCTCACCTTATCAGAAGAAAGCGAGCGCGAAATCCCTCCAATAAAGATCTGCACTCAATAAGGATCACATAAGAATCACTTCATCAATAAATACTACCAGCTAAGAATTAGTTCAATTGGAACTGCCAACCAGAGTTTCTTTGCCAGAAGAAAAAAATAACACTATATGGTATGTGGCATAGAATTCCTAAAATGCGTCAACCAAATACAAAAATTAATCTGATCGAGTGTTTATTTGACATGTCATAACAGTTTCATCTGTGGAACTCTTAGTTACAATTCTAATGCAAGTATACACCTGGTCATGGGCATTTAATAAGAAAACCTAGGCTTGGGCAGAGGTACAGAAAATAAAAAGTTAACTCCTTGTGTCTAAAATAAAATAAAATAAAAGAAGCCTATGAGACTTTCATCAAGAGAATAATGTATGACTGAAGATAAAAAATATGATGGTGATATTCCTGATAGTGAGAATTCCCAATAGAAGACATAGGTGGAATAATGATAGTATATGATCGCTCTAATCGTATACTGTTAATCCCCATAAAATATAAATATTTCTATATGTCATCACTCACTCCCAGAGTTGGTCATCTTCCTCAAGAATAACTCAGGTAAATTTTGCTTTGAAGAAAAGAGGTCAGGTTGCTTGGATTTTTAAAGTCTGATTGTCCAAGTTTAATAAGAGGTAAAGGTTGTTTTTTAGGTCACAAACAGGTCAGTTGCTTATTCATGTGTGAGACCTTCCTGTGTAAGTCCAAAACGAAACTTTTTTCCAATTACCTAATATATTTTTCAAACTTGTACCTGTGTTTTGACCCTTTGCCCAAGCTAGTTATAAATCAAGCCCTGCTAATCCATCAAAGCCCTGGATAATAGATTCATAGAAGAATGAATTCAAGACTTGCTTTTTGTCTTGGCCTAGGAGCCGTTGAATGTTGAACTATTATCCCCTAAAGGAAAGTGCAGGGCACTAGTCCGCACATCATGTGAAGTAATATGGCTTAGGAGGTTCCTAGCAATCTAAATATGCAGCAAAAGCAGCCACCTCGTCTTTTTTGTGAAAACTAAAGTATAATAAAATTATCTAAGAATCCAGTATTCCAAAGCACAACTAAACAAATGCTTGTACAACTCTACTATTGTGAGTTAGTTCAAAACAAAGAACCTGATCAAGTAGCTAACATATCCACAAAGGCACTCAGCAAAGACATTGAAACATAGAAAAAAGTTATGCTTCCAGATCAACAAAATGATGATGAAAAGGGGGCATTAGCAACCATGTTCATTTGGATAAACAATAGAACTTAATAGCATAGTTGAAAAACTCGGACTCAGCAATAACTCAGCTGACCCAAAAAATTTAAAAACTTGGGACACAAAAAAAACACGGCAAATTTTCCAAACATTTAAAAATACATAAATTTGTAAAAGTACTCTTACAAAGCATGCAGGGAACATATTACTAATTTCCTTCGTATAAAAATCAAAATTAGAGTTCAATGCACATCATAGACCAAAAAACAAATTCAATATGTATTACGTTCAAAATATAAATAAAAAATAAAAAATTCAATATAAATAAAAATTACAAATTATACTTGTATATTAAAAAACTTAGAAAATGGTGACAAGGTTCTCACCACCCTACATGAACCAAAAAATATCGAGGAAATCCGCCTAATTTCCAAGCATAAAGGGAATTCTCTTTTAAGCATCATATATTAGCTAAAGATTACTTAATGTAAAGTGTTGCAGAGAAATTAAAACAAAGAAATTAGAGATGCCTTCAAGTTTAAACAATCTGCTCACACACTGTGCTAAACTGTGACGACAGCACAACTGGGAGCAGTGAAGGAATACGTTTGAACAAGATGTCTGTAATTGGAGACAAAACAATGCACAGTCAATGACCATATTCCCACGAATAAAACATATCCTATCATAAGTGCAGATGCTATTGATATCCTATATTTGCTTTAAGTATTTGCTTATTTTCAATACTTGGTATTGTTGCACCTGTTGTGTTGTATCATCTCCACATGTTATATTTCCTATATAGTGATTGAATCATAGAAGTAAATCATTAATGGTAGAGGTTCCAGATGTGAAAGAACAACTTCAAAACAGTCTCACTTCATGCTACCTAATCTCTTCCTATTGAATAAGTACATATCATTCTGCTAGATAGTTTACAGCATTCAAGAAATTTTTAAAATCATTATCACTTAAGAAATATTATAGCCTATAAATCAAAAAAGACTTCAAAACAAATCTGAAGCAAACCCATCAGCTCAATAGGCAGCTCTGTGCAATATGAACTTTATGATGACATCGTTCCAGAAATAACATGCAAGTATACATTCAATTCCAATAGTATTCAATGGATTGAGTAAAGAAAAAGATGGAGGACTGCACCTTGTAAGGAGAATCAACCACAGTGTTGGATATCAAATCAACCGCAGGCAAAGTTTTCTCAGAACCTCCATTCTGCACCACAACAGTAACTCTCTGAACCCCTGCTACATAGATAATCTACCTTAGAACTGGAAAGATCTATGAAAGTAAGCAGCGACAATCTATGTGGACCATCACATATAATGATGGGCCCCAGCCAACAAGGGGCCCGCTAATCTAAAGTAACAGGCATGCTTCCAAATTATATTTAAGCAAAAAGTTTAAAAAAAGATAAGGGAAATTTAGAAGAAGGATGAATGACCACCGAAATATATGTTATGTTTTCATTCCCATCACCGAATCAATGGACTAGACAACAGAGAATAGTTCTCTAGATTTCTAAACCTATAAAAGCAGGAATGCTCCCTGCAAGTGAAGATAACAAATTTGAAACTACATATCATACAGGGTTCTAAGAAGAAAACAAGCAGAAAAGGGAAGATACAGATGGTTAAGGTTTCCTCTCTTGTCTGCTCCATATGCCTCTGAAAGAAAAAAGGATGTGGAAAACCTTAATGGAAATCTTATTAGACTGACTGCATACAGTGTTTCAGTGTTCATAGAGTCAGGTACAGATACCAAAAAAAAGAATGGCACCAGGAAAGAAAAAAATTATATTATTGTCCTAAGAGTGAGTATTTATCTTATTATATTTGTATGAAGGTTCTTGTAAACCTCGCTGAATTACAAGTTTTTATACATAATTACATTAATTCTAAAGTTAATGTATTGATGAGTGATTTTTTCTCATGTTTGTTAATTAAATGAACCTAGAAACTCTATTCTAATGAATTAACCACCACATTTCTTTGGATCTAATAATGCTTAAAAACCCTATTATCAAATTCTCTGTTATGTTGGATCATAATACAAAAACTTGCTGAGTACTCACAAAACTCCCAAATACTCGCGACTAAATATAACAATCAAGGAACACGCCAACATGCTTGCGACCTGGTTTTGGCGAGCCTGCGGGAACACTACAGAAATGCAGAAAAATCATGGTTTTTGCTCTTTAAAAATGCATTCAACCTCGAACATTCCTCACACTGCATTTGCTGAGTGATAAAACAAGTTTGAAGGCGATTTGAAGGCCTTTGAAGTTTGAAGGTGATTCAGGGAGCCAAATTCTACAAATTTTTGAGATACCAAGTTAGTTTCTTCTTTTCATTTTTCCAAGCATTTCCAACATTTTATTTCATTCCTAAAGGCTGCATTTATGTGTTTACACATGTTTGCAGACCATTCAAATCAGTTTTCATAGCGATTCACGTTGCTTTTATTTTTTCTTAAACAAAAATTCTGTTTTTTTATTAATGTAGGGTTTAACCAGTTTATGGTATTAAACAATTCCATTTCGCTTCAGTTTTTAATTTTCTAATGCTATTTAATTAATATTCAAAATGCATTTGAATCAAGGTTGTTGTTTAAACTTTAAGGTTTAAAGCACTCTTTTTTAATTTCAAATGTTTATTTTGCATTAAAAACACTACATTAAAATGTATTTTTCTGATTTTATTAATGTTAAGTTTCCACTTAGCATACAATTGCATCAAGAAGTGGGAGCCAACCCATCAGAGGAAAGGACGCCACTTGGAAGCATGGCGTACCAAGACTGACCATAGGAACCCTTATTTGCAACTATTGCAGGGTGAAGACGAGTGGAGACATCGATTGCCTCAAGTACCACCTTGAACATATTGCTGCCCATGATGTCAAACTATGTCCCAATGCCGAGGATGAGCTAGAATGAGAGATGAAAGCAGCTATTGCATTGACAGACAAAAGAAATTGGAGGTTGAGGGCAAACGTGGCCATAGCAGCAGTCATAAATCCTGATATGGTGCAAGAAACAGAGTTGGGCATGACAGAGATTGTGGGCTCTAGTCATGGTCCAAGCATTCATGGCACGTCCACTTCATCTAGCTCGAGTAGAATATAGTCACAGGGATTTTGTGTTCCGTAAAATATGGGTATATTGCAGCCTTTGCGTGAAGGTATAGCATGTAACAAGTAAAAGCAAGATGAAGCAGAAATGGCTTGTGCTAATTTTTAATTCTACAAGAACCTTCTTTTCAACATGGTATAGAGCCCATATTGGAAGAATTTGGTCACAGCTTTGACAGTTTCAAAGAAAGGGTATAGAGCACCCCCTCCATATGACATAAGTAATCACAAATGCAAAAACTATTCTGAAAGACCAAAAGAGGCAGTGGTGCAAGTATAGCTACACCATCTTTCAAATTAGTGGACAAATGGAAGGAACCGCAACATCATCAAATTTCTAGCAACTTCAAATGGTGAGATGGTGTTTTTGAGATCCATAGACGTTTCAAATATGGTAAAGAATGCAAAGAATTTGTGTATAAAGTTGGAAGAGATTGTGTTAGAGGTGGGCATTGAAAATGTGGTGAAAAATATGCAGCAACATGTGTGGCATCAGGAAGACTGCTTTAGGAGAGGCACCCAACACTTTGTTGGAACCTCTACACTCTTGAAAGACATAGGTAAAAGTGATTGGTTGAGACTGGTGGTGGTAGAAACCACAAATATCACCAAATACATCTGTAATCACCCTTGGGTTCTCAACTTTTTGAGAGATCACACCAAGGGGAAAGAAATTGTGCAAGTGGGTGTGATGAGTTTGCAACTAACTTCCTCAACTTCTAGAGCATTTGTACTTTGCCAACATATTTGAAGCCAATGTTTGTGAGCCAAGCATTGTTTATTACATCTTATTCAAAGATGGCTGGTGAGAGAGGGTCACAAAGACAAATTTTGATGATGTCTTTCCAAATAGAGCTACAAAGATCATCATGGTAACTTCAAACTTTAATACAAATTTTAAATTGTGTCGTTCAATTTCATTTTTTTTAAATATTTATTTAATTGTAACTTTAATTTGTTTGTAAGAGTCAAAGACTTTAGTGAGGATTTTGTGCTTGGTGGATGAGGAGCAAAACCTTACGGGTTACATTTATGAGGCCATGGGTAAGGCCAAGGAGGCCATCCAAAACTACTACAAGTGAGACAAAGCCAAATTTGAGCCCATTTAGAGAACATTGATTAGAGGTGGAACAATCAATTCCACCAATCCATTCAGGCAGCAAGGTACTACCTCAAACCCCAATTTCTTCTTCTTAGAGCACTTCACAAGACTAGTGGGGAGGTTATGGAGGGCCTCTCAACATGCATTGTGAGGATCACCTTAGGTTGAGACAAGGGACCTGATTAGTGGGGATTTGCAAAATTACAAGCAAGTTAGAGGAAGACTCTTTTCTTCGCCACTGGCTATTCAAGGGAGAACTACCAACACACCAAGTAACAAAAAAATGGAGTCTTCACTTATAACTTACAATTATTGCTTGCTTATAAAATTTTGAAAGTTTTCTTTGCAAATTCTTGGTAAGAAGATTGGAGCTAAAATAGCCCTAATCTTCAAATGCTAGCCCTCTGCATTTTGTCTCAACCTTGTAGCGCTTCTAGATGTGAGCGCAACTAGAGTTTGTTTGAGACCATTCACACGAAGAAGTGCAACAAGTTGACACAAAAGCACCTCAGTGACTCATCTTTATGCAATACAACATTTGCCTTCACACAAGAAAGGTGGACACAATTGTTGAAGCGCCAATTGACTTGGATGAGATTGATCTATATAGCAACGCTTCTAGATGTGAACGCAACTAGAGTTTGTTTGAGGCCATTCACGTGAAAAAGCGTAACAAGTTGACACAAAAGTGTTTCAATGACCTCATCTTTGTGCAATACAACCTTTGGCCTTCGCACAAGAAAGGTGGTGGACATGGCTGCTCAAGAGCCAATTGACTTGGATGAATTGATCCATATAGCGACTGGATTGTGCAAGATGAGGACACCCCCATGTTTACAGAAGACAAGATTGTTGATTTTGAGAGAGAAGCAAAGGAGGGTGCAACAAAAGCAACAATTGTTGGATTGGGTGGCATCATAGGAGACGATGATGTTGAGCCATAAGAGTCATTCCCTTCTAGTTTGAGGGTGTACCCACAGCCTTCTAGTACAAAGGTGGAGAAACAACCAATTGCAAGGAGTACGCCCCAAACTATCACTAGAGTGCATGTAGGGAAGAAGAAATTGTAAATTGTTGTAACTTGCATGGATATGTAATTTTTGATGATGATTTTCAGTCATCATAATACATATATTTATCAGATGTATTTGTATGATGATGCAATATTGTACTCTTTTTGTATTCAAATCTAATAGAAAACACTTCCACAACGTTTATTTACAGACTCATTTGATACATTGTGTAGGTGTATTTTGCAGAAAATTTATATATGTGTTTTTTAAAGAAATGTAAGTAATATTTCAAGATATTGAGTTTTTGCAGAGTCATTGAGTTCAACTCAAATTTGGGTCTATCAAGTTTTGTCGAGTCGCAAGTTTTTAAACTATTGGTCAAAAAGTTATAGAGTTGATGATGCAAATAAGAAAACTATGGCAATCAAGATGTTGTTGTCTCAAGAGAAGAACACAAGTCAATTGCAAAATATGTTATATATTGTGCAACCACTACAGAGGAAGATGCTTTTGTATGTTTTTGTAGAGGAGAAAAGTGCATACCTTGCCCTTTTACACTCACTTTTGGCCCTATCAAAAATGCAATATCCTAAAGCTCATTTGTCCTATTTTGTGCATAAGTTGACCCAAGCTTGAAACCCATCAGCCTATCAGTCTTTCCCAATCCCAAATTGTGTAGACCAATCCTTTTTGCAGCCATTCCTATGCATGGACTTGACCACAGGCACGGATCAATCCCTTGGACACGACTGGCCCCATGGCCCTGTCCTCCTAAATCAACCGTTTTTCCCAATTTCCCAAACCAACTCTTTCAAATAATTTGACCTACTTGTTGGCTTGCGTGCCAAATACTTTGTATTGAGCACCAAGGATCTTGAATTCAAAGACAAGCCCTAGGTCATTCGTTCACTATCAATAGATCGGATCTCATTTGAACTAAACTTGTTCATCAACAAAGAAGTTTCACACTTGCCCTCTACACACTAGTAGTCTCCCCAAAGTGCTTCTCAACACCACTCATCTACAAATACACATGCACACAATTACTGAAAAGAAAGAGTAGAAGACAAAACTACACCACCAAGACTAAACCGTACCAAAGGGACAAGACCACAAGCACGGCCTCATCCAGGAGCAGAGCAGACCTTCTGGGTAGACTTGTAACAGCTCAGCCTCAAATAGTGTTGATTCAATATCAGAAGTCAGATTTTTATCGTCAATCACAGTCTACATCAAAAAATCAACCATCAACTACCCAAGAGTGACAAAACAAGCTACTCTAATCATATCATTTCCAATTTCATTATAGTCTGAACTCTTTATTTAAGTGTACTTGCTATTTTCTGTTCTATATCAGTTTATTAGACTAAATTAGTGTAGGGTGTATTTATTTCAACACATTTTGGTGAACCCCGACCTTTCAAACCCACCTAGTGCTTTGCCCTAGGGTTTTACCTTCTTGCAATTGCCCAATTTTCAGATCTGATTGTTTCGAATCTTCCCATCATGTATTCAGATCTCAAAGTTGCTCTATATTATATGGATCCTTCTATATCTTTACTCATGCTGGAGTGGAGTTAAATTCCATGTCCCTGTTCCAGCTGAGGCAACATCCAACTGCAGCCTCTCCTGCCATCCCTTTGATCGCTTGCGACAGTTATACTTCTATTCCTAGTTGGGTCATTTCATTAGTAAGCAGTGCTAACTTTATGCAACTGATTTCCCTCTACTCACCATGTATGACTAGCAACAACACCTTTTAAAAGACAAAAAATTCATGCTTTTGTAACAACACAGAAAGTGGAAACAGGGAGGAGTTCGTGTGGAATAAAAAGACAAGAACTTCATTAGTATGAGTTGGCCATGATCGGGTGGGGTGTGTAGAGTAGACTATGCACTGAAATTTAGAAAAGAGACAGGGGGGTCGTGAGAAGCAGAGAAGCAGAGAAGCAGAAAAGTTGGAAGTCATTCACGCTAGTCTCCATGATTTTATGAGTCTAGTAAAAGTCATGTGTTAAGAGTTGTATACCTATATCAGGCCAATTTGACATTGGAATTTGAATTTTTGTTCTATATTGTAATTTCTAATTTACTGTACTTCCTAGTTGTTATAAACTAGTTGTTTGTGAGTGGAGCTGCAAGTCCCAAGCTGCCTTTCACTGGGCACTAGGGCTCTATTAAGTGGTATCAAAGCTAGTAAGTTCATTGGGTTGCTGAAGTAGGAGTCGGTCTTGTGGGCTCTAAACATTTTGTTGCAGGTCTGTGGATCCTGTGACTATAGATAGCTATGGAGGAGACATGGCTCATGGGAATGCTAACATAGTAGAGATGTTGAGGGCAATGGCAGCTGGATGCATTGGAAACAACACAAAGAAGAGATGTCCCTGTTGAGGATATACGTGAAGATGAAGAAGAAGAAAAAGAAGGACCAGTTGGCCAAGGAGGGAACGAAATATTATATCAATGAGCCTTTTTTGAGGGCTATGTCACACATTGGCAATCAACCACAGATAGATCCTCCATGCTATAACAGGAGTTTGAATGCTAAAGAGCTTGTAGATTGGATTCCAGAGATGGAGAGGCATGAAAGACCCCGATGAGGGTGAAACTTGCTAGTACCAAGTTGAAGGGCCAAGCATCCCTATGGTAGGATCATGTACAACTAGATAGACAGAAGAAGGGAAAGGAGAAGATCAGAATGCGGGATCAAATGGTGGCAGAACTAAAGGCAAAGTTTTTACCAGTTGACTACCATTTGAACTTGTTGCAGCAATTGCAAAATTCGAAGCAGAGGGAAATGAGTGTCAAAGCATATACATAGGAGTTCTACAGGCTCAATATTTGCACCGGCCATGTAGAGGATGACAAAGAAAAGGTTGTAAGGTACATCAATGGGTTCTACATAGCGGTCCAAGATGAGTTTAGCATGATCCACATGAGATCAGTAGAAGAAGCTTATCAACGTGCCTTAAAAACAAAGGAGAAGTTAGCCAGAAAGCAACAGAACAGCTCCAAAGGAAGAGGACAATATGGTAAAGATAAAAGACAACAAAGTAGTGAGAGGAAGCCTAACACTTCCCGAAATGAAATTTTCAATCAAGACACAAGAGGAAGAGGATACTATGGAAGAGGATGCACATGCTATCGATGTGGAGAGGTTGGCCATACAACCTTCAAGTGTCTGCAATCACAACATGACTGTGGAAGAACGTGTGAAGCAAGAAACCACATTGCCCAAGCTAATGAATAAGGCGTAGCATCACCTCGACACATATAAGAACTTGCGCAAGGAGAGTCTCTCATGATAAACAGAGTATTATTAAAATCAAAGAAGGAAGAGCATGAGCTTGCACAAAGGAAGAACCTATTCAGGACCATATGCAAGTCCAAAGGAAAGTGTTGCAAAGTTGTTGATAGTGGAAGCATAGACAACTTGGTGTATAAAGAGATGGTGGAGAAACTCAAGCTAAGGAGGATGCCACACCCCAAACCATACAAGGTCCCCTGGTTGCAAAGAGAACACCAACTTCTAGTAAGTGAGCAATTCTTAGTACATTTTCAGATTGGAGCACATAAAGATGAGATATTATGTGATATCATGCCCATTGATGCTTGTCACATCTTGTTGGGTAGATGATGGCAATATGACAGAAGGGCTATGCATGATGACAAGAACACCTACACCATCATCAAAGATGGAAAAGAATTCACACCGAGTCCATTTAAGGACAGAGGAAAATAAGTGGACATCAGTCCAAAGGTATCCTTCATTTCAAGAATACAATTTTTTAAGCATGTAAAAGAGGAAAAAATGTGTTATGCTCTTATTCCTAAGCCTACAAAAATTAAAACAGCAAGCATAGAAAATGAAATTCCATTGGAGGTGCAGAAATTATTAGAAGAATATGCTGAAATTATGTTACAAGAGTTGTTAGATAGGTTACCCACCCATAGGAAGCATCAATCATCATATGGATTTGATTCCAGGAGCAAGCTTACCAAACAAGACAGCATACCAAAGCACTCTTGTAGAGAATGAAGAAGTGACGAGGTAAGTCCAAGAGTTGTTGGATAAAGGTTTGATAAAAGAGAGTTGGAGTCCTTGTGCAATACCAACAGTATTGGCACCCAAGAAGGATGGTGTGCAGCACATGTGCATAGATGCACGAGCCATCAACAAGAAAATAGTAAAATACCGATTTCCATTACCCCAAATGGATGACTTGATGGATTATTTGAGTGGAGCCAATACACAGAGATTGACTTGAAGAATGGGTATTGCCAAATTCATATTAGAAAGGAAAATTAATGGAAAACCGCATTCAAGACCAAGGATAGGTTGTACAAGTGGCTGGTTATGCCATTTGGATTGACCAATGCACCAAGCACTTTCATGCGATTGATGAACGAGGTATTGAAGCCCTTTCTTGGTAAGTTTGTAATTGTCTATTTAGATGACATCGATTTTCAACAAAACAAAAGAAGAGCATTTGATGTATTTGAGATTAGTTTTGCAATGATTGAGAGAAGAGAAGTTGCTGATTAATTTGAAAAAGTGCAGTTTTATGGAAAGCAAACTAGTGTATCTAGGATTTGTCATTTCGCAAGAAGGTCTAAGGATGGATCCTAAAAAGGTAAAAGCCATTGTCAAGTGGCCATCACCAAGCACATTTGAGGCAAGGAGTTTTCATGGCCTAGCAAGCTTCTATAGGAAGTTTATTTAAAATTTCAATGGCATTTGTGCACCTATCAATGGAAACCATGAAAGGTGGTAGAAGTGAATTTCAATAAACAGCAGCAGTAGACAAAAGTTTTCAGCTCTTGAAGGAGAAGGTAACATCACAGCCCATATTACCATTGCCAGATTTTAACAAAGTGTTTCAAGTAGACTGTGATGTAAGCGGGACAACAATTGGAGTCTTGAGCCAAGAAGGTAAACCCATTGCTTACTTTAGTGAGAAGTTAAAGAAGTACTATGTCTATGATCAAGAGTTTTATGCCATCACCAGGCACTTAAGAAGTGGGGACATTATTTGCTACCAAAGGAATTTGTTCTATACGTGGATCATCAAGCATTGCAATACATTAACAGCCAAGGTAAACTCAATCAAAGACACATGAAAGGGATTAATTTTTGCGAAGTTAATCATTTGTTTTGAAACATAGAAGTGATAGATTAAATCGTGTAGTAGATGCACTAAGTAGAATATGTTTATTGCTAAATAAAATGAGAATAGAAGTTGTTGGTTTTGATAAGCAGTTGTGTGAGAAAGATTCAGATTTCAAGGAGGCGTGAGTTGCATGCAAGAGCCCAATGGACATAAACAAAATACTAACATGGTTAGATTACTTCATTCAAAAAGGAATATTATTCAAAGGAAAATGTTTGCGTACACCTCGAGGCTCTATGAAAGAAAATTTAATCAGGGAAAAGCACAATGGAGGCTTAGTTGGACACTATGGAGTGGACTAAACATTGACACAGCTGAGTGAGCTATTAATGGGTAATGATGTGAAAAATATGGTACAGCATTGTAGAGTTTGTCAACATGCCAAGGGGAGGAGTATGTAAGCATGGACTTTGTTCTTGGGCTGCCAGGAACTCAAAGAGATGATTCCATTTATGTGGCAGTAGATAGATTTTCAAAAATGGCAAATTTTATTCCATGTAAAAAGTCAAGTGATGCCACTCATGTTGCCACATTGTTCTTTAGGGGGGTAGTTAGACTCCATGGATTGCCAAAAAGTTCTCATATAGAGGCACTAAATTTGTGGGTCACTTTTGGTGTACTTTGTGGAAGAAATTAGACACCAAATTGAATCTCAGCGCAGCCTATCATCCTCAAACCAAGAAGTCTAGATAACCTGCTGAAATGTTTGGTTGGAAAGAAGCCCACTCAATGGGATTTGATCTTGTCACAAGCTAAATTTGCTTATAACAACTCAGTTAACAAGAGTACAGCCAAAAGCCCTTTCCAAATTGTGCGTAAGTATATAGCTCAAGAGGAGTAGATACTTTGAAAAACACTGCTGATTACACACGAGTTACACCAAGAAGTTAAAAAATTTGGAGAAAAATATAATGAAGTATAAGGAGCATGCAAATCTTAAGAAAAGGGAACAAGAATTTTAGGTTGGAGACTTGGTGTTAGCTCATTTAAGGAAAGAAAGGTTTTACCAAGGGACCTACAATAAGCTGAAGTAGAAGAAGATTGGACCCTATAAGGTGCTATGGAAGTTTACATCTAATGCATATGAGATAGAGCTTCCTAAGGGAGTAGATATTTATCCCATTTTCAATGTTGTTGATTTGTACCATTATTATGAAGGGCAGACTAGTCAAGAAGGAGGTGCAAATCTTGAAGGCCAAAGGGACGAATGGGTGAAACAGTTACCTAAGGAAAGAGTTGAGGCTGAAGTTGTTATAGATTCCTGAGTAGCTAAGAAAACAAGGGGAAGGAATACAAGGAATACTTGATGAAATGTAAGAAAAAGGCAACAAATGAAGCAAGTTGGATGCATGCATCTAGGGTTGTAAAGCGTGGAATTTCAGTTCTAGATTTCATAAAATGTTTGAGTTGCAAAACTCACAAAACATTTCACCTACTCGGCATGTCTAATGCAAGAGCATCCACGGCAATCCTGCACACCCAAAAATATTATCTAAGCAGATTTTGTTTTGATTTCTTTGTGTTTTTATGTCTTAGCTCATATGTTTTGCTTGAATAAATTGTTTTGACTGATACTAGGCATGAGGGCAAACAAACTGGTAATATAAACCTCGAGTGGGCGTTGTTGGGACCCACTCCTACCTACGCTTGCCCTGTCTTTTTTTGGTTGGGCACAATACTAAGGCAACTACTACTGGAGTTGTAGATTCTATGAGGCCCATACTTCCTTGTTTGGCCTGATCATCTCATTGAGGCCTACGTAACATAAAGGAGGGGCCCACCACACCTCTCCATCAAGAAATTTTTTGCCCTCCTCGATCATATAGATCACAAACAGAATATTCTACAAAAATTCTTTGGCGTCATTATTGCACAGTACCTACATCATTAGATTTGGCACATCGAATTGTCTATTGGGTAAAAGTTTTTTTTCTGCTAGACAATAGCATAATTTGTAAGATAAAATATTATTCTCTGTTTTTTTTAATTTCTCAGATTTAAAAAAATAAAATAAGGTGCATGGTACAAGTCCGAAGACCTACCCATGTACCATGTTGTCAGGGGCACCTTATGTACCTAACATGGCCTTGTAACCGGGACCCATCATAGCATCTTTGCATCTTGTATTTGTTTCATTCTCCCTAAGTTACACTTAAGGGGGGGTGTTGGTGTGACCGAGGTATGTTACCTAACTAGTTCCTCATTAGGTCCTATTCACACTTGTCTTGTTTACTTAGTGCATATTTAGGGTACATACTTGTCACTTTGTGTCTCATGTCATAAGATTAAGACACTTGTCATAGTCTTATGTCGTCCTATGTTTCACCTTGGTCTATATAACCAAGGGCTTCTCATATCATATCATATATGATTGTTGTATATTGTATTGTTGTGTATTGTTGTATTTGCATTCTTTAATAGGAATATAGTTTATTCTTGTCATATTGATCTTCTCATTTCTTTGTGCTTTCCATTAGGCCTCTAGATCTTGGGTGGCTATCTCCGTAGCCAAATCTTACAGGTTTAGAGAAGTAGAAAAGTTGGAAGTCATTCATGCTGGTCTCCATGATTTTCTAAGTCTAGTAAAAGTCATATGTTAAATATTAGGTCAATTTGACATTTGAATTTGAATTTTTGTTGTTCTATACTATAATTTCTGATTTATTGTACTTCCTAGTTGTTACAAACTAGTTGTCTGTGTGTGGACCTTCAAGTCCCAAGGTGCCTTTCACTGAGCACTGGGGTCGTGACTGCATTAGGATGTCATCACTTTACCACTTCCATTAGGGCCTATTACTCTCAATACCTCATTTCTTGTGATGCCTAGTCAATTTGTGTATAACATTCTTTTAGGGACTCCAAGGATACATGACATGGGGTCAGTTCCATCAAGCTTCCATGGGTCATTGAATTTACATTCAAAAATAAAATGTACACAATAAATGTCGATAGAGATCCATTTTTCTATTATCAAACGATAGATTCTCAATGTATTATTCTTCCTCAAACACAATTCATTAAAGATACATTTGAACCTATAAAAGAGGATAGCAACATGTTAATGCTAACCATGGGGATGATTAGAGCACCTTAGACTTTATACCATCATGCATGGGGTAATATAAGATAAATGCTAGTGATTTTGACATACCTCCTTGGCTTATGGATCCACACACATATGGAAAAAGACCTAAAATCAAGCTTACCAATAATAAAACTACACAATCAATCAATCTAAATAGTAAAATCCATATGCCAATCTCCATGCCTACCACCATGCCCCCACACCATCCCTATGCCCTAAATGCACAATCTCGTGATGGAGGGCCCATTTTTTCTTGGGGAGTATCACAAATTAAACAAACCCCCTTGGATTATAGATGACTACACGCTTTTAAGGTCGATTTTCACTATCAGTGCTTCATTTGATAACTACTCACAAGCATTAGCTTTCAAGGACCATAGTGTACATGTCTATTATGTTGTCCTATAGACATATCCCATTCTCCAACATGAGCAAATAGATAACATGGAAATAATTGAAGAAAAGGTCTTTCTTCTGATATCTTCCAAACTCCATTTGGATCATTTCAAGCTAGTATCCAAGCCATCGATGATCAATCTATTACATCTTCCTGAACACTCTTTACTCTTTCTCACAACACAGTTCCTAGTACTATTTATCGTAGGCCTTTACAAATTAAGAATGTTATTCACTACATGCCCATTAATGATCCTAGACATATTCTCAATGCTTGGAACAATGAATTCATATTTAATCCTCTTTTACTGATTGTTGATTATGCTCATATGGGAATGGATCCAAAGCGCCCTAGACTCTCTTTCCAATAGTGTGAACATTCCGCCATTAATGGCATGGTGCATTGGTCAAAACATGGCATTGTTGATGTTTCCATCAAGGTTTGAAACCCCTATTGGGCCACCAAGCTCAAGGGCTTTGGATCCTCGCTCAGTTTTGTTTTGCTCACAAGTTTGAAACCCCAGAGTGGTTGTTGCCGCTTTGGTTCAAACCCCTGCTACATCCACAAGTCTTGTGTGCCCTTGTTGGGCCATTGAGCTCACGAGTTTGAATTTCTAGTGTTAAGGCCAAGGGAGCAGGCCCCCCTTGTGATCTCCTCTGGTGCAAGGCCAATCTAAATAATCTTGCTTGAACTATCAAAAAAAATGTCAACATTCCAATTGATCCAACTACCAAGAAATCAAAAGACCCCCAAAGTAAACAAAACACTTGCTACTCACTTCCTACCAATGATACATTTATATTTTTAATTTTTTTTGTTTACCTTGTTTTCTTCCTCATATTCATAACTAATATGTGGATGACACAAAGCTACCTTTAATGGTGCATGTTGACACAAGTGGCCATGAACATTTATTTTGTTTCATGACCTCTTTTTCTTTCTTTTCTATTTTCCTTTCTATTTTTCCCTCTGGATTTGGGATGACGCAAAGTAATGGAATGTCCTCAATGCACTTCCATTCGCATTGAGCAAAAACATAGCTTCTTTTGTTTTTTGGTTTTATGATTGGCCTTTTTTATTGAGCCATGATTGTTATATGCTTCTCCTCATTGTTCTTCTCTTTTTCCATGATTTGCTTTGGTCATTTGCTTATACTTTGCTTGTTGTGCTTCCCCTATTTCACCATCATAATTAGTTGTCTCTCTTACATTTATGGCATTTTCCATTCACACACCACATCGCTTGGCTTCCCCACTTGGGGGATCTATGAACATTATCTTCCAAGCCAAGTAATATAGACATCCTACATGGTATATTTGCCAATTACATAATGATATCACTTTTCATGGCATCTCTCATGTGATACTTCCATGCTATTATCTTAAATCATATGAGCAAATATCTTTCCCGAGAATATCTTGGCAAACCAAAAGATAAAGATATTATCAAGGAAAAATGAGGAAAATATCGAGAACCCAAAAGACACGAAATTTTCTTAAAAAAGAGAAATAACTATTGTTTTTACATTTAAAGCTACGTTGCCAATCCGGTAGGGGATCAAGTTCCAGGTTTGGGTACGCTGTTATGACAAAATTTTCTGTGGGGTTTGGTACAGCTGGGTATGGCCATACAATATACAATATTAATATTATAGAAAAATATCCATAATTTGCAAAAACAAATGTACAAAATCAAAAACAAAGTTGATAGTGACAAAGATAATTGATAATTCTATTAATTGAATATCGTACCATATATGTCAAATCGATACAAAATAGTAAATACAATGATATATGGTTACAACATGAAAACAAAAGGAAAATGACACGCAAGAGTATGCAAATACTAAACTTTTGACTAAGTAGTGCTAGTTAATTAAAATAACTTAAGCATTTAAATTAAATAATGGGCAAGGCATTAAAAAACGGTTTAGAGAAATGGGTCATATCTTTGTAGAATGGATTATATCTATTATCAACGATGCAAACAACATGGCAATGAGTATTGTAAGATAGGAACTCACTATGTTCTAGTCAATAACTCCAAAAAAATCTTTCTAAAACATGTGTATGATTACAACTTGAGTTGAGCAATTATTTACAATCTCATTTTATACAACGATTTCACTCCTAATATGGTATGAAGAACCTTAATGAGCATTAGGTGTTGTCGTGCACCGCAACCTCATGCAGGATTAATTTAGGATAATGACATTGCCAACAAATGTATTCACCAAAATTGAAAATTGCTAGCCAAAAATTACTAACAAAGCAATGTGTCATCATGTATAAAATGTGACATCCATTTAATTAGCATGGTAAAGAGAGGGACTGTGGGAATTAAAAATATTGTCAGCATCAAACTGCATCCAATAAAGTAAATGGATAAGCCGCACAGCTAGCCCATAGGGAACGTCATTGTTTTGTCATCTGTAGCATTATAGAGAACAAGTCTTGTTGCAGGTGTTCGTAAATTGTAATAGAGGATGAGGAATACAACTGCATGTCATAACATCATGATTTGTCTATTATGGAAATAGGCTATTTTTCTCTTTCTTGTTTTTTTTTCAATTGCTTTTTTAAAGTCTGGGCTTTTTCTTAAACTGCACAGGGTTCTCCTGGGAATGGCCAGGGTTCTGCCAAGACACTGCCCTGCCATCCCTGACCAAACCCAAGACATGTCTGTGCCTGTTCCCAAACTTGTCCCATACGGTGATGGGGCTGAAATTTGCAAAACCCAGTAACTTAGATTTAAAGCCATCCTAATTACATAGAGCGTGAGAGTGAAAGTGAACGAGGGTGTATACACACCATGAAATTGAAATATGGATTTTCCTCATTAATTTTAATGATTGCAGATTACAGTGCACACTGAGTAGTGCGTTATTTAGGGTAACAGTTACTACATAGTTCAACTTCAAAGTAACGCAAAGCAGGCAGAGCCAATGAGGCTAGCTGTCATGAAGTACAATCAACTATGAGGTTGCAGTTCTTGATGTTTTTGAAATGGGTTATACATAATGAAGTGATGCTAGATCATAAAGCTTTTTTATATGAACAAGTCAGATAGATTATATTGTCTTCTACTAGTGTAATGTCCCCATTTTCGGGTTGTCTTGCAGCACAGTCGGAGCTGACTTTCTGGGTTTGTGACAGTCTGATTAGAAGGATATTTCGATATCGCCAGTGTTCTCAGATGATTCAGTGGAGTTGTATGACTCTTTCTGGAGGGATTTCGGACAATTTGATGTACTTACTATATATAGCAAGTGCTTGCATAGCGCCAATCTTTCGGGGTGTTTCTGGGTTTGTTCTCTTTGGTCTTCAGAGAACACTTCTATTTTTAGTCTATTTTTAGTGTCAGACTGGACACTGTTTGGGTAACTTGGTTGTTCAGCCGTTTGGCTATCACGGATGTTGCTTTGAGCTTAGAGTTGTCAGAGGATTTGCAGCGACGCTTTCGGACTCTTGGGCCGCATTTGCTATTTTTAGCAGGGTCACAGGTTGGACACCGACTTGGTCAGTTGGCATATTTGGAGATTTGATTTGATCTCTTTTTGGCAGGATTCCCTTATTGACACTTTCTGGAGTGTTTTTGGGCTTGGCGCCCAAACTTACTATTTTTAGCAGTGGCTCAAGATCAGTTGCAAGTTGGCCCATTGGACTTGGATTTCACTCATTCCTTATTGGCATTTAATGTGGTGCTTCAAAATTCCATTTCGGGGTACGTTTGGGCCTTGATTTTAATATTGTGATTATTTACTAAATTAAATTAAATATTTAACTTAGTAATTTTTTATAAATTGACTTTATGAAAGAAATAAAAAAAGGAAATCTTTTATTTATCATAAAGTAACTTTGGGTTGAGTGCCCCACTTGAGGAAATAAAGAAAAAAAAGCGTATTAAATAAAAAGGATTAAAATCCTAACTTGGGCGTTGGAGAAGAAGGGAAATAAAAGTGAGTTTTGGAGGCTCATTTGCTATGCTAAGTTCTGAAAGGAAAATTGGAAAAAACCTACAGGTTTTGGACTGAACATCATGTCATGGCTTTTTGAAGACGAAAACGTTCAAGAAGGAGGGTATTTGCAGGTGCGAGAGGCCACCCAAGAATACTTGCTGATAACTCTACACAAGGGTTATGCTAGAGCTTTAAAGAATGCAGTTTTTGTGTGTTTTCAATCAAAGGGTTTGAAGTGAAATTGGAAGAGCTAGTTTGGAGATTTATTGAAGAGTTCAAATACAGATTTGAGGAAGGGTTTTTGGTTATTATCTGCTGCTGTAGCAGGCCGTACCACTCAGCTACCTGGCCGTACCAGTTGTGGGGTTTTGTGAGCATTTATGGTGGCTTATTCACTCTATTTCAGCGTGGGATATTGAGGATTTGTTAATGGCTATTGGAGTGCTGTTTGGAAGTAAATTGCAAGGTCCTGTTTGAAGAGGCTGCTTCTGTCCATCTCAAAAAAAAACAGGCCGTCCCAGCATTTATTGGAGGCGTCCTCCCTTTGGGGCAAAGCGCCTATGTTATGAGGTTCATTCTTGCTCATTTTGAAGTTAAATACTATTAGGGTTTTCTGTATGTAAGTTGTAGCAAGGAGAAAACAGTTTTGAGGAGTTTGTACTGCTGTACTTTGCTGTTTCAGACCCACAAATTTAATAACCAGCAAGTGGGGTATGTTGGGATTTTGATATTATTGTTATATTCTCATATGGGTATTATTTATCATTGATATATTGAGCATTTCCCAAATTAACAAGCTTTGGGTAGTGTTAGGACGTTTTATTTCTGATTGTATATGTGCAATACAAAATATCATGTTATCTCCAAACACATAAAACGCAACAAGTTCAACTAAACTCAGAAAATCAGAAAAAAATTGGGTCTCAAAAAGGGGTGGGGCATTACAACTAGCTGGATGTGATCATATGCAATTTAAACTGGATTGCTTACCATCACTTAGTTTAGTCATGCACTGAGTTATACCACTATTCACTGCTAAATAATACAATGCATGGCCTTTATCCTCCCAATCTGATATGAAGCCGGTACAAAGGGATCTGTTCATGTTTACTCAATCCTCATGCTATGGTTCAATGTTGTCAATCCATAGATAGGAGAAATAGCAAGGCACCATGTTTCTCATGATGACCAAACACACCAACATCTCCATATCCTAAACCATTGCTTACAACAGAAATCTGGTTTCTATGGTGCTCAGAATATTCTATATTACAATCATCATAACACCTCTCCCAAGAGATGTGCACAGTTACTGACATAACTCACATATTCTTACTTCCACTGAGTACATCAAAATTTGCTCTCAAAAGTTTTAAGGGAGTCAAAAAACTACATATGTCCTCCCAAACAGATATACCTTCCTGCTAATCATGACTTAGAAAAGCAATGAATAAACAGAGGTGCCCTTAATATCAACATAACACAAGATGCAAAGTTTACAAAGAGCACAAAACAATATAATAAAGGAATACGATATAGTTTCTGATGTTGAAGCTCCAACATTCTGCTTGTTCCTAATTTGATTTAGCTGCTCTTCCTCAAACTCCTTGTCCATCCTAAAGATATCAAAAATAATCGATGTCTGTTGAAAACCATGCTCAGGAAACCCTAAAATCCTGCTTGTTTTATTGCAAAAAAAATCAGAGCAGTTTGCAGTCTAAAGGAGAAAAAAATTGCAGTTTGCTACCTTACAAGATGAAAAACTCAGAAAATCTGAGATAAAATTGGAAAATCCCAGAAAAGTCGGAAAATGTTGGCCAAAATATCAGAAAAAATCAAGAATAACTTGGTCAAATATCAGTCAGCAAATTTTTGAGAAAATGTCACAATTTTTCAATGAAAAATATCGGTCTCTGGTTCAAGATCTAATATAACGTTAGATATCACGATTTTTTGCCACAATTTGCTTCTATGTAGGCTTAAACCACTATATTTATGTCATCTTTACATGCTCACATTACATGTGGCATGCTTATATTATTGCAATTTCATAATTAAATTTGGTAGGAGGCCATCCTACTCTTACCCATGCTTGTTCTTGCACTAGGGGGGCAACACAGGGCACATCCTTCATACACACCTTTCACATGATCATGTCACAATGGTATCTTTTACACACTTGTTATGTTATTTTCACATAAGCATACCTTACACAGCATATTATATGGCTATTTCACGATGATGTCTTATGCCATGTTTACTATGTTGTTACTTCATGCTTACATCTTACACAACATTTATCACATTGCTCTTACATGATAACATTTTACTATATTGAGGGCAAAAAGCCTTTTGTCCCCCATCACACGATCTTTCATGCTTGTATCATTTGACTTATAGAGTAGGGCCAACATATTGACATATGTGGCCATTACACTTTTTCCTCTCCTAAAATCCATTCTATAACAATCTTTGCACTCAATTTCAGGGGGACATATTGCACACCTACACTATCTCAATTTTACATGATTTCATGCATCCATAGATTGTCAGGGCCACACTGGTTCCAACTCCACAACCCTATACATCATGATGCCTTTTTTCCAGCTTTTACATGGATTCATGGGGGCAAACTTAGTCCCAACCCCATGATTTTGTTTCCAGACTCATACTTCAAATATAGTTGCCTTCAATGTACTTGATAGATTTCACGCTTGAGAAACACAAATGTTGATTATGATTTTATGCTACTGATGCTCTTCTACAAATTTTACTAATGATTTGTGTGTGCAAGTTTGGTAATATTGCTCTACCAAAGCACAGAGACATCACAAGGCATTATCCTACCATGTATCCTTGAATCTACTTGCTTATTTCATTTACACCTTTCATTACTTTAGCATGCATGAATCTTGTAACTCACATGCACACCAAAGTCAAGAAGAAAATGTCAAGGAGAAAAGTGCATACCTTGCCCTTTTTCTCTCTTGTTTACAGTCACTTTTGGTCTTGTCATAAATGCAAATGTCCTAATGGTCAATTGTCCTATTTTGCGCATAAGCTGACCCAAGCCTGAAATTCAGCAGCCTTTCCCAATCCCAAATGATCCAATTCTCACTATAGCCATTCCTATGCACTAGACTTGAAAATGGGCACAGATCTATGCCTGAACAGGACTGCCCCACAGCCCTCCCCTCCTAATTCAAACCTCTTTTCAAGGTATCCTTTCAAATAATTTGGCCATTACCTGTAAGCTTGCGTGCCAAATAATTTCCATTAAGCACCAAGGATCTTATGTTTAAAGACAAGCCCTAGGTCATTAGTTCGTCATCAATAGATCGGTTTCATTCGCACTACATCATATAGGCACTGAAAGCATTATATCACCAATTTCATAACCAAATACTACACAATCAACTTATCATCTAAGCATCTTGCACTTTTGCCTCGTGTGTATTGTAACTTGTTCATCGACAATGAGGAGTGACTAGTTATCAAGAAAGTTTCACACTTACTCTCTGCATACTAGAAATTTCCCCAAGGTGCTCCTTAGCACCACCCATCTTCAGATACACAGGCGCACAGGTACCAAAGAGCATGAAAGCAAGGACAGAACAGTGCCACCAACACTAAATCATGCGGAAAGGAATAGACCGCAGGCATGGTCCCATCCAGGAGCAAAACAGGCCTTCCGGACAAGTCTTTAACAGTTCAGATGGTGCTGATTCAACTTCAAAAATCAGATTCTGATCATTGATTCATAGTCTGCATCAGCAAATCAACCAGCAACCACCCAAGAGCGACAAAACAATGCTAAGCTACTCTAACCGTCTCATTTCCAATTTCATTTACAGTCTCAGCTCTTTATTTAGTAGTCCTGGTTACTATTACTGTTTTATATCAGTTTAGTAGGCCTAAGTTAGTGTAGGGTGTATTTATTTCCCCACAGTTTTGTATTATGTATGTTATATACTACAATGAAAGATTCCATTTTCTTCTGAAAAATATTTAAACCTTTAAAACCACAACAATTTGTTGTTCTGGTGTAAGAACGATCTGCAAGTCATGTTTACAAGCAGCATTTAGTTTACTCTTTCTTTCAATCAGGGCTCGCCATTTATTATAGAACTGCACCAAGTTGCAACATTTCAAGGATCATGAATACTAGATAGAAAACTTGGAATATGTAATGGGACAGGATTAGAGAGCCATTGGATATTAATAAGTATATTACGAACAGGTTAACACCGGGATATGAATGTGATGCACACATCAAAAGTGAAGCACATGATTTAATTTAATGTGAGAAAAATGATGAGGATTACAAGATTGGGAGAAGGTTGCTTCATGAATGTAAGAACTGCCTAATACACAACAAAAAAGTGAAGAGTAAACAACTAGCCCAGCTCCCTCCTGATTTTTCTATTCTAGTTGTTCTTTAACTGAAATTTTGAAATTAATCGGCATGCATGTCTGCAACTACATTACCAGCAGTAGCACAGTGACTATGCAAGTTTATCCTTCTTAGATATTTCATTGTAACCACTCATCACTCATTCAAACAAAAAAAAACATGAGCATCCCTAATCCATGCATCTACTTCCCTAGAGTTTAAACCAAGAAGCTTTTAGTGCTCAAATGTGCATGGCACTACCGCTGTTTTCTCTTTGGTTGCTTACAAGAGAAATGGAGTGTAATTAAAGCTAATCTTTAAATTCAAATTACAGGTCTACAAGAGCTTTAATGTGATTTTGCAGGAAATCTTATAAAGTTTCAGTATATTTTTGAGAAACACTCAAGAGCACTTCCAAGCATTATTGTCCACTACAGTTTCAAAAGACTTGTACTATACAAAGGAAGGGCCTGCATATCCCCAAATCAGAAGTGAGATTTAACAACCTCAAATACACTCCTCTACAGAGATTTGATGCATTCTGTGGTCATAGTTTCACTATCAACAAAATGAAATATTTTTTCTAGGCAAACTAGGAAAGCTCTAACTTCAAAATGCATGACCAAAGGACCTCCACAAGAAACAAAGAATGATAACCTCAATAATGTTAGCAAAACATTCTCAAGAATATTGATGCACACGGTAAACATTTGGGATGCCCACAAAATAATTGGTCCATCATACATCCTGCATTAGTCTTGATGTATGCATATGGAGCGTTTGGATAAAATCAGGGTAAAAACACACCTCTTCCCTACAAAAGTTCAATGTCTTCTGCCCTTGGAGCATTTTTCACCTCAACAATGATTCTATCTCTGGCTTGTAATATGAGATTTGCTTTGTCCTCCATGACTCTTTAGAGTTATGCTGTCTTTAAATTCACTATCTAGGTTTGCATCTCTAGAGGCATCTCTACCTATAGGTACCAACTATAAGTGATATGGGACATGTAAAAGAAGATTTCACTAGTGAGCCAAGGTTTTTGTGCATACAAGAAAAGAAGATTTGCACATGAAATTTTTTTGAAGAAATCACCAAAAGCGTTTCAATAGCATATGTGGTACTGGTAACCATTAAAGTTGAATATCGGTATATTACTAGTGTTCTCTTTAGGAGCACTTTATCTTTAAGTATCCTGTAAATGGTAGCAAAAATCTTTCTTGGGATTGACTCGGCAAACCAAAAGATAAAGATTTTATCAATTAATCAGGAAATTTAAAAACTCTGAAAATTCATAAAATAGAGGGAAAAAAATGCTGGGTTTTTTTTTAATTTCATGCAAATAAGGAAAATAATGCTGTTTTTCCATCCAGCGCAATCCATAACAGAAACAAAAAAAAATTGCTTTGGAAAACTAGAGCAGGGCTCTGGGGGCCAGCAGGGTCAAGGAGTAGCACCCTTTGCGGGGTCTGGGGGCAGCACCCCAGGCACCAAGACCAAATTAAGGCCCCTGAGGCCACATAGACCTTCATGGCACATGCCATTTTTCATAATTTTATTGCTTTTAACCAAGCTCCAAACCCTAAAAAAATGTGGATGTCAAAGCCATAAAGCAGGAATTAGACCCTAACTAAATAAAAATGGAATGGATATTTGCTGAAGAATGAATGCCATAGAGTGCACCATAATCGATCTAATGTTTGGTTACTCCAGCAAAATCAAAACATGCAATGTAAAAATAAGGTTTTGACAGAACTTTTAAAAACAAAGAATTTTACAGGCAAATTGAAAAACATACATGAAAATACTGCAATTTATTTGCAATTAAACCAGCCTCAGAAATTGTGCCAGCAATCAGAGGAAAATCAGCAGCCTCAGGAATCAAGAGAGCAATCGAAGGAAAAAATCAGTAATACAATTCAGAGAATCAGATCATATCACCAACTAGGCCGAGCAGTGATAAATAGCAATTTATTAAAGATTTTTGCTACTATCCTATCTGCCATGAAACTCGGGGGAGGTATTACTGAATGTTGAGTCACTCGGAGGATTCCACAATCCCCTTTCCTCTTACTTCTGCTACCTTGATCAGAGGTGTCTAGCCCTTTCGATTCTAGAAGTTTTTGATTTTTAGGTTAAGGACCTGACAATGAACCTCTAGAGCAAACAATTTGACTAACTCATAACCTACCACAAATGATGGGAGGAAAGCACCCTTTGAATAACATCAATTCACAGGCGAGTACTACTACTAGAGTATCCTGGCCCTCTCACTTTCATTCTAGGTGTCATAGATCTGGTTCATTTTGAAACTGGGGCCCTTCTGACCTTGCGTGCAACCCAGGGCACAAAGAAATGTACAGATTACTGGTTTTTGCTCCACCATTAGAAGTTCATCAGCCTTGGGATGCATGAGAGATTTTAGGATGAAGCATTCTGTACTTCCTCTTGGGATTGTCCATCCTGAACCTCTTAGCCCATGAAATTCCATGATGAATATCATCAGATCCTGCATTCCTGTCTCAGTGGTAGATGTGATGATGTCGTCAGTTCTTCTAGCCCAAGCTTTGCTATGGATGCATGACACAACTGGTTTCCAGTCATGGACTCCAACTTTGATCTTCACCAGCTCCATGCTTCACAGAGGGATCCTTCCTTTGTATGACTAATTGTATTTGTACTAAGATCTTGAGACTGAGGATTTAACTGGTTTAGGTTTACCCCATTTGGTTATGTTTTCTGTACTTCAGTTACCTTCCAGAGCCTGAGGTCCTCCTTAGTTTTTATACTAGCACTTTCCCTCATGTAAACAACTGTACTTTCAAGTCCAGTGACCAACTTTGGTCATTTTTGGACATTTGCATCATTTCTTTCTTTCGTCATTTCTTCTTCTCTAGCAAAATCAGCTTCTGCAATTTTTCCTATAGCCAATTTATGTTTAACATTTTTCTCTAAATGCCTTTATGTCTTAAGATAAAATTGTGAGGCATGAATTATTGATTTCTTCAGTGAATATGGACTATGCAACTAGGCTTATGGTAAAATTTGGGCTATCCAAGAATTATTGATTTCTCCAGTGAATATGCCATGCAAGGAGGCTTGTAGTAAAATTTGGGCCATCCAAGAACTCAATGTAATAAACAATAAATCAGCTAACCATTTTTAAAACAAACGGTCTATTAAACCCAAGGTAAAGTCCACAGTAGTATGTTCCCAAACAAGCAGTTACAAGAATAACAAAAGATGGATGAGAGCAGTAGCTTAGGCTAGATGCCCAATCTGTTAAAGGGAAAAGCTGAGGTTCGAGAATTTAGGGGTTATCTAGAGAATCCACGTATCCATCACCCTAAAGGCTCTGCTACAAGAATAACAGAAGATGGATGAGTGAAGTAGCTTAGTCTAGATGCCCAATCTGTTAAGGGAAAAAGCTGAGGTTCAAGAATTTAGGGGTCATCTAGAGAATTCACGTATCCATCACCCTAAAGGTTCTGTTACCAGCATGTTGCTGAAAACCCCCAGACCCAAGTTGGGGTCCAGGTCAGATCCCCAACGGGACTGTCCAAGGCTCTGCTAAACGGACCCAGATTTGACAGAGACCACCACAGGGGAAACCAAGGCAAGTCCAGGTCTATTTAGCAGGACTCGGGCAGAACCCATCTGAAAAAGATGCCTTTTTTACTTTTACTTTTAATTTTAACGAGGATGTCTGACGACACATAATTATATATATAGTGGGACAGCAGTGTGTGTGTGTGTGTATATAGATAGATAGAGAGAGAGAGAGACTAAAGTTTCTACAAGTTTATATATATATACTGCTGTCCCCCTGCTGTCCCCAAAAAATGGCCCCCAGATTGCCGCCCCCGAAACACGTCCCCTGCCATCCCACTGTCCCCATCCCCAAAACACCGTGGAACATAGCTAAAAAGTAAAACATGTTCAATGGTGCTGGTGAAGAAAATCTTGGTGGTGGTCACCGTCAAACCATTGGGAAATGTTCGCTCTTAGTCAAACCACGGCACTTTCTTAAGGCTAGCACTCACCTTTAAATGCCGGAAGCCGAGAGATGAATAAGGGCAGCAATTGCAAAGAGAAATTCATCTCCTTCTGGATGCTGTAATACTAACTGCTAGGGGCTTCTGTGTCCACAACTATGGTCACTATGTTGGTGGAACAGCCTTAGCGTGCATAGAGCCTGTGGGTGGCGTGACTGGGGGCTATTATTAGTTGCTTCACTGTGATCTGCTGGCAAATATAATAGGACCACCACTGCAATCACAAGCTGTACTTCTGAAGGAGATTCTGAGTTCATAAATGGGGCCAAAATCATCATCATTAGGCATCGGAATCTGATGGTTTTGAGGGGCCTTTGCGTTTCCCGCGACAACAGAGGGATGCAGTGTGCATATTCAACAGTGGAAACAATTACGTGTTGGCAGACATCCTCACTAAAAAAAATTTAAAAGTAAAAAGGCATCTTTTTCAGATGGGTTCTGTCAGAGTCCTGCTAAATGGACCTGGACTGACCCAGGTTCGCCCTGTGGTGGTCTCGGTCAAATCCATGTCCAATTAGAGAGAGAGAGAGAGAGAGAGAGTCCAATTTCTACAAGTTTAACTAAGATTGAGTAACATGACACATCAAGATTAAAAATGTGAAATAAGTATAGCAGCAATAAATATATAATGACAGCAGTATAACATCTGTATAACAGCAATAAAATCAATCATGACAGCAGCGACAGTAGTATAATAGCAATAATTATACCATGATTCAGATTCCCAGCTAATGATATAAGTTATATAACAGTTAACACTAACAGCAATAATTTGAATTTCTGATTTCATTGTTCAAACAGTTTTTTTAATATATATCCTGCTGGATTTTTTTTTAAACATTAAAAAAGTGTGAGTGCCGTCGGGGACGTCTGGCCATCCCTGAGACAGTCGAGGGATGTCTCGGACGTCCCCAACCGTCTTAGGGACGACCAAACATTCCCACAGTGTTTCCTAGCCATATACTGTGTTTCCGAAACATTTCAACATTTTCAAAAAATATTTAGGATGGCCAGGGGACGTCCCCTGCTGTCCTGCCATACCTGAAACACACCATTGGGGATGCGGACGAGAATTTGAGGGCCAGGGACGTGTCCCCATGGAACACAGCTTTTTAGTGCCGTCTAAGTGTCCACACAAAGAAGATTAATTTTATTATTTAAGTGCATGAGATCTTATAAAACTTTTATTGTTGTTTTGTTTATTATAAGAACGTTAGGTGGCTATTAAACTTAATTTCTGTTTTTAGGCTAAAATATGCATATATTTGTTATTTTTTTTATGTTTTTGGCACCAACATACCCAAAGCGTACCCAACCCTAAAAAAAAATTTGCTGTGCAGGCATACTCAAACCCAAATCCGTAACTTAGCCTAAAGGCTAAACCACATCCTAAATTGAAAAAAAAAACAATCACTGATACAAAAATTATGGTTTTGAGATTAGACCACCAATTTTATGGATGGACACACCTTTACACGTGATCAACGAACTGACCTTTACAAGAAGGTCAAACTTGCTAAAAATGGACTTACACAAGACACATCACCAATAAAAACATGGCAAGAGAAACGGGTATACCCATTACCCACAGCATCTAATGCACGGACACTAATATCCTGAATACATTTTTGGACAAAACAAACTTAAGATCCCCAAAAGCTAGGAAGGTCAGGGTCTGGTGATTGAAACAGTTCCACAGAAAACATTCAACAGTAAAAATGGATTTTTTTATCCTCTGTAAATGGCCAGGATACACAAGAATAACGAATATTTTTGATACAAGAAGAATGAAACAATTCAAAATAATAACAAGAACAAAACCAAATGTAATTAAAATACAGCACACTCAATCAGCAATCTTACTGCTGGTTCAGCATAATCTTTGGGTCGTTTGATTTTCAGATTGTTTCCATTCAGTGTTATGCCATCTAACAAAAGTGTTGCACTTGCATCCTCTGGTGTGAGAAACTCTGCATATGCTTGAGTTTTATCTCCATTTACCTGCTGACAGACGCAACAAAAAATACAAAAAAAGCAATTACTGCCATATTGTTTCATGCATAGGCAAGAACTAGAACCTACAAATACGGTCTAGAAACAAGATCATGGGACTGAATTTTAACACACTTAGAATATTAATATATGAGCAAATAGCTTACAACACAGCTAATACAGGGCTTAGTTCCTGGAAGGTGGTTGGCACTTTTTGACAGCAAAGCAGAATTGAGGAACTCCATAAGCTCTCCTTCAGATACTGAGGAAGGCAGATTATTCACAACAATTCTTCTTGATGGTCTCGTCGACTGTGTAAGCTCAACAGCATCCATCAACGAATTTACTTGCTGAGAGACAGATGGGACAAACTGAGATGCAGACACATCAGGATTTTGCAAATTTGATGTACCCAAGGAAACAGTAGCTAATGCTGGTGTAATTGAGGATGCAGCCATTTGCTGTGTAGAAGCTTGATAAGCAGCAACCATAGCAGCTACCATGTTACTATCCATGCCACCGGGTGTCCGATCCCATGCAGGTTTCCTCTCTGGTAAGTGAACAGGAGGAGAAGGTGTCTTTACTGCAGTCTCTGACCTCCTCCTCCTTGGGGAGTATCCGCCAAGCCCACTTGTACCTCCACCATACCGCCGATAGTGACTACCCTGTGCAGCAGACGCTCCATTATTATCCTTCTCATTTTTTTCTGGATCCACTCGATCTCTTTCTGATTTCTCCACAGAGAGATGATGTGAAGAATGGTCCTGGTCATGATCCTTACCATAATAAGACGAATGTCGCTTGTGTGATCTTGGTGAAGAGGAGGGTGATCTCCCCCTTTCCTTGACCTTTTTATGGTCAGGACTAAGAGATCTCTTCCTGCGTTTGCTTTTGGTTTCTTTGTGCCATGATGGGTGTGATGACTCCTTCCACCTTTCTTTTCTTTCCGAATAATCACCATCCTGCCTCTTATCAACTTTATCAGTTAAATGAAATTTGGCATCGTGCTTCTTTTTGTCGCCTTTATCATTTTCCATCTTCCTTTTTTCATCTTGATCGCCCTCATGCTTCCGTTTGCTCTCTCTTCTTCTAACTCTATCCTTCTCAATTTTTCTTTTGTCATCTCTTTGATCTTCATACTTCCGCTGGGCCCCTCTTTCCTCCCTTTTAGACTTATCCAAACCTTTCTCTTTCATTCTTTCTTTCTTCATGGGCTCCTTTTTATCTTCTTTGTGATAATCACTGTCCTTATGTTCATCATAACCTTTACTCTTATGATGGCTTCTTTTTTCATTTCTTTCCTCTTTACCACCCTCCTTGAGGCTATCACCAAATGCTTTTGAGTTGTCCTCATCCTTATGCAGTTTAATTTTGGATGTTACTCTTGAATCATCTTTTTCTGATCTTCTGAGGGATACAGCATCCTTTATATTGTGTTTTTCTTCCCTCCTGCTTGAGGCTTCCTTTATAGAAGGCAACTCATCCCCAGAATTCTTTTTTGAGCGGGAAGTAGATCCTGGAACAGAACCTATTCCATGCATTTCACTTGCACCATCTTTGGATTGTGGAGCAATATTTTCTATAGCAGGCTTAACCAACTCGCTCTTGACCTTTGTGCTACTGTTACCTTCCTTAGCATCCTTCATGAGTTTTTTACTATACCTTTTCAAAATGATATCCTCCACACTGCAAGGCCTTGTCCGTGCTGCTGTACCTTCAAAACTAGGGCTTGTAGCATCTGCATTTTCTGAGCCATATTGGCTTCCAGCTCCTTTTAGATCAGCCATCCTGACCTTAGCTGTTAACTGAGACTATTTAACAAGATGAGGAGGGACTCTCCATAGTAATTGAATTGAAATCAACTTTCCCAAATCTTAATGGAGAAGCTAGAGAGAATTCAGCTTTGTTAGTGAGGAAGTACTTCTTTCAGCCTTGAAAACTTGAAAAAGAAAAAATCAATGTCTCATAAAGTATTTGAAGAAATGTACACAGTTACTGGTATTTGAAATTCACGAATGCACTTTTAGTAATCTTCGAATGCTTGCATTAAGCCTGTCCCAGAATTTTGACCTGAAACAGTAACCCACAACGAAAATTCAAAAAAAAATTAGCTACATAATAAAAAAAGCCCAAAGAAAAACTATTTTGGTAACTAAAATAAAAAACCACAGATCATATGTTAACACCACTTCAATATAAAAATTAAAAATACAATAATTCTGTCCATTTAAAATCCAATGAAATTTCCTCTTCCATTAAAAACCCCATTTCTGCACGAAATATCTTCATGGTATTCTAGAGCATTCCTGGATATAGAAAGATAGCAAAAAGAACATTTTTAATAGATTCCCAGGAAATCACCAAAAGAAGATGGAATTCTCTGCTAAGCCTGCTACCAACTAGACCTAGTGAAGAGTAAGAATCTAGATCATTGGATCAACTACCAAACCCCATTCTGGAGTCTATAGTGGTAAAGGAAAAAGCAAGCTAGCATTTACTAGAAACTTGGAAATATAGCATTAGTCCTGTTATACATCCAGGTTATTCATCAAGAGATTATCCTATGAAGAAAGGCCTCTAAGGTAGTGGCCTTAGTCAAAGAGTAGCATTGCAACACATGTAATACTGGCTGCTAAGCAACATTTTAAAAACTGGTGGCAATAGCCACAAAAAGGAAACAAGGTGACAGAAAATAGACGTGATTAACGAACATCAATTATTCACAAGTAGCTCTATGATAAATAAATTTAGGCCCATTTGGATCTCATATCTGAGAAGGTAAGATTTCATTTCCAGCACTCCTATAGTTCCCAACTCTAAGTTTATAGACTTATAGTGACTGCATCTAGGGTAAACAATTCAAAGCATCTGATACAAAGCAAAGTTTAGAAATGCAACAGGTTCTACAATATCATGGTCTACCCCATTCTAGATTTAGCGAACCCTGAATCTGTCATAATGTGAATTGCAAGCAATGTGAGCATTGTCATCAAGCGTATTTGAAGAAAAATGATGGCATAATCAAATAGATTAAAGTTCTTCCCGTAGAGGATTAATTTATGGCTACATAAACCTGACAAAAAAAGAAATTATATTAATGACGATAAGTGAGTCAGTGACAAAAGTTGTCAACGGGGATCAAATTCATACCCAGTTAAGAAACCCATGAGGCGAGAAGGTATTCTAAGAAAATCCCATCAATCAAGACAAGAAATTATAATGGCAGAGGCAGGCTCCAGTAATTTGTGAGGTAAGCAATCCATAAATAGACCTACAAATTTAATAATCAAGGCAAACTTAGGATGTCATTGGTCAACAATACCAATAAAAAACATATCCAGGGTTCACTGTGCTAACACCTATCTCACCCCTTCTCGGTGCAGACTAAGATCTTTATGGTATCAATTCCATGGATGCAAGATACAAAAAGTACCTCAAAGTTTGCATGAATGGCACATTGTGGTTTTTTCTTTTACAGAATATGTACCCTAGAGAAACTATGATTGTCTATAGGATTGAAAGTACAACCCAAATTTGTTTGTTTAAAACGTGTCCATGCAGTATAGGCTTGAATTTTTCATCAACAGTTATATCTTATCTTAGACTGGACGCCCTAAAAGTGGCATTAAAAATTGTAAAACTCTAAGGCTACAAAACAGGCATGCCATCGGCTAAAGAGTTGAGATGCAAGTCACATCATAAAAGTTAATCACATAAATTAAACTCACAAGCAGATATAAGAAGCGATGAGAAGCAGCCCCTTCTCTCTATCTTATAAGAGAGCTGAATCAAACTAATCTTTATAATCTTACCTCAACTTAAAGATAAGAAGACAATGTGAGAATCAAGTTCAATGACTTCTGTACAACGAAGATGTAATCTACAATTCCAGCCTTCTGTAGATGTTTCTCTAATTTATCTGTGCATAATCTTAAAATAAGTTGGTAAGAGATGACATCACTGCTTATACCGATTGTACACCGTATGTCTTTAAATTCTCTTTAGGAGGATTTGATGATGCTAATCATTATCTCATAAGATCGTAAATTGGTCGGCATAACAGATGTCCATTCTCACACAAAATCATTCGTGTGTTTAAGACATCAATCCAATCAGGTTGAGCAAAGGGATAGCATAAAATGGCAGTAAAAAGCTGTAGTGGCTAGTGACCATTAATTAGAGACTCTACAGAAGGCCTTGAAACTTGATACAAAATCCGTTACGCAGTTTGTGGAGAAATTGAGAAGGTTTAATGAGTTTTCCTCTCACAAACTGATAGAATCAATTAGAAACAGCACTAAAATCCACCCAATAAGTATGCAGCTCAGTCACAGGATTCGCCGAATTCCACTGAAAAAAAATCAGAATTCAGTGAATTTAAACAGAGAATTTAAAATTAGTTGAAAATCACTGATAAAATTTATAAGGTTGATTTTTTTTCAAATCTAGTCAAAAGCTTTAAAAACTGGTTGAAAACCATGGAATGAAATCATATAAAATCATTTTTATTATTTGGGGTTTTCCATTCCTTTCCATTGGACAATTTGTCCAGTCTACATTTGTTGTTCTACACCATGCAAATCTGTTTGTTGCAGTTTACAACTCTCATATTCGTTGTTGAAAGTTTGAAACCACGTCACAGAGTCCATTTTCCCTTTGTTACAGACCTCCGGGACAATGTCAACTGGAGAAAAGGGCCTTCCAAGCTCTCTCCTGTCATTGCTGTAAGTGTTTTAGACTGCAGTTTTAATCGGAGATGAGATAATTGATAAAAATGTGTACGGAGAAGGAAAAAGATACACACCATTCATTCATATCTGTAGATTTCCTGCATTGAAGGGTTTAAACTTTGAAGGTTTATGTTCAGATCTGGGACAATTCGCAATTGCCATGCCAAATACTGATGTCTACTTGCTGAAAAAGGGGCATCACAGAGAGGTATCCATTGATCAATATTTGGGTTTTAGGCTTTTAATTTCTAAAACCTTTTCAAAATTTTAGTATTTGATTTACATACAAATGTAAATATCTATGTGAATATTAATTAATAAAAAATCAATAAGTAGTTAAATATCCTAACCATACTTGCTAAGAGACTCATACCTTGACCCTTGGTACTTGTCTCCTATATCAGAAATGTGCCCGTCTTGGAGACCCATATGGGGACATCCTCAGGCACTAGGAGACTTCAGATGAAGTTTATTTGCATCTCTATATGGCTCCTAGAAGCATCCCTTAAAATTGGGAAACTTCCCATACAGGTTTCTCAGATATATCATATAATTACATTGGGTTTTCCAACAGTGCCAATATGTGATTAACAAAAGCTACAAGAATTAACAATATGCACTAATAGACTTGTAATTTTCTACTTTTTGCACAAAAAATTACAAGTTTTTTTGTGTAGGCAGGAAATTTTCTTATCAAATCCCAAAGAGAAACAATAATAAGGCTTAAGATGTGCATATGCATTGAAGTTTCATCAATTGATTGAAAATCTAGTCATCTCCAAGGACCCCCGAGCCATGTATTTAAAATAATGCCATTCCCCTGTCTCTGTCTGCCATCTATGGTTTAAAATTTATATCATGATGATAATTATTAAATATCAATATAGTTAATATTTGCTTTTGTTGACATATATTTCAATATTTAAAATGTCAATTTTTTTTAATTTTTAAGCATTTTAGTATTTTACATTCTTTAAAGTTGCATATCTATTGTAGGATTGTTTTCTTCTAAATTTAAATTATCTATATAATTTTTGTTTTATTTTGCCATCTCCAAGTACCGGCTCCAAATTTTTTTGAAAATAGTAAGAATCCCCGTCTCCCATACTTGTACCAATCCCTATCTCCTAGTAACTATGATACTGATTATTGTTTATTAAATAAAACTTAAACATATTCATAGTTATATATTACTTTAATTTCTTTATATTATTTGGGTGATGATGTTACTATTTTAAAATTGGGTCATTTTTCTTAATCAAATAGATAAGGATGGATCTATGGGGCCCTCACCCATACCAAAAGAGACGAAGATACAAAATAACACCCAAAGGTATAGATTGAGCAAAAAATCTAGAAACAATCTCCAAATCCACAAGACATTGACACAGCAAAGAAAAAACAACCCCAAAGGTTGCAACACAACCTACCTAAACAAGAAAGTACCTCATGACAAACCAAGAAAGAACAGTTTAAAAAACAACCCAAGATAGGAAAACTTAGGCATAAGCAACCACCATCCTTTGACTCCAACAAGAGATGAGTTGCTCCATCATCCATTCAGTGCCCTCCCCAATAACTTCTTGCGCTTTTAGTTGAAGCTTCTCAACTTCCAATTTGCATCCCTACACTTCTTGGGTTTTTCCATAGCTTGTAGCATCACGGAACCAATACCTCCCACACAATCTAAAGCCTCATGCACTAACTAGAGATCCTAAAGAAAGTCAATCTCTTCCCTTAGCTAGATTGCATGCTCCACAACGACAAGATCATGAATCTACTACTCCAAACCCTCAAACCACTATAACCCAAGATCAACTAGGGGATTATCATCAAGCTTGTCCATGGGAACTACTGAAGAAAGGCTCGAAGAGGTAAAAAAACACTCATGGTTCCCCCAAACAAAGTCCATGTCTAGCTTCCCTTCTTTGGCATCCATTTTTGCAACTTAACCAAACCCTACTAGGCACAATCTAATCTTTGATGCCCAAGCTTGTTACAACAAAAACACCTAAAAGAAAAACCCTCAAAATCCACAAACTACAACCACGAACCTTGAGAGGACTGAATCTAAATAGGACAAGTAATTGGACAAGAAAGATCCAACACACATACACCCTTGCAAAGTGTCCAATGGAACCATCCCGATCAAAATCCAAAATTACAAAGGAGCCAATCTTTTCCAACATCAACTAGATCAATTTCATCAATCTACAAACCAAGGGAGATTATAGAACCAAATCCTAATAGGGACTTTTGAGAAGATAGCCTTGTTTGGATTGGAAATGGGCAATTAGGGGCTCAAAAACAATCCAAATCTCACAACAAACCACAACCCTTGGTTCCAAACAAGGACCCTTGCTTCAACCATATGGAACTAAAGAAGAAAAAAAAACTTTAGATGAGCTGAAATGGAAGGTAACTCTATTTCACGCCAAGCGACCTCCATCCACCTAAAAAAGTCAAAGCTCATTTAGAAATCTCCCCACAAACTTTCAAACTAAAGATTTACCTACCTCCTCTGAAAATAACTCAGCAACACACTCCTCCGAGAGAGACAATATTGGAGAAGCATCCGCCAAGTTGAGGGGGTTATCCCCAATACAAAAAGAATAACCACAAACATCCTCCATTTGAAAAGAACAGCCTGACTCTATCCTTGGATATGTCGCAGCACCCCACAACACCTTCTTCTTCCCTAAAGAAGAGTGATGATCAAGAGAGCCCTTGCTACCAAAAGCCAAAGCATTAAAACCAAGGGACTCCTACCACAGCTTCAAAGGTTTAAGCATAACAAGAGTTAGACCATCCATCTTTCTAGGCAGCTATGAAAAATAGATGGCGCTGCAACATTGGAAAAGGTTTCTAGCATTCCTATAGGCACAATAAACCAATCAACCCACCTGCAAATCATCAATCCTACCATATTCAAATTGAAAATCCATGGCATCAGGAGTTACCAACCGATTATGGTCCTTCATCTCTCCATCCCGATTCCACACTCCGTGAAGAATAGCTATTGAAGATTGATGCAATGAACAAGCCAAAGCAAGAACAACATCTTCCTCTGCTAACTCCTTGTCACCTGAAACACCTCCCATATTACCACTAGTATGGCTGCCAAGCTTCGCACCCAAGTTGCAAAAACTAACTTGTTTCCTGCTTGACAGCTTTTTTTCTCCATTGAAACTTTTACCAATTTTTCTTTTATTAATATTTATCTATGTTGCTATTTTTCTGCATTTATTTTTTATTTATACTAAAAAATACACAGATTTATATTCTTCGAACTTAACCATGAATTTTCTTCACAATTTTTATTGACTGGAGAGCTTGTTTCAAATTTTATCCTTGCCAAACATGAACACAGACACGAACACAAACCTTGAGACTTAGGTAGGCAGTCTCAATGTTCAAGCTATAACATGCTTAACTAATTGGTGTAAAATTCAATATGGGGTTTCCTTACACCATGGCCCGCCCCATAAACCAAATTTCAGGCCAGCATTCATATCTTTGCCCCGCCACCCCCGCTCCCCTCCCCACCCTTCAAATGTCAAAAAAAAATGGTGTGATATGTGAAGTCTATAACTCAACCATATGAGGTCCAAATGAGCTGAAATTTGATATGCAGAAAGGACATATCCAGATCTACTTTCCAGCCTGTTTCCAGAAAAAAAACAAATTCAATGATTTGAACCCTCAAATTGCATCACCCAATCAACAGGTAGTTTCTTCCAAATAAACCACAGAGTAACCAGCAGTATTGAACTGCTACCAACAATTTTGTTTGAGCATCCTGCAGTTCTGAGCCTGCAATCAGTGATATTGCACTGCTGAATGGCTGTTTTCATTGGTAGGTTTTGAACCTGCAACCGGCTATATTGTACTGTCAACTGGCAAGTGTGAGAAGCATTCACCACAAAGAAGCTGAACTATAGCTAATCAAATCCACAACAAGAAGTCAGAAGGAAATGCCCAGAAAGAGTTAAAATCTCGGGGAGATGATGAAGCGAAGTTCAAACACATCTCTAACACATAAAATAAAACCTTCATAATGTGAGACACATCCATCGATTAAGTTAACTATTCTAATCAATCAACCCATGGGGGGATCATACGTGTCTTCTAGGTAGGAGAGAAGAACGAGAAAAGCAAGAAAACACTAAACCTTCAAGAGATGAGGGATTTGTAAACCGCAATTCTCCAAGAGAACTTCCACTCTGTATCATATAAGCATTACATCTACCCAGCAGAATTACACTATCAATTATTTGATTACTGGCAAGAGGACTATGACAAAACCTTAGACACAACCAATTTTCGATAGATACTATACTATAACAATAACTCCTTCCCGGCTCTCTGATCTCCACGGTGAACAGTCCATTGCATGAAATTGGAAGACCCTGACATTATGAGGCTATTTTCGCAGTAATTAATAAAGTAGGCTCAGTTAAATTATCATTCAATCCATCAAACTACACTTCTGCACTAAAACCTGTCGAGTGTTTCTTTCTCTAAAACTCCAAAACTGTTGCCAGTAGAGTTTATGAAGCAAAATTTTAGAGAAAGAAACACCCGACAGTTTCCACAACGGACCATAAACTCTTAGCAAGGGACCAGAGGCTTCCAAGTCAGTTTTAGCAAATACAGACCTATTTCCATCAGCATTCAGCTGTTCAGTGTGATTTCCAAAAGTTTCCTATACCGGCTTTGCTTTATTGCTCTTGTTTGTTTGTTCAAGCTTTGCCCTGTTTAGACTTTGGAGGGGTGCCTTCTACCACCCACCCTTTTTTTGTGAATAGTGTATTATTTTCCTTTTTAATATATAAAAAGTAATATAGCCATTATTCATCAAAAAAAAAAGAAAGTTTCATACGCTGCAATTCAGCTTTTGATAGTCTGCTACATTACTGAGGCACTTTCTAGGAATTTCTGAAAAATGAGCATACTGTTTCCAAGAGCTTTAAGATGTTTCTACCATTTCCAATGCTGTTCCCTGCCAATTCCTTGTTCTTCTAAGAAAACTGTCTCAAAGTTCTTATTTCCTGACCTAATTGTCCCTGCTTCCAATAGTCACATTTCTGGCACAGCATACCTTTTTCTGTTCAGGATAAATTAAAAGAAAAAAGGTATTAACCTGGACTTGGTTGCAGAAAGCAAAAGTAGCCCACGGTGCAATGGCTAAACTTTTATAACTGTCCAATCTCATTCACACTTTTATATATCTAGTAGTGCTCCTTATAGCTCGTGCACATGGTGCCGTTGCTCAGCTCTATACTAACCCACCCAGATGACCTAAGGAAGTATTTTGGAAGTGTGTATTTTCACAAGTTTACCCTCTTTAATTGGGTGCAAGGCATTTTCTGCCGGCTACAAACATCTAATCCTCGTTCAGTATTTTACTATTGGTGAGAGCTAAGAATGTGCTGTTGCTAAGCCACTTTAGTTGATAGAGTTGCTGAAATGCATGTATGAATTGGCTTTCTTCGCCAAGTGCGTGGCCTGTCAGCATCCAAGCAAACAACAAATTTCGTACCAAGAATATTCTTTCTAAGAGACTTAACTATGAATTGGGTTCCTTCACGAGTTCACAGCCTGTCAGCATCCAGCAAACAACAAATTTTGCACCAAGAATATTCTTTCTAAGAGACTTAACTGAAAGCATCACAATTTAACTGTCCTCTCCACCCCCTCTCAGTGACTTGAAGCCAGATTAATGTTCACAATACATGTGGCTTTTGCAATTTTTTCGGCAAGCACAATGTCTAGTCCTTATACCGGTTTGATGATTACCAAAAAAATAAAAAAATAAAGGAATCATGGGAGTTTAGAGTTTTGATGGCAAAAGAAGACAATGCATGCTTATAGACATGTATCTATGAATGACATTCGATGGCAAAAGAAGTCAATGTGTTATATATATATTAGCAAGTTCCATTTTCCACATAAGACTGAAATCCAGAGAACAAAATTTGAACAATACAGTCAAAACCGGCATACCGCTTGGTTGAAAATTTTAAAGCAAGCCCCCAAAGAGAAGTCTAGTGGCAAGTTGTGAATGACAGATTTACATTTGCACTGAGACCCAGGTTCAAAACACTCCGGGTGCCTGACGAATTTCAGGACATATATACACCCCTCATAGCATGGCCGCTTTGCAGAAGGACGATTGTAAATAACATTTTCATAATCAAGAAAGAAAGTTTTGCACTAATGAAAATGAAGAAAACGGAGAAGAATAAGTTCACCCACTGAACTTTGAAGACATCTCCCCAACAGAAAAATAAAAAATACGTGATGAATGAACTTTTGCAATAATGAAATTGTAAGAAATTGAAGAGTAGGAAGAAAGTTGCAGCACTTACCTTGGAAGTGACCCTTTGCCTTAAGCAACTTAAATCTTCAAGTGATTTACAGCAGAGACATGCATACTAAACTACGGCTACTCTTGTAAACTGCAGTAAGCGATTCTTGCGGATTTACAGAACCAATCTGAAGGTTGACGCCAAACATACAGCCTGGTCACAAATGAAACCCTAGTTAAGCAGTTCAACGTCCATGAAGAAAAACATTGCAGAAGACGGGACAAAACTTTTCATGAATTCTAGTGCTCATAATTTGTGTGCAAAAGAAAGCAGTAAAAGTTCAAGAATTAAGGACCAACTTACGGCCATTGACAAGATCATCCATTCGCTTTCAGAGCTACTGCGAGATAAATCATTTGGGGGGATAGGGCCAAAAAAAACAGAATTATTGATAAGATTAAAATACGTTGTGTAGGCAACTAAGTGTCCTTGGATGGTTAGAAATGGCGAGGGATTTTGCCTAAACTGCTTGTAATATGAAGTTTAGGTGTCATCCACGACTATAGATTTGTATAGGAAATAGACTTCGCTTAACCAAAGCTAAGGTTGTGGTCCCATGGAGGGGCTTCCTAAAATATTTTGGTGGGGATGTTGGAATCCTTGGTCTACTAGTGATGTTGAATAGTTTTAAATGAGTCCACCAAGGATCAAGTATTGTTGAGTACAAGGCCCCGACACCATAAGGGATGAAGGTCGAGATCGTGTCTCGGGTGACTTTGGCGGAATGGATATAAGAGGTTTCAACCTAAGGCTCATGCCCCTGTATCGAGTAGCTAAACAATTATGTAGGTTTGATGTAAAACCCTTCAACCAAAAAAAAAAAAGTAAGTTTGAAATTCTAAGTTTTTAAATTTATGGAATTTGGTGGTCTCATTAGTTTTTTTATGTTTAGTAGAAAAAGGGGGAGGGGATGTCCAAATGGTGTTTGTGTTGATCCTCCTTTCACCACTAAACATTCAAGGACATTCAACCGAGTAGAGAACTCTACTATAGATCTCATGTCACTTGGAACATAGGAGAAGATTGGAATTGTGTGAATTTGTTGTTTAATTGAGTCCAGTTATGCTCAAAACCCTAATTTCGTGAAATCAGAAACAAACGAACAAATTACGGAAAATGATCGCGCACAGAGATATCAAATGACAACCAAATACATACCAAATTTTGAAGTTCGGTATGCAAAAAAGTCAGGGACTAATGAGTGGGCACCCTAGTCCAATGTACCTGCTTTTGTCGAGATCTCTGAATAATGTTTGCGACATGTTCCTACTATCATAGAGATTTCACCACTTCGGAATCAGGAGGACTAATGAGTGGGCGCCCAAGTCCAAGCCCTAGTTTTCTTCTCAAATCTGTAATTCGACAGTCTGCACTGCTCTCCTGCAACTCCACTTCTTTCGCTTCTAAAACTTGTAACCTGCAATCACAGAAAAGTGGGTTGGGGGTTGTGGTGTTTAGAGGCTTGCCTCAGTCAAGTCCTGAAGAGACATTCAAGTCTTTTGAACACCGTTATCAGATAAAGAGTGTGTATCCCTACGGGATAGAGGCAAAATCTAAATGATAAATGATAGAAAACACAATTGATATCACCTTGTAGTGTAGATCTCATGGAAGGAAAATGCTCTTCATGCCATGAGGAGATGGAGTCAAATCTGCAATCACAAACACAATAACAACACAAAATACTGCTTTGCAACACAATGAATGCCTTGAATCACTTTCACATAAGCTTGTATATCAAAAATGCCATCTACTTTCCATCTACTTTGCAAATGAATCACTAATCATGCTTATATATGCAACTACAAACATTCTCGCTAAGAATTTCGTAATTCAAACTTGAGATGTCGGCATAGGACCTAATAACAGTCATAAAACTGACACCTAAAAATAGGTCCTGACCTAAAATAGGGCAGGACTAGGGCATGGGCGCCCAAGTCCTCCCCCTTATTTTAGGCAGGATTTATGTTAAGCACACCCCCTAAGTCCCATTTGCTATGAAACTTCAGGATTTTCTTGTTGGGAGTCACCATTAACATGCAAGATGACCTAAATACATTCTAAAGGACCCGGGAGCTAAACCTTAAGAGGGAAAAGCCCCCAAGGGGACATTATTTGACGTAACATTTAGCCCCCACTTTAATGTATGTATAAATGCAAGGCCAATACATGCATTAAAGTATCGTCAACAAGCACAGAGAAAACATGCCAATCACAATGAAAACAGTAATAGGCATGCAAAACACGAAGAAGACAGTTACAATCATGCAAGACATAGAGAATACAGCGTTGAAGACACGCAAAACACAATGAATGTAGTGATTATTTCTTTTTTCTTTTTCTCATATATATGAAATGCAAATGCAAGTACAAGGAAAGTAAACACACCACCCATAATGCAAGAGGGACTCATCGCCACCGGTTTGTAAACTGCATATGGGGCAACAGACATGCAAAACAAATCTCAGAGTGCAAGAGGGACTCATCGCCACCAATCTTTAAGATTGCACTTGAGAACAAACACGCCATACAAATCCCAAAGCATAGGAGGGACTCATCGATGCTGGTCTTTAAACTATGCTTGGGAACAAACACGTCATACACACACACACATAGAAGACACGGAGAAAACACGGCAGACAAGTGATTGAGTGTACCTATTTCTAGGTTCATCACCATCTCAAACACATTACAGGCACACACCGACGATTGGGCTTCGCCACAACAATCGCCAAAGACACGCTTAAGGGTTAGGATAGTCTCAGATCTACTCCCCGCTTCCTTGGAGGACTTTTTAAAAATGACAGGATTGCGCAATCTCCTCAAGAAATACACCATCCCCGCCTCGCACAGAGGGCTTAAAATAAAAAGGATATGCATGATATCCTGCCTCCGCAGAGAGCTTATGTGATTGTAGTAGATTTCAAGCTTTACAAACACACTTGCTAGCATCTAAATCAGATAGCTTACCTTATATATGCCCCCACCTTAAGGTGGTTGATATCATGTACCGATATCAAGCACGTTAAGGTAGGAAGAAAACACACATAGGAATACAATCTCTCACAAGGCCCATGCCCCCCGGAGGTGACATGTACATTACGATCGCCAAATGTTCCCACAAACACACAATTTCCTGCAAGAAAATGTGTTAGCATCCATATAATCATGATAAACAACAATGCATATGATCATTCACATAGAGAGCCGAGGCTATACTACGGATTCAGAGACCGAGTATAACCGTGGGGCTATATCGCAAGAATCTCAAAACCGAGTGTAACCAGGGCGAGATTCAAAGATAAACAAAGTGCACGGAGCAGCAATATTGTTATGGTTTGTAACTGTGATAAGATAACATCAAGATATCACACGGAGTGATTCTACTAGCCAAGCATCAGATAATATATATCAACCCCATCGTCATGATGGACTAGGTCCATTTTTTTATTTCTCGCTAAAGGGACACTTGGTCCATATCAATATAATTTGTTTTTCGTCATCCACCTGCTAGATAGAACCACTAGAGGAAGGTAAACAATAAGTCAAGAGAGGTGAAACAAGTGCCTTAGGGACAGTCACATAGAAGGGTGCCCCCAAGTCACCAACCGCAACGTTATGTCCTTATGACACAACACACAACAATGAAAATAAAGGAGAAGCAATATAGAAGAATGATGATACAAATAGAAGAAGGGTCACAATAGAGGCGGTCTCCCGATATCCTGGACCTTACAAGAGAATCAAGGGTCATCCCAAGAGGCCTATATAACACATAACACATCACGGGGAAACACAACACGAGAGGGGAGGTCACATACACGAGCTGATTATGCTACGACATAGGTGACTACCAGGGTTAGAGATTCTTACCTGTAAAGAAAAACCAATCTAGAATTTGGAACTTGCGAGCATCTTGGAGAGATGGTCTATTAAGTTTTGTGCGAAGCTTGAGTGGTTCTTATGAAGTCTTGTTTGTTATTGGGAAGTCCATGCGATGCTTGTTTCTCAAATCCTTATGTATATGAGACCTTTTGTTGCTTGTGAGGAGGAGAACCACTATTGATTCTGACTGATTATTATCGTCTTACTCTTTTTCAATTTTTAGCTAGCTTTCTTTGTTGAGTTCATATACCATAGTGACAAGGACTATCTTGTACTATCTCAATCTTTTCTTTTGTTATAGTGTCTTGTTTCGGTTGTTCTATTTGTCTTTCTAATGCATTTTGGTTATCTCCTGATCCTTGTAAAGATAACGGAGGAGGAACCTCAACATAAATACCCTTTCTCCATGGATGAGGTGGGTTATCCAACTTTTCCTTATCCACTTCTATCATGCCCACAATGTCATCATAATCCAAATAGCCATCTTCTACTTCCACTATATTTTGTTCCAACATGTTATTAGTATGCTTAGGGAAAGGATTAGTGAAAATATGTAAATTTTGATTTGGCGGAGCAACCGACTTATTTCCATTATCATTCACATTGAATACCTATATAACATTCAAATCGATGAGGTCTTGTATTTCATGTTTAAGACGCATACATCAATTAGTATAATGTCCTTGTTGTCGATGATAGTGACAAAAAGCCTTAGCATCGAAATAAGGTTTCTGTGTTCTACTAGGATCCAATGGTTTAATCGGAGGAAGCTTCATGAGATTATTACTCACAGCTTGAATCATGATAGAATGATAGGATTCAAATATTGGAGTAAACTTTCTTTGTTGATACGGTGCCTTTTTTGAATTAGTGATAGCAGACACTTGGGAAAATTTATTCAAATTCGGTCCATTAACCTTGATGAAACTCTTATTATTCCTCTTAAAGTTGTTTTGTGATGGTCCACCCATGGATTGACCAACTTGAGCCGATGAGTTTTGGTTTCCATACTGACTAGACAAAAGTTGATAATCACGAAGGGCGGTACATAAATGTTTAAAGGAGATATACTTCATCAAGAGAATCTTATCACGGATGTTAGGTTGTAGATTTGTAATGAACACCTTCTTAACATCCTCATCCTTCATTTGATATTGAATTTGTGCATAGAGAGATTGATACCGACTATTAAACTCAGTTAACTTCTCTTTCGTACCTTGCTTGCAATGAACTAAATCAATCAAAGAAACTCGAGGTCCAATGTTTGCTTGAAAATGTTGTAAAAATTGATCAACTAATTGTGAAAAAAGAGTGTATTGAATTTGGAAGTAAAGAGAAAAACCATTCTAAAGCAGTATCTTTGAGAGATCACAGGAAAAGTTTTGCTAACAAATCCTCTTCAAAGTAGAAATCACTACACATAGCCGTGAATGCTACCACATGAGTATTAGGATCACCTTTTCCATCATATTTTTCAAAGCGACGGGTCTCAAACCTCTCAGGCATAGGAGTTCTCAAGATTGCATAAGATAGGGGATTACGGGCATGATAAGTTGGTATATTAGGTTGTGAAGAATTCATCAAGTTTGTCACCTTTTGTTTTGTAAAGAAGTCATACCTTGTAGAAGTTGGTTTAAGATGGCATCATTGGGAGATGCGGTTTGTTGCGAGGAATTAGAACCAAAGTGAGGAGGTGATTGAGTTTGAGTAGTGATAAGTGGAGGCTGTGAATAGTTCAGTGGTGGTTGAACATAGTGATAGGTGGAAGGTGGTTACGAATAGTTGTATGTAAGAGGTGGCTGAGAATAAGTGGGATGGATAGGTTGTTGAGAGTAATTATTCATAGAAGAGGTCCCCTTAGAAACCAAGTTCTGATAATTAAATCCCACGGCTTTGTAATTTTATGAATTAGTGCCATTAGATACTCCAATACCAATGGTAGCATTAGTACAAGCATTTGCATTAGTTGTTAAAATTGTTGATGTAAATGTAGATATTCCTGTAGTCGGTATAGGTGTCGATACTTGTGTATGAGACAGTGACGACATGTTAATAACTTTCACACATTTAGTCACCAATACAACATTATTTTGTACAGTGTGTTAAACCTCGAATAACATTAATACCATCTTGTCCTTCTTTTATCAATTCTCTTATGTTGTGAATCACAGATATAGCTTCTTCTGCTATCCTTTTAGTTTGCACAAATGCTTGAAAATCGGCTAACTCTTTATCCAATTTGTTTATTTGCTCATTAGGTACATGTGTTACCACCTCAATAGTGTCCTCAACATCAAGAAATACTTGATCTTCCATAGTGGTTGTATGAGGTATAATATCTTGCAAAATTTGTGTCTCTTCTTTTGTAAAGAAGGTATTTAATGGATTTTCAGAGGTAGGAATACCGTTTTCTTCAAGAGCACTAGATCCCATGAGTCTTCTACTTCTTCTTAAAGGGATATTTCTATTAGGGTATCGAGTTATAAGACTCATACAATAACATGCAACACTCAATGCATAAATGTAATGTCCTTTTTTTTGGGACATTGATTTTTGTGCACATTATGCTTGTTCCCAATCCCTTAAAGGCTATCCGACATGTTTGGATGAACTCCAAAGTTCTTGGAGTGTTCTTGGTTTAGTCTACATATCAGTATATAGGTTTCCCTTGTGTTAATGGATTATTTTTCTATGGAACTGAGCTCAACGAATGTCCAAGGTTACAATGATGTTTTCAGAAGTTTGATCGGGCTTCTGGATTGCTCTCTAAGATTCTTGGAGGAGCCATCTAATTATAGTAAGTCACCCAATGACATCGTTCTTCATCCCAAACATCATACAAGGCAGTGGTATGATTTATTTTGCAGTTCGCCTAAGTTTGAGATTTTTCGCAAAGTCAGGTGATTTAATGAGCTATTTAATTATTATTTTCACTTAAGTTCCTAAGGGTGAAAATAATTAAAAAATTATTAAGTGTTATAGCTCATTAGAAAGGCGAAAACATATTCTTTTATTTAGGCACTTAAAAGTGAGCCTTAAGTGGAGAAAAGAGAAATTATTTAAGTCAAAGGGAAAAGGTTATTATTTTCAAGAAACAATTCATTTCCTTTGTAACTCCTAAAGTGCCTATATAAAGAGATTGAGAGCTCATTGTTGAATTATGCTTGGATTTTGTTAATGTTATGCTACTAGTATTGAACTAGATGGATCACTCTTCCTTCTTAAGGACGAAAACCCTCATGAAGATGTCCAGTTTCGATGGTGCAATATCCTTCCTAGCAGGAGTATGGTGACTTCACACAGAAGTTGCACAGAGCTTCATTGGATTCAAGGATTTTTGAGAAGTTTTTGTATGCATTCAAAGTTCTTGTTTTGGTGTGGGATTTTATATGAAATTTGGAGTGAGAAATATAACAATTTTATCTTTTTTTTGTTGTATGTTAGACATGGTCGTACCATGTAATGTCGTACATCTCTGGAGGGTATGATTTGATTTTAAAATTAGTGTGGATGATAGTTGAAGCAAAGTCTATTAGAATATGTTTGTATGTCTTGGGCACTCCTTTCAAGACTGTTTGCACTATTTTTGGTTCAGTTTTGAAATTGATCTGAAGATATCCGTACATGTTGTCTGTACAAGTCTGATTGGAGTCAATTGAGATTTGAAATTGCTGTTGATATCTCTGATTCTAATATTGTTGGGTTTTTAAATGATTGGCAGTGACATCCTTGTTCAGTCATTAGTCGATGAGATTTGTAGTGTTTTGAGGCCTTAATTTTCTAGTCGTACCACAGATCAGCACCATACAGGTGCAGGGAAATCTCAGTTATCAGTAAGGACATTGAAAATCATCTGCAGGTTTAACCATGGTCAGTGCAAGGCAAACATGATCAGATTTCAATGATATAGAATTGAAGAGATGTGATTTTGTCTTGTGTTAAATGGAAACTCCTCTGCTGGGTTGTCATACAGCAGTGATATTGTCTCTATTTCCTTTGAGTTGCAATATTAAACATATGTGATCCTCTAGGCCACAATTCAGCTAGGAATAAGAAGAGATTTCTAATGTGTTGTTGGTGGTACAACTATACTAATCCATCTTGCATACTGAGATGTTGATCTAGTTTATTCACTGTGTGTATTATAGCTCTTATTTCATTGTATTTCTCAATATTTATGTTGCAAAATCACATAATGACCCCTAGATGGTTTATCGCCAGTGTGGAGTAACTGAACCCTTCTTTCTTGTTTCCTACCCACTGAATAAGTGGAGAATACCCACTGAATAAGTGGAGGATTTGTAACTTTCTTTATTGCACACATACCCACTCAAAAGTGGTGAATTCCCACAGCATTGTGGATGCCTGCTCAAGTAGATGAATGTTTATTTACTACACAATGTTTTAGATTGTAAACCAAAGCACATTATGCTCTCACCTCGCCCAATTGGGATCTTGGTGATCAGAAGTGTGGAGGTCATTTAGTGTGCTAACATTGAGTATCACTATTTAAGTTTTTCAAAAAAATTTAGGGTAGATTATTATAGTGGTATCAGATATGGTTTCTCCCTGCTAGCCTGTTGGGTGATAACTTTATGTAGAGTGCATGTTCACAATTTCCAGTTGCATGTCAAAAAATTTTAGTGGCCTGATGAATTTACCTTCACCAGTCAAGATGGATAAAACTTTGTCTTAGAGGAAGACTGTGTCAAAAGAGAATCAGAGCAGAAGTCCTCTCTCTAAGCACTTCAAGAATGCTTTCAAATGTTACCAACCTAGAAACTTAGAGAAAGAAGTAGTGGGAAGCTCGCTATTTGCATTAGGAAATGATTTGGAGATGCTGCACATGTCTAAGAACACTCTTCTCAGCAACTTGGGAGAAGTTGAGAGCTGTTTGACCAAGGTCAAACAATCAGAGTGTAGGATTTTGAAGTGGGCTTTGAAGTCGTTAATGATTGCTTTGGTTCAACCTAAGCTAACGAAACATTCTCATGAAGATGTGAGACTTGCAGTCACTCTTTGTCTATGTGAAATCACAAGAATCACCACTCCTAAAGTTCCTTATAGGGAGGCCTTAATGAAGGAAATATTTCAAAGGATTATTGAAAGTTTTAGTGGATTGGCTGATATAGGAAGTTCTTCTTTTATAAAGAGGGCTGCAATACTTGGAATTATTGCAAATTTTGGTTTTGGAAACATCATGCTAGATATGGGGTGTGAGGAAGAAATTCTACAACTATTTCGCCATTTCTTTGCTACCATTAGCAAATCTCATGAAGACCAAGTTATAACAACCATGCAAGCCATTATGGCTCTGATCATTATTGAGAGTGATGAGGTATCTTAGCCACTCTTGTCTATTTTATTGGCTAATCTAAAGAAGAATTATCGATAATCCTTATCAATGGAACAAGTATTAGCTGAAAAGGTGTTGATTCAATGTGAAGACAAACTAAGACCTTATTTACCAAAGAGGGAAGAGGGTGGTTGCATGAGGATGGAACAAGTTGATGGGGAAGAGTTGACATCAGAAATTTTTGATGTGTTTGATGGAGATGACAAAGCATTTACTTTGGAGCAAGTTAGTGGAGCTTGTGAGAATCTTGTTGACCTTGAAGACACAAAAGAGTATGATGAATTTTCAGATGTTATAGCTGAAAATCCAATGGCAATTGAAGAGATTGAAGGTTGGAATTCTTCTGTTGAAATCAGTAAAGTCCTTAAAACATAAAGAAAAGACTTTGCAAGTCCAATATTTGATGAAGAGTTTGATGATTTTGAAGATGCCTTTTATTTAGAAACATAAATGAAAATGATTAATAGAATGCTAGAAGGCGATTCTTCATGCAAGCCTGTGGTGTTTTCAGCAAAATGCCTTGCAGAAGACATGAAGAACAAACTTGTTACAACAGAAAAAGAGTTTGTAGTTGCTGAAACTTGGGAAACAACCCTTAATATTGAGCATATTCATCCTCCTAGTGAAGGTTGTACTGTTTGTAAATGGGAAAATCCCATGTATTTTAAAGCAACAGTTTGCTTCCCCTGAATGGTTGGTTGGAGAGCATGATGATGTGGAGTTTGTTGAAGATGTTAAATTGGCCCTTAAGGATGACTCTATGCTTGAGGATGGAGTTGCCATAACTTTTGATCAAAGTGACAGTGAAGATGAGACAACTTTCGTGGGACTGAATGGCCATGAAGAAGACAACTTAAAAGCAGTTGATTTCAAGAGTCATGCCTTTAAAGATATAACAGAAAATTTGTTGTGTGCCGCTGATTTGGATTTTAAAAATTAGTTGTTAGTCACAGAAGACAAGATTGTGCAAGCTTTAACGCAATTGGACAGCACACATAAGTTTGTTGAAAATCACATTTGGAAGGCACAAGTTGTGAGGAGACAAAGGGGCATAGAAGAAGGATCTTCACTTGATGATTGGCATGAAGTCAAAGGGGCTTTAGAAATATTGAAATCAGATTACTTGAATTTGCTTACTGATAGAGACCATGTCATTAAGTTTGTTGAAAGAACCTTTGATGCATTGAAAGGAAAAGAGGTAGAAGTTGTTAAGCTCACTTCCGAGCTTAAGTCAACTATGACTTCTTTGGAGTATACTCAAAAGGCTCTCTCAGAAGTTGAAAATCAGCTTATGGTTGTACAACAATTAAGGGAGCAAGAAAATGCTGAAAGAGCAAATGAAATCAAGCTGGAAATTGAAGAGCTTGATTGGATCAAAGAGGATTTTGACTCAGGACAACTTCATAAGTATGCAAATTCAGAGTTGCAACAATATGAAGATTTTTAGAACATGTAAGTGAAAACAACTTCCAATCAATTGATAATCCTTTTTTTGATATGGAAGTTGAGTTAACTTTTGACAATCCTCTATTTGTGTTGAATGATGAAGACCAATCTGATGTGAGTAACACAAATGAAGACAGTAACAGGATATGGGATCATGGTGAAATGCACTCATGGGATGTTAATTTGTACAAAAACTTCATCAACTTGAAGTTATCATCAGTTGTTGAAGTTTGGCATAAGGTTCAGGTATGCATTGAGTTAAGTGCAATGATGGCATATTTTCATAATGGAGTCTTTCCTCAGGGTTCTGTGGAGGATAGTGGTATGGGTAAGAATGTTTCTTTGATGATTTTGAAGTCAATTTTCTCTCATAAAGCTGATGTCCTTATTCATATCAGCCATCATAAGTTATCAATTGCATACATTTTTATGGATTGGAGAGAAATTTTGATCATAACTTGGATATATTTTGGGTATAGAAGGCTCAAATCTAGTGTTGTTTTCCTAAGATTTCAGTTTTGTTGTGGTTGTCCTATTATAAAATTACTGAAATCAGATTGTTAGGAGATTATTTCTGATTTTTGCAGCCATGAGATTGATCTTTTAATCATTTTTAGCCCTTTGTGGGAAGGTGATAGAAGGATTCAGTTGAAAAGAACAAGTGTTTCAGCTAATATTGCTCTTTTGAATGGTAAAAACAGGTGATTCATGGTTGTTTGGAGTTACTTTCAGCTTGTGTTCAAGATGATTTGTGTTCTTCCTTGGAGGAACATTTTAGATTTTGGTTCCCAACAGTAGTTTCAGGTTCAATGAATTGTATTGATGTCTTGTTGGAGGATGCCAACTCCTTCACTTTCATGGTTAAGGATGATATAGATGTTTGGGATCCAAAAGGTTGGGTGATTGGTAGAATGTTTTAGAGTATTATACAGAGTATCAGCTGTGCAGTTGCCAAATATATCAAAGTAGCGCAACGGAAATGGTGTGGAACATTCTTGAGGTTAACTTGGGATCCAAGTATATTATTGCTAATCATGCAGGTATCTCTATTGGATGGCATGTATTGCTCGAGGACAAGCAATCTTGAGTAGGGAGGATTGTAATGTCCCCTTTTTTGGCGCATTGATTTTTGTGCATATTATGCTTTTTCCTAATCCCTCAAAGGCTATCCGACATGTTTGGATGAACTCCAAAGTTATTGGAGTGTTCTTGGTTTAGTTTGCAGATTAGTATATAGGTTTCCCTTGTGTTAATGGATTATTTTTCTATGGCATTGAGCTCAATGGATGTCCAAGGTTACAATGATGTTTTCAGAAGTTTGATCGGGCTTCTGGATTGCTCTCTAAGATTCTTGGAGGAGCCATCTAATTATAGTAAGTCACCCAGATGACATCGTTCTTCATCCCAAACATCATACAAGGTAGTGGTATGATTTATTTTGTAGTTCGCCTAAGTTTGGGATTTTCTGCAAAGTCAGGTGATTTAATGAGCTATTTAATTATTATTTTCACTTAAGTTCCTAAGGGTGAAAATAATTAAAAAGTTATTAAGTGTTATAGCTCATTAGAAAGGGGAAAACATATTCTTTTATTTAGGCACTTAAAAAGTGAGCCTTAAGTGGAGAAATGAGAAATTATTTAAGTTAGAGGGAAAAGGTTATTATTTTCAAGAAACAATTCATTTCCTTTGTAACTCCTAAAGTGCCTATATAAAGAGATTAAGAGCTCATTGTTGGATTATGCTTGGATTTTGTTAATGTTATGTTGCTGGTATTGAACCAGATGGATCACTCTTCCTTCTTGAGTACGAAAACCCTCATGAAGATGTCCAATTTTGATGGTGCAATATCCTTCCTAACTGGAGTATGGTGACTTCACACAGAAATTACACAGAGCTTCATTGGATTCAAGGATTTTTGAGAAGTTTTTGTATGCATTCAAAGTTCTTGTTTTGGTGTGGGATTTTATATGAAATTTGGAGTGAGAAAGATAGCAATTTTATCTTTTTTTTTTTGTTGTATGCTAGACATGGTCGTACCATGTAATGTCGTACATCTCTGGAGGGTACGATTTGATTTTAAAATTAGTGTGGATAATTGTTGAAGCAAAGTCTATTAGAATATGTTTGTATGTCTTGGGTGCTCCTTTCAAGACTGTTTGCACTATTTTTGGTTCAGTTTTGAAATTGATCTGAAGATATCTGTACATGTTGTCCGTACAAGTCTGATTGGAGTTGATTGAGATTTGAAATTGTTGTTGATATCTCTGATTCTAATATTGTTGGGTTTTAAAATGATTGGCAGTGACATCCTTGTTCAGTAATTAGTTGATGAGATTTGTAGTGTTTTGAGGCCTCAATTTGCTAGTCGTACCACAAACCAATGCCGTATAGGTGTAGGGAAATCTCAATTATCAGTAAGGACATTGTAAATCATCTACAGATTTAACCATGGTCAGTGCAAGGAAAACATGATCAGATTTCAGTGATATAGATTTGAAGAGATGTGATTTTGTCTTGTGTTAAATGGAAACTCCTCTGCTGGGTTGTTGTACAACAGTGATATTATCTCTGTTTCCTTTGAGTTGCAATATTAAACAACTGTGATCCTCCAGGCCACAATTTAGCTAGGAATAAGAAGATATTTCTAATGTGTTGCAAGTGGTACAACTATACTAATCCATCTTGCATACTAAGATGTTGATCTAGTTTATTCACTGTGTATTGCAGCTCTTATTTCATTGTATTTCTCAATCTTTATGTTGCAAAATCACCTAATGACCCTCAGATGGTTTACCGCCAGTGTGGAGTAATTGAACCCTTCTTTCTTGTTTCCTACCCACTGAATAAGTGGAGGATTTGTAACTTTCTTTATTGCACACATACCCACTGAAAAGTAGTGAATTCCCACAGCATTGTGGATGCCTGCTCAAGCAGATGAATGTTTATTTATTGCACAATGTTTTAGATTGTAAACCAACACACATTATGCTCTCACCTCGCCTAGTTGGGATCTTGGTGATTAGAAGTGTGGAGGTCATTTAGTGTGCTAACATTGATTATCACTGTTTAAGTTTTTCAAAAAAAATTTGGGGTAGATTGTTACAACAAACTAATAGAACAAACCCTAGGAGAAATATATGTTTAAGATCCAAAATGCTTCATTTTTCACCTTTTTTCAATGCAAACAAATGAAAGAAGAGGTGTTGTAAAGAAATTGATCAGGGGAAGCAAATAATATGTCTAATATCAGTCCAATTTAAAGCAATAATATCCTTCACAACATGCCTTCGATGCAAATCTATAATGATGACAAGTCAAAACCTAGTGAAAATACACTAAAATATGCAATTTTTCACAAATTTTCAATGCAAAGGCCTAATAAAAGGGGTGTAGTAAAGAATTTGAGGAGGGGCAGTAGATTATAACCTTGATAACAACCAATAAATGCAGAAAAATCCCTCACAACATGCTTGTGATGCAATTCTAGAGAGACGATAAGGCCAAATCTAGTGAAAATGCAAGGTTTTCAAACCCTAGACATGAAATTTTGCAAGAAAACCACTATGATGAAACACTATAGTTAGAAATCAGTCCTAATGAGTGTTTTGAAAGGGTAGTAAAATTGAAAACAAGATTTTGACTACAAACCCTAGCTAATGCAAAACTAGGCTATATGGAAAAATGCACAATTTCAAACAATTTTTATCAATTTAAGCATGAAAATGCAATGTAAATGAATGATGAATGAAAAATTTCTATATTTTAAATCATATATGATGATAATGACATAAATTTATTGAAATAAATGCCAACTAATTCAAATTATTTGAAAATGTAAGCTAAATATACCAATTTTTTTCAAAATTTTTCAATTTTTCATTTTTTTTTTTGTATTTTTTCAAATGCAATAAGATGAACAATGAAATGAATGTAAATCTAAAGTACAACACTCAACAAGGTGCCAAATTCATTAAAAACACAGGTTCACCAAAATATTTAATAGAAAAAGCGGAGGGGATGTCCAAATGGTGTTTGTGTTGATCCTCCTTTCACCACTAAACATTCAAGGACATTCAACCGAGTAGGGAACTCTACTACAAATCTCTTATCACTTGGAACATAGGGGAAGATTGGAATTGTGTGAATTTGATTTTTAATTAAGTCCAATTATGCTCAAAACCCTAATTTTGTGAAATTGTAAACAAACAGGCAAATTACAGAAAATGATCACACACAGGATATCAAATGGCAACCAAATACATACCAGATTTTGAAGTTTGGTGTGTGAAAAAGTCAGGGACTAATGAGAGGGCACCCTAGTCCAGTTTACCTGCTTTTGTTAAGATCTCTGAATAATGTCTGTGACCTGTTCCTGCTGTTACAGAGATTTCACTGCTTCAGAATTCGGAGGACTAATGAGCATGCCCCCAAGTCCAAGCCCTAGTTTTCTTCTCAGATCTACAATTCTGACAATCTGCACTTCTCTCCTGCAACTCCACTTCTTTCGCTTCTAAAACCTGTAACCTGCAATTTCCATGCTACAGGCTCACAAACAACCTTCACTTGGGATTACCATGATATGAAGGACATAGACCCCAACCTCTGTATGCATTAGATATACATCAATGAAGGCTATAGACCCATTAGGCAACCTCAAAGAAGGATGAATCCCGTTGTCTAAGAAATCATAAAGAATGAACTACATAAACTCTTGGATGCCAGATTCATTTACCCTAATTAAATAGTCAGTGGGTCTTTGCATTGGTTATAGTGCCTAAGAAGGGGGAAAAGTGGTGTGTCATGTTGATCATAAAGAACTTAATGCAGCCACCAAGAAGGATCATTTTCCCCTTCCTTTTTGTGTATGCAAAAATATGGAATATAAAAATGAAAACAATATACAATGAAAGCACCTATTCCATACCTATATCACGTCAAGAGCAAAGGACTAAAGAAATCAAATGAAAATAACAAAACAATGTTACCCTAGTAGCCCTTGTTGCACCATGATAATGGTGGATATCCTCCAATGGTATTTGATAAAGATTTTGATATGTTGGAAATGCTCACTTTGACAATAGAACTTTTCATAACCATGAGACTTGAAAATGGCTTGGTTGATGTTTGATTTATAGATTCTTGGATGATAGGATGGATGGATAGGATTAATAGGTGCAATGGATGGTTGAGATTAATCCTCTTGTAGGTTTATTTTCAATAGACTCACCTCATTGTCCATTGGGGTGGCTATGTTCTTGTAATTTGTAATAGGACGATCCTGTTGGTGAATTTTGGATCAAACAAGCACTCAACATGCTCCACCTTGGTTGGGATAACTAGGTTGAATCACTATGTCCTAATTCCAAACTAGATTATTGAAAGTTACAAAATTTTGGGGCTCTTGTTGGGTGCCCTCTAAATTAGAGTATTTGTAGTCATAATGGTTAGAGATTGGAGCCAACGGATTTGGTGAGATATAATTATAAATTGAGACAGTAAGAGGTTCATTGGAGTGGACTTGCCCTTGAACCTTATCTAATTCCATCATATTATGGGGGGTGTAAGAAACACTATAGAATAAATGGAATGAGTGTGGAAGTGAAATAGAAAGGTGAAAGTGAAATGAAGGAAAGCATTCGCATGAATAAGTTCAACTAGAAGAATTTGATCCATGTCGAGTTCACAAACATATGTGTTGTTTAGAATTGACCCAAGCATAATGTGAGTGAGTTAGACTCAGATGCAACATATTTAACCACATCCTTGCTAGAGGCACCCGCCCGGTCACTCCTCTCATGGCACGAGGTAGTGAGACCAATATGTTGTTTTGTTCATAGGGAAGTAGAACATCACAAAATGTGGTTGTGCTGCTTGTATGGTTTGTTTGTGTGCGAAGCTTATGGTTGTTTTGGTTTTCATGATTTAGTTGGGAAGCATTGTTTGATGTTGTAGATGAAAACATTGAATAGGTGTTGTTGTTGTTATTCTTATATGACTCAGAGGGTTGCTTTCTCTAATTCTATTCAATTCATTGGCTGCAAAGAGGTGGAATGTGTTTAGTCTTCACTCTAATAATTCAATTAGTTCTTCAAGGAGTCTAAGTTCTCTGGCACAAAGCTCCTCTCTTTTTTGTCTTTGTTCACTGTTGTTTGATTAGCCTCAATATTTCTACTTGTTTTTGGGCTTGTTCTTCAGTGGGATTTACTTGAGTTAGTAGGTTTTCCCTAACTTCATCTAGGATTGTTTTAATCCAATCTTCTTTCACTCTAGGACACATTGAGTGTGACCGTTGAATTTAGGAAGAAGTATGAATTGTTTATTGAATATTGAATGTTGTATGCCTCATGATGAAATTAAGGGATTTTTTTATGTTTCTGTATGTTGTATGCAATTTCTAATGCAATTAAGTCTATATGAATGCAACCTTTTTTTGTATTTTTTCCAATTTTAGAATGTTATCTAATTACTACTTTACTGAAAATGAAATTTCTTTATGAATGTAAATCTAGGATGGCTTTTCCTAATGCAATTTTCTAGGTTTTTTATCTCTTCATTTTTTGATTTTGAATGTAAATTAATCTAATAGAAGAAAAATGCATCTACTTTATCAAAGCAGGAAATGAAATCTAGATCTAGTGAAATAAGAAATCGTAATGTAACCAAAAGCAAATAACAGTTTTAATTTCCCAAGGGCAAAATTGTCTACTAATTACTAATCTAATTTACCTTTTAAAAGAAACTAAAGAACCTGTAAATAAAGATCGGTGCCGGTGTTAGGATTATGTCCTCAGAGATCCAGGTTGGTCTGTATCCTCATATACAACAATAGAGCTCTTCACATGATGATAGGAAAAAAGCTAGGATATGAGGGAAATTTGTGTTGTTGGCTTAGAAGCTTGGATAACAAAAAGCTCTCGAAGTTTTGTATAAGCATGAAAATTCTAATGGGGGATGCAATGCATGAACTTGATCCTCTAGAGGTGATTCGACATTGCAGGAATGAGAGCTCTTAGCAAGGATGGAAAGAATGCAAATGAGATAATCAACCTCCATAAGGGAAACTAAGAATTAAATGCAAGAAGCTTAGAAGCTTGGGAAAAACTAAAAACCAAAAGGCTCTTGAAGTCATGTATGAGCATGAAAATGCTAATGGGCACTGGAATGCATGAAATTGATCCTCCAGAAGTGATTCATTGCAAGAATGACAGCTCGTAGCAAGAATCGAAATAATGCGAATGAGATAATCAAATTCCTCTAAAACAAGAGAAGATGGGGGTATTTATAGATTGGAAAATAATACCAAAGGTGGGACTAGTTGAGAGCTAACTACAAAGTTGGTTGGAAGATCACAAAGGCTGATATGAAGAAAATAAGAGATTGATTGAGAGATCACTGAGGTATGATTAGAAGTGAAAATAGATTGATTGGGAGAGAAGAAATAGTTGGGGGGATTTGTGGTTCAGTTAGACAAGAGAGAACTCCTAATTAGAAGTGAAAATGGAAGTAAACTAGTCATAACTGAAAGGAATCATGCATACCAAAAGATGATAGGGTCGCCCCTTTCAGGAATAGGGTCGTCCCTTTCAGGAATAGGGTTGCCTCTTTTACCAAGGCAAGTCACCAAGGTGACCCTACAACTTAAGGATAGGTTTCTCAGGAGACCCTAAGATCACTTGAGTGACCTTCTAGTTGAGGATCTGCAAAAGGTTTTCTAACAAATGCAAAGTCCTAGAACTTAGTTTAGGGGTTGGATAGGATGGTCAATGGGCTAAATAGGTTGGGCAAGGTGTCATCAAGTATGAAATTGTTGAGAGAGATGTAATTCAAGCCTTGGAGGGTTGTGAACTGGATTGTCAAATCATTATTAGACTACCATGTCGACCCATGCATTTCTAAGTACTTATAGAGACACAATATGCAGTCGTTCCCATAACCTTTCTTTGTGTTTTGGGAAAAAATGTTGCTTTACTCAATTGAAACTGTCAATTTGCACAATGATAACTTGAAAACTACTACAATAGGTTTCAAAACTAGCCATTAAGAAATTGATGGTTACACAATTGCCACTTTCATAAACAAGTAGTTGTGTAATTGCCCCTAATTGAATTGACAATTCTGCTAACATCCATGGAACCTGTACTTCTTACGAATCCACTAATTGAACTAAAATTTAGAAAAAAGTTGTATAGATCACCTTAGACATGACCCTATCTATGTCTATCCTCCTCATTCTTGGTTGAAATATCATGTCCCTTTTCTAGACTAGAAGAATCAATAATATTATTTTAAGTTGGGCCTGTGATTTCATATTTAAGGGGCAACTTAATAATATTATTTCAATCATTTTAAAAGTATTTTTAAATACTTTGGAGGGAAATTTTAATCCAAGGACCTGATTTTGAAAGGAATAAAAAGGTGGCTCTTGGCTTCATACCATCATCAAGATTTCATTTGGCATTCTTAACTTTGGAGTTTCATGTTTGAATTGGCATCTAAGGATGAAAACCCTTAGTTGTCTTAGACGTCTTGGAGGACAAAAACCCTCTTGGACTTCCATTTCTAGATTTACGGACAAAAATACTCATATTCACTTAGGGCATTGCCACATAGGGGTGCATTGGAGTAGAATTGGAGAGATTTCATGCAATCTTTCAGAGTTGGGTGATAGGATGTGCAAACAAATTATTTGGATATCATCAAGTAGACTCAATATTGCAATTTTCAAAATTTTCTACACTTTGGAGGTTGATTTTTACATCCATTTTTGGTGTGCCAACATAAGGACAAATCTATACCATGGGAGGGTTTATTTTTGGGTAGCCATACAAAATTTAGATCATCTTTGGAGGAGCAACTGACATTTGCAACCTTTGGGATTGAATGGTAGTAGCAAGGAGTCTTTCCATATATATATATTAATCATTGTTTTGGGGCATATTTACTAGTTGTACAAGTTCTAGGCGTAACCGTACAAATCCCTATAGCCGTATGATAGTCCATACTAGTTGTGTGAAGGAAAATTCCTCTTATCACATTGAATTACAATTTGTACAATAATTGTTCCAACCACATTTCATGCATTTTCAGTCATTTGGCCTATTGTACAACACTTTGCATTACTTGACAAAATTCAATGAGTGGGTTTAATCGTTGTAATTCTAAAAATCAACTTTGTAATTGTTGCAACTGAAATAAATATCAGATTTGAGCTATATGATGATGTTTCTAGTAGTATATAATCTAATCTTATTCTTAGATTTGGTCAATATTAGCACATGAGGGTTTCATATTTGCTATCCTTTGAAATTAAGGGTTTGATTTAGTTGTTTTTAGTCATTTACTGTGATAACTAGCATTCCATTTAAATTCTAGTTCGTTGTTTTCAGTTTGCATTTTATTCAAAAAATTAGAAAATTACATAAAATGTAATTTGGGGACATTAAAATGGTATCAGAGCAATGATATTGCTAGCTTGTTTGGGGAAGAACTAATCTTGTGATGTAGATCTAGTTTGATGCACAAAAGTGATATAGAATTAAGATATTATCAGAGGGAGAGAAGAAAAGAAAGAGAAAAGGAAACCGTGGGTGACTAAGAGGAGAGAAGAAACAAACTTCTAGGAAATTATCAATCAAAGTAATAGGGAGTTAGCTAGGGAGATCCAAACTTCCATGGGAGTCTATGTCAAGATTAAAACTTGAGGGAGTTGAATCAATATCTAAGTGCATCCAGGCCAATCCAAAATGCCATGAGAGAAATGAGTAATTCAACCAATTAGAGGGTTTCAATCAACCCTCCCACTAAGACCTTTCGGGAAAAGTTTCTACAAAGAGATGAAGATCCATTAGAGGAGCAATAATTTCAGCTTCGCAGGGAAGATGATATGGTAAGGTATCATGAAGAATATAATGCTCTAAGTCAAGAAATCTATAATGGCTTATCCTTTGGTGAGTTCTATGATTAGAGGACAAAGAATGGGCCTAGAAGAGGAAGGAGATACCATCATGATCATCATCGAAAAGACATACAACATCGATTGGGTAAGATCTATTGGCAAGAGACACTGCTTTGATGAAGGATTACATGTTGTCATTGATGGAAACAAGGCAAAGGGATTCCACTGACATGACAAAGAGACATTACTCCAGAAGACCAACTTGGTTTGGCAACAAGGCACAAAAGTATTCTAGTCCGGAAGGCTAAAATGACTAAGTATGGACTGTATACAAAGTGACAAAGATTGGGTCAGTATGCCTCTGCAGAAGAAGATCATTACATGCGGTTCAGGTATGTTGTTCATAGATATTTTATGATGATATGTTCCAATACTAAAGACCTAACTTCCTCTGGAAGTTACACAATGAAATGTCTAAGTCCGGGTGAACACGATTAAGTTAGGAACAGTGCAAAGTGCATTAGTATTTTGGTCCGCATTTCTCCGCAAGTGATTGTATTGGTATGCAGTTTTGAGGTAGTATGGATAGGTGTCTGAAGCATCCAGTTGAGGAGTTACAAAGTCTGAAGTGATCTGAAAGATCGCCTACAAAATTCCATGTTCCAGCAGTTGGTTTGCGAGTATTTCACCAAGGTAGAGGAGATAGTTCTGAGTTTCACATTTCACCACATAAGGGCATCATGATCTATGGTTGATAAGATATGATCTGTAAAGCATTAGGAATGATTGATGTGGTTCTTGGAGTCCCATGTGAATTTTAGTGGAAGTGTTGGGCCGACAGAGTCAATGTAAGTTGATAAAGTGTTGTGCTTGATAGGCTGACTCAGTTTTGAGTTTGAATTCCAAGTTGCAGATATTTATATGGGTTAGATTTCGATGTTGAGTGATGAGATGATTGTGATGCGAATGAACTAAATGTGTGTGGAATTCAAAAGCAGAGTTGTGACCAGAAGAAGACAATAAGGGAAAAAGGAGCAGGGTTTATGTAGAGCAGAATAGAAAAAGTAGAGCAACCAGTATGGAGTCTTTTGAATCTGTATATTGAACTAACTGGTACTGCAACTTAGCATTCTATAGATGCATTTGTAGCAGTCATCTTTTGGTAGTGAGCCAATCCTTCTTCTATCTTCTTTTCTCTTGGTAGTAAGCCTTTGTGCAGTGAGCACTTCTTCATAGGGCAGTGAGCCTTCTTGTAATTCGGTATTGTGCTATCATAATATATTGTGAGCTAGCACTCACCATGGTTTTTCCCTTTTTGGGTTTTCAACGTAAAAATCCTGGTGTCTATGTGTTATGTCTTTATGGTTGTTGTTCTTATGTTTATTCTGCTTTCATGTTGTTGAATTTGGTAATTGGATTAAGGAACAACAAACTAAGTGGTTTTGTAGAATACCGATTCACCCCCCTCTTAGTATTCTCTGTGTTCAATAATTGGTATCGGAGCAAGGTTCCTTGGAAGAAGCCTAACAACTTGAGGAAGATCTGGGAGAGTTCACTCATGGCACCCAGAAGACTTGGAAATTATTTATATGAAAACAATGTTGAACTGGAAGCTGCTCTTATTGATCTTGAAAAATCTAAAGCAGAAATCAGGGATCTGAAGGATAACATTCAAGAAGCTGATGAATGCATTCTTAAGCTAAAAGAACAGGTCAAGAAGTTCAAAGAAAAATACAAAGAGGTTAGTGAACAATTGATATCAGCCAATGAAACCCTGGATGGTTTGAAAGTGGAAGTTGTAGAAAGAGCTAAAGCAGAAGATGATCTAAATATGTTGATAAAAACCAAATTAGAAGAATGCAATAAACTTGAAAAAGAAGTTGCAAGCCTGAAATCAGATTTGGAGAAAGCTAAGAGCTATGAAGAAAAGTTTAAGATAAGCTCTGCAAAGCTTGAGGAGTTAATTGCAAGTCAGAAGAGTTCACATGACAAGCGAGGCTTGGGATTTGAGAAAGGAGAAAGTTCAAAATCAAGTCAAGAAAACTTTCAATTGAAGCAAAACAGAGGCAACCAATTCAGGAATCAAAGAAGACCTAGAAGACCTCTGGTCAGGCAGTCAAATGCTCAAAGGTACCCATCTTTCAATGGCCATTGTTTTAATTGCAATAAGTTTGGTCATAAGGCTACTTAGTGTAGGAATAGAATAAATCAGAATGTTCCATCATTCTCTGGTCAATATTTCAATTGCAAGTCATAGATCAAATGAATGTAGAAGTCTGGTAAGAAATGGGTTTTACAATGCAAGGAATACTCAATCATTCAATGGAAAGTGTTTTGCTTGCAATAGATTTGGAAACATGTCTAATCAATGCAGATCAAGGATAAATAAATTTAGAGGAAGGAATCAAGGACATGGAAGTATTGTGTGCTATAATTGCAACAAACTTGGTCATATGGCAAAATTTTGCAGAAGCAAGAAAGTGAAAAGAAACTACTATGCTGAAGAAAGGAAATCAGAGCAGAGGAATGATAAGGGAAAGGAAAAAGTTGATTCGGTTGAAACTAAGAAAGAAATGGGCAAGATCTGGATCAAGAAAGATGTGATTGAAGTCAAGGATGGATCCGCAATAGCATCTGGTGCAGATACTTCCTCCAGGAAGTGAATTTGTGAGCTTTGGCTCAGGGGGAGCTACAATGAAAATCTTAATCCCCTAGCCAGATTGTCAGTGCTAGAATCCGACACAAAGATATATTGTAAAAATGCATATGACTAATCCTTTGAAAGAAATTCTAGTGAAAAAGGTTCAAGTGTGAAATATTGCGGAGCAATCCTAATAGACTACATTCTGTAGAAATGTGTTTGACAACTTTTTAATAGGAGCATTTATGGCAATGAAGTCAAGAATTAAAAAGGGGCTCATTCAATGGAAAATTCATTCTGCATTCAAACTATCAAAGTGTCTAAGGCAAATTGAAGCAAAATTCCAAGCGACTCAGTGATTTCCAAATCAAATTAAGACAAGACCAAAGAAAACCCTAATTCGATGAAAAGAGGCATTTTTTAGATTCGAAACCCTACTATGAATTTATTTGAACATTTACAAAAAAAATGGCAACACCACATGTGATTGATATAATTGAAAGAGCCCGAATAAAATTCAAGAAGCACCCGTTCAAATCAACAGAGGTCGATCCAAATGGTACATTTTTAGAGATTCCGTTCGGTGTGATGCATGCAAAAGACATTAGGGCCTATATTTATGTTGCCCTAGAAGAACATGGAGATAGTCAGTTCTCAGATCTATATAAAAAACATTTAAGTGGAGATGGATTTGATTTGAAGGAAGAATATAAGGTATTGGAAAAAAAGAAATTTATTCAATATATAGATTTTCTAGTCTTTACAGAAGATGAATGGGTCTGGTATGTCTTAAGCCAAATTCATGATGAGTTTATATGGCTCAACTCTATATTCAAGATCGCCAAAAATGCCATAAGGGCGGTCACAGGACTAAACTCTACCAGTACAATGCCTGTATTGAAGGGTGTGAAAAATGATACAGTGATGAAAGCCACCAGAGCAAAATTTGATAAAAGGGCATTGACAATCAGTGACATTGAAGATCATGCAATTAGATTTGCATCCATGGTAATCGGCTATAAGGTCTACTTCACAAACCGGGAGAACTCTATCTCTGATACTGCCATATATACTGCCTATCAAATGGTTAAGGAAAATGCAGAGTATGACCTGTGTGAACTGCTCCGTCAACAGTTAATGGAGAATCTGAAGAAGACAAAAGAAAACAAATATCCCTTCAAATTTGGTACGTTAATTATGTGTTTGTTCTTCTACTTTATGCAAGAGTTACCTGGCATGAAAAATCTATTTTGGACTAGAGACAAACTTGTTGCGGTGCAAATCAAAAATCACTTAAATAGTATTGGAAGTTAATGATACACAAACTATAGCCCTATGGGGCTATTTCAAGAACTTCCAAAAGGTAATGCAGTCTAGAGAAAGGATCCATAGATCAGTTGTTGAAAAGTATAAGGACACTATCTACTTTATTGTGACAAAAGACCAATACTTGATGGAGGATGTTGAGCCTAGAATAGTATGGGTTATGCCAATGGGCTATGAAGTAGATGGAGGAATGTTGGAAAATTATGCCCAACATATGCTAAGCAAACCTAGAGATCCCAATGAAGAAAGATTTGGGACTTATGAGGAACTGTCTGCAAAAATACATGTTGAGGTGAGAAAACCTAAAATTTCAAGAAAGCCCAGAAGATGGCAGAAGATTATGTTCTAAAAAGGGGTTTCACCAAAACACAAATCAAAGAGACAAGAGAAAAGGCACAAGCAGAGAGAGAAGCAAAAGAGAGGAAGGAAAGTGAACCGGTTAAGGCTCCGAAAGAGCCAAAGAGGCAACCAGAGAATCCAACAGTAACAAAAAGGAGAACTAGAGGTTCTACTTCCGTAGGAACTGCATATATGACCTCCAGTCCTATACCCTCTACAAGTATGGAAACCCATGCAACGAGCCACAAGAGACAGAAAACCAAAGGTCATAGAATGTATGTTAGTATAGGAGCTGATGAGGAAGAGATTGAGTCAGATGAAGAAGTGAAGAAAATGAAAACTGAGGCCACCAAAGCCTCCGAGAACAGCAAGAAGAAACCTTCTGGTAAGAGAAAAGCTGAGAAAAAGCCAGGGCAAGATGAGTCTCAGGTAGGATAAGCCACTATAAATTTTGAGGATGTCCTAAAAGCTATAACTGTTGATAGAAATTTAAAGCCCATAGCTCAATTGTATGATGAGTATAATGATCTGGATAAAATAATTATTGAGACTGTTGTTGTCAGATATCTAGACATCTACAACAAAGCCCTTATTGAGATCATTACTGATGTCCCAAATAGCTTGGGCAGTATAATGAATGCAAGAAAGGAAGCAGCTATGGCTAAGGATGTTGAGCTCAGAGAATATACGCTGATAAAGTTATGTCTGAAGATCACACTAGAAGATAGAGCAAAATTCTCCAAAGTGTTGTAAAAGGAATTCAGAACAAAGAAAAGGATGAACACTCTCATGTCAGATGACATTGAGAAGGTAGCAAAGGATACAGAGGAAATCACCTTGAAAGTATTGAAGGATCATCATCTCCCAACTATATATGATAAAGCAGAAACAAATGTTGGGGTTGACACATCTATTCCTGAGGAAAACTTGGACAGAAGTGATGAAGAGCTGAAAGAGAAAGATGATCCTGTCCCTGCTACTGATACTGCAGTAGAATCCAAAATAAGTAGTCCTCTGGAACAAGAGTGTGATGTTCAAACAGATAAGGAGAAGTGTGAGGAACTAAACAAAGATGAAGATCTTAAAGAGGAGCAAGCTGAAGAAATCTCCTCTCTGGAACAAAAGAATGATGAGGTCATGGATTTAGATCCTCCAGAATTAAATCTAGAAGAAGAAGTCTTCGGTATAGCAAGAGACACTGCAGAGTTGATCAAACAATTTTTAGAGAAAGAGAAATAGGTCCTGGATGAGCCTGAATTTTTGCAGGGACCAATAAGCCTAGACTCAATGTCTCTTGTACAGAAATTTAAACTGGTATCAATTGTGCAAGCAAAGGCACATGAATAAATTTTGAAGTCTTACATACAGGACAGTGAACTAATTGGTGAGGCATCCAACATTTTGGAGAAGCTGGTGCCATCATATCAAAAGGACACCTTTTTGTCTTCAATAAGTCAACTAAAAGGACTCATAAATTCTGTAAGTGAGCATTTTGAATCTTTTGAGAAATCTGCTGAGACAAAAGTAAGACAAGAATTTGATGAGAAAAGATTAAATGAGTTGAAGACTATGATAGTAAATGACAAAGCTCTGCTAGAAAATAAAATGAAAGGCATACAGAATGCTATCAAAGAAGCAAGTGACCTATACAAATTTTGCTTATCTTTGACGGAAGCCACAAAAGAGCTAGAAGAAAAGATAAAGGATCTGAAACTACAGCTGACAAATATTTCTAAATCATTTGACCTAGCAATTGAGTCGGTGAGCAGCAAAGAAATACAAGTAATTAATATTCATGATGAGTTAAGTAATCTTGTGAATAAGAGGATCAGATGAAAAATAAAATGTGTCATTTAAGAGGACTAAATAGTCCCAAGTTAGATTCAATGACTAGTATTGCAGCAAAAGCACAGGTAGCTTCACAAATTGACACACATTCTGATGTGCAAAAGGCAAAAGAACCAATCTTTTTAATAAATGGTCACATTCAAATTTTGGAAAGAGCTAAGAAACGATGGGATGAAGAGATTGCACAATTAAAGATTGTGTACAAGGCTGTCCTTTCATCTACAACTAATTGAGTTGAAGATTGTATGTGTACATATGTGGCAGAGTATGACATATTTGCAGTTTTGACACAATTTTGACTTTTGTACATACACCTTTGCCATTGATCTCAAAGGGGGAGAAGAAGACCAGTGAAAAATGGGCAAACATCTAAGGGAAAGAAGTAATACAGAGTAAGGGGGAGCAGACACAAGCATTTTTCACTAAGTGTTGCAATCAATGCCAAAGGGGGAGATTGTTGGCAAGAGACACTGCTCTGATGAAGGATTGCATGTTGTCATTGATGGCAACAAGGAAAAGGGATTCCACTAGCATGACAAAGAGACATTACTCTGGAAGACCAACTTGGTTTGGCAATAAGGTACAAAAGTATTCTGGTCCGGAAGGCTAAAATGACTAAGTATGGACTGTATACAGAGTAAGTGACAAAGATTGGGTCAATATGCCTCCGCAGTAGAAGATCATTACATTTGGTTTAGGTATGTTGTTCATAGCTATTTTATGATGATATGTTCCAGTACTAAAGACCTGAGTTCCTCCGGAAGTTATACTATGAAATGTCTAAGTCCGGGCGAACACAGTTAAGTTAGGAACAGTGCAAAGTGCATTGGTATTTTGGTCCACATTTCTCTGCAAGTGATTGTATTGGTATGCAGTTTTGAGGCAATACAGATAGGTGTCTGAAGCATCTAGTTGAGGAGTTACAGAGTCTGAAGTGATATGGAAGATCGCCTACAAAATTCCATGTTCTGGCAGCTAGTATGCTAGTATTTCACCAAGGTAGAGGAGATAGTTCTGAGTTTCGCACTTCACCACATAAGGGCATCATGATCTATGATTGATAAGATATGATCTGTAAAGCATTAGGAATGATTGATGTAGTTCTTGGAGTCCCATGTGAATTTTTGTGGAAATGTTGGGCCAACAAAGTCAATTTAAGTTGACAAAGTGTTGTGCTTGATAGGTCGACTCAGGTTTGAGTTTGAATTCAAAGTTGCAAATATTTATATGGGTTAGATTTTAATGTTGAGTGATGAGATGATTGCGATGTGAATGAACTAAATGTGTGTGCGATTCAAAAGCAGAGTTGTGACCAAAAGAAGACAGTAAGGGCAAAGAAGAAGAGTTTATGTAGAGCAGAACAAAAAAAGCAGAGAAGACAGTATGAAGTATTTTGAATCTATTTATTGAAATAACTGGTACTGCACCTCAGCATTCTGTAGATGCATTTGTAGCAGTCATCTTCTGGCAGTGAGCCAACCCTCCTTCTATCTTCTTTTCTCTTGGCAGTGAGCCTTTGTGCAGTGATCACTTCTTCATATGGCAGTGAACCCTAAGGTAGCGAGCCTTCTTGTAATTCAATATTGTGCTATCATAATATATTGTGAGCTAACACTCACCGTGGTTTTTCCCTTTTTGGGTTTTCCACGTAAAAATCCTGGTATCTGTGTTATGTCTTTATGGTTGTTGTTCTTATGTTATTCTACTTTCATGTTGTTGAATTTGGTAATTGGATTAAGGAACAACAAACTAAGTGGTTTTGTAGAATACTGATTCACCCTCCCTCTCAGTATTCTCTGTGTTCAACAAGATCACCATACCTACATATGATAGATTAAGAAAATGTTCAACTAGGGCTTGGTTGCTAAAGTTGGACACATACTTTTCATTGAATCCTATGTATGATGAGGTGACATTAAGGTGTCTCAACCTTTGCAAATTCCTAATGTTTGTAGTTATTTATTTATGTAAATTTTGCCTACTATTGTAAATGTCCATGTAAATCTTATTTCGTCACTTTGTGGGAGTTGGCATGGTGATGTGCCACCCTACATGGAAGGTGAATAGATGTATTTTGTCCTCATATGAGGAGGTAGGCATCCCATGTTGTGTTGGCATAGTTTTTCCATGTGTCGACACTTAGAGGTCATGTGTTAGGAGGTATGACAGATTCTATAATGCATAAGATATGACAAATTCTATGACAGTGTAAGAGCTTGAAATAGAAGGGATGAAGACAAGTGTCATTTGCATGTATGACACTATAAGAGGCATATTTGACTTAGCCATTTTGGAGCGCCCAAGTTGGCCAATGACAAGTTGTAAGAGAATGTTCCATAAACAGGTAGTTTTGATAGATTCTCTTACAACTATGTGTGCTACCATATATGATAGATTCTATGATAGCTGTAAGATGTGTAAGAGCATTTGTCATAAGCCAGAAATAGAAAATTTGGGGCACCGATGTTGAGGAGATTCCATGAGAGGATTGGACAAGTGTCGGTGATAGTTAGAATGTGTTGAACAAGTGTTAGTAGCAGGTAGAAGGGCACGAGAAAGTGTGACATGTGGATTTGGATGCCCACCTCCTAGAAGACTCTTCTCATGCTTGTAAAGTCTATATAAGGTGCTGCTTGGAGCTAGTTTTGTATGTTGGTTTTTGAGTATTATTATGCTGTTGGTTTTGCTCTAGAAACAGGTTGTTCGAAGAATCCTACAAGAGTGTGGATCTGCAAGTATATTGTAATCACTATTGTTTACTATAATACATTGATCTTTGATTTGGAGTGTGGGTTTTTTTCCCAAAAGGGTTTTCCCCATGTATATCTTTTTTTATGTGTTTGATTCTCTCTATATTGTGTTTCTACTTCCATAGTGTAACTATAAAAGATTGAAATTTGCACTATCTCTCATCTCTAGATCAATGTAGGAAGTGTTTTCCACATACCTTGCTTCCTTTCAGTTGGTATCAGAGCCTGATCAACTTTGGTTCTAGTTGTAGGTAGAGGGTTTTGTACCTCTCTTCGTTTGAGTGGGAGCTTGTGCAGAGAGTTTTGAAATCTTTGTTGCAAGAAGGAGATGGCAAGAACATCTGAGAGGATTGAAATGGAGAAGTTCAATGGTGGCAACTTTGAGTTGTTGAAGCTTAACATGGAGGACATGCTCGTAGATCAAGACCTATGGGTTGCATTGTCTAGTACTAAACCATCGAACATGAAACAAGAAGATTGGGATCTAATGGACCGGAAGGCCAAGGGTCTAATAAGACTCGGTCTAGTTGACTTTGTGTTGTTAAATGTTCATGAAGAGGCTATAACTTTGTATCTATGGAAGAAGCTTGGAGAGATTTATCAGGCTAAATCCCTGGTAAACAAGTTATTCCTCAAGAAGAAGTCATTTTCTCTAAGAATGGAGGATGGAGAGTCTGTTGTTGATTGCATGAATGTGTTCAATATGCTTGTTTCCCAGTTAAACTATGTTGGATTGAAGATGGAGGAGGAGGATTGGTGTATGACATTGTTGTGTTCTTTTCCAGATTCGTGGGATCACCTGGTGATGGCCATTGGAAGAATAAACACCAAGTTCAAGATGGATGAGGTGGTAGCATCGTTAGTGTCTGAGGAGATGCGAAGAAAGACTTCTATGTCAACCAAGGAGGCTCTTGCAGTTCATGGAAGATCCAAGGAGAAAGGAAAGAAGAAGGATAAGAAGAAAGAAAAAGGAAGATCCAAATCCCGTGGGAGATCTAAGTCTCTTGGTAAGACCAAGGGCATATATTGGAACTGTGGCAAACCTAGTCTCTTCCATAAGGAGTGCAAGGAGGAGAAGAAAAAAATAATGACTCTGATTCTGATAGATCCTCTCAGCATGATGGAGAAACATTTTTTGCTACCTTGGCAACCCATGCATTGAAAGATGTGTGACTAATTGATTTTGGTGCATATTTTCACATGAGCTCGCATCGAGGTTGGTTCACAAAAAGTATGAAAAATATGACGATGGAAAGTTGTACCTTGGTGATGATTCTCATTTGAAGATTGTTGGCTATGGAAGAGTCTTGATCCAATTCCCTAATGGACGAGTGAAGGGGATCGATGGTGTTTTTCACATTGTTGGTTTGGCATGGAACCTACTTTCTGTAAGTAAATTGAATGATGTGGGCGTGCATGTTGTTTTCTTGACTACGAGATGCAAGATGACTAGAAGAGCTATGGTTCTCACTAAGGGTTGTCTGCATAGGCACTCTATTCAGGCTTGATGCATACACAGTACAGTGCAATAGTTCTTTTGTGTTGAAGAAAACAACTTCAAATTCTTCATCCCTACCATTGGAATGAGTAGTGGAGAAGAGTGTTGCGTTGACAACTGATGGTCGTGCTTTCTAGGAGCCTAAGGGTGCTCATTCTATGGAGATGAAACTTCTAATTGAGAAGACAATGTTGTGGCACAAGAGATTTGGCCACATAGGTGAGAAGAGTTTGAGGCTCCAGAAAAATAAAAACCTCATTGAGAGGTTAGATGATTGTAATCTCGAGTCTGATTTATGTGAACATTATATATATGGAAAGAAAAACCATGTCTAATTTTACTCTAGTTCTCATAAGTCTTTTGAGGTGTTGGACCTGATTCATTCTGATGTGTTTGGTACTATTAATGTTCCTTTTGTTGCTAAGTTTATATATTTTGTATCATTCATTGATGATTACAGTAGAAGGACATGGGTGTTTTTCCTTAGAAGCAAATCTGAAGTCTTTGGTCGATTTAAGGAGTTTAAGGCCTTTGTTGAAAACCAGACTCGTAAAAGAATTAAGTGTTTGAGGATTGACAATAGTGTTGAGTTTTGTTCAACAAATTTTGATAGGTTCTGTAAAGAACAATGGATTAAGAGGCATAAGACAACTCTGTATACCCCTCGATAGAATGGAGTTGCAGAGAGGATGAACAGGATGTTGATGGAGAGGGCTAGGAGTAATCTAAGTGTCTAAGTGGTGCTGGCCTTGAACAGAATTTTTGGGCTAAAGCGGTAGCCACTGCTTACTACCTGATCAACATGTATCCTACATTGGCTCTTGTTGAGAAGACCTCCATGGAGGCATAGTCTGGTAAAAAGTCTTCATTAAGACACCTTTGTGTTTTTGGTTGCAAGGCATATGCACATGTGCCTAGGGAGAAGCGGTCTAAGTTGGAGAATAAGGCAGTCAAATGTATATTCATCAGTTATGGTGTCGGTGTGAAAGGGTGCAAGCTTTGGGATCCTGTGGCGGAGAAGGTTTTGTATAATAGAAGTGTGATCTTCAAAGAAGTGAATCCTTCTCCTGTTGTTCTGCAGCCAGAAGAGAAAGAGAAGAAAGAAGATGTGGTTCAGTTTCCCTCTACCCCTGAGAAGACTGAACCAGAAACACCTATTGGACCTGATGAAGAGGTGATCTCAAGTAGTTCTGAAGAAGAAGAGAAAGAACCTCAACCTTAGCTTTTGAGGAGGTCCTCGCGCACAAGGCGACAACTTGAAAGATATGGTTATTCACTGCATGATTCTAGTTCCATTTTTTCCTTGATTGCTAACAGTGATGAGCCTAGGACTGTAGAAGAGGCTATGGGTATGAGTGATATAGATTCCTATAAAGTGGCCATGGAAGAAGAGATGACTGTTTTGGAGAAAAATAAAACTTGGGATCTGGTGCCCTTGCTCGAAGGATGTAAGCTCGTGGTTGCAAATGGGTGTTCAAGAAAAAGTTTGGTCTTGATGGCTGTGTTGAAAAGTATAAGGCAAGGTTGGTTGCGAAGGGGTATTACCAGGTAGAGGGGATAGATTATGGTGAGATATTCTCTCCTATTGCAAAGTTGACATCCATTATATTTTTGTTATCTCTTGCTGCAACATATGATCTTGAAGTTGAGCAAATGGATGTGAAGACAATGTTTCTTCATGGTGAGTTGGAGGAAGAAATTTATATGTCACAACCTAAGCACTACATTGAGAAAGGTAACTAAGGATCATTTGGTTTGCAAGTTAAAAAAGTCTTTGTATGGTTTGAAGTAGTCTCCTAGGATGTGGTACCAGAAATTTGATGCATTTATGTTAATTTTGGGATTTCTAAGATCAAAACTAGATCATTGTGTGTATTACAAGGTTGACAATGATCGCATTCTCATTATTGCATTATATTTTGTTTATTGGGAATGGTAATAATATGATTTCTGATTTGAAGTCTCTACTTTCAGCACAATTTGAAATGAAAAATTTAGGGGCAGCCAGGTACATCTTGGGGATGGAAATCAGAAGAGATAGAGCGAATAGAAAACTTTGGCTAGGCCAAAGTAAATATGTGAATACTGTGTTGGAGAGATTCAACATGGCAGCTTGTAGGCCATTGACAGTTCCTCTTTTGTTGGGGACAAAGTTATCTGTTGAAGACTGTCTAAAATCTCCTACCGAGGTGGAGGAAATGGCTTGAGTACCTTATGCTAACCTAGTGTAGTTGGTAGTCTTATGTTGCATACGTTGTCATTGATGTCAAAGGGTTAAATGTTGTCTTTGATATCAAAGTGTTATGATTAATGATATGATGTCATGATTGTTGCATTGTTACATATGTTGACATTTGATGAAAAGCATTGCATGAGATATGAAGGAAACTATCTAAGTTATCAAAAATGTCAAAGGCACAAGGAATTGTACTACAAAAGCACAAGAGATTGTACCACATTCTACCACAGATAAAGATATGACTTCACAGTTTGGAAGATAACTAAATATAGATATGAGGTATGTGTGATCCAAGTTTCAAAGTATATGGACTACCACAAAGATATCTAGAGTTAGCAGATTGAAAACAATGTTATCACAGTGTAAGGTTATCAAAGACGAAACTCAAAGCTATTGCATTCCACTGCATTCTCACATACAGCTTGGTGGTTTGGAAAGTATGCAAAGAAATGAGTGAAGTATGACATATTTAGGTTTCAAAGGGTATGCGTTACCACAAATGGATTTTTCAATGTTCTAAGTTGAGACAGTGTGACTAGACAGTGTAAAGGATACTGGCATCAAAGTGTGAATGTTTGTGCTAGCAAGAAGAAGCATGAACTAGAAAGAGGAGTGTATGAGAAGGTTTTTCAAGTCTCATAATGTTTGTGGCATGAAATTCTTGATGATATTTCACTTCTCTAGTATTGGATAGGGTCTGGAGCTAATATATGAAAGGTTAAGTGCTTGTGGAGCTGACATGGTGTATTTGAGTGCTTGCACCATGTGTATGGAAATATGCACCAACAAGAAAGTTTTGGAGGAAGCAAAATGGGTCCAGTAGATCCTTTGGTATGAACTGCATAACGATATTTCTCTCCTACATTACTGCAGATGATTTGGGAGCTGACATGTAAGGCCGGTTACACGTTTCATGACACACGTTACCTTAAGGCTAACAAAATTGATGTTTAGAAGGCTTGTGGAGGATATATATGAAGGATGATAGATTATTTCGATTGTAATGAATGAATATGATAACAATTGAAGAATTAGAAGATAGATAAGTAACTCTGAAAGCAATAATGCGTAACCCATAGCAGAGTTAGTATTACAGAGGTATTTGAGCTATCAAAATCAGTCAAATAATCAAAAAGATATCATGGATCATAGTGTGGAGATGTCTGAGTTATCAGAACAAGTCAAGGATGTCAAAGTGTTAGTAGAGATATTGTTGCGAAGATAATTGAGCCATTAGTCAAGAATTGTAGAGCAGAGGTTGGGGCCTCATCTTGTAAGTGTTGTAGCACTTCAGGGAGTTGGTGCTTCCTTTGGGTTGGTGCCCATCAAACTTTGTATCAGGGGATTGGTGTCTCCTTTGGGTCGATGCCCATAAATTTCATTGTAAACTTCATTTTTATTTGTGAGGCTAGATTTGGATAGTAGATCCAAGTAGTTGGCTCACCATGGTTTTTCCCATCTTGGGTTTCCACGAAATCTAGTGTTATGTGTGTGTGTGTGTGTGTTCTTTTGCTTTATATGGTTTAAATGTATATTGGATTGAATACATCTGAAGGGCAAGAATTTGACTATATATTGATTCACCCCCCTCTTAGTATATCTGTGTGTTCAACAATTGGCATCAGAGCAAGGTTCCTTGATACAATCTAACAGCTAAAGGTAGATCTTGGATTGGAACACATGGCAGGTCAACAAGGATCATCCTCTGGTTATGCAATTATATATGGTTTGACAAACACTGAATTTGTTAAGGTGATACAACATGAATCTACTCAGGATATCTAGAAAAAACTCTACAACATCTATGAAGACAATCATTGCTCATCTAAAAGAGAAAGAGAAGAAGCCCTACTTATGGTAAATGAAGTCTTGGATAATGATAAGAACCTTGCGGAGGATGGTGAAGACATGATAGTCATTTATGAAGAAGAATGCAAGGTTGATCTTGAAGGAGAACTCATTTCTGCTCTAGATGACCTGAGATCAGTAAGGAAGAAGAATAAAGAATATAAGGCTAAGCTTGAAGAATCAGAAGAAGTAATTGTTAATTTGAAGATTCAAATTTAAGAAGGTAAAAGAATTGTGGATTGTTTGAACACTAAGATCAATGAAAAATAAGATGAATGCACCTGGAATGAAGAAGAGATTATCTCCCTAAGGAAGGAACTAGAGAAATCCAAGGATCAGATAGACAGGAGTCTAAAATTTGAGAAAGATCAGAGCACAAAAATAAATGAATCAATAGATAAGCCTATGCTAAAGAAGACACAACCAAGTATTGAAATATCTGAGAAGACTGAAGCTGAGAAGTAGAAGATGGATTCACAAAGGTTAGAGATATGAAGAACAGATTCAGGGGTTCTCTTGCAAGACAATTTGCTACAACCAGGTACTCTTCATTCTTTTATGGTTATTGTTATTCATGTAATAGGTTTGGTCATAAGCATGTTGATTGTAGAACTAAGACAAGAAGAAACGGTTATATGAATAAAAATTCATTTATGCCTCTGGAGTATAGTGTTATATGCTACAAGTGCAATAACCTTGGGCATAAAGCTAAATTTTGGAAATGTGGTATTGTGAAACCACCTAATCAGTACAAAAAGATGGAAGATACCCTAAACAAGCAGAAGAAGGAATTTACAAAAAAATGGAAAAGGAAATAAGAGCAAGAAAATGAGAAGAAAGAAGAACCTATGCTTGTGCCTCATGCACAAGATTTCATATTAGATTAGGGAAAAACATGGGTTCGGCGGGAGCTAACCATTGCATAATCTTCTGGGTCCCTGAAAAGAATGAGATACCACATCTGGTAAAGTGAATGAAAGTGAAAGCAAGGCATATAGGTGATTTAATAAGAAACTGACAGAAGGATATGTTAATAGGGCAAGATCAAATCAAGAGCTCAAATCTCTAGAATAAAAACTTGGAAGGTGGAGGAATTTTGAATGGAAATAGGTCTCTGTAAACCTACATAACTCTCTGGTACCTGAAAGCCCACATATATGTAACAAGAAAAGGGTGCAATAAATGCAAAAAGTTAGGGCAAAAGAAAGTAATTTAAGCCCTAATCGTTCATTTCAACATCATTCATATTCAGAGCAATTAGCAAATTTGAGTAGAGAAGAGTAAAAGGTGAAACCCTAGCTGCAGAGTGTAGAAGAGATAATTTAAGCTCTAATCTTTAAGAGCGTTTGGCAAAGTTGAGAGGAGAAAACTAAAAAGTGAAACCCTAGCTACAGAGTGTAGAGGAGATAAAAATGGTGACACCAAAGTTGGTTGATATATCAGAGAAGCCAAGACCAAAGTAAAGGAAATACCCATACAAGGCTATGGACTTGTGGATAAGGACGGGGCATTCTCTAACGTTTCAGCAGATGTTGTCTACACTGAGGATGTAAGGATATACATCAACTCTTCACTCACTAAAATCGACCACATGAAATTCAAAGAACTGAGAGGTACTCTACTGGATGACACTAGATATAAGCTAGAATATGAGAATATTGCTACCAAAAGACTAGATATCTAGAACGATTACCTGGATTTCTGCAACGCACATGATTGGGAAAGGATTGTTATAAGTGGAATTCATGAGGAATTTATATATCTTGAGAAACCCTACAGAATTACCAAAGATGCAATTAGGGCAGTTATTAGATTAAGCTCAATAGGGTCAGTACTGGTGATGAAGGCCATTAAGAATGATAGGGTTAATGAGTTGACTGGGGCAAAACTTGATAAGCAAACCCTAAGTGTGATGGACACAACTGATCTAGGGGTGCGGTATGCCAAAATGGGCATAGCTTGCAAAACATACTTTGCTAACAGAGAAGGATCACCGACAAGTAGCGCCATTCACACCACATACCAAATGGTAAAAGAGGGAAAGGAATTCGGCCTCTATGAAGTTATGAGAGAGAAATTGATGGAAAATTTGAGAAGGACAAAAGAATCAAACTACAATTTTAGGTATGGCACTCTTATTATTTGCCTAGTATTTTACTTCTTGAACGAATTTCCTGGATTCAAGGGAAAGGTTTGGAAACAACATATCTCTATTGCCACACAAATCAAAAACCACATGAGAGGTTTTGGTGACACAAAGAATTGTAGCACTATGTACTGGGGGGTTTTTCAAAACCCTGCAAATAGATATGCAAGCAAGAGAGAGGATACCATACAATATGGTAAGACACTACAGAGAACACATCACCTTCTTGGTTGACAAAGACTACACCTACATTGAAGTGGTAGAACCAAGAATGGCTTGGATACCCAGACTACCTTATGAGGTCTCTGCGGAAGAAATAAAAGCCTATGCTGATAATCTCCTAAGCAAACCTAAGGATACTACAATTGAAAGGTTTGGGACCTACAAAGAAATAATGAACAAAATAAGTAAAAAGAATGCAGAGGAGCACCTTGAGAAGAAGAGAGAACAATTACATGAGCAATGGGGTATACCACCAAAGGCTAAAACTTCATCACAAGCTCTTGCAGAGGATCTGCAACCTACCTCTCAGATCTAGAAGTAACTACTTCATCACAAATCCCAAGGAGGTTAGGTAGATCCACTTCTGTTGCAACAAGTGCTCCGCAACCCTTTGCATCAATGCAAACAACAGCTACTGAAAGGAAGAATGCCTTAGAAACTCTGGAGCAAATGAAGGCTAAAGAAGAGAAACATCAAAGGGTAAATCAACAAGCCAAGAGGAAGAAAATCTAAACAAAGGAAGACATTGGAGAGGAAGAAGAAGGGGAGGAAGGAACTTCTAAGTTGTAGAAGAAGAAGAAAACAAAGCAAAAAACTCTGGAGGTTCCTCCACAAGATCCACTATAGTTAGAAGCCATTTTTAATGGACTTGTGCATCATGGATTGTTACTTGAGACTGTTGAACTACAACCAGAAGTATCTCCAATAGATTAGAGTACTATAGAGAAGACTATGATCATGTACATGGTCAAATATAATAAGCCTCTAGAAGAAATAGTTGAAAAAGTTTCGAATAGTCTAGCACAAGATTTGAGACAAAGGAGAGAAAAAGCTATGGAAATAGATGAAGAGATGAGACAATAGGCCTTGAATAAAGTTGGTACTACTATGTTCGAGGAAGAAAAGGATAATTTATCCTAGAGGAAGCCTCAAGAGCTTAGAACAAAAAAGAGGGTAGATACCCTCATGAATATGAAGTAGGAGGATGGGGATAAGATTCAAAAGGAAACAGAGGAAGTGACTATGAAAATATTTGAGGATGTGAAGGAGGCGAATAAAAATGAGGAACAACAAACAACATCTCCTCCACACAACACTGAACAACACAATTCTCCTTTGCACATTATAGATCAACAGGATCAACAAGAGGAGCAGGTTACACCAGATATAGGGGAGAGTCCACAGTAAATCAAGAAGCATCTTCATCTACCTCTCCCATTCATTTTATTAAGGAGTTTCTAGCTAAGAAAAAGAAAATTCAACCCCTAGTGACTCCATAGCTGCTACAATTGTATGTCTCTGATGGACAAGTCAACCTATCCAATATTTCTGCACTTCATAAATTACAATTAGGAGACATTTTTCACTCCACCGCAAGGGAGGAGATTTTGTAGCAACAAGTATAAGGGATAGAGTTATTGATAGAGGCTATCAATACTATACAAAATGAAATCCCAGAAGCGAAAAGGGATTCAATTTTGCCACCAACACAACAATTAAGGTAGCTAATGGAGTCCTTCAAATCACATTCCTCTTACTTGGAGAAACAAACAGAGCTGAAGATGTTTGAACAAACAAACAAAAAGAGGATGGCTGATGCATCAGGAAAATGTGCCAAGGCACATCAAAATATAAGAAAATATAAAGAGCATTCATCAATGCATGGAGGAAGCCAAAGTGCTATATCAATTTTGTCTACAATGGCCTATAACCACCAACAGTTTAAAGGATCAAATGGATGCAATTGAGACTCAAATTACACAAGTGGCCAATACATATGATCTGGTACAGGATAATAATGGAGCCAAAAGGGTGTAGATAGAGAAGTCACACTCCCATCTGCAGTAGTTACATGACCAAAGGGAACAAATCAAAGGTGAAATCAGTCAACTGTGAGAAGTGGTACGTCTAAGGTTAGCCTCACTAACTGGGATTTTGACTGAAGTAAAAAGTGTAGCCCAGAAAACTCAGGTACCTTCTTCTTTGGGAGAGGTAGAAGGATCTTATATACAATTGGAAAGCCAAATCCAGATTTTGACTTCAACAAAGAAAAAATGGGACACTACTTTGGTCTAGTTGAAAACAATATACAAGAATATTCTACCATCGAATTAAATAGAATGTCTTGAAGACAAGACACGATTTTGAGGCAGTACAAAAGCTAAATGCTATCTTAGGTTATCGAAAGAAATATGCGGAGGATAGAAATGAAATAAGTAATGCCATATTTTTGTATAAATAGCCCATTATATCAAGTTTGGTATGTATATAGTCAATATATATCGTAAGATAGATGAAGGATAAATCTGTTTTACTATGTGTATATCTTCAGATTGACAACAATTACCTCTCAGGGGGAGCAAATAGATAAAATAGTAGTAAAGGTATGTCAAGGCTAATATAGATAAGGGAGCTTGTATGTTATGTTGATACAATGGAAAACCAGTGGCCCTTTGCCCTTGATGTCAAAGGGGGAGAAAATTTGAATATCAGGTTAGTGTTGCCATCAATGACAAAGGGGGAGATTGTTGCATATGTTGTCATTGATGTCAAAGTGTTATATGTCAAAGGTTTATATGTTGTCTTTGATATCAAAGTGTTATGATTGATGATATGATGTCATGATTGTTGCATTGTTACATATGTTGATATTTGATGAAAATCATTGCATGAATATGAAGGAAACTATCTAAGTTATCAAAAATGTCAAAGGCATAGGGAATTATACCGTAAAAGCACAAGAGATTGTACTGCATTCTACCATAGACAAAGATATGACTTCACAGTTTGGAAGATAGCTAAATATAGATATGAGGTATGTGTGATCCAAGTTTCAAATCATATGAACTATCGCAAAGACATCCAGAGTCAGCAAACTGAAAACAATGTTATCATAGTGTAAGGTTATCAGAGACGAAACTCAAAGCTATCGTATTCCACCGCATTCTCACATACAACTTGGTGGTTTGGAGAGTAAGAAAAGAAATGAGGGAAGTATGACATATTCAGGTTTCAAAGGGTATGTGTTACTGCAAATGGATTTTTCAGTTTTCTGAGTTGAGACAATGTGACTAGACAGTGTAAAGGATACCGACATCAAAGTGTGAATGCTTGCGCTAGCAAGCAAAAGCATGAACTAAAAAGAGGAGTGTATGAGAAGGTTTTTCAAGTCTCATAATGTTCGTGGCATGAACCGCTTGATGCTATTTCACTTCTTTGGTACCACATAGGGCCTGGAGCTACTATATGAAAGGGTAAGTGCTTGTAGAGCTGACATGGTGTATTTGAGTGCTTGCACCATGTGTATGGAAGCATGCGCCAACAAGAAAGTTTGGGAGGAAGAAAAATGGGTCTAGTAGATCCTTTGGTATGAACCACATAATGGGATTTCTCTCCTACATTATCACAGATGATTTGGGAGCTGACATGTAAGGTCGGTTACACGTTTCATGACACACATTACCTTAAGGCCAACAAAAATGATGTTTAGAAGGCTTGCAGAGGATATATATGAAGGATGATAGATTGTTTCAATTGTAATGAATGAATATGATGACAAGCGAAGAATTAGAAGATAGATAAGTAACTCTATAAGCAATACTGCATAACCCATAGTAGAGTTAGTATTGCGGAGGTATTTGAGCTATCATAATCAGTCAAATGATAAAAAAGATATCAGGGATGATAGTGTGGAGATGCATGAGTCATTAGAACAAGTCAAGGATGTCAAATTGTTAGCAGAGATATTGTTGTTGCGATAATTGAGCCATCAGTCGAGAATTATAGAGTAGAGGTTGGAGCCTCATCTTTTAAGTGTTGTAGCACTTCAAGGAGTTGGTGCTTCCTTTGGGTTAGTGCCCATAAAACTTTGTATCAGGGAGTTGGTGCTTCCTTTGGGTTGGTGCCCATAAAATTCTGTATCAGGGGATTGGTGCCTCCTTTGGGTCGGTGCCCATAAAGTTCATTGTAAGCTTCATTTTTATTTGTGAGGCTAGATTTGGACAATAGATCCAAGCAACTGGCTCACCATGGTTTTTCCCATCTTAGGTTTCCACGTAAATCTGGTGTTATGTGTGTGTGTGTTCTTTTGCTTTATACGGTTTAAATGTCTATATTGGATTGAATACATTTGAAGGGTAAGAATTTGAATATATACTGATTCACCCCCCTCTTAGTATATTTGTGTGTTCAACATCTTATGTATGCTATGGTTTATACTAGGCTAGACATTGCCCAAGCAGTGGGAGTCTTGAGTTGATTTATGGCTAATCCTGGATGAGTACATTGGGATGCAATTAAGAGAGTGTTTAGATATTTGAGGGGTACTTCTGAGTATTCCTTGTGTTTTCATGGTTATCTAACATAACCTCAACATTCAGTTAGTATTCGAGGATATATGGATTTTGATTGGGCGGGTGAAATTGATAGTAGAAGATCCACTAGTGCTTATGTGTTTCCTATGTTTGGTGGTGCCATTAGTTAGATGAGTAAGTGGCAAGCTGTAGTTGCTTTATCTACGACTGAAGCAGAATACATGGCAGCTACTCATTCTTGTAAGGAAGCTATTTGGCTTAAGTGTTTGTGTTCTGATGTTGGGCTTGATGCAAGGAAGATTGCCATTCTTTGTGATAGTCAGAATGCCATTTGTTTGGCAAAAACCTAACCTTCTACGCAAGGACAAAACATATTGATGTCCAGTACCATTTTTTGAGACATGATAGAGGATGGGAAGGTGAACTTGGAGAAAGTTGACACTTTAGCGAATGTTGTAGATTCCTTGATAAAGCTCATGCACACAGATAAGTTCAGATGGTGTTCGGAGCCTGTGGGCCTCTCAGCCCCTAATAGTTAATTTTCCATTAGCTATTGGCTCTTGAAAGGTGTTCGACAAGTGGGATAATGTTGGGAATTAGGTGTCTCAACCTTTGCAAATTCCTAATGTCTGTACTTATTTATTTATGTAATTTTTGCCTACTATTGTAAATGTCCATGCAAATCTTATTTCGTCACTTTGTGGGAGTTGGCATAGTGATGTGTCACCCTACATGGAAGGTGACTAGATTTATTTTGTCCTCATATGAGGAGGTAGGCATCCCATGTTGTGTTGGCATAGTTTTTCTAGTGTCAGCACCTGGAGGTCATGTGTCAGGAGGTATGACAGATTCTATGATGCGTAAGATATGACATATTCTATGATAGTTTAAGAGGTAGAAATAGAAGGGATGAAGACAAGTGTCACTTGCATGTATGACACTGTAAGAGGCATCTTTGACTTAGCCATTTTGGAGTGCCCAAGTTGGCCTATGATGGGTTGTAAGAAAATGTTCCAGAAATAGTTAGTTATGACAGATTCTTTGACAACTGTAAGTATTGTCATATATGACAGATTCTATGACAACTATAAGATGTGTAAGAGCATCTGTCATAAGCCAGAAATAGCAAATTTGGGGTGCCAATGTTGAGGAGATTCCATGAGATGATTGGACAAGTGTCGGTGATAGTTAGAAGGCGTTGAACAAGTGTTATTGGCAGGTAGAAGGGCGTGGGAAAATGTGCCATGTGGATTTGGATGCCCACCTCCCAGAAGACTCTTCTCATGGCTTGTAAAGTCTATATAAGGTGCTGCTTGGATCTAGTTTTGTATGTTGGTTTTCAGGTATTGTTATGCTACTGATTTTGCTTTAGAAATAGGTTGTTTGAAGACTCCTGCAAGAGTGTGGATTTGCAAGTGTATTTTAATCTCCATTGTTTACTGTAATACATTGATATGTGCTTTTGAGTGGGGTTTTTCTCCTAAAAGGGTTTTCCCCATGTATATCTTATGTTATGTGTTTGATTCTCTCTATATTGTGTTTCTACTTCCGTAGTGTAACTGTAAAAGATTGAAATTTGCACTATCTCTCCTCTCTAGATCAATGTAGGAAGTATTTTCCACGTACCTTGCTTCCTTTCAAAGATCACCATACCTACATATGATGGATCAAGAAAATGTTCAGCTAGGGCTTGGTTGTTGAAGTTGGACACATACTTTTCATTGAATCCTTATGTATGATGAGGCAACAATTAAGTTTGCTACCCTTTATTTCGAGGGTATAGCTCATGAATGATGGTATCATGGCATGGTTATACAAGGGCATAACTCCATCACCACCTTAGAAGAATTTAGTTAGAGGTTGACAGAGAGATTTAACATGAAGCATCTAGAGGTTCATTTCAGATTTCTAGCATAGTTGAAACAAGTAGGCACATTGGAACAATATGTGAGAATTTTGGAGATTATCTGTGATGGTACCTGACGTGATCGAAAGGAGACTTATTGTACTATTTGTAAAAGGACTAATTGAACCTCTCAAGGGTTTGGTTAAGGCCTTTGATCCACCATCATTATCAGAAGCCATTAGGAGAGATCTAACTTTGGAGAATTTGATTCCTGAGAACAAGGCAACACCTCTAACACCATAGAAGAAACCACTTTAGAAGGAAGTCCCTCCTCCACAAGACATGCCAAAATGTATCAACAAAGAAGGCACAAAGAATGATCTTAGGAGGAATAAATTGTGTTTTTATTGCAAGGAGCCATGCGGTTGGGTTATCGATGCCTTGGACGTGGATAGGTACATTACGTAGAGGTACTCTCTAATGAAGAGTCAGAAAAGCAGGATCCAAAACCAAAGGTTAGAGAGAAAGAACATAAGGAAGAGATTCAGGAGAGTACCCTTGCTTCACTTTTAGGTGTGCCTAAGTATTATCCATTCAAAGTTCATGGGATTTTGCACGAACAAAAGATCATAGTGTTGATTGATGGCAGAGCCACCCATAACTTCATAGATGAAGATTTGGTATCCATGAGAGAATTAGGAATAGAGGACTTTGAAGGATTCAATGTAATAGTTGCAGATGGCTTCACCATTCATTTTAATAACAAGATACAACAACTTGACATTACCTTGGGAAGACATAAGATGCGTGATGATTTCTATGTTGTTAGATTGGTAGAGACCAACATGATTTCAAGTGTACAATGACTTTATTCACTTGGAGAATTCACCCAAAACTATCAAAAGTATGAAGTTGAAATTCAAATCGAAAAGGGAAGAGATAATGTTTTGAGGCATCAAGGATGGAACATTAATTGGTGACAACCACAACTTCATCCATAGGTGAGATAACTTTTTTGTGGTAATATTCAATCTATTTTGGATCAACATAATATGATGTTTGATGTTATACCTCTAAGATGGATACCAAGTGGAGAATTTCATCAAGAGATAGGGAAGAGATATGTTGGAGATATCTTTCCATATGAGGAAGTAACTAACACCATAAAGGGTATCAAGAGGATGTTCATAAGATTGGTGGAAGGGTTTCAAATTTAGATATGTTTGCAAAAGAATAAAAAAAGGTAGATTGGAGAAGAGTAGTGATGGCATATTGCAAGTATGTTGCAAAGGAAACATGTCAAGGACTGTTGTCATCATAAATCCTAGCTTTGGGGTTGCTGCTCTCATCATTTCCAGATACTACTATACTCCACCATTTGCAACTCTACAGGCATTTTTAGTCATAAGACTGAGTGATTTTCAATTTGTTGCTGCTATAGGAGTATTTTTTTTTATCATTTTATGGTTGTTCCCAACCTTTATATTGTTGATTTTGCAAAGAATTTTTAGTATTGTAACTGCTAGACCATTTTTATACTATTGATTTCTAGGGTTATTAATTTTGGACTGCTATTATTAGTCATATTCAACCACCAGTTTGGAGAATTCTAAAAAAAAATTCATGTATCATGTTGTTTGTGAAGGGTTTCCACCATTGGAGTTGCTAAAACAATTGTTCTAGCTACCATAGTGTTGTTTTGGATGAGGTTCCAAATGAATTATAGCTATTGCAACTTCTTTACAGCATGCATATAAGTTGATTTACACAAATTTATGAGGATTTCAACTTATAGTACAGTGATAAGATTTGTCGAAACTCAATGGAGTTATTGTCATGCTCATTGTGATGACAGAGCGGTGCAACAAAAACATGGCAAATTCATAGGGCAACCTTTGGCATTTTGGGAGCTTGAAGATGACCTCAAGCATTGGGAAGAAGGCATCACCCATCATCACGTCAAAGAGGAGCATGTTGTGAGATGGTTTCTTTCATTGCTTGATCCAAATCAAAGGTAGAGAAGTATAATCATGCATCTCATCATGGGTCTCTCAGATATTCACATTTATGTCATTATGAGTCATGCACACGTCCTTGTTATTTTTCCTCAAGAGGTCAAATTGTTTTTCAAAGAGGCGATCAAGTTCTGTGGATTGCATAAGAATGTGAATGATGGAGGTAGTAGATCCCATAGTGATTTTTGGCATGAGTTGTTCCACTTGATAGATGCAAGATCTAGGTGTTATAGCATGATTCATAGTGTTAGCACAATGGTACTTGAGCATCTGAGTTTGCATAGTAATTTTTTACGATTGTTTCATTTGACAGGTACAGGATCTAAACTTCATGGACATTACAACATGATTCATCATATTGGCAGTGATACTTGAGCATTTTGGTTTGCAATTGCCTGTAGGCAAGCAATTTTAGGAAGGATGAGTTGACATGTTACCTTTTCTAGACTATAAGAATTAATAATATTATTTAAGTTGGACTCATAATTTTATATTTAAAAGGCAACTTAATAATATTATTTTAATAATTTTTAAAGTATTTTGAAACACTTAATTATAAAAAGTACTTTTAAATACTTTGGAGGGAAATTTAAATCCAAAGGCCCAATTTGGAAAGGAATAAAAAGGTGGTACTTGGCTTCATTTCATCGTCAAGATTTCATTTGGCATTCTTCACTTTAGAGTTTCATATTCAAGTTGACATCCAAGGATGAAAAGCCTCAGTTGTTTCAAAGGTCTTGGAAGATTAAAATCCTCTTGAACTTCTATTTTTAGATTTGGGGACGAAAACCCTCATATCCGTCTAGAACATCTCCACATAGGGGTTGCATTGGAACAAGATTTGAACGATTTCATGCAAGATTTCAAAGTTAGGTGATAGGATTTGCAAGAAAATTATTTGGCTATCGTCAAGTGGACTTGATATTGTAATTTTCAAATCTTTCTACACTTTGGATGTTGATTTTTCCATCCATTATTGGTGAGCTAGCAACAAGGACAAATTTGTACCATTGGAGGGTTTATTTTTGGGTGGCCATACAAAATTCAAATTATCTTTATAGGAACAACTAGCATTTGCAACCTTTGGAATCGAGGATTGGCAGCAAGGAGTCTTTCCATACATATTAATTGCTATTTTGGGGCATATTTACTAGTCGTACAAGTTCCAAGCACAACCGTACAAACCCCTGTAGCTGTACAATAGTTTGTACCAATTGTGTAGAAAGCAGATTCCTGTCATAGTGAATTACAGTCTGTACAATAGCTATTCCAACCACATTTCAAGCATTTTCAGTCATTTGGCCTGCTGTATATCTGTTGGAAATGTTGTCATTGATGTCAAAGGTGGACAAAGTCGTCATTGATCTCAAAGAGCTTGTTGTGGAGATTGTTGCAAATGTTTCATTAATATCATTGTATGCAAGGAGTAATTGATGTTAAGAATTGTCTGTTATACATTCCCATTGGAGAGATATGTGGACATTCCCATTGAAGAATTGTGAAGAACAAAATAAGACAAGTGAATATGGGCAATATAGTTTAAATATAATTTAAAAGACACTATGAAGGCCGACTCCCCATAAATGATGCACTAGATATAAAGAAAACAAATCATCCTAGAGAGGCTGACCTCCTATTTTCCTTGGTACTCCAAAAGAAATTTAAATATAATGCAAAGAAGTTGACTTCCTCAAAAGAAGCTTACTCTGTTATAGGGTCGACTCTTCCAAAAGGAGCGGCATGCCTAATAAGACAAAAGGTCTTACATATAGAAAATGATACGATTTAAAGAAAGAAAAAAAATATGTGATTTAAAAATGGATGAATATTGTTTTAGACAGTGATTAATAATTGGGAAGAGCAACGATTTTATGGGATGCAATTTGCTTTATGATAAGTGTAGAAACTAAATTACAAGAGCATCGATTATTCATGAAGAGGTATTTGTTTTAGAAGGGATACAATTTATGAAGAGATGCCATCTTAATGAAGAGACATATCTTTTTGATTAAGTCACCTCTTTTGGGAGAATATATATGGTAAAAGAAAAGGTGAGTTTAAAAACAAGTAATGAATATTTTATGAGTTTAAGAGCATAATTAAAGAAGAGAAAGGGGCAGAAAATGAAGAGTAATTCAAATTTATTTTTAAAAGGATATGTATCTCATGTATGAAGGATAAATGAAAATATATGTGAAGAATATATGAGAAGACTAAGAGCAGATTGCTAGGAAATTAGAGTATGATGATATGAGCAGAAATGTATATGAAAAGGTTGCCATGATTATGATCAGTTTTGTGTAAGGAAGTTGTGCATAAGTTAGATCAGATTGGTGGAAGATAAGTGTATATTGTTTTGTGAAGGAAGAACAGTGTATGTGAGTAAATTTGATTTGCAAAGATAAGACTTACATCATACAAAATCAGTAGTGATCAGATTGTGAAACAGGACATTTGTGCTTGAGTTTGGATCAGATTTGGAAGGAAGATTATGCATGACTATATTCGGATTTGTGAGAGAAGGTTATTGTGTGGATTGTAATCAGATTTGGAAGAAGGATATTGTGTGAGTTGTAATCAGATTTGTGAGAGGAAGATCCTATGAAGAAGCATACTATATCAACCATTGAAGGATTAATAGATTGCAGCCTATCAAATAGAGGTTGGAGCATATATATATATATATTATGATCAGTTTTATGTAAGGAAGTTGTGCATAAGTTGGATTAGATTGGTGGAAGATAAGTGTATTTGTTTTGTGAAGGAAGAATAGTGTATGTGAGTAAATCTGATTTGCAAAGATAAGACTTACATCATACAAAATCAGAAGTACTGATCAGATTGTTAAATATGAAGTTTGTGTTTAAGTTGGATTAGATTTGGAAGGAAGATTGTGCATGACTATATTTGGATTTGTGAGAGAAGGTTATTGTGTGGATTGTGATTAGATTTGGAAGAAGGATATTGTGTGAGTTGTAATCAGATTTGTGAGAGGAAGATCCAATGAAGAAGCATACTATATCAACCATTGAAGGATTAATAGGTTGGATCCTATCAAATAGAGGTTGGAGCCTCTTGTTGGGTTGGAGCTCAGTTTGTGTGGGGGTTGGAGCATATATATATATATATATATGCAATATTTGACCGTGGTTTTCTCCCGCAAGGGTTTCCATGCAAATCGTGTGTTCTCATTGTGTTCTTAATTGCTAGATCTTGCATATGTGTAGTTGATGTGATTGATTGAGTTTGGAAAAGTAAAAGTTTGTATTATACTTATTTAGCCCTCCTCTTAGTATAACCGTGTGCTCATCAATTGGTATCAGAGCGGGTTCCTTCAGAGATAACCTAACAACTAGAAGGTAGCTCTTAAGAGCACATATGGGAAAAAGAAAAGGAAATACTAAGTAGAATGTTAATCAACTAGCACAAATAAAACCAAACGAAAATGATGAGGTGGCACTTGGAATACACATGGCAATAGAAACAATGAGTGATGTCATGACAAATGGAGACAATCTTGTGAGTAAAAGAGGAGGAAACGGTGTTAGAAGAGAAATCATCTAAAACAGAGGCAGGATTCAAAGCATCAAAGGAGATGAAGAATTCAAAGCATGAATCAAGTGATAGCTCCAGGAATGAATAAAAGGAAGCCCATGTTGATAAAAAGCCCAAAGAAGAATCTAACATATACAAAGGTAAGTATAAAATTTTTAATTGTGATAAAATTGATTATTGTGTTTCTGAATGTGCGCAGGTCAAAAGTGAAGACAAAAGAAAAGAAGAGAAAGATTCAAGAGAAGAAATACTTTTCATGGTGATGAAAGCAAAAGGTGATAAAGACAAGAAGAACGAGGATGATGAAGTGGATCTTGAGGAAGAACTTCAGTATGATGAGATTCATTCACTTAAAAGAAGAAATGCTTGTCTAAAGTCAAAAATTCAAGAAGAAAGTGAATCCAAGGCGAAGGTATCACAAGCCCTTGGAGAAGCGGAAGGGATGATCAAAGATCTAAAATTCAAAATCAAAGAAACAAAGAGGATCGAGGAAGAAGTAAGAAGTCAATTAAAAATAAAAGAAGATTGTGAGAAGTATGAGTCCGAAATTAGTTACTTGAGGACAGAATTAGAGAAAACAACTACCAAGCCAGACAGGAGCCTCAAGGTTGATAAAAGTACTGAAGCCATGGATGATATTATAGATGGGCAAAAGTTATCATGCATAAAGACAAGTCTTGGTCATGAAGCAAAGGAAGATCAACCTTCAAATGAGCAACAAAAGAAAGGAAATGAGGAAAAACCAAAAGGCTATGCAGATGTTCTAAAAGGCTCAATCAATAATGAGAATAATAAGTGGAAGGAAAACAATGTCCCGTAGAAAACTAATGTTCCTCATAGAGACAACAAGGAAAAATTCACATGGTTGTGTAACATTTTGTGGACTCTAACAATGAAGCGTGATATTGAAACGGGAGAATTTTTGAACACAAACTTGGCCACGCGGTGCGAGCCAGTTTGTGCAGCGGCGACTATGTGGTGGAGCGGATTCAATCTATGGTGGCACCTGTTGTTGCTTGTGGGCCTCATGTGCCTGTCGGACTGCGCTCTGGGTGCATTTCGTGTCCTGCTGGGGAGGATCTCTTGAAGGATTTCACTAGTCGCGAGGGGAGTGTTCTGGCTTCCTATTGCAGGTTTATTTGTTGGAAATGTTGGACTCAGCGTTGCTTTAGGCTGCCATCAGAAATCATTTTCGGATGTTGTTAACAACTCTCGAGCTCAGACACTCCCTTCATAGGCTAAGGTTAGGCCTATACCTTGTGCTCGTACTTCCTCTATGGTGGTTTGTGGTCCTGAGGTCGCAGAAAATGAGGGTTTCTATTTGAGACGTGGTGTGGTCTGCAGGTTTAATGGCTTGTGGCCATCCCTTTCAAATCTGCATGGTTGGGTATTGGACTTCTGGAAGCCCCTTGTCTTTGGATAGATTGAGCTTTTTCCCAGTGCAAGGGGGTTCTTCATAGCGACCTTTGCTTCCTCTGAGGAGCTAGACTTAGTGCTGGACAAGGGATGGATGTAGGATGATCATCTGTTGTCCATCAAGCCTTGGTCTTGCTCTTTCAATCCTCTTATGGAGTTGCTGAATACCAGACTAGTTTGGGTCCATCTACTGAATCTCCCTCTCCAGTTTTGGGAGGATTCCTGCTATGAAGCCATTGGCAATGCCATTGGGCACTTTTTGAAGGTGGACTCTACGACCTTGAATCTTGGGCATACTATGATGGCTCGTATTTTAGTGGATATGGACATCTCCAAACCACTTCATGGAGATGCTATTTTGATGGTGGAGGGCAGACTATGGACACGCAACTGCTGGACTATGAGGGTCTCCCTTTTCGGTGCAAGAAATGTTTCTCCATTGGTCACATAGCCTCTGGTTGCCCTCATGCTCATTGCAAGGGCGCGACAACCTGGTGGAAGAATGCACTCACTGATCATTTAACGATTGGCAATCCCTCGTTGGATGGTTCCTCCAGGGAAGATGTGCCCTCCTTGGCTAAATCGTCCCAGGCAACCATGTCTCCCCAGGATCCTTTATTGCCCAACCGTTCAGTGGAGCTGTTGGTGCCTCAAATTGTTGTCGTTGTTCAAGCTAAGCCTGCCTGACCCTCGATGGTTGCCTCTGCTGGTCCTTCAGCTACCCCTGACTCATCTTCTGCATTGCCAGCTTCTCTCTCGGCGCGTGGTGGCTTCTTGCCTAAGATGGTTGCTGAGGATCCCCTCCTCTTGCCTCACTCTGTGGACTTCGACTCAAAGTCTTCTTGGTCGATTGTGCAAAGAAAGAAGGGACTCCCCAAATCTGTCACTGCTTTGCGACCTAGGGTAAAGGGAGTCAAGTTTGTACCCTCAGGATCTGGGGTTGTTTAGATCTTGTCTGTTGTTTGACAACTGTTCATCTGCTATTTCTGTTTTATTTTTTGTGTTGTGTGTGGCCTGCTTTGGCTTGATCTGCCCGACCCTAAGTTCTCTTGTTTGTAAAGGGTTCAGACCCTTGTTAGCTGCTTACAATTATCAAAAACAAGGAGAAATTCACAAGATCATTTCCTCCAAGGCAAGCGCAAATGAACAAGTCTCAACATTCATTTCACGGTTATTGCTATTCATGTAATAACTTTGGTCATAAAGTGGTAGATTGTTGGACACATGGAAGAAATAATGGTTGGATCAAGAATAGAGGTTCTTATGGGTTGCCAAATAGAAAGTACGACATCATATGTAATAAATGCAACCATCTTAGTCATAAGGCAAGAAGTTATAAAACATAAGAAATGATGGATGGAGCAAAGATGCTTATGAGTTTTCAAAAAGCTATAATTCTTTTGGTCATTTGGTGGATTACAATGTTATATGCTACAAATGCAACAATTATGGGCATATGGCATGATTGTAAAGAATTGATTTTGTGGAATACTTGTTAACATATTTTCCCCTTCCCATAGTCAAATAGCCCAACTTGAAAATGTTGAAAATCTTGTTGAATTGTTTAGGTGCTTAATGTTCCTCATCTAAGGGTGTTTTCCTTGTAAAAATCTCCAAAATTCCTTAAGGAAAATCCCCTAAAAAAAACTAGAAATTTCCACGTTTTGCCTTAGTTTATCTGCTTTAGTCGGCCAAAGTTCAAGTTTGCAAACCCACCGGTTCGCCAACTAAGTGAGGGAAAAAGCATGAAAAATGACTAAGGAACAAAAAGGCACAAGTTTCCCTTTGTCGGCAAAAAATTGAGTTAGCGAACCAAAAAGTTCGCCAATTGGCAAGTTCACCGATCGATAAAATCATCGACTGAAGGGAAGGCTTTCTTTGAAAAAAAACCAAGGCAAAAGCAAGATAAAAGTTGCCTTTATCGGCAAAATGTGTGGTTCGCGAACCCATTGGTTCGCTGATCAAAGGGATCGCTGACAGATGGAAGAATGGGTCGATAAAAAAAAAATGACAAGGCAAAGAAAAAGAAGAGCCTCTATCAGTAAATCGGGGAAAACTCAAACTTGCCAAATAGTTTGATTTTTTCTAGGTTCGCCGATAAAGGAAGAGAAAGGAAACAAAGAGGAAGGCAAGGTTCGAAAAAGTGGAACTTTGCCAACAAAGACAAAATGGTTCGTGAAAGAGAGATTTTTCTGACAAAGGTAAAAGGGCAAGTCAAAAGCAAAGTTCGATAAATGAAGGTTTTGCCGATAAGGGCAGAAAAGGATGAAACAAGCCAAGTTCGCAAAATGGTGATTTTGCCGACTGAAGAGAAAAGATGAAAACAAAAGTAGGCCAAGTTTAAGAAAGATAAACTTTGTTGATAAAGATGAAAATAAAGAGAAAGCAAAGACAAAATGGTTCGTGAAAGAGAGATTTTGCCGATAAGGCAAAATAAAAGCCATAATTTAAAGTAAAGTGAAAATAAAGCTTGTATGGTAATGTAAACTTTAAAATATTTGAAATTAATAGTTTAAAGTGTTGTAAAAGCTTTGCACAAGGATTTTGGCGGGAAAATATATTTGAAATATCTTCTTTAGTGATTAATGCAGAATCAGATCAGCACCTGTTGGAAGTAGTTGTTGTGCATTCATTCAATGTAAATATTTTTTTCAGCAACTTCATCCTCAGATATTTCCGTATTAATTGTTGCAGATTAAATCAAGACCAAGATATTTTCTACATTTATGTTATGCAGACATACATTCATTTTAACAGAGAAATATTTTCTGATAGGCCCATGGGATGAATTTATTGTAATGAGTGACTTAGGTCAAGGTAATGGAATGATATAAATAGATGAAAATTCAATGTAATGAGGGTTGGATACAGAGACTTTTTTTTTGTGTTCAAATAGAACTCTCTTCTGCTGTGATCGTGCATTTTTAATCAATACACACTGTGTTTTTCACCTTTTCTTGTTGTTCCTTAATTCTGTGTATATTTTAAGATTGGTTATTATTTGTGAATCTATAATTCCTTGCAATCCTTTTCTTACCTTTACCTCTGTTAAGATTTGTATGATTTGTGTGAGTTTATTAGTTGTATTCCATTATTCTGTGCATTTTACCTTTGTGGGTGTTCTATATTCAAACCTGGTGAATCACCTTTACATTTTCAGTTTCTCCTTTTTCCCCTTTTTCCCAACGGTGATTAGATTAGGTTTAGTCTTAACACACTCTGAATTTCACATTCAGAAAAGGAACCAGCTTTTCTCTGGAGGTTTGATTTCCTTTGCAGGGTCCCACACTTGGAAATCACTCCAATGTTTCATTGAATTGTTGCAGCATAAGCGCTTCAACACAAGGTGCAAATCCAAGTGACAACAATACCCTAAGCAGAACAAAAAAGTAGAAGCCATGAATAAACAAATGGAAGGATCTACAAAGGTATGGAGAAGAAAACAAGAGCAAGATAATGAGAAGAAGGAAGAATCTATGTTTGTGCTTCATGCACAAGAGATATCACTAAGTTCTTAAGGAGAAGTATGAGTTCAGGGGGAGCTAACCATTGCATTATTTTAGCTCCATGGAAAAGATAATTCAAGATAGATCAACTGAGGCATATTCCATATGAGCATTATGTTGTCATTGATCAAAGGGGAAGAATTATTAGAGAAAGAGAAGATATGATTGGAGAAAAGAAAGAGAGACTAAAGAATGGCTAGGCATGCAACAAGATTATTGAGTTATGTTCTTGGGATGATGGAGGTTAAAAACATGAGATGGCAAAACCATAAACACTCCAACAAAGTATAGTTCAAAGCATATATGATAGGACGGTTGACGAATGATGCATGAAAACATTTTTTGAAAGACAAGGTACAATGCGAATGGTGACAATATAGTCATCAAAGGCATAAGAAGTATGACACATTGAGAATGGTGATAGTCTTTAAACCAGGGATACTGAACTTTTCATAGAACATTGACGAGGAAGATTATAATGAGTGACAAGCAAATAAAAAAGATCATGTATGAATGACAATGTCACAAAGCATTTGATGACAATGTGAAAAGTGGCAGAGGTTATAGTAAAAAGATGGAGAATTATAGAAAGATTGGAAGCTACAACTCCGTGGATGAGAAAAATCAGAGATAGATGAAGATTTCTTACCATTGATATCAAAAAGAAAGTTTCAAGAAGAGAGTTATAGAATGGAAGAATGATGCCATTAACATCAAGTGGAAGCATTACAGAAAGGGGGAGATTCTTTGTGAAGAGTGGAAAGCATTTTCCATTTGGTAAGATGCATAGTGAATGATGGATAACAAAACAAGTTCTTGAAGTGTTAAACTTGAGAAGATCATCCAAATTATTTATTTAGATAGCTATAGAGGAAGCATATCACCCAAGCAACAAAGAGACATTGCATTACTGATAGAGAGAGCATCACACAAAAAGAGATAGAATCACATCATGAAAAAGAAATGTATGTTACATCCCTTTTCCATTGATGTCAAATGGGGAGAGATAGAGTAAGGGGGAGCAAAGCAAAAAGAGAGGATTATGATTGTGTTGCCATCAATGACAAAGGAGGAGATTGTTGGAAATGTTGTCATTGATGTCAAAGGTGGACAAAGTCATCATTGACGTCAAAAAGCTTATTGTGGAGATTGTTGCAAATGTTGTCATTAATATCATTGTATGCAAGGAGTAATTGATGTTTAGAATTGCCCGTTATACATTCCGTTGGAGAGATATGTGGACATTCTCGTTGAAGAATTGTGAAGAACAAAATAGGACAAGTGAATATGGGCAATATAGTTTAAATATAATTTAAAAGACACTATGAAGGCCGACTCCCCATAAATGATGCACTAGATATAAAAAATAAAAAACATCCTAGAGAAGGTCGACCTACTTTCCTTGGCGCTCTAAAAGAAATTTAAATATAATGAAGAGAAGCCGACTTCCTCAATAAGTAGACTCCCTTATAGGGCCGACTTTTCCAAAAGGAGCGGCATGCCTAATAAGACAAAAGGTCTTATATGTAGAAAAGGATATGATTTAAAGAAAGAAAAAAGATATGCGATTTAAAAAAGGATGATTATTGTTTTAGGCAACAATTAATAATTAGGAAGAGCAACGATTTTACGGGATGCAATTTGCTTTATGATAAGTGCAGAAACTAAACTACAAGAGCAATGATTATTCATGAAGAGGTATTTGTTTTAGAAGGATACAATTTATAAAGAGATGCCATCTTAATGAAGAGATATATCTATTTGATTAAGTCACCTCTTTTGGAAGAATATATAAGGTGAAAGAAAAGGTAAGTTTAAAAACAAGTAATGAATATTTTTTGAGTTTAAGAGCAGAATTAAAGAAGAGAAATGTGCAGAAAATGAAGAGTAATTCAGATTTATTTTAAGAGGATATGTAGCCCATGTATGAAGAATAAATGAAAATATATATGAAGAATATATGAGAAGACTAAGAGTAGATTGCTGAGAGATTAGAGTATGATAATATGAGAAGAAATGTATATGAAATGGTTGTCATGATTATGATCAATTTTGTGTAAGGAAGTTGTGCATAAATTCGATCAGATTGGTGGAAGATAAGTGTATATTGTTTTGTGAAGGAAGAACAATGTATGTGAGTAAATCTGATTTGCAAAGATAAGATTTGCATCATACAGAATCAGAAGTAGTGATCAAATTGTGAAACAAGAAGGTTGTTTGAGTTTGGATAAGAATTGGAAGGAAGATTGTGCATGACTGTAATCAAATTTGTGAGAGAAGGTTATTGTGTGGATTATGATCAGATTTGGAAGAAGAATATTGTGTGAGTTGTAATTAGATTTGTGAGAGGAAGATCCTGTGAAGAAGCATACTATATCAGCCATTGAAGGATTAATAGGTTGGAGCTCAATTTGTGTGGGGGTTGGAGCCTATAATTCTGTTGAGTGGAGATTGGTGTCTCTTGTGAGTTGGTGCTCACAAAAGAATTGTAAGAGGAGTGGGTTGGTGCTCACAAAGGAAGAGATCAATATATATAAACAATATTTTGCCGTGGTTTTCTCCTGCTAGGGTTTCTACATAAATCGTGCGTTCTCATTGTGTTCTTAATTGCTAGATCTTGCATCTGTAGTTGATGTGATTGATTGAGTTTGGAAAAGTAAAAGCCCCCCCCCCCCCCGATGATAACCATGTGCTCATCAACATCACTTTGCATTACTTGATAAAATTCAATGAGTGGGTTTAATCATTGTAATTTTGAAAACCAGTTTTGTAAATGTTGCAGTTGAAATAAATATCAGATCTGTGTTGTATGATGATGTTTCCAGAAGTTTATAATATAATCTCATTCTCAAATTTGCCAAATTTTAGCACACGAGGGTTTCATATGTGCTGTCCCTTGAAATTAAGTGTTTGATTTAGTAGTTTTTAATCATTTACTGTGGTAACTAGCATTCCATTTAAATCCTAGTTTGTTCTTTTTAGTTTGCATTTTATTCAAAAATTCAGAAAATACAAAAAAAAATCATAAAATTACATAAGAATATAATTTGGGGCATTACATGAAAACTCTTGGAAACTATCATTAAAACATGTCTTCATGTTACATTTTTAGTCTTGTTGAGAATAGAGGCTTAAGCTTATTTTTCTAACACTATACAATCCAATTTGGATTAAAAAAAATTGTACAGTTTGACTTTTAGGCAGGAGATCTCTCCATGAGTAATAAAACTAACGAGTTAGTTTCCATGGCAAGCTTAGATTTTTCTTAGGTGAAATTCAAGCTTTAGATACTTTGAATATTAATTTACAATAAATATAAAGGAATGATATTTAAGTATATTGGGCAGTTGAATATTTGCTAATTAAAGAGCAGCTATTGAAATTCAAAAGAAAACTTTGGAGGATAGCTAGATTTTTGGTCATATTCTTCCCACACGTATAAAATTCATCAGTTATTTTTCATCATGAGCTTTGGGAGGTCTTGTATCAGTTCAGACATAGTATTCTCAATATTGTGCCAATAATAAATGTAATTTGAAAACGAAGACTTGAGCAGATCACATCATCAACAAACAAAAATATGGGCACTGCAATGGCATTGCATATATTGGCTGAATGAGTAGTTTTCTCTGAAAATGGAATCAATAAATTCTTTCTCCTATAATGAAACATGGTATTTGCAAGCACACAAGTTCAAAGATATGAACATTGAATAGGAGTATAGGAATTTCCTCTGCATGTTGCTTATTGCAGCACACACTAATTACATGATCCATTTGTTTTTGGCATGAATGGTGGCTTGTGGTAAATAAAATGTAACCACAAGCATTGCTTGTATTTTACAAGAAAAATGGGTAGATAATGAATGTGCTAATCACAGATAGTGGTTTATCAGATCTCCAGGAGAAGCTTTTAATCTGCAGCTTTGTCCAAGATGAACATCTCCAAACACATACCTAAAACAATATTTAAATTAAGTGAGCTAGAAGGCATATTGATACCCATGAATGAAATATAATACTGAAATTTTCTACTCTATTTAAAGACACCTAAATAGAGAAGAAAACAGAATCAAAAGTACTGGAGTCTTGTAACCTGTATTCACAATGATCTGGCAGAGCACATCGTGCTTTGGCATAGTCCCAGTAACATTCTTCATCCCTAAGTGGCCCCCGTTTAGCTGCTATTTAGAATATAACAATATTAGAGGAATTCCAAGGAGAAAAGAACCTTTTCTGTTACATATACAAACAAAAGGAGTAGCAAGAAGAACCTTTTGTTACAAATTTTGTTTTTGCATCAGGATGAAAGCTATGCCACATCTCCAACCAAAGTTCTCTCATTATCACTGGTGATTGAACAAGATTCCTGTGGTTCACTACGACAATGAAAGTTTGCTGAGTTCATCCCAGTGAGAAGCTAATGACATTTTCTACAAGCTAAAAAAAAGAAAAACAAGCACACTGCCTCAGTAATGAAAGCTATAAGGCAAAGAATAAAAAGTTTTGGCTTAATGTACCTTTATCAAGCTCCCACACTGCTGTTCTTTTTCCAGGAATGCTTTCTCCATCTTCATAAAATGTAATGTATTTGAGACGGCTATCCCTTGTCATGTTTGGAAAAAAATCTCTTCCATGGCGCTCTATGTTAAAGGCTTCTTGTACATCAGAACCATCATGTTCTGACTGCATATATTACAACGAGGAAAGAAGCTGTCTCAAAAGCTAATTATACAATGTTCCTCTGCATTTATCTTACAAGTAAGGAGAAAATAAATTTAAATTTGATATTTGCAGGCAAACTAAACACCACACTGTGATAACAACAGAAAGAAGAAACACAAATACATGGTTTTATGTCAAAAAATATGAAACATGGGCTGAAACAAATATCACAGGGAAGGTAGCAGGACCTACATTACATCATGTATAGGATGGTCAAGGATAGCTGAACCTACAAGCTTTGCCAAGAGAAGGACCAAGCCTCTCTCGTTACTGTTCTGTCAAATTGAAATGAGTCAGCAATGCATTCAAGATATTCATTCTCTTCACTTGAGGCTGGCACTAAGCCACTACTATCCTAATCTCATTACAGCCACATTCAGTGACATGATATTTTCAGTAACAACTCCAAGTTCTACAGAAAATTTTTGGTGTTGTTTTATATGTCAAAGGATGTTTCCAATCAGATTGATAGAATGAACTGTTGAATTTCTAACTGGTCTTGTTTTACCTAACATTTCAGTGCACAATTTTTTTTAAACGATGTGTAGGAATTCATGAAGAAAATGCAGGACTGCTTGTAAAAAGTTTCATTGAGTCCAATACACCTTGTGGTTTAGTTGCAATGTTTGTGTACAAGAAGGATGCAACCTAGAGAGTTAAAATTGACAACAGGTGTCTAAACAAGATTACGGCCAATAATAGTTATTGATAGCCCAAAATTAGAGAGCCAAATTCTTAAGGAGGGTTGATCTTGCGTATGATTATCACCGGGTCTGTATTGCAGGAGATATGCGAACATTCAAAACCAGATAAAGGCTGTTTGAATGATTAGACATGCCTTTGCTGTTGCGTTTGTCCAATTCACCAGAAAAATTCTCCAGTCTGATGAATGCAATTATCAGACCATTCATGGAAAATATTATCTAGATTATATTCAGATAAGAATGTCATCTTCAATGAGAAATGGGAGGTGCATTTACATCACATTCCATAAAGTTCCACATTATTGTGGAATTGCAGACACTGATCTTATCTTTGAGAAAAACGACAATTCATGGCAATAATCAACTATCTCCACAAATTTGTGCCCCACTGCTCGAAGGTAGCAAGACCATTCAGTATAGTTTGAAGCAATAATTTCTTCACTCGGTAAAAGTTCTAGGAGGAAGTATTTGATACCATTACTTGTGCTGCAGTACCCCACTTATGGAACTTCCCAATGTCAGACAACTATTTGAAATTGAATATGATGCATTTGGGCATGTCATGGGAACCACATTGTTGTTTGTACTAGAAAGGTAGCCCTATGGCATTTTACTTTGAGATACTATCTGCAACAGTGCAAAGGTATCCATCCTATGACAGCATACTAACTAATTCGTGTTGGCCAGCAATGGAGTATCTATAAAGCTGGTCAAAACTTCAGGATGTCAGCCATATGATGTGAATAACATATTTATAACCATTCAATTTGTTCACTAAAGTACAGGAAGGGGAACATCCAACTCGATTGCAAACTGCCTCTCCCAAAGACCACAAAATTTCATCACTTAAAGACAAGTCACTAGTTGCATCGTCATTGTGGTGTCTATAAATGCGAAAAGACCTAGTAGGTGATTGTCCACAGCATTCCATTGAACCCCACTGCAACATTGGGCACCTGAATCCAATTGGTTTATTTTGAGTAAACCAAGTTCAAGGATCTCTAAGCCAATGACCAAAATATTGGCATTATCTTTTCTGCCGTCTACCATTAAACTTTACACTACTGTGCATATTCAGATTACCACCTCCAAAATGGAGTCTGTCTATACTCCACACCAGTTGCATATCCCATGGTCTTTGTAAAGGTGAGATCATTGCTATAGGCCTTGATGTCAACAGACCTTACACAAATCTTTAAAGACTTGCATGACTTAAACATTTCAAAGATTTTTAACAAGAAGCTTGGAAACTATCACCCACTGCTTGTTCCTTGATGCCTGTGATACATTGTAATGGATTTTTATAATTGTCGCTGGCCTATTAAGCAATGCAATTAATCGTGTTGGTTATGGCATTTAACAGAATGGCAATTCTAAACACACGTAAGCACACTATCGTCTAGAAACAAGCTAGATAATTATTCTGCAACAATATCTAGGTACATTTTGGGTTGCTAAAGTCACCATCCAGAAATAGGATAGCAAATCCCTAGGCATTTTTTGTAACATATTGTTATTGTTGACTGAGACTCTCATGGATACCCTCCTGAAACACATTACAATGTTTCATCCACAAACTAATGGGTGGACTAAGGTGGTTGTTGGGACAACTGTGCAAATGCTTAGTGCCTAAGACCATAAGCACCGACTATGGTATTTGTGCCTCCCTTATATTATTCAACAAAGGTGATGTCATTTGAGGAGTGCCACAATTTCCTTTTGAGAGATCAATCAGCATCCCCATAATTACAAGAGTAATTGCCAAGGATCAGCATGTATAATAGCAAGCCTGCTAGTTCATTAAAAAAAATATAGCAAATCAAACTATAGGTGCAAGATATTATTGAACTTGGCTAGGCCACTACACCATGGTCAATATAATATCATTTGCGGGAGGGTACAAAAGCTTTCAAATTGGGATTAGCACATTTTTTTAGCATGATTCAAGTGGGTTCTCCAAATACAATTCCAATGATACCACCAAGCTCATTCTCATGGCCTGTTGTAATGCCAACACATGTTTTATTGTCTACAATAATTTTGAACACTCCTTAGGTTCGCAGTATCTCCAAGATCATCAATCTATCTCCACCAAAATGTTAGTGTCCATATGTTGTTGTAAAGGCTGTCTTGGTTATATCTATTTCCTCCTAGCTTCTTGGTATCTTTTTGAGGCCTCTTTTGGAGAAGATTGTGCCTCCACAAAGATGTATATTGAGATCATCTATTAGAGGGATATTTGTCTCTTCCGGTGACTCTGCTAATTTTTGATCCCATAGAGATCTAGAAGCACTTGGGTGGCATCTGCATGGTCAAATCTGGAAAATATCAAAAATTTTATTTTTCGGTATTTTCTATGTTTTCTTATTTTGCATTTTCGGAGGCCTTCGGAGCGAAATTGGCCTTGAGGACTTTCATCGGTTGCTTAGGAAGGGACAGCCGAAGGCTGCCTTCCTAGCAACTCAAACTAGTTCTCTTGGAGATCTTTCCAACACATCCAAGAAGCCCAATTTTCGCCCAACGGGCTAGGAGTTATGACCTCGCCAAGTTGGGGTACCAAAATTAAATATTTTTCCTGCATTTTTAATTTTTTTGTAATTAACTTTGTCCCCATCCAGCTGTCCATTTCAATTTCCAATGACAACATGGATGTGGTGACCTTTCAACTTCTTTGAAAATGTATAAATGGGCTCAGTTCGAAGCATACAGCTCTTCCAGCAAGTTTGCCAAAAATTGAACTCTTCACTTATGAAATAAAATTTTCTTTCACACATTGTTTGTTGTGGGTTATTCCAATATCGCAGGCCCAATGCTAGGTATTGTCCTCCAAATTCTCAAATTAATTCGGATCAATTTTCAAGCTTGGTCAGACTTTCAAACTTTCCCTTACCTAGGCTCTTGCTTGCAAAAGGTTCCTTGATTTCCTAAGTTCCCTGATTTTGGACTTTCAAACTCTCTTGCCGGGACGCCTTTCCCTAAAGTTCCCTGATTTCAGACTTTCCCTTGTCATCATGCCTTCCCGAAAGTTCCTAAGTTACTTGACTTCAGACTTTTGGACTTTCCCTTGCTGACACGCCTTTCCCTAAAGTTCCCCGATTTTGGACTTTCGAACTTTCCCTTGCCTGCATGCCATTCCCTAGAGTTTCTTGATTTTAGACTTTTGGACTTTCCCTTGCCAGCATGCCTTTCTGTAAAGTTCCCTATTTTCAGCCTTTCCCTTGTCGGCATGCCTTTCCCTAAAGTTCCCTAAGTTCCCTATTCCCTGATTTCGAACTTTTGGACTTTCCCTTGCTAGCATGCCTTTCCCTAAAGTTCCCTAAGTTCCCAAATTTTGGACATTTGGACTTTCCCTCGCCAACATGTCTTTCCCTAAAGTTCCCTAACCTCAGCTTCTCCACCCATACATTTCTTTGGTGGACTTTTTGGGGTTTTTTTACAGCTTGTGCATCTTTCAAGTAGCTTTTTCTATGGACCTCCACCATTCAAATGTAGGGCTTCACATACCTCCTTGCATGACTTAGGAAGCCATTAATGATCCCAAGTGATGGCTTTCAAATGCCCCTCAACACTTGTGGGCCCCTCAAGGGCATGATTTTGGTACATATACATATGGTTGCTAATGCAGGGAGCATGGTTTCATGCACATAGCCATGTGAAGATAATGCAAGTAGGCAAGGGCGACCGACATACTTGTAAATGCACCTTGTTCTCCCTCCCAAAGATGATAAGGTTGTAGAAAAAAAAAAAGTGGATTGTTGTTTTGACATCCTATAATAGGCCAAGAACATTTTGAATGTAATTTTCTAGGGTAATGTATCTTCGTAGTCCTTAAGGAACAAATTTAATGTGTAGATCTAGTATCTATTTAAATGTCTCCATGAGCATTATATGAACTTTTGATGGTCTTGTTGATCCTCCTAGTCACATTTGCTGATATGAATGTTGTTCTTCACTAGTTTGTCAACTAGAAGACTATAAAACTCCTTGCAAGGCTATTGTAAGGCACCTTATCAAAGCAATATATGAAGTTTGTGTGTTTGTTCCTGGATTACTAAGGTATGTTCAATTAGATATGCTGCAATTCTATGTGCTTTTTAGCATACATTCATAGAGCCCAACTTATGCATGAGATTGCAAGGCATAGTCCTTGTTGCCATCTTCATTAAGATGTCTTCTGTTGGATTACATTCATGTCAATTTTTTTTGGTTTTGAAACATAGACTCTATTGCCCTTACTAGATAAAGGTACCCATCTGCTACATGTTCAACCTTTCATCATATCATCACATTTGAAACAACAAAATACAAATCTTTTAACAAATATAGTGTTAACAGCTCTACCAACATTGCATAATCTCAATAGTTTCTTCAAGCATTATCTTGAGTGAGATATGCATTGTTGTTCTCTTTACATCTATGTATGAGTGCATGCTTAAAGGTGAATATCATTACGGGTTAATAAGGAAATATCTTTGGGCTCCTTACATGGTTATATATCTTCTTAATAGAGATGTGAAATCCTTGTATCAACAAACCAACATATAGGTTAGATAAATAAATAAATTAAACAAATGCTAGTCATTAAATAAATGAATGTTAGTTGATTAGTTGTTGAGAGTTAGTTTGCCGTAGGGAAGTTAGTATGGGAATGCAATGTTTTATAAACATTTGCATTATACATTGAAAACCATCTTGATGAACAATAATATTATCATATGTTTCAGTGTCTATTTCTACAATGATGTAATCTCGACTTTGAGTTTTGTATGCTCTACTATTATCAATATTTATTCTATCTGGCAATGGTCAAGCACTTTAAATATGCTTCTCGTAGTCAAGGAAGGTGGTTTGATCCTTGGTTGATCATCTTTGGTCGACTTCTACGTAAAGAACTTCATATGAATAAAGCTATACATTTGTTACTCAATCTAGTACTATTGTGTTTTATGTTCATTTATGCAAGAATTAGTCTTATCAAATAAAGTATGCACTTTCATTGCCTATCATTACAAGAAGTTGGCATGCTCTTGCCCACATGCTCAACATAAGACATTTGACTGTCTCCCCCTCTATGGTCATTCTTTACTTCTTTGTCATGTCCCCATATTAATCGACTCGACTATGTACTATTCATTCAAATTAAAGATTAAATATATTTAAAATATAAATACAAATATAACACATATTAGTTATTATTATAATAAATATATGTAAATAAACATAAATACTAAATATCATTGTTATGAGTATCATCAATATGAATATATTAAATTTATTTATTACTAAAATAATTATATAAGACAAAGGGATCGGGCGACCCTAGAAAAGTCATAAAAGGGGCTCGACCACACTTAGAAGATCGCTGACACCAAATAGCATGACATAACTATTATTAACTAACAAACTATCACTTAAACAACGATCCAAGATCATAAAGGGCGTCGAATAGATGATTAGAGTTTTAATAATAACTAGGGTGGCGTCTCTTGGAATCGACGACCCTTGGAAAAGGCAATGATGGATAAACACAACCGGCCAGAGCTATAAAGAGAGGGATCACTCGGAAGTCAGGAGGGTATGACATGGCACCTCAAAGAATCATTCCATGAATAATAAATATGCAAGCAATTCAGATACAATTCATTATATCAACTCAGCATCTCACGACTGGAGGATAGATGATTCAAACACTCAGCATCTCACTACTATAGGAATTCGCAGTCAATTGACAATGCAATATATCCCATCTCAACACCGAATTATCTAAAGACAAGAATGGATCAATATTTGCCCCAGCCTATCATCATTCAGCAAGTGATTCAAATATATATATATATATATATATATATAATCTCATCTGACCTCAATGAATCAGCAAATGTCTCATGGAGTTATCTCAACATCTCATGGATTCCCATTATACATACCAATCAACAAATCATATATACACAACAATCAGCAATCATTCAAATTATCCATCGAACAGGCAGATCTATCCATTCAGCATTTGATATAATCAGAGATATTATCTATGCATTCTAATATCAGATCAGCATTCAAGCAATATATATACAGACCAATCTTAAAATCCTTGGCAACGTAAACTTGGGCTCTTTGATAAGTATGGATCAATCACATACTGTACAAACCAATCTAACAACAAATTTCACTGAGTTCACATAATACAGACCTTAACATACTGTGATGTCGAATTATGCAAGACTAAAAAGATCGACTAAGGTCCTAATGATTTTTAGAACATCACAATTGTGTTGCTTGAGGACAAGCAATCTTAAGTGGGGAGGGCTGTCATGTCCCCATATTAATCGACTCGACTATGTACTATTCATTCAAATTAAAGATTAATTATAGCTAAAATATAAATACAAATATAATACATATTAGTTATTATTATAATAAATATATGTAAATAAACATAAATATTAAATATCATTGTTATGAGTATCATCAATATGAATATAATATATTATTATCATTATATAATAATATAATATAATTTATTGAATATATATATATATATATATATAAATATGAATATATTAAATTTATTTATTACTAAAATAATTATATAAAACAAAGGGATCAGGCGACCCTAGAAAAGTCATAAAAGGAGCCCGACCACACTTAGAAGATCGTTGACACCAAACAACATGACATAACTATTATTAACTAACAAACTATTAGTTAAACAACGATCCAAGATCATAAAGGGCGTCGAATATATGATTAGAGTTTTAATAATAACTAAGGTGGCGTCTCTTGGAATCGACGACCCTTGGAAAAGGCAACGATGGATAAACACAACCGGTTAGAGCTATAAAGAGAGGGATCACTCGGAAGTCAGGAGGGTATGACATGGCACCTCAAAGAATCATTCCATGAATAATAAATATGCAAGCAATTCAGATACAATACATATCAACTCAGCATCTCACGACTAGAGGATAGACGATTCAAACACTTAGCATCTCACGACTGGAGGAATTCACAATCAATTGACAATGCAATATATCCTATCTCAACACCGAATTATCTAAAGACAAGAATGGATCAGTATCTGCCCCAGCCTATCATCATTCAGCAAGTGATTCAAATATATACATATATATATAATCTCATCTGACCTCAATGAATCGGCAAATGTCTCATGGAGTTATCTCAGCATCTCATGGATTCCCATTATACATACCAATCAGCAAATCATATATACACAGCAATCAGCAATCATTCAAATTATCCATCGAACAGGCAGATCTATCCATTTAGCATTTGATATAATCAGAGACATTATCTATACATTCTAATATCAGATCAGCATTCAAGCAATTGGAATATATATATATATATATATATATATATATATATATATATATATATATATATATATGACAACAACTGTTAGAGGATGTCAAAGATATAAGAAGGAAGTAGCATCAATACAGATCAATACATCATTGATCCAGCACTCACAACAAGCACAACATTCACTACATATATATCTGCAATATCAAGTCTATAGCATCAATCACTGATCAGCACATACATTATATATTCAACTGCAATATAAGTTGGAGTGTATCTTCAGTTTATTACAGATTCATCACTTAATCAGCAGTCTATGAAGTGCCTTCATATCTTGAGAGAAAATCGCTATCATCATCAAGGATCAATCAACAACGACAGTCCAAAGGTATTTTCTTATCATTACAAACAATGATCATATCAGCATATACCAAAAGAGTTGTGCATAAACACATACCAATAACATTGTATCTATGAGAGGCATATAAGCCTTACATTTACCCATCTAGAATGATGGTATTGCAATAGTTCCCATAGAGGAACGATATCCTAAGATGATGATTAACCTTGTGATCCATAGATCACTCATTGAGAGGACAAGCTCCTTATTGGTATGCATTCTCTAACCTTACTCATATTGTACTAGGGACAAACAAGTCATGCCACGTCCTTAATCTTATCTATTTCCCCTAGGAGGAGGGTTAAGTAAGAGAGGGTGGATTATTATGACCAATCTCGCATAGGGTAGGTGACTCTCAAGAGGATGAAGTATTACTGGGCATGTAATGAAGTCCCTTGAGCCAAGTAGTGAAGTATTGCCGGGCGTGCAATGAAGCACTTGGGCCTATACCTATGGAGATGACTTACACGGTAGGTGACTCTCAAATGGTGAAGTATGCCGGGCGAGCATGAAGCCTTTTTGAGCCAAGTGGTGAAGTATGTTGGTCGAGCATGAAACCCTTGGGCCTATGATAGTGGGGCGCGATCCTCAAGTAGTGAAGTATTGCCGGACGTGCAATGAAACTCTTGAGCCAAGAGGTGAAGTATTGCCGGGCGTGCAATGAAGCCTTTGGGTATTATTGTCCCGCACCTTAATAAACATACACCTATCCTCCACTAGGGCTAGATTAGATTAGTGACCAGGCACCATCATTCCCGAAGTACACTATGAGGCTCCATATGACTAAGTAAGAGGAAATGAGTATGAATTATATATAATTGTTCATTAATGTTCATGTTATTACTAATCCAAATTAATGTTTTGATTTTATTATTAATTTACTAATTACTAATGTTCCTTTTAAGAGGTTATATTTGTGTGCAAGGAGAAAAAATAAGAATACCCAAAAGGGGACATTACATTCTTGCTCTTCATAGCCTCTTATTTTCACCCTGTTTGTAATGTCCCCTTTCTAGTGGAAACACTTAAACCTGAATCTGCATTCAAAATGATTCTCAAGGAGACATTAGTAACATTAGAGATCAATAAACTTCGGTGATAAGATCAAAGATAATATAAGTTTTCCATTCTTATCAAAGGATTATTCATTTCCTTCTTGTCATTCGCTATCGATGACCATTCTATAATATATTCTATAAGTACATTAGGGAGAATATTAAACATAGTTTAGATTCATACTCTCCCCTCTTATTATTCATCAAGGAATTAGGATCTTACATGCTAGGGCGCGTGGACCATTCTTGGACCCAACTTAAGATACTTAGTTCCTAGCCCTTGGGGTCTACACACGGAGTCCCGGATCCAGCTTGGGAACTATGTTCCAGCCATTGGGATCAATACGAGATCTCCGAACCCAGCATCGGGAACTTAGTCCCTAGCCCTTGGGGTCTATGCACCGGAAGTGGAGTTACTCCGCCTTTCCCTACAATACCTATGGTTCCTCATTGGATGAAATAATAAGGACTACAGAGATATGATCTTTATTTCAATATTCCCTTGTACTTATTATCATCATGATGCATGAATTAAAGACATTCAACTTGCAAATTGAAATACCGTCATCGGTACCCTTGTTTGTACAATTGTTCATCATTGTTAGATCCTAAGTCTAAATATGAATATTAGTTCAATAAGTTACATGGTTTTTATGATATGACTGACATGAATATAGATCTTGTTCTAGATTATACATACTATATACATGTAAGACATTTCATTTGAATTGCAATATATCACATGGTTTTGTATCAACTATAAGATGACATTATGTGTGTGTGTATATATCTATATATATATATATATCATTTGAATTCTTTATATTTAAATTACATCTTTTAATCACTAATTATATAAACAGTATCAAGATATTTTTACCTTAGAGATTTCTGAAATTCCCTTAAGGTACTGCTGTACCTTCGTTGTACCTGCAATGTACTGTCTTTATTTCTGCTGCACCGTAGATATCTCCTTAATCCGCTGTCCCTCCTGTTCTCTTACTATTTCCATGTATGTGAGATGACCGATTAATATTTATATGTTTTGAGGGGTTGCTTTTATCCAAAGGGTGCCAGCGATTCCTTAAAGATATTCGCTGCCCCCCTTTATTTGCTTAAACCTGCTTTGTTATGGGGATCGGCGTCTCCTTTGTGAGGCCCGATTCTCATATTTATTGGGTCTTAAATGATTTAAGTATTATTTAAACATATACACTATTATATATATTCTTATCATATGTATTAAATATTATTATATTATGTTTATATATTATAATAATATAATATTATTATATTATATATATATTATTATTATAATATGTTCTACATTTATATTAATATCTTATGATAACAATTAGTTCTAAGTTTACATTTATATACTATATATTTATCTATATATTATGGTAATATATATGTATATATAATGTATTATTATTATATTATATATATTGTTATATATATTTAAGGTATGAATAATTTTCATAATATGAATGTATAGGAATACATGTAAATCATCAGTAAGTCTTGGAGTCACAAAGTCATACTCAAATATGTGATTCTTAATATATAATGTAGTGCAAATATAGGGGATATGACAGTCCCCCCTACTCAAGATTGCTTGTCCTCAAGCAATTTGAGATTTGGATGATTGAAATATTTCTTTCTTCCTTTGCGAGAGACAACCTTTGGAGGACCATCAGGTCAACCTTGTAAAGTGACCTCTTTTCCTTCATGTTGAAAATGGATTTTTAAGTTAGGAAGGTCGAACTGAAAACATCCCAATGAATATATCCAAGGGGTGCCTAGTATTACATCGTTATCTAGGGGTACTAAATAGAAGTTTTCTTGAATAGTATGTTTCCTTAGGACCATTACAAGTTGGGGAACCATCTTAGTACACGAAACTAATGCTCCTGTGGCAGTAGCTACTGAAAAACCCTTGAAGTCCTGGGTTTGTATATTTCTTCTTTTTTACTAACTTCTTAGCAATGAAGTTGTGGGATGCCCCACTATCTATTAGAGTGATAACTTTTTGTCCTTTGATATTGCCTTTGATGCGGAAAGGATGAGGCTTGGAAGTTTGGGTGATTGTGGCCAAGGTCACATGCTCATCCTCTTCTATTTTTGTCTTTTTGACGATCTTTTCTTCGGTTTTTTCATCACGAGTAACCTCGATCCTTTGGGCTCGACCTTTCTTGGCACATTTATGTCCTGGTTTCCATTTTTCCTTGCATCTAAAAAATAGGTTTTCCTTATTGCGGCAGCTATGCCCCTGTTCCCAAGGTTCTTGACATTTGAAACACAGGTTCTTTTCTCTAAGTTCTCCTTTGGAGGGCTTATTTTCTTCATTCTTTTTGTGATGGGTTTTGGTATGCTCATGCGTGCTTTTGATAGTTGAAGTTGATGATTCCAAATTCAAGGCTTTTTCTATGGCATCATCTAGAGTGGTGGGGTTATGAGCTTTTACCATTCCCCTTAGGGGATCCTTTAACCCTTCTACAAAGAGATAGGTTAACCTATCTTCATCAATTCTAGTGACTTTGATTGAGATCCTTTGAAATTCCGTTATATAATCTTCTACCGTTCCCTGTTGTTTCAATTGAGTCAATCTCTTGAAGTTTTCTTGAGGGTGTTCCTTCTCAAACCTCTTGATTAGTTTTTGTGAAAATTCTTCATAGGTAGTTATCTTATTATGTCCTTGGGTGTGTTCCCCATGATGCCACCACTCGTAGGCCATTCCTTCTAAGTGAAGGATAGCAAATTTTATGGCATCCTCCTCTGTCATTGGGCTTAAGGAGAAATAAGTTTTTAATTTTTTAAGCCATGCATGGGCTGATATTTTATTTGTCTCGTTAAAGTTTGGGAGGGATATTTTGTTTACTTTATGCTTTAGGTCTCTATTTGGAGGTCTCCTTTCCTTTCTAGGTACCTCATGTCTTTTAGCTTCGCAGAAATCTCTAAAGTTAACAAGATTCCTAATGTCGGGGTCAAGATTTGCATAAGCCCTAGCAATTTCTTCCATGCTTTGTGCGGATGGTTCATTTTCTTCTTCATTTCTAGGTGGTTCTTCCCTAGGTAAGGAGGGCCTGGGAACCTTGAGGCTAGGAGATCCCTTGTTATTTTTGGAGATATTAGGCCCAGTGTCTCCCCCATTTATGGGATGGATTTTTAGGCTATCAATGGCATTGCCCATGTTTTCAAAGGCTTGTATGAGTTTTTCATTTTGGTTAGAGAGGGCTTGATTTGTATGTTCCATGAAAGTTTTCATTTGATTTACCAATTCTTCATTCATGTTGGTGTGATTTCCTCTTCTTTGATAGCTTTGCATTGTCAATCTTTCACAGGATGGCAGGATGATTGCTTTGATATCACTTGTAATGTCCCCTTTCTAGTGGAAACACTTAAACCTGAATCTGCATTCAAAATGATTCTCAAGGAGACATTAGTAACATTAGAGATCAATAAACTTCAGTGATAAGATCAAAGATAATATAAGTTTTCCATTCTTATCAAAGGATTATTCATTTCCTTCTTGTCATTCACTATCGATGACTATTCTATAATATATTCCATAAGTACATTAGGGAGAATATTAAACATAGTTTAGATTCATACTCTCCCCTCTTATTATTATTCATCAAGGAATTAGGATCTTACATGCTAGGGCGCGTGGACCATTCCTGGACTCAGCTTAAGAAACTTAGTTCCTAGCCCTTGGGGTCTACGCACGGAGTCTCGGATCCAGCTTGGGAACTGTCCCAGCCATTGGGATCAATACGAGATCTCCGGACCCAACATCGAGAACTTAGTCCCTAGCCCTTGGGGTCTACGCACCGGAAATGGAATTACTCCGCCTTTCCCTACAATACCTATGGTTCCTCATTGGATGAAATAATAAGGGCTATGGAGATATGATCTTTATTTCAATATTCCCTTGTACTTATTATCATCATGATGCATGAATTAAAGACATTCAACTTGCAAATCGAAATACCGTCATTGGTACCCTTGTTTGTACAATTGTTCATCATTGTTAGATCCTAAGTCTAAATATGAATATTAGTTCAATAAGTTACATGGTTTTTATGATATGACCGACATGAATATAGATCTTGTTCTAGATTATACATACTATATACATGTAAGACATTTCATTTGAATTGCAATATATCACATGGTTTTGTATCAACTATAAGATGACATTATGTGTGTGTGTGTATATATATATATCATTTGAATTCTTTATATTTAAATTACATCTTTTAATCACTGATTATATAAACAGTATCAAGATATTTCTTACCTTAGACATTTCTGAAATTCCCTTAAGGTACTGCTATACCTTCGTTGTACCTACAATGTACTGTCTTTATTTCTGCTACACCGTAGATACGTAACAAACAACCCCCAAATTTTTTCAAAATATTGAACAATGATAACCAATGTTAGCACAACCAAATAGCCTCCACACTTTTGATCACCAAGATCCCAACTGGGCGAGGTGACAGCATAATGTGCTTTGGCTTTCAATCTAAAAACATTGTGCAACCATTAAATACAATTCATTTGCTCAGCAGGCATCCACAATGCAGTGGGGATTCACCACTTTTCAGTGGGTATGAGTGCAAGAATGAAATTTACAAATCATCCACTTATTCAGTGGGTAGAAACATGAAAGGAGTAAATCCAATTTGCCCACACTGGCGGTAAACCATCCAGGGGTTATTTGTGTTTTTGCAACATAAAGAATGATATCAATGAGGACTAATTGCAAACTACTCAAAGAAACCCAACTTGATCATCATATCAACATCTTCTAAATTCTAAGCACCAAAATGATAATCTGCACAAGCCATTAGTATCCCTATCCATATGATAAAAAGGTTGTTCACAAATGTATCATGCATATGATTTCTGCAAAATTAGACTACGTCACCAATCAGACCCTGTAACGGTAGTTCTGCTGCCCTGTAGCTGTTCACCTTCATATTCATGCATATAAATAACGGAGACTCACTGCAACCTTCCACATAACAGACTGATTTTTACCAAATATCAGCACAGAACATAAGCAACTAAGAAAAGAACTGGTCTGATCACAGAAGCCCCTGCCTCTGTCAGGTCTGTACAGTCCTGAAGGGAAATTTCCAATTACACTTCCAAACACATTGAATCTACCCAGAATTGCATAGTAAATAGAGAGATGTGGTTGCCCATTCAATCAATAGTTAGCCAAGCTTCATAAACTTCAATAAAACAAGAAATCCAAATGCTGGTAAAGAATGTACAAAAATCAGTCTATGCCTACAGTACGGACGGCCCTGGTAATTACAATGTTTCACAAGAAAATCATTAAACCAGAAAATTACTAGCCATTGCCTTCCAAAACATTAAGATTCCTTATACATCATCATTGGAATCAATAGATAGAACAAGAGTAAGCGATCTGCATAAGAGAGTAAGCTTCCCTCATTCAGGCTGTACGGCCCAGTAGGGCTCAGTCCCTCCAAAACTCAAAATAAACAACTCAGATCTTTATAGAAAAAACCTGCACATAGGCGTCCATACAAGATTTAGCAAACAAAATATTATAAAGAACAAACTGATTTCCATTAGTCCACAAAATAAGTCAACATCCTCTTGTTGGTATGGCCAAGAGATGTACAGCAGCTAGGAAACTTCATTTATTATTTCACTTCTGAAATCTGAGACATTACTCCTCAAAAATAGTTCAAATCTCATACAATCTTGACAAAAAACAAATCAAACAACCATTCCAAAAAACTCCATGAAAGTGCACATGATTTCTGTGTGAAATCACCCAACCTCAAGAGGGTTTTCGTCCTCAAGAGAATATGGAAGAACTCACAAGTTCAATCCATTTGCAAAACAAAATCAATTTCAAAACATAACATAACCCCTCAAATGAGCTCTCATCTCTTATTTATAACATTTTGAGAAGAATATAATATTATTTCTTTTTTTATCTCTTCATATTTCTTCTCACAAAAAGGCCTTTTTTGAAATAATAATAAAATATCAAGTGTGAGGCCCCCTTTTTAAGTGTCTATCATTTAGAACACTTAAAAACCTTTTTAACGAGCTATAACACTTAGGTACCTTTTAATTATTTTCACCCTTAGGAAACTACAGTGAAAATAATAATTAAATAGCTCGTTAAATCACTTGGCTTTATGGAAAATCCCAAACTTAGGCGAACTGCAAAATAAATCATACCACTACCTTCTATGATGTTTGGGATGAAGAACGATGTCATCTGGATGACTTACTATAAATAGACGGTTCCTCCAAGAATCTTGTAGAGCAAACTGGAAGCCCGATCCAATTTCTAAAAGCATCACTGTCACCTTGGACATCCATTGAGCTCAATGCCAAAGAGAATTAATCCATTATCCAGAAGAAAACCCATTATTTAATTAATATTACACTAAGTTGCAATAATTAAATATAACCTTAGGCAACCTTAGTGAAATATTAATTAATTATCAGAATTTTAATCCCAAGCCGAAATAAGCACTAGAAATGCACTGATAAATAACTTCGACCAATCCCTGATGAAATGAAGACTTGAGACACACACAACTGCGCTGTAGATAGAACCACGACCACTCCAAGAACTTTGGAATTCTTCCAACATGCCGAATAGCCTTAACAAGACTACAAACAAGCAAAATGCACATAATAATCAATGTGCCAAAAATGGAACATTACAAGATATCTCCTTAATTTGCTGTCCCTCCTGTTCTCTTCCTATTTCCATGTATGTGAGATGACCGATTAATATTTATATGTTTTGAGGGGTTGCTTTTATCCAAAGGCTGCCAATGATTCCTTAAAGATATTCGCTGCCCCCCTTTATTTGCTTAAACCTGCTTTGTTATCGGGATCGGCGTCTCCTTTGTGAGGTCTGATTCTCATATTTATTTGGTCTTAAATGATTTAAGTATTATTTAAACATATACACTATTATATATATTCTTATCATATGTATTAAATATTATTATATTATATATATATTATTATTATAATATGTTCTATATTTATAGAAATATCTTATTATAATAATTAGTTCTAAGTTTACATTTATATACTATATATTTATCTATATATTATGGTAATATATATGTATATATAATGTATTATTATTATATTATATATATTGTCATATATATTTAAGGTATGAATAATTTTCATAATATGAATGTATAGGAATACATGTAAATCATTAGTAAGTCTTGGAGTCGCAAAGTCATACTCAAATATGTGATTCTTAATATATAATGTAGTGCAAATATAGGGGATATGACACTGTTGCCCCAATTTTGATCTTTGTCCTTGTACAACTCAAACTTGGTCCATTTGGATTTTCTTCTCTTGCCTTGATGTTATGTCTCTAAAGTGTAAGTCCTTTTCCTCTTTCTCGGCAAAATCATCATTTCTCGAACCTTAAGTTTTAGTGTATTCCATTTTAACTTTCTTTGTTATTGACATTTTTGTACTTTCCCGAACTCGATCTTTCTTCCTACCTTATTGGAGAAATCTCTCGTTGGCGAACCTTGTTGGAAAAGTCTTAAGGTCACGAACTTTATTGTAAAAGATTTAGGTTCGCAAACCCTCTAGTTCCCCGATAACTTTTCTTCGGTTATTGTCTTGTTATTCTTTTGCCAAGTGAGTCTCCCTCATCGGCTTTTCTCGTCTTTCACGAACTTAACTTATGTTGTCATTATTCACTCTTATTTCTTGAGTTCTTGATTTTGCCGATAACCCGATGTCTGTAATTGTTTTCTGTTAAGTTCCTATTGCCAATAAAAGGGAAGTCTTGTTTGCTGTGGCCTTTATTTGAAAGTTCATGAAAGAAAAGTTTTCGCCGACTATTGTTATAAACTTTGAGCTCTTCCAAAGTATATCGGAGAATCCCTTGGTTTGCAAACTCTTAAGATTGCCGATAAAGTGATAAACATACACAACCGGAAGGAGATCCACTTCGCGAAATTAACATTTCGCCGATATGTAAACACAAAGGTTTGAGATTTTGGTTCACGAAGTTGAGAGTATACCGATGATTAGGTTTGGCGATTGCCATTTTTGCCAACAAAGTATCTCAAGTAAAAAGGGTGGTTCGTGAAAAGTTAAGATACCCAATAAAGTGTTTTGGTATAATGAGCTGTGAAAGTATTTATTACAAGGGAGCATTTAATGAAACCCCCATCCAATCCATTTAACTTATAAAGTAAACATTTCTTAAGGCATAATTCATTTGTTGTTTGGAACATGATTTTGAACCCCGATTATAGTTTATTAGCTTCTTCCTCTCCACAGGTGTCGCGGTTAAGGTGAGTACACTGCCATCTTCTCCTTCTCAGTTTGAAATAGTGCTAGCATTGGTGGAAGGACTTTACATTGCAATTTTCCATCTTTCATGACTTGCAAAATCCCACTTCCTCCAACCGTTAACCGTAACCCTCTCTCGTCAAACGTAAATCCTTTGGTCCTAGTCACTATCAACAGCTCCATAGACTGTTTACTTGGGTTCGTCAAAATGAAATATAAATATGAAGGGCTCGACATCTCCTTCATAATTGAAACAAACTTTTGGGGGCTAAGGACACAGATATGGGTCATATTGATCTTAAAGAATTCTGGGTAAGGATGAACGCCAACCCAAGGACACCCATAGCTTAGAAAATCTTGGATAGTGGTTTGGTGCATGCTGGTGGTTTCCCTCCAACAGTTCAGTGCACAGATTTAATTATGGTTTGCATTCACAATTACCATGCTGAATCCCGTGAAATTAGGATTGCCAGTGGTAAAACAATTTTACATATAAATGTTGATACCATCAACGATAGACTTGGATTACAAGTGAGAGATGAATATGCTAATGTTTCACAACAAACGGGTTGGAGTTTCTTCATTGATGGCAAAAAGATGTGTAAGGACGCCATTGCTACCACATGGCTCAAGAAAGAAAAGAAAGGGGGGTCACAGCTACCTAAAAACTTAGTTAGAGCCCTGTTCAAAGATGATATTTTAGACATTATCACACTGTTACATAGGGTGGTTGGGAGTGAAGATTCGAATGAATTTGCTCAGTGGATGTGCCAGTTCATACTGGTCATTTGTACAGGGAAACAATATATAGATTGGTCTCAAAAATAATTAATGAGCATTTGCATGATCAATTAGTAAGCTTTTAAAAGAGGGGCAATAAGTTCAATATGTGTTCCTACTTGATTTATTTGCTAGCCACCACTCAACAGGTTTGGCTGGGGTTGAATATTGTCGGCCCAATGACTCAAGATACCCAGGTTTACGACTATTTCCCTCAATTACAAGAGGAGTATGGCAACAAAGACCACAGGAGAGTCAATGATGCTTTCCTTATGTTGATGGTGAGAAGAATCTGAGGATCCTGAAGTTAGAATCTCAACAGAGGCAACAAATTGGATAATGCAGTTTGGGAGCTACTTCATTCAGTTTGATAAGTTCACATACCTCAGAATAGGTGGTTTTGAGTTTCCTCCTTTGAAGCTACCTAGGTATGCTTTTGATTATCTTGTGTTCCTAGAAGTATGTAGGTAGGCATCTCTTGCAAGTAAGAGATATCATGATTCCAAGAAAAGGGAATACCCTTTCCCTTTGCGATTGACTCATTATACTTGTACCAAACCAGAAAATGCCAAGAATGTGGATAGACTTCTTGCTAAGTTTCACTTATCATCATATAGCTCCAGAAGTTTCTTTGACAATAAGGATTTTGTGAAGAATAAACCTTTATTTCCCCATGCCATGAGAACATTGGCCTCATTTGGAAGATTTTTGGGCTGACTATGTCGATGAGTATGAAGTGAGGAGAAGAGATTGGTCAAGATTGACCCTAGACCAAATGAGAATCTTCAAGCTTCGTTGGGATCTTCCACACTTGGTGGATGATTATGCTGATTTGATTGACCTTGCTTTTTCTGTTGAAAGCACTAAACCCCTGCCTGAGATAGATTGGACTATAAATGAAATTACAAATTTTAATGCTAGATCTTATTTTGTGATGAATAAAAGTCAACAGTGGCTAAGATCTAAGATGAATGGTCATGGTGGAGGTTCTCCTTCACACAAGGAGCAAATCATGGGGGAACAACAGGTTTCTGCAGGCACTTCCAACCCAAGTACACCTATCACTACCCACACTACAAGTTCACAATCTCTAGTCAGGGATGGGAGTGATGGTGGAGATGATTCCAAGAAGAATGTTGATTTGAAAGGACAGTGTGAAGGGGACAATGAACCCCCTAGGAGAAAACTTAAGACCAAGAGGTGTTTGAATCCTCATGCTAATAAATTGTCAGAGCAGAAATAGATGTTACAGGATGAAGAGGATAGGGAGACAACACCCTCTCCAACCCAAGATATAACTCCTCTATCCTTTACACAAACTTCTCCACCTGTTTTTCATGATGGAGTGTCTCAAACTCCCTCATCTTCTCAGCAACAACAAAGAGTAACTGGCAATCCTGAACAGACAATATACCTCATGTTTCTACTGATGACTGTTCAATTCTATCAATTCCTGCCTGGTTGGACAGAGGTCAGCAACAAAAGAAGATATTCTAAAATTATAAACACAGAGTTTGATGCAGTTGCAAGGCTCCTAAAGCTAGTCGACTCCTAAGAAAGCTAAAAGGATGTCCAGACTCATGGTTGACCCCATAACCAAACACCAATATGTGGAGATTGCAGAACCAATGGTAGAAAAAGAAGAGAGGGATGTTTCTATTGATGACTTTCATGTTAGCAAAGTGGACTTGGGACCTCCTTCTGTTCAAGGGGATATACACAACTCTAAGCTATCTGTGGAAATTTTGGCTACCAGGTTGGAAAAGAGGGAAAGGGAGAATGAACTTTTGGAAGATCAGGTGAAATCTTGACCACGTACATCAGGTCCATTGTTGATACTACATCCCAACCTCTAGATGTTGCCACATACACCCCTGCAAAGACCCCTCCTAAAGGTGTGAGTACAGAGGTGATAGATCAAATAAATACAAATTTTTGGGTAAAGCAGTGGAAGAATGGGTGGAGAAACTCACTATGGATGGATTGCTTTCTATTCATGAAACCATTCTTTTGTATACCAAACTATCTAACAAGCAAATTGAGATTTTGGCTAATTTGAAGACTATCAAGAAAGAGGAGACTATGTTGAATGTGGCTAAGAATGGGCTGATGGGAATGGTGAAAATTGATTCCAGCGTCTTGGTCTCAGAACAGATCATGTATAAGCCAGAAGAAAATGAGTCTGTCAAATGGCTAAACTCAGTTGATTGGAAATTGACAATGGTAAAATAGTGCCTGACAGACTTAAAGAATGTAGCTAAAACCAAGAAATCTTACTTGCTGGATCTTAGGAGCTCTTGTCTTTCTTTGAGAGTTGACATTTTTTATGAAACTAAGACCAATTTGTTACATGTTGCCGTTGTCAAGTAGGCTTTTAAGGACATGTTGGTTGAAGAATTGAGGGCCAAAGAGGATTCAACTAGCAATCCCATGGAGAAACTAAATAATATGGCTGCCTATCTCCTGAATTTCAAGAAGGATATACTGGAGATGCACAAGAAGTATGAAGATGCTAGCAACATCTTACAAATGTGGAGAACAAGGTTGATGATCACCAGCATTCCGAATGCTAAGGCCATTATCCCAATTCTGAACAAGTTTAAGGTCTTCAAAGCCAAATTAGATGCTTCACAGAGGTCCGGAGATCAAACAGAGAAAGATGGCACTGGTGAACAGATACTCCAGGAGGAGTGTGCAGGATATGATGCAGGAGAGGGCGAGGACAAAGAAGTTTCTTCTTAAAATTTCTTTAAGCTTTTCACATTTTCTTGAGATCTATGTTAAAACTTATAGGGACTATGTCTCTTTGTTATTCAAGAAATTTTATTGTATTTAAATTGTTAGTTGTGAGAGACAGTTACATGGGAAAAATTAGTTCCTAACTCTTTTACTATAAAATGAATGAGTAAAAGAGAGTTCGGGTCTTTTGGTGAAATTGCTTTCATGAATAGATCATTTTGTATACAATATTCATAATTTTTGGAAGAAAGGGGGATATTTATACAGGCTATGTGATTTTCTTTTGGAGGTAGAGTATTATGCTCTGGCCTACTTATTCATACAAGAGAAAGGTTGATATTGGGTCAATTATATCTATGTATTGTCATTGCTTCTTATGTTGGATTTACGACATTTTGAGTATAAGAAATTACATCTCTCCTACATGAAATATTGATAACCTGCGTCAAGTTTAGATGCTGCCATTTTATGTGTCTTCATTCTTACGTCTGAATTTGATGCAATAAATGGTATTTCAGTCATTGATTGTGCAATCATTTGTCCTTCTTAGTCTTACATCCGGGCATAATCTGGTGATTTTATTTTTGTATGTTGTATTTGGTCTTGCTTGCAGTGCATTGGGCATTTGGGGGGAATTAATTTATTTGTTTTAGATTTTCAAAAACACCTTTACTGCTTTCAAGCAAAAAGCGTACTCATAAAAACTCAAAATTTCACCATACAAAGGGAGCTGCCCCTTTTCAAATGCAGAGAACAATTGCAAAAGCCATTTACAATTCATTCAGTTGTTAGTGGGTTTGTCATCATTTAATTGGGCCAAATATAGAGTCTAGTGACAAAATTTGCTCACTAACACACCCAAGGCTCCAAGTATGGGTGCTTATTGTATTGCACTAGACCTTCCTAGGATAAGGAAGTGTGAAGATGCTTGAGACGCCCAGATTACCCTCTCCATGGATGACTCGAAAACTATCCACATAGAGAAACAAATAGTTCTAATAAGCTGTATATTCTTCCTTTTGATCATAGATGGTTTGGATTCCTTTTGTAAGGGCCAAAATATCTTTTCCCATGCTCCATACTGACCCTTCCTCTTGGCAAAGGGTCTCTTTCTCATTTGACTTACCAAGGGCATGATAGTAGATGAAGGCAACATCTCAAGAATCCACTCTTGGACCACAATTTCCCCCACCCATGCCTTCAACTTGTCCATATAATTGACTACAATGGAAGCTTGAGACCTTGAGACACGTGTTTGCTAAACTTTGTTGACACAAAATTTTCTTAGTAAACTTGAGAGAAGCCAGATCAGAAACAAGAAAGGTACCTCCATAAAGGGAATCTCTTCCCTTTCCTCCTTGCAACAACTTCATTTTACCTATTTCCCCTGCTTATGCTCTACCTTGAAAATAGAGAGCCAAAAAACAAAATTCAAAAAGCAGCTCAAACAATGCTTGCAAGCAATCCTCCTAGCTAAAAAGTTGATAAAGGCTACTAGTAGGAGACCTCCACACATCTTGAGGTGTGACCACCACCGCATAGCTTCGCTTCTCATTTTCATGGCAAGGGCAAGAGCCCGTAGTAGGGTAGCTCGACTGTTCCAAAGTCACCCACCAGAAGAACACGCTTTAGCCGCCGAAGAGGAGAGGAAGTCCTTTCTCAGCATGTTCCACAGCCTAGAAGCCCTAGAAACTAGCGTGATGCAAATGCCTTCCTCGAAGGCATCTTCTTTGACTGCGATACAATCCACTACACCTCTAGCCATAGCTCCAAAAGAGTTTCCTCTGCATCCTTCTTGAAAGGAAGACGCCACTCATCTAGATCAGAAACATCATCCTCATCTCCCTCTTCATCATCTCCTTCCAGGTTGGAACCACTCTCGTCCTACAAGAAACTTGAAAACTTGCCTCCGCTCACTTTCCCAGTCATCGTGCCCTTGAAAACCCGCCTCCTAGTTGATAACTACAATCACAAGGTAATCCACACTCCTATTTCCTTCCTTGAAACAATGGACAAAGAGCAACTCCTCAAGCTTTCTGCACATAATGTAAGCCTTTGAAATCCCATTATTTACTTTCCAATTTGCAATTGATCCCTTACTAAGACCCAAAATGATGATCTGAGAATCTCCTTCTACTATCAAGCACCTAGCACTTGATAAAAGAGTCAACTTCAGACCTTCCAACAAAAGCCTCCATTTTGCCTCATTATTTGATTTAGTTCCCAAAAAATAAGAATTGCCATTAATAAACTGACTAGCAGCAGCATCCCTTAGAAGGAAGCCAGCATCGACAGGGCCCATATTCTTAGAAGCACCATCAAAATTCAGCTTCACAAACCCATCTGAGAACTTCTTTCAAGAAACTTAAGACCTTTCTTTCTTTTTCTCAATTACCCCATTAATAGAGCCTAGCTGCCCTTGTTTTAATCATAGTACTTATTAGTATTTGTCAAAGGAAGATATGGTAGCAATTGATTTGCTCCAGTTTTTAATTAATTAGCACAACATAAACCAATCAAAATCATTCTTCTCAATTTTCATAATGTTTTAAACTGATTCCTATAAATCTAAATCATAATTAGTCATTGCTTTTCCCTATTAATTTTTGCGGCTGGGATGTAAGGAATCTATTTCATCAACATCCTTGGGATCGAAGTTTGAACCTAGCTCCAATTGCACTCTACAAGGGGAAAATTATTTGTGAAAGTGACCTTGGGATTGAAATCAGCCTTAACTGCATCTAATATAAAGAATCCATTTCATCAAAGTCACCTGGGAACTGAACTCAACCCTAACATACTCTACTTAAATCCATTCAGTTATAATCAAGGATAGAACCCAACTCTCTTTATATATTAATATTATAATATATAAAAAATTCTAAAATTTCTTCAGAACATAGTTTATGTATAAATTAAATGTATTTTTAAAGTCACTACCAAAAAGAACACCAATTTAGTGGACACATTTGACATATATAGAAAATTGTGCATTATTCATATTCCTTCCCCTATACATAAAACCTGCTAACAAACCATAATAAATCTTGCGGATAGGGGAAGCTTTTTAAGCCTTAAAAATCAGTTAACCAAATGACAAGATATTTGAGGTTTTCAATCTTTAAAAAAGATAGTATCACCTTCACATCTAATTCTGTGCTGAAGTTACACTTAAAAAACTGACCTGTAGTTAAATTCTCTCCTAATATTAGATGCAGCAGAAAAACTCACTCCTTTTCAAATCCTTGCACAACCCACCCTCATGCAATTTTGCCCTGTTAAGTAGTTCCTCCATTTACTTTTCCAATATATATTTCCCACACTCTTGTTTTACTCAGTTACAGTTTGAAGTGCTCGTACTTCTTTCCCCTTATAATCGTAACAGCTATTTGGCATTACTCGATTCCAATTCAAATTGTAGATTCAATCAACTGATATGTTTTCTGAATGTGGCCATAATTTTGCTGAATGTTGCATGGTAGTAATGAATTATTTCTGTCTTGTTTGTTCTCTCTTATCCTATCTTTAAAAATTCTGAATGTGCTTAGTTAGAGCTCCAGATTAGTTTAATCACACTCTAAATTGCAGTATAAATACACAACTTCACAGAAATCACAATGTGTTTAACGGTTTAATACCCAACTTCATATGAGTCACAGTTTCTTTTTGCTCTGTTTTTGGATTTCTGTGTCTACACAGTGAAATACCCAACTTCATATAAATCACAATTTCTTTTTGTTCTGTTTTCTAGTTTGTCTGTTTACACAGTAAAATACCCCTTCATATATATCCCAGTCTCTTTTTGTTTTGCTTAGTTGTATTTGAATTTCATCAGAATGGCTGCTGCAAGATACTTTGGATTGTTTCTCTCCATATTCTTTGGGTCAATGCACTGCATATGCTGCAATCCTCCCAAATTATACACAGACATTATTCCACAGCAGATGGCACTTCATACCTATCGTTACACTCTGGGTACTTCTGACAATGAGCATGGAAAGAAGAGGTATATTGACATTATCATCATGATGACCATTTAATTCCCATTGATGAGAGTGAATGCAGTTGTCCCCAACCTCCAAGGAGATCATATCTAGAAAATGGAAAGATCTCTACTGCTGAGCAGGAATTCAACTGGGCTATGCTGTGTAAGAGGATGAGATTCCACTGCATGATGCTAGACTGGACTAAGATTTGCTACATGGTACTGCTGAATACACTAACTTGGTGTATTTAATGCTCTGGATGTGGATAATCTGGTCCGGAGTTTCAGAAAAACAGCAGGCCTTCCTACTCCTGGGAGTCCTTATGGTGCGACCATCCGATATGAGTTTATAGGAACTCCATTAGAAGGGAAGTCACACCTACCATTGGTAGCAACTTTGGGAGAGAGGCCATGCTGATGCAAGCACCTTCCATTGACTGTAACCACTCCAAATTGTGCCTTGGCCTTTCCTTCGCTGAATGCAGGGAGTAAATATGGTTACAATACACATCTAATACAGATAGGGGTTTCTTCTCTGCATGTTTCACCATCCCCTTATAGGGCAGACTGGTTGTAAGATTGTGCTCAATGCAGGCTGCTTCCTCAAACCTTATCTAATTAAACAGGTCACTGCAGCCAGTGGACACACCATTGTTTGTCAATTAGTAATAGCATCAATGTCTTATTAATGGTTGCCACTAAAAAATGGAAAGTGCCACAAGTTTTGGACTACTCACTGCCAATAGGGTCGATTAGGCTGTAAGACTAATAGTCATGATTCCTGAAAACCTAGCATGATAAATTAACCATCGACTTGTGGATGCTTATTGAATGTAAAAAAAAGAATATATTTAAAGATAAGAATGAAGGTAACCAGCTGTCACGGTCCCTGTATTAATGACTGTCAGTCAATTATGTTGATTTCAGCAATTCTAGTTGTTATTGATTTTTATTGTCATTTTCTTGATGTCCATGTAAAGGGACAATAGGGCTTCACACTTTTAACCAATGACAATGCATATAATTTGATTTCTTCTTGTTTCCTGCTAAAAAATGAGTACATTCACCTTTGAAAACATTGAACATCAGCATTCAACAAAAAAATTAAAAATTCCTACTGGCTAAGAGGTACAGTTTTTAAATGTGACTTAGCAAAAACTGATTGCTATAGTTCCATTTGCCTACAGCAGGAATTGATAAGGATAAGTGTTTGTGGAGAGGGTGCAATGGGTATAATGGTTACCATTACATAAGTCCCCCCTTACCAAGCTCTAACTTTAGCTCTAGAACAGCACACACGTATGAATAAACTGAAAAACTGACTTGTTAAGTGATGGCTAGATTTAAATAATAAAGATTCTGGTAATAAAATTAAACAAATGTTTTCTAGGCATACACTTTCCAAACTATCATGATAAGGTGTAAAATGTAAGGCACCTGAGGTGTCCTGGTTATATTCACATGAGAGCCAAGCCATGTTTTGCACCATGATAACGAATGATATGGAACCTGTGCCAATCACAAAATTTGTATTGCAACTTCTAAAAATTAATTACTTAGTAAAGAGAAAAAACTTTAAAACCTGAACAGCCAATTCTCCCTGGTATATAAGGAAAGTTAAATATTAATCCATGTTGTGCAATAGTCACAAGGAAATAAATCTTGCATTCAAGTGTAGAATACTGAACGTACAGTTTGGTCTCCACTTGTGTCTGTAGGATTTCCATGCACAGGATTTCCCGATCTGTCAAGCCACAATATGTCAAGGAAGAAAAGGGACTGCACGATTCCCAAACATATATGAAATAAAATATTGGTATAAACATCATCTTCTTGATAGAAAAATATGCCATTATTTAAAAAGGAATCTCAAAAAGACAACACTACATAGTGTAGAAATCACGCATGCCCATAAAGTCAAGTAGTTAAGCAATATAGATGCTTCCAAGGGATGTAATGACATGTGGGAAGAGGTAAGAACTAGATTAGGCTATAGGACAAAGGGCCTTTACAAAGAGCAACTCTCAAATGGATTTGGTGCCTAAATGTCTTAATGGATTAAAAGCTTCCAAAATCCTTATTAACTACAAAAAGTTCACCTCACTCGAAATCAATTTTCTTTCTTAAGGGTTGTTGCCATCCATAGGTTCATCAAGTTGTTCCTAAAAGGCAATCCTTTTAAAAATATGGGGCTAAAGTCTATATTACCATGACAAGAAAGGAAGAGAAAAATCCAACTTGTTGCTAACTACAATAGTCCTAAAAACACAGTACGGATGGAGACTATTTGAAGAGTAAGTTCAACCACAAACATCAATTGAGCACAAGATGCTGGGCCCTTAATATTTCTTCTCAATCCTATATATTCCTCTTGAGTAAAATTAAACATGTTCTCTATTAAACAAAATCATTTCCATGCAGATGAGGGCTAAAGAAAAGAAATAAATTATATTAAAGTCCATGACTGACTAAAGTAAGGCAATGGGACTTGAGGAACATCTGGTTACAATAGACAAGTATAGGGTAAAATGAAATCTAGTAGCTTAAGAGGTAACTAAGAACTAAAATGCTGAAACAATGAAACAAAGAAAGCAAAGATAGAATTGGTTAACCAAAAGCGGGTGAAACTTAAACCTTGGCAATGGCAGACACATACAAATGTTAATTAAAATAGCCATGTCAGTAGATTAAGACCAAAGCAAAAGATCAAGGCTGGAAACTAGTGCTGTCAAACACGTCTCTATTAATGTTCTGAGGAGATGAAGAAGAACCAACAACATCACCATTTACCACCATAACAAGTGTTGGCGTTTCAATTTGCACCTCTGGAATGCGAGTTGGAAACGGATAGCTATGCACAGATAAACTGCTCTTCTATTAGGAGGGGAAGTTCCCTCTTTGCTGATGATTGCTAAAAAGATAAATAAACTAAATTTGCCTATCTTTTTGTTTCTTAGCTGCGAGCACAAGGTTATAAAACTCTATCGCTGCAGCAGAGGTTTTTTCTTTTAACTTCTAACTACTGCTAGGCCTAAACTACATGAGGCTTTTGACAACCTAAGTAAACTCAGAGCTTAGGAGTCAAAAGTAAACAAGGAATGATTTATCAACACAAAAGCTCAAATAATACTTGTTCCAGATCGCATCCCAAGACTTATTGTACTTTAAAGATGTAAACGAAAATTAAGAATATGCAAGCAACACATAAACGATAAACTAAATGAACTTGAGCCAGAGAATCAAAGCAATGAAAGGTGTAAGATTTCTATTCTCAATATTCAGAAAGTAGTTACAAGTCCAAGACAGTAGTATTGCAGCAAAGACAGGCATGCAACATGCGATCAAACACTGGATTACAATGGGCACAAAGTGAACAAGCACTTGAATAACAATTTTGCAAGCTAGAATAGGCACAACAAATTATGCTATCTCAATTACAGTTACCAAACAATGGACAAGGCTGCCCTTATTTATACATAAATCAAAGAGTGGGGAACCCTAAAATCTCCTTGATCCTAGCTAACTAACTTGCCAACTCGCAAGCTTTATTTCTATTCTAAGCAAAGATTACAACTAACACCCGCTTTAAAACAATCTACTTTAAAGCAAAGAAAGCTCCAACTATTACAAAGTGATTTTTTCTATTTAAAGGATGGATGAGCTTTGAATGAAAGCAAATGCTTGAAATCGAAAAGAATTGAGTTAAAGCTGTTTTTTGAGTCCCATCCTTATCTATATCGCTGCCCCGTTGGTGACATCATCCACTGATATTTTGGGAAACAATATTCTCCAAAAAGCTAGTAACCGTATCCTTGCTAGCAACACTGATGCTTTCCAAGATGATATTCTGATTTTCTAACATCTCTTCACCATCTGCAACCATCTGTAGGGATTCACGAACTTCACCCACAGCTTTATCAAACTTTATTGTCATAGTGGCAAATCGATCCATCTTGCCGGCACTGAGATCACCATTAAAACTGCTATGGACGAGAGTCTGGAATTTTGTCTGTACTTCCTTGAGATCATACAGGGTACCATCTTCTTTCTCATATGAGCACAGGATCTGAGAAACAAAGGACCTCACGAATTTGAGAACACTTATCACCTTTTCTTTCCATTCCGCTGACTTTGAGGATATCCTCTCATAGGTTTTTACTGTGAAAAGATATTGTGCTTTCCAAGTAGAAACCTTCTTATTTTCTGCTGAATTGACAGAATCATTTGCTACCTTCAAGTCGGAGATTATGATATCAAATACCGGCTTGTCTTCAGCGATACTTTGCTAAAACCCCTAAATGCCTTGACGCAGATCATGAGCGTTGTACTTCAATTGATAGATCTGTGAAAGTACATATTTCCCTTTAGTCACAAACTCTTCCACCCAATCCTTCATGTGCCTCCCATAGATGACCAACTGACTTAGCGGACGGTGATTCTAGAATCTGAGGAAGCAATAAGTTGGCCTGTGAAGTGCCTTGAAGAAGATTGGAAATATATTGCCGTAACTGCCTATTTTAAGCCTTGAGGGCTGCTTTATCTTCCCCATCTTTCAACACTCTTTCCTTCAGATTATTTGTCGCAGCCTCAAAGAGATTCACATCTATGTGCCGGGTACTTGTACCAAGATTGGCTCTAACAACCTTGAAGTCATCAACCTCAATCTCATTGACATTCTTATGTTACGGCGGTGTTGCAGTTTCAAGAATAATCTCTCCATCAGCATTCTTCTCCATGTGAACTTGCTTTTTAAATTTCTTCTCTGGTACGTCTTGGCAGACGCTATCAAGTTCTGTCAAGTTCAACTGGTATGAAGGCTTTCTCCTCTTCCTACCCCAAGATGTTCTCAAGCCAAGATAAGCCAACTTCTTTGGGAGGCTCGGTTCCAGTTCCATCAACTCTTGATTGATCAATGTGTGTCGCAGTGTCATGAACTGGCGAATCTAGTTCTAAATCTATGTGAATGGGAGAAGAGCTCAGTGATGGAGGTGGAGAAACATGAGTTGAAGGCATTGTTTTAACATGTGGTGCTGGTTCAGCCAGAACTTCAGATGCAACTACTGGTTGTTCCTATTGAATATGGACTGGAGACTCAAACTTTTTCCTCTTCAACTTGGCCATCTTCGTTCCTTCTGGAAGAACACTCATAGCCTTAACTCTTGATTTTGGTTTGGAAGTGGAAGACCGGAATGACTTCTTTCCGCTTCTTATTATTCACGAATATCATATTGTTTTTGATAACTCGGTTCATTCTTTCCTCGATTGAGGTGCTCTCTTTGGCGAACCAATCAACTTGTGATAGTGGCTTTTGCTCGATTTGATCTCTGAAATATGTGGGAAGTAGAACCTCACCATCATCATCTGACAAGCCTTCTACATCCTTTGACAGGATATCAGCCAACTGTTGCAAGGTAAACTTGCTATAGCTACGTTTCCGCACTTCGAATTCATTTGCACAATTAGCCCAAAAATCTTCAATTGCAGGCACATGTACACAATTCTGACCAAAGTGTGCTACAAAAACACCACGGGGATCATACGAAAACCTCCTGTCAAATGACTTGAGGCCATACTTGGACAATTCGCTACCAATTACTTTGGCATCTGCTCCTGATCTGCATCTGTATATACCCATCCCAACGGGAAAACTGAAAGTTGTCTTGCATCTACTACGCACAAATGAATGAACTTCATAGACTTGCCTCAGAAACTCCATGAACACTACCTCATCCGTAGGATATCTTGGTAGCATGACTGGCTCTCTTGTAGGAAACTGGATAAACCAATCAGCCCATTCCACCATTGCTGATCTGGCATCAGCGAAAAACCGTATATGCAACTCATTGTCAAGATCTTGCACCGCATGCATAAGGAATGCATCATTTACCCGTCTATAATGTCGTTCAGCCTTAGAGAACTCTAATTGTGGGTAATGGTGATATATATGTTGAATGCCCAGAGTTCCAACAATATTCAAACCCCTAGACTGACCTTGAAAGACCATCATATAAACGAGGTATGACATCATGTGGAATTCATGAGCCCTTTAAAAATCAATTATCTGATGGTGGAGACTATCACTGATTAATGCTGACTAGTCAAAGTATTCTGTTTTGTCAACAATATGGGAAATGATGTAAAACATCCAAGGCTGAAATTTATTGGCTTCTGTTTGACCTGTTACCCGGTTTAGCAGAATAACCATTATAGCGTATTCTTCCTTGAACTCTCCACGTCCAATGTTCTTTGGCAAAACATTCATCTTTTCCTTCAACCACTTTTGAGCAATCTTTTTTCGATATTTTTCTTTGTCATTGTGCCACACCCTCTTGCATTCTTCAATGGAAATGACAAAGTTCTCCTTCCACGATGGTATTGAAAAACATTTCTTGATGTCATTAGGCCTGAGGCTGCAGAGTACACGCCCATCTGCTGATTGGATTTCCCTTGTAACTGAATTGTAATGCTTAGTACAAGCGATTACGAATTCAATGCTTTGCACTGTGACGGGGAATGCAGCTGCTGCAAGCAACCCAGAGTGACTCAGATGCATGATGGCAATGTTTCCTGCGTCTTCTAAAGCTTGCAAATTGAATGTTGGAAGCACCTTATGAAAATCTGTCTCGAAGGTTCTCAGGTAATCATTAACCAACGCCGTTTTAGGCTTGATTTCTATTGGAGAGTACTGCATATTGAAAAACTTGAAGAATGCCTGTGAACACGCCTATGTAAATATTTTGCACAAAAGGCTAAAAACTGTTTGCTGATTTCTTTGAAAAAGCAGCTTTTGAGCGAAAAAGCCGGCACGTGGGTTTTGTAGACAATCTTGTTTTGAAGCAACCTAGATCGTTGGATTCTGAAAAAGCAGAAGATTTCTCAAAAAAGTGGCAAAAAAGCAGATTTTGGGAAAACTAAAATTATCCAATCTTCAAGAGGACGTAATTCCAGATGAACCCATTTCGATGAAAACTGAAAAAGCTTCGGCTCTGTTTCTGAAAAATGATGCCCTAAAAAAATGGACCTTGAAAAAGCGTGGCTCTATGCTTCCCAATCTTGAAACTACGAAGAACATTGAAAAAGCACTCCGTTTGGGTTCTCAAATCTTCATGGAAGAAAACGATGCCTTTCTTCCTCTGGATGCAACCTGCAAAAATAATGAATAATGGAGGCCAAAAGCTTGTTTTATAGAACTTAGGGTGAAAAAAGCAACTTTCTTTATAAAAGCATAAAACTTGAAGCTTATCCATGAAGAAAGCAACTTTTAAAGCACAAATCCAAGTTGATATGCTCGCATAGGATGAATCCCTATTTTATAGCTGCTTATGGCTTCACGTGCGAGGATGACAAAAAATTGGTTTTTTGATGATGTCAACAAACACGCGAGGTTGCAAAAGTGTTAGCCAATTTTCCATCGTTTTTGAAACTTTTGCACTCGTTCTGACTCTAGCGTGGCCTTCCTCTGACTTCAACAAGACAGCAAACCATCACCGTTGACTGAAAAAGTTGACTGATCATGTCATTTTGAAACTTTATCAACCTTGATTTCATTCCTAGCCTCGAACTGACGATTCGACGACGTTTGACTGCAATTTCGACTTCTAGGAACTGTCGTCGGACGAAGATCGGGAAGCGGCTGCAAGAAACGCTACTGGAACATGAAAAATTCTAACACTGGAGACTCCAGGTGCCCCTAGCCTCCAGGGGCGCTTGAGATATCATGCCTTAGCCATTTTTCGACAATTTCAAACTTTGCTCAATTTTTGTTTTTCATGCGCGCTCTGGTGACTGTGGGCCCTTGTTTCGATGCTGAAACTCGCTTGCCAAAACAGAACTGAGACTGATGGTCAGGCAACCAGGCAAGCCTGATGAAAACTGAATCGATTGTACCTTCTTCTTGCCTCGAAAATTAAGCCAAACTGATTTTCTGTGAATCCAACTCAGCTGACGGAGGAAGATTTGTCATTTTCCAGAGAAACACGAAAAATTGGCTAAGTCTGGAGATGATGGGCGTCCCTAGCCTCTAGGGGCACTTGAGATTCCATGCCTTAGAAAATTTTTGGAATTTTTTGATTTTTATATCTTTTCTCCGTTTTGCGTGCCACAGGTCCCGTTTGATCTTCATTTCTGGTCGTCCAGCTAACTACTGATGCTGAGTGAGAGGTGATCTGTGGAGCCTAAACATATCTGAGATGAATCTCCAACTTTTATAGGCGCTTTGACTGAGTTTGACCACTCGGAAGCGGGTTGACAAGGCATTTTTGACGTTTTGTGAGAAAATGCAAAAAATCTAACACTGAGAAGGCTGGGCGCCCCTAGCCTCCAAGGGCGCCTAGGATTCCAAGACTTTGAAAAATTTAATGATTTTCAACTTTTCTTTGTTCTCCGGATTCAACATGCTTCATTTTTTGTTCTTTGTCAGTCGACGGTTGCTCAACGGTTCTTCGTCTTCTAAACAACACTGAAAACTTGAATCTAACCCTTGGCAGATGAATTTCCTCCATTAATGTTCTCGGAGTTCGTGCTCCGCCTCCTGAAAAAGCATAATTGACCCCGTAGAGAAAACTCGACCTTTTGCAGATTCCGTCCGGACCACCTTGATCGTGAAGCAATATCAGCCAATCAGAACCAGGCAAGACTCTTGAATCAGAGATTCTATTTTTAGAAAATTTTGCTAGCATCCGTATCTCAAGAAACCTAGAAAACCTAAATTTGACATCTATTTTTAGAAACTTTCTATTTTTAGAAATTTTGACTTTTTGACGACAAATTTTCTAGACTTTCACAAAATGCCTTAATGAAGCAAAATTTTTGATTTAGCACAACAATTGGCTTTGTCTGGGGACCATGTCAGATACTTACGACATAGGAGAACCAAGAATATCATGTAGAAATCATTCAAATAACACAAGGAATCATACCCATCAATGCTCAAACACTGTAGTTGATGTAGAGGCCCTAAATCTCACTAAAACCCACTGAACATACTGAAAACTCTGTTAAAGGCACGTCTGAAACTGTAACAACAAAGTAATGTTCTGAAAAATACATTCAAACCCTAGCCTCCAATGCTCCAAACTAATTTGTCCATCACATACTCATCATAGAATAAGACTCCTATCTATGGCACCTCAAAACAAGCTGGAAAGTCACCAAAAAGAATGGCGCTTTAGCCTGGGAATCCCACGCCCATATCTACAGGTGCAGCCCTCTTTGACAACAGTATGGCCAGCAAGGAGGAGTCTGGAAACATCTTCAAAAAAACATAAACAACTCCCAAAGTATGCCCAAAGAAGGCGGCCTGCAACTTGGAATATTTTCAGTCCATTAAAAATCAAAGCTTAACACAAAACTTTCGCCCAACAACTCTTCTAATCATTGCAAAACCTTATTATCAAGGAGTCAATCTAGAATTTTCATATAAACCCCAAAACACAACAAATACTCTCCAAACTAGAAATTAAAATCAAACCCAATGAAAATATTCAATGCACATCAAATCCTTTCATTGCAGCATAGGTGTGGCTCCTAGATGAAACCACTACAACTAGCTAGGGGGGATCTTTCGCCACCGAAATCGGTATTTCCAAAAGAGTTTTCATCCTCAAGAAAATGGAGAACACATGTTCCCTCAAATTGCAGAAGCAAAATCAAATTCATCAACAATCCTCACAATGAGCCCTCAACCTCTTTTTATAACTTTTATGGAGCAATAAAATATTACTTTTCTCTTTTTGCTCCAAAAACTCCTTTTATAAAAATAAATAATTAACTTTATGGAGCACTTTAACCTTTTTGAGGAATGATAATATTTTCCCATGAATAAAGTCCCTTTTCCAAGGCATCCACTTCAAATAACTTTTCAATACCTTTAAAATGAGCTATCACACTTAGTTGTCCCTTTTAATATTTCCAACATTAGACAACATAAGTGAATAATTAATTAAATAACTCAATAATATACCTAGGTTGCGGAAAGCATCCAAGTGATAGAATTTTGCAATTCTGATCATACCAATATAATATTGAAGACTTAGGACGATGATTGGTGACTACCGGGAAACTTACTAAAAATAGCCCGCTCCTCCAAGAAGTTTAGAGAGCACCCGAAAGGTCAGAAATCGATTCTGAAAGCATCAAAAGGCTCCATCTAACCAACTGAACTCAAAACCAAGAACAATTGCTCTGCAAGACTGATTAAAGCTTCTCCAAGAACATTGGATTCTCCCCAACTAACCAATTAACGTTGGCTACTTAGGCACAAATCGGCTATGCACCAAAAAGGGACATTACAATGTCTACCAGGGTAGTGGCAACTATAACATTTGACAAAAACCCCCCTTCCATTATGCTTTGATGGATGTCCATACCCTATTCCAAATGCTTTTTTGTTTTAGATAAAATTGAAAAAAATTGTGTTGACATTTTAATTCTTTTTGTTTCACTTGGGTACACATGGGTCCTCCCAAGTACGACTTGGGTTTGCCCCAAACACTACCTTCACCCGTAGGGTACCTAGGGTGCTTGGGGCGGACCCTAGGCGAACCTCAAACCATCCTGGCCCCAAACCAGACCAAACGTGTATTGGGGAGGGATTCTACATAACCCAGTAACATAGGTAACCTATAAATAAGTGATTTGAGCCCAAAATTCTAAAGGATGATTGAAGCTACACTCATGATATTTCCACGGATTAAATTGAAATTGAATAACTTTGTCAAGCTTCAAATTGATGCCGTTTATTCATTAAATAGTAGTTTTGTATGCAACTTAACAAATTATTTTCTGAAATTGTGTGTTTGTTCTTTGTGCAAGTTGTTATTCCTTCAAATCTTGTTCACGGCAGATTATTGATCTATGTTTTAGCTAGCAGAAAGTTGTGTTTGTTTAGATAGTTTGCTTTCATTCAGTATCTAAAAATCTTGTTTGCAAGGTATGATTGTTAACAATTTGGTGCATGTATATGAGGCAAAAACATAGGCAAATAGTTATTTCCTTAAATACAAAACCTCCCTTAGGGAAGATTATAAAAGTGTGCATATCTATATATATTGTCTATTGTTTGGTGTCTTGGGTCAATTTAGCTTAGGTTTAGGTTTAGTTTAGATTTTAAGGAGCTTCCCCTCCAAATTTGAAGAGAGGTTTATCCTTGCACACTGTTTCATTTTGTGTTGTCTTGCAAAAGACAAATTAAAATGCTAACTGGGCACAAGATTGAAAGCATTCATGCTTATTTGTTTACATAACAACTTACTACCAAATCACAAATGCTTGTGTATGTCATTAGGTGCAGGTATGAGGAAGGGCATGATCTATACAAGATGTACATTTCTTTATGATAAGCTTTTAATAGAAGGATCACATTAATGTATGCGCTCAATAGTAACTAGATCCTGCTTCAAAAATCTTCAGTTTTTCTTCCTAATTTCAGCCTTCATTTTTCAGAATTCCCTTGGAAAATTTTCCAGATGCATGGAAGGAAATACACCATTTTTTGTGTAAAGCATCTGAATGCCAGTGAAAGTTACTGTTTGGTACAGGATCCCCCAAGCTGACCAATTTCATTTTACACTCATTCCCTTTGATTTCCCATTAACAAGAAAAGAGTAGTTCTTAGAGGAAGTAAGAGTAACTTTACACCTTTTATCTCAGAAAGCTTTCCCCCATATTTTTTGTTCTTTTGAATATACAATGAAACAAATAAATATAATATACAATTGCTTAAAAATGTATTGTATAAGTTGTATGAATTTTCCAGTGACTAATACAGCCAACAAGTTTCAGCACTACATCTTTATGAATCTTAAACAACAATGAGAGCTTTATGATTTTTACCTTCTCCAATTAAAGTTATGGGACTGACAGGTGTAATCCCCATAACCATAAGGGAGCCTGGTATAGGCAAGTATGGTAATAGCATGCTTTTATCATAAGTAAAAGGAATCAGTAGAACTGCCCAAAACTCATCACTGAGAAGTTTTTTAAGTCTCGGAGATCTCATGAATGATGAATGGACTAAATAATTCAAAAAGACTAAACGAAAGAAAAAACTCTAAATGTTTTCTTCAGCAATAAAATTTATACTTAATTTCTTTGTACACTAACACCAGTTGTTTTTTTAGTTGGGTTTATAACATGTTAATAACCTGGATTGCAGAGTTCCTCCTTCAATCTCGTAGATAATATCTGTAATGATCCAATTATCAGGGTATGGCTTGCCACTAGGTGCAAAGTGATAGCCCACCTGCCAATATTAAAACAGAAAAATTTCACTATATTGTTCGCACATAAACATGGATGTTTGACAAAATAATGATCTCCTTAAAAATGCTTTGCTTCTTGCTATTCTGCCAAGACATTTGCTACAGACAGCAAAAAAAATCAGGTGTTCAAATTAGGCACCAAAAAAACAAATTACAAGATACATGAGACAAGACAAATAGCAGTTGATTGGCCACTAGATCATTCTCATGGACAGTCCTGCCAGACAACAGCTTTGATGATATTTTTAAGGATCTGTATGATAATTATACTAGAATGGAGTCTAAACTACTTTAACCATTGATCCCTCAAAGTGCAACCATACAGCATTACAGAATAGAAACCCACTGGACCCTCAATGTGTAACCTCACTAATGTTGGAGGAAACTATACAAATAGAAATCTAAGAGTATTACAGAAAGAGATAACAGATGCTGACAAAGAACTGAATAAATCTAAAGCATCGCACAAGAGGATTAGGAAATCCAACAAAGAAAATAAAGTTCAAGAAAACCACCTCCTGTACTAATTAAATAACTCCCCAATGCTAATTAACACATAAAATTACAACTAGAGGATAAGAACCACATCTACTACTGACTTTTGATTATATGTATGCATATTTTCATTGTCGTAAACCATAGAAAATTATTCCCTAGGATGATGTATTACGTGCAACAGTACTACGGAGTCATGGACATGATCGATTGTGACACAGGTCCATGTTTGTTATATGAACACCAAGTAAGTGGAATATGTTACACATGTACCTGATCATATCTATGATACACACACACAGATATACTATGTAGTCCAACACATGCAATGACCACACTTGTGCCCCCATACCCTAGTAATGGTGACCGACCTTGAAAAATTGGCATTTTGATGACTTCAAATAAAGGTCTATTTTCTTGGTATAGTCTTACTGCTGCAAAGTCCCCTAGAAACAGGGGCTATGGGTAACAGGACGGGAAAAGAGACATCATTTTGAAATAGCTAGAATTATATGAGAGATGTGGGTACAAGTACGAGGATAGGATCCCCATTGCTTAACCTAAGTTTCCTAGTGACTAAGATAATACCACGTCAAGATGTCTCCTTTTGATCCATAAACTATAAAGATATTCCTTAACTAGTTTGTCAAAAACAGATTTGTTAGTCTTCAATTGTGAGAGCAAAGTAACTGCAAACTTAAGCAATTGAATTAGAAACAAGAGACAATATGACAGAATTGAAACACCATGAAAAGGGGGCCCATATACCCCCAAGAAACCACTTGTGGGAAAGAACTCCAGCTAAATGTGTGTATACACATACTTAGTACTAAAAAATGGCTACAAAGATTGATTCCGCAACCCCCTGGGCCTTCTACAGAGCTCCAACAAGTTGTCTAACTCCCCAAGAAACAATCAAAGACTCTTCCCTTACAACTGATATGACAGTCATGAACATTTTAAAACTACAATGCAAAATTTCAACACAACAGCTCTCAAAAAGAGAATTAAGACTTCGACATATCAAATTCGACCTCCAAGAGGTTATAAATAGACTCTTCTGCCATAGAGAAGCTGGAATGACAGTCCAAAAGGAAGAGGAAGAGAAAAATTCAGAATCTGAAATGTGACTGGTGAGAGAGGCAGTAAATTGCCTGCAGGCTAGACAATCTTTTTTTCCCATTTTTCCCTATCCCTACAATTTTTCTGCAAATTTTCCCAGTTAATTGATTTTTTTTTTATTGTTTGGTTTGCCAAGTTATTCCCAAGAATTCTTTTGCTACTGTATAAGGCTTAAGCCTTCAGCAAAATAGAGGGTCTCAATTTTTAATTCTCAAAAATCCAGCTTATGCCTCAATTTTGCTACTGCTTCACCAAAATACCATCAAGGGGTCCCTCCCATCCCCATGTGGATAGGGGTTACAGATGATAAAAAGATTCTAAAGGTTGGGTTGGTGTGCTCCCTCCCACTATTATGGATAGGGGGTTCAGTTTGTTGGGGCACCTTTGACCTCTATATACCTCAAACTTGATCAATCTGGTCCTCTTCCCTAGCCAAAATTCAGAATCTGAAATGTGACTGGTGAGAGAGGCAGTAAATTGCCTGCAGGCTAGACAATCTTTTTTTCCCATTTTTCCCTATCCCTACAATTTTTCTGCAAATTTTCCCAGTTAATTGATTTTTTTTTTATTGTTTGGTTTGCCAAGTTATTCCCAAGAATTCTTTTGCTACTGTATAAGGCTTAAGCCTTCAGCAAAATAGAGGGTCTCAATTTTTAATTCTCAAAAATCCAGCTTATGCCTCAATTTTGCTACTGCTTCACCAAAATACCATCAAGGGGTCCCTCCCATCCCCATGTGGATAGGGGTTACAGATGATAAAAAGATTCTAAAGGTTGGGTTGGTGTGCTCCCTCCCACTATTATGGATAGGGGGTTCAGTTTGTTGGGGCACCTTTGACCTCTATATACCTCAAACTTGATCAATCTGGTCCTCTTCCCTAGCCAAAATACTATTGAGTGGTTCATGACAGATACTACTGACCTATTGATTCTTGTTTTTGCAAAAATTGAGCTTACACTTCACCCTCTATTATTGCAGAAGAGTGCTTCCTAATATAGATGGATGGGCCCTTGATTTTGGCTATCATATGCACTCAACCAATCAAATGACTCATCCACCCAGCGACTGCTAAGGAGAGAGGGGCAGAGGAGAGAGAGGGTCTCCTCGAATGAGTGTGAGGAGCACTTTATTGAAATAAAGGTGGGGCCTCCTCCTGGATATATATATATATCAAGATTCAAGTCTAGACATTCACATAATGCATCAAATTCACGATTCAATATTCATTGATTCAAAGTATAGCGGCAATAAAAAAAAATGTGGGATTTTTTTCTAAATCACAACTTTTTTAGATATAAAAAAATAATTGGGATGCATGGACATCCCTAGGATAGTCGAGGAACTTCATGGAGACCACTGCTCGTATTGAGAATGTGAGACATCCCTAGGACATAGGGCCTCCTAACGAGATGTTTTGGAGAGGCACAAGATGGCTAGGGGTGTCTCCTATCATCCCCGTGTCCCAAGGATGCCATTGGGGATAGGGATGCAAAGCTTGCAGGGAGGTGGTGGGGTTGGAGGAGCGCGAGTCATTGGGGGCGCAAGTTGGAAGAGGGCCATTGGGAACACACAAGGTGGAGGGTGGTTGGGCAGGCGGGAAGGGGGGAGTACACAAGCCCATGTAACCCTAAATCATATCCATTTGATACATTAAAAGTCACTGGAAAGGCAAAATCTAAGGAAGAGGCAGCAAATCAAGATACAAATAAGCAAGACATTAAGTCTAAAACAATAGAATCCCAACAACGAATTCCCATAGAGTTTGCTTCCCCACCAATCTCACATCAACGAATCATAAGGGTTCAGCATATGCATTGCCAAAATAGACACTACATGGATCTAATCCCTAGAAATGTCAAAGATTGGGAACCTAAAGATAATGAACATAAAAAGAGGGAGCTAACAATAGGAAAGGAGAACCCCCTAAAATAGACGCTAGAAAACCTTGGAAGCTAGCATGTAAATCTGGACATCTAAACTAAAATTTGGAAGAGGTTGTTGAGGAGGAGCATCCTTCCAAAGTTTCCCCTAGCTAATGTGAATCCTCTCATGGAACTTGCGGGTTATAGGTGCACCCAACAAATGCCACCTACTACGAAGCATTGCCAAGGAAAATCAAATAGAAATGGCCCTCTAGTAGGAAACAATCAAGGCCAATTGCTTCTCCAAAATATGGGACAACAAACAATCCCATTACTATATGACTATCAAAGTTGCCATCCACTAGAACCCTTCAATGTATGTACTCATCTCCCATAGCTCACACTTGTAGGTTTCCACTTCACGTTTTTTTCTCATTAAATAAAACTTCAATTCATCATTACCTAAGTTACTGATTCTCCTCCTACTGACATAGGGTACCAGATCGGTTCACACCCAATCCTAATCCTGGTTCGGTCAACTAGAGAATTCGTCCAAGGCACACTCAACAAAATGTGGCTTTGTCTGGACGAACCTAGACCAAACCCAACCTCCTTTCACCAGTGTGAATAGAACCCATGGCAGTTTTGGACTTTTTTTTTGTTTGCAATTTTTAATTGTTTTAACTCACTTAACTTTGAGTTGACTGCACCCTAACCCTAAAAGTCTCATTCCAAGGCATTTGAAAGACAAAAACACTACTATTTACCTCATTGTGAATGCAAAACACAAAACTCTTTCATTTTTAGCTAAATATCCATTCTTGATTGCCATCAAACAAATAGAGTTGAAGATTGATTGGTGAAGGTTCCAAAGTGATTGGTTTGCTATTCCTACATGTGTGCAACAACCCATTTGCTATGAAGGAGATTGTTGAGGAATATTTTTGCAAAAGAGGTTGGATTTTTAGTTTTTTTTTCTGCATTTTTGTTTCGTTTTGAAATTCTTTTTTTTCCTTTCTTCTATGAATCAATGGCATATGCTTAAAGCTTTTTTAACTCAATTAGGTTTTATATTTATTTTTGTTTTCATTTGTTTCAAATGTGTTGTTTATTGAATTTGTTGCCATATGTATTACAATGGCAGCCAATTCAACCTCCTCAGGCATATCCAAGTTCAAAACAGACCCAAATTCACCCCTTTGGAAAGGAAGAGCTCAAATAGTCGGTACGTTGTCAATGTACCGGCAGTGAAATCCTGTCGAAATCCGTTTTTTGTTTTCAATCGACAAATAGGAGGGTTGAAAACATGGAGGACTGTTGATTCAACTAGTCAGTAGAAGAAGTCGAAATTCTTGCAAGTCAAAAATTGAGAAAAACAATTGGCACACAATGTGCCGGCTGTTTACAGTGGGCGTTTGGAAATATGTTACTATGGTACAACCAATTTCAAGTGGTGGGGGTTATATTTGGATTTGCAATGGGTGTGATGTTCAATATTCAAGCTCATATACTCAAGTGAAAGCCCATTTGTGTGGCATCCTTGTGATGGGCATCAAAGCTTGCCTAGGAAAAAGTAACGTATCCATCCCAACAAAGCAAGTCATAGCATTTATTAATGAGCAAGAAAAAGTAGATGAAGCCATAGGTCGTAAATCAAATCCTTTGCTAAAGAATGGATCTCAAGGAATGAAGCCCCCTCAATCACCATCTAATCTTGACCTTGTAGAGAGCCACCCATTTTTGGGCACACTTGAAGAACGACCTGCAACACGTAAGAGATCAAAGGGACCGTTGGAAATGACATTTCACAATGAGTCTCATGAGATTGCCTATCAACACATTGCAAGATGTGACTATGCAAGTGGATTGGCTTTCAATGTTGTTCGCTCACCATATTGGCAACAAATGGTGAAAGCAATCGTGAAGCTCCAAAAGGGTACAGGGGCCTAGGTTTTGAGAAGGTGTGTAGCACCTTATTAGAAAAGGAAGTGAAGTTTGTAGAGGATTCGTTGAAGCCCATAAGGGATTCTTGGGCCGAGACAAGGCTATCCATAGTTTTCGATGCATGGAAGGATACAAAAAATCGGCCATTGATCAATGTTATTGCAGTGTGCCCTAAAAGGGCAATGTTTTTGAAGACAGTGGATTGTGAGGGGGAGGTGAAGGATGGTGCATTTATTGCTAATATTCTTTGTCAAGTCATTGAAGAAGTGGGACCTCAAAACATTGTTCAAGTTGTAAAGGACAATGCCAAAAATTGTAGAGCAGTTTTTGATTTATTAGTTGAGGAACGTTACACATCTTTTGGACACCTTGTGTAGTCCACTCCCTCAACCTTATGCTACAAAAAATTGGCACCAAAATTGATTGGATCAAACAAGTGTATAGTGAGGCTGGAAACATCCAAATGTTCATCACCAACCACCATATGTCACAAGGCATATTCAGAACATTCTCAAAATTAGAGTTGTTGAATGTAAGTGAAGCAATAAGATTAATTAAATATTTTAAATTTTATTATTTATGTTCTCTTTAGTAATTTTTTTAAAAAGTTTATGCTTTCTAAATTTCTTCTTTAAAAAGTAAAGAATCTTTAATTTTTAATTTTTTAATTTTGATTTGTATTGAATAGGTTGTTGAGACCCATTTTGCCTCCAACACAATTGTCTTAAGACAACTTGTGAAGGTTCGGGAGACACTCTCTAACATGGTCATTAGCCAAAATTGGTCAGTATGGTGGCAATCTAGCATTGCAAGGGCAACAAAAATTAAGCAGTTAATCCTAGATGATGCTTGGTGGAATCGTGTTGAGTATCTCCTCAGTTTCACCGAGCCCATATTGAGTATGATCCATTATACCAACATGGATAGGCCTTGTTCGAGAGACGTATATGATGGCATCGACTCAATGATTGCGAAGATGAAAGCCATCATAAAAGCAAAAGAGCAAGATCCTAGAGAAAATTTCTTCAAACAACTACACAAAATTATTGAAGAGAGATGGAACAAAATGACCACCCCACTGCATCTTCTTGCCTCTGCAACGAGTCCCAAATAATATAGTGTCGAGATCCTTTCTGTGTCAACAAGGATTGCCCCATATAAAGATGTTGAAGTAAGCCGTGGGTACAAGGTAGCGTTTCGCAAACTCTTCATCAATCTTGACATGTTGGATGTAGTTAGAGTTGAGTTCACATATTTTGTATGCTCCAATGACTTTAGTATTGATGCTCTTCATGACAAGTTTAAGGTTGATGCTCATAGTTAGTGGTACTTCCATGTCCAATCATTCATACACCTACAACCTCTTGCGATCAAGATTTTAACACAAGTAAATCCTATTAAAATTTTCTTTTATCTTTTAAGTTTCATTTCTAATTTTAATTTTATATTTTATATTTATATCTCTAACTCTCTAATTTTGTCTTAATAGGTTGGTAGTTGATCTGCATCTGAGAGAAATTGAAGCACATACTCCTCAATCCACTCAGTAAAGTGTAACCGGCTACACTCAAAAAAGGTGGACTTACTATATGTGCATTCCAACTTGCGCCTCCTTTCACACAAAAAAAGTGGCTACAAGGAAGGGGGCACAAGGAAGTGGGATATTGAGCCAAAGCATACTGACTTGGATGCCACCACTTCCCACCTTGCTGCACTTGATGTTGAGCCATGTAACAAGCGTGAGAGTGCCCATGCTAGTGCCAATGCCATTGTTTGTTGTTCTTCTAATATACCAATACCTACATCATCTAATATGGATGGTGATGATGATATTTTTGAAGACCCATATTATGTTGATGTCTGATCAATGATTGCTGATTATTGACACTTGACATTATAATTTTGAATTTTAATATATATCATGACATTCGTATTCGACTAATTGACATTGCAGTATTTTAATTTTTAATATTTATTATTTTATGGAGGTTTTGTTTATTATATGATCATATTTGTGATGCTATGGTATTCTAAACTTAATTACTGCTGTAAATATGTATATATTTCTGATATTTATATGTTTTTGTATGGACGAACACAAAACAAACCCACACTCAAAATTTCTTTTGACCAAATCTGTGGACTGGTCCCTCGAACCCAAACCTGAACCAGTACTAGTATCGATAACTTAGATCATTACAAATGTATATATCCCCCTAAAAAGAAATATGAAATTACTCTATCTTGAGCACATTCACATGATCATCTCATTCTTATGGGAGATTTTAACAATATATGAACTCCTAGGGAAAAGGATGCAAAAGGATTCAACTCCAACACACCAGATGCTTTAGAAATCTAAATATTGATTGATGAACTATAGATATAGACTTTAGGGAAGGTTTATACACTTTGAAGAACTGCAAAAAGGGCAACAAAAATATAGCAAAAGGGCTGCACATAATTCTCATCTCTAGCCATTTGATTACATCCAATGTGTGTAAAAGCGTAAGTCATGGAATCCACACTATTAGACTACTGTCCTAGAATTCTAAACGTTGACTTGCAAACCCCAAAACAGCAAGCCCAATTCTATTTTGAATCTTTGATAGAATGTGGCTAGTTGAGTTCTAGGCAAATGTGCAGCTTTCATAGGAATAGGCACCTAAAGTCACATGCAATGCAACTTTCAAGTTCACCAAAAACTGTCATGTCCCCTTTTTCAAGCTAAGGGAATTAATTTCTATGCTGCAGTGCAAATCATATATTTGAGCGACGTTATATACTACAGTACATACCATATGTTGGAGTGAAGTTATATACTGCAGTACATACCATACAGTGGGAAATAATTTTAATAATGTTTTAAGTTTATCCTTATATTTTATTCTGAAATATTAAAAAGAGATAACTTAAGTATTATTATTATTTTAATTAAAAGATCATATTAATGAGATATTAAAAGATCTTTAATGAGATAATAAAAGATCTTGTAAGAAGGAAAACTTTTGGAGGAAAAAGGAAAAGCAAAAAAAAGATGATCTATAAAGGAAGGAAATTCCTCATAGTTCTGCATGCTATTTTATTATCAAAAACCCATTTTGCAGAGCTTGGACATTTATATTCATTTTTTATCAAAGGACGAAATGCCTTCAATTCAGTTAAGGTGATTCCAATCAGGGATCATATTGTGCTTCAAATGAAGGTATTATTTTATTATAAATCTGTGCAAGTGATATTACAGTATATTTTAATCAAGGTGATTTCCAGAATATTGTACTTCATTGCATTTTTCAGAGATAAATTTGGTATTAATATTGAGGGCCATTCTATAGCTAGCCATATTATCATATTGTTATCCTTTCCCCAGCTATACCTTTTTTTGGGAGGCTGCGACTCGTACTTGAAATTGCCGTACATATTTGAAGGATTCTTCCCAAAGGTGATCGCAGCTTATTTGTTTGATCGTATCACTTTCAAAGATATCAATGCTTGATTAGTGAGGTCCACAAAGACTTCCATACCATGTTCTTTGGAGGCACAATATTTAAGGAAAATATTCAGCTTATAGTGAAAGCTGTTTGAGATACTAGTCACAGCCTTAAAGGATTTATTATCATATCAATGCTGCTGTCCAATAGTGTGACTGCCGTACAAGTTATTGGAAGACTTGAATTGCTGAAGCTGCATATTCATAACAATAGTTGCGTCTATTTGGATAAATACTATTTGCTGATCAAAATAAACTGCAGTTTCTATGAGACAAATGGTGTGTCAACAGCCAGAGCTCGAAGGGAAATAGGTAGTTGTATATTGATGTTGCATATCAGTCATAAAGTTGCATGTGAGTATTTATCAGTTGCTTGGCAGTTTCAACAATAATATTTCAGTCAGAAGGTTTAATCAGCTAGGATTAGTGATGAACATTCATCTTTGGCCTTGCAACATTCCCGGTAATTATTTTATGTGATTTCGGTTTACTTGCCAACTGTTTGACGAAATGTCTATTTTCAAAATGTTGGACAACTGTTTGACAAAATACTTGGATTTGATTTAAAAATGTATTTCATTGCTTTATCAATCAAATTGTAAACATTTGAGCAGCTGCCTTATAACTTGGCGTGCGCCAAGGGAAAAACGCGCCTTCCCTAGGCGCTTTCCCTTAGGAGCCCAAACACAAAGCAAAAGGCTGTTTTTAGCCTTGGACAACTTGGCTAAAACAAGAGTGTCACTTCACTTAAGTTTTGAGTTGCTTTTTGACATATAAATATAAAGATAATTTCACTTCAACTCAACTCTCCATTTGCATGACAAAGGCAAATAAAAAAGAACTCTAAAAATAGAGCAAAGGCAGATTTGAAACCCTAGGAGGCAGCAATCAACTTTAAGAAGCCATTTGTTCATTGTTTTTTATCATTTGCAAAGACATTTGGAAGGAATAGAGGCAGCGCTCAAGTTGGAGAAGCTTTTTCTTCATTATTTTTCATCAAATGCAAGGCAGATTGGGAGCTTTCATGGCCAGCGCTTCACCTTGGAGGTATATTTGGCACGCCATAGCATGATTTTGTTCCTCATTTACCCTTCCAAGGCAGATTTGCATGATCAAAGGGAAGCGCTTCACTTGCGAGGCCATTTTTAAGAGGTTTTTGAAGCTGTTTTGTGCTGGTTCAGACTTTTCATAGTCTAAATCACCACTTCAAGCCACAGGAAAAAGGATTTTGAAGGCTTTTCCGTCCATTTTTGCTCATTTTTGTTGCAGACCCACCTTGGGAAAAGACATTTTTGACTATTCTAAATCATCTAGAGCCCAAATCCAAGTGGGTTTTGAAGGTATAGCTCAATATTTTCACTTTCCAAGGCAAAAATACATGTTTTTTATAAAAAAATCAGAGTTGGACAATGAAGAGGAAAGTCTGATTTTCTGGGACAGCGAGCCAAAAGAGGCCTGATTTTGCATTTTTTTAGTGCGGGACAGCGAAACTAAATTCATCTACAAGCCAAAAAGTTAAGATGCAATATTCTTCTGTTACCAAGGAGTATATGGATCTATTGAAGACAATTGAAGATGCAAGTGTCATCCTGCAGATGAAGACTGTTCACCTTGACTCCATTATTATTCCAAGTGAGGCTAAAGTTGATGAATTGGAGAGAAATCTCAATTCCCAGACTTAGCCATTTTTCAGTATTTGCAGGAGATTCTATTTTGGGCAGTTGGAGGGATTTCCAAAGCAGTTTCTATTTTGAGAATTGACTTTGGTTTTCAAAGATAAATTTATTTTTAGATTTGTTTTGGAAATCGTGCAAAATATCTTTTTGTGGAACTCAAATTGTAATAACATGCAAGTTCAATTAACTGAATTGCATGGGACTTATTTTATTATTTTAAATGCTAATAAGCTCGCATGCTTGCGTGCAACATTAGGGTTAGGTTGCAGAGTATTAGTTAAATCTTCTTTTTATTTCATTGCATCTTTTGTTCTAGGTTATAAATAAGTGTATTCTACACACTTTATTTCGGAATGGGAAATGCTGAAGCTTTTATTTTGCTCGCATATTATTGTTCAAACAATCTTGCGTATCTTTATTACTTTGAGAATGAATATATGCATTGTCTTTCTAGAAGCTTTTTGTGTTGTTGAGATCGAGATAAGTGTTTAGGACTTTGTGCTTAGGCATTTGTTTCACATCTTCTTTGTTCTTAAATGTTTCCATGTAAAATCAGCTCGCCTATGCTCATTTGTTTCCTTCGATCTCTGGATTTAATCGAAGGAATCAAAAGTATTCAATGTTCAATATGCAGTCTTGTGTTCAATCAAAGAATAAAAGCAATGGCAATTCTCATGCCTCTACTTGCTTAAATTGTTATTTGTCCAATATTTACCCTATCATGTTCTTGTTTTGTTCATTAATGGATTCTAGTATGCTTGTTTTGCTTCCAAGTATCCATTAAAATGTGTTATTTGTGCTAAAGGTTAGATTGATTTAACAAATCTGCAAACTTTGCGTTGCAGGTGAAATTGAAAGAATAAGTCGTATCTTTGTATCGCCTTATAGTTGATTTGGTCTTGGCATTCATAATTGTGTGGCATTAATTTGTTCAATCAATCCAAATTGAGTACTTGCTTTATTCAGCCTCTGTATTTAGCCGAATAGTGTAAGCGTTTAGCTTAGGTTTTGTTTCAGTCAAAAAGCATAAAAATCTTTGCTTCGATGTTGAATGTGCGTCTCTGCCTTTCCGCACGTTGCAAAAACCCAAAAAGATTGTAAAGTTTTTAGTTAAGTTTTATTTTACAGGGAGCTTCCCCTTCCAATTTGAAGAGCAGTTCTACTGCACATCTATCTGTTTTTCTTTCTCACCGAAAGGTGCGAAATTAAACGCTAACAAGAACAAAAATTAGAAGCAGAAATTTACCCTATTTTGCACCCATGTTTTGAGGTTGAAGAAGGATTGTTGACAAAAGAGGAATCTGAACAAATCCAAGTGTTGCATACTTTCTCTGAAGAGGAAGAAGTGCAACAATCTTCTCAAGAGCAAAATTGCGAGGAAGAGATCAAATATGCTGGAGAGAGCAATGGTGAATCCAATTTGTTCTCGTCTTTTGAAGGTTGGTTTGAAGATCCCGCGTCAAACGCAATCAAAGGAGGTGACCAAGATGCTCTTTCTGAAGACTTTTCAGCTCTGAAGATAGAAGTTTGTGCAAGCGCTAATGATCATCAATCTTAGTTGATGTTAGGAGAAGAGACCAAGGTTTGGTCATCAGGAGTTGGTGTTTTCACTCAATACATCAAAGAAGCATTGCAGCTAGAGCAAGAGGAAAGTTTTCACGTTGAAGATGATTCATCATTCGAGGTACTTGTCAAATCAAGAGACCATATGGAAGGATCTTTACCAGATTTGGATAGTTTTTTGCGTCACTTAGAAAAGGATAATGCAAGACCTTTAGAGGTTATCCATGCCCCTGTGCAAGGAAAAGACGTCACATATATGATAAAATCAACACAAGATATAACATGCGAAGAAGCTCATGGAGAAGAAAAGCTCATGGAATATTCAGTGTTGGTCACTGAAGAGAATCATATGGAGAAATCAGAAATTCTCAACAAGTGTGTGGTGAGATATGTTGTATGTGAGATCAATCAAGCACAACAAGAAGAAACACAAAGTTTAGAAGAATTTGTGCTTGATCCTACATGCATGTCAGAAGAAGAAAGGTGCATGGTTGCTGAAAATGAGATATTGCCAAATAAGGATACATTCATTGAAGATGATTGCTCTATGGAAGCTGGCGAGACTCAAAAGGATGAATGGCGAAGTAAGCTTCTAGGTGAAGATGTTATTCAACAAGTGTACTTTGATGGTGATTAGGTGCTAGATGACTCAAACCTTGATGATCTATCATATTCCGATTCTAAGGATTGGATTGTCATGTCCCGATATTAAGACATTGTTTAAATTAAAGATTTAAACATCATGATAAGACGGAGAAGTCGCCTCCGTCAAGTATGATGTTTGTCATCGTCAATTTGGATGATAATTGTATTCAATAAACATATATGATATTATTAATATATAATAATATTAAATAATATAGATATTTTTATCAAAATATAAGAAGATATTATTATATTTATCTTAGTTACCGGGTTCTTTGCCCAGAGGCACCGGTTCGGCTGAGAGTGGGAGCGGGAGCGGCCCTGCCACCTCGGGTGTGGGTTCCCCGATGGAGAACCCACAAGGAACCTAGGGTGGCAGGGGCGCTCCCAGGAGTTCCCAGGGGCTCCCAAGCGCTCCCAGGCGCATTTTTGGAATTTTTTTTTTAAATTACAAATTTTCTTTTTTAAAAACTATAATTATATAAATTATTAAATACTATATATTATATAATATAATATAATATAGAGTATATAATATTATTATATTATGTATTCTATATTATATATTAATATAATATTATTATATTATGTATTGTATATTATATTAATAATAATATAATAATATATTCTATATTCTATATTATTTATTATATAATAAATTAATAACATATTATATAATATTATATCATACATTATTATAAATATTAAATTTTATATATGTATTTTTATATATAATATATTATATATTATTCATTATTATAAATATTAAATTATATATATATATATATATATATAAAATATATATATAGTACAGCCGTACCCAACCGTACCCACAATTTTTTTCGCCGTACTGGCGTACCAGAACCCCGCTCCCGAACCTGTTCCCGTACCAAAACCGGCAACTTAGATATTTATAAGTGACAAATATAAATATTGGTATGAATATAAATATTGTCTTAAATTAAGTATAAGTATGATCCTATATATTAATACCATAAATATATAAGAATGAATATATTCTATATATTATTATTATAAAATAATATACAACAGCTGTGGTAAACAATGATGATATATATAGCCAAGTAATGAAGACAAACATCATCATATATACATATGCATGCGCTGAAGGTGCCATTTACTGATGATATTCGGCGATTAAGAAATTGAAGTTAAGGCCGACCTCCTATAACAAAAGATAGATACATATGCATGAGTAAGTTATGCACTTAACATAGGCGATTTATTAGATGCAATCGAAAGTGATTAAAGACATTAGCTATTTACAAAGGGATGCGATCCCATGAAAAGGCAGCAACGGTATGGGCAAGGAAATAAAGGAGATTTAACAGATATAAAGGAATAACATTCAAACTTAAGTGGGGATCGGCACTCAGAAAGGCAACGGAATGGGAATACAAATCTATAGCAAAGTCAATATTGCAGCCTTCTACTTGCAATGTATCATGAAATTCAAATTACATAGAAAGCACGTGATATCTAGACCTTACTATTTTCACATCAGATCCCTCAGATTTACAAGTTACATCAGATATCCATGACAGTCAATTACAACTTTCCAACTGAGCCCAAATCAGAGGCACTTATTCAAACACAAGATGCTATTACAAATCCAATGTCTATTACATACCGAGAATGATGACAGAATTGCAAGATAGACACTGGCAATGATACAGATTGTCCTTCTTGATCAGCTGCAGTCCCACAAAGGTGTTTGCCTCCAAGGAATATGCAATCGTGCCAATGCTTCTCCTCTTAACAATTGATGATCAAAACATCCACTCACAGCGCACAAGGGACAAGATATTCGTAGATCTAGGTTTGACTCGGCGTGATCAACAACTCCTCAATGCAACTTTGCCACCTTCTTGCCAACTCCACGATATGATGTTCGACATCAAGGAATGTTGATTGAGCAGCGAATCATTTTCAGAACAATCAACACAACACCAAAATACAGATCCAGCAAGCAAGTTCTACGAACTCAAGAATTATAGAAATAGAATTACACCGAATCCTTCAAGAGGTTATCATACAGTTGAACATACATATATATCTCATCTCATAGCAGTTACAGCAGGAGTAATTGAATATCTCATAAACACAACTCTCTATCATCGGCCACAAGGTATGATTCTCATTCACAAGTAATATGTCTTAATATTCTGGCTAACTGATCATATTGGTATACAATGCTCATAACTGAAATAAGAGGTAGAAGAAAATGGTTTGTAATCAAAATAGGATGATAAAGTAAGAATACTTATACAGGATAAAATGAATATGTATATAGAATAGAATGAAAATACTATCATAGAATGAGAATGCTTAAGGCATAAGAATGTTTATATGATGAATGTTATTCCTATAAGGGAGTAAGTTAGATATTGCCAAATAATATAATCAACGAAATAGTAAAGATAAGTCTCATAAGTATAATCAGGGAATACCCGAGATAAGAATAGAATCCCAATCATTAATCCACCTACACACTCTATAAGTATGAGACTGGTGGTTAGGGAAGCGGCTAGAGTCTAGCACTCGAGCTGGCGGAGTATCGCCCCTCCGAGCAAAGGGTGAAGTATTGCCGACAGTAGGATGAAACCCTTAGACCTAGGGCAAGGGTGAAGTATTGCCGGTAGTAACATGAAGCCCTTGAACCTATGGTTGCGTAAGACCTAGTTATTAGAAATGACTAACGGTAGGTGACCCTCGAGCTGGCAATAAGCCCCTCCAAGCCAAGGGTGAAGTATCGCCGGGAGTAGCGTGAAGCCCTTGGGCCTACGGCTGTGAGTCTTGTGATGTCCCAACGCGCCCTCTCATATTGGGTGAGTGGTCTGATTAACGTTTGGGCTCGCGAATGTCTCTCCAGAGGTAAACCATGGAATATACATGAAGGATATGAGAAAATGTGAAATGCATATTGGTTATGATTATAAGGTTACTAACCATAAAAGGAAATGTGGGAAGTATATGAATTTGATCTTTACATGTGGATATTGTGATATGTTGGTATTATAAGAAGAAGTGAATACTAATGTTCTCTTTTTACAAGTTGAAATTGTGTACAAGGTTGTGAAAATTTTGACTTGCTAGAATTGGACATTACATGGATAGACAAAGACATAGTTGAAGAGGATCACGAAGAAGTAGCTGAATCATTAGAAAAACTGTTGATGACAGTTGTGGACCCTGTTAGTCAAGAACCAGTGATGGAAACTCCATATGAGCAACTCCAACCTTTTTCAGAAGATAACACATGGACTAAGTTCAAGGTTGTGTATGTTGAAGACATGGATGAAGAACGTCAAGTTCTATTTGTGGTGGTTACCATTCCCACAAGCATACGTTGGCCACAGGAACTTGCTTCATACCTTCAAAAGGAGGTTCTGTACCTTCACCTGTTGCAGAGGTTTTTCGCTATGGAAGAAGATGATCAACCAGAGCTAATACATATCAATCAGTTCATCATGAACTTCTGTAATGTTCCCTATTTCAGCCTAGTCAGTTGGGGCTCAATAGTCTATTTCAGGATCCTGATAGGCTATGTGGTTTGGTAAGGGGTTCTATTTGTGATGGGCTTTTGGTTTAGTTGTTCGAATTCTGATGTTGGTTTTGAGCTCTTTGTGTTGTCAGGATGACTTTGCCACTTTCTAAGGCTCAATCAGGCTCCTGGTTAGTTCTCCAAGATTCTTGGAGAAGCTATCTATTTATAGAAAGTCATTCCGAGAGCTTCTATTATCATTCCTAATCAGTTGGAGTAGCTTGGTATTGTTTAATTATCAAATTGGTGAAGTTTGGAGTTTTCCGTAAAAGTTGATAATTAAACGGGTTATTTAATTATTTTTGTGCACTTAAGTTATAAAGTTGGAAATATTAATAAGGTGACTTAAGTGTTATAGCTTTTTGGAATGGGAAAGTGTTTTATTTTTCTCCTAGACACATTAAAGTGAGCATGTCTCTTGGAAATAGAGATTTATTATAAGTTTGAGGAGAAAAAGGTAATATTTTCAAGAAAGAATTGTTTTGTAACTCCCAGGGGCCTTTAAAAAGGAAGTGAGAGCTCATTGTGAAGCTTATGCTTGGATTTTGTTAATGTTACGCTGCTGGTATTGAACCAGATGGATCACACTTCCTTCTTGAGGACGGAAACCCTCATGAAGATGTCCAGTTTTGATGGTGCAATATCCTTCCTAGCTAGAGTTTTGTGACTTCACACAGAAGTTGCATAGAGCCTCATTTGATTCAAGGATTTTTGAGAAGTTTTTTGTATGCATTTCATAGTTCTTATTTTGGTGTGGAGATTTCATGTATTTTGGTGTGAGTAAGTTGATGTTTGTGATGCTATTTCCTTGAGTGCCTAGTTGAGTCGTACTTGTGTAGTTCGTACTTTTTGAAAGTACGATTCAGATTTTGTGATATCTTTTCACGTTGTTTGGAATAATTATAGTTTGCAATGGATATATTAGGCTTGAACGCCATCAGATAGATGCAATTCCACGAGTTTTGGGCTATTTTTAGGGAGATATAAGAGAGTCCGTACTGCCTGAGCCGTACGACCCTGTAAGGGAATCAGGGTAGTAGAAATGCAGACTGTTCATCTTTTGGGTCTCTATAATATGCAGTGATTGTTTATTGGATGAGTATTGAAGGTCTTTGGTGGTTAGAAAGGATGTCTTCAAATGTGTGATCAACTTGTCCATTCTAGATTGAGCCATGGTTGTCGTACAACACCACAAAGGAATGGTTGTTTCAGTTTAGATTTGCAGTGTTTATATTGACTTTGGTAATGTGTTGTTAGTATATTAATTTCCATTTTCAGATATTTTGGCAGAAGATCAGAGATTAATCAGTTTTTTGTGAGTCTCACATGTACAGGCCACCGTATAGCTTATGGGAACAGTCTGAAAACAGAGATCAGTATAACAACAGGGATCTTTGATGAGGTTTGCATTGAACAGTGACAGTATTGAGCATTATTAAAATCTGTTTTTAGTGCAGGGTTTATATGTGTTGCAAAAATACAAGATACATATTATCTTGTCCTAATGTATCTCTCCTGAATGGTATATTGCTGATATCATTTGTATTCCTTTTATTTGTCAAACACATTAATCCCCTGGATTGTTTACCGCCAGTGTGGGAAAACTGAATCTTTCTTTCTTCCTACCCACTGCATAAGTGGTGAATAGCCACCGAATAAGTGGATGAATTTGTAACTTTCATTCTTGCACTCTTACCCACTGAAAAGTGGTGAATCCCCACAGCATTGTGGATGCCTACTCAATTAGATGAATGTTTTAATTGTTGCACAATGTTATGTTTTGTAAACCAAAGCACATTATGCTCTCACCTCGCCCAGTTGGGATCTTGGTGATCAGAAGTGTGGAGGTATTTTAGTTGTGCTAACATTGGTTATTATTGTTCGATATTTTGGAAAAAAAATTTGGGGTTGTTTGTTACAATGGTATCAAAGCCAAGTTAATCCTACCAGCCTGTTGATCTCCATTCAAATCAGCATTAAGTGTCAATTCAGTTTGGTCTTCAGGTGCCTTTAATGAATCCAGAAGACACTGAGTTCATCACCTACAGAAGGAGAAGATATTCTTGGTTTGATTTAGAATCAGAAGACGAGAATAGAATGGAAGAAAGACCACCAGAGGATCCTAATACTAGTGATATTTTGAACGATCTTGCTAGAGGCCAGCAAGAGCTTGTTAGAAGTAATCAGCTAAGTTACCGGATTTGCCAGAGCTTCGGCCGGATCCAGGTCCGGTTCGGTTCGCCATCCGGTGTGGACAGGGTGAAATTCTGTGTCATGTCCCAACATTAAGACATTATTTGTCATCATCAAATTGGACGATAATTATATATATATAATAATATTTAATAAACATATATAATATTATTAAATAATATTATAATATATTTATTGTACTTATATATAATAAATATAAAGACAATTATAATAATATATATATAAATATGTATATTAATATTAATATAAATATAAATAAATGTTATTATAATATAATTATCATATAATATATATAAGACAAATGTCTTATAATATATAAATATAAATAAGAAATATTATTATAATCATTTATTATTATAATATAATATATATAAATATAAATATTATTATTATTATTATATAATTATAATTATCAATGTAAATATTAAATCAAATATTAGTATAAAGTATGATCATTATAAATATAATATTATAAATATATATATATATATAATTAATATTAACTTATATCCTTGGAAGATATCAATAAAGGGCTATGATTCGTATACAACAGCAAATAAAGATAGACCAAGTATATTAAAAGACAAAGTTTATTAAAACAAAAATAAATGCGCCGATTATGTTAGAGGAAGCAAGTTACATTATTAGTAAATAAAAGAGGTGCATATTAATTGAAGGTTATTTTCAATAAGACACATCCCTTCATTAAAGGAGGGTATAAAGATGGGAAGAAGATAAAATAATGGGGAGAAAGAAAGGAATGAGAAATATATACATCTGGAGAGGGTAAGGAAAATAGAAAAGAATACATAAGGAATATAATTATGATTTATAAATATAATAACAAGAAGGATATAATATAGAATTTTTGGAAATGGTAAATATATTCGTGGCAGATTTAAATCTACAATATATAAGGAATAATATATTTTTCAGTTGTAATATACCATTTCATAGATATTTATGTACATTAGCAGCCTTATAAGAACATGAGATATATCAGAGATATAATATATATGCTTTGAGTTAAAGAAAAGAAATATATTAAAAGGGAATAATTCTCTTTATGAAGTGTTGCCTCTCTTGGCAATAGTTGCAGCCATACACCATTGAAGATATAAAAAGGAAGTGTGAAGTAAAAAAGATCATATAGTAATATAAATCAGCAAACAACAAATTGGTCTTCCATCAAATACAAGTATTGGATCAACACAAGGTATTATATTAGCAAGCATTACTAAGAGAAATTGATCATACAAGAAGTAAAATTGTGTGCAAGGTTAAGAAATTTTGTTCTTCCTAAAAGGGGAAATTACAAATGGTATCAAAGCTATCATCCTGCCATCCTGTGGATGAAAAAGGAGCATTTGATGGAACCCAAGAAGGCCTTAGGCTAACCCCCTAAGGAGAAGGCATTAGGTTAACCACCTAAGGAGAAGGCTTTAGGGTAAAACCTAAAGATTAATGAAGGCCTTAGGGTAAAACCTAAGGAGAAGGCTTTAGGGTAAAACCTAAAGATTAATGAAGGCCTTAGGGTAAAACCTAAGGAGAAGGCCTTAGGATCACCACCTAAGGAGAAGGCTTTAAAGTCACACCTAAAGAATAAAGAAGGCCTTAGGCTGATCACCTAAGGAGAAGGCTTTAGGGTAACACCTAAAGATTATTAATGGCCTTAGGCTAATAACCTAAGGAGAAGGCTTTGGGTTAAAACCTAAAGATTAATATGGCCTTAGGGTAAAACCTAAGGATTATATATGAAGGCCTTAGGGTAAAACCTAAGGATTATATATGAAGGCCTTAGGGTAAAACCTAAGGATTACTTATGAAGGCTTTGGGGTCACACTCAAAGATATATGAAGTCCTTTGCCTAAGATGTGGATTATTCCCACTTAAGACAAAGGAATACCAAGCCCATGATAGTCACTCATACCTATCTCACTATCCTTATGAAGAAGAAGAAATGTTTATTATGATGAATGTGATAGGAATATGCAAAGATATATGATCCTAACTTTAATGAATAATAGAAGAATATGAATCTATGAGATGGCTAAGATATGAAAGTGAACTATGTACTAATGTTCCCTCTCGCTAGATCAAGAATATCCCAAAAGGGGAGGGGGGTGACATTATCTCATCATCAACCCCCCAGGATCATGCTATACATTATCTTATTATCAACTTGCTTAAGCAATCAAAGTCTTACTTTAGATTCATCTTTTGGGATTTTCATCAATATTATTTCATTCCAAAAGTCTAATCTCAGAGTATCAATACTCCCAAAGTTTTCTTTAACAATGAAAAATTCTTCCTCCTTGCATTCATTTGATTAACTAAATTTCCTCAATCATATTGCTATTTAAAATCAAATCAAATCTTCATCATATAACCAATTACTCCTCAACGAACATAACTCTTCTCGATTTTGAGGTCAATAACATATAAGACTGAATCTCTTGACCAAGATCAAGATGCATCTTGGAATCTCAATGCTCCCAAAATCTTCTTTAGCATTAAAAATATTTTCATTGCCTAAAACCACGTCTTCATCTATGATACTTGCATCACATTATTATTCAAAACATCAAACAAATGCTTACCTAAACATTTGTCTTCATTAAACATTTCAAGTATTCTTTGGTCACAAATTCTCTTTCATGAATCACAATCATTTTCTCTTCACTAAAGCATGTTCATTTCGAATCAAAACTATGACTTAGTCTCAACACATCGGAAGGTAGCGCAAAGTAACGAAAGAACTCACTGTGATTGCTTGAGGACAAGCAATTTCAAGTGGGGAGGGCTGTCATTTCCCAACATTAAGACATTATTTGTCATCATCAAATTGGACGATAATTATATATATAATAATATTTAATAAACATATATAATATTATTAAATAATATTATAATATATTTATTGTACTTATATATAATAAATATAAAGACAATTATAATAATATATAAATATAAATATAAATAAGAAATATTATTATAATCATTTATTATTATAATATAATAAATATAAATATAAATATTATTATTATTATTATATAATAATAATAATTATAATTATCAATGTAAATATTAAATCAAATATTAGTATAAAGTATGATCATTATAAATATAATATTATAATTATATATATATAATTAATATTAACTAATATCCTTGGAAGATATCAATAAAGGGCTATGATTCGTATACAACAGCAAATAAAGATAGACCAAGTATATTAAAAGACAGTTTATTAAAACAAAAATAAATGCGCCGATTATGTTAGAGGAAGCAAGTTAGATTATTAGTAAATAAAAGAGGTGCATATTAATTAAAGGTTATTTTCAATAAGACACATCCCTTCATTAAAGGAGGGTATAAAGATGGGAAGAAGATAACATAAAGGGGAGAAAGAAAGGAATGAGAAATATATACATCTGGAGAGGGTAAGGAAAATAGAAAAGAATACATAAGGAATATAATTATGATTTATAAATATAATAACAAGAAGGATATAATATAGAATTTTTGGAAATGGTAAATATATTCGTGGCAGATTTAAATCTACAATATATAAGGAATAATATATTTTTGAGTTGTAATATACCATTTCAGAGATATTTATGTACACTAGCAACCTTATAAGAACATGAGATATATCGGAAATATAATGTATATGCTTTGAGTTAAAGAAAAGAAATATATTAAAAGGGAATAATTCTCTTTATGAAGTGTTGCCTCTCTTGGCAATAGTTGCAGCCATACACCATTGAAGATATAAAAAGGAAGTGTGAAGTAAAAAAGATCATATAGTAATATAAATTAGCAAACAACAGATTGGTCTTCCATCAAATACAAGTATTGGATCAACACAAGGTATTATCTTAGCAAGCATTACTAAGAGAAATTGATCATACAAGAAGTAAAATTGTGTGCAAGGTTAAGAAATTTTGTTCTTCCTAAAAGGGGGCATTACATTCTGCTGCTGCGTTTTTAAATTTATTTTTTTATTTTTTAAATCCGGTGCCGAGCCCTTAAGGGGTTCAAGGAATATGCCAATAGGACAATCGACGAGTTCAGAAATTTTTCCAGCATGAATTTTTTAATGGCGCGAGAGGATTTTCAGAAGATTTTCCAACGTGAATGTTCAGCGTGAATTCTTTTACGGTGTGAGACAATATTCAAAAAAATTTCTAGCGTGAATTTTTCCACAATGTGAGACAATTTTCCGAGCACTATAATGCTTAAGCCACATTACATATAAAAGCCTATCGGCTAATTATTATATCTTATATCTTAAGATTTATATATATATATTATTAATATGATTTATTATTATATAATTATATATATCATGTTATAATTTATTAATATATATTATAAATATTATAATATATAAATATAATATCATATTATTATATATATATATATTGAACCCAAAAACGAACCCAACTCCAAAAATGTTTTTGGCCGAATCCACGAACTGAACCGACAAACCCGAACCAGATGGGAATCGTGCTAAGGCTAGCAATTCCGATAATGCTAGTCAACCAAACAATGACACAAGAGCTTCGATGTAATGTCCCCATTTCTGGGTCCTCTTGCAGCGTAGTTGGAGCTGACTTTCTGTGTTGGTGACAGCCTAATCAGAGGAGTATTTTGATGTCACCAATGTGTTCAGGTGATCCAGTGGAACTATGACACTTTCCGGAGAGATTTCAGACAACTTGTCCGTACTTACTATTTATAGAAAGTGCTTGCATAGCGACAATCTTTTTGGGTTTGTTCTCCTTGGTCCTCGGAGAACACTGCTATTTATAGTAAGTGTCAATCTAGCGCTGTTTTGGTGACTTGGCAAACAGCCATTGGCTATCTCAGATGTTGCATTGAGCTCAGTGATATCAGATGTTTGCGGTGATGTCTTTCCAAGCAATTTTAGACTTTTGGGCCATCCTTACTGTTTTTGGCAAATTAGGGTTTTTGTTAGTTTCAGGATTTTCAGTGTTGGAGATGAAGCGTCTTGGCGAGACCTTTCCAACGGTCTATTGATCACTAGATTTCGAGATCGTTTGGACCTCCGTTTTAAAGTCCGTAAATTATTAAAGTTTATTTAATATGAGACTTTATTATAAATGGGATATAAGTGATTTTAAAGTATACTTTATAATATAAGTTAAAGTGTCATTTTAAAAGGGGAGATATAAGTGACTTTTAAAGTATACTTATATTATAAAGTTGTGCACCAAAATTAAAAGAATGAAATGTGGGAAATGAAAGTAAATTAAATGAAATGAAAGTCAAATGCAAATTGAGAATTATAAAAGGGCATTTGAAGTTCATTTTATTCATTCTTGACTATTACATTTTATGGATATTTGCTCTGCAAATGAGGGTTTGGAGGACTTCTTCCAGCCAAGGCTTTTGGTGCCGAAAACCACCATTAGTAGCAGCTTTCCACAGGTGTGAGAGATCACCCAAGGGAGCTTTGAGGTAGCCATATTTAGTGGTTACATCTGCACTTCATTGTATTCAGGTTTGAGGGTTTGAAGCTTGTTGTGGAGGCTTTTTCAAGAAGATATCTGAAGATTTTTGTCTCCATAGTTATCAGCAGGTGTTGAGGATTATATCGCAGGTTTGGGCTGTGAGTTTGGAGGCTATTTGATGTGTTAGCAGCTGATATACTATAGTAGGGTGGTTGTACTGTTCCAGCAGAGGTTCGGGATTGCTTGCATATCAGAAAATCAATATCATAGTTTGTATTCCATCTTCCCTTGAGGTGTCTTCAGTCTCTTGGTTTGTTATCATATGATTTCTATGTATTTGCCTTGAGCTGTGTGTTTTTGGGAGTGCCTTGAGCATTTACCATCTGTTGTACCTTCATATCAGACTTCATTTTGTATGGACAACAAAGTGGGTATGTAGCATACTTCACTATTTTGTCTGTCTATTTTCTAGGTATTGATGTTTTAGAGAATAGGGGATATTTTATGAACTGGGTTGTCAATATTTGGTGAAAATAGTGAGTATCTAAGCCAATATTAAAATCTGGAATTTTTCGCTGTGTATTCCCTATGTGATGTTTATTTTGAGTTGAAAATTATTATTGCAATATATTATATTTTGCTGCATTATATTGTTGTATCAAACATTGCAAAAATATCAGAAAACCAAAACAAATTAAAACAAACAGGCAAAAATCCAGAGAATTAAATATCCTATCAGGGGTGGGATATTTCATTCAAGGACCTCTTCTGCTAGACCAATGATGCTTGTTTTTCTAGGGCAGCAGCAGAATCCTGTTGGAGGACAGTAGTTTGTCACTAAAAGCTTTGCAGATTATCAGCAAAAATGGCAATCCTTAGGGGAAGAATTCCAAAGAGCCATGCCATTCTTTGATTTTTGTTGAATAAAATACCAGAAAAGGCCCAAGATCCAAAATCAAGACTTGTAGAAGAAGCTTGGAAAGGTGTGCATTCCCCCATTTGATGGTTCATCAAAATGCACATCCAGTCATGGGTGCAAAAAATGGATAATTATCTGTGTTTGAATCCTATGTTGGAAATGGATTCCATCAAGTTTACAGCTGCTCACCTCGAAGGAGATGCTCATGAATGGTGGACACATGGCATGATCACCCAAGGTCATAGCCTAATCACTTCATATGAAGATTTCACACAAAGGTTAATTGACCGTTTTGGCAAATATGAACCAAAAAGTCACTTTAGACAGCTGGCCCAAATGAGACAGAGGCATTCTGTGGATGCTTACATCTCTTAATTTCAGAGAATTGCTGTGATGGTGACCGATGTATCAGAGGGAAGACTTATGTACCTCTTTGTAGAGGGCTTGATGGAACCTTTAAGAGGTTTGGTGAAGGCTTTGGAGCCTAGTTCTCTTCATGAAGCCATCAAAAAGGCTTGAAACATGGAGGGTACAGCCCCTAAGAATAAATTCCAATACAAGGCATCCTTTGATAAGAAGAATGACAAGAGAGAAGACAAGAAACTTGTGCAAAAAGATCAATCTCAGCAGAAATCCAGTGCTCCCAAGATGGATGATGAGCTTCGAAATGAGCTGAGAAGAAAGAAACTATGCTTCACTTGTAAGGAGCCTTGGGTTCCTAGTCACAAGTGTTATGAAAAGGACAAGGCTCATCATATTGAAGCTTATGTGACCGTTGAATCAGATTCAGAAAATTCTGATCAGCACAATGATTCAGAGACTAGTGATGAAGATGAAGCACCTGAAGAGTCTAATAAGAGCAAGGTCAATGAAGTTATCTTTGGTAGGATATCTAGCCAAATTGAAAATGATCCTTTTAAGGTTCGAGGTGTGTTATGTGGACAACGAACTATTGCTCTCATTGATACTGGAGCCACACACAACTTCATTGACGAAGGAGTAGTAGCAACAAGAGGCCTTCAAACTGAAAAATTTGAAGGATTCAATGTCATTGTGGCTAATGGTTTAGCATCCAATGCACAAGAAGGATTCCAAACTTGTGTCTTCAATTGGGAAACTATGAAGTAACAGATGTCTTCCATGTGGTTAGTATCAGAAGTTCAGAAATAGTCTTGGGCATTCAGTGGTTAAAATCTTTGGGTGAGATATCTTTGAACCTTCAAACTATGGAACTTAAGTTTCAAGCTGATGGTAAGACTGTAGTTTTGAGGGGAATAACTAATGGAACATCTAGAGCTCCTATGGTGAAAAGAATGGAAAAAGAATCTAATGCTGATATGTATGTTGGTTGTAATAAACAAAGTGTTGAAGATCATATTAGTTTGCTTGAAACCCTTCCAAAAGTTGAGGTGGAGCTTGCTGGTTTGTATGGGACAGCAGTCCATAAACCAAAATCAGATTTTGTTTTGCAATCAGGAATAGTTCATCAAAGGGTTAATTCTGATTTCCATTCATTTGTCAATCCACTTTTTGATTTGGGAGCTGATTTGACTTATTCCAATCCGATTTTTGAATGGAAATTGAAGGAAATGTTTGAAAAAAATATTGTGAATATGGATGATGATACAATCATAATACAGGAAGGAGGGGAACTTGTCTCTGATTTTCAGGGACAGCCAGTGGAAGATGTGGGAATTGATGCATATTTCCAAGTTGAAGGCAAAAATATTGGTGCATCAAAGGTTTCTTTTGATGATAATCTCCAAAGTAATGTTGAAAGTGAGCATCATATGCTGGTTAGAGTTGTTCCATTATCTCCTGATCAGCAGAGAAACCACCAACAAAGCATGTCAGAAGGTTATGGTGACCAAAGAGATGTACCTTGGAATGGAAGGAAGCAAATTTTCAGTTCTAACTTGGCTGTATGTTTGCAGATCAGCCTCTTCTATTCTGAGTTTGCATTAACTTATGAGGTCTGGCCAAGTGTTTTCAGCTTGGGAAGAAGTTGTCTTCAAAAGGGAAAGTCATTTCCAGCCTTCTCCAAAAGGAATTGAGTATTCTAATGCCCATTTTGCAATATCAAACATGGAAATTGACTTGGGACAGCCATAGTTCTCATTGGAGAACCTTGAATTTGATAAACTCTGGTTATAAACTGCTGTTAATTTGTTTGGACAGCTACATGATGATCAGAATTTGGGCTCTTATACCTTGGAAGAATGGTAGAGTTAAGTTTCAATTGTGGAGGAATGATATTTCTTCTTTCCTAACAACAAGGAGAGTGTGGAGATTTCTGTTGAAACACCCTGGTTGATTAATCTTTACTTGGCCATCATGGAGATTAACACTTGAAGATAATTTGATGAGAAGACGCATTTGGGGATATTGGATGATGATGTTTGGGTATCCTGCCTTGCAATTGCTTGAGGACAAGCAATTTCAAGGAGGGGGGACTGTAATGTTCCCTATTTCAGCCTAGTCAGTTAGGGCCCAATAGTCAATTTCAAGATCCCGATAGGCTATGTGGTTTGGTAAGGGGGTCTTTTTGTGATGGGCTTCTGGTTCAATTGTTCGAATTCTGATGTTAGTTTTGAGCTCTTTGTGTTGCCAGGATGACTTTGCCACTTTCTAAGGCTCAATCGGGCTCCTGGTTAGTTCTCCAAGATTCTTGGAGAAGCTATCTATTTATAGAAAGTCATTCCGAGAGCTTCTATTATCATTCCTAATCAGTTGGAGCAGCTTGGTACTGTTTAATTATCAAATTGGTGAAGTTTGGAGTTTTCCGTAAAAGTTGATAATTAAACGGGTTATTTAATTACTTTTGTTCACTTAAGTTATAAGGTTGCAAATACTAATAAGGTGACTTAAGAGTTATAGCTTTTTGGAATGGGAAAGTGTTTTATTTTTCTCCTAGACACATTAAAGTGAGCATATCTCTTGGATAGAGATTTATTATAAGTTTGAGGAGAAAAAAGTAACATTTTCAAGAAAGAATTGTTTTGTAACTCCTAGGTGCCTTTAAAAAGGAAGTGAGAGCTCATTGTGAAGCTTATGCTTGGATTTTGTTAATGTTATGCTGCTGGTATTGAACCAGATGGATCACTCTTCCTTCTTGAGAACGAAAACCCTCATGAAGATGTCCAGTTTCGATGGTGCAATATCCTTCCTAGCTGGAGTATTGTGACTTCACATAGAAGTTGCATAGAGCCTCATTTGATTCAAGGATTTTTGAGAAGTTTTTTGTATGCATTTCATAGTTCTTATTTTGGTGTGGAGATTTCATGCATTCTGGTGTGAGTAAGTTGATGTTTGTGATGTTATTTCCTTGTGTGCATTGCTGAGCCGTACTTGTGCAATTCGTACTTTCTAAAAGTACGATTCAGATTTTGTGATATCTTTTCACGTTGTTTGGAATTATTATAGTTTGCAATGGATATATTAGACCTGAACACCATCAGACGGATGCAATTCCACGAGTTTTGGGCTATTTTTAGGGAGATATAAGAGAGTTTGTACCGCTTGAGCCATACATCCCTGTAAGGGAATCGGAGTAGTAGAATGCAGACTGTTCATCTTTTGGGTCTCTATAATACGCAGTGATTGTTTATTGGATGAGTATTGAAGGTCTTTGGTGGTTAGAAAGGGTGTCTTCAAATGTGTGATCAACTTGTCCATTCTAGATTGAGCCATGGTTGTCGTACAACACCACAAAGGAATGGTTGTTTCAGTTTAGATTTGCAGTGTTTATATTGACTTTGGTAATGTGTTGTTAGTATATTGATTTCCATTTTCAGATATTTTGGCAGAAGATCAGAGATTAATGAGTTTTTTGTGAGTCTCACATGTACAGGCCACCGTACAGCTTATGGGAACAGTCTAAAAACAGAGATCAATATAACAGCAGGGATCTTGATGAAGTTTGCATTGAACAGTGACAGTATTGAGCAATATTAAAATTTGTTTTTGGTGCAGGGTTTATATGTGTTGCAAAAATACAAGATACATATTATCTTGTCCTAATGTATCTCTCCTAAATGGTATATTGCTGATATCATTTGTATTCCTTCCTTAATTTGTCAACCACATTAATCCCCTGGATGGTTTACCGCCAGTGTGGGCAAACTGAATCTTTCTTTCTTCCTACCCACTGCATAAGTGGTGAATACCGACTGAATAAGTGGATGAATTTGTAACTTTCATTCTTGCACTCTTACCCACTGAAAAGTGGTGAATCCCCAAGCAGATGAATGTTTTAATTGTTGCACAATGTTATGTTTTGTAAACCAAAGCACATTATGCTCTCACCTCGCCCAGTTGGGATCTTGGTGATCAGAAGTGTGGAGGTATTTTAGTTGTGCTAACATTGGTTATTATTGTTCGATATTTTGGAAAAAAATTTTGGGGTTGTTGTTACAGCTTCTCATGGCATGATCGTGTCTACCCACCTGAATCGTGGCTCTTCGAGAAGGTGTTGCAGAGGAAGAAAGATGATGTGCTGCCAAGACAAATTTCCCAGCTCAGGAGGAGAGGTTCTTATTTCTCTGAACCTGTTAATGGTTTTGTGTAACATTTTTTCGTTTTCCTTGTCCTCGCTCAAAAAAAGAGCATTTTGTGTGTCAAATTGTTTTGTATTGTGTTTCCCCTTTTTGTGATGTATTCGTTATGTAGTTTTGTTTTTCCCCGTTATGTACCATTTAATTGTTGTGTCCCGTTAGGTAGACTAGAGTTCCACCTTTAGGTGATTTAGGAAAGTATGCTAACTGCATTGCCCAACTGATAAGACAGTGATCCATGTTGAAAACTAAAGATTCTGAGGTCCTCCTATTCCGCAAGTATACACCATGGTCCCCAGACATAGCCAATTGTTGTACCCATAGGAAAAAATTTCCTCTATGTATACATTCTTCCCAAAGTGGCATCAAACCCACATCTCAAGCATTGTGTTGCCTTGTTGTTTTCTTCTAACCCTGCAGGTTCAAGATATATCAAAGTACATCGAAGGAAGACAAGATCAAATTAAAGTTTCAAAAAGCCAAAAATGGCTAAGGCTATGGAAAGTCATCGAAAGGCGAAGGTCAAAATCATCAAGTCGAAGATCAAAACACGACAAAGGCTCGGTGAAAAGCACAGATGGAAGGCAAAGCAAGACAAAGCCAAAAGTGGAAATTTTCACCCAAAGTCAAAATTTCAAAAATTTCTCTAAGGCATTTTTGGTGCGCCTAGCTCATGGCGCGCACGCCTGAGCCTAGGCGCACCTAGGGAAATATTGCAAAATTTTACATGTCAAAAAAATGCCAAAGAAAAAAGTGCACTTCTGGAGAAGGAAGCGTGCCTCTTCAAACGCTCCTACGCCAAATCATTAAAAAGGGCATTTAAACTTCTCGTTTTCTCACAAGTGTCAAAGCATTCAAAAGAGAAAGCACGCTCCAACTCGGGCGCCCGCGCAATAAAGGAAAATCTCATTACAAATGGAGGAAGTGCGCCATGCTGAGCGCACTTTCGTCAAAGCCTTATAAAGGTTTGTGACCACTTTTCAAAACACTTTGTTGTCTTAGCAATTGAAGGAGGAGCCCTTTTACTATTTCGTTTCCGTCAGTGAGGAGAATGGCTCTTGCCAAAGCAAAGACCCCAAGGCATAAAGGAGAAAAGACTTCAAGGTTTCAAGGAGGCACGCCCATGAAACCAGCGCACCGCTCCATAGGCGCGCGCACCTAAGTGTGAGTGTGTCCGCCCTTGTGCGCCCGCGCCATTCCTTGGCGCTTTTTCCTTTTTTTTTTCAAAAAAATCAAATCTAAATTTGGCCAACCAGCTTTGCAAAGGGATGCCACACTTGGAGTTTGCATGAGTTTTTGCCATAAATTTAGAATCAAACTTCACTTCAAATCCACAATTGATTTTTGCATGCTTAGGGCAAATAAAAGCACACTTAGTTTTAGAATAAACGTAGATTTGAGAGCTTATAAGGGCAACACTTCATTTGTGAAGGCATTATTGTCATAGAGGCTCATATTTTGTGGAGATTGGAGCTGGTTTTGCATTGCTACAGAAAAGGAGGAGATATTTTTTATCATTCCCAGCCATATAGAGGTGGATTTTGAAGCTATTTGGGAGAAAAGCTTCCATTTTTGGGCAGGTCCATCTTGAAAGAAGACAAATTTCATTGTTTTCAAGCATCAAAAGGTCATGTTTCAAGGGATTTTTGAAGGAAATTCATCACAAAGTGCAAGGGCAGCATTCAAAAGGTTAAAAATCAGACTTTTTCAGTCACTTTTCTTCCATTTTTGAGCAGTTTCAGCCACCTTCTAGAGCAAAATTTTAACCTAAAAGTGTCATTTTTTGTGTTTTTGTGCTTTCCCAGCGCCTAAAAACACTTCAAATCGATCTTTGCATCCATTTCTAGGGGCAAAATTGAAGAAGAAACTCAGAAATTTCGCTTTCCAAAGGCAAAATATCCACTTTTTTCCAAAATTTCTGAGTTGGGCAGCAAAGAATAGGATCTAATTTTTCATGATAGCAAAGCAGAGATCTACAGTCTTTTCATGGACGCATCAGTATTCCTTTTTTGATTCGGATCTCTAAGGACATAGCCTCCAAGTTGGCTACATAGAAGGAAAAACTTCTCAATGTTTAAAAGTATGTGATTGACTTAATTCAGCACATCCCTTGTAGGTACTTCACCGACGAAGGCGTAAATTGCATTGTACATGACTTGCAGAATGAGTTTATACCGTTGATCCGTGAGAGATTTTGTGGAGATCCTCATGTAATGAAGATGTTCCTTTTGGCCGAAATCACAGTAAAATTTGATAAGGCTGAAAAGGAGTATTTGGATCTCTTGAAGACAATAGAAGATGCGAGTGTCATCCTGCTGATGAAGACTGTACACCTTGATTCCATCATTATTCCAGAGGAGGCTAAAGTTGATGAATTTGAGCAAAATCTCAATTCTCAAACTTAGTCATTTTTCAGTGTTTGCAAGAAAATCTATTTTGAGCAACTGAAGGGATTTCCAAAGCAGATTCTATTTTGAGAACTGACTTTGCTTTTTAAAGATATATTTATTTTTAGATTTGTTTTTGAAGTCATGCAAATTATCTATTTGTGAAACTCTTTTTGTAATAACATGCAAGTTTAGTTAACTGAATTGCATGATATATATTTTATACTTTTAAATGCTAATAAGCTCGCATGCTTGCGTGCAGCATTAGGGTTAGGTTGAAGAGTATTAGTTCAACTCTTCTTTTCTATTTCATGCACCTTTTGTTTTAGGGTATAAATAAGTGTATTCTACACACTTTATTTGGGAGGGGTAAATGCTGAAGCTTTTATTGCTCTTATTTTATCGTTCAAATGTGTGTTGTGGAATTTATTGCTTTGAGGATAGATGTACGCTTTAACTTTGCGCAAACTTTGTATTGTTGAAGTTGAAAGCGAATGTTTGTGATTTTATGCATAATCATTCATCTTTTATCTTCCTTTGTTCTTTGTTTTTCCTTTTAAATCAGCTCGCCTATGCTCATTTGTCTTCTTCAATCTCTGGCTTTAACTGAAAAAGGCAAAAGTATGTTTTAGATTAAGTTATTCTTTTGCAGTACTTGAAAACTTCTCATAGGATTGCAGAAGATCTTGAATTGCCTTGTGTTCGTGTCTCTGAGAAACAAAAAAGATAGATTACTCATATTGTCTTTTAAAATTCCTTGTCTAAGGGAGCTTCCCCTCCTAATTCGAAGAACAGTTTTACTGTACACGCTGTTCCGTTTTGTGTTGCATTGAAAGGTGCAAATTAAAATGCTAACAATACCGAATTTGAGGATGGAGGCATTCCACAATGAATGTATCATCAAGGGAGGCAATTGGAGAATTGAACAATTGTTCAAAATAAGAGAATTCGGTTGAGTCTTTGATCTTGACAAAGAAGTTAAGAAGCAATCTCAGTTGCATCTCCTTTTTGCACTTGTTCTCGAGAATTAATAATATTTAGGTACACAAGCAATTGTCGGTACCAAGCTGGTTTTACCCCTTACGGAGGTTTTCCAGATAAATCTCGGAGTTTCATGGTGAATTCTTTTCATTTCCAGCATTGTGTTTCTCTATTTTGATGAACATTTACTCCTCTTATGAACTTCCACTTGTGCAAGGATTCTAGTCAATTATACAAAGAATTTTGAGAGTTTATGAATCATTTTGATATCAAAGCCTCTAGGATCCTTATAGATCAATGCTAGAGAATGAGACTGAGTTCTTTTTTATTTTTTTCCATTTAAATAAAATTTGAATATTGTTTTTCTCATTTCAAATGCATGGTGTGAGAGGTTTGTAATGTGCACACGGTGATACTGAGAGGGGCGGGGGGGAATCAATATCAAACAACTTTTACTTTTCAAACTTAAACCAATCACAATAAATCACACATGTAAGATCTAGCAATTATGAACACAATTTTATGTGGAAACCCTTGCAGGAGAAAACCACAGCAAAATATTGCTTATATATATATATATATATATACTGATTCTTTTTCTGTAAGCACCAACCTACGAATTCTTCAATGGATGATATCATTCTCCTTTACTCACAATCTGATCACTACTTATGATTCTGTATGATGTAAGTCTTTCCTTTTCAAATCCGGTTCACACACACATACCTTTTCCTCAAATCTGATTGCAGCCCACACAATATCTTTCTTTCTTAAATCTGATCACTAATCATACATAATCTTTTTACAAAAACTGATCATGGATATGACAATATTTTCCTTTAAATTTTTGCTCTTAATTCTCACATATGTCCATATAAATCTGATTTTATCCTTCATACATAGGCTTAATAATTCATCAATATGAATCTAAAACACTTTTCATTTTTCTGCCCCTTCTCTCCCTTTATATCTGCTCTAAATTCAGAGATAAATCATTGAATTTGCTTCTTACTTTCAAACTTCCTCCTTATCTCTCCCTATATATATTCAAATATTTGAGAGTGGATGCAACTATTTGTAGTGAAGATGACTCTTGATAACACATCTCTTCACAATTGATATATCTTTTCATAACGGATTGTTGTTATTAAACCAATCGTTGTCTTCACTAGGCTAATCACACCACTTTAAATATGTTTATCATTTGTCTTTTTGTGAGGCAATTATATAGGGAATGCTTGATTAATGAGGTCGACCTCATAGTCAATATTGTTTATTTAAATTCGAACTCCAAAGGGGCGCCAATATGGAATCGACCCATACTCAATTTGATTTATTTTAAGGCACCAAAGTTTATACCAAGTCGGCCAACATATGTTTGAGTATATTTAAAATTTGCTGCTGTTTGAGGGAGTCAGCCATATCAATAAATTTGCTGCCTTTTATTATTAGAGATGATAATAATGTATCATATGTAGAAGATTCCCTCAACTACATCATCCAAAGTCTCAACTATATCATTCAAATCTGAATTATATTTATTGTATTTCTTCTTATACACTAACTACCACAATAGTCGGCCAAGATAGTTCTTTAATTAGACTCTCTTAAAATGGTGACAACATTAAGAGGTCTTCTTGACCCATTTGATAAACTAACAAACTTTCAGCCTGCCACCTGTTGGTGATTGTTTTTAGACAAGTCAACAATTAGAGTGAAATACTAAGTATCTGACTCCCTCTTGAGCAAAGCCTCTCGAATGCTGAATGAAGTGATCAAACAAGATGACTCCAAGGTTCCTTTCTTATGAGTTTGTAAGAGATAGCTCAGTGACTAAGTATGATTTTGCTGTTTGAACACAAAGGGACTTACGCAATTGTTCAAATAAGCTGTTGATTCAATGATTACGGAAGCGAATACTAGAGAGTCTAAGGACTACAATTGATGACGTATGATTTGGCAATGGATGTTCTTGATCCTAATTCTAACTGAATGGATAAACAAAAGACAAAAGATGTAAGGTTTAGAAACACTAAACTAATCCTAGATGCAAGGAGATTTACTGCTTAGGTGAAGTCAAACCAAATCCTGCTTCGCCAAGACAAACAACTACACAAGATTGATGCAATCTTCTAAGGTGTATAAGATGTTTAAATCACTTATGCTCATGAAGGTTTCAACAAACATAAAGATCAAATTGAAGTTCAGTTTTGTTCAGACTAACCATGCACTGCAATTTGCAAGCCACAAACTACAAATGGTCTGAACTTATAGATTTCACCACAAAGCAATAAAGAAACCTTCCATTAACTAACATAAACTTATAACTTAATGTTCGCTTGAAAATCTAAACCATGCAACACTCAGAAACACAAATAGAATCACCAAAGCAATCAATCTTTTATTATCTCAGAGAGCTCTTGCAACAATTTCAGAAATTTCAACCGTACAAATGAGAGCAACAAGAGCCCTTTTATAGACCCCAAAATGAATGAAGGGTCAAGATCGATCGGCCAAGCCAGCGGACCAGATCAAGCCACATCACAAGTAGTTGTAAAAACTCTTCTTTATTAAATGAAAGAGGCCAACTTTATTAAATGAAGGAGGTTATCTATATTAAATGATGGAGGCTATGAAGAAAGGAACAAAAGCACGCCTCGCAAGAAGATATATCATTATCTTATGAAGAATCCCCATGTGAATATCCATCACTAGAAGCTTGGCATTCAAGGAACTTAGACACTATTTGCTTAATTTCCTCCAAAGGTACACTTGGCGCATTCTGAATGGTTCCTTCGGCTTCAAGTACATCATCTGAATAAAGACCAAGTGTCCTTTCCCAATCAGTTATTCTTGCTTTGTTGTCGCCAAGGTGGACAGCAAGTGAAAATATACTATCAAGTCTCTCATCTGTAACATCATTTTCCTGAAAATAGAAAGCTTGAACTTGTTCTTCCAGATTCTCAAGGGTCATCTCCCCAAAAGGATTACAGATCTTCATCAAAGAGGCGTGTATCCCATCCTGAATCCTTTGAAGCACACTTCTAACTCTTGACATATCTATTTCTATTTTATCCAGCAACTGTCTTTTGATGCGAAAGCCATAATACCAAGAAGAGAAGTTATATGTTTTACCTTCTTCAATCACTTCAGCATGTAACAACTCATCAACTGATGTTTCCATCAAGTTCTTCAAGTGTGGCAAGTATTGATCCTGAATGTCTTTGAACTCACCACAAGCTGTCATCAATGCAAGTACCCTCTCCTGAAGACTAGTAATCTTATCACTTACTTGCATAATATCTCCCAGATGTCTAAATGTAGTCTCCTTTGATCTTTTCATCCAATCCTTCATTCTGTGAGATGAAGACTTTAACTCTTCTAGGTGTTCAACTGTTTCAGGAGGAAGGAGAGATGTCGAGCTTTAGAGCAAAGATCAACTCTCCTTCCTCCTGAAACAGTTGAACACCTAGAAGAGTTAAAGTCTTCATCTCACAGAATGAAGGATTGGATGAAAAGATCAAAGGAGACTACATTTAGACATCTGGGAGATATTATGCAAGTAAGTGATAAGATTACTAGTCTTCAGGAGAGGGTACTTGCATTGATGACAGCTTGTGGTGAGTTCAAAGACATTCAGGATCAATACTTGCCACACTTGAAGAACTTGATGGAAACATCAGTTGATGAGTTGTTACATGCTGAAGTGATTGAAGAAGGTAAAACATATAACTTCTCTTCTTGGTATTATGGCTTTCGCATCAAAAGACAGTTGCTGGATAAAATAGAAATAGATATGTCAAGAGTTAGAAGTGTGCTTCAAAGGATTCAGGATGGGATACACGCCTCTTTGATGAAGATCTGTAATCCTTTTGGGGAGATGACCCTTGAGAATCTGGAAGAACAAGTTCAAGCTTTCTATTTTCAGGAAAATGATGTTACAGATGAGAGACTTGATAGTATATTTTCACTTGCTGTCCACCTTGGCGACAACAAAGCAAGAATAACTGATTGGGAAAGGACACTTGGTCTTTATTCAGATGATGTACTTGAAGCCGAAGGAACCATTCAGAATGCGCCAAGTGTACCTTTGGAGGAAATTAAGCAAATAGTGTCTAAGTTCCTTGAATGCCAAGCTTCTAGTGATGGATATTCACATGGGGATTCTTCATAAGATAATGATATATCTTCTTGCGAGGCGTGCTTTTGTTCCTTTCTTCATAGCCTCCATCATTTAATATAGATAACCTCCTTCATTTAATAAAGTTGGCCTCTTTCATTTAATAAAGAAGAGTTTTTACAACTACTTGTGATGTGGCTTGATCTGGTCCGCTGGCTTGGCCGATCGATCTTGACCCTTCATTTATTTTGGGGTTTATAAAAGGGCTCTTGTTGCTCTCATTTGTACGGTTGAAATTTCTGAAATTGTTGCAAGAGCTCTCTGAGATAATAAAAGATTGATTGCTTTGGTGATTCTATTTGTGTTTCTGAGTGTTGCATGGTTTAGATTTTCAAGCGTTGCATGGTTTAGATTTTCAAGCGAACATTAAGTTATAAGTTTATGTTAGTTAATGGAAGGTTTCTTTATTGCTTTGTGGTGAAATCTATAAGTTCATACCATTTGTAGTTTGTGGCTTGCAAATTGCAGTGCATGGTTAGTCTGAACAAAACTGAACTTCAATTTGATCTTTATGTTTGTTGAAACCTTCATGAGCATAAGTGATTTAAACATCTTGTACACCTTAGAAGATTGCATCAATCTTGTGTAGTTGTTTGTCTTGGCGAAGCAGGATTTGGTTTGACTTCACCTAAGCAATAAATCTCCTTGCATCTAGGATTAGTTTAGTGTTTCTAAACCTTACATCTTTTGTCTTTTGTTTATCCATTCAGTTAGAATTAGGATCAAGAACATCCATTGCCAAATCATACGTCATCAATTGTAGTCCTTAGACTCTCTAGTATTCGCTTCCGTAATCATTGAATCAACAACTTATTTGAACAATTGCGTAAGTCCCTTTGTGTTCAAACAGCAAAATCATACTTAGTCACTGAGCTATCTCTTACAAACTCATAAGAAAGGAACCTTGGAGTCATCTTGTTTGATCACTTCATTCAGCATTCGAGAGGCTTTGCTCAAGAGGGAGTCAGATACTTAGTATTTCACTCTAATTGTTGACTTGTCTAAAAACAATCACCAACATTACCTCTTTCACATTTTATCTTTTCAACTTAGTTCCTCAACCGTGAATTTCCATTCTTGATATCAATGACAACATTTGCAACAATCTCATTTATACATCATTGACGATATCCTTTTGCCGTGACTTTGACATCAATGACAACTAATCCAACGTTCGTCTTTTGATATCAATGATAACATTTATAACAATATCCTTCGTACGCTCTTGACAGCAATGACAACCATCTTGTCCATGCACCTTTGACATCAATGACAACATTTCCAACAATCTCCCCCTTTGTCATTGCAACACAAACATAACTCTCTCCTTTTACATTGCTCCCCCTTACTTTATCTCTCCCCCTTTGACATCAATGGCAAAGGGCAGTTAACATGCTTCTCTTCTTCATGATGTGTGTAATATCCAAAATAATTCCAACTCTATAATCCAGTTTTACCATGAAGTAAAATTCGGAGAGGTAAAAGGTTGATAAAAAAAATTTCACTTTTTCGAACATTGAAGTTTAATCAACAACTTATTTAATCACAAAGGGTCCATTCATTTTCAATGAATCAACAATATAATATTTATATATATTATTCATAAGGAAAAATTTACAAAATAAGACTCACCAAGAGATCACTGCAGCTCGATTGTTGTCCTCCACATCACAAGCCTCGGCTACCTTCTGGTTGAAGAGAGAGAAAGCATCTTTGGAGAGCTTTACCTCCATCCACAGACCGATGGTCTCCCGCACACCTTCCTAACCGGAAGTGGCCCTACCCTGCACAAAGAGTATAGACCTAGGATGACCCATGGTATTTGCCATCTAAGTACTGGGGGTGTATCCTACGTAACACTATTGTTCATACAACCCTAGATTCCCTCTAGCTAGGTATGATCATCCCAATAGGTTACGTCACCTTGGTGAACTATGTTTATATCTATAGTTTATCAATTCTAAATCAGTCTTTCCGTCTTCAACAGGTTTCCAAATATTGTCTAGGTTCTATAATCCTTACAGATTAACTTTCCATACAAGGATTCTCATTGCATCTTTGCAATACCCGAGATCCAAGACTTATTGACACTTAATGGGGTTTAAGTCGATTCATTCCAGCTAAAATGGTTACCTTACCCAGGTTAAGCATCATAGTCAAGGCAATTATCTCTTTTCACATTTAAGATCAAATAAACATAACTAGGGTCCTTACCCCTTCATTTAGTTATACTAGACACAAACTTGTCTAAACGGTAAATCCATTCCAGTCAATTTGACTCAGATTAATCCTTAATCTACAATATATTTGCAATATGAATCCATGAAATTCATATAATTTCATTATGACTCTCAGTACCATCATTCTTGAAACCTTATAAACAACCTTCTAGGTTGCCCCAAAAGAAAATGTCATCCTATCATTCTAACAACATCCTGCCATTTTTAGGTTGATATCCTAAGAAAATCATAGAGTATATACTCCAGTAGTTTTGGGGAGGTAAAATCATCCACTAAGTGGTCTTTAGTTTCCAAAAGGATAGTTTGATATTTTGATTAACTAATGTCGACGATGGTATTTAAACATGACATAGTTATACAATTATAATAGGGTAGTATGACTCCAATGGTAAAAACCCTTTTTGCAAACAACACAAAATATACAAGAATGGCTGCACCATTGCTAATCGAAATTGATAACAATCCTCAACTGGTCATAAGAAAATCAAATATTAGTCATGATAACCTTTCATGTGATTGGTTTATATAATGAACCAATATCTATGTATAGATAATCAATGAGTAGAATAATTCCACATGTAAGGATGCGTATGTGGATCCATCATAGTCATCAAATAATAATTCTTCACTAAGATCTATAATGTCATTATGTTATAAAGAATAACAATCAATCTCATCAAATCAAAACATCAATAGTTGAGAACAATAATCTCATGCCCAAATGACAATATTTTAAATAGTCAGGGTATAAAGATATTAATCAACTAAGGTCACAATATCTTTGCCATCAAGGAGCAAACTACCTTTGTTTTAGATTTATAACCAACTTACTCTTTGTCAGTATTTTCATCACATTCTATCTGAATTGCAAATTAAAATAACATTTATACTTGTGACAAGCTTGAGTTCTCAATTTAGGTTCCTGTCACTATTTTTTTTTTGACTGGACTAAATAATAATTGTTTGTATCCTTCATATAAAATGGGTGTTCAAAATTAAGGCCAAAGCACTACCTTTTAAAAGATATTTACTCAAATCAGATGGCCATAATACTACCAATGATAGCTTATTTGTTCAATTCAAATGGTTTTACACTACCATCGAAAGGTTATACACTCATTACAGTTGGCTATAATAATGCCATTGACTAGTTAAATACTCATTTCGAGTGGTCATACTACCGCCATCGAAAGGTTATATACTCATTATAGTTAGCTATAATACTTCCACCATATGGTAAATGTAATACACGGTAATATATTGGCCAAAACTTAGCCAAGATACAAGCAATATATGACTTACTCTCCATTATACAAAATCAATCAAGAGGATACTCATAAAAAGATTCGGCCTTTACCTAGGCGTTGAAAAACTATAAGTTTTCTTTCTCATGATCTTGCATTTAAGGATACAAAGTATATGAGATTACACAGCACTATCAGTCGTGTTCATAACTACTTGCCTTTAAAGGCGGTTTGGCCGACTTTGTACATCTATTCACAGCCTCATGCAGACTGTTGGGTCACATGTATATTTATATATACTGGTTTGATAACACATAGGTAGTATAAGATCTCAAGACCGTGCCAAGTATTAAGGCATATGAGATTGATTCCTATAAGTTGTGACATGAGAATACCGTAAAGAATAATGTCACAGACTACACAAAATAAATTCACCAGTGGTATCAAGTTGCAGGCCGCACCATTGAATTCTTCAATGATATTATAGTGTACAGGCCATGACTTAATTGTATATAAATCAATAATATGTTTATGAAATTTAAGTTAATTACACTTGCTCAGATAGTAGACTCTCCACAGATCGAGCCTTAGGAGTTTAATTGAATGTGATTTGCATAAGAGTTTGACATTAGAAAAAAAAACCACAATGTACACATTCTCAGGCTAAGCTTATACGAAGAATTCCTTCGGCCTAGTTTGCAAAACACCTTGAAATACAAAGATCCAGTTCAATAATACTTTCCAGCATTAAAGAATACAAATTTAAATGACTTGCATAGCATGCTAGAAGGACTTACTCACAGTTCGATAGCTTCATTGTTGTGCTTAAGCTTTCACCCCACATAGGAGCTACCTCTCCCTTTTCTCAAGTGATATCTTCCCTGAAATAACAATGGATTTCTTTCTAATGGAGTCTATATTCCTTGATTGACTCGCGGTTTTTAGCCCAATTCCAAAATTGGTTGTTAGACCATCCACCACGTTTCTCAAGGCTCTCCACAGTTCTTATTGATATGAATGGATAACTGACTCCAAACCTAACTAACTCGCAGCTCTATCCAATTTGATAAGCATTAGGCTCGTTCAACTACCATTTGCCCTACATGGCCAACCACTAGCATGAGCTTCGGGCTTTATATCTGACATGCCATCATGGTTTTCGAAAGGTGGTGAAATCGGTTAGCAAGGTGGCAAATAAGAATGATAACCGCTTTTGACACCCTAACTACCTCGGTTGCAAAGAGATGAGTTTTAAAACATCTTCCATTTCGTTAGCTACCGCGTTCATCATCGACGATGGTGTCGGTTCTACTATCGTGCTATCGTGGCAAAATTAGAATGATGGGTTTAAGAGTGGGGTGGCAGGACAGTTAATGGCTTTAGGCCATCCATTAACGGCTGAGGTAAGTATGATTACATACAATAACTTATTTTCAACTTTGCTTTATTGACCTTCTTCAAATATTGAAAGGATTAAGGTCAACAATTAATATTATGGTCCAATAAACTAGTGTTCAATCAAAGACAATACTTTAATTATCGAAATGGAGCTATTGCTCACGGTGACATTTAAAACATAAACACATATATTTTATTTATACCGTTTCTACATAATAAAAACGATGGTAAGACACTCAATACTCTTATAAACTTAAAACGTTGTTGAAACCAATTCATGACGTTATCCTTAACGGGATTAACTCTACATCCATCATAATCCCGAAATACAACATTTACATCGCACGCTCGTAAGGTGTTACGACGACGATCATTTGGAACAAATACGCAATCGCAACGACAAAGCATACAATCGACAAACCATTGTCGACGTTTTACGTCGAGTAAACTTAACAAGACATAACATATGACACATTCCCGACATTTATACATGTCATCCATAATTGGCGACATGAACTCATGATATTACGACACAATTGTCGATCAATCTTACTCGTCGTGACAATAACGTTTGGACAAGCAACGTTGTTCTTCCACAACGACGTAACAAAGAGTGACTTACCCTTACAACTCATAACGACTTCACTGTTAACTTGACTTAACCAAAATCAAAGCTTACCTCAAGACACTAGGTTTTAGTGTCCGATATCCATTCTCAGTGGCAAATACCCTTTGGTGATTTAGAGTCTATACTCCCCTTCCCCGAAGATACTTTCTCTCCCCTTTGCTTCGCGGAGAGTCTGATCCACTTGTTCCTGTCAAAACATTCTCACATACAAATTATGGTCAACGTACAAGTATCTAGGTCAAAGCATAATACAATCATAACATTTCTCATTTACACGTTGTAAAAGACATTTTAATTTGTTTCATCGAATTAATCATATTTAAGAGATATATAATCATGATTCCATAAAATTATTTCTAATCATAACATTGTTTCCCATGAATTTAAAACATATTCACATGTCTATTCTATCCATGAAACAAGTAAAAGTAAATAGTAAAACTGAATCCAAAAAGGGAATGTAACAATGTGATTCTCCTTTTCTGTGATGCTCCCCCTATCTGTAAGGTTCCCCCTTTGTCTCTATGTCACTTGGGTGATATGCTTCCTCTATGGCTGCCCAAAAGTAATTTGGATGATCTTAAGTTTCAACAAATCAAGAACTTGCTTTGTTATCCCATCATTCACTATGCATCTTACAAGATGGAAAATGCCTTCAATTCTTCACAATGAATCTCCCCCTATTTGTAATTTACTCCTTGACATTAATGGCATCATTCTTCTTATTCTTGTAACTCTTCCTTGTTGTAGCTTTCCACCTTTCTATAATTCTCCCCTTTTTCATTAATGGTAATGGGATATTCATTATACCTCTATCCACTGTCTTCTATGGCATCATTACATCAATAGGAACTCAAGCATAAGTATAACCATCATATCCAACTTACCACTATCCATTTCTTTTGGTTTTGCCAACACATGCTTGTGTGTTCTAGCAAAATCTTTAAATATAAATATGTGAACATACTCTTTAGGCAAAGACTCCTTTGGATCATTCTCATCCTCTTGTCAGGCTTTTGTAGATCTCTCTCATCAATTTTAGTCTTACAAACATCTTTGTCACGATCTCTTTCTTCTTTCATTGTCTCAAACTTTCTAGGCTCTCTCTCAACTTGATATTAATTTTCCTTCACTTCATTATATGGTACCTTTCTAATATGTAGTCTGCTACTCCCATATCATTCTCTTTCTCTGATAATTCTCGCCCTTTGATCAATGACAACGGAATGCTCATATAGAATATGCCTTATCTGATCTATCTTGAATTATCTTCTCCATGGAGCTAAAAAATAATGCAATGGTTAGCTCCCCTGAACTCATAGTTCTCCTTATGGACTAGTTGATACCACTTGTGCATGAAGTATAGTTTGCACAAGCATAGATTCTTCTTTCTCTTGCTCTTGTTTCCTTCTCCATACTTTTTGTATTTTCTTCCTTTTGCTTATCCACAGCTTCCACTTTCTTGTTCTGCCTAGGGAGTGCAAAACCACTTCTACAAAAGTGTGCTATGTGACCATAGTTGTTGCACTTATAGCACACAACATTGTAATCCAACAAAGAAACAAAGGAATTATAGTTCCTTCTCGAAAATCCATAAGTACTTCTACTCTTATTCCAACCATCATTTCTTGCTCACGCTCTACAATCTTTTGCCTTATGACCAAGGTTGTTGCATTTATAACATATGATATTGCAATTCTCATTTGACAACCCATAAGAACTTTTATTCTTGGTCCAACCAGGTTCCTTTGCATGTGTCCAACAATTTATTGCTTTGTGACCAAAGCTATTACATGAATAGAAATAACCATAAGAGGAATGTTGAGACTTGTTCATTTGTTCTTGCCTTGGAGGAAATGATCTTGTGAATTTCTCCTTGTTGTCTTTATAAGAAATATTAGTTTTCTGTAGGACATCGTTTTCCTTCCTCTTGTTGTTCTCATTATTGATGGAACTCTTGAGAACATCTGCATAGCCTTTTGGTTTTTCCTCATTTCCTTTCTTTGGTGGCTCATTTGAAAGTTGATCTTCCTTTGCTTCATAACCAAGACTTGTCTTGATGCATGATGACCTTTGCCCATTTATAATATCATCCAAGATCTCGGTACTTTTCTCAACCTCAAGGCTCCTGTCTGGCTTGGTAGTTGTTCTCTCTAATTCTGTCTTTCAGTAACCAATTTCGGACTCATTGGGATTTGAGCTTTGCCTTTCTTCATAGTCAATACTACCTTTTGTACTCTTCTCATTTTTCATGTTCCTATTTGATTGAGTACTTGCTTTTCTCCAATTCCTTTCTCAAGGAGACAATTTCAGATTCTAACTTTTCACAATTCTCTTCCTTTTTCTCTAATTGGACTCTTGCTTCCTCTTTCATCTTGTATCCTTCTTTGATCTGAAATTTTAGCTCGACTATTATCTTCTCGGATTTTTCAAGGCTTCGTACTAATTCTACATTAGATTCATTGTTCTCTTGAAGTTGTAGCTTTAGTTTCAGGTTCTCCTTTCTAAGCTTCTTGATCTCACTGTAGGCATAATAGAGTTCCTCCTCAAGATCCATTTCTTCAACATCTTTGTCATAATCTTCTTTTGAATCTTTCTCTTCTTTTCTTTCGTCTTCGCTTTTAACCTGGACACATTCAAAAGCATAATGATCAATTTTACCACAATTACAACATTTATACTTCCCTTTGTATATGTCGGATCCTTTTTCCTTGACCTTTCTATCAAAATGGGCTTTTTTTGCATTCGATTCATCGCAAGAGCTATCGCTTGATTCATGCTTTGAATTCTTCATCTCCTTTAATGCTTGAACCCTGCCTCTGTTTAGATTATTTCCCTTCTAACACCATTTCCTCTTCTCTTTTACTCACAAGGTTGTCTCCATTTGTCACGACATCATTCCCTGTTTCTATTGCCATGTGTATTCCAAGTGCCACCTCATCATTTTCATTTAGTTTTATTGGTGCTAGTTGACCAAGATTTTGCTTAGTATTTCCTTTTCTTTTTCCTATATGTGCTCTTAAGATCTACCTTCTAGCAGTTAAACTATTTCCGAAGGAACCCGCTCTAATACCAATTGATGAGCACACGGTGATACTAAGGGGTGGGGGGGTGAATCAGTATCAAACAAACTTTTACTTTTAAAACATAAACCAATCACAATAAATCACACATGTAAGATCTAGCAACTATGAACACATAGAGAACGCATGATTTAACGTGGAAACCCTTGCGGGAGAAAACCACGGCAAAATATTGCTTATATATATTGATTCTTCTTCTATAGGCACCAACCTACTTCTCTTACAATTCTTCTTTTGTGAGCACCAACTCATTGAAGACACCAATCCCCGCTTGTAGAATATGTAGGCACCAACCCTCACAACTGAGCACCAACTCAGTAAGAGACACCAATCTCTAGGCACCAACCTACGAATTCTTCAATGGATGATATCGTTCACCTTTACTCACAATCTGATCACTACTTCTGATTCTGTATGATGTAAGTCTTTCCTTTTCAAATTAGGTTCAGACATATATTTTCCTCAAATCTGATTGCAGCCCACACAATATCTTTCTTTCTTAAATCTGATCACTAATCATACATAATCTTTTTACAAAAACTGATCAGGGATATGACAATATTTTCCTTCAAATTTCTGCTCTTAATTCTCACATATGTTCTTCATATAAATCTAATTTTATCCTTCATAGATAGGCTGCATAATTCATCAATATGGATCTGAAACACTTTTCATTTTTCTGCTCCTTCTCTTCCTTTATATCTGCTCTAAACTCAGATAAATCATTGAATTTGCTTCTTACTTTCAAACTTCCTCCTTATCTCTCCTTATATATCTTCAAATATTTGAGAGTGGATGCAACTATTTGTAATGAAGATGACTCTTGATAACACACACCTCTTCACAATTGGTACATCTTCTCATAACTGATCGTTGTTATTAAACCAATCGTTATCTTCACCAGGCTAATCGCACCACTTTAAATATGTTTATCATTTGTCTTTTTGTGAGGCAATTATATAGGGAGCGCTTGATTAATGAGGTCGGCCTCATAGTCAATATTGTTTATTTAAATTCGAACTCCAAAGGGACGCCAATATGGGATCTGCCCATACTTAATTTGATTTATTTTAAGGCGCCAAAGTTTATACCAAGTCGGCCAGCATATGTTTGAGTATATTTAAAATTTTCTGCTGTTTGAGGGAGTCGGCCATATCAATAAACTTTACGCCTTTTATTATTAGAGATGATAATAATGTATCATATGTAGAAGAGTCCCTCAACTACATCATCCAAAGTCTCAACTATATCATTCAAATCTGAATTATATTTATTGTATTTCTTCTTACACACTAACTCTCACAATAGTCGACCAAGATAGTTCTTTAATTAGACTCTCTTAAAATTGTGACAACATTAAGAGGTCTTCTTCATCCATTTGGTAAACTAACAAACTTTCAGCCTGCTACCTCTTTCACGTTTTATCTTTTCAACTTAGTTCCTCAACCGTGAATTTCCATTCTTGATATCAATGACAACATTTGCAACAATCTCATTTATACATCAATGACAATATCCTTCTGCCGTGACTTTAACATCAGTGACAACTAATCCAACATTCATCTTTTGATATCAATGATAACATCTATAACAATCTCCTTCGTACGCTTTTGACATCAATGACAACCATCTTGTCCATGCACCTTTGTCATCAATGACAACATTTCCAACAGTTTGGTGCTAATGTGTAAAATTCTCATAGGAGTGACGTACGTGTCTTGAGCCAACCATCCAGCAGTTTGTACTAGAACATCAGAATATGTTTGAACATGTATCTCCAAGAATCCTAGTCGATTGACAATGTTACAGTTGAATGATCTTGTTTATATTCATTACAACCTTCACCTCTGTCACAAGCAAATCTTGGGCTTTGATTTATCTCTCATTGCATTGGAGGAGGTTGATCCACCAACAAATTGGATTTCCAAGGTTGAGGATCTTGGGTTCATGGAGATGGACCACACATGGGTTGATTGTACTAACCTTGAGACAGAGGTAGTAGCAATGATAGAGGAAGAAGAACATGAGTAGATTCCATGGATGTTGCTAACACATACACAGGTATAATGGTTGCAGTACCATCAAGGACCTATTTGAGATGTAAGCATAGGATCCATAGTATAGCTAGTGATGCTGGGCTAAGTGATGTAGGATTCTCTCTACCTTCATCCATGTTGTACTTTTTGTTTTTGTTCTTTTCTTGCAATACCAACTCATGGATTTCTTGGAGTTCAAGTTTTCCCTTTGTAGATTTGGTCATGGCCATCTCTTTGCAACCTGCACACCTTCAAAAGATTCTTGCAAAAATGGTTATACACACAAACCTTATGCATTACTGAAATTTTCCTACAAGCCTCAAAATACTTGCTGCTCTGATACCAATTGATCTATAGTGCACACCAAAAATAGTTAGAAACTAGGAAATCAAAGTAATAAATTACAGTTCTACGTGGACATCCAAATGTTAATTAGGAGGAATTAAAAAGTCATTCACAATGAAATGAAGTGCTAAAATGAGAAGAAGCAACACAAACACAAGATTGTTATCTTGGGAAAACCCTCTTAAGGGAAAAAAACCCAGTTGGCAGAGGCAATTGCTCTTCTACTAGTGTGTATTGCTCAAATAGACAAGTACATTTATAAATCACAATCCCTTTCAAGCCCTTCTACTTCTAGCTGATACAATCTTTACAACCCTCTTTGTTGATCCAATGTATAATAAAACCCATACTCTCCACCTCTCTTATAGTTGTTGCTATAGGAACAAACCCCTTGTTGAATTGAAGGACTCTCAAACAGAATCGGAAGTGGAAGAGTCGGTTGTTCATTTCACATTCTATTTTCAATAGTCAAAACTACAAGTGCAGATTCGACCTGGGTCATTTGCAACTGTGTTCAAGCTTGCAAGTGCAAGTTCGTCCCACATTTTCTGATACTAAGTTTTCCCAATTTTTCATAATGTTCACCATCTGTGACTGAGCTTATCTACTCTTGGATCTATTACAAATGACTAAGCCACCCCAATAATCAAGGCCATGATATCCTAAAAGGACCTCTTCCTTCAAACGGTGCTTAGGTTTAGTGGTTTGAAAAATTAACTATGTTAAACCTCTAAAAATGCTACTAATATTTTGCTACCGAAAAATGGCTCTATAAAGCTTCTTCTCTGCTATTTCATATGTTCATTTATATCTTGGATTGCTATTACTTTTCTGCTGAAATCTCCCACCCCTGTAATGGTCCTACACCCATTTCGTGTTGCTTTCTTGCTTGAACAAGATTTCGTAATATGCTCTCCTTTAATATAATATACTGCTCTTTTCTAAAAAAAATATATCATTAAAGAACATAGTGATGGATTTTCACAAGGTCTATACAAAACATTTGTTGGCTGGATGAATGTTACTAGTGCACTGGTTAGACTAAAGGGCATCGCTAGAAGCACAATAATTGTTTCTTGTTATGAACGTTAACTTAGCTATGTCCGTTTCTTTAATTCTAATTTGGTCATAGCCATTTTCAGGTTCCATTTTAAGGAGTACTTTGCTTCTTTAAAGGGTATTCAGTAGATAATTTATTATGGGTATGGCATATTTTTCTCTCATGGTTATTTTTCTAAGTGGTTTATAGTTCATACACATTCTGTAATGTCCCTATTTCTGGAGTGATCACCTTGGAGATGGATGTTAGCCTATTCACCATTCCCGTAAGCTAATTCACTTGGTAAGGGAGTGTCTTGGTTGAGCTAGGGCTTAGAAGGGCTGGAAAATGGAATGTTGCTATAGGCTTGGAGAATGGAATGTTGGATTTGAGAGGCTCAACTAATTTTACTAGCTGAAACAAAGTGGTATTTTGACTTATGGTATTTTTGTACAAATTATTGAAAAGTCAAAATAATAAAATAATATTACCAAGAGGAAAAACGACCCAGGTGGGAGAAAGAAAAATAACTTAAAGGTGGGAAAATGAAACTTTTGGAGGAAGAATAAATTATAATATTTTTATAATTAAAATATTATACTTAATCCCACAAAATCGGCGCTCAAGGAGAAAAGGCAAAAAATTATAAAATAATAAATATTTTATTATGATTTTCTCTCTCATGGCTGCCGCCACATGGAGGAAAAGGAAATAAAATTAAAATGAAAATAAATCAATAATATTTTATTATGGTGGCGGACTCCAAAAATTATAAAATAATGGTTTATTTGGGCGCCCAAGTTGAGAAGGATAAAAGGAGGTCAATTGGAGTCATTTTCATATCATTGTCCATTTGGATTTTGCATGTTTTAGAGAGTTTCTCTTGGCTGTAACAGAGTTTCAGCGGTATCTAAGGACGAAAACCCTTGGATAATAACGGTTTGGATGAAAACCCAATCCACCATGGAGATGGATTCATTTAGAATCCATTATTGAGCTTATTTGCAGGCATTGGATGAATTCGAGCTTCAATCAGCTAGGGTTTGAAGATTGATATTTAGATTTGGTTCATATTTAGGCATATTTTCATCAACAAGTGCTTGGAGAGGGTTTCTAGGTGGAGCGCTTGGCTTGGGAAGGCATATTTGGTGATTTTCATCACTTAAACATGTTCTTATTTTTATGACAGCAGTCTGAAAATTGATATCAGTTGCAGATTTGAAGAGTTTATGTCAATTATATTGAGGTTCCATGATCATACTTGGATCCTAACCCTAATCGCTTCAATTTGATGCTTGGTTGCTTGGGTTTTGAGGAGTATTTTGGCATTTGGAGCTAGGGTTTGTGATCAGCATCAGTTACAGGTTGATATCAGCTATCAAACATTGGATTTGTCTTCTATTCTTCATCGGCAATCATCTCTAGCAAGGCATCAATCATTGGAGGATATCATCTTTGCATTGTATTAGGGTTTGATCACCATTTGAGACACTTTTGTACATCTTTGAAGGTCTGATTTTGAAATCAGTCATGGCTGTCATGTAACCAGCACTTATCCATGTATTGATCAATGTCATTTCATGACCCAGGTATGTTAATCAAACAACCAATTTCATATCTTCAATTTGAAATTGTATTTCCAGCGGTTCTATCTATTTTATGGTCATCATTTGTTGTCATATGAATGTTATATTTGCACCTTTACATCTTTATATCATATACAACATGCATGTGAAAACAAATCATCAAAATCTCAAGTTAAACATCGGGAAAACAAATCAGAAAATTCAGGACAGCAAGGGAAAAATTCAAATTAGATTAGACAGGGTTCTTACACATTCCCATTGCTCTATTGAGCTCATTACTAAGAAAAAGGTACCAATAAAGGGCATAGAAGGTTGGATGTTTCACTTTTCTAGGAAACCTTGAACTTGGTTTTCATACTATCTGCTGGTTGACTGTTGATTTCCGCTCTATTTTAACAATCTGTCTCTTTGAGGTGGTATTTCTACTGATAGGTTGTCTGATATAACATCTTCATAGTTTTTGAACTGAAATTTCAATTGGATATCCATATGTAGTCGAACTTCTTCCTACCCACTTTTGAAATATCCCCGAAGCAATATTTTATGATTTTTAACAAATTCCCGAAATTCTGATTTTTATTGACTTATAATTTTTACACAATAAATTCTAAAATGTAGACCCCCAAAAATGGTCACAATTAAATGATCAAAAAAATAAATAAATTGTAAAATGTAAATTGTACTAACAGCCATTTAAAATATTGAAAAATATAATTAAGATAAAGCTCGTAAAATATAATTAAGATAAAGCTCGTACCTTTTTGGCACAAGTACAAAATCACACAATTGAAAATTTATTAATTTCAATATTAAATAACATAGAAAGCACCTGAATTTTTGATATGCTAAAGTCCTGTAGCTTAATTTATAGAATATTCTTCAGTCAAAGTATAGCCTTTTCCAATAGGGAACGGACCCCACAAATCTCCATAAGAAGGCTGCGATCCACATAAGACAAGGAGCACTCCCCTTCAAATTAGTACGGCAAAATTTTTAAGAAGACTTTGACTCTTGTAAATGGTGCGTTCACTTATTAGACCTCCCTTGATATTTGCGATCTTATGCATACATGAAACGCTACTTTGTAACTTCAAACCTTCTAAATACTTATGCACTTCCTTTAATATATTGTACAACAGCATTTTATGAAGCATTTGACTATTCTAAAAGGTACGGCCACTTATGATATGGTACGACCTGATTTCAAATAGTTCCCAATATTCACAAATCTGAGACTTATGATTAATCTCCACTGCTGGTAATAATGATTAAAAAAATCACTATCTTTTGCACAACTGAAATATATATATTTTTCTGTATTTTCCTGTATGAATAAATTCTCCACACAAACTTCGTGCAATTAGCACAAATTTGACCTCTCTATGAAGCCAACAATGAGAACTAGAAGGTTTACATCTTCTGATTCCTAGATAAACCAAGAGGGTTTTCATCCTCACGGTAAAAGTTGAACAATATGCTCAAGCACTACAAATAGGGTTTCAAAATCTAATAATGAACAAAATATTTTCCCTTTTCCCCAAATTTTTTTTTTTTCTCACTATCCATCCAACCCTAAAAGGTAATTAGCATTTCTTTTAATTAAATATTCACCTTTTCTCTCCAAACTTAATTAATTACCTTTTTAAATAATTAAATATAAGTTGTCTTTTAATTTTCCACTTTTCGACAATTTAAATATTTAACCACTTAATAATTTAATTATTTTTCGCACAACCATCAAAGTTACGAAAAAATATTAAAAAGCTCACATATGAATTTTGACCACACCACCAATATTTTAAGTGCATAGAATATCAGTCTATATGAAGGTTGGCACTCTCCCTAGATGACAAACTTCTCCAAGAAGTGTGGAGTGCTCCCAGAATGTTGGTTCCGTACATGGAAAGTACCATTGTACTCATCTTGGCTCCAATAACTCTTTGCCATTGTTAGAAAACCTTTCCGAGAAAGCAAGCGCTCTCCAAGAAAGTTGGAGTTTCCAAGAATGTCGGAATGGCCTAGAAAAGGGACATTACAACTTTCTTAAACAAATACTACATAGCAGTGTTTTCATTTTCTTGTAAATCTTTCTTCATATAGGTTTGATATTAATGGTATGTGTACGTCAAATTCATCACCATATAGTTTGATTTTAGTTTTGATAAAGACAAAATAATATTTATATTTCAGTAATATTACAGGTTACAAACTTCCACATACAAGCATGACTCTTGTTGAGGATGATTACAAAACACTATTTCAAAGGTACATAAGAAACATTATGAAAAGGAACTTTTAAGAGTACTAGAGCAGTGATTTAAACAAGAAAAGCTACTCAGACTTGTTTTTTAACTTGCTGCTACAAAATCATACATACACTGTTTAACATAATTAACGACTATATATGACTAGGGGAAGAACACTGTTTAACCCCATGCCCCCTTGCCTTGACCTTCAGGCTGCGAGTTCCATTGTTCCACAGGCCATGCAGCTTCATTGAAGGCAAAGTTTTTTACCAGGGAGCCTTTTAGATACGTGAAACTGCTGTTTATTTGCTGTATTATCTCTTTGCAGCCTCTCAGCATTGAGGATGAGTTATATTGCCTCCATACATTTGACCATACAGTTTGACTTTATTTCCATATTGAAAAAATTGTAATATAATTTCTCAGGATATATTAGGATGTTGCACTCATAAATCTATCTCAACATGTCTACAAAGCATTGTTACATCAAAGTCTATACTATTATATGTCACTTGTATTATAATGTTGGATGCCTAGTTATACTAGTGTTGCATCTCTTCTCCATCTTTTAACTCTATTTCATGGGAATTCAGTGCTTCTATATTTTGTAACTTGTCTTTAGGAAAAGTATCTTGATACAAAATTCTACATAACCAGAATCTACTTGCATACAGACTTCTAATCTGTTAATTTTATGTCTAATAATGAAAAGTTCAGTTGATTCAAAACTTTCAAAGGGCTTCTAACTATTCTTTACAACCTGTATTAGTTATATTACGATGTCCTTGTCTTTGGTGTGGTTGTTTGGTTGATATTTTGCTTTTGTCTTTTATTTTTATGAAACCATCTTTGATGATAGTTCTTCCTAAGCAGCGCACTTCTTTTTGGTTGTTCCTCCACAGAAAGGCATGTAATTTGTGGAACTCCTTTGTGCAGGTTTCTTCAAGAGATTTTTTTTGTGTTTATTGCCTATTGGTAGATTTAGTATTTGGTTATGTTCTGCTTTAACTGCTACAGAGATAGCTAAAGATTCATATATGTAGAGTTCAAAACCTTGGATTCTACAACTAAATTAGGTAGTCTATTGGCTTCCCATCAGCTCAGTATTTTCCACCATCTAGAATCTTCTATCTTCTAGATTTTTAGGTGCAAACTATCATTCTTTATATTTAAGTTTTTACATTATTTTTGTTGTTTTGAAGTACAAATTATTTTTTATTAGACCTCTAGGAAATGCACTTTGAAAAGACAGAACACCTCTTGTAAGGTCATGTAAGGACTAATTCAAGGACTCAAATTTGGGGTTGGGTTCGTCATACAAAAACATATGTAGGATTTTTATTTTTTTGACATGAAAATTATTTCCCAATGTAGAAGTCATTACATATTATTATTAACTAGATAATAATACCAATAGGGTAGACTGTACGATGTCACGATCCTAGTGCCCAAGATATTGGATCAACTTATAAATTGCTTTTCATATTAGATGTCATTCTAGCATGTCTCTTAACAACACATTCGAGAGTGAGAACTCTTTTGGGTCTCCCATGTCACTTGAATACAACCATATAAACTAATCCCATATCCACTGATACTCTCATTAGGATTAGAAATATGTTTTCCAATATCTCCATCTTAGTCATATATATACATATAAAGTAATGCAGAACTAAATATTTTTTAACATCAATGTATCTTCTCTTCAAAAGGCATATAATGCATCTTCAAGAGTTGGAAATCAGCACAAAATAAAGACCTATGCTATGTTGTAACATTGCTAATGTGTAATAAAAACCTCTGTTTTAAGATCAATTCCGTATATGCAAAAGATATTTTTTATTGGAGGCCTATCCCATGGAGTAAGTGAATTTAACACAGGATCGTTGTGATAGAACCTGCCAAAAAACAATTAAAATAAGCTTTATATCAAAATATGCATGTACATGAAATTATTCAAAATTTGAACTAAGAAAATGCTCTATAATTGAAAAAAGAAACAATAATTTATTTTAGTAAACATAGAATAATCATAAATCATTACTTTAACTTCGTGAAGAGGCTCAAAGATTATACAATCATAAAATTAAGGCCCTCTCCCTCAACCCAACTGCCATTGAAGTTGGTGATTAACGACCCACTATTATATGCCATTGACTGGTGATCATTGAACGGCAATTCTCTATATAACACCGGTTATGTCCATCTGGTGTCATTAACCATATTACATACATGGTATGCCTGATGTTATGTCTATCAACACTTTAAATATTGGCCAAAAAAATAAATTATATAGCTACTACTACAGAAAAAATTCTTTACCACGTAAGTTTACCAAGGAAAGAATGAGAAGGATCATCACAATGTATAATATACCAACAAAAGACAGATCATAGAGGATCCTTTATTTCAATAATACTATGACTCAAAAATATGTCAATGCAGAAGCCCTTTGTCAACCTATTCAGATATCAAGCAAATGGTCAAGCACAAGAAAGGTACAAGAATTCATAGCAAAGTGCTGAATTTACTTTTCTCTATCATACCCTTCATTGTTGCATGGGGATTATTTTTGGGATAAAATAAAAGAAAATAATAAATTAAAATTGAGAAATACTTTATTTATAGTAAATATAAAACAATCATAAATCATTACTTTTAACTTCTTGAAGGGAATCAGAGATTAATACAATAATAAAATTAAGCTCCCCTCCCTTGACCCAACCATCATTGAAGTTGGTGATTGACGACCCACTACTGTGTGCCATTGATTGGTGACCATTGAAGTTCCATTCTCTACATAACACTAGTTACGTCCATCAGGCATCACTGACCGTTACATGTCACCTTGACAGTATTGTTCAGGTTAAACAGCAACTGTATGTGCATCTTCTTTATTTAGAAATAACAGTTCCAGAAGAAGCATTTTTGTTATGAAAGGGCCATTTGCAATCACATTTTTGTCTCTCAACTCTTTCTCTTCTCCACAGGTACGCTTTGCCCTTGTCTCTCAAAGGTTCAATCTCAAACTCTGATCTTAACCTTTAACTCAAGGACCCATTGACCAAATTCCAGGAAATATGCAGAGGACAACACTCTAAATTGTGGGAATCTAGATGTGCTATATGTGGAAGCAATATATAACAATGACTCATAAGGGATAAATAACATTCAGAAAATGACACATAGGAAAGGTAGTGTAACTGGAACAGAAAACTTAACCTGTGTGCTATAGAAGGCAAACGCTCAAGGGAGATGTATGGTTGTCTATCTTCAACTATGTCTATTTTATGATCTCTCTTGTTGATTGCCAAAACAAAGAGATATAAATACAATCATTTTATAAGAATGGATAATTACGAAATGTTGCAAATGTTGTCATTGATGTCAAGAAGGTATTCATTATCGTTATCATTAATGAATAGATGAGAGTATAGGAAATGGTTGTCATTGATGTCAAAGGTATGAGGTTTCAAAGGTATTGAAGTATCCATTGAAGCATGTTGGTGATAAAGAGGTGTTGTCATTGATGTCAAAGAGATTGTTGTGGAGATTGTTGGATTAGTTGTCCAAGATGTATGGACGAGAATGCCAAAACAAATTGTCACTGATATCAAAAAAGCAAGAGATGAATGGAAAGAGAAATTCGTTATAGGTCGAAGGCCATAAATCGCCATACAAGAAAGATCATGATCATGGCATAAATGAAGGAATTATATTGGCGCCCAAAATACAAGATTTGGATTGCATTAAATAAATAAATTCATGTGGCCAAGAATGTTTAAATAAAATAATTTGAAAGTAATATGGGCCGACCCATATTAATATTTTGGCACCCTTGGTTAATAGTTAAATTAATCCTAAGGAGGCCTACCCTCATCAAGTAGCGCTCCACATATATTAAGAACAAGATATCTTAAGTTTAAAGTCATATATAGTGCGATTTGAAATACCCATGAAGCACTCCATATAAGACAAAGATGTCTTATTTAAATTATGTTATGAAGTATGTGATTTGCTATTATGAAGAGTGTGATTTAATATTATGAAGGATGCAACTTGTTTTTGTGAAGGAGTACGATTTATTAAGTATTATAAGGTGTGATTTCATTGTGGCAAGATTTAAATGTGAAATGATGTGATTTGTCTTTGTGAAGTGATTTGTTAATGAAGGGGGCAATTTGTATTGAATAGGTGTGATTTAATCAAGAGTTATTTCCTTTGGTTTTAAGAACATACCAATTCATAAAGGACGTCTCTTTTGAAGAGCTATAAAAGGATAGTGAAAATGTGTTTTGAAAGTAAGCAATAAATGAATTATTTCTGATTTGAAGAGCAGATTTAGAGGAAGATAAGAGCAGAAAAATGAAATGTAATTCAGATATATTTTAATGGTAGTGAGAATAAAAGAGTGTATAACTCAGATTTGCATATGAAGGATTAAAAGGCAGAATTAGAAGAGGGATCTATGCAGATATAGAGAAGAAGAATATGCTGATATAGAAGAAGATTGTGCAAAGATAAAAGAAAAGAAATGTGCAGATATAGAAGGAAGATATTGATATTATTTGTGATCAGATTTGAAGGAAGTCATTGCCATGTATGCAATCAGTTTGTGAAAGAAGAGTGTACATTATTGTGAAAGAAGAGTGTACATTATTGTAAAATACCCTACTTACTCTAACTGAAATTTTTTTTTCCAATATCTTTCAAACTAGAAGCCAAATCATCAATTGAAAACACATAGCAATATCAATGAACAATAAGAAAGTGAATGTTGGAACTTTCAATACTTGTTATTGATTTTCAATCAATGCTGATTACAAATTGTTATTAGCTGTTCCTTATATCAACTGGGACTGATTTATATGAGACTTCAATACAATTAGAAAATGAGTAACAATGCACTTCAAAACCCTAGCTAAACAATACTAAGACTATATGGAACGATCAAGATGACAAAATAGCACTGTTATGCCACTGTATGAACTCAAATAAATGTCTGATCTGATTGAGAACACTGCTGATATGTAATGTCCCCTTTCTCTATATAGAGTTAGTCTATTATTGAGTTCCCGTAGACTAACTAGCCTGGTTAGGGAACCATGTTTGGCAGTGACTTGAATGAGTTGATCAGTTGAGTGGATGTTGGCTTGGGTTCAGTTTGGTCTCCAGTTGGCACTATCTTGAGGTGGTTTGTTTGCTTTGGGCCCGGACTTGCTATTTTTAGCAAATTAGGGTTTGTGTCGTTTCGGGATTCTCAATATTGGAATTGATGCGTCTCAATGAGACCTTTCCAACGAGCTATAGAATACGGGATTTCGAGTATATCTTGGCTTCCGTTTTTAAGTCCGAAGATTAATTAAATTATTTAATTCAGGACTTTAGAAATATTAAAAGTCAAGTGACGGAATGAAAATAAAATTAAAAGGTCACTTTAAGAGGAGTTGGGCGCCCACCTTGGAGACTCATAAAGTGAGTTTAAAATAAAATATTTCCCTCTCAAAGGCACCAACCCCTCTTGGGGAAATAAAAGATGGAAAAAGAGTCTCATTTGTTTATGCGTTGATATTGTGATATTGCTTGTTTTTGCTCTGCAAGGGTTTTGAGAGGGTTTGGAAGAGATTTGAACCCAAAGGCTGTTGGAAACATAAACTTCCTACAGTGACAGCATTCTATAGGCGTGAAAGACTGTTCAAAGGTGCTAGTGAGGCAAATACATCCACTGTTTGCATTTTGTGCTTCAATGGAATTCATTCAATGAGGTTTGTGGGTATATTGTTCATATCATTTGCAGATTTTTGGTGATTAGATGATATCAAAGGAACGAGGGCAGATTTGAGAGATTGAAGAGGAGTTTGGAGCAGCCGTACCTTCTCCTTTGCTGGCCGTACAAATCAACTACCTCGCCGTACCATGCACAAGGAGATTTAATGCATTTTGGGTCTGTTCTAGGCCTCTATTCAAGGCGTTGAGAATCCTAAGGAGAGTTCAGAAACTTTGTGGCAGATTGCAGACCTGTTTATGCTTTATTTGTTGTGGTTCATGCCCTGCCTGGCCGTACAACTGCCAGAGAGGACGTGGGTCTGCTGGGAGGCATTTCACTTGATTTTGGCATCAACTAAACTTCATGTTCTTGGCGTCTAGGGTTTGAGATATTGTATCTATCATTGTATGCCACATTCTATCGTTTGTTGGTGATTTTTGGAGGAGTTTTATGCTACCCATTTTGCTGGTCCAGCTACAATAGTTGTACAAAGTTGGATATTCTGATATGGGTAGGTGCTGATAATTCATCTTATGTGATTATATGATCTAGGTCTCTGATATTTTGTTCATATCTATTGTACTTTTTCTGGGTTTTCATTACACGTTATATATTGTATTGTATCTGGCAACAACTCAAGAAAACAAAAACCCTTTCTGCATCTTTTGTTGTCATGTCCTCATAATAATTTATAATTGTGTATTAATATTTAATAAATATATATATTATTATTAATATATAATATATTTATTTATAAGGATATATATTATAATATATTTAAATATTATTATAATTATTATATATTATAAATAATATAAATATAAATATTAATATTATAATACTAATAAATAACATTACTTTTAAGACTGTCTTAGGCAACAACCATCACATATGGTGGAGCCCACAAATAAGACTCCCTATTCCAATGAATAGCTGCAAATATATAAATAAAACTAAATGACCAGCGATTCATACTAAACCAAAGGCAACAATTTATATATCCTTTTGCAAAGGCTGCGATCATATGTATGGTGGCAGCGATCATTATAAATAAAGCCAAAGCTTATTAAAACAGCGAATATTATGGTGTGATTCCATAGTGAATATCCAATGAATTTGATAACTATTATTGATCGGTCAAATAAAATAAACAAACATATAGATTCCATGAAAGGGCGCCGGCTATAATTAAGGTAGCGCTTGTTAAGGGAGGTGACTATTGACAATGACACAACCGGTCAATGATATAAATGGGTGGGCATAGGAGGCAAAAACAGAAAAAGAATAGAAATAAGACAGCAGCAAATCAGTGTAATAGAAAGATAAGGAAATATACAAGGTGGATATCAAACAAGGGACTGATCAAAGAAATCTGCAGATCCAAGCAGGTATGATGTAGATTTGTATGATTTGTATGCACATCAACTATGTAGATTATGGATAATATGATATTGCATATGGTAATTATTACATGATTAGATGTACATATTATATTATGAGCATGCATTTAGAAATATATTCTCTATTCATAATTGAGCTAATATCAATATTCAGACCTAAACAATAATATAAGAACAAGGATACAATATAAGGGTATTCCAATTTGAGACATAAATGTCTCTGTCCATGCATTATGAAGATAAATAATAAAATTATGGATAATTCCATCTATAGTACAAGGGGATATTAGCATAAGAGATCATATTTCCAATCACCTCTATTACTTCATCCTTAAAGCGATGAGAGGTATTGTGGGGAGAGGCAGAGTAATTCCATCTGTGTATAGGCCCCAAGGCTAGGACATAGTTTCCCCAAGGCTGGGTCTGAGATGGTTTCCGTGTGCCCTAAAGCCTAGTCCCTTGATAAATAACAAGAGGGGAAGATATGGATCTTGAATTATGTTTAATATCCGTCGTAATAGTAAAAGGGAATATTAGAATACAAGATCATATTTCTGGTAACTTCTATTACTTCACTCTTAAAGGAATGATAGGTATTGTGGGGAGAGGCAGAGTAATTCCATCCGTGTATGGGCCCCAAGGCTGGGACATAGTTTCCCCAAGGCTGGGTCTGAGATGGTTTCCACGCGCCCCGGACACCTAGTTCCTTGATGAAGAATAAGAGGGAAGATATGGATCTTGAATTATGTTTAATATTCGCCTTAATATACTTATAGAACATAGAATAGAATAGTCATCAATAGTGAATGATAATCATGAAATGACTAATCATTTAACAAGGAAATGATATATTTATATATCATTGATCTTATTTGATCTTATCATTGAAATTTATTGATCTCTAACGTTTCTAATGTCTCTTTGAGAATCACTTTGAATTCAGATTCAGGTTTAAGTGTTTCCATTAGAAAGGGGACATTACATCTGTCCAGTCTGAAAGATCACACAAAAATTAATAAAAATAACACTATTAAGATTAAACAAAGAACCAACAGGTGCGGCACATTGCAGTGGTATCTCCTGCCATCTTGTGAGGTTAGACATAGACATGCAGAAGATGAACTGAGACATGCAACTTGCTACACATTAGTATTATCTCAGACGAAACAGGTCACAGCGAGATATTGCGGTTCCCCATATAGATCCCTTTGCAGATACAGACACAGTTGTGGTAGCAGCTGAGGAACAACCGATTGAGATTTATAGTGAAGAAGAACCCATTACAGAAAACATGGGTGATTGTGAGGGTAGGTCTAGTAGAGACTAGTATGACGAAGGGAGAGCAGATTTGACCAGCATGATGCATGCCTTGAATGATCTAGCTAGAGGGCAGCATGATATGGTGAACACATTGGAAAGATCACAAACATAACTAGCACAGATTCTTGCCCATTTGCTACTTGGTAATGCTAGGAACAATATTAATAACAACAACAATAACAATAATGAAAGGAACCGGAACAACAATGGTGACAGGAACAGAAATAACATTGGTGGTGACAAGAACATTGGAGATAGGCACAGAGACAGGGATAATGAGGGTGAAGCATTAGTGAACAACAGGGGGGCTACACAGTTTACAGCTGGTGATAGACCCAGTATACCTGCTTTTGCACCTAGGAACAATGTACCCGAACAGGAGCCTACACAAGTAGAATTCCAAGATGTGATTTTGAGGGATTGGCAGGCTTCTAGTGAGGAGTTCCGAGCTAAGATGACTCTCAGGGAGTATTATGATCTAAGGATGAAACATCGACCCAACAGGGGTAATAGGCAGCACAATCAGGAGCTTCAAAAGAAAGTCAGTAAGATGACTTTGCCTTACTTTGATGATTTTGGCAAAATCACTGCTAGAGCATGGGTTCAGAAACTAGATAATTATTTACAGATCAGCCCTATGCCTAAAGTTGATGCAATAACATATGCAGCTTTGCACTTAGAGGGCAGCACTCACAAATGGTAGAGTAATGGTAAGACCACTTTGGGCCATGATCAGATCACTTCATATGTTGAGTTCACTGCCAGATTGATTGACCAATTTGATAAGAAGGATCCAAAGTTGCAGTTCAAGGAGTTAGCCCAACTCAAACAAGTGGGCTCAGTTGATTCTTACATCACAGAGTTTTAGGAGTTATCGGTGATGCTTTCTGATATTTCAGGGCGCAAGCTAATAATTCTTTTTATTGATGGGCTATCCGATCCTTTGCGAGGATGGATAAAGGGTCTTGATCCACCTACTCTTCAAGAGGCCACGAAGAAGGCACGTGACATGGAATCCTCTGCATGGAGAAGAAAATTTCAGTCTAAGGGGTTCATTCATAAGAAGGACAAGGATAGAAGACACTTTCAAAAGGAACCCGGACAGCAACACAAGAGTTCTCCTAGGTTGGATAATGATCAACTTAATGACCTCAGGAGAAAGAAACTATGTTTTCATTGCCGAGAGCCCTGGGATCTTAAGCACAAGTGTGTTGTCCAAGGGAAAGCAAAACAATTCGAGTACTTTTTTGCAGATGAGTCAGTGGAGTCGGAACATCATTCGGATCAACAATCAGAAGCCAATGATTCAAGTTCAGATGGGTCATCTGAGGCATCAGATAAAGAGGAGCAAACTGATATACCCACAGCACACCTCACCAGCATTCAGAGAGAGGGATCATTCAGGATTCGAGGAGTTCTTGGTGGGTAGAGAGTGATCACCTTATTGGACATTGGTGTTACTCATAATTTTATAGACGAAGGCTTGGTTGCAAAGAGAGGGCTCAAAACAGAAGAGTTCGAGGGGTTTAAGGTGAGAGTTGCAGTTGGTTTTGTTCTCACCTGTACCAGGAGGATACCCAACCTAACCATCCAGTTGAATGATTACATTTGCCAGTCAGATTTTTATGCGATTAGCATGGGTGAGATGGATGTTGTGTTGGGCACGAGATGGCTTCATGACATTGGGGAGTTCACCCTCAACTTGCAGACCATGGAAATGAAGTTTGAGGTGAACGAGAGAAGACATCTGCTCAGAGGGTTATCAGATGGTGGTTTGAGAATGCTTTCACTTAAGAAGATGGAGCGGATGATACGTTATGATCAGGTTCAGTGGGCAGCAGAGGTGATGGTGATGCCTGCAATTATAGAGTAGTAGAAGCATGAGTATCCTCCAGACATTCGGGCTCTACTGACTAAACACTCCAAAGTGTTTAGTGACATACCACCAGGTAGACCCCCTAATAGGGGAATTGAACATATCATTGAGCTCAAAGAGGGTGCCAAACCTGTTATTACTACACCATACAGGCATCCAAAAAGGTACAAGGACGAGATCGAGAAGGCTATTAAGGAGCTTCTCGAAATGCGACATATTAGACCGAGTAAGAGTCCATTTGCTTCTTCTGTTGTCCTGGTAAAGAAGAAGGATGGGACGCTCAGGATGTGTATTGATTATAGGGAGCTGAATAAAAAGACCATCAAGAACAGGTACCCCATTCCTCGCATTGACGAGCTCATAGATGAATTGCACAGAGCATGCTACTTCTCAGAGATTGGTTTGAGATCCGGTTATCAAATATGGATTAGGGAGGAGGATGTTGAGAAGACAACATTCAGATGTCATTATGGGTATTTCGAGTTCCTGGTCATGCCCTTTGGTTTGACCAACACACCAGCCACATTCCAGTCCTGAATGATCAGGGTATTCAGAGAACAGTTGCGGAGATTTGTGCTCATATTCTTTGATGACATACTTATATACAGTAGGACATGGGAGGAACACTTGAAGCACATAGACATTGTTTTGAGCATACTTGAACATGAGTCATTATATGCCAAGATGTCGAAGTGCGATATTGGGATGATCGAGTTGTTATACTTAAAGGTCGCATCATCGGTGCCGGTAGTGTTAAAGTGGATCCGGAGAAGATCCAGGCAATTATTGACTGGCCTCCACCAAAGAATCTCTCTCAACTTAAGGGATTCCTTGGTTTATGTGGATACTACCTGTTGATGATGTTTTCTTGACAACAACAACATTAGAATAAAACACCAAGTGCTCTATCCTCTCTTGAACAAAGCATCTCGAATGCTAAACTATGTGATCAAACAAGAACGCTCCAAGGTTCCTTGTACGTAATTTGCAACGGATAGCCTCGGTGGTGTGATGTGATTTGCTGGTAATCACAAAGGGACTTACGCTAAATATGCTCCTTACTTCATTCAAATATGTACTCTTTCCTTATGAAATGGAACTTCTTCTAATCAACTACGAAAAGAAAAGGCAAAAGGCAAGGGTTAAGAAGGCTAATCTAAAGACAATGACATGATGAACGATGCTATGATAGACAAATTCCCTTAGAAAACCAAATTTCACTTCGCCATGACGAGCAACAACTACATGAAATAGGTGCAATCTCCAAGGGATAAACCAAGGATTTTCATATCGTTGACACACTCCAAAGTACCCACAGCCGGCGCAACTCAAAGGAGCATCAACAATCGAACTATTTGCAAGATGTGGTTCAGGCTAACTTTACACGATGACTTGCCAGCGACAAACCATCAAAAGTATGAACCAACGGGAATTTATTAAACATCATTGCATATATCCATTACATCAATGACCTCTATCTACTTTATTATCTACGCTACTTGGAACCACATCTTCATCATATTCAAGAACTTGAAACCATGCTAACATTTCAAAGCCACAAAATCACCATGCCAAACAACAACAACGAGCTTGTATTACTTTGAAGTGTGTCATTACAACAATCTCATGTCTCTCTTCATGACTTTGAAGAGTTCCCCCTCTACTCTACTTGCTATTCTACTCTCCTACAACAACTCTACTCCTAATCTCCTCTCTATGTATTGTCTTACAAATGAGAAGAATGAGCCTTTTATAGACTCCAGAAATTACATGAAGGGCCAGGATTGATTTGACAATCAACGACCGAGATCGAGACAACAAGGCAGTTTGTTACAAAATTTGCTATTTTTACAACATGAAAGAGGCAATGAAGGCACGTTTCCCAATGTGATAAGCATCTCTAGAGCATCTTTATGGTGGGCCCTCTTACATGGCAAAATGCTATTGGCTTGATGATGTGTACGTGCCACCTCAGCATCTTTGAATGAACTAGTGTGATTCACTTCATGTTCACTTTACTTAGAATATTTTCTTCTTGTTGTCTTGATGTAACTCATGGATCGCTTTGATGATCATGCTCATCTCTCATCCTGTGATGTTGTTGTGCTTGTGCAGGGTCATGCCTCTGGATAGTTGCATGGACTCATGGAGTAGACTAGTGCCTGATGGGAGTTCTTCTTGTCTGGCACATGATATGTGAGCTTCTGGATGATGACCTCCTTCAAGGTATGCGTGGTGAAGTGACAACCTTCCACTGATCTTCACCTCGAATGGATGATGCTCTTGATGATGAACTACACTTGTAACCTTGATCATCTTAGACTAGCTCCCCTCCACATGGCGTCGATGTCTTCCTCCTCCAGACATATTAAGTCTTGATGTAGGAGCTCCGTCGTGTGGTGATGATGACAAGTTTGAGCAACGTTCCTCCCTCTTCCAAAGCTTCTTATGTATGAGCTCTCGCCATTCACCTCTTTGGATCCTCCATCACCTACAAGAAGAAACACATCAAATTAAGACTCAACATAAAGGATTTTCAACAACAAATTACATCCACCTTATATATGTGGGATTAAAACAATTAATTTCAAAACAACATACCTTAGAAAAATCAGATTTTTAGAAGACTTGACCTTTTGAAGAAACTTGAATTTTTGACTTATCTCCTTGACAAGCTGCTGCTCCTTGCTACTCTGTTGTAAATCAGAAGCAAATTTGGATTTGTATTTGATTTAAAATGCAGATTTGAACTTTCTAAAATATCAAACTTTGCCCCTCTCTATGGCAGGTCGGCCTAGCAAGAGGAAAACTGAAGTTTTTAAATGTTCTCCATGCCTTCATGTGATGAGCGCCCAACATGAGCGGGTTTAGAGGGTATGTGTGGAGGATTTCATGTGGAAGGTGACATTGTCCATGTGAAGGGTCTAAGACCGCCCAACAAGGGCGGGATTGGGAGTAGTGTGTGGACAAATTCATGTGGAAGGTAACATTGTCCATGTGAGGGGTCTAAAGCCGCCTAGAGGATGAACTTTGGATTTTTCAACTTAAACAACTTTGCACTTGTTCATTTCACCTTTGACATGTTCATCTTCATTATTTCCATTGATTTTACTTGCCAATTGTATTGTCTACATCCCTGGGCGGTTCTGGAGGTGTTGTCTGGAGAATGCATTGTGTCAGGTGACATAATCCACAAAGACCTCTTGAGGCCGCCCAGGGAGGGCAGCTTTAGAGGTGACCCTTGGATTTTTCCTCAAAATGCCTCAAAAAACATTCAAACCTATGAACTTCCATCAAATCTTTATGATCTCATTGTACTTCAACTCAAAACATTGCAAACTTGATAGGTCTTCTACTTGAGCGGGTTTAAGGTTGATGTCTGGAGAGTGTGTTGTGCAAGAGGTGAAGTTGTCCAAGCATAGAGGTCAAGGCCGCCCAGCATGGGTGGGTTTGAAGATGTAGTGTGGATATTCAACATTTAAGAACTTCTCACCCTTGAACTCGACTCTAGCCTCTCCTTGGCATCATCTTGATCAAACAAACTCAGTCGTTTATGTTATCCCTCATCCTGGGCGGCTTTGAGGACAGTGTATGGAGAATTTCCAGGTAGGGCGGGTTTGAAGGTGGTGCTTGGAATGCAAGTCTCGTCGCCATACCGGAAATGTCTTGAATGGAAGTATATTGAAAATATGTTTAAGTATAAGAAATTATTGAATTTCTTATACTTTAAATATTTATCAATATACTTCCAGGATGTTTGAGATGGGTCTTGGATCCATATGATTTAACATGCAGATTCTAGATTTTGGAGGATCCACCAGATTTCAGACTTAGCCAATTTTCAGGATTTCAGGACATCAGGCTTAGTGATCTTTTATCATTCTTTCCAATTGATTCATCCTTGTTGGGAGGAGTTTAAGTAATGCTTGGTGTCATCTTCATCATTCTCATCAAGTAAACTTGCAACTTATGCCACCTTCATCCCTAGGTGGTTCTGGAAGCAGTGCATGGAGAGTTTGATGTGGGGGGAGACATTGTCCATCACTCCCTCATGAGGCCACCCAGGTAGGGCGGATTGAGAGGTGATGCATGGATTCTTCTTTGAAATGCACTTGATTCTATCTAACTTGCAAACTTCCATTGGAATTTCATCATATCCTAGTGTCTCGTGCAAGAAAACCTCGAAAACTTGACCACTTTCCTTGTTGGGCGGATTTGATGGTTCTGTTTGGACAAATGCATGTGCAAGAGGCTGAGTTCATGACCTCATGCCAAGGCCGCCCAGTCTGGGCGGGTTTGGAGGTGAGGCATGGAAGTTTCATCAAAATCTTAGTTTTAGACTCCATCATCACTCCCTAACTTCCTTCAGTCAGCAAAAACTCGTGAAAACATCCTAACTTTCCCTGGGCGGGTTTGAAGGTGTTGTCTGGACAAGCTCTCCTGATGGTGAAGACACTATCCAAGAGGACCTTGTGAGGCCGCCCAGTCTGGGCGGGTTTGGACAGTACCCTTGGATTTCTTGCTTTAGTCAAATTTTGGATTTCCTGAATGGAAGTATATTGAAAATATGTTTAAGCATAAGTCAGATATTGAGTTTCTTATACTTTAAATATTTATCAATATACTTCCAGGATGTTTGAGATACGTCTTGGATCCATAGGATTTAGCATGTAGATTCTAGATTTTTGAGGATCCAATAGATTTCAGACTTAGTCATTTTTTCAAGATTTTCAGGATATCAGACTTAGTCATTTTCAGGGTCTTAGTGACATGCATCAGGATGAAGGCATATAGACCTCTTGGCAAGAAACTGTTGAGACTTGCATACACAACACTATCAAAATCATACAAGCTCAGAGGAAAACTAAACCTAGAGCAAAACGAAGTGAGAAAGCAAAAAAAAGGGGGTCCCCATTTGCAATGGGGCGATGTGTGATTACATCACAACACTACCACCGTTTCATAAGGGGTTTTTCACAGTCAGCTGCCCCCCTTACAGATTTGACTTGAAAGGATGCATTTGGTTGGTCTAGTGGTGCTCAGCAGTGTTTTGACAGATTTAAGGAGTTGATGAGTACTTGTCTTGTGTTGGCCATTCCAGATTTCAACAAGCCTTTTGAGCTTCAATGTGATGCCTCAGGAGAAGGCATTGGTGAGGTTTTGATGCAGGATAAACACCCCATCTCATTCGAGAGCAGGAAGTTGAGGGGTGTAGAGAAGAGCTACAACATCTATGACAAGGAGATGTTAGCCATCATGCACGCATTGGCTAAGTTCAAGCAGTACCTGGTAGGGAGTAAGTTTGTGGTTAAAACAAATCATAACAGCCTGAAGCATTTCCTTGGACAGAAGGATCTTAATGACAGGCAGCAGAAGTGGGTCAGTAAAGTGCAGGCCTATGAAAGACAAATGGGCTTCTAGGATCATAGATGGCACTATCAAAGATGACAGATATACAGTGGCAAATGACTTGATCATTTACAAGGGGAAGATTCTACTAGTGCTAGGTTCAGAGATGAAACAGAGGGTTTTGAGAGCTTTCCACGATTTGCCTATGGCTGATCATCCTGGTTATTTCAAAACATATAGGCAGGTGAGAGCGTTTCACTTGGAAGGGCCTCAAAACCGAAGTGTTGAAGTATGTAAGGGAGTGCCCACCATGTCAACAGAATAAACAGGCGCACTCTTTTCCAGGAGGTTTATTGCAGCCCCTACCCATTCCTGAGAGGAAATGGGATAGTATCTCGATGGACTTTATCACGGGTTTGCCCAAAGTCCAAGGCCGGAATTGCATCTTCGTGGTGGTGGACAGGTTGACGAAGTTTGCACACTTCTTTGATATTTTGACCACCTTCAATGCAGCTCAGGTTGCAGAATTGTTTTTTAGAGAGGCATTTCATCTTCATGGGTTGCCACGGAGCATAGTGAGCGATAGGGACAGCAGGTTCCTAAGTAATTTTTGGCAAGAGCTCTTTAGGTTGACAGGGACAAAGCTCACCCCCAGCACCAGCTACCACCCACAGACCGATGGCCAGACAAAAATAGTCAATAAATGGGTAGAAGGATACCTCAGAAATTATATAGCAGGGCAGCAAAAGGCATGGGTAAAGTGGCTACACATGGGTAAATATTGTTATAACACCACTTATCACATGTCCATTCAGAAGTCACCATTCATGGCACTATATGGGTACGAGGCACCGAGCCTTGTGCATTTGTTATTCGGTGATAGTAGAGTACCTAAGGCCAAAGACCTTTTGCAGGAGAGTCGGGATATTATGAGGTCTTTGAAGGAAAACATTCAAGAGGCGCAGAATAAGCAAAAGCAGTATGCATATCAGCACAGGACTGAGCGCTCTTTTGAGGTTGGTGACATGGTGTATTTGATGTTGTAGCCCTCCAAACAGTCCACACTCAAGAAGAGTGGTCCAAAGAAGCTTAAGCCACGATACTACGAACCTTTCAAGATCTCCAAGAAGGTTGGAGAAGTGGCTTATGAGTTAGAGTTGCCGGCAAGTAGCAAGGTACATAATGTATTCCATGTCTCGCCTCAAGAAGGCGCTAGGACACAATGTGGTTCCTTCTACAGAGTTACCACCTCTTGATGAAGAGGGGAAGTTGATCTTCGTACCTGAGGCCATCATTGATACCAGAGAACAAACCTTGCGGAGAAGGGTTATCATGGAATTTCTAGTCAAATGGAAAAACCTGCCAGTTGAGGATGCTACTTGGGAGAGCAATCAGATTTATCGCATCCTGATCTGAGATTGCTTGAGGCAAGCAATCTTGGGGAGAGCGGATTGTAATGTCCCCTTTCTCTATACAGAGTTAGTCTATTATCGAGTTCCCATAGACTAACTAGCCTGGTTAGGGAACCATGTTTGGCAGTGACTTGGATGAGTTGATCAGTTGAGTGGATGTTGGCTTGGGTTCAGTTTGGTCTCCAGATGGCACTATCTTGAGGTGGTTTGTTTGCTTTGGGCCCGGACTTGCTATTTTTAGCAAATTAGGGTTTGTGCCGTTTCGGGATTCTCAATATTGGAATTGATGCGTCTCGACAAGAACTTTCCAACGAGCTATAGAACACGGGATTCTAAGTATATATTGGCCTCCTCTTTTAAGTCCGAAGATTAATTAAATTATTTAATTCAGGACTTTAGAAATATTAAAAGTCAAGTGACGGAAATAAAATAAAATTAAAAGATTGCTTTAAGAGGAGTTGGGCGCCCACCTTGGAGACTCATAAAATGAGTTTAAAATAAAATATTTCTCTCTCAAAGCCACCGACCCCTCTTGGGGAAATAAAAGATGGAAAAAGAGTCTCATTTGTTTATGTGTTGATATTGTGATATTGCTTGTTTTTTCTCTACAAGGGTTTTGAGAGGGCTTGGAAGAGATTCGAACCCAAGGGCTGTTGGAAACGTAAGCTTCCTACAATGACAGCATTCTATAGACATGAAAGACCGTCCAAAGGTGCTAGTGAGGCAAATACATCCACTGTTTGCATTTTGTGCTTCAATGGAGTTCGTTCGATAAGGTTTGTGGGCATATTGTTCATATCATTTGCAGAGTTTTAGTGATTAGATCATATCAAAGGAACGAGGGCAGATTTGAGATATTGAAGAGGAGTTTGGAGCAGCCGTACCTTCTCCTTTGATGGTCGTACAAATCAGCTACCTCGTTGTACCATGCAGAGGGAGATTTACTCCTAGTGCTCTTGACACTTGGTCCCTTAGACTGTTTGGTCTCGTGGACGTTATTAAAACTCATTCATTCATTCATTCAATGCATTTTGGGTCTGTTCTAGGCCTCTATTCAAGGTATTGAGAATCCTAAGGAAAGTGCAGAAACTTTGTGGCAGATTGCAGACCTGTTTGTGCTTTATTTGTTGTGAACTTGTGGTTCATACCTTGCCTGGCCGTACAGCTGCCAGAGAGGACGTGGGTCTGCTGGGAGGCATTTCACTTGATTTTGGCATCAACTAAACTTCATGTTCTTGATGTCTAGGGTTTCGGATATTGTATCTATCATTGTATGCCACATTCTATCGTTTGTTGGTGATTTTTGGAGTTCTATGCTACCCATTTTGCTGGTCCAGCTACAACAGTTGTACAAAGTTGGATACCCTGATATGGTTATATGTTGATAATTGATCTTATGTGATTATATGATCTAGGTCTCTGATATTTTGTTCATATCTATTGTTCTTTTTCTAGGTTTTCATTACATGTTATATATTGCATTGTATCTGGCAACAACAACTTAAGGAAACAAAAACCCCTTCTGCATCTTCTGTCTAGTCTGAAGGATCACACAAAAATTAATAAAAATAACACTATTAAGATTAAACAAAGAATCAACAGGTGCGGCACATTACATGATATGACTGTTGTAGGTGATCAAACTACCCAAAAATATGTATGAAGCCAAAACCATGCAAGAAGACACCTCCAATGACAAGCGATGGGCTCTAGGAATAGAGCAATTAGGCTATATGTGTCAACAAATGTTCCAAACCCTTGCAATCTTCAAATTGATGATGTTTTCCGATCTGTATCAGACCTGTATCATTGATATGCATGCCCAGATTTCACTAGAAGACCAGAAATATGCCAAATAATGCCTCCAAAAGCTAGCGATGGGCTCCCAAGGGCCACAATTTGATGTAATGATGCTCCAATTGCAACAAACCCTCAATATCTTCAATGAAATGATGTCTAAAAACCCTGAAATGAAGTTGTCCAATTCGGCGTTATAAAATCAGACTTCATATGATATCAAAATTCATACAAAATACCTCTCCTCGGCAAATCGACTACCTTGGTAGTCTTCAATGATGAACAAGAGCTTCAAATGCAATGCAGTTATCCTTCAAACTCCTCAATGTAAACCTGATATCACCTCACAATAAGATATGGGATCATCTCCTTGACAAAACACTGAAAAATGCAATTTCCAGCCAAACACAAATAATATGAAAACTTACCAAAGAATCAAAAGTTGCAAATTGATGGCAAATGGTGCTATTTATCCTCCTCTTGGTCTAGGCATCCCAATTAGCTCCAATTTTGCAATTGCTTGAAGTCCACCAATGAGATGAAATTCTCCTTGAACAATTTTAAATGCTTTTGATCAATGAAATACAACATTTAAAATCATTCCTTGATTTTATTAAATGATTTCACCTCCAATTCCAACGCCTTGAGCAATAACAATTTCTTGCAATTTTAAATGATCTCTCCCTTGGGCGGCAATCCATGATGAAATAATATTTTATCATTTAAAAATCTTTTCCCTTGTCTTGGGCGGCAATCCACATCAGCAAATGAAACAATATTAATTTTAAATATCACCTCCTTGTGGCGTCGATCCTCCTTGGGCAAATGATATCCATTATTTTCTTCATTTTGCACCTAGTCGTTGGGCTCATGATCCAAAGCAATGACAATATTTTTTTAATATTTGAAACTCCTAGTCGTTTGGGCGCATGATCCAATGAAGTCGATATTTTATTGTTATTTGAAGTCCATCTCCTAGACGTTGAGAACTTGATCCAATGACAACAATTTGAAATCATCTTTTCCTTAGGCGTTGGCTCAAAATCCCATAAAAATCACCTTCTCCTTAGGCGTTGGCTCAAAGTCCCATAAACCAATCCTTCATATGAGTGTTGGACTTACAGAAATAATAGATATTTTGAAAATGCAATTAAAGATTGTCTTTTTCCTTTGGCATCCACTTGGCATCAATTTGAATCATCAATGGAATAATGAAAATACAATTTAAATATTGCATTTCCCATTTTCCCATTCTCTATCCTCTAGAAGAACTTGATAGTTTGGCTAGATAAACAATACCACTTAGCAACACTTAGCCAAAATCCAATAAAAATCACTAGTTGAGCCAACATTATAGATTTCCATCCTTTAGTAATCAAGCTCAAACCAAAATCATGACTTAGCTCAAAATGGGGACATTACAATTATTTGAATTAAATTTGTGAAGGAAGAAAGGTGTATGTCTGTATCTGATTTGCGAAGGAAAGACTTACATTAATTAGAATCAGAAGTTGTGATCAGATTTGTGTGGAGAAGTAAACTATATCATCCATTGAAGAATTCGTAGGTTGGTACTTGTCAAAGAAGAGATTGGTGTCTCTTGCTGAGTTGGTGCTCAGTTGTGGGGATTAGTGTCTCCAGTGGGTTGGTGCCTACAAATTCTGTAGTGGGGATTGGTGTCTCCCGTGGGTTGGTGCTCACAAAAGAAGAATTGTAAAAGAAGTAGGTTGGTGCCTACAAAAGAAGATCAATATATATATATAAGCAATATTTTGCCGTGGTTTTCTCCCGCAAGGGTTTCCATGTAAATCGTGTGTTCCTTCTGTGTTCTTAATTGCTAGATCTTGCATGAGTGTTATTGTTAAGTTTTGAAAAGTAAAAGTTTGTATTATATTGATTCACCCCCCACCCCCCCACAGTATAATCGTGTGCTTATCACGAAAACCATATATTTTCCAAACATTCATCTTCCTTTTGGGTCGTTGTTGAACAATGAATAAGAAGTGTGGTTCACAGAGCTCTTTGCAAGAGGTGTAAATTCATCTTCGCAAAGACATTTGCAGGAGCTACGAAATGTGATGCATTTGGTAGCTGTGTATTCTACAAAATAGAGAGCTGCAAATATGCCTTGGGACACTAGGAAACTGACCCTCTGGTATTGATGCTGCGAAATGCAAATCTGCATCGTTTATCAAGAAGGTACTAAATTTGCAGATTACAGGGCTGCGAGGTGCCAATTTGCAGAAGGCGTGAATTCACAAACGGTGTAAATCTAGTTCGTGGAAAGATGGATAAGGAGAACCCAACTAGATCACACATGGCATTTGGCTCTGAAACCACATTGTCAAATTAGAACAACAAAGATACATTGTAGAGGGAGCAATTCTTCATTCAAATTATGCCCAGATCTGCATTATATTTATAGTGCTGTTCATCAACTAAACCCTATAACTGTCAACTACCTAGTAATTGTCAGGAACTCATTATTACCAATTCATTAACAAGTAACAACCAACTAGATCATAACGATCATGACTAAGGAGAATATGACCATTACATCTATTCTGATAGTTATGATGGATGCAGGGGAAAATTAACAGCACAGAAAAAAGAAATGAGACACAAATAGAGAACAGAAAATTTTTTTCGTATGCAAATGCCAGTGGATGGAACAAGAAAAACACTGATGATAAGGATGAACACAACAAACAATAAACAGAGTGCCATGATGAATGAGAAATACAGATGTGTGATGCTAGTAAGAATTGATAATAAACACATCTTTCTTCTCAAATTCCTTGTATGTTATTATTGCATATTAATTAATATTTATAGTTGGGTATACAACATACTCACTTGTGCAGTTGATGAAGAACTGTTTCGCTGTTTGTATCAAAATCCCTAATCTCATTAAACATTGTACCATCTGCCACCTCACGTGCAGAAAAGGATTGTTGCAAAGGAATACCACACTCAAAAGCTGAAGTTACAGCCTCGGCTTCTTTTGAAATCCCAGGGTATGCAGTATCTGCACCTGAAATTTTGCACACAAATAGAGGAATAATAAATACTCACTCAATTAATAATAATGCCATCTTTCCTTAACTTCATATGTAAAAATTCACAAGTCACCTGGTGAAACAGGAATTTCAATGTTTACAAGGTCCACAGGCCACCCAGAGAAATCAGATGTGTATTCTTTCTCATCACAATGGACATTATAGTTTTCTCCCTTTATTCCATCAAAAAAACTCTTCCAATATATGTGATCTCTACGACAGTGTTCTGAGAAGGGCCACATCCATAGAGATGATCCAAATGAATTGCACATCAGGCGAGATGTTCCCTGTTCAATCACAACAAAAGAATTAGGGGACCTACAAAAATAAATGAATCTCTGTAACATATAGAACCATGAAGGGTGTTTCCACAGACAAGACTCAGAGCTTATAGGTTCAATTATTTAACATTTCCTTCTAGCATAGTACTATTACAAAATCATGAGCAAAAACTCAATGGCCCAAAACAATCAATTACCAAACTAAATTTCCTCAGAAAGGGAAATCTCATTTTTGCTTTCAATCCTGTTCCTTTATATTTAGCATCTATGATAAAGGAGGATTAGTCACTTTTGGATCCTGCATTATCCTAGTCACACTTAACGAGATAATTTTGAATTCAAATTTTTGAATTCCCTCAAAGATTGATTTAGCATGTCCAAACTTATGGAAGTTGCAAAGCAAAACTATCTGATAAAGGTATTCTTCTTCACATGATGCTTAAGGAGAAACAAACTGTTAAAAGTTTTAGGATGCAATTTGCAAAATTGTGAATTCCCTCAAAGATTGATTTACCTCTGTCCAAACTTATGGAAGTTGTAAAGCAAAACTATTTGATAGAGGTATTTTTCTTCACATGATGCTTAAAGAGGAACAAATTGTAAAAACTTTTAGGATGCAATTTGCAAACACAGAGGTTTCAACAAAAGCGCACACATGCGAGTGCAAAGGCATGCACACATACACTATGTTTACCAGAAAAATCAAAGCACTTTCATGTTGAAACCTTATTTGACACAATACACGTTCTCTTCCAGATTCATAAAACAGAATCCTTATTAAATTAGGGAATTTGCAACAACTAGAAGCATTGCCAATGTAAGAGATTTATTTCGACATGAGATCTTCAAATATGAGTATGGTACTTTCTCCTCAAAAATTTAAATTACATCTTTATTTCAGTGCACTGTTTGCACTATCATATTTCCTGTCTTCAAACTGTATCATATTCCATTCCATTTGTCACGAAGGCCTATGAGTTCATCTGTTGAGATGGAGTCTAGTATATAGGCTTTATCTATTAGCATCAACTTTACATTGCAATAAGCTCTTACGTATATAATACTAGAAAAGTATATTCAATTCTCAACGAGCAAAATTTAAGTGTGGGATTCAATAAAAGTTGAATAATTAAGGCATAGAAAAATCAATCCATGTTCTAAGGTAAGTTTGTTGAGTATTGGTATAGCGTTAAAATAAAATAATCTTGGTACTAATTATGGTAATTGGCATTCATTGAGATATTATAAATTCTCCAAAAATAATTATTTTATAAAAGATAAATTATATTAATAGAGAGGAACATATTACAAAAAACCCTTTATACTCTAAAAGCAAAAAGAAACCGACAGACAAAGGCTGATAATTCCAAAAAGCTTCAATAAAGAAGCAGAACATTACTAGTAGCAGCAAGAAAAACTACTAAAGAGATGATTATATGGAGAAAACAAAGTCTAGTCTTTATAGAGACTAACACAAGTAAAATGCACTTATAATCCTCAAATAGTTAATATAGGTTGCTATTAAGATTGTTGCCAGTAGACTTCTCTTCCATCCCTTTATAGGTGCTAATGATTTTTCTTATAGAAAAAAGGCAGGTTCCATGTGTCTTCTTCTGTAGTTTGATATAGCTGGATCCATTGTAGTAGGTTGCCAATTGGAATACACTTTGGGATATTATTCCTATTCAAATGTAGGTTTCCATAGTAAAACTGATTGGAGAAAACCATTTGATGCTTATTCATGGCTCTTGCTAAGCCTTTCACTTCATTGTCTCAGCAAGGCATCTTTGGTTCTTTTCCTCTGTTAGGATTCACCTTACCTCTTGTCTGTTGAGAAGGTGTTGGTTGTTGATTATTAGCAGGTTGAGCCATCCCATCTGTTGCTCCATACAGTTCTGCAAAATAATTTGATTCTCCTTTTGCCACTGTCTGTGGTTTATCAGAAGAGAGATGCATTGCTGGAGGAGGGCTATGTCTGCTCTTTTTTCCTCCATCTATTGAGCCAGACCAAAAAGGGTGTCAATTATATTAGCCAACAAGATTATCACTGAGGAGTTAGAAGAAATTTCTTTGGAATTTTGCTCTATTCTGGGAATGCTGTAAGAACGTATAGATTTGAAAGATATGGCCTTCTCAATGGTTCAAGTGGTGATGTACTGAACATTTACAAGACCAGGTGGGCCTGACAAGGCCAAATTAGGACTGCAATCACTGTTGAACAGATTAGCGGGAGTAAAATCTCTTCCTACATTTGAGGTCTTTGACTCTTTACATTCTTGAAAGATGAAATTGGAAAGAAAATAAGAGTTCCAGGCCTTTTTGAGAGAAGAACACTTGAGAATTAATAAGAGCCTTTACAGGTTCCTTTCCTTTTACATTATGCACAGGAGCAGTGAATCCTTGATGTTCCTTTACTGCAATTGGCTCCTGCATGCTATTATACATCCAGCTAGTGCTCGTTTGCTAGTGTCCTCCTGCACTCTCTAGTAGCTACTGAGTGGCTTCTGTGGTGTGTGCAGACATTCGCATCTGCAATAATGCACCTCTCCTTTCATAGATTTAGAGAGTGTACATAGTCTTTTCCTACTTCGCATCTCATGTATATTTATCTTACTTTGAAGGTAATCAGAATGGAATGACCTGATGATTTCATTGAATTTATAACAGTTATGCATATATATCCTATGAGCTAAACAGTTTAAGGATCAAATTTGTTATAGTGATGTAACTATTTTCTGCAAATGTGTAATCAGGTGGGTTGATTTGGATGGGCTGAATAAGTATGGCTGAATTGTGTTTAGGGTTTGTATAGTGAATGTTTAAAATAAAACATGGAAAAATAAGGATACGGTCCCAGAGAAGGGGCTTGGGATCCTATTTTTACTTTGGAACAGTCCCATGGAGTTAAAAAAGCGCAGCTTGTAATGTCCCTCTTATTTTTTCCTATTTATTTCAGATTATAATAGCAAATAAAGAACATAGGAACATTGATTTTTTCAAAGCATAAACCTAGGATAAGCATATACTGGAACAAGAGCCTTATTAATTCATTCTTTCCAATGAGTCTTTTACAAATAGAAGTGCAAATACTGAAATATTCCAAAAGAAAAGCAAACTGATATGTTTTCAGCCGATCAGGATGAGTGTTGGGAACCATTGGAATGCTCGCCAAATCCACTTCCAGAGTCCGAATGATGTCAAAACAGTCGCAAATGACTCCTATAGCCTGGATGCCCAAACTCCAATGATGAAACCTGAAGAAAGTTGCAGATTTATTTATGCACAAATCTCAATGCAATTACCAGGCTGGCCGTACTTTCCCAAGAGGGCGAATTGTTCTAGAAAATTGCAGACTCCGTCAAAACCCCCGAAAATGCAGGCAAAGGGGCGCCTTGGGATGAGAAATAGATGGGTCAAATACCTAGAATGATATATGTCTCCGATTCTTCTCCACGAGTCAATCTTCGATTCGGCAATGTAAAAACCAGCAACACAGAAATGATGTAAACTCACAGAAAACAACCTGAAATCTCCAATAAGCACACGTGCAACCTCTGTATGAAACTGCTCCTGAAGAATTAGCTAGGGATTATCTTTCAAATCCGAAACTAATGTCAACTATGACGAAACTAATGTCAACTATGAGGGTTTTCGTCCTCAAAGCCCTGAGATCAATGGAAAAATCCAACAGCATTTCATTATCAGCAATATTCAACATAATGAAAAGAGAAGCCCTCACATCCTTTTATATTTTCTTCCTTGAAAGCTTTGGGAAACTTCCCCAATATGGGTGCCACACATGAGAGGAAACATTCTTTTAAAAAATTAGAAAAAAACATTTCTTTCCATCATTTTCTAATCTTTTTTTTTTCACTTTTCCCTATGATTAGAAAAAAACACTTTATTTCTTTTCTTTTTCTAACTTTCCATAGGATTAGAAAAAAACACTGTCTTTTCTTTTTCTAACTTTCCATAGGATTAGAAATAAACACTTTATTTCCTTTCTTTTTCTAACTTTCCATGGGATTAGAAAAAAACACTTTATTTCCTTTCTTTTTCCCACTTTCCCTAGACGTTCCCCTTTGGCATAAATAATTAATTTATTTTTAAATGCTCACATGGTCCCCCTTTTAAAACAACTTTAAGTTGTGTCTTCTAGGCATAGGGGTACAACTTAACTTTATAATATTTAATTATGCCAAAGTTGCCTTTTTATAAATAAAATAATAAAGTGCCCATATTATATTATTTTTGTCCATCCCAAGCAAGGACTGCCAAGGAAGAACTCAATGCCATACTCTGCGATAGATCATGCTGCCAGAAATAGTACTTACTAAAAATAGTAAGCTCAAGAAAGTCCTTGAATGCCAATGCATGTCATATCACCCTAAAGCTCTCTGAAAACCCAAAAGGAATCCAGTAATCAAATTGACATACACTAACAAATAATACTTACTAAAAATAGTAAGCTCAAGAAAGTCCTCGAATGCCAATGCATGTCATATCACCTTAAAGCTCTCTGAAAACCCAGAAGGAATCCAATAATCAAACTGACATACACTGACAAACAGATCTCTGAAAGCTCAGAAGAGATCACCACACAGTTGGAAACCCTAATTATTGCCTCCGACTAGCCTACGGGCCTCCGGAATAGGCTAACGGTCAATTCTGGATATCACTGATGAGAAGGGGACATTACAATCCACCCTTCCCAAGATTGCTTGCCCTCAAGCAATCGCAAATCACTCCGCTACTCCACTCTTATATGTATGCCATAAAACCACAAAGTACGAAGCAACTCAATGGAATCCATGTGTAACAATGCACTCAACAAATCAATACCTGGATCCCAAACCAAAATATAGAACCTGCTATATGAGATGAGGAAGAAATATCTCAACCAAACACCATGAGACAACCATCCATGAATAAAGTCCAGCAAAAAGATGTATAAATGAACTGTCACATGCCAATACATCAACACATGAAGTCTCTCAACATCACTGATATAACCCAGGCCAGCAATAAGAATGATATCATAGATGTCATCAAAACCAATGAAAACCAAAGAAATCTATCTCATACTCCATGTCCATCCAAAAGACATACCTCCACACACTCCCAAGCCACTATGTAGCTGGTGTAGACCAAGGAAAATCCAGAGGTGCCATATGAATCCAACTAGGGCAGTCACTAAACCATGATGAATCTATGAATATGAAGTCACCAATCAACAAATAAATCGCTATCATGCCATGAGGAATGGGTGACAAACCCAAATGTGTAGTGTAGATGTCATCAATACTCACCAAAGATAACTCTTGAGTGGCTGATCCAATATAAGTGTCATCAATAAAATCAACATCTTCATGAATGAATTGATATATATTTGCTCTGATACACTTATACTAATGAGAGAGATGCATATTTCATACTATTGTCATCTTTGTGTAAGAGATGCACTAGAGTAAGTAATGATTCATTTGTGCATATAAAGCACTTGAATGATGATTCCATTCTTAATTTGTGAGAATGATACATTTTTATAATCATTATGTTTAGGATCGAGTAATGATCACTATAAATAGACTAATGTGAATTATGCATATTGCATATTTGGTGCAAGCGATGCACTTGTGCGAAAGATGCACTTATCTTGAACAAGTAATGCTTTGTGCGAGTGAGGCACTACCAGCATTTTATGTATTTGTAACCCGTGTGAGTTATGCACCAAGGGTTATGTTGATGATTGTTTTTATACAAGTCAACAATAGAGTAAAACACTAGAGTATCCCACTCTCTCTTGAATAAAGCCTCTCGAATGCTAAACAACTCCAAGGTTCCTTTTTATAACTTATGATTCATGATGGGGTTAACTCAGTGATTACATGTGATCTTGCTGATAATCACAAAGGGACTTACATTAGACTTCTATTTCATTCAGCTTGTTCCTCCTTTCAGTGCGGATGATGTATCAATAATAAAGAAAAGCAAAAGATAAGGGTTCAGAAAGGCTAATCTAAGGTCAATGAAGTAAATGATGATGCTTGAATAGACAAACTCCTAAATAAACCTAACCCCATTTCGCCAAGGATGCCTACAACTACATGAAGTTGGTGCGATCTCCTAAGGTAAACGAATGGTTTTCAAATCATGAAGGCTTAAATAAGCACCCATTAGACGTCGCAACTCAAACAAGCATCCACAATCGAGCTTAAGCAAATAATGAGGCTCAAACTAGCTTTACACAACACTTCACCAACGATGAATGTCAAAAGCATGAGCTAGGAGTTGATCAAATATTTAATACAAACATACATTATATCAATGAGCTTCTAATCTACTTTTAATCTACTTGAAACATCTCTTCATTCAATTCAAGATACAAGAAACCATGTGATTCCACAAGACAACACTTAAACACCAAATAAACTCCAATGTCTTTGCATTAATCTTGAAAAATATTTACAACAACTTCAAGTCCTCTCAGAGAATTTCGAGAGTCTCTTCTATTCTACTCCTAAAAAAAAAACTATTGACTACTGGGTACTACTTTACAAATGATGCAACAAGGCCTTTATATAGAAGTCCATATTACAATGAAAGGCTAGGATCAATTCACGTAGCCAAGGGCTTGGATCATGCCACCTCATAGGTAGTTACAACTTGCTATTTTTAGTACATATGGGAGGCAATGAAGGCACGCTTTCCAAGAAGATAAGATAAGATGGAATCTTTCAGAGCATCTTCCACATAGGCGTCCTCTTGGCTTCTTTCTTATTAAATGATACATTGAATGTAGTCGTATGATGTGGCTGATTATGATTGAACTGATAATAGGGACATGCCACATAGGTGCCACCTCAGCATACTTGTGGATTTCAACTGTTAATTCAATATGCTTTTGGGCATATTCCCAAATTGTATCATCTATATGTGATGTCTTCGATGTGGTTGCCTTTGATGATAAACACTTGAGATGTATCTTGTTGATCTTGCCTTGTTCATTGTAAGTAGTATGATATATGATACTTGTAGCTCATTTGACTAACATTGTGATTCTTCTTTACAGGATGTAGGAATGATCTTCCTTGATGCTTCTTGATGGTCATAATATGAAGTAGAGTAGATGACGATGCTTCTAGGAGACTCTTCCGATACTTGAAGATTGGGATAACTTGAAGCTATATGGATGAAGTGCCTTTGCTTGATGATAGGATGAAGATAAAGTAGTGAGATGATCTTGAAATTCCTCCAAGTGTGAATAGCATGATAACACCTTGATGTAGAGTAGATGACTTCTCAAGGAGGCTTGAATATACCAAAGGGACTTGAAACTTTATAGATGTCTTTGGAATGCTTGATGATATGAAGATGAAGGGTGTCGGCATGTTGAACTTAAAGTGATCACTTGGAGCAGCTACCTCTTGAAGTGGTGTTTCCTTGGCAGTGATTACTTCCATCTTAGCTCTCTGGCATGAATGAATGTGAAAGGCTCCTTTAGAGCATCTACATGATGACTCTAGGTGACTCCAAGCTCTTGCTCCTACCTCTGTGATACTTCTTTTCCTTCAATCTTCCTGCAATACAAACCAAGAAACACATCAATCCTTATGATAAACACCTATAACACAAAGGAATCCTCTTTAAACATGCAATAATCTTACTTCAAATCTAGGCGCATATATAGGTAAAAATAGGAACAAAGGGTGCCTAACACAAGTTGGTCCCATATTTATCACTTTAAATGATTTCAAACAATTGTAATAGCTTAAAGAGGTCAATCTCCCTTAAGAGATTCGCTCAAAAGGTGTCTTTCAATGCAATTCCCTCCTAGGCGCCAGAATGGGTTTGTACTGAAGGAAAGTGCGCCTAGACTTAAATGCCTTTATACTTGCAATTTTGCAATTCTAAATGATGAGACATGTCTTAAAATGACTTCTATCTTTCAAGCACCCACTCCAAACGGTCATCTCATGCAATTTCTCCCAAGGCGCTCATTGAGGTGTCCTCAGAGGATAAAATGCGCTTGACTCAATTGCCTTTATCCTTATCATTTTTGTGATCTCAACAATTGAAAATGGCCTAGAGTGATCCTCTCTCTCAAGGCACTCACCTATTGACATGAAATCAAGTTATTTTCCTTAGGCGCAATTTTAAGCTTGCATGGGTGAAAAGTGCGCCTTACATCCTTAGGTGATTCTTTCTAATTCTCAATGATTTCAATCAAATGCCAAGTGTCTAATGAAAGTTGACTTCAACTTGGGTGCTCAATTGAGTTGGGAGAAGCTAGAATTTGCGCCTAGATTGGAGATAGATATTTTGGCTTATTTTAGGCATTTGATGATGATCTCAAGTCTCTCTACCAAGGCGCATTTTAATGATGTTCTTATTTAAACTCTTGTGAAGACTATCTCATCCCTAGGCGCCCATCTATTGACTTTCATGCACTTAGGCTTCAAGGCGCTAATACTGGTAAAAAAATTCATAATGAGCGCCTTTGCTTTGGAAGAATTTCTTATTGATTTCAAACATGTTTCAACCTCGAAACATCATTAGGCGCACTTTGGAGTTGAAATGATCATGGATTGGTGCCTAGACTCTTAGATGATTTCTTGACTTGCCCATATGCATGGTGATGTTATCTGATCAAGGCATATTGTTAAAAAGTTTCCTATTCAAGGTGATATTTACAACTTGATACTCTTAGCCTCTATCTCTTAGGCGCAAGTGTAAGGTTATTTTTTGAGTTGAATTGGCGCCTAGGTGAGATGAGGACTCCTTTCACCCACCTTATCATTCAATCACCGTAGTTAATCTCAAAAGACATCATCCAAAATGAGAAACCTCCAAGACTTGTCATTGTAAGTTGATTTCCTCCGAGGCGCCAATACAAGGTTCTTTTGAAGGCAAAGGGCACCTAAGGTTCAAGAGATGATAATCTAGTTCAGTTTGGAGGTTTCAACGCAACACAAAGGTATCTAGAGGATTCTCCACCTTAGACAACATTAAATTTCATATTCTCATGCCTCCTCATGCTTAGGCGCCATTTGTCATTGGTTTAAACCTCATCCCACATTAAGGCGCCCAAAAATGGTGGTTACACATGCAGAATGCGCCTCGACTTGAGGGATGAATTGGCGCCTAACTTAAGTTGTCTTATTTTTGTCAAATTTTTAATGCCTAAAGTCTTTTGGCAACTTTTTCCATCAAGGCACCTTGATCTTCACTTCTCCTTGCTCAAGGCACAATCTTAAGGTTGTCTGGATGATAAAAGGCGCCCGGAGTTCTAGGCAGAATTTTGAGGTTGTGCAAGTGGAGAAATGCACCTAAAGTCTTCAAGCAAATTTGCACCCAAAACTGAAAGTATAAGTTTAGAGATTGAATTTCTTATACTTTAAATATTTTTCAATATACCTTTCAGGATGTTTGAGATAGGTCTCGAATCCACCGGATTTAACATGTAGATTATAGAATTTGGAGGATCCACCAGATTTCAGACTTAGCCAATTTTCAGGATTTTCAAGATCAGGATACCAGACTTAGTCATTTTCAGGATGTCAAACATCAAGATCAGGCCATCAGGGGACTATAAGACTCAAACACCACTGACTTCATCATAAAAAAGATCTAAGACATCATACAAGACTCAGCAAAGCATCAGAGCTTTAAAAAAAATAAAAATAAGGGGGTCCCCATTTGCAATGGGGCGATTTGTGATTAGGTCACAACAGGTTCATGCAGTTTTATTGTTAAATTAATCATTCATACTTGTGTGTGTTATGCACTATCTGGTCGGTATTTTATGCAATTTGAGATAGATTATGCTTGTTGAATATGTTGTGTGTGATAAGCTTACCTTCCGGGACAAGAAGCCGAATGTGGGCTCCCAGAGACGGTAATTTACTTTTTCTAAATTACCACTTTTGTTATTTAATGCTTTGGCCAAAGCGAGATGTACCATTGAAATAGATGGAATAAAAAGCCTAGTTTTATGTTGTATGTCTCTGCCACATCCTGCATGCCAGATATATGTCATTCGAGTTAGGAGTGCATATAGGCATCAGGCATGCATCGAGAGTTTCCCTTCTGCCATTTGTTTTAGGTTTCTAGGCACCTCATGCAGGGCCGGGTATTCTTCGAGTTAGGAAGAATCCCGGGGAAGTGTTATGCTTCATGGTTGGGTTGAAAAAGCACCTTAACCATGTTTTTGATTTTTGATTATTAGCTTGGGAATAACCGATGGGTTATAGTAGTTGCAAAGAGAATATACATTTGAATCTTTCAAAAAATGGATGTAGCATGAATTTGTACTTCTTTCTATGAAAAATTATGATTGTATTTGATCAAAAGTAGAAATTGTAGATTTTGTATATTTTCTTTCCAATACAGATTAAGATTTACCTTGTTGATAAATGGATGTATCAATATTGAAATTTGATGAACTTCTTAGTTTTGATCTTCTAATCATGAAATGATCTTTTTATGAAAACCATATTGTAAAAGAAAAATGTTTCTGTTGATGTAATTTTTGATTGCCAATGGTGATAGCAAGTAGTATGGGATGTTTGTTTTTCATCATAAGGGCAATTGTTCTGATGTCTGGTGCGAGTAGGCATGATGACAAAAATGAACATAATTGTTTTATTTTATGAGAATGTCTGGAATATGAATAAAATTCTATGAAAAATAAATAAATTTAGTTTGCATGTTTTTATTCATCGTAAGGTGTTAAACTAAATTGATTTGGTGAACAATGCTCTACTAACAATGACTGCAAGTGAATGCATATTAGACAAAGGAACTTTTGCAGTTACAAACAAACAAGTGTGTGGAGCAACGACACACTGTCAGGTGGGCTGATTTGACATTGAGGTAAAACAAAATTAAGAGGTATGAAATTTTATCTTCAGTTAAGTGGATGCGATCATTGGGACGATGATTCTTTAAGGGGGAAAGGATGTCAAGACCCCTATTTTCAATAATTAATTTTTAAATATTATTATTCTGATAATCGTCGACTAATTTTGACTTGCTTATGTGACAAGTTTACACTCTCGATAGAGAGAGAGTATCATCGAGGAGGGGGTGTCTAGCCGACTAATGGCGATTGTGGTGAAAGGAATCTGCACACACGACACCTAGTTTGCATCTCATTTGCATTCATCTGTATTTTATGATTTCGTGAATCATTTCTGTGTCAAAAATTAATAGTCTCTGTTATAGAAAATAGCTTAGTTGTGGTCATATTTAAATATGCTTTATGGAAATGGAATAGAATTACTTGACATGTATATATATTTGTTTTATTTATGATGGAAAGAAAAATTCTTTTAAATGCTATTTACTCATTTATTTAAGATAATTATTTAGTGGATTAGAAATAATAAAATACATACATGTTTCTATTTCTAAAAGATATTCCTTTCAAAAATCATTCCTTGATTGCTGACAAATTAAAATAGAAATAGAAAAAGAAAACAGTAAAAGATAGAAACAAAGCAAAAAGAATAGAATAAAGGAAAACGACAGAAAAAGACTCAAAATTAGAATAAAACAAAAAAAAAGGAAATAGGAGATAGAAATAGAAACAAGAAGTCCATAAATAAAGAGAGAAAACTTAGAAAAGGTATTCACAATTCCAGAGCCAGAACAATACAAGAAAAAGAAGAAAATTTTGCATATTTGGGGGGGCTTGGGAATGGAGAGCCTCATCTGGGCTTCAAGATGTACATGCACAGCTGCTTGGGCATGGGTGTTACATCCCTCCATTTGGACAAATTTTTACTATTTACTTTTACCTGTTTCATGGATAGAAATAGGCATGTGAATACATTTATGATTATGAGAAACAATGATATGATTATAAGTATTAATTTTATGAAATCATAGTTTTGTCTTTTGAATAATATCAATTTGAGGATATGAATTAAAATGTCTTTCCAATATGGAAAAATGAAATGTTATGGTTTTATTATGTCTTGACCGGAAAAACGGTACGTTGACCACCAGTTGTATGTGAGAATGTGTTGACAGGAACAGATGAACTAGGCTCTCCGAGAAATAAGAGAGAAAGTATCTTTGGGGAAGGGGAGAATAGACCCTACATCATCAATGTGTATTTGCCATTGAGTACATCCATCTGACAGATAAACTTAGTCGTCTTGAGGTAAGACTTGTTTATGGTTAAATCAACACTATGTTGTTGTAGAAAGTGCAACATTGTTTGTCTAAACGTCGTCGTCACGACAAGTAAAGTCAATCGACATCTGTGTCGTATGATGTCATGTTAAGTTATTCGACATAAAATGTTCACAATAGTTCGTAAATGGGGAGCTCAGACTTGACCCCGAAAGGTTGACCGTATGCCTCTTCGCTGGGGATGCGAAATTGCCCCAACGTCGTCGTCGTCGCCGTCATAACGCCTTATGTGCGTACGATGTAAATGTTGTCAATTTCGTTCTGGACATCGTCGTGAAAAAGGTTTCAATAACGTCTTAAGTCCATATGAACACCAAGTGTTATATCGTCAATTCTGTTCGTAACGGTAAGGAATAAATATATTTAGGTCTTCTATAATCACCGTGAGTAAGACAAAGATTATCAAGTATTGATAACAATCGAGCTTTAGCTCGAAGGAATTTGTTATAGATCATATTTCATAATGCCATCATATTCCATACCAAGGCAATCATTGTAAGCCTCTAATAAGTTGGTAAACGGTCGAAAGTTATGTTTTAAATCATTTTGTGATATTAATAATAATCATCCGTCAACCAACCTCCATAAGGCTTACAACTCATAATACCATCATGATCATCTAGACCGCCAACTTATAAGCCATGAAGGCCTATCCAACAGAGTTTATCGAAACCTTTTTTGCTATTTTTAGTACCGTTTTGATGATAAGTGGGAACGAGCCAACTTAGAGCTAACGGATAGACTCAAGAAGTAGTTAGGGTACGAGCAGTTATGCCTTCCTTTTTGGTTGAAGACGATGAGAGTCTGGTGGGAGAGGGATAGTTAAAAAAAAAATACACTGGGGGTCTTGTAAGGGAATCACTGTTATCTGCATTGAGAGAAGAGGATAGTATACACAGTTATCCGCATCAAGAATCGTGAATAGTGCACATTGTAGTCCGCTTCAAAGGACTTGATTAGTATACACAGCTAGCTGCAATAGAACGAGGAAGAAATCTAAGGACGAGCTTATCAAAGGAGTTAGAAGACATCGAGGAACTGGTAGTGAGGTGAGAAGTTGAAGAAGCCGCAGCTCCGCAGCACAGGTTCCACGTCCTTCTCTTACTCTGTAACCCTTCCAAAATCTATCAACTTTAAATTGCAAAAGAAAAAGATGAGAAAATGCCGTTCTTTATCTTGAAATATTGCTAATGAAACTTATTTTAGGAAGAAAGATTCGAATTACCTTATGGCTTCGGTTTAATTCTGAAGCGTAGATTTAATACTGTATGTTGCCAGTATTTCTTTATCTTGGTTTGAGAAAACAAAAACTAGGGACTGGAGGAATACCATACGAGAGCTGTAGGTGATTATAGTGTTCTTTCTAGTAAACTCTGTCAAGAGAAGGATAACACTCGAAAAGAGTATTAGACGGCCTGAAGAAATAGAATCTTTCTTGAACGATTTAGTGGTTAAACCAGTTTAAATAACTCTTACTCATGATCGGATGATTTTTATTTATACTTATATTGCAGTGTGAGCTAAATGTTAATAGTGCATTATCTGTTGATAGCTAAACTCATACCGTATGTCTCAGAGGAGACTAGGGAAACTACAATAAAGCCTTAGAGAAACTTTTGTCATAATGATTCTGTGACTCATAGTAAGTTTTCATTGATACGGTGTTCAAAAGTAGATGATGACACTCTTAGCTTATAGTTTAATCTTGTCTATAACTCTATGTGGAGATGGTCATATGAATGCTGCTAGTTTATAGTTGTGGGCTTAACCCTAGTGCATGCAATTTTGTTTTCTCTCCATGCTTCAGTCAAAAAGTTAAGTAATTCCTCTTAGGTCCACTTGTTGTCGAGCTTCTCAAATTGGGTAGTTGTTGTCTATACTGCCACCCCGACTTTAAAAAAAAAGAAAGGAAAGAGAGCATAGCATTAGTTCTACATCTAACAGATGGAAGCAAGTACTAATTACATATCTGGATTTTGAACCCTCGCATTGGATGAATGGTGAGGTGTCTTCGAGGATAGTTGATATATATTGTGTTTATGCATAGAACTGGTACTAATGAAAGATGTCTTCTATAATAATAGAAAAACATCCTTGTTGTGACAAAGAACTTGCTTATCTTATGGAAACCATAAGTGGTTTAGTTGCCTCATTCGTAATATTGGAAAAATATTCCATGAATGCTTTTATATTACTGTTGGAGTCGATTCGAGACCCTACCTGTATAGCTAAAACGATTATTCCTTTAAAACAACAAACACTGTGATAGTTTGAATTAGATTTTCCACCTTATTAAGATAAACTTGATCATGACACTCAAACTAAACACAAGAGAAAACCCTTTAAGTCTTGGAACATTGATGAAAACTACGATTGGTTGATGAATTGAAGGATGCCTCTTAAATGACTATACTGTTAGTATAAAGTATATCTACTAATAGATGATTTGATCGTGGAATTATTCCAATGGACCTATGCAGAAACTAGTATCAACAAGAGATAAATTTATAACCTAGAATTGTTGTATTGAATTGGCTCTCTATATGAAAGTAATTGACCTCTAAAGTCACCGATTATCATCAACCTCTATTATATATAATTATCCGCCTTGGATAGTGATGATATCGGCCTCTATAAAGGTTAATGGTTATTGTATGATGAGATTGATTGATATCTCAATATGTTGAATATTTCTTTGGTAGGGTTAGTAGAGATATGGATGCCCAATGAGCGAGTTCATCACTTATTATGATTTCATTGATCATTGTCTTTATACCCTGACTATTTAAAATATTGTCATTTGGGCATGAGATTGTTGCTCCCAACTATTGATGCTTTGATTTGATAAACCTTTCGTAAGGTCGTGTTACCTACCATGATGATTTTACCTCCCCAAATTATTGGAGTATATACTCTATGATTTTCTTAGGATATCGAACTAAAGAGGGCAGGTTGTTAAAAAGATAGGAAGACATTTTCCACGGGGGAAACCTAAAAGGGTGTTTACAAGGTTTCAAGAATGAGGGTACTGAGTGTTATAATGATATTATATGAATTTCATGGACTCATATGGCAAATATATTCTAGATTAAGGATTGATCCGACTCAATTTGGATTTACCGTTAGACAAGTTTGTGTCTAATATAACTAAATAAAGGGGTATGGACCCTAGTTATGTTTATTTGATCTCATTTGTGAAACGAGATAATTGCCTTGACTATGATGCTTAACCTAGGTAAGGTAACCATTTTAGCTGTAATGAATTGACTTAAACTCCTTTAAGAGTTGATAAGTCTTGGATCTTGGGTATTGCAAAGTTGCAATGAGAATCCTTGTATGGAAAGTTAGTTTGTAAGAATTATAGAACCCAGACAATATCTAGAAAATTGTTGAAGAAGGAAGGACTGAATTGGAATTGATGTAACCTATTGGGATGGTCATACTTAGCTAGAGGATATCTAGAGTTGTATGATCAGTAGTGTTACACAGGATACACTACTAGTACTGATGGCAAATACCAAGGAACATCCTAGGTCTATCCTCCTCGTGCAAGGTAGGGCCACTTTCGGTTAGGAAGGTGTGCGGGAGACCGACGATCTGTGGATGGAGGTAAAGCTCTCTGAAGATGCTTTCTCCCTCTTCAACCAGAGAATAGCCGAGATTTGTGTTATGGAGGTCGACAATCGAGATGCAGTGATCTCTTGGTAAGTTTTATTTTGTAATTTTTCCTTATGAATAATATACATATCATATTGTTGATTCATAAAAAATGAATAGACTCTTTGTGTATCATAGTACCAACATGATTATTAAATAAGTTGTTGATTAAACTTCGACGTTTGAATAAGTAAAAAAAAAAATTATCAACCTTTTACCTCTTCGAATTTTACTTCATGGTAAAACTGGATTATAGTGTTAGATTCCATTTTGGTTATTACAATGGGCATCTTCAACATCTTACAGATCTTCAGTGTTCAACCTCGAAGAGAATATAGTAGAGGTGATTAAGATCCTTGCAAGTGGTATGGAGTGCATTGTGTAAATGGGAAAGTCATCTCCTTGTAAGTTGATATACGAAACTTTATCATCTTAACATAATTTGTACTGCAGTTACGATCCCAAGTACCTTATTACCATCATTAGGAAGGAATATCATTTCAGAATTTGTGCATAAGATTTAGGGTTCTTAGAACTCTCTTCACATAGAGTAGAGTTAGACAATAATTTTTGTAGATGATTTCATTGAGAAATTAGACCAACGTTTAAAGATATCTGTGCCTCTTAAAGCCAGAAAATAACATCGTGGCGTGATATATGTCCCATTGCTTCTTCAGAATCCATCCTAGAAGTCAAAACAACCATTTTTGTAAGAGCTGAAATAAATCCTAGCGGAAGGGCTAGAATAGTCATAGGATGCTGAGTAGAAACTCTTGCTCTTTAGTTATTCACCAAAATATGTGATTTTATATGCTTTGATTTTTATGCAGATTGAGCCATTTCACTGCTTTCTATCAGAAATTTGTAGATCATTTTCATAGGAGCTCAAATCAATTCTTTGCATTAGAATCATCATAGGATGCTTAGAAGAAAGTCTTGTTCTTCGGTCATTCATCAATTTATGTGATCTCCAGCTACCAAGAACACATCCATACAATTGTCGTGGATTTGAGGGACATCTTAATAAAACTTTCTAAAACATCTTCACCAAATCTGTTTTGTATATATACTGCAGCCATTGCATTTCCTGAGATGACATCTCTTGAGTCTTTTACCAACGGTTCAGGCGCCTCATCTGTGCATCCACACTACACATCAATGTCTATCTCTCATCAATCTCGTTACCAGATGAACCTCACCGCAGCTGCCCACCTTCTGCTTAGATGTTTAATGGAAGAACATAAGTCATGCAGCATTTTCTTTGAAACCCAATAAAAATAAAAGGCACCAATATAAGAACTCTTAAGCCTCAATCCATATGTGATCTGCAGGCACGAAGAAAACACATCCATGCAACCATTGCATGTTTCATTGGTGTTTCGTTTTACGCTCGAATTGGAGAAATGGGGGCCGTAGTCTAGCTTTTCACCTTTATAGTTCATTCCTTGCTGATTTTATAGTTCATGAGCCTTGCCTTTGCCTGCACGTTTTGGCATGCTCATTTATTTCACTATGTTTACTTTTATATTCTAAAAGATATGAATGCTTTAAATCTTATATAATTAGTAACCTTGAGTTCTATTTTTTAATAGAATCTTTCCTAAGTGGAATTTGTCTTTTATGCTATCTTTTTCCTACCTTATTTCTTATTCCCTTATATCGTAGTTTTTTTGAAATTCCTCTTTTAAATAAGAATTTATATATAAAAAAAAAGAGACGATAAATATAAGTTTTAACTTTTTTTTATAAAAGAGAAATTAGATATATATGTTATATTTTCTTCTTTTAACTTTTCCTCATGTCCTTACGTGGCTTTTTGGGCTTTTTTTTAATTAAGAATTTATATAAAAGGATAGTTTTTGGAATTATTTCTTTAAATAAAAAGTTATATTAGAGGATAGCTTCTGGAATTATTTTAAAAGTTATATTAAATGGATAAATATAAATTTAGTTTGTGAAGGATAAGACTATAATTTTATTTGGGTTGCCTAGAAAGTAAAAGATATCTATATTTTTGTGACGAGTATTAATTAAACAAGTTCCATGGTTAGATTAATTGTACCAACTTATTTACTCAGCTTAATAGTTTCCTTGTTGCCTATAAGGCGTGGCTGTATTGAGATACCTTCGTCTAGTTTGAAATATTTCTAAATCGTCTTCGTTTTGTATTAACTTGCAAATTATCAGTTGAAATGGGTAGGAACCTTCTCTCAAATTTTGATCCTTCACCATTGTATATAAGTTGACTAAGTATTAGGGAATAAGACTTTAATAGAAATTTAAATGATATGATGATAAGTCTATAGAAGTATGATTGGTTATCTTTATTGTCGATATTAAAGGTTAGATAAATGCTTAACATTAAGTTATGATTATGTACTTGGAAAATGGATGAACACAGAATTAGATCAAAATTGTTGATGAGGACATGTCTTCTAAGTGAGCGTGTAAGAAATAAGGAATTAAGTAAGTTTGAATGGCAAGATACTTTACGCCTCTGTATGCATCATTGAGTGATCTACATTATTGGCCTCTAAAATGATAAATGGATGATTATATGATTTTTAAGTTATAGTTTTGCGAATGTATCTTTGGAAGTATAATTTTAAGTTATGGATGCATTTTCCATTCTTGCATTTATGTATAGTAAGTTTGAGAAGAGCACCAGATTCCTTCACCTAAGCCGTCTTCCATTTGCTAGACCCCTCATGATGGGTCGGGCTTCCCAGTAGGGTAGCACGGGGAAGCTTAATGCTTCGTGGCAGGGTGGATATCACCACGATGATACTCTCTCTCTCTCGGCTTCAGTGGATCAGATGCAAAGTGTTTTCATGTATATTGATGATATGATATTCTTGTATAAGCCAATGGCTGAATATTGTAAGGGCATAACCCTATTCTAATATACTTATTGATTCATGGATGTATGGAACTTATATATATATATATATACATTTGGTATCAGAGCGCTCCGGGTTCAACACTCGGGCCTCGAGTCTTCTACGTAAGAGTAATAGTGACTATTTGAAGAAGACAAGATGGGTAGTATATGGTGACAACCCATGAATAATGATGTGGTAGTAAAAGTGAATTAATAAGAGGAATACATATATTGAGAAGAGAGATCTCTCTGATGACGTAAAGGATGAATGAGTTGATAAGATACAATGGTAGAAGGAAAGATGAAAATTTCAAAACTAGAAGACCTTTGCTTATCATCATCCATGGAGTGGTGAGTGTCACGAACTTGTTGAAGATGAAGCTTGGCTTGTTGTGCTATCAACTTAGCTTTCATTGCCTTGTCAAGCCATCCTTCAAGCATTTCTTGGGACTATTTTATCTCAATTGCTCCAAATTGTTTAAAATCAGTCCCATAATGAGATGCATCATATAAATTACCATGACCAATGCATGCATCTTGTGTACCAATCAAAGTAGAATCAATATCACTCGTTTCCCAATGATTAGCAGCTGCAATATCATGAGAAAATGAGGATATACCACTGCTATTTAAAATCAAAAAACTAGGACTGAATCTTTCCCTTTAATCCATGCTTCTCAAGTCATCCATGTTAGAGCAAATGAACATACTCTTAGCTGTTCCATCCTTTGTCTCATTCTTTAGTGCCTTAAGCACAATATGTTTACCCATGTGAGTCAACTCTAACACCATCTTGTTGAAGTCTTGGACAAACCTCCCAAGAGATTTCAACCATTGAATACCTAACACCACTTCATTCTCCTTAATGTTGATAATATCAACTACAAACTCAGGATTAGAGAAATCCTGCTTCTCATCATGTATGGAGTGGTGTATGTTATGAGTTTCTTTGGACTGATTTATTGCTGTTGTTCTAAAGTAAACAAAGTCAGTCCTCTTGGAAGAAGCAGCATCAAAATAGCCATGCTTAACCAATGCATCATGTAAGCTTTCATTTGGAAACTCATTGTCACCAATTACTCCATGAATAGGGGTTGCAAGTTCATGTAAATGAGAGAGTATAACGCTGCTGTCCCCAACCAGAGATTCAGGACTGATTGTACTTTTTCTTTCATTACCCTGGAAAACTTTGATGCAAGAGCACACTTGCATACACTTTATGGCCCAATCTTGTAGCATATCAAATCTTGAAGTTATGACATCCTTATACTCAATCAAAGTATCAACATCATAAGGGTGAGGAATCAACATACAAATTGATTCATGTTCTTTTCCCACTGCTGTTATAAATTTAGAGTGTTGGCAAGTAGAAGTTCCCAGCATCACCTCATCCTTATCTATCTTTTCATGAATGTCTACCATGCTACATTTCTTGTCACCACAATCTAGCTTGGATTCATGCTCATGTGATGTCAAAAAATTGTTGTCCCATTTTCTAATCCATACCATCACCTCCATAACTGATATGTTTTCCCTTACTAGCAAACTCCAAAGTGTAGTATGCAGGACAAACCAAACATTATCAAAACGCAAGATCTTCCTAGTAAGCAACCTCTTAGTCTCCCTAATCAGCTCTCTAAGACAAAATGCTTCATATGATCTTAACCATTGTCCTTCCATTGTAGATGATGCATGACTAACCAAATTGAAATCAATAATGTTCCATTCCACACAAATGGATATAATACTTGTGGCTGATCCATCAAGTGTGTGACCATTATCATCATTGTTTTAAGCCTTCAAATCGCTCTCTAAAAGAGGAAAGTCACAGACCTCATGATGCAAAGTAGATGCCCAAACTGAATTTCCTAAATCATTCCTCCTTTCTTCTTCACACAATTCAACATGCTCTTCTTGTGGGCTTACCTCAAGAAGTTCTTCCCTTGTATACTCAACATCCACACATTCTTCTTTTGAAAGAAATAAGGATCTAATGTGTGATTCTCTTTGTCTTCTTGCATTATCTATCAGATTGCATCGTTCCTTGACTTCTTGTAAGTGTTGTCTTGCTTGGGCAGCAAGCATCTTGGCCTTCTTAGCTCTTAGAAACCACCCATCACACAACCTTTGTGTCCTTTTAACATCTTCCATAGTATGGTGAACAAAATTAGGGCCTTTGTGGCTTGAATACACAATAGATATCTCGTGTGTAACACTCTCAACTTGAGTCCCAACATAGGAAGACTCACTAGCACTATTACCTTCATGTGAAATGGATGCTACCTCATGATTAGAACTGCTGTTGCAAAAGTCAGAATAGGTGTCATACCTTGGTGTCATGTTTACAAATCTCTAATGGGCTGACCCATGACTATAATCTCTTCCACTGTGTGATCAACATGAAGACTCAACGGTGTACTATGTGTCTCCTCTTGATCCAAAGTTTTTTCTTCTTTAAGGCTCTTGCATGATAACTAATTTTTGCATCGATTGTGTTCACTTATAGGCTGCAAATTACAAACAAGTAATTCCTCTTTCTTTCCTTGTTCTTGCACCTTTAGCTCTTCATTTTTCCCAATGCTTTCTTTGCTATCTTGTGATTTTTCTTCATGTGTAGGTGATGTGACATTATTGGAATCAACTATCACACTAGAAGATGCCTTATGAACACCCAAAGAATCCATACCATTGCTATCCAAATCACTAACATGCTCTATGCTAGCCTCTAATGTAGAAGCCTCAAGTGAAACCTCATGCAAAGATGATGTAGACAAATCATTACCCAAGGCTGTCCCCATGTCCTCTTGAGTCAAATCAGCATGTCTATCGAATTCATCATATAAATGTTTGCATACCTCATTGGAACTTGAAGACACCAAATCATTCTCCTGTAGAGTTGTATCAACCATAGGTGAAGATTTTCTATCCATTCTATGAGTAAACAAATCATAAGTTATAGCATGATATTTCTTCCTTGCTTGCTCAGTTTTGTGACAAAGTTTGGGATGCATGTCCATATAGTCTTTGAAAGGAAAATCCTCCTTAACTTGTTGAGGAAGAGTGCTATACTCCTCAAATATGCTAAGCACTTCCGCTTCCTTGTCTTGTGGCATTGGACCTTCGCTAGTAGAAGGAGATGATGACTCTTTAGAGTACCTAATCTTCCTTGAAAGTGAATCTTCTACTTCCCGTGGCAAGAAGTTAGGTCTCATTGGCCGATCTGTACCACGTGTACGGCCTATAACATTGTTAGATGCCTCTACTCCATTATTATCAAATGTGACCTCTACACGATGGGGTCTAGCTCCTGTATTTAAATTTTGTAACACGGTTGTGAGCTGCTGAAGGGCAGTGGCCATCTGCTATTGCCCTGTTGCAAGGCCTCTCATAACATCTCGAGCCTCACGGTCTGCCTCACACTCTGGACTGTTACTCCTCCTGTCACCCATACTACTGATCTCTACTACACTTTTGGGCTGTCTAGCAGCAACTGCAACTGATAATGTGTCCTGTTCTGATAAAACTAACATACAATCACAGGTACTAACATGCAACAACTGATACCACGCATGCCACCACTGAGCATTGACATGCAACCATTAAAACTAACATGCAAGTGCTGATCACTAACATGCAACCCTCAAAATCGACATGCAAACATCTGGGTAGTCTCAAAACTTACATGCAAGTACTGGGTACCAACATGCAACTAAAAATTATGATATGAACTTTTGCACAAGGGTTAGCAATTCCAACAGGTTGGCAGGAAAACCAGCTCTAATACCACTGTAATGTCCCTCTTATTTTTTCCTATTTATTGCAGATTATTATAGCAAATAAAGAACATAGGAACATTGATTTTTTCAAAGCATAAACCAAGGATAAGCATTTACTGGAACAAGAGCTTTATTAATTCATTCTTTCCAATGAGTCTTTTACAAATAGAAGTGCAAATACTGAAATATTCCAAAAGAACAGCAAACTAATATGTTTTCAGTCTATCAGGATGAGTGCTGGGAACCACTGGAATGCTCGCCAAATCCACTCCCGGACTCCGAATGATGTCAAAACAGTCGCAAATGACTCCTATAGCTTGGATGCCCAAACTCCAATGATAAAACCCTGAAGAAAGTTGCAGATTTAATTATGCATGAATCCCAATGCAATTACCAGGCTGGCCGTAATTTCCCAAGAGGGCGAATTGTTCTAGAAAATTGCAGACTTCGTCAAAACCCCCGAAAATGCAAGCAAAGGGGCGCCTTGGGATGAGAAATAGATGGGTCAAATACCCAGAATGATATATGTCTCTGATTCTTCTCCACGAGTCAATCTTCGATTCAACAATGTAAAAACCAACAACACAGAAATGATGTAAACTCACTAAAAACACCCTGAAATCTCCAATAAGCACACGTGCAACCTCTGTATGAAGTTGCTCCTGAAGAATTAGCTAGGGATTATCTTTCAAATCCGAAACTAATGTCAACTATGAGGGTTTTCGTCCTCAAAGCCCTGAGATCAACGGAAAAATGTAATATTCCTTGCCCAAATTGACCTTAATTTGCTGATGTAAACTCTCAAGGAATATTGTCAAACACTTGGCATACAATGTCTATACTTGCTGGTTCTGTATTTCAGATTGATAATACTTGCTTGGAATGATAACAAATGTGATTTAAATGCTTTCAAATAAACACCAAGATGTCTAAGCAAAGATCTAAGATGATTATGCAATTTCTTTTGTCTTTTCAAATGCATATATATGATCTATTCATGGAAAATGTGCGCCTACAGCCAATTTGCATTTCGTCATACACTTGGCATGAAAACTAATTCTGTTGATCATGGAGAGTATAGACAGGTCACTACCTCACATATATGGCATACAACTTATTCCTCCTTTATTGACAATCTAATTGAATTACAATGCTGATATAGACATGAACAGCGAAGACTCTTGGCTTTATAATGCAATTCCTACAGTCTGAGACAAATGGCAGCAACTATCATTATTCTATATGCTTAAGTATGATGCAAAGAACATAGGAGAACCTGTTTACATGAAGCGCCCTTGAGTCTAGGTATTGTGGCAGCATTGCTAGCTTGGAAGGACTCTTCAAACATGCCGAATCATGCCTCTAATGGTGTCGCCCCTATTCTGGACTGAAGATGATGAAATAAATAAATGGTAGCTACTAACTCCTCTCATCAATACCAAATGCCATCGCCATTCTCCTATGAAGGTAGTGCCCTTATACCCATATGGAATTGAGCCATTATTGGCTTGCTATGGATGAAATCGTGGGTCTCAGGTCTGCAATGAAATGACTGAAAATGTGGTATCAGCAATGCCTCCCAATCGATCCTCTACAATGCAAAATCTGACCCTCAATGAATGCAATATATTAGGCCAAAAACTCCCAATCAATCTATCACAATTTGTCCCTTGGTCATAGATTTGTAACAACGTGTAGGATTGTAGTATCCCACACTCAAATAGCTGCAACCATTCGGAAGATATTTCACAACCTCAGTTATGCCAATCAAAGAGTGTTTTCGTTCTCAATGATCAATGAATGAAGAAATTGTAGAAACCCTAGCTTCCGCTCCTCCTCAATGAACATATCAAGCAATTGTCAAATCCTGGATGATTAGAAGCCTAGCTGCTCCCCTCTCTTTATACTTTTTTTCCTTCTCTTGAGGTCGGCCATCTAGAAGCTTCCTTTTTATGAAAATGATATTTTTTTATTTTAAGTCACTATATTAAATTAATTAAATATAAGGTTACCTTTTGATATTAAATTAATTAATAACCTTATAAAATAATTAATTTAATAATTTCTCCCTTATGTCACCAATTAGCCTTCGGGAGATAAAGGCTAAATTACCCACCAAGAAAGTCACCTAGAAAGGGGACATTATAGTCCGCCCCTCCTGAAATTGCTTGTCCCCAAGCAATCTCAACTCTGGATGCTGTAGAATCTCCTCGCTTTCCCAAGTAGCATCCTCAATCGACAAATCCCTCCATTTGATCAAATACTCTCGGATGACCCATCTCCGTAACTGTCTCTCCCTAACATCCAAAATAGCCTCGGGCACCAGAATCAACTTCCCCTCATCATCCAAGGGTGGTAAAGTAGTGGTAGGAGTCACGCGATGTCCTAATGCCTTCTTGAGGCGTGACACATGGAAAACATTGTGTACTTTGATGTCTGCTGGTAACTCTAACTCATAAGCCACATCACCTACTCGCCCGATAATCCTAAAAGGGCCATAATAACGCGGTTTGAGCTTCTCCGCACCACTCTTCTTGAGAGTGGACTGTCAGTAGGGCTATAGCATCAGATACACCATATCCCCAACCTCAAATGACCTCTCAACTCTCCTCTGATCAGCATACTGCTTCTATTGATTCTGTGCCTTCTATATATTTTCCCAAAGAACCCTCATAATATCCTGATTCTCCTGTAACAAATCCCCAGCACTAGGCCCCCGACTGTCACTCAGCAATAAGTCAAGAAAACTGGGCGCCTCATAACCATACAAGGCCATAAATGGTGTCATCTGAATCGAGAGATGGTAAGTGGTATTATAGTAGTATTCGTAGAGATAAATCCACTTAACCCAACCCTTCTGTTGTCCTGCAATATAATTCCTGAGATATCCCTCCACCCATTTGTTAACAATTTCTATCTGGCCATCCATCTGCGGGTGGTAACTGGTACTCGGAGTAAGCTCTGTCCCACATAGTCTAAATAACTCCTGCCAAAAATGACTCAAGAACTGACTATCCCTGTCACTAACAATGCTCCAAGGTAACCCATGCAACCTGAATATCTCACAAAAGAAAAGCTCTGCTACCTATGCAGCTGAGTATGTAGCTGTGATTGGAAAGAAATGAGCATATTTCCTCAATCGATCAACAACCACATAAATGCCATCTCTACCCTGGCCTTTCGGCAAGCCTGTAATGAAATCCATCGATAAACACTCCCACTTCCTATCAAGAATTGGAAGTGGCTGAAGTAAACCTGCAAGGTATGTGTGTTCCTGTTTATTCTGCTGGCAAACAAGACACTCTCTGACATACCGAAGAACATCTGACTTGAGCCCTTTCCAAGTAAAATGCTCCCGAACCTTCCTGTAAGTCTTGAAGTACCCGGGATGCCCTGCCATTGGTGTATCATGAAAGAACCTCATCACTATGTTCTTCATCTCCGATCCTGGGGTCAAAAATATCCTCCCTTTGTAAATGATAAGATCATTTACAACTGAATACCTATCGTCCTGTACTGACCCCTCAATTATGCTAGACGCCCATGAGTCCTTGGCATACTCTGCCAAAATCAAGTGTCTCCAATCCTCCGAAATCTCCACCATAGAACTCAAGTGTGGACGACGTGACAAACCATTAGCAACTACGTTCTGAGTCCCCTTGACATAAGTAATGTCAAAATCATATGATTGCAATTTACTTACCCATTTCTGCTGACGATCATTGAGATCCCGCTGTCCTAGGAAATGTCTCAAGATGTTATGATTTGTCTTGATGCAAAACTTGTTGCCCACAAGGTACTGCTTGAATTTGGCCAATGCATGCATAATGGCCAACATCTCCTTATCATAAATACTATAGCTCCTCTCTGGACCCCGTAACTTTCTGCTCTCAAAAGCTATCGGACGCTTGTCCTGCATAAGAACTGCACCAATCCCCTCACCCGAAGCATCACACTGTAGCTCAAAGGGTCTAGTGAAATCTAGCAATGCAAGAACTAGGCAAGTAGTTGTCAACTGTTTAAATTTCTCAAAACATTCATGTGCCTCAGGTGTCCAAACAAATGCCCCTTTTTTCATTAAATTTGTAAGTGGTGCTGCATGCCGTGAATATCCATTGACAAATCTACGGTAGAAGCCACACAAACCCAAAAATCCCCTAAGCTGAGTAAGATTCTCAGGTGTAGGCCACTCAATAATAGCTCTGACTTTGTCAAGGTCCATACACACACCTTCTCAACTGATGATATGGCCTAAGTATAGCAACTCCGTCATGCCCAGATCGCATTTGGATTCCTTGGCGTACAAGGACTCCCTGCTAAGAATTGCCAACACTGTATCCAAATGAGCGATATGCTCCTCCCAAGTTCTGTTGTATACCAAAATGTCATCGAAGAAGACTAATACAAACTTCCTCAGCTGTGACTGAAAGACCATGTTCATTGTAGACTGGAAAGTTGCAGGGGCATTGGTTAGCCCAAATGGCATAACCACAAACTCAAACCGTCCACAATGACATCTGAATGTCGTCTTCTCGATGTCCTACTCTCTGACCCTAATCTGGTGATATCCTGATCTCAAATCTATTTCCGAGAAGTATCAAGCACCATGAAGTTCATCAATCAACTCGTCAATGCGAGGAATAGGATACCTGTTCTTAATTGTCCTCTTATTCAACACCCTGTAATCGATGCACATCTAAAGGGTACCATCTTTTTTCTTCACCAAGACTACTGCTGACGCAAAAGGTGACTTGCTTGGCCTAATGTGCCCCATAGCTAGCAGCTCCTTAATTGTTTTTTCAATTTCATCCTTTAGCCACTTGGGGTGCCTGTAAGGAGTGATCATCACGAGTTTAGCACCCTCCTCTAATTCTATTATGTGCTCAATCCCTCTGTCTGGAGGCCTACCTGGTGGAATGTCACTGAACACCTTGGAGTGCTTGATCCTCAACTCCTGTATGTCTAGGTGATAGACTGGTTTTTGCTGCTCCTCTTGTGTTGGCATCAGAATACACCTGGCTGCCCACTCAACCATGTCATGGCGCATAAGCCTCTCCATTTTTCTGAAAGATATCATTTTGCAACTGGTATCTCTGATGGCTTTTAGTACATGAGTCTTCCCGTCCACCTTAAACCTCATCTACATTTCCCTAAGGTTAATGGTAAACTCCCCTATATCATGAAGCCATTTCATCCCTAAAACCATATCAGTTTCTCCCATGTTCACTACATAAAAATCTGCCTTAAAGTTATTTAGTTGCATGGGAAGAGCCGAAATCATCCTATCACACTTAAGAGTGTAACCATCAGCAACTTTTACCCTTATACCCTCAAATTCCCCTGTCCGAATTCCGCGCCTTTGAACTAACCTAGCATCAATGAAGTTATGTGTGGCACCTGTATCGAGCAAGGTAATGATCTTCTGTCCAGCTAAAACCCCACGCATCCTGAATGAGCCCTCTTGTTGTATGCTAGTGAGGCATGCCTCTTGGAAATTTGCTTCCTCTTCATTTTCAACCTCATTTTCATGCTTCTCTGCCTCTTGTTCAGGGTTTTCTATCTCGAATTCCTCATGATCAGATTGCTGGTCTGATTTTTCAGACTCAGAATCCTCATAGAATGCCCACATTATTCGGTTTGCTTTGCCCTTAAGCCTCAAAGGACAGTCATGGTTTGCATCATAGGGACCCTTGCAGTAGAACCACAACTTTTTCCTTCACCAATCATTAAATGTCTCACGATCTAAAGGCGCTACTGACTTTCCCTTTGAGTCTAGAGTTTCTTTTTTCTTAGGAAATGTCTTGCTGTCCCTGTACGAAGAGGATCCCTTAGATGAGTACTTGCTTTGAGGGGCTGCAAGTTCCATACTTCTAGCCTTTTTCATTGCCTCCTGCAATGACGAGGGATCAATAGCCTTTATCCACCCTCTCAATGGTTCCAATAAGCCCTCCATGAATAGCACAACCATCTCCTCTCAGATATATTGGAGACCATGACTGATAATTTCTGAAATTCACTAATGTAACTCTCCAAACTCCCAGTCTGCTTAAGCTGAGTCAAGTCTTTAAAATATGTCTCTGGATCTTTCTTATCAAAGCGTTCCACCAATCTATCAACAAACTCCTGATATGAAGTGATACTATTATGATGCAATGTCTCTAATCCATGGTACCACCAATCGTAGGCTGCTCCCTCCAAGTGAAAAGTAGCGTATTTTATTGCATCCCTTTCTGTCATGGGTCTAAGAGTCAAGAGGGTGTATAGCTTATGAATCCAAGCCTGGGCAGTAACCTTCCCACTACCATCAAACATGGGCAATGTAACTCTGCTGGCAGCATACATCAAATCATTATTTTGATTTCTCGGCCTCTTATCTTGCTTTCCCCTGTAGTGTTCTCTCCTTTGACTTACAAATCTATCAAAGCTCATGCACTCCCTTACCTATGGTGTCAACAACTCCCACTCATCATTTGCTGCCATAAGAGTATCTGCGAACATTTCTTCTCCCTTTTCTTCTGCATTTTCCTCTTCCAGTTCATTCCTTAAAAAGGTAGGACGTGTAGGCCTATCTGCAGTGCGAGAAGATGCTCGTTGTGCCCTGGGTGTCCCAACCACACTCCTATTATCATCTGGTTCATAGTTTTGTCTTCTCTGAGGATTCATCTGTTGTATCATTCTAGTAAGTGCCCGCACAACATCTACGACCTGCTGCTGCCCCGTAGCCATTTGTCTAAAGAGCTCACATGTTTCCTATTCTTCATCATTTCTTCCTCTGTTTCTAATAGGGCTACCTTCTCCTCTTTCACCCATAGTGCCAGATGAACCAACCTCTCGCTGTCTTGCTGCTAAAACAGCTAATAAAGTGTCATGTTCAGGTGGTTGTGGCCACTGTTTTTGCTTCCTTTCTTCTTTCGTTGTATACCTCTTGTACCTGTCACTTTGTTGCATTAATGGAGCCGATTTCAAACCCAAAGGATGGCAGGAAACCGCTCTGATACCACTGTAATATTCCTTGCCCAAACTGACCTTAATTTGCTGATGTAAACTCTCAAGGAATATTGTCAAACACTTGGCATACAATGTCTATACTTGCTGGTTCTGTATTTCAGATTGATAATACTTGCTTGGAATGATAACAAATGTGATTTAAATGCTTTCAAATAAACACTAAGATGTCTAAGCAAAGATCTAAGATGATTATGCAATTCCTTTTGTCTTTTCAAATGCATATATATGATCTATTCATCGAAAATGTGCACCCACAGCCAATTTGCATTTCGTCATACACTTGGCATGAAAACTAATTATGCTGATCATGGAGAGTATAGACAGGTCACTACCTCACATATATGGCATGCAACTTATTCCTCCTTTATTGACAGTCTAATTGAATTACAATGCTGATATAGACATGAACAGCCAAGACTCTTGGCTTTATAATGCAATTCCTACAGTCTGAGACAATGGCAGCAACTATCATTATCCTATATGTGTCATGTGCCGATATTAAGGCATTGTTTAAATTAAAGATTTAAAATGTCATGTCAAATATCCCCGCCATAGTCCATTAATAAATATAAATATTATATGATATTATCTATAAATATTTTAAATATAATATATTAACCAATATACTATATTTATAAATTACTATAAATGTAAATATTAATAATTTAAATATTATTATAATCATTTATTATAATAATATAATAATAAATGTATTATATTTACAAATATAGATATATAATATATATCATTAAATATAAATAACAAATATAATTATCAATATAAATACAAATATTATATATTAGTATTATTATATAATAATATAAATTATAATTATCAATATTAAAAGAAATATTAAATATTATCAATATTATATAATAATATAAATATTAGTAATTTAAATATTATTATAACCATATATAAATAATATTGTAAAATGATATGCTTTGTTGCAAGTAGCGAATGTCATAAGGTAAGTATATATATTATTTAGAGGGAATGCTTAAGATTATACGCAGCCCTATGTTTAAGGCAGCAAATAATACGGACCATATTAATTAATATCCAATGAACAACTAATATGTTAGAAAAGGCAACAGTAGCGACCATTGGAAAGGGTATATCCTTTTACCCACGGTAAAACCCTTGGAAAATATATAAAAGGGAAATAAGGAGATGATAAAAAAAAAAGTAAATAAAATATAAGGCAGAAATGGAAGGAAATAAAGTCTATTGAGCAGCAAGCAAGGTATTTTCTGAATAATATTTATGAGTTGAATACAATTTTGATATAAATATAACAACAAGAAAATAGATAACTATGATATAAGATCATAGAACACATTGAGATATTGGAGGTAGACTTGTTAGGAAGAAGCAGCATTAATACCTCGAAAGGTAGATAAGACCGGCGGTGGAATGGACCATGTTACATCATACTTCGGCAATGGATAAGACCTGCGGTGGAATGGACATAAGCTACATCATATAAGGGCAATAAGTAAGACCTACGGTGGAATGGGCATGTGTTACATCATACAAGGGCACTTAGTAAGACCTAAGGTGGAATGGTCATGTGTTACATCATACAAAGGCACTACCCGTAGAGGATGATTCATGCAACCTAATAAGAGATAGTACCTATTGATGTGTTTTCCTTGCACATACAACGCAGAATAAAATACTGATGTACTCTATCCTCCCTTGAACAAAATCCCTCAAATGCTAAGCCAAGTGATCAGATGAGTAGACTCCAAGGTTCTCCGTTAGTTACTTTTGGTTCTGCGACTTAGGATAGCTTAGCAATAGGATGTGAGTTGTTGTTCAACACAAAGGGACTTACACAAATGTTCAACAATAGGAAACTTGTTTCTCTTGGATAACATGCAGCATAGCTTCTTCAAAGGTCTAACAATATGATAACTTAAGATATGGCAATGAAAGCTCGAGTCTAAATCTAACAGGATTCTAAAAAAAATGCAAAAGAAACGGGTTTAGAGAACTCTAATCTAGATGCAAGTAATCACCACTAACTCACTGGAATCTCAACCACACTCTGCTTCGCCATAAGGAAACAACTACACAAAGGTGATGCAATCTTCTAAGGAAAAAATAAGATTTTCAGATTACTTATGCGCATAAATCCTCACAAACATGAAGGTAAATGATCATAAAGTAATTGAAGTTAAGCTTAGACAAGGTTCAGACTAACCATGCACTACAATCTGCCATCGACAAATTATAAATGGTATGAACTATGGAGACTCCAAACATGAATCAGCAGCAACAACTTCCATGAAACATGAAAACTGAATTGCTGAAAACAAACTAAACTAATCTTATTCTATGAGTGAACACTTAGAAACCATGCATTCATTTGAAATAACACAAAATCACCATGAAGAATTCAACAATGAGTTTGTATTTATTTCAGCAGAGTCTTGAGCAACAATTTCTTAGAGCATTCCCCCTACAAATGAGAGCAAATGAGGCTTATATAGCCCTCAAAATACAACGAATGGCCAAGATTAAATCTAGGAATCAAAGGACCCTATTGCGCCACACAGGCAGGTGGTTACAAAATTTACTAATATTAGACATTGCATTTATGATGCACCCACTAAGTGGAGTGCCCTCCTTTATGACCTTCCTTTTTTGTGACAAATTTCACAAATCTTGATATGACACGTGTAACCTCCTCCATAGGGACACTTGGCAATGTTTGAATGGTGCATTCCACAACTTGCAGCTCCTCTGCGCATTTGACAACTATCATCTCCCATCCAGCCATGGATGCTTGAAACATGCCCATGAAAGTGGAAAGAGTGCAAACATCATCCAACAGCTCTCTGGAAACAACCTGTGTATGTTGAAAATACCTTGTATGCATTTTGTCCCTCAGCAATTATTCATCCATTTCTCCATTGGAATCAACTATCTAATTTATAGAGACAAGCATCTTGCCTTGAATTTCTCGAAGTGCTTCTTTTGTTCGAGTGCTGTCACTCTCAATCTTCCCCAGAATTTGCTCCGTTATGCTTAGAATGCAATACCAAGAAGGAAAATTATATGTTGAACCCTATTCAATCACTCCATCTATCAAGGTGGCATTCAGAGTATATATCAGCCTTTTCAACTAAGGCATCACCTCTTCTCTTACAACTCTGAATTCTGCATAGGAAACCAAAACATTCTGAACTCTTTCGAATAGTGAAGAAGCCTCCTTGTATAATTTCACAATTTCATCAATGAATCTGTCAGCTTTGATCCTGAAATCTGCTGCCCAATCCTGCAACACCTGAGATGAAGATCTCATTCCCTCCAATTGTGCAATAGACTCCTGCGAAAGCAAGGCAGGTGGTGCAATTATCTCCTTTGCTTGACTCACTAGCCTCATCAACTGCTGAATATAATGCTAAAATGCCAAGTTATCCCTCTCCAACTGGATCCTCTGTTCTCGTTCCTTCTTTAGTGTTTCTCTGATGATTGCAACTGAATCTTCTAATTCTTCTATCTCTTGCTCCGCTGTGGCTGGTCCTAAATCGAAAGTACTAATATCATATCCACTTGGAATAGCATTATCTGTGTTCATGCTAACTTTTGGGACAGCGATGTGCACATGCCTCGATCCAGAGCTATCCCTCATATTTTTCAAAAATTTAGTAAATTTCTGCTTTCCTTTGTCCAATTTGACCCTGCTTAGCAGTTCTTCCAAACTCAGGATGGGTTCTCTTTCAACAATAGATTTCTCTTTGACCCAATCCCTTCGCCATTCTAGTAAGTCAAACAAATCTTCCTGATTTTTCTCTTGGACCCTCTTCTGTTGAACAATAGGAAGAGCTTCCTCATCAAACTCATACAACTCCTTGTCATTTTGATTTTCAGCTTCCACCTCTATCATGACTACTTCTTGTCCCTTCGATGGGTTTGATGAAACTTCATCAATTTGATTACATTGTTTGATGCCTTCATTAGTTTGCATTTCCAAAGCCACCTGCTCATCTTCCTCAATATCTATTACACTATTGTTTTCCTACCTTGAAGAGGTACTAGCTGCATTTTGGTCCCTATTTTTTGCCTTCTTACTTGGCTGAATATCTTCATGCGGATCAGCACCTTCACCTTCTGAATCACTGGAATCACTGGAGTCACTGCTTGACTCACTACTTGAAGTATCCTTGGACTGATGCGCACTAATTCCTCCCATCAAATTGTATGTAAGATGAACATTTTTCTCCTGAAGCCTGCAGATTTGAAAGTCCACATATTTTCTTGTATGTGTTACAACGGGCATCATTAAGTCATCATTACATGTGACCTCCTGTTCTGACCAACTGATGGTAAAAGGCTTGTTCTTTTCTTGATCACATAAACTCTGTGACAATCTTTTGCGATCTTCCTCAAGTTGATCTGGAATGTTAATTACTCTGGTTGCCCTAGCCAAGTCCAAAGATAATCTGTAGCAGCTTTTCCTCCTTATCTCCATATCATCACGTGCATCCTCCCAATGATCTTCGAGCTGTGGTCTGTGCTCGTATTTACTACCAAATTTCTGCCTAACTGCATTGAATGGATCAAAATTGCTACGTGCATCATTGTGGCGCACTAAATTATAAGCTTGCAATTCTATTTCTGAATTTTAAGCTGCCTGCAATGACGTACAAGTTTCCAATCTCCCAATGCTTATTGGAAACTTCATTGTAGTCTTCTTTCTTTTTCTTTGAATTTTGTCGAATGCAACCAGCTGTCTTGTCACTTCTAACAACACTATTCTATCTGTAGGATATCTTGGCAACCTGTAAGGTAATGATGAATAGCCCTCAACACAGATGTATGTGAATCTTGGAAATTGAATAAACCATTTTCCGTACTTTGCTATAAAATTCATAGCTTCCTTCGACAATCTCCTGCATGTGTTGCCTTGCAATAATCTGACAATGTGCATGGAAATGGCATCATTAAACCTCCTGTAATGAGATATAGCTTGCAGGTGTCGCTGAGGATAGCAGTCATAAACTTTGAATTGCCCATCTCCGTTTCCAACTCTCCCTCTACAATTCAGTCCTAGGTATCTCTCGTTTTGGGCGAGCATATATATAACATATGAACTCATATAAAATGTTTTTGTCTCCTGCAAACCCTTCAACTGATCATCAATATTGCTACTGATCATTTCAGTCCAATCGATCATCCTCTTTCCACTTATGATCTCCTCGATGAAGAAGAACATCCCGGATTCGAAATTTGCCGATTGTGGGAAGCCCATGATGCGGTTCAGAAATACAACCATATAATTGATTTCCTGATGGAAGTCAGATTTGTGAAGTTTCTTAGGTACTTTACTCACATGTGGTCTTGGTTGCACCAACCACTTGCTATTTATCACTTCCATACATTTCTCGGGTCCAGCTAGATAAAGTTGCAGAGCAGTCTCCTTGGTACAGAAAGTAGTAGTTTTGTATGAAGGAATGTTGAAAGCCTCTGCAATCCCTTCTTTCCTCAGATGAGCCAATACTTTGCCCTCTCTGGTCATAATGCATCTCTTTTCTTGATTATAATGCTTGGCGCACTCCAACATCAACTCTGGACACAACATCGCAAGCAAGAAGCAAGCAGCTTGAATAATTCCGTTCTTCAACATTCATCTGATCAAATCCGAAGGATTGGGTTTGTGTAAGTTTTGTTGAATTTCCTCCATGTTGGTCCTCCCGAGATTAGTGTCGCCGAGGTTTCGCCACTTTGACGTGATCTTCGTTTCCGACCATGTTCCCTTCATATCACTCCTCATCAATGCCTGTCTGTCTTTCGCACTCATCGCTTACCTGCACAAAAATCCTAAATCGGCATATTGAAATAATGCTTTAAAAAGGTGCAAAAGGACAAAATTCCACCTCTTAACATATGAGGGATTTAAAATATGCAATTTAGAATCACCTTGTCCTTTCACAAAGAAAGTTACTAATATGGGATTTGCAAAACCTATCCCGACCCCTCAACGAATTTTGCTCCTAACTCGCCACTTTCGCACTATCACAGTCTGCTCATTAAATCAATGTAGAAATGTAAAACTAAAATAAACAAATGCTCCTTAAATACTTGCATCATTAGTTTTACAGTCATTCCCATTGATATTTGAACAACTCAATTCACTACCTGGGCAAATTTATTTAATTTTCTCGACCCTAAACTTGTGTCTGGAATTGTCGGTAAGGAAAATCGATTTCGAAGCACCAAACACCTCTAAAAGCCATCTGTGTCCTTAGCTAAAATCGACTATACTCTAAGATAGACGTTCGTATACCATAATGCGAAATTTCCTACTGCAGTGTGTTGCTGGCCAACGCCTAAATGGCACTGTAAAAACTTGCAGCCTTAAATCATTGTTTTGGATGTCTTGTTCCTTCCGCGAACATTGTAAGAATAAGCCTTGTTGAACGATCCCACACTTAAGCGACGTTGCTATATATTCAAGTGATGCTGTTAAAATTAGAAAATACATATCACTTTCTACTACAAATAACCTCCACTACTTAGCATTATAAATTCGAACCTGCATTAAACTGCCAACGCACTCAAGAGATGCCCCAGATGGCATATACGTAAGGCATTAATATATGCAATGAGTTCGTGTCTTAATTGCTCTTCAACGAGTAAGACTATTTTTAGAAAAAATGAGTCCTCCCATTTCATCCGCCTTGAATGATTCTATTCGAAACTGCAACAGCCGAGAGTAATGAAGGGTCGGTCGGAAAACTGGACGTGCTAGCGCATCTTCAACATGCTAAACATGGACAATTCCTATCCTCAGGCATCTTATATTTCGCACACCTATCATTGACTAGCATTACCTGGCGGACCCTCCATTCCAATGCATATGACACATAAATTGCAATGGAATCTCAAAAGTCCGTTGCACTAAGCATTATGAGTACGTGCCTTGAAATGGACTTGAAATCAATATGCACTGCAGACATCCGCTTGAGGCGGGCATTTTGATGCTCAAGGCATAACACAAATAATGCCATCGGGTAAATAAAGTCCGCTTGGGGCGAAACTCATGGGACGAGCGGACATTTTGATGTTCTCGGCATAATGGGAATAATGCTAACAGGTAGATAAAGTCCACTTGGGGCGAGACTCGTGGGACGAGCGAACATTTTGACGTACTGTGTAATACTTGAAACATCCCCACGCATTGTAAAGCGACTAATAATGTCCGCCTAAGTGGACTTTAGATATGGTCATGCACGACTCAGCCTTAAGCCATTCTACCTTTGTTTCGTTCATTGCTTCACCAACTTGCTCTTCTAGCGGACTTAAACATACTTGCACAAACTGCTGCTTTTGAAAATTTCATAGGACACAAAGTAACTATTGAGAAGTGCTTGGGCGGACTTTTCAGGCCATCGCGCATAAAAATGAAAAACAAACAACTTGCAAAGTGAAGAAAAAGGTCCGTCTTCAGATGAATACGGCTATACTGTGAGCAACGCAAACACTAAACACTGAAAGCCCATGGAATAAGCGAGCCTCCTAAAATGATGTTTTAAAGCAATAGCATCTATATCGGCTTTCACGGTTCCAACAAACCAATCTCGAATTTCTAGTCTTGGACAACTTCAAACTTCATTAAGTCACGACACATAACTTGAATCCCGACGTAAGTAAACTCTATCTAACACTTGCAATAATCAACCTCTCTAAAGCCAGTGTTACGAGACTCGCCCAGACTCACCTAAACTCGGCAAGTCCGAGCGGAGGCAACCTGGCCGAGTCTGGGGGACTCGAACTCGGACTCGGCCGAGTCTTTCCCAGACTCACCGATTTCTCTAGACTCGCGGGACTCGCCTGGAACCGCGAGTCCCGTCAAGGAAATATACTGAATTTGAATTTCTTATACTTTAAATGTTTTGAAATATACTGTCAAGATGTTTGAGATAGGTTACAGATCCATGGGATTTAACATGTAGATTCTAGATTTTGGAGGATCCATCAGATTTCAAACTTAACCAATTTTTCAGGGTTTCAGGGTTTCAGCATTTTAGGGTTTCAGGGTTTCAAACTTAGTCAAATTCAAGGTTTCTATTTTGCACAAAAAGAGTAGAGGACAAATCATTGGATCCTATTGATTTGGATGAGATAGATCCTATTGATTTGTCGAGTTTTTGCCAAGTTTTCTCCAAGTTTTTGTTGACTCGTCAATTTTGGCATCATTTAAGACCTACCATTTACGCCTTTGTAGGAAGGCGAAGGATGCAGGCTCCTCTGAGCCATAGACTTCTAGACTCTAGTTATTGTTTTGATATTTTATATTTGTTTCGAACATTTGATGTCATGGATTTCATATTCCACGAGTTTTGTATACATTTGACTATATTTATAATTTTATATATCTAAGTGTGTTATTTCCTTCAGCAGCTCAGCTACAATTTGCATTTATACTTATGTGATCGATGTATACTTGTGTATGTGATCAAATGAGCTTCTATTTGATGATGTTATTGTGTCTTTAAGGTTTATTTATTAAAGGGTGCATGAAACAAGTTTTAAATCCTTAAAAATCTCTGAATTTCTTGGGTTTTTCAATTTGCCGAGTCTTTGCCGAGTTTTTGCCGAGTCTAGGCGCCGAGTCCGAGTCCAAAATCAGCTTGCCGAGTCTGAGTCTCGTAACTATGTCTAAAACATTCAACGGTTTTGATCACAACCACCATTTGCCAACTCTTCATATATGCAAGGAACTCCAAGCGGACTCAGCCAAAAACTCAAAAACAACGGGGGTCCCTATTACCAACGGGGCGATGTGATTTGGTCACAACAGTACACCATCTCCACTAGGGTTTGAAAATGAATAAGATTAGCATATAATAGACAACCCTAAGTATGAATCGACCAACTTAAGGATTGAATAATTGAATTATTGATTTATGTTGATACTGTTTATGTGGTTACTAACCCTGATTTGATTATTTTAATATCTATTACTAATGTTTCCTTTAAGAAGTAATTTTCGTGTGCAAGGTGGAAAATAAGGATCTTCTTATAAGGGACATTACAATATGCTTAAGTATGATGCAAAGAAAGAACAAAGGAGAACCTGTTTACATGAAGCGCCCTTGAGTCTAGGTATTGTGGCAGCATTGCTAGCTTGGAAGGACTCTCCAAACATGCTGAATCATGCCTCTAATGGTGTCGCCCTTATTCTGGACTGAAGATGATGAAATAAATAAATGGCAGCGACTAACTCCTCTCATCAATACCAAATGCCATCGCCATTCTCCTATGAAGGCAGTGCCCTTATACCCATATGGAATCAAGCCATTATTGGCTTGCTATGGATGAAATCGTGGGTCTCAGATCTGCAATGAAATGACTGAAAATGTGGTATCAGCAATGCCTCCCAATCGATCCTCTACAATGCAAAATCTGACCCTCAATGAATGCAATTTATTAGGCCAAAAACTCCCAATCAATCTATCACAATTTGGCCCTTGGTCATAGATTTGTAACAATGTGTAGGACTGTAGTATCCCACACTCAAATAGCTGCAACCCTTCGGAAGATATTTCACAACCTCAATTATGCCAATCAAAGAGAGTTTTCGTTCTGAATGATCAATGAATGAAGAAATTGCAGAAACCCTAGCTTCCGCTCCTCCTCAATGAACATATCAAGCAATTGTCAAATCCTAGATGATTAGAAGCCTAGCCACTCCCCTCTCTTTACGCTTTTTTTCCTTCTCTTGAGGTCGGCCATCTAGAAGCTTCCTTTTTATTAAAATAATATTTTTTTATTTTAAGTCACTATATTAAATTAATTAAATATAAGGTTACCTTTTGATATTAAATTAATTAATAACCTTATAAAATAATTAATTTAATAGTTTCTCCCTTATGTCACCAATTAGCCTTCGAGAGATAAAGGCTAAATTACCCACCAGGAAAGTCACCTAGAAAGGGGACATTACAAAAAATCCAACAGCATTTCATTATCAGCAATATTCGACATAATGAAAAGAGAAGCCCTCACATCCTTTTATATTTTCTTCCTTGAAAGCTTTGGAAAACTTCCCCAATATGGGTGCCACACATGAGAGGAAACAATCTTTTAAAAAATTAGAAAAAAACATTTCTTTCCATCCTTTTCTAATCTTTCTTTTTTCACTTTTCCCTGGGATTAGAAAAAAACACTTTATTTCCTTTCTTTTTCTAACTTTCCATAGCATTACAAAAAAACACTTTATTTCCTTTCTTTTTCTAACTTTCCATAGCATTAGAAAAAAAACACTTTATTTCCTTTCTTTTTCTAGCTTTCCATGGGATTACGAAAAAACACTTTATTTCCTTTCTTTTTCCCAATTTCCCTAGACGTTCCCCTTTGGCATAGATAATTAATTTATTTTTAAATGCTCACATGGTCCCCCTTATAAAACAACTTTAAGTTGCGTCTCCTAGGCATTGGGGTGCAACTTAACTTTATAATATTTAACTATGCCAAATTTGTCTTTTTATAAATAAAATAATAAAGTGCCTATATTATATTATTTTTGTCCATCCCAAGCAAGGACTGCCAAGGAAGAACTCAACGCCATACTCTACCATAGATCATGCTACCAGAAATAGTACTTACTAAAAATAGTAAGCTCAAGAAAGTCCTTGGATGCCAATGCATGTCATATCACCCTGAAGCTCTCTGAAAACCTAGAAGGAATCCAGTAATCAAATTGCCATACACTGACAAATAGTACTTACTAAAAATAGTAAGCTCAAGAAAGTCCTCGGATGCCAATGCATGTCATATCACCCTGAAGCTCTCTGAAAACCCAGAAGGAATTCAGTAATCAAATTGCCATACACTGACAAATAGTACTTACTAAAAATAGTAAGCTCGAGAAAGTCCTCGGATGCCAATGCATGTCATATCACCCTGAAGCTCTCTGAAAACCCAAAAGGAATCCAGTAATCAAACTGCCATACACTGACAAACAAATCCCTGAAAGCTCAGAAGAGATCACCATACAGTTGGAAACCCTAATTATTGCCTCCAGCTAGCCTACGGGCCTCCAGAATAGGCTAACAGTCAATCCTAGATATCACTGATGAGAAGGGGACATTACATAGCTCCAGGATTCAAATGAATCTTTCCTTGAAAAATAGAAGCTCCACATTCTAGCTATAAGCTTTAAGCTGGTATTTGCAAGGGGGGCTCGATGGCATGTCTTGTTTCTGAATATTCATAAACCTTACACTTTTTTTGTTTGCATTTCTCAGATTATACAATACTTTAAATAATATGAATAACAATGGCAATAAGAAATCATAACATTCAAATACAAAAATGCAATTTTCCGCACTGATAATCAAATCTGATTAACAATGAAGTGGTTCAGTGGTACAATCATAACTGTGCAGTCAAAAAATCAAGATATGCTTACAAATAGAAAGCTGTAATTAATTCTGAAACTATCCAAAACTGCCCAGGCTCTTACTAACACACAATAAATGAATAATAGACAGCATATATGATGCCAAACAGCAATCCCAATATTGTACTATCTCCTCCAATTGAATCTGCAGTCCAAATTGATGCTAACATCACTGCTGTCTTCAAACTGTCACCAAACTGCTAACGCAAACTGAAACAGAAACTACTGAAAATCCACTGGAGAACTGCCCCTATCAATCTTAAAAAAAATGAAATCTTATAAAATTGAAAATTTCTATAACCTTCTGAAACAAACTGAAATCTAAGGGGGATTGTCACAGGACTTCTAGAGTTCAGTATTGAACAACAAGGAGTTTGTGGAGGATGCACACTTGGCAAGCATACCAAGGCTGCTTTCTCAAGCAACGAGCATAGGTCTAAAGCAATTTTAGACTTAATGCATTCAGATGTGTGTGGACCGATGTCAGTAGGATCATTTATAGGAAGCATGTACTATATTTCCTTCATTGATGATTTCTCTCGCAAGACGTGGATCTATTTCTTAAAGACCAAGGATAAGGTCTTTAGCAGGTTTCAAGAGTTCAAAGCTCTAGTTGAGAACCAGACAGGGAAGAAGATCAAGGTCTTAAGATCAGACAATGGGGGTGAGTATACCTCCAAGGCGTTCGAGGGTTTCTGCAAGCAAGCAGGGATAGAGAGGGAGTTAACAGTTCTGTACAACTCATAGTAGAATGAAGCTGCAAAGCAGAAGAATCAATCCATCATAGGGGCTGCTAAGGCCATTACTATACACAATCCAAAACCAGATTGTGCCATAACAAATTTCTTAGAGTCGGTTGGTTGTTTTTGTTGCCAACATCAAAGTTGCAAGTTGAGTTGTTATTTGCATATGTACAAGGTCATGTTCGAGTCATTTGTTTGTTGTCGTCAATGTGGAGAGATTGTCTTCGTCCAATGTCAAGTCCAATGTGCAGGACATCCAACTCTAGTGTTCGTCAAGCTCAAAGTTCGTGATGTTGAAATGTCAAGAATCATTTTGTGTCCCTTGATTTTTAATTTTAACATATTAATTTATAATTAATAATTTATTAATAATTATTTATTAGTAAATTAAAAATTAAAAATGTTATCGTTATTGTTTTTAAAAAATTAAAAATCCAAAATATATATATAAAACGTTATTATTTTTGTTAATATTTATTATTAAATTAATAATAAGTATTATTTTAAAAGTATAATAATAAAAAACAAAGTAAAAAATAAAAAATAAAAATAAACAAAACCTTTGTATAGACGTGTGCCTTTCCAAAGGCATGCGCCTTTATAAAGGCAAGTAAAATAAATATTAAAAGTGCTCCAAGCGCTCACTCAACAGGGCTTAGGCAAGGCAATTAAAATTCAAACAAAATAAACTTCAATAAAACACCTCATAATCGCTCTAAACACGCTTTGTAAATGCAAAAAAAAAAAAATTAAAAAAAAATTATAGCACACCTTGCATATGCCAAAACTGCATCAAATGGAAAACATGCGCGCTTTTTGAAGGATGAAGCGCGCTTGTGGAAGAATGAATGCCCCTGAAGGGAAAAAGAAGCCCTTGACTCAGCATCCGAACATGCCCAATAGGAAAGAGAAGTCGCACTCAGCTTGGGGAGAAGGCGCTAGAGCAAAGATCCAAACGCGCCTATGAGAAAGCCAAAAAAATGCCTCCCATTTTGTTCATTCACGCCCAGCCAGAGGAGAAGCACTACCCACATCAGAAAACAAAGATTTCAAACACCTAGAATCATTTCAATGCACCAGTTCATCTCTTCAGACACCCACACCAAGCCTCCTTAAAATGGAAAAGATGCACACCATTTCAAAGCACCAATCAGGTGCCTGTATGCAAAAATAGAAGTGCCTCATCCAGACTTCTAGTGCGCCATTGCAAAGGACTCAACGCTTCCCTCACCAATCTATGTGCTTATTCTGAGAGGCCTCAAAGCCCACACGCTTCAACTCAAGCATCAAGCGTTCATCTAATGCAAGAAGCGTCAATAGTCAACATTCAAGTCAAAACGCCTATGCAAAAAATCAGCGCCTAGCAATCAGCCAAGGAAGATTGAAAATGACTCATATGCTAAACTCTCACGCCCTAGCCAAGTAAACAAAACCAGCGTGGCGATTCAAGATCCAATCATCATACAAGGAAATTCAAAACGAGCAAAGTAGCGCCTATAGAGATAACTGGCCAACAAAATATCTTCAAACTCAAAACTAAGTCACTGAGACAATCATAGATGCCTATATTTGATGATTGGCTATAAAAATAATGTGAGAGATTGTTGCTTCGAGTTGAGCTGAACCAGGGCTTAAATTTGATGGTCATATGGCCGTATTTGGCTATTTTTACTGTAAAATACAATCAAAATTTTAAAAAGATTGCATCACATGAAAGGATAGATTTTAGATAGAATGTCAAAATTTCTATAGAGTTATTCTGATATATGTATTGAGTTTATATATGTTTTTTATAATAAAAATGTCTTAATATTCAAAGGGCAAGTTTGAGTAGATAACCGTCATGAAAAATTTGCTTGATAGGCAGGGTCGACTATCAAATTTAGGCCCTGAGCTGAATGGTTTAAAAGAGGCAGCAGCAGTCAAATACTTTATATATATGAGAAATGTCATCCAATCAAAATTCACAAAGCAAGTCTACTGTGGTGTATAGCAGCAAATAGGATTTCTCTCCTAATTTTTGCGTCAATAAGTATTTTCAGTTTCGTATCCCTCGAAAATTCAAGCAGTGAAGACAAAGTTATTTTTCCAATGACGGAGTTACATAAAGATCATTCAAAGTATCGAAGTATTTTCCGATTTTCACCAAAACTGTAAAAGAACATTGTCAAGCCGGAGCCGCCTACCAAAAAGTTTTGTTTTTAGCCCACGCTAAAAATAGGTCGACATCAAGGAGAAAAAGCACATTCAAAATTGCTAATTTTGGCCTTTGCTATTTTTAGTGTTAACTCAAGTTAGCTTTTTGCTCAGTCAACATGCAGAGGGTGACTGCATCCAGAACAATCATCCACCTCCATTGCAGCCATGGGGAAATCAGATCGGTTGACATTCGCCATGCACGTAGGTCGTAGAATAATTTGCGAGTCTACTGATGTTTGGCGCTTGTCCACGAATGATGCGTTGGTCCCGAAGTGCATGTTACTAGCATTTTCTGCCATTGTCTTGAATCTTTGGCACGTCCATTCCTTGCCATCGAACTTCTCGGAGCCATTTATGAGTTTGAGAAGGATGGGCAGGGTTCGACACCTTCGTCGTTGCGTGCTTCTTCTCGAGATCTTTTGACTGAGCCATGGCAATGCTCGAGGCAAACGACTCGTGGTGGGGAGCAACGTTACACGACGGAGTTGTCCGCGGAAAGCTTTTCAGGCTCGGTGCCCATTTGAAACCTTCGAGCACATCGACAACACAGTCTCGCCCTTTGGTTGCGGCCTCGGCATACATCTTGCGAGTGTTCTTCACGAAGCATTTCGGTGTTCCTCGGAGGTTGCCTTGAAACTTGGTTGCACAGCGGTTCGGGTCGTCGTATAAATGCTTTGCATCATACATTTCCCTGCCGTGTGGCGATACGAAATGCTTTCGAGCAGGGGTTCACAAGACGGATCCGCGGAATTGGCACGGGCGTGTTCGTCGATTGTGCGCAAGTGCTAAATAACAATGTGTTGTCAGTATCTTCGTCCCCGAGAATGTGGTCCTTCGAGGCAGAGTGTTTCATGTTGGTTGAGCCGGTCTTGTCTGTGTGCGATGCGCCACTCCAAGTGCGTAGGGGGCATATGCCTGGGAAATGGATGTCCTTGAGTGGCCTTACTCGATCACGTGCTCGATGCATTGTCTCACAGCATTACCGTCGCGAGCAGGGGTGGCCTGGAGATGTCGGGTAAAGGGTTCCATACGGGATGTTCTTCCCAGGTTCCTGTGAACTGAGGCTCCTTGTCGTCATGCTCCGGCCTTCGTAGAATCGTCTGTCACGGGCGGCCTCTTTTGTCAGGGACGACGATGCGCCAAGCCCCATGCCTCAATGAAAAGCATTTATGCTGGTCGAGATGTGATTGTTTGTGTGGTGCGTGCCACTCCATGTGCGTAGGGGGCATATGCCTGGGAAATGGATGCCCTCGAGCGGCCTTATAATAGAGGTGGCCACGTGCACGGCTCGTTCTGCACATGCAAGTACATTGCGAGCGGAGGCCAATTTTGAGAAGCAAGGTAAAGGGTTTAGCATTGACAAAAAATCATGAACTTCCTGAAGGCTCAAGGAAGACTTTTCCTAAGTTCTACGGTGATGGCAAGTAGCATCCCGACGAGCATATTTCTGCCTTCACCATTACCTATGGAATTCTCGATGTTGCACATGAAGATGTCATAGTATGCTTATTTGTAAAAAGTTTGCAAGGTACAGCGACTGAATGGTTTAATCACCTTGTTGGTTCTATCACAAGTTGGGAGTCGATGAGAGAAATTTCTTGCTCGTTTCAAGTCTATGGAAGACAGTCATGCCTTGTTTGCACAACTCTTAAATGCCAAGAAAGACAACAATGAACCAATGCAGGAGTTTGTGACTAGATTCAACCGTCCGATTGCCAAAGTTGCGGACACTTTGAAGTTTGAACCCTTCTTCTGAAATTCTTCTCAGTTGTTTCATCATCGCTCAATCTTCCGAAGTTGCTTTCTTTCTCAAGCAAAGAAATGCTACAGAACTTCAAGAAGCTCAGGAATATGCTATTGAATTAGAGAATGATATGATCACTTCAGGAAAAATTCAAAGAGATTCAGTCAAGTCATTGGTTCCCTTGAACATCTCACCACTCTAGCAAGTTCCATCTCCTCCAAATAGACTAGATTATTCCATCAACTATGCCAGTGATCAGCCTATTTCACCGATAAGACAAGTGGTGGAACCATTTTCTCCCGCATACATGTACTGCTTGTTCCATGCGACAAACACAATGGAGAAAGTTGTCCTAAAATGAGAAGATTCGTGCGGATATTAATGGCTTCAAATGAAAATTAGGGATTTTTGGATGATCTTGAACGTCTTTTAGACGAATCTGACGGCGGCTCTGTGATGAGATTTACCCAGTGTAAATCTGATATAAGAAGGAATGATTTTTGTAATCCTATTTCAAGTGACATCACGTGTCTGCATATGGAACAAGAATATCCATCAGAGGCAAAAAACTTGCCTACTTTGCATTAATTCTTCGAGGCTGAAGAAGGATTATTGATGTACGAGGAACCCGATGAAATACAAGTATTGCATACTTTCTCTGAGGAAGAAGTGACACAAACCTCTCAAGATCATAATCGCGAACCAAAAATCAAATGTACTAAAGAGAGCAATAGTGAATCCAATTTGTTCTTTTCATCATTCAAATGATGGTTTGAAGAAACTGCATCAAATAGAATAGAGCAAGACAACAAAGATATGTTTCTCCCTCAATTTTAAGCTTCAATGTCAAAAGTTTCCACAAGCATAAACCCTCATGATGAGAAATCTTGGTTGAAATTTGTTGAAAAGATAAACACTTGGTTACCAAATGTTGGTATCTTCATCCAAGATATCAAAGAAGCATCACAACTCGAGCAAGGACAAAATTCTCTTCTTATTGAAGATGATTCGTCTTTGGAGGCACTCATCAAATCAAAATACCATGTGGAAGGATCATTACCCAATCTTGACATTTTTCTGCATCACTTAGAGAGCGAGTCTTCAGTAGAAGATACGGTGAATTTTCTTTTGTAGTTCAACTTATCTTCAACATAATCTTCATTAGATACCATACACATTGGTGAAGAAGATAGTGCCAAACCTTCTGAGGTTATCAGTGAATCTGTGCAAGAAAAGGATGCTATAGATGTTTCATTGATCATAAAATTAACACAAGATTCCTATGTTATAACACATGAAGAAGGAGAAAAGTTCATGGGACATTCACTTTTGATCACTAAAGACAATCACATGGAGAAATCAAAAACTCTCAATGATTGTATGATAAGATATGTGATATGTGAAAGGAATCAAGCATATGAAGAAGAAACGCAAATTATAGAGGAATTTGTTCCTGTTCTTGCTTATGTGGCAGAAGAAGAGAGATGGACAGTTGGCAAAATGAAATATCACCAAACGTTCACATTCACATTCTCAAAGACATATTCATTGAACATGATTGTTCCATTGAAGCTGACGAGACTCAGTTTATCCAAGGGCCAAAAATATGGGATGATGGATGGCAAAGTGAGCTACCAGAAGAAGATATTTTTCAACAAGTATGTTTTGACAATGATCAAGTTCTTGAAGATTCAAACCTTGATGGTCTATCAAATTCAGATTTCGAGTTTTGGATGGATGAAGACGCAGTCAATGGGAATAATATAGATGTTCCCTAATCACAAGGTACACAACTGTTGACTGTTGTAGACACAAAAAGTCGAGAAGAGGTGATGGAAATTTTCTTTGAACAACTTCACCCTTTTCCAGAGGATGATACATGGACTGAGTAGAGTTGCATATGTAGAAGACATGGATGATGAAAACCAAGTCCGATATGCGGTAGTCACTATTCCTACAAATGTACTATGGCCACTGTGTCTTGCTCAATATTTTCAAAAGGAGGCTTTGTACCTTCACTTGTTGGAGGGATTTATCATCATGGAAGATGATCAACTTGAACCAATGCATATCAATCAGTTCGTCCTGAATTTCTCTTTGCATGATCGTGTCAATCACCAAAACCATGGCTATTCAAGAAAATGTTGCAAAAAATGAGAGGCTATGTGCTACCATGACTAAATTTCCAGCTCAAGAGGAGAGGTTCTAACTTTTCCCAGTCTGTCAATGGCTTTGTGTAACAATTTTTGTTTTTCTTGTTCTCGCTCGAATTAAGAGCGTTTTTGTGTGTTTCACATTGTTTGTATTGTGTTTCCCAGTTCGTGATGTTTTGTGTTTCGTCGTCATTTAGGTGATTTAGGAATGTCATGTTTAGGTATTTAGGCATGTTTCAACGCCATTACCCAGCTAATAAGGCACCAGTCTATTTGCACATACCAGAAATTTTGACGTTCTCCTACGCCGCAAGTATACACCGTGGTCCCCAGATAGAGCCAATTATTGTACCCAATTCAAAACCAGATTGTGCGATAAGAAATTTCTTAGTCGGTTGGTTGTTCTTGTTGTCAACATCAAAGTCACAAATTGAGTTGTTATTTGTATATCTAAAAGGTCATGCTCGAGTCATTTGCCTGTTGTCATAAATGTCGAGAAAGTCTTCATCTGATGTCAAGTCCAATGTCTGGGACATCCGACTCTAGTGTTCATCAAGCTCAAAGTTCGTGATGTTGAAATGTCAGGAATCGTTTTGTGTCCATCGATTTTTAATTTTAACATATTAATTTATAATTAATAATTTATTATTAATTATTTATTAGTAAAATTAAAAAGTTAAAACTGTTATCGTTATTGTTTTTAAAAATTGAAAATCCAAAATTTATTTCTGTGAACGGGGTTGTGGTTGAATGGCATAGGCCAAATGGTTCTCACGATGGAGATCCAAGTTCGAATCCCCAAGTAACATGTGGTTTCTATGTGGCTTCTATGTTGACTAAGTATGATTAAGTGGATATGTTGATGGGGAGGAGGTCCCCCTTGTGATCTCCAACTAGTACGGATCAAAAAAATAAATAAAAATCCAAAATATATATATAAAACGTTATTATTTTTGTTAATATTTATTACTAAATTAATAAAAGGTATTATTTTAAAATAATAATAATAAAAAGTACAAAGTAAAAAATAAAAATAAACAAAACCTTTGTATAGGCTTATGCCTATACAAAGGCACCCACCTTTATAAAGGCAAGTAAAAAATTAAGTAAAATATATAAAAAGTGCTCCAAGCGCTCACTCAACACACCTAGGCAAGGCAATTAAAATTCAAAAAAAAAATTTAATAAAATGCCTCATAAGCGCTCCAAATGCGCTTTGTAAAGGCAAAAATAATAATAAAATCATAGCACACCTTACATAAGCGAAAAGCGCATCAAATAGAAACAATATGCGCTTGTGGAAGAATGAACGTGCCAAAAGGGGACAAGACGCGCCTGTTGGAAATGTTGTCATTGATGTCAGAGTTTGTCGTGGAGATTGTTGGATTAGTTGTCCAAGATGTATGGACGAGAACATCAAAGTGTTGTCATTTGATGTCAAAGCTTGAAGAGATTGTCAAAGAACATCATTAAGGTCAAGAAGAAATCGCTACGACCAAAGGCCACTATGTCGTTGCCATCGAATTACATTCCGTAGTTGCTATGAGAAGAAAAGGCAGATTTGGTGTCTCCATTAAGGAACTTTTGCGAAAGCTAAAAACAATGCTATGGCTGACTACAAATTTTGTGTTTAAGTTTGCAAATAGAAGACTATATATGACGAGCATATATGAGGAGCATATATTATTTTAAGCCAGCATTTAAAGTCAAATAAATTATTTTCAATTCCTAAGAGAGGCCAAAAATCAGATTGGAAGTTTTAAATAAACTAGTTTCAATTCCTAAGAGAGGTCAACCTCCTTACACATAAAGCAGCGTCCCCAAATAAGACAAAATGTCTTATGTTTTATATTAATGTGAGTGGTGCGATTTACATATCATAAAGTGGCCGACCTCCTCTCAAATGGAGGGCCACATACAGTAAGACAAAAGTCTTATGAAAAGATGACCGATTAAAAACAAGAGATGAGGTGCGATCAACATAAAGGAATGTGATTTCATTATAAGAGGTGTAATTAATATTTGAAAGGGCAGCGATCATGAAATAACCCACCCCGTTTTGTATTTTACAATTTTCTGATCTGGGTCTGATTTTTTCTCACTGTCTGGGTTTTCTATGGTTCAGTTGTAACATGCTTGCGTTTTTGGTGTTTTGCATTTGACAAGGAACACATGCATATGCATATTTTTGCAAAAACAAAGAAAATAGAACTACCCAAATGCTCTATTTCAAATGAAATACATTACAAAGCATTAATAAGCAATACCCATATGAAATAAAGAGTCTAACCTCAAAGGACAAGAATACCCATTCGGTGATATGCAAGTACAAGGCTGGAAACACTACTACAGCAGTATGGAGTTGATCAACTTGGTTTATTATCATGGATTGATGCATACAATTGCTCAAACAAAGTCTTATCTGATACAGGTGATTACAATGCCATGAAACTCAAGAAAGAAGATGATATTGGAAGCCCACGTCCCAACAGCTAGCGGGTACAGCCTGGTAATAGGTACAGCAGTTTAGAAATGGCTGATATCTCACAAAATCTGCCCTCAATGTAATGTCCCCTTCCTAGGTGACTTTCATGATGGGTAATCTAGCCTTTATTTCCCGAAGGCTAATTGACGAAACAAGGGAGATATTATTAAATTAATTATTTTATAAGGTTATTACTTAATTTTAAATCAAAAGGTAACCTTATATTTAATTAATTTAATATAGTGACTTAAAATACATATTATATCATTAAAGTCACTAAAATAAAATAATATGATTTTTCTAGAAGCCTCTTGAAGTGGGATTAAAAAAAGTATGAAGGAAGGGGCAAGGCAGGCTTCCAGGTATCTGATTATTGTCATTTGCATTTGATGAGTCTTGTGGAGCCAAGGGTTTCTGCATATTGTCTACTTGGTCTTTGGGAACGAAAACTCCCATAGATTAGCATAACTAAGGTGGTGAAATATCCTCCGAAGGGTTGCAAATTGGAAGGGATACTTCAGTCCTTTCATTTGTGCTTAAATCTAAAGTATAAACAAAGGGTTTGGAGGTATTAATTTGCAGATCAGAAGTTTGTTAGCTAATACAATGGCGTGAACAGTGCCACGCTACAGTACCCGCGTGAACAATAACCGCGCTACAGTAATCTGCTACACTAGTTCGCTACAGTGCTAAGCCATTTATTTGTTCTACCATCTGCAGATCAGAACAGGGGCGGCACCATTAGAGGCAAAATTCATCATGTTAGGAGGGTCTTTTCAAGCTAGCAAGGCTGCCACAATATCTTCTCCCAAGGGCGCTTTATGTAAACAGGTTCTTCTATGTTTATTGCATCATATTTAAAGCATATAGGTTAATGATAGTTGCTGCCATTTGTTTCAGACTGTAATAATTGCATTGTAGAGCCAAGGGTCTTGGCTGTTCATAATTGTATCAGCATTGTAATCCAATTAGACTATCAATAAAGGAGTTATAAGGTTGTATATCATATGTTTGTCAAAATGTCTATGGTTGTAGCTTACATTCCATACTCTAGTATGCATACCAAGTGTTTGTATTAATGTCCAGTCGCTGTAGATGCACATTTTCTATTGTATAGATCATATATATACATTTGAAAAGACAAAAAGAATTGCATTTACATCTTAGCTCTTACTTAGACATTCTAGTAACCATTTGCAAGCATTTAAAACACATTTGTCATCATTCCAAGCAAGTATAAACAGACTGAAACACAGTACTAGCAAGCACAGACATTACATGCAAAGTGTTTGACAATATTCCTTGAGGTTTAAATCAGTAACATAAGGACAGATCAGTCAAGGGATATTACACTCAAACAGTCCAGGTATATCTACTAATGTGGCGTCTCAGGTAGGAGAACGAAACCAGTGCAAAACCAAAGCCAAAGTCCTCAAGAAACCCCAAAATATCTCCTCAGCATGGTACGGCCTATTCAGGGAGTGTACGGCCAGCATAAGGAGGTCCAAACCAGCCAAAATCACCTCTAAAACTCTGTCACTGACCTACAATGTGTTCTTCTATGCTGTCCACTAATTATCGTGCCAAAATCCGAAAGATGTATCAAAGGAAAGCTCTCCGTGACAACACAACTTCGTGCAACGAAGCTCAAATACAACCACTGAATATGATTGCTCAGAAGCACCCTTGGGTGGTCTCTCACACCTGCGGAATGCTGTCACTAATGGAAGATTTCATCTCCAAAAGCCAAGGATGGTTTTCTCAAACCCTCGTTCTCTTTGCAGAGCAAATATCATAAAATGTAGATGTCAAGAATGAATGTTCTCTTTTTCCTTTTGGCTTTTATATCTCCCTTCAAGAGGGTCAACATAGAAGAAATATAATATTACAAATTTACTTTATTTCCCATAGAGGCATCCAAGTCCCAAAAAGTGACTCTATTTGCATTTTACATTTTTCACTTAGTCACCGACATTAGCATTATAAAGTCCCAATATTAAATATGCAATATTAAATTACAAACTTTAAAATGAATGGCCAAATGAACTCGGAATCCAATGAGCTATATGGAAAGGTCTCTCTGAAACGCTCCCCTCCAATCTTGAATTTCCCCAAACGATCAAAACCCTTACTAAAAATAGTAAGTTCTAGCCAAGATGTCCAAAACCATCCAACGAACACTCCAAGAGTTCCCTAACCACACTGGTTAGTCTGCGAGAACCAAATATAGACTAACACCGCCTAGGAAAGGGGACATTACAGTCCGCCCTTCCCAAGATTGCGTGCCTCAAGCAATCTCAGATCTGGATGCATCAGAATCTGCTCACTCTCCCATGTAGCATCCTCTATCTACAGCTTCTTCCATTTCACCAAAAACTCCCTGATGACCCTCTTCCTCAATGTGCGCTCCTTGGTGTCAATGATGGCCTCAGGTACCAAAACCAACTTCCCCTCTTCATCAAGAGGAGGCAACTCTATAGAAGGTATCACGTTGTGCCCTAGTGCCTTTTTAAAGCGAGACGCATGAAAAACATTGTGAACCCTGCTATCTGCCAGCAACTCCAACTCATAAGCCACCTCTCCAACCCACTTAGAGATCCTGAATGGTCCATAATACCGTGGCTTCAACTTTTTTGCACCGCTCTTCTTAAGAGTGGACTGTCTATAAGGCTGCAGCATAAGATATACCATATCACCAACCTCAAAAGAACACTCAACCCTGTGTTGATCTGCATACAGTTTCTATTGGTTTTGCGCCTTCTAAATGTTCTCTCTCAAAGTCCTCATAATGTCCTGAGTCTCCTGCAAGAGGTCTCTGGCCTTACGTACTCTGCTGTCTCCAAACAACAAATCCAAAAAGCTCGGAGCCTCGTACCCGTAGAGTGCCATGAATGGTGACATCTGAATAAACATGTGGTAAGTGGTATTGTAGCAATACTCACCCAAGTGAAGCCACTTCACCCATGCCTTCTGCTACCCTGCAATATAATTTATGAGGTACCCTTCCACCCACTTGTTGACTATCTCAGTCTGTCCATCCGACTGGGGGTGGTAACTCGTACTAGGGGTGAGCTCTGTCCCACTCAACCTGAAGAGCTCCTACCAAAAATTACTCAGGAACCTGTTGTCCCTGTTACTCACTATACTCCGTGGCAACCCATGTAGTCAGAATACCTCTCTGAAGAATAATTCAACAACCTGAGTTGTTGTATAGGTGGCTGAAATAGCAAAAAAGTGTGCAAACTTAGTTAACCTGTCAACCACCACAAAGATGCAATCCCTGCCTTGGGTTTTGGGCAAGCCCGTAATAAAATCCATTGAGATACAGTCCCACTTCCTCTCAAGAATGGGTAAGGGCTGCAACAAACCACCTGAGAAAGAGTGCTCATGCTTGTTCTGCTGACACACCAGACACTCCCTCACATACTTCTGAACTTCGGTCTTGAGGCCTTTCCAAGTGAATCGCTCCCTAACGTGCCTGTAGGTTTTGAAGAAACCTGGATGTCCTGCCATAGGCAAGTCGTGAAAAGCCCTCAAGATCTTCTGCTTCATAGCAGATCCTAGCACTAACTAAATCCTGCTCTTGTAAATAATCAAGTCATTTACAACTAAACACCTGTCATCACTAATGGTGCCATCAACAATCCCAGAAGCCCACTTATCCTTCGCATACTCTGCAAAAATCATATCTCTCCAATCCTCTGCAATCTCCCTCAAGGCACACAAGTGAGGTTTCCTGGATAATGCATCAACAACTACGTTCTTTTTCCCTTTGACAAAAACTATGTCAAAGTCATATGCTTGTAGTTTGCTAACCCATTTTTGTTGCCTCTCATTAAGGTCTCTCTAACTAAGGAAATGTTTCAAGCTATTATGATCTGTTTTGACAATAAATTTTCCTCCAACTAGGTACTGCCTGAACTTAGATAATGCATGCATAATGGCTAACATCTCCTTATCATATACTAACATCTCCTTATCATATATGTTGTAGCTCCTCTCTGCACCCCTCAACTTCCTGCTCTCAAATGCAATGGGGTGTTTGTCCTGCATTAGCACAGCGCCAATGCCTTCTCCTGAGGCATCACACTGTAACTTGAAAGGTCTCGAAAAATCTGGAATGGCCAACACTGGGCAAGTACTCATCACCTCCTTGAATCTGTCAAAACACTGTTGAGCACTGCTAGACCACTAAAATCACCTTTCTGAGTCAAGTCGGTAAGGGGGGCAGCCAACTGGGAAAAACCCCTCACAAAGCGGCGGTAGAATCCACATAAACCGAAGAATCCCTTGAGCCGTGAGAGATTCTTGGGTGGCGGCCAGTCTATGATAGCCCAGATCTTCTCTGGATCCACACGAACACCCTCTGCGCTGATGATGTGTCCCAAATATAGTAACTCTATCATGCCAAACTCGCACTTAGACATTTTGGCATAAAGGGACTCCTGCTCAAGTATGCCCAGCACATTATCTATGTGCCTCAGGCTTAGGAACCTCGGGCATCACCAATATCTCTACTGCCCACTGAACCTGATCGTGCCGCAGCATCCTCTCCATCCTCCTCAAAGAGACTGTCCTCAATCCACCATCAGATATAGCTCTCAAGATATGTTTCTTGCCATCCACCTCAAACTTCATCTCCATCGTGCGAAGATTGAGAGAAAACTCTCCAATGGAGTGAAGCCACTTCATGCCGAAGACTACATCCATGTCCCCCATACTGACCACATAATACTCGGCCTGGAACTCATAATTACTTAACATGATGGTTAAGTTTGGGATTCTCCATTTGCAGGTAATAACAAAGCCATCTACAACTCGAACCTTGAATCCTTCAAACTCCTCAGTCTTCAGTCCCCTCCGTGCTACTAGCCCCTCATCGATGAAGTTATGAGTAGCCCCTGTATCAAGCAAAGTGGTCACTCTCTGTCCCTCCAATACTCCCCGTATCCTGAAGGAACCCTCTTTCTAAATGGCAAAAAGATGTGTTGTAGGTACATCAACATTCTGAACATGTTGCACCTCTTCTGCTGCACTCTCCACATCACTATCCTCCCAATCACTCTGCTGATCTGATTTCTCTGAGGCTGTTTCTTCAGCAAAATAGTATTCTAGTTGCTTCACTTGCCCCTTCATTGGGCACTTATGATTAGGATCCCATGGACCCTTGCATTTGAAGCATAACTTCTTCCTCCTATATTTGTTCAAGGCATCATCATCAAGGCAGGGTGCTGGTTTCTTTTGTGGAATGGTGTCCCGATGATGTGAAGGCATCGTATCCTTTCGTGGAGGAAAGGGTTTGGAGACATACTTATTCTTTGGAACTGCGAACTCCATGTTGCGAGCTTTCTTAATTGTCTCTTGTAAAGATGGTGGGTCAAATGCCTTAACCCATCCCCTAAGTGGTTCCATTAGTCCCTCAATAAATAGAATTATGAGTCTCCTCTCCGTTATGCTAGGAACCATCACACTGAGTCTTTGGAACTCAGAAATATAAACCTCAAATGACCCGTACTGCTTCAGCTGTGCCAACTGTCTAAACTGTAGTTCTGGGTCCTTGGTGTCGAATCTCTCAATGAGTCTGTTTGTGAACTCATCGTATGTGGTAATGAGATTGTGGCCTAGTGTGACCAACCAGTGATACCACCACTCATGAGCTAACCCATTCAAGTGTATGGTAGCAAAGTTGAGAGCCTTGTCCTCTAGCATAGGCTTAAGTGTCAGATAATTGTCCAACTTCTACACCCAAGCTCTAGCCGAAACCTTGCCACTCCCATCAAATCGATCCATAGGGACTTTACTCAATGCATGCTGGTAGTCCCGATTAGCTCTGTGTGCTCTAGCACCCATAGCTCCTCTTTGTCTCTTCTGGTTCATGAACTGCTTGTTGTACCCATACGAAATTTTTCGTCTATGCATACAAACACCCTGAAAGTCATGCCCAAACACACCTCTCAAGCCCCATGTCGTCGTGTCATTATTTTCTAACCCCACAGGTACAAGTTATATCAAAGGAGATCCAATGAAGACCCAAAATGAAGAGAAAATTCAAAAAGCCAAATTCGCTGTAAGCTGTGAAGGATCGTCTGGAAGCGGAGGTCAAAAGTGACTGATTGAAGACCAAAACACTGCAAAGGAACGGCAAAAGGCAATAAGAAGACATCGAGTGACTCAAAAATTAATTTTGAAAATTTTGAAAATTTCAAAAAAAAATCTAAGGCATGCGGCGCGCTTTTCCCAAGGCACGCATGCTAAGGAGAAAAGGTGCCAATGTCAAAAGTGGATTTCTCAAGTGTCAAAGGCATTCCTTCGTCGATTGACACGAGTTCGTTTGAAAATGCGCTTCAAAAGGTCAAGTCAAAAGAGCACTTTTCTCATGAAGCGCGCTCCAACTCCAAAGCGCGCTAAATGAAGATAGAACTTTCAAGGCATGGAGGCATTCAAGGCGAGATCAAGACCCCTCACAAGTGCGTTTGGAGCACTTTTTCCTCAGAGCACGCTCCAAGTCCAAAAGAATTCAAAGACGGAGAAAGTCAACATTCGTCAAAAGTAAAAAAAATCCAAGGTATCTTCATCAAAATCCCAAAGGCAAAGTCAAAGTGTTTGAAGCATTGATGATGAAAGAGAAAAAGCGCCAAAGAATGGAGAATAGATTGAAAAATCTCAAAGGAAACTAAGGAAAATTGACAAGTTTTTGAAAGTAAAAAGTGCCTAAGGGGAAAAGCGCATGGCGCGCACCAAGGGAAAAACGCGCCTCTTATAGGCGCCTTTCCCTTTGAAAACACCCACTCAAAAATCTAAACGCCTAATTTAGGCTTGGTCGGCCAAGGTCAAGGAAAAAGCACTTTTTGCAAAGGGAAAATAAAAGGATATAAATAGAGAAGACTCTCACTTCAACTCCACTCATTGTTTTTGCATGAGAGTCAAATAAAAAAAAGCACTCTAAAAATAGATGAAAGGCTGAAATGAAACCCTAGGAGGCAGCGATTCACTATAAGAAAGCATTTATGCCTTGTTTTTATCATTTACAAAGGCATCCAAGAGGATTGAAGGCAGTGCTCTAATTGAGGAAGCTTTTTCTTCATTGTTTTCATCAAATGCAAGGCATATTAGGAGCTTTCATGGCCAGTGCTTCACCTTGAAGGTATATTTGGCACGCCATAGCATGATTTTGTTCCTCATTCACCATTCCAAGGCAGATCTGCATGATTAGAGGGCAGCGCTTCACTTGAGAGGCTATTTTTTAGAGGTTTTGAAGCTTTTGGGTGCTGGTTCAGACTTTTCAAAAACCAAAATCACCACTTCCAGCCATAGGTAAAAGGTTTTTGAAGGCATTTATGTCCATTTCTATCCATTTTGTTGCAGACCCACCTTGGGAAAAGGCATTTTTAACTGTTCTAAAGCATCTAGAGCCCAAATCCAAGTGGTTTTTGAAGGTATAGCTATAGCTCAGTATTTTCACTTTCCAAGGCAAATTATACACTTTTTTCAAGAAATTTTGAGTTGGACAGAAAAAAAAAAAAAAAAAGTCTAATTTTCTGGAATAGCGCGCCAAAAGATGCCCGATTTTGCATTTTTTTAGTGCGGGACAGCGAAAATAAATTCATCTACAAGCCAATAAGTTAAGATGCAATATTCTTTTGTCACCAAGGAGTATATGGATCTATTGAAGACAATTGAAGATGCAAGTGTCATCTTGCAGATGAAGACTATTCACCTTGACTCCATTATTATTCCAAGCGAGGCTAAAGTTAATGAATTGGAGAGAAATCTCAATTCCCAAACTTAGCCATTTTTCAGTATTTGCAGGAGATTCTATTTTGGGCAATTGGAGGGATTTTCAAAGCAGTTTCTATTTTGAGAACTTTGTTTTTCAAAGATAAATTTATTTTTGGATTTGTTTTGGAAATCATGCAAAATATCTTTTTGTGGAACTCAAATTGTAATAACATGCAAGTTCAGTTAACTGAATTACGTGAGACTTATTTTATTATTTTAAATGTTAATAAGCTTGCATGCTTGCCAAGCAGCATTAGGGTTAGGTTGGAGAGTATTAGTTAACTCTTCCTTTTATTTCCTTGCACCTTTTGTTTTAGGGCATAAATAAGTGTATTCTACACACTTAAACTTCTGAATGGTAAATGTTGAAACTTTTATTTTGGTCGCATAGTATTGTTCAAACAATCTTGCGTATCTTTATTACTTTGAGAATGAATATATGCCTTGTCTTTCTGGAAGCTTTTTGTGTTGTTGAAATTGAGATAAGTATTTAGGACTTTGTGCTTAGGCATTTGTTTCACATCTTCTTTGTTCTTAAGTGTTTCCATGTAAAATCAGCTCGCCTATGTTCATTTGTTTCCTTCGATCTCTGGATTTAATCAAAGGAGTCAAAAGCAGTCAATGTTCGGTATCCAATATTATGTTCAATCAAAGAATAAAAGCAAGGACAATTCTCATGCCTCATTTGCTTAGATTGTCATTCTCGTATATTCACTTGATTATGTTCTTGTTTTGTTCATTAATGGATTCCAGTATGACTATTTTTGATTCCAAGTATCCATTAAAATGTATTATTTGTGCTGAATGATAGGTTGATTCAACAAATTTGCAAACTTTGTGTTGTAGGTGAAATTGAAAGAATAAGTCGTATCTTTGCATCGCCTTATAGATGATCTAGTATAGGCATTCATAATTGTGTGGTGTTAATTTGTTCAATCGATCCAAATTATGTACTTGCTTTATTCAGCCTTTGTATTTATTGTGTTCTGGTTTTGTTCATTAATGGATTCCAATATGCCTATTTTTGCTTGCAAGTATCTATTAAAATGTATTATTTGTGTTGAAGGTTAGGTTGATTCAACAAATTTGCAAACTTTGGTTGTAGGTGAAATTGAAAGAATAAGTCGTATCTTTGCATCGCCTTATAGTTGATCTGGTCTTGGCATTCATAATTGTGTGGCGTTAATTTGTTCAATCAATCCAAATTGTGTACTTGCTTTATTCAGCCTCTGTATTTAGCTGAATAGTGTAAGCATTTAGCCTAGGTTATGTTTTCAGTCAAAAAGCATAAAAACCATTGCTTCGCTATCGAATGAGCGTTTCTGCCTTTTGCACGTTGCTAACTAAAAAGATTGTAAAGTTTTTAGTCAAGTTTTATTTTACAAGGAGCTTCCCCTTCAAATTCTAAGAGCGATTCTACTACAAATCTGTCTATTTCTCTTTCTCAACGAAAGGTGTGTAATTAAATGCTAACACTGCTCAAATGTCAACATGTCTTAGATATCAGGGGGAAGTGTCATATATTCTGCATGTTGTATCCTAACCTCATCTGCCATGGGAATCTGAACCTCTAGCTCTTGATTAACTGGTGCCTCCTCTCTACATGGAAAGGTAGGCTGAAGTAGTCTAGGAACCGATCCTGGGGTAGTCCTGGTGCCATGCCCACTACCCTGGCCTGCATGTCCACTACCCTAACCTACATGTCTGTGATCTTTATTGTTTGAACCACTTGTCTCCCTCTCAGGTTCTGTATGTGGTTGTGTTAGAGTACCTTGGTTCAGTTTGGCTAGCATCTGTGACATCATATCAATCATAAGATCAAACTTCCTCTCCCTTCTCGAATCTGGGCTATCCAGCTGTTCAAGTCTCCTATTTCTATCCCCCCCAATATTTCCTGTGATACTATCACTGTCGCTAGAGGAATATCTATGCATACCCAAAATGCCTGAAGTTGTTTCACCCTCTGGAATCTCCGGCGGTTGCCACTGTTGTGTAACTCTGGTATAAACAATCGGAGTTTCTTGGGTATAAACAACCTTCCAATCACTCATAAAACTGAATCACAGGCTGGCAAGATGCACCGGCTCTAATACCACTAAAATAACCCACCATATTCTGTATTTTATAATTTTCTGATCTAGGTCTGATTATTTTTGTCTAGGTTTTCTATGGTTTAGTTGTAACTTGCTTGCATTTTTGGTGTTTTGCATTTGACAGGGAACACATGCATATGCATATTTTTGCAAATACAAAGAAAATAGAAGTACCCAAATGCTCTATTTCAAATGAAATACATTACAAAGCATTAATAAGCAATACCCATATGAAATAAAGAGTGTAACCGCAAAGGACAAGAATACCCATTCGCTGATATGGAAACACTACTACAGCAGTATGGAGTTGATCAACTGGGTTTATTATCATGGATTGATGCATACAACTGCTCAAACAAAGTCTTATCTGATACCAGTGATTACAATGCCATGAAATTCAGGAAAGAAGATGATATTGGAAGCCCATGTCCCAATAGCTAGCGGGTACGGCCTGGTAACAGGTACAGCAGTTTAGAAATGGTTGATATCTCACAAAATCTGCCCTCAAACAGTCCAGGTATATATGCTAATGTGGCGTCTCAGGTAGGAGAACAAAACCAGTGCAAAACCCAAGCCAAAGTCCTCAAGAAACCCCAAAATATCTCCTCAGCATGGTACGGCCTGTTCAGGGAGTGTATAGCCAGCATAAGGAGGTCCAAACCAGCCAAAATCACCTCTAAAACTTTGTCTCTGACCTGCAATGTGTTCTTCTATGTTGTCCACTAATTATCGTGCTAAAATCCGAAAGATGTACCAAAGGAAAGCTCTCCGCGACAACACATCTTCATGCAATGAAGCTCAAATACAACCACTGAATATGGCTGCTCAAAAGCACCCTTGGGTGGTCTCTCACACTTGCAGAATGCTGTCACTAATGGAGGATTTCGTCTCCAAAAGCCAAGGATGGTTTTCTCAAACCCTCGTTCTCTTTGCAGAGCAAATATCATAAAATGTAAATGTCAAGAATGAATGTTCTCTTTTTCCTTTTGGCTTTTATATCTCCCTTCAAGAGGGTCAACCTACATAGGAGAAATATAATATTACAAATTTACTTTATTTCCCATAGAGGCGTCCAAGTCCCAAAAAGTGACTTTATTTGCATTTTACATTTTTCACTTAGTCACCGACATTAGCATTATAAAGTCCCAATATTAAATATGCAATATTAAATTACGGACTTTAAAATGAATGGCCAAATGACCGTTGGAAAGGTCTTTCTGAAACGCTCCACCTCCAATCTTAAATTTTCCCAAATGGTCAAAACCCTAACTTACTAAAAATAGTAAGTTCTAGCGAAGATGTTCAAAACCATCCAACGAACACTCCAAGAGTTCCCTAACCACACTGGTTAGTCTACTGGAACCAAGTATAGACTAACACCGCCTAGGAAAGGGGACATTACAAATCATTATTGAAGAGTCCCATTTTGATAAAAGGTGGTGTTGCTTATGAAAGGGTGTGTCTATCACCTACATTGAAGAGATATAAAAGAGAGAGAAAAAGTGATTGAAAAGCAAGCAATAAATGAATTATTTCTGAGTTTAAGAGCAGATCTAGAAGAGATAAAGGAGCAGAAAATGAAGAATAATTCAGATCTATTTTAAGAGGAGATGCAGCCCATGTATGAAGGATAAATGAAAATATATGTGAAGAATATATGAGAAGACTAGGAGTAGATTGCTAAGAGATTCGAGTAAGATGATATGAGCAGAAATGTATATGAAGATGTTGGCATGATTATGATCAGTTTTGTGTAAGGAAGTTGTGCATGATTTGGATCAGATTTATGAGGGAAGAAAGTGTGCGATCAGATTTGTGAGGGAAGAAAGTATATCTATGTAACCTGATTTGAAAAGGAAAGACTTACATCATACAAAATCAAAAGTAGTGATCAGATTGTGAGTAAAGGAGAATGATATCATCCATTGAAGAATTTGTAGGTTGGTGCCGAGAGATTGGTGTCTCTTACTGAGTTGGTGCTCAATTGTGAAGGTTGGTGCCTACAAACTCGACAAGCCAGAATTGGTGTCTCCAGTGGGTTGGTGCTCACATAAAAAGAATTGTAAAAGAAGTGGGTTGGTGCTCACATAAGAAGAATTGTAAGAGTAGGTTGGTGCCTACAAAAGAAGATCAATATATAAGCAATATTTTGCTGTGGTTTTCTCCCGCAAGGGTTTCCACGTAAAATCATGTGTTCTCTCTGTGTTCATAATTGCTAGATCTTACATGTGTGATTTATTGTGATTAATTAAGTATTGAAAAGTAAAAGATTGTTTGATACTGATTCACCCCCCCCTCTCAGTATCACTGTGTGCTCATCATTGCCTAAGTCAACATCCAAACGCGCCCAACAAGAAAAAGAAGTCGCGCTCAACTTCTAGAGAAGGCGCTAGAGTAGAGATCCAAACACGCCTGTGAGAAAGCAAAAAAACGCCTCCCGTTTTGTTCATTCGTGCCCACCAAAGGACAAGCGCTTCCCACATCAGCAAACAAAGATTTCAAATGCCTAAAATCATTTCAATGCACTAGTTCATGTCTTTAGACGCCCACACCAAGCCTCCAACGCATTCAAAGCGCCCATTCAAAAGTCCATATGCGCCATTCCAAATCAAGGAGCCTTATAATGGAAAAGGTGTGCACCATTTCAAAGCACCAATCATGTGCCTATATGCAAAAATAGAAGTGCCTCATCCAAACTTCTAGTGCGCCATTGCAAAGGACTCAACACTTCCCTCTTCACTCTATGCACTTATTCTAAGAGGCCTCAAAGCCCACACACTTCAACACAAGCACCAAGCGTTTATCTAATGCAAGAGGCGTCAATAGTCAACATTCAAATCAAAACACCTATGCAAAAATTCAGTGCCTAGCAATCAACCAGGAAAGATTGAAAATGCCTGAGACACTAAACTCTCACACCCTAGCCAAGTCAACAAAATCGGTGTTGTGATTCAAGATCCAATCATCATACAAGGAAATTCAAAACAAGCAAAGTAGCGCCTATAGAGATAACTAGCCAAAAAAAGATCTTCAAACTCAAAACTAAGTCACTGAGACAATCATAGATGCCTATATTTGATGATTGGCTATAAAAATTAACGTGAGGGATTGTTGCTTCAAGTTGAGTTGAACAGTTTAAAAGAGGAAGCGGCAGTCAAACACTTTATATATATGAGAAATGTCACCCAATCAAAATTCACAAAGCAAGTCTACTATAGTTTATAGAAGCAAATAGGATTTCTTTCCTGATTTTTGCGGCAATGAGTATTTTCAGTTTCGTATCTCTCGAAAACCCAAGCAGTGAACACAAGTTATTTTTCCAGTGATGGAGTTACATAGAGATCATCCAAAGTATCAAAGTATTTACCGAATTTCACCAGAACTGTAAAAGAACATCATCAAGCCGGAGCTGGCTGCCAAAAAGCTTTATTTTTAGCCCGCACTAAAAATACGAAATCAAGGAGAAAAAGCACATTCAAAATTGCTAATTTTGGCCTTCGCTATTTTTAGTGTTAACTCGAGTTAGCTTTTGCTCGGCCAAAATGCGGAGGATGTGAACACGAAGTTGCAGTTCACAACAAACTCAATCTTCAGTGTAAACTAGAGGTTACATGTTTTAATCTTCAGTTGAGCTGATAATTGCATGATTTCAGTTTTAATTTGAGTGGAGCAAATAACTTGTAATAAGTTTGTGTGTCATGCAAACAGTTGTCAACTAGATTAGAGTTCAGTTATTTATTCTCATGCAATCTTTGTAAGCATTATAAATAAGTGTTTTTTGCACATAGAGAGGGGATTCATTAGTTAGAAGGATTATTCATTATTCATTATTCAGTATCAGAGTTGTATCCAGATATCAAAGTTGCATCATGATCAATCAATGAATAGCAAGCAATAAGAATTTTCATGCCTACATTACGCTAAAATTGTTATTTGTCGTATGTTCCATGTGATTGTGATCCTGGCGTTCGTTCAATAGAATTTCATTATGCCTATCTTGCTTCTGAATGTCTATTGAAATGTGTCGTCGTCTGTGTTGAGAGTTAAGTCACTTCAATGAACCTGTGAACTTTGTCGCAGGTGAAATTGAAGACATAAGTAATGGCTTTGTACCATCTTATATACGATCTAACCACAGCATTCGTAATTATGCGTTTCTGTGTTAATCAATCCAAGTCGTGTGTACTTGCTCTACTCACCCTCTGAATTTAGCTGAATAGTGCAAGCATCTAGTCGTAGGTTTCGATTTCAATCAAAAAGCACAAAATCCTTGCCTCGTGGTTGAAATCGTGGCTTTGCCTTTTGCACGTCACAACCCAAAAATATTACACTTTTATGTTTTATTCAACATAACTGAAAATATCTCTGAAAACACTGTAAAGTTTGTAAATTACAAGTTCATATTGTACAGTTTTAAGTTATTTTTATTTTACAGGGAGCTTCCAATATTAATTTGAAGAGCGGTTTTACCGCACATCCGTCCGTTTTACGTCTACACTGAAAGGTGCGAAATAAAACGCTAACAACCATGATTCATGACCTAGACTTGCCAATGTTTCTTTGGGCAAAAGCATGTCTTACAACAGTTTACATCCAAAACAGGTGTCCTCACAGTATCTTCGAGGACAAGACACCAAAGGAGGCATTCAGTGGTGTGAAGCTAGAGGAGAGTCATTTCTACATCTTTGGTTGTCCAATATATATCCATATACCTATAAAGAACACAAAACTAGAACCTTCTAGTAGGAAGGGTTTATTTGTAGGTTATAATGAGACTTCAAAGGCCTACAAGGTCTACATTCCAGAGCTAAGGAAAGTTGTAGTCAACAAGGATGTAAAGTTTAAGGACTTTGCATCCAAAAAGTCTCAGGAATTCATTCCAGTAACAGAAGATGAGGAGCAGGAAGCTCCAAAGATTCTAGTTGTTTCCAGTTCAAGACAGCAACCTTCAAGTGAGGAGGTAGAAACTTCAACCCCTTCTTCTGTTAGGAGACCTCGATGGTTCGAACACACATTGAGGGATGCTCAGGAGCATGTGTAATGTCCCCATTTTCGGTCACTTCAGCATTGTAGTTAGGTCTAGGGGTCTCGGTGAGCGCCAACCTTGTTAGAAGAGTTGTTAATTGTTGGCAATGAGCTCAGTTGGTCTTGAGGACTCCTATGACACTTTCCGAAGTGAATTCCGGCTTCTGGTGTGTTCTCCAAGATACTTGGAGAGAGCATCTCTTTATAGAAAGTCACCTGATCGACCGCAATTTTTATTATTCATCATCAGTATCCTTCCAGTATAGTCAAATTTTGATTCCGATGTTGTTTGGTGGTTTCCGCAACTCGGGTGAATTATTGAGCTTTAATTGAATTATTTCACTAAGGTTGCATAAATTTATAAAATAATTTAAAAAGCAACTTAGTGTAATAGCTCGTTCGAAAGGGAATTAAAAGTTTTAAATCATGGACGCTTGATAAAGTGACTAAAATGTCGAAAATGTTTAATATTTGAATAAAATCACTTTTCGGAGCAATAAAACTTATTTAATTATAAAGTGATTTTAAATTAAAATTTCCGAAAGGTTTCCCGAGAAAGATTATAAAAGGGTTCATGGGGGTCTCATTTGGGGATATTTAGAAGTTTGTTTATTTCTCTTTGGAGATTTGGAGATTTGTGCCTGTGGCCAAACTCTTACCAATGAGACGAAAACCCCAATGGTTTCTCGAAGTTGAGGATGAAAACCCTTTGTCTTCTATTGAGCGGTTCCATCGAGGGATCGACACAGCACTGCAATGATTTTGAAATGAGGACGAAAACCCTCGTTTCTGATTCAGAGGCGGATCCAGGCAAGGTTCGTATTTGTACTTAAGAGATTTGTAGGTTTGATTGTTTTGCCGGTAAAAGAAGATTGAATTGAGAGATTTATTTTTCATTAGCTGAGAAGAAATTTGACGAAAAATGTTTCAAATATCAAATTTATGAAGTATGTTTGAGTTGTTGATTGTTTATATTGGCGCCTATTGTGGAAGATTTTGTATGGAGAGTAGCGTTGGTTGCTAGTGCAGGTCGCACTCATTGCTAAGTGTCACGTGTGCCTAATAACTTTGGCACAGCTGATAGTAAGGGTTTAGACCCTAGTGACTCCTCATGCTCCTTGGAATCACGCTAGTGCAAGAGCACCAAGGAGACCAAAAGACTTATGTCTTGTTTTGATGATTCACTTTGTTTGTTGATTTCATAAGGTCTTGAAGACCATTCTCATTCATGCAATAAGGACTATGTCCAAATATCTATTGCTGTCTTGTAGGAGGTAGTCATGTTTGTAAGCCTTCCAAGGCATGTAAAAGACAGTCATATGTTTCCCTCACATTGTAAGCCTTCCTAAGGCAAATAGGAGGATGTCATTGAGTTCTATGCCTTGTCAAAGGCTAGTTATCCTTGTAAGAACAGGATACACTTCTTAAAACAGAGATAATACTTGTAATCATAACAACAAGTCACTAATGGGCAGCGATGGTGGAAAGACAATTGTGGAAACTTCCTCATTGGTCCAAAAACTACCTCCAAGTAGTTGTCAAAGGTTGTGCAGGCTTAAAAGGCCTTGAAGATTGATCCTTGGTGTGTAGAAGAGGAACTTGAAGGAGTATAAGGAGTTTTCAAAGCAATAACATATCAATTCTCTGTCATTTCTGTTGTTTTTCTGTATTTTCTGTATAACAGTCTGTACCATTCTGTTGTACGGCACTGTCATGAAGTCTAGGTTGTTTGGCAATGAAGTATGGTGAAGTGACTCTCCCTTAGAACCAATTTGGGGCTATGACATTGAAGATAAAGCAACCTACAAGCATTTGATTTAGGACTGCTCTTTGACAGAATTCTGTTTTTCTGAAAAATTCGCTCCTACAGACCGTACACAGGGAAGGTACAGAATTGTTATCATTCCCTCATGTTTTGATTGAATAGTATAAGGAGTTACTTTGCATTTGCAAGTAGTTTGGTGTCTTGAAAGTTGTATAACAAGGAGATAAAAAGTTTCTTCCAAAACAGCCTCATCAAAACCTAGTTAAGGGTTTGCTTCCAACGATGGGGTATTGACCATCCCGCTGTCTTTCAAGGCCATAAGACCAGTGGGATGGATGTATTTACTTGTATGTTGAGTGATTTGGGTGTTCGCAGGAGTGGGAGAATTGGTGTGTGCAAGTTTTGCTAGAAAAGGCTTAATAAGACTATGTATTAAGCCTATTGGAGTAACCATAGAGGCATTTCTTGGAACAGCAGTTTGTAGAAGTACAAAACCCTCAAAATTCATAGTTTTGGCATGAATACTAAGTGCTCAAGTCATTGGTTAAGTTCTGTGTGTGAATTTAAGGGGGGTCTCTTTGTAATTTGGGCCTAATTGGGGCTCTAGGTCATTGAGAGGGGCTATTGGTTGAGGTATTCCGTCCAAAAAATGGGTATCTTCTAATTGTTTAAGATTTGCATTGGAAGGTCTGTGTCAAGAGTTATTAGGACTATTCTCATTTTGTAGGGCTACAAGCCATTTCTTAGGTTTGTGAAGAAAGTGCTACCCAGAAGTTTGGTCTGTCTTAGCCATTGGTTGGAATGGGTTCCACAACATCTAGAAACACCTTTTCAATGAAGAAATTAGAGCCCCTAACTGCTGTTCCCACTTTTGTATGAAGAACCTCAAATTTGGGTTTTTTGGTGTTGTAAGAACCTTGTCATCTTGTCTATCTTCCTCCTATCCAAAGTGCCTCTACATCACACGCCTAGTGGAGTATTATGTTAGGACGCAGCGAAAAGGGGAGATTTCCATAAGGGACGTGGTTGTATAGGTGCAAATCGTTGGCCATTAGAGAGTATTTGGAGCTATGATACCTTGGCACAACCTCTGGATATTATTTCAGGCAGCTTATTAAAGGGTATTGGGCAGTATTTTCAACAGCAGTGGAATATCTATACTGACAACCATACTCTTTCTTGTCACAGCAATATAGTAAATGTCACAGCAAACTTTTGGGCAGAAGTGGGGGCAATTTGGGAGTGGTTTCTTGTAACATTTCACAGTATACAGATTGAGAAAGTTTAGCAATCAGCTGAGAGCTTGTTGGAGCAGATTTCTACATCAGTTTTGAAGCAGCACACTTGTATTACCACCCAGATTGCTACAGCAGATATCAATTGCATAACAGCAGTACATTACAAGTGTGTTTCTTCATCTTAGGGCTGTTTCCAAAGTAAGTTCATGCCTGGAATTTGTAACAGCAATATATACTATGAATAAACAAAATATATTTGATGGGCATCTTCGAAATAAGGTTGGTTCCTTGCTATTAAATTGCATACAATCTGTTTGTTGAAATGCCTATTGGATTTCAAGTGTTTAGAGTTTAGTTGTTATATGAATATTGCTTCAAACTGCAATCAAATGGTTATAAATAAAACACATTGAAAATACACTAAATATCAAGCAAATGCAAAGTGTTTGACAGAATGCTTGCACAGTGAAGTTAGCAATATTTGTGGGATTTGGAAAAAAATTCTAGGGTGGATATTACAGCATGTTGAGGCTCCTAAGAGCACATTCAGGGAGAGTAGGCCTCCAAAGAAGTTTCCTAACTACATAGCATTGATAAGTAACATCATTGAGTCATCCAACCTCCAAGAAGCAGTGGATCAGCAGTTAACTGATATTCTGACCAAGCACTTAGCAAAAGGGAAGTTTAAAGCATGCAGAGACAAACTTAGATTGGTGCAGAACTCCTTCCTCACTAAGAGGGACTGTTGAGCTTTTTAGCTTAGTTTGGAACTTCTGCACAGGGTCAATGGAATGTGCAAGTAGTTCAAGTTATTTCTATTTTGTAGTTCACTTAAGTTATAAAGTGAAAAAAATTTATTTAGTTAATTAAGTCTAACAAAGTGCAGATAAGTACTAATGATTTAAACTTATCTTTCAAGTCATCTCTTGCATGAGATAAGGATGCTTTCTTTTAAGATATACAAATTCTATTATTGGAAGATTAGATTTGTAGCTAAATAGTATAAAGATAGATGGAAGATAGAAGTTTAATAACTCAGTACAATGTAATAATTCCATGCAATTGTTAGTTTGACAGTTGTGGAGGTTTCCTTGTAAGCTTTTGAAGGAATGCAAAGCTGATTTGAAGGTGTAAATTATCTACCTGTTGTTCTTCATTTTCGCAATTGAAGATCAATGGATTGAATTTTGTGTGATTGATTCAATGTTTTTTGAAGATTAGGTAATTAGTCATCGAGATTGACTTTTCTACATAGGCTTGATCATCTAGACGACACTCCTAGTTGCTACGAGGTTGGTTTTGTGCTTTTTGTTGTTTAGCGCCTGGCTTTGGCTTTAGGGTGGTAATATGTTTTGTATCTTGTTGGCGTTTCAAGCCATTTTTTGTATTTTGTACTTGGCTTTGGCCTAGAGCACATGAAAATTGTTGTTTTGTGTATGAAACTTACTGAGAAATTACGCAAATCTGCAATTATTATTGTTGTTGCCTTCACTCTATTGTATCCAATCCGAAACTCAATGTTGGTACTACTTGATACTTGTTTGTCATCAAATTATCAATCAGTTGTATGTCAAGTCAAAGTCAGTAATAATCTTTTTTGGTCGAGTTGCAGGTTGTCGTGTTCTATTATTTCTACTAACAAATTCTTGCAGATTGATTGTGATCGCATATATTCCAAGATTAAGAAGAAGTTTCTAACAGAAGATAGTCGAGGCTTGGATATGTAGAAAGAATAGATTAGCAACAAATAAGGAGAAGAACGTCTTCGAGCACACTTTTATCTTGATAACGGTAGGAAGAAACTCCGCTTGAGGATAGAAGTTTCAAGAGATAAAGAAGTCAGCAAGCTACGATTTGATCAATAAGAATCAATATTTTGGCTTAGTTTGGCATTGCACACTCAATCAAAAAAAGAAAGGATGGCGGTCAGATGTCAGAAAGGAGCCAAAAGAAAGAAGGACTTGTCAAATATGTGTCGATTAAACAATTTCAGTATGAGTGATTCATGCCAAGAGTAAAGCACACTTTCTACTTTTGTCTGAAGGTGGCAGTCAAAATAGAAAAATCATACCTATGGGATATTAGAAATAAAGCACACCTTTTTAGAAATTGTCTTCTTTTCAAAGCTACAATGAAGTTAAGAAAATCACACCTAAGCACTTAGAAAAGAGCACTTTTTAGAAGATTTCATAATTTTCTGAAGTGGTAGACAACATTAAAAAATCATGCCTAAAAATGACTAGTTTTGGCTTAAAATCATGCCTAGCAACAAGAGCTCATTTTCAAAGAATAAAAAAACACACCTAGAGTTGTCGCACACCTGTCTAGGGTTGTAAAAAATGATTTTCTTTACAAAAATTGTGGCAAGGCACAAAAGCATGTGCCCTAGGATGTCGAAAATGAAAATTTTGAAGTCAAAATTCAATGAAAAGAGATGCGCACTAAGGGTAAAAAAATGGATTTTGTTTGAATTGCAGTCATACAAAGCCACACAGGAGTATCTAGGGAACGAAACAAGTTTTGTTTGATAAAAATCGTGGCCAATATGAGGCACCCTTGGACTATAGGGTGTGATTTACTACAGAAAAATTTCATCTAAAATGGGACGTGAAGGATGCTCAAACAAAGCTGAAAGTTTTGTTCAAAATTTGACATTTATGGGCACGTGTCTGGAGCTAAACACATGCCTAGCCAAAAGGAGAAAGTTTTAAATCAAGCACAAACCAAAATCTCTGTATTCAGGGGTGTGCTTGGTTCATAGGCACATACTTGTCTTAAGTCAGCTAATGAAAGTTCAGAGGTCTATCCATCTCATGCACTAACTCCTCTTCACTTAAGAGGTGTTTATGAATAAGTGTTTATCTCCTTTTAATAGATGAAATGCCTTTTCAAAATAGCCAACTCAGCCAAAAAAAGATTATTTTCTATATGAAGATGTGGCACCATTTTAAAAGAAAAAGATGTAACTTTTCAACAAAAAATAAATTTGTTTTTTGTAGAAGTGATGTCTATTCAGAGCAAAGTCTTTATAAATAGGAGGCAACATCCAATTTAGGAAGAAAATTATGCTTAAAGAAGTCTTTTGTAGATTCATTCTTTCCTACATTGCTCAATGCGAACAACAATCTTCTTTCATTTGCTAAGAAAAATTCAGAGTGTAGCAAAGTCGGTTATAATTACAATCAAATCGAACGTGCCAATGCCTCATTCTCCTTTGAGATTAGTCAAAAGGTGGGTAGTTTGAAAAGAAGATTTTTGAGGATTCATGATGAGCACACGGTTATACTGAGAGGGGGGGTGAATCAATATAACATAATCTTTTACTTTTTCAAACCAACAACCATAACAATATCAATTGCACAACATCATTCATATAAGATCTAACAATTATGCAGCATAGAATGAACACATGATTTACGTGGAAACCCTTACGAGAGAAAACCACGACAAAAATATATATATATATATATATATATACATTTCTCTTACAAGCTTTACAGGCACCAACCTATGGGAGACACCAATCCCCTCTTGTACAATTTGTGAGCACCAACTCATTGGAGACACCAATCCCCGCAACTAAGCACCAACCCAGTAAGAGACAACAATATATATATACATTTCTCTACAAGCTTTGCAGGCACCAACCTATGGGAGACACCAATCCCCTCTTGTACAATTTGTGAGCACCAACCCATTGGAGACACCAATCCCCGCAACTAAGCACCAACCCAGTAAGAGACACCAATCTCTTGTCAAGGCACCAACCTTCTTTGCAACAGGATCAATATCTTCTTGAAAATGTTCTCTTCAATAGATGATGAACATCACTATCTTATTCATTCCACGATTCCCTTCTTCTCATAACATAAATGTACTTGTATGTTCACAAGCATGCATATTCTCTATCCTTCATAAATCTCTCACATAAATCTCATCCTCATTGTTCCACATGTCTTCCTTAAATGATCTCAATATATTTCTTATATCTTCATTGCTTCATGCTTAAATCTGCTTCATAAAATATGCTGGTAAAGGAATGATATCACCTCATTATTCTTTACAAATCCACTTGTAAATGATATTCATTATTCACTTATATTCATCTAGATCTGCATATACTTCCTTTAATTCTCCATGTAATAACTGCTGGTGTATATATATGATATAGCTTTGAAGACACTCACCCACTCCTACATCCTATTGAATGTCCTCCCTTTATATCTGATTTGTTGGAAGAGTCACAACCTTCCTCATGCAACTGCTGCCCTTTGAAGGAGTCACACCTTTTGATAAATTAAAATTTAACTTTCATTTAATTCCTAATTGCTCCTTAAGCGCCACTGTTTATTTCGTTGAATGTGATTTCCTTTATATCTAATTCTCCTTAATAAACTTTCCTTCGATCATCATCTACTTCGTTAACAGTTTCCCATTTGTTGTCCTTTTGTTCATCGACTTCTTCCATTTTTTTAAACTTCTCTTACAAATTCTTTGTAGACAATGTTCTTAATCTTCACTGCAGGCACCAACGGAAGGTAGGTGGCCACTCGGTATTCCTTATAATTTATGCACTTTGGGTTCAGAAATGGTATACACCAGAACTACGACCCCATGGCACCCGATTTTATCCTTATATTCCTCGTTGTAAACATTCATTGCCTGCGGTGATGATTTACGTCTATGTATATTGTATTGTTTGTATGAGCATGTGAAAGATGTGTATTTGTCTCGTGCTTAACAATTTGGTAAACAGTGGTAGGTCTTTATGGTGCTTGCCATATTTTCAGATCTGTACTCGTAATTCTCCACAGCATGTCAAAGATGTGAAAGCATGTAGAAGACGTGGTCCATTTTTATTAACTTCATAAGAGCATAATATCCATGTTAATACTTCTGCGTAGCCTGCCATAGCAATCTCTAACTTTATCAAGTACATGTAGTAATTGCTTTTCTTCTAAAGTCGGCCTCATTCTCATACACCATTGTTTATAATAAAACTCGGCACTTGACGCTCAAGGTAAGTCGACCAAAGTTAGTTTAAATCTTTAATTTAAACTACAATATGATCGCCCATAGATAATCGGCCTCGCTGGAGATATCATATCATATCATTGTTTTTACCCTTCATTTAGACGTCACTATAACGAATAGTTGCCCTTATCAACTTGTCTTAAATCTGCTTTTTCTTCTTCATTTGACATTAATGACAACAAACTTAAACAACGAATTCCTCTTGACGTCAATGACAAGAATTGCAACAATCTCCTTCATACATCTTTGACATCAATGACAATATTGCCAACAATTCAAAGCAATACTAACAAGAGACAATGAGATTAATGGAAAAGAGGTTTTCAAATATCAAAGCATCAAGAGTTCGTTAAAGTTTCATAGTGTTTCAAAGGATTTGCTAGACTTCATCAAAACAGAGGATCTACCATGAAAGTTTCATCAAAACCATCCAGAGCCGCATATTCAAAGAAGTCTATTTTTAACTTGCTCTCCCTATTTTTAGTCGTCATTTTTTTCGAAGAGAACATATTCTGAGTTTGCTATTTTTAGCCAAAGCTTGCTATTTTTAGCATCCTCAATTTATAGTCTGGAGTCGGCTATTATTAGATCATTTATCTCATCATGCAAGAGATGTGAGCTTTCAAAAGATAAGTTGTAATAATCTTAATCGTCAATTGAACTAACAATCGCATGTTGTAATATTAGAATTAATGGATAAGATTATTTTATAATAAAGCTTACAAGTCATGGAAGCAATTATAGCTAGAATAGAAGTGTACTTAATTTATTTCATTTATTTTCATGCATAGCTCTATAAATAGTATAAATAAGTGTTATTTTGCACTTACATGACTAATAGTGATTTTCAAGCCCACCTATTTCTGAAACTGTTGTTCACAGAGTTATTACCTTTGGAGTTGTCTGTGTTGTGAGTTGAGTGTTTCCAATAATTTAACAAGCTTTGCATTGTTGAAGTCATTGAAACAAGCATTGTGGCTTTGTACACAATCCTTCGTATTTAATTCATAATTTTTGTTTACATCTATGTGTTTGTTCACCGAATCCTATCTTGTTCCATTTATGATTTTCAATCTCGGCATTTATTTGAAAATCATAAACGTCTTCTAGTTGTGTCTAATTAATTTCTGCAGTAGACAACTTTTACACATAAAAAACTTCTTATCTAGTGCAGATGTGCTGAAAACGCTTTGTGCTCTAGATCGAGAAAGCAAAAGGACAAGGTTTTTATTAAGTTTGTTTGTATTGCATACTCTCTGAAATCCTTACATTCTAGGTTAAAGGGAGTTTCCCCTAATAGTTTGATGAACTGTTTACTGTACACACTGGTCCATTTCGTGTCACATCGAAAGGTGTGAATTAAAACACTAACACACTCTTCGATGAAAGTTGCCGCACAAACCCCTTGTTTCATGTCTAAAAATTCAGCAACCAAAGATAAAACACACTTGCTCAAATCTGCAGTAGGTGTTGGGAAAAAATGTTGATCCTAGAATGTGTAAAAAATCTCAAAAAATCTGTTATCAACACTCACCAAACCCTCATATAAGTTGCTGAAAACAAGTCCTCAAACCCTTGAAAAAATTGAAACCCTAATGCTTGAGTGGAGAGAAATATTTGCTGAAAACCCTAGAAAACAAATAGGAAACTATTACAAAGCATGGGATTTTATGACTGGAAATCATTATAAAACACTAGGCGCCCTATGGAATGACTGAAATTTTTATTTTTGGTGACTGAAAACTCAACATAGACTGCTGGAAACCCTAGGTGCCTGAGTATGAAAGGGAAAATCCCCTGAAAATGACTTCGGCATCCTAGTTGGATATTGAAAACTTGTTGTACCTTCGCCAATGGATGAGAAATTGCTTCTAACACTTTCTTCTATCGCCTGGAATCTACAAAAACCCTTCTTTGATGGAGTGTGCTTCTTTGCATTGAATTGCAACTTTTCATTTTCATCCGGTTTGCAGCTCTTCATATAGGCGTGTGCTTCTATATATGGCTGCATTTTTTTATTTTCCAACTTGATGTTTTCCTTTGGAGAGGCACGCGCCATTACAAACATGCACTTTTGCAAATTTTAACTTCAATGCACCCCTTTAGTGAGGCACATGCCTCTCTATTGGAAAACATTTTTTGTTTTGAAACTCACATATTGCACTCCAATACCATGCAAGCGCTCTTACACTAGCAGACATTTTTAACTTAACACTCAATGCACCCCTTAGGTGAGGCACACGCCACTGCATTGGCAAACATCTTTTCAAATTTAACTTGTGTTGTTCCTCTTTGGTCAGGCGCATACCACTGCACTATGATGCACTTTTCTAATTTTTGGCAAAATTTGCACTCCTTTATTGGGGTGTACACCCTTGCATTGGGGAACATTTTTCATGCCTAAGCAAAATTTCCACCTTTTCTCTATCATCTGAGCTTTGATCCTTGCTTCCTGGGATGTGTGGGAAACCTCCTTTCTTAGGTTGTGCAAAGACACTGACTCGAAAGGACAAAAACAACATTGATGACCATGATAAGGATTCAAGTATGGCTCACAAAACAAGGAATTTTAAGAATTTGACTCAAAGGATGACTCAATACGAAAAATTTTGTATGGATACAATAACATTATGATCTCTAAAATTGTGATATAGTCCCAAACGGCTCCACCTATTCTTTGGAGTACTCTTTCCTGCCAATATTCACTTGGAAGGAGAGAGAGACTTTCCATAAAGGCACTACTATACATGGCAGATCATCTGTTAGTTGAAAATCAGGGACTAGTGTTTCATGAAGACCCATGCCTTATTGATAATCTAGGGTCCTCCTTGGGAGATTCAGTCTTTCTTCTTTTGACGAGAAGACTGCCATGAAATATTCTTTCAGCATCCAGAGCAGCTCTATTGATCCGGTGGGTTTGCAGTAATCATGAGCCCAAGCCTTCAAAGTTTTGGGTCCATAGAAAGCTCCCATAAAGTGGCAAATCAGGGCCCACTCCTTAAGGAGACAAAGCTGATCTTCCATTGCAAAGCTGACTTTTGGAGGGTCTTCCATCTTCAAATAGCACTGTTTTCATTTATTGATGGAAAAATAAGTTTTGAAATGATTCTCTGGGAAAGAAATTTGATGAAATCATGTAGATCTTCTTTGTAGATTTGGTTAGTTTCAAGGATGGCTGCTTCCTTGATATTCTGGGTTCTTGTTACCATTGGTGAGATGTGGCCATAGAAGGGAGCAGCTATGGAAGCAAGCGGGCTATGGGGTGAAGTTGCTAGTCTAGAGTTAGTAGTTTTGGTATAAATGTCCTATTGTAGCAAAGAATATGAAGATATGAAAGACGTATAAATCCTCCAAACTAACTTGATTCAAGAGTTTACCTCTGGGACAGGAAGCCCAAATGTAAGACCAGACAAACTTCCTTTTATGGTCTCTACTGCTCCAAGAAAAGGGGCTCCTGAACAACAAAACAATAAAATCAAAATAAGCCTTACATTTAGTAACGAATTAGGAATACATAAATATTCACATTTCTCAAACCAAATTATAAGAAAATATGCAATGGAAAGGAGTCAGACCGACAGCGAAATAAGCATAGATATGATCATCCAACCATTGGTTATAGAGCTTGGGAGCTATTTCCAGCTTCAGCCACTCCAGAAAATAACGGAAGACATTGTTTCCCATTGAATGCGCAAACACCAATGATGGACCTCCACGAAGCTTGAGTGCCGTTTCAAAAGTCAACCTGAAAAATGAACTGCCAGAGGAATTGAGCAACAAATAGGATATACAACAAAGAACCACCCTAAAATATTGTTATAAAAAGTAGCATACAAATTTTTTTAGGGCTTTTGACAAATTCAGAAAAAGTTACCTTGCTAGTTAAATTTCACTATTAATGTGATTTCTATATCCTCCACTAAAAAGTAAAAAGCATTCCGAGTTTAGGGTGGTATAGTCTAGAGAAGAAAGTTGCTAAGGTATAGGTTCCCTACATAAGTCATTATACCAAGAAATTATCCATTCCTTGAACAAAACCTTCTAGAGCCTGTATCCATATAGATAGTTTCTGGCAATGGCAAATGCTTTGAGCTTGCTGGCGGGATCTGATCTGTAATTAGAATAGATATTCCATTCCTAATTTATCAACACAGATCCTAACTTATATATAACTGATAAAAACTTATGTATATCGTTGATCTTTAAGTACCTTGCTTAAAACAAGTCTCAAACATAGGGTTGTGAAGGTATCCAAGTGCTGGAATTTATGACAGCAGATGTACAAACAGAAACTGAGCAAATAAATTAGCAAGAATCAATCACAAATAAAGAGAAATGACACAGATTTACCCTGGAAAAACCCAGTAAGGGGAAAATCCAACAACTTGAGCCTGTGCCTCCTTATGTCAACTCAAATCACCAAGAATTGCAAGCCAGCTGCTCCCATAGAGATTCCATGGACACAGTGGAACTGATACAGCACTTCTACAAGGCTCTTACAAGCATGCCGTGAGCTAAAATTCACTAAAACCACTTATTTCAATCCTACAATCAGCTGTATAGGCATTCTATTTAGAAATTTCAACAAGGCAAGTGATGTCCTAATGTTCTTCAAATAAGAATTAAATTCTTTTAGCATTGCATCAGTCGCACATCAGTTAAAATTCAAACAGCGAAAGCATAAACATGTACACAAATAATTACACCTTCAAATCAGCTTTTCATTCCTTTGAAAAACTTATAAGGAAACCTCTACAAACTGTTCACAAGACAGTTGCACGGTATTTTTATCATTGTGTTACATTTCTATCTTGCACCTATCTTTATACTATTTAGCTAAACATCTAATCTTCAAAAAAGCTCCTTATCTCTTTACGGGAAATGAGTTGGAAGATAAGTCTAAATCATTAGTGTATATCTACACTTTACTAGACTTAATTAGCTAAATAAAAGACTTTCACTTTTTCACTTAAGTGAAATGCAAAATAGAATAACTCGAACCACTTCCAACACGTTCACACTGAACCTGTGCAGAAGTTCCTCTCCAAGCTAAAAAAACTCAACATTCTACAACTCTAGATGTCACGTACAAGTGCCCATGAGGCTTTATTTATACACAAACAATTTACAAACAAACACAAAGGAACCCAAGAGACATTGCATCTCAATAATCAGAATTGGGAACTCGTAGCTCAAAAACTAGTGACTTGAAAGACCCAATTTTGACTGAGACTCAACAACTTCGCAAAAGCTCGGCAAATTAAAAAAGTACTTAAATTCACTTAAAAACATAAATTTCATGCAAAATACAATTATAAAACATATGAAATGAGTGTGTAGAACATTGGAAAAATGTTTTCTATAAGATTTGAATAAAAAAGGAGTATAATATTCAAACAACAGTCAAAAATTCTAAAAGTCACCCTCCATTCAAATCGCTGTCAATAGTTGTTACGCAAGGCTGACAGTCCCTGTTGAAAGGTAATTTTTTATTGAAAATAAACTAATAAGAGGAGGGTTGCCTGTCCTTGTTGAAAGGTTGTTTTTTGATTCAAAACAATTAGAAAAGATAAGGGTCAACTGTGAAAAACATTACTACAGCCGACTGAGGAGCAGACACAAGAAGGGCAGAGGCAGGGGTGGGTGCAATATAGGGCAAATAGAGCACAGTCATGAGAAAAAGAGGATCATGGCAGGAGCAGGCAAAGTGTGGGCAGAGCAAGATCACAAGTAGGGATGGGTAGAGTGTTAGCATTTCAATTCACACCTTTCAATGCGACATAAAATGGAACAAATGTAGATAAAACCTAACCTAGAATTGGAAAGTATATACTTGTTATTGGGGTGATTTTGACTATGCATTACAAACTAACTAAATAAAAACCTATCATTTTGTTTTCTCAATCTAGAGCACAAAACGATTCAGCACATTAGTACTAGATAAGAGATTTTTGGGCTTTTTGACTGAAACACCATGCAAGGTTGATGCAACATAGAGCAAGCTCCATCACGAAAATATACCTTAACTAGATCCAAAATATTGCATACCTTGATCTCATTCCATGAGTCATCCAATGGTTGTGTCTTCACAAAGTTATGAATGATGAAGCCTCCATGTATCATCACATTCCTTGTGGAAACTTCATCTTCAACCTCACTTAAACATTCTTTATCAAGTGGTCTACCTAAAGGATTACCAACAAGAAGCTTGGTGTGCTTGACCACAAGGCTTTGCACTTCCTCATGATATGATCCCTTGTCCTTAAAAGGAAAAACCTCTTGTGAACAAATAAACCAATCATGGTGGGAAGCCCTCTCCAACTGCTTGGCAATAGCAGCCTTTGATGATTCCTTAACCATATCCCAAGACACTATCTCATGTCTGAAAATTTCACCCGGATACCATATTCTGTGATTGTCACAAGCTATGTTACTAGAATTAGAAAATGCCTCAGGATTCATCACAAAAAGCAGATTATCAAAAGATAATTCTGCATCCAAGGTACAAGATGTATCATCATGAGAAAATTGCTCCTCTAACCCCATGAGATTGCACTCTTGATTTTCTTCCCAAGTGTTATCAACATGTTGAACCTCCATGGTACTAAGACTACTGAATCCATTGTGTGGTATTCCATCTGTACTATCCTGCCCTGATTTTTTTTTGAAAACACAAGATGACAACACTGAATGTTATGAGCAATGCTCTTCCACACTCTTCTAATCACCCAGATCCCAATGTGGGCAAGGTGAGAGCATACAAGTGCTTCAGAGTTAGCATTCAAAATAAAAAACCAACTGAAGTAACAATCTTCCACTCATTTAGTGGGCATCCACTCCATCGTAGGAATAAGCATGAAAGTAAACATCCACTTGTGCAGTGGGCAACCACTTATTCAATGGGAGTACAAGAAATGTAAAAACCAGGTGCATCCACTTATTCAGTGGGAATCTAAGCCGTGAAGTACAGGAAATGAAAGAGGCACATCCACTTATTCCGTGGGAAGCCTTTACAAAGCAAATAAAAACTAATCTCACTGGCACATCCACTTGTTCAATGGGAAGCCATTACAAAGTTTGCAACAATGAAAGTTTTACAATGAAGATTCAGCATGTTACTCACTTAGAGGATTAGCTCAGAAAATCCCATAATCAGTGATGAAGAATATAACAATAAACAAGGCTTGAAAAATACTTCAAAACTGATCATACCATAATACCAGATTGTTGTCAACAAACTGTGCTCAAAATATCTCTGCTATTGTTGTACGGCGGTGCATGTAGAGAGGTAGTCATGCATCAAATGCAAGGGACTTCATCAAGTCTTCTTCCTTCATAATTTCCAACTCAACTACTAAGACAAACGCCTTACGAGAACTCCATTCAGCATCCTTTACTTCAGCGACCAAGTCTAGAGTGCTCACGTCAGGACTGTACCTTGTACGGTTGACTGGGAAGGTACGACAGGGATAAGGAAGTCTGTAACAGCAGATAAACAACCGCAACCCACTCAAAAAAAGACGCCTACCCTATACAAAGTGCTGCCAATCTTCAACAAAGGCATGACCACTAACTCCATCCACTGCAAAAACCAAAAACTCATGCTATAGTATGGCCTGGTACAGGAAAGTACGGCCTGCATATTGTCAATCAATAACAGTAGCAATGGTCTCTAAAACACTATCATATGTTCACCTCATACATGGCAAAAATTATTCATAGTATTTGATCTGCAAAAATAACAATCAACTCTCCAATGGAATGATGCATATACCAGATGGTACAGCCAGACTAGGCAACAACAGCAACTTCAAGGAAAAACTCAAACTTCTCTCCAAAACCACACTAAGAACCCCACACAACAAACCAAAACACTGTCCATCCAACAAACTATCAAAAGACATCGAACCCCATTCAGCTCTGTGTGATTCCTAGATAAAATCACCTCAAACCAGCTACGATGGATCTTTCACCACCGAAATTGATCTTCTCCAAGAGGGTTTTTGTCCTCAAGAAGGAAAGGAAGAACACGCAGGTTCAATCCAGTAGAGTAACAATACAATTTCCAGCATAAAGAGCTCTCAACCCCTTTATATAGGCACTTTTTAGGAGTTTGCACAATAAAATGAATTATTAAATAGAAAATATACTTTTCCCCTCAAACTCTAATATTTCACCACATTAGCTCTCACTTTTATGTGCCTAAGTAAAATAGTGACTTATCCCCTTTCCAATGAGCTATCATACCCTTGCACTTTATAATTATTTTCCAACTTAAAGTCTAAGTGCAAATAATTAACTGTTAGCTCATTAAAATACTTGTTTTTTTGCGGAAAATCCCAAACTTCAACAAAATGCCAAATAAACTGTACCAACATGCTCCATATGGTTTGGGATGAATAACGACGCCATCCAGGTGACTTTCTAAAAATAGATGACTCCTCCAAGAATCTTGGAGAGCTATCCAGGAAGCCGAACAAACTTCTAAAAGTTGCCCTGTCATCCATAAACATCACTAAGCTCAAATCCAACATCAATTGCTCTGAAAAACTGATCCACAGCCATTCTGCGAATATTGGAGTTCTCTCAACTATGACAAATAGCCTCCGAAGGACTAGGAACAACCATAATGCACACAAAAGGTCTATGCGCCAAAAAGGAAACATTACACCATCACTCCTACATTCTTCTTCATGCCTCCGAGAGAAGTTTGAGTCAAATTTTTTTTCTTTCTGAAGCTTAGCAACTCCTTCAACCATTTGTTTGATTTCCTCTGCTCTTGCTTCTGATTCCTGTTTCTTGAGTATGGCTGCAACAACCATCTAATTTTCAGCTTTGTAGAGTGAAAAGTGAGCTAAACTTACCTCTAAGTTGAGCTCATCAGCCTCTTTCTCCTTTTCTGTGAATGCACTAAAGGTTTCTTCTACGAACTTGATGGCAAGGTTTCTGTCTATGATCAATTTAAGGTATTCTGATTTCATTATCTCCAACGTGTCTTTGACAGCTTGCAAGTTTGCAAGTGTGGCTCCACCCTCAATGTCTGTCTGTCTCTCCTCAACTTGAGCCTTCCAAATGAGGCCTTCAATGTACTTCAACTCTTGTTAAATCTTATACCTCTTTCTCTTTTGTGACCAAGAGTTGATTCTTCAATTCTTGCACTTCTTTAGGCCTTTGTTCTATTTCTGCAAAGTGAATTTGCTCACCACACAGCAAGTTTTTTGAATTGTCTTCATTTATAGGAGCAACATGACTTTCAAAATCAGCTACCTCTCTAGTTGTTGTCTTGCAAACTCTTTGAATAGATGGTACGACAGCACTTTGCTCAAACGATGAATCGTCAACAGTTGTTGATTTGATAATTTCAGCAAGCTCCAAATCAGCATGCCCTTTTACACTACGGGGTGCGGGAAGTGCAGAGGACAACAAAATAAATTAGTTGGTAATCTACTATATTATAATGAACATTTAATAGAATAAAACGATTAGCTTAGTACACATTCATGTAAACAATGAAATAGTAGAACAATGCTCTTCGATTCACTATGAACAAGGAAAATAAATCTGCATATAAAGGTCTAGAAGACTAAGAATGAGGATCATCATGATCCAAACATGGGAAAAGCATCCTAGCTAATTTGAGTACATGCAATCACCTTCAACTGATTATTCACCCAGGGGTCAAATGCAAGTATACATACATATACACTTACAAGAGTTGGTTACAAACAAGAATGGTTACAGAGTAGTTTGGTTTTGTAACAATCCAAAGTTTGCCTTCCTATTGGTGTGTCACTTTGGCTTCCTTATGTGCATTGCTTTCAAGCAGTGCCAATCATGGAAGCATCAACAAGGATGGTTCCAACTAGCATTGCAATTGTCATTGCGTCTACCTTGTGCTCAAAGCTTGTTGGCCATGCACTGACCTAGAGAGCACCAGCTGGGTGGAGCACCATCTAAAGGTGTTGTTTCATAGGGAATGCCAATATTTGGATGTATAGCACTGATGTATGTTGCCTTTCTGCATGCCACCAATCTATGTGGGCCGATATGTGCAACAAAGGTGAGAGCACGAGCCATCAAGGCAGTGCTAAAATCATTAACCTCTTTCACGTGTTTCACTAAAGGAGTCAGCTCTCTCATGAACTCCTCTAGCTCAATGACAACAACATTCTATTCCCCATCCACTCTCATTTCCCCTCTTCTAGACTTTTTTCTCTCTCCTGACAAGCGGCCTGTCGGCCGGCCTAGGAGTCAACCCAAAAGAGGAGGAAGAAAAGGTAAACACAAGAACGGGTGAGGAATAGCACAAGGAGCAGGACTAGGAGTAATAGGCTATGAGCACAATGGAAACTAGTTCGGAGAAACTCAACCTCAACACTTATCTTCCTCAATCTCTACTTCCCTTGTAACTTTTCAAATAGTCATGCTAAATGTTTAAGAAGTTGAAGCCATATATCTCTTATCCTCATTTTGGTTTTATCTTCTTTATACTCGATCAGGATTTTCCTCATCAAGTTAGGAACAAAAATAATCACTTATTGTTCTCCTCTCTTTACAAAAGCTATTCCATGCATTGCCTCTATATTTGCCTCCTGACTTCTTCCTAGCGATGAGCTCTCTCTTCCAGTCAGATAAATCTTTTGGCTAATGAGTGTGGTAGAAGAATCATAGATCTAGAGGTTTATGTTACATCTCTTTTACAGTTTTACTTCTTGTTAGATAAAATTGTTGACGTCTATATGTTGGACAAAACTCAAGTCTTGTGAGTTGGTTGAATGTAGTTCTTGATTCTTTAACTTCACGGCTCATTGGTTTGTAATTTCTTCATACTTAATGTAAATTTAAGTTCTTCATCAGTTGTGACTACAAGGCTATGAGTACAGACAGCTAACTATGCATAAAAATGATAACAATACAAATGTAGATACTTAATTGACCAACAAGATTTACAACAGACCTATGGAACAAATAAACAAATCCGTATATGTCACGTACAAATAAGCTTATATATATAGCACAAAATACTAGATGTAGAAAACATAAATGCTTTCGTTATGCTCATATGCAATGTGCATTGTTTCCATATAACATAGGCCTTCTCTTTTAATGTAGAAAACTCTCTCAATACTTATCAATGAAGTATATAGAATGATTGTGAAAAATGGATAAGTTGGATCTTTATGTGACTAAACATGATCAAAATAATAAATAGGCATAAGTAACACATTATCAAAACATGTAATTTTATTCATGAACAAACTGTAATAAGCTGCCCTAATTTTTTTTTAAAAAACCAGACAACAATACAGAAGTTAAGTGCAACAATGCTTCTTCCACACTCTTCTGATCACCCATATCCCAATGTGGGCAAGGTGAGAGCATACAAGTGCTTTCGAGTTAGCATTCAAAACCAAAACCAGCAACTGAGAACAACTTCCACTTATTCAGTGGACCTCTGCTTATGCAACAGGCATCCACTTAATCGTGGGAATGAAACTGAAAGGAAACATCCACTTATTTAGTGGGAATCAAAATGAAAGGAAACATCCATTGATGCAGTGGGCAACCACTTGTTCAATGGGAGAAATAGGAAGGAAAACTAGGCACATCCACTTATTCAGCGGGAAGCCATTACAAAACCACTTATTTAGTGGAGTAAGAAAACCAAAGCATTAAACTATCAATCCCACTGGCGGTACTACCTTCCAGGGGTTACAATGAAATATTGCAACTAAATTAAATATTCACATTATAAATATAGGCTGCAATAACATTCAATAACCCTGATTTCCAACTTGATTGAACCGCTGAAACAAGTTAGCTCATGCAAATCACATAATGATGAAAGGAAACATGCTAACTGATCAATATGAACACCAAAATATACCATACAAGAAACTATGGAAGAAGTTCTGATTGAAGTCCCTTTTGACACTGCTGTAACTTTGTTGCAGGTTTGAAAATACTATGACAGCCATGAACAAAACATCAGATCAGTCCCAAATCATAGATTCTCCACCTCCAATCTCATGACAAAGTCATCAACTATCAATGGTGCCTAGGTATGTAGATTATTATCCATAAGATTTGCAAGGAAAGAACATATGACTTCAACCCAAAATCCAACACCAAAATCACCATCAAACTCCACACACCAAACTACATTGCAAAACCTCAAGACAAAGGCATCAATCTAGCAAAAGAGAAACAAATGCAAATCACAACAAAATCCATTCAACACAAAGGCAAACTTTGTATGAGATTGCTCCAATAGCTCCGCCTTCAGCACAATGGTAGTTTCTAAATGAAACCACACCCAATCTACAAGAGGGTTTTCGTCCTCAAGAGAATCTGCAAGAGGGTTTTCGTCCTCAAGAGATAATGGAAGAACTCTAGGTTCAATCCAGCAACATAACAATATCAAATCCAAAGCATAACCCTCAACAATGAGTCCAACTCCCTTTCATAACATTTTGGAGCTATTCTAAGAAAAAGCATTTTTTGCTTTTTCGCTCCTTTTTCGAAAAAGCGCTTTTTGTTTTTCGTTGTTTTTTGAAAAGCGCTTTTTGCTTTTTCGTTTCTTTTTTGAAAATGTGGTTTTGCTTTTTCACTATTTTTTTTTAAAAGGTGTTTTTTTGCTTTTTGTTGCTTTTTCAAAAAAAGCACTTTTTCTTCTTCAAAAGACCTTCATTTGAAATGATATTAATATTTCATGTGCAAGGTCCCCTTTTTAAGTGTATCTTTTAAAACACTTAATTACCTTTCCGAAGAGCTATTACACTTAAGTTATCTTTTGAAATATTTATGACATTAGATAACTTAAGTGAATTTAATAATTAATAGTTCAATAGTTCACCCAATTTTACGGAAAATCCCGAATTGAAGTGAATTGCAAAATAAATCATACCAACATGATCTTCAAGGTTTGGGATAAAGAATGATGCCAACTGGGTGACTTACTATAAATAGATATGCTCTCCAAGAAGTTTGGAGAAGAAGTCAGAATTAACTTCTGAAAGTGTCAAACTGATCCATGATGCTTATTGAGCTCATTTCCAAGAACCAAAATCACTGCTAACCAAACCCAAGCACTCCAAGAAGTTTGGAGTTCTCCCCAACTCACTGCTACTATCAAAAACAACATGAACAACCCAAGTTTCTCGAGAAAATTGGAGTTTTCCCATGAAGTTAGAAATGTCCCAAAAAGGGGACATTACACAAACGTAAATAAGCAAAATAAACATGTTACCCAAAATATGTTTACATCTACAAAGTGCATGGATTTTTCAATTGTTGCGAATCTTGTGATAAACTTGCAACACTTCCTTTCTTTATTCTTAACTTCCATCAAATGAAAAATCTTTTGACAATAATGCATTCCATATTTCACTTAACCATTTGCTGATTGCATTTCTCATAAATCCACGTCATAAGGAAAGAAAGGGTAAAAAAAGAAACACTTTATCAATTAATTGAACACACCAAAAATTTCCTTGCTTATTTAAAGACATAATTTTAACATCCTAAAAATTACTTACTTGAGGTGCAATCCCTAGTGAAATTAATATGGAGAGTGAATACAATCGAGGACATTACCTATATATGTGTCTTCTATGCATGTATGTATGCAAGAACACGTGTTTGCGTATGTGTGTATGAGAAAGAGAGAGAATGGGGTGTAATGTAAACAGCATGAATATGGTTTAACTCCTTTCTAAGATTTGTTCGAAAACACAATAATTTAAAGCATTAAATGATTAAGATTACATACTTCAGTTTGTGAAAATACAAATCTCGTTCTTCAAGCATTGAAGGTGATAGCCTCCAATCATATGGAACGGCCAAAATAGCATTTGCTTCAATTCCAAATTCAACACACCATTTAACCCATTCTCTCCAAACTGAAGATAGTGGACCTGCACCATTACCACATCATTACAACTCAAAGGAATAATAGAATACAATATGTTTTTGACCATTATGATGTTGTGAATCTTCCAGACAAAAGAGTGACAACCAGATACCATCCTCAACAAAGCCACAATGGGATAAAAGCATTCACATCTAACATTAAAAGTAGAGAAAAAATTATTATGAACATTAGAAATTCATATCCAATATAATTCAACTTGTAGTAAATGAGTTTTTGTAACACTCTTTGCACCAAGCTTTTTGATTACAAATATTCCAATTCATCAAGTTCGAAATGAAATTATAAAACATATCTTTTAAGTGCATTAGATATAACGGTGTGAATTGGCCTTTGACCAGTTGAAGAATATGCAATAATTGATTTCATCAACTATCATCAGATTAGAAAAAGACACGTATAGAGGTTGAAGAACAATTTGAAAAAGTATTAAGGTGCTGTCTTTCTGAAGCCTAATTTGCAGTGAACTGGCATTTTTAAGACAAGGAAAGACAACCAATCAAGGACTATAATTGGAGAATGTTAAAACTAAGTTGAATTTTGGAAACGTCTTTGGAAGCTAAATTAAATCAGCAATAGCTAATAAATGGATCCATGGAAACATACAAGAAAAGTTCAGGAATTGATCCTACATGACTATCATGAGTCATGACACGTATGACTGAATGCTTGATTTGGATCAGAAAAAAAAATACAATCCTGAACAACAACAGAAGATGATGAAGAATATGAACCATGGCTGTAAATGATCACAAAAATGTTCAACAATATCTTAGAATTGAAGGATTGCAAAATAGAAAAGTCAGGGAGGTATGGTGATTCAAATGCAGAAGGCATACCAAAGAAGACTTCCCTGTAAATCTTTACAATGTGACATAAAAGGCAATGATACAAAAGAGTGCCCATTTAATTTGAGTTGCCCATTTAATTTGAATAACAAATAAAAGGAGCAAAAATAAGCAGTTTAGGCACAGCTAACACCAACAAGAGGTGGTTAATTGGTTATAAAACATCATCACAATAAACACTATAATAGTAAGAATTATAATAGAAACCAAAAATTTAAAATCTCCACTTTCATGAGGTAAGAAAAGACAGCCAATCTCTAATGCCAACAATGTAATAAGTAGGATCATTTCACTAGAGATTCTTCACAACAACAATCAAAAAACTTATGTGCACATGCAGACAGGGAAATCGTGAAGATGAAGACCATCCATGATTAAAATTAGATTATATAACTCAGATGGACGGTACGAATTATTAGTACTTACATGAAATGAAATGAAGAAGCTAGAAACCAACATGTTTGTACAAAGAAATGATGCAAGATACGGCCCAGTTTATGGAGGTTATTAATGAGCAACAGCCACCAGTTGAGAAGAATAACCTTGAAGAAGACAAAACAAAGCAAGAAAATAACAATCGACAAAATAAATAAAAGAACATTAACAAGAGAGAGCTTCAACGCCTTGCAACAATTGATGGCATGGGTAAATGGCACTAATGTAACCATACCACTGAAACTGCTATTCAAATGTATTTTGCAACTTAGAAAAATGCATATGCCAAGAAATCCTATAGAAATAATTAAATGTGTTCATCGTCCAAAAGGATGGCATCAATGGCAAATATTCAATGTTTTTCTGAGTTACCGTGACAGGGAGACAGGGGGGCATACAGCAGGGGGTGACTTATATATATCATAATTTACAAAAAATGTACAAAATTAAATAATAATACAGAATTGAGAATGCACTACACAACTGATAATTGATAAGCTATAAGGATATTGTAAGGTGAAACCCTACCTTGAGGGCATTCTTGAGAATCTGAGATTATTAAATATTTGGGCACATTAAAAATAAAATACTTTTAAAGATTATTAATGAAATTAAATGCTTTTAAAGATTAAAAATAAAGAATTCAATTTAAAATTTACGCTGAAGTTTTAGGTTACTGTTGTCACGTGAAATTGCACCTTGTTTGAACCTGGTTCAAACATTCCAATGACACAATGCGAATGATCTCAAGGTGTGGGACCTTGCAGATGAGATCAGACCTCCAGAGAAGGTTGGTTCCTCTTTCTAAGCTTAAGGCTTAGAGAAATAATGCAACTAAACCTAATCTAACACCACCAAGGAAAAGGGAGGAGGAAAACAAGAAATGTAAAGGGTGATACACCAGATTTAGCTAGTTGGACCTGATTCATAACACAACAATGATCTCAAAGGCTGAAATAACTTACACAGACTCATAGAGACTATAACAGAGGTTAGGGCAGAAAACTTAAGCTACAAAAGGGACCATTTTATCCACAATATAAGCATAGAATCTTCAAATGAACACAGTATAAAGTCTTCGAGAGAAGCAAAAATCAGTTGCTTGTATTAATCATGAAGGCTAAACAACCATTGCAAAGGAGAGAACTCAATACAAATCAGAAACAGAGCACAAAATGACAGTTTTCCCCTCATTGTTGAACTGGTACAAAGACATGAGAGATCAAAGACACAGTCCATCAGATTCATTTAGCTCTGAGAAATGACACAAGGCCTAGATCTAATATTGAATCCTTCCGCCTAAATGATGGCTCAGAGACCAACCCCACCAACATCTTTCAAACATGTATATATAGCATTGTAGATCAACTGTAGCAACATGGACGAGGGAAAGAATGGTCAACACGTTTGCAGGTCGCCCATGTCCACTGCATCAGGCCCACAGGGGTTGTGTTAGGAAATCCTGTAGAAATGGAGTGTTCGCCCATACCTTGGTACAAAAATTCATCAATAAAAGAAGTACAGTAGCATGGAGGCGCGAGAAATCCATCTACCACTCCATCGGGCTCTAGAATGAGCATTAATGGCGATCAGGAGGATCGTTGAGGCATCCTATCGCGCGCTGCACTGTTGATGAACCAAGGCAGGCAAATTTGTCGAGCCCCGACAAATCAAGCTTCCAACAATTAGTCTACTTTTGTATCGGGAGAAGGAGACTCCCCACAACTCTAACAAGTGTGTAAAAAGGGCCAAACCTGTTGGCAATATTGTCATTGATGTCAAAGAGATTGTTAGAAGATTGTTATCATTGATAAATGGACGAGATTGTTGGAAATGTTGTCATTGATGTCAAGAAGGAATTTGTTGTCTATGATTGTTGTCATTGATGTCAAAGGCGAATGGGGAAGTCGTTAATATCAAAGGTGTTTGAATGAAATCATATGAAGGCCGAAGGCCACTAATCGCTATCCAAAGTAACTCAAGTAAAGAATGATATCAAAAGATCAAAAGAAAAGTTATGGTATGGCAGCACTAAGACAGCATCTATGTCTTTAGTTTTTGATGAGATTAAAAAGTTAATTGCTACGAGGGCCAACCTCTACAATGCAGTCGCCACCTTGAGGAAAGAGAAACAAACGGTTGCTGGCCGAACCTCCTTATTGGTGTCTCCCTTTGTGTTATGTGTAATGTCCCCTTTTCCCTCAATAATAGAAAATTGAAATTATGTTAGCTTTTAATTATTTCCCGAAAGCTAACTATTTGGTAAGGGAAAATATAACTTTTAAAAGACCAAAATATATCATTTTAATTTTATATTCTTTTAAAAGTAGTGGTTGCTGCCTGAAATTGGCGTGGGTCTTGATGGGTCCCTCCAACTGGTCATGTCTATTTTTAGGCCCAGTATGTTTGTGGGGAGTGCTCCACTGTGGTGGAAAAATTAAGTTAATTCATTGCCTATTTTGGGCTAGCATTGGCTGAGTGGGGTCAGAGAATGCTCTGACCATATCCTATTCTATTTTTAGTCCCAGATTCTCTGTGTGGCGTCAGAGGGTGGTTTGACATTATTCTTTGCTATTCCTGCTAGGCTTGGGGGTTTTTTAAGAGAACATTCGCTCATTTGGGAGGGCATTCATGCAGTTTGATATTTCTAATTGTTCTGTGAGAGCCTGAGTTGTTTAGCAAGGTATTGTAAGGTGTTTACCTCAAATTCACCTCCAGTTTCGATTGTGCAATATCAGTCCTAGCTGGATAGTAGATGATTTCACACAGAAATCATACTGAGCACGCAAAAGGAGTTGATGCCGATGATTCCTGAAGATTGAAAGCAGTGATAAAAGATTGTTCTAGCATGCTTATTACCAGCTGAACATCCATTCCAGGTTGTACGACTACATCAGGAGTTATGTTTTGCTTGAAGGAAATTGTTTGGTATTGACAAGAAAGAAGAAGCCCCATTTTATGCTTCCTATAGGCGATCCTTTCTGAGCATATCTCAGAAATAAATCTGTTGTGAAGTATTTGCTGTAGCAAGTCATACCCTGACAGTGCCGTACTATGCAATCTCAGGACTGAGGTCTCAGATTTGGTTGACAGTAGTGTTTGAAGGTTGTTTGAGAGTGTGTGGGGGTCACAATTGTTGTGAGACTGATGTGCAATCATTGAAAGGTGATTGAGAATTGAAGACTCCTGCCTAACATCGAAGATTTCCCCATTCTGGGCACCGTACAGCATGCATTTTCTGAGTATTTCCTCACTGCTGTAACAGCAGTCTGAAACCTTTATTCTGAGATAGTTACAAGATGCAACCGCTTCGTTTATGGAAGTAGATAGCCATGTCCAGACTTGTATCACCTCTGCTGTTTGTAACGACTCTAATAATATTGAAATAAAGCTTCAGATTGAGGAGGGTTCACATTATTCAGGTCAGAACTTATTATGATTTTGATATGTTTACTATAATGTTTATGAAATTTATTATGCATTGTTGAGTTGTTCCTTGAGCAGTATCTTTTCCATTCTACATATTGAATGATTCCAAATGAAACAAAACACATTGAAAACCGAACAAATGCAAAGTGTTTGCCGGAATGCCTGCACATTGAAGTTAGCATTATTTGTGGGTTTTGGGAAAAATTCCTAGGGTGTCCATTACATTATGCAGTATAAAATACAATAAATCCTTATGTCTATTCTGACCGACTCCTCTCCTTGTGTTAGAGCCTTACATTGAAGATTTGAAGATTAAATAGAATCCCCTCCATGTTAGCGCTGATATATATAAAGCAGTGATTAGTATTAAAGAGAAGGAAGAACTGGAATCATCTTCACATAATGGCCAACCAGTATAAGGAAAGTTAAAAGCATATTGATAAGAATCAAATCGCCCAAGTTTAAACATGTTTTAGTAATTCATAAGAGGCAGCGATTCATTATCGCCCAAGTTTAAACATGTTTTACTAATTCATAATAGGCAGCAATTCATTATCGCCCAAGTTTAAACATGTTTTAGTAATTCATAAGAGGCAGCGATTCATTAAGACAGTGGTTATATTCTAAAAGGTGCTGCGATCTCTTAGTGGGTGTGTCTATTACAAAGAGTGGTGTCTCTCAAGGAAGTTGCTTTCCTTTGTGAAGATGCATGTTGTTTCATGAAGACATCTCCCTTCATAAGAAGATATGGTATAAGTGGAAGATAGGATGGGAGTTGGAAAGTAAGTTGGAAGAGTAAAAATGTGACACCATAAGAACAAAAAGCAGATGTATGGACAGCAAAGAAGGACAAAAATACAATAAGAATCATATGAATTAAAGCTTATCTAAATCAGATTTTATGAGAAGAAGATATAATATATATAAAGGAAATTGTCCATGAGATAGAGTGAGAAGAATAAAAGAAATATCATCCAAACTCAAGCAGCCTTCTATGAAGAAAAATATAACTATTTAATAGAAGGCAGATTATTGTGGAGGAGAATGTATTTGTGATCAGATTTGAAGGAAGACATTGCCATAGATTGGATCAGATTTGTGAAAGAAGAATGTGCGTCATTTGAATCAAATTTGTGAAGGAAGGTATATGTGTGTGGATCTGATTTGCGAAGCAAAGACTTACATTATTCAGAATCAGAAGTTGTGATCAGATTTGTGTGGAGAAGTAAACTATATCACTCCTTAAATAATTTGTAGGTTGGTGCCTATCAAAGAAGAGATTGGTGTCTCTTGCTGAGTTGGTGCTCAGTTGTGGGGATTGGTGTCTCTAGTGGGTTGGTGCCTACAAGAAGATCGATATATATATATATATATATATATATATAGACATAAGCAATATTTTTCCGTAGTTTTCTCCCGCAAGGGATTCCATGTAAATCTTGTGTTCTTCCTATGTTGCATAATTGTTTGATCTTGCGTGGTTGCTATTGCTGTGATTGATTAAATTTGAAAAAGTAAAAGTTTGTGTTATACTGATTCACCCCCCCCCCCCCTTCTCACTATAACTGTGTGCTCATCAAACCCATTGGGGCAATCGGGCCATCGCCGAACCATCGTCATTCTAAATGTCATCCTCATCAACAAAAGTACATGAAAGAGAAGATACCAAGGAAGCAACGCAACCTGTTGTCTAACTTCATCTAGTTTGTTCTTTTGATATGCTAATATCATGACAGCCTCATCAAGAAGCCGAACCAAGAACTTATACTACTATGACCAAGCAAATATTCGGTTTGCTCTAGCATTAGGCACCACACCCATCTCAACCCATCTCAAGGGTCCAAGATCAATGGGGGGTTGAAGTTTTTCAATGGAACCCTCATAGGCAGAAACAATATTCATCAGATTTCGTTCTCACTCTAAAATTTCTCTTCTCACAAGCCTCACTTTGGTCGACAAAACATACAATCTCTCAAGTATTTTTGACCATTGCCAATAGACACTATCAATCCATCTTTCAAGACTTTTCCCATGTGCAACTAGCGAATCCAGTCGCCTCTACTAATCTGTGGAGTGCAAAATCCAAGGTACAAAGCTTGTAGAAACAGGTGTGGACTACAGAAGATGAACTATAAACTCCTTAAGATGTTTGTTTTCAGCTTTCAGGACAGCCTTGTCTTTGCCATCCTTAAGAACTCTTTCTATGATATTTTCTATGACAACATTTAGACTACTTACATCTCCTAGTGAGTTCTCATCCCAAAATCAGTCTCAATAAACTAATAATCAGTAGTCTCAATAAACTACAGATTTTACCCGCTCTAGCACTTCTTATTCCTACTCTTGTCTTCTAGGAGGGCTAGGGGAAGGAAATGCGATGATTAGTACAAGAAAAACAAGTGCTAGAAGATCATATAAATGGGATAGGGAAGGAATAGAGGGTAGAATGGAAGGCGTCTCGGGTTTGGATGTCAAGGTAACATCCAAAAATTTGGTCGAAGGGGAACACGGGGAACACATTAGAGGGATTCCTTGAAGAGGAAGAGAGATGACGAATAGAAATTGAAGCCAAAATAGAAGATATGATCTCAAGTTCTGCACTTAGTTGATGACAAGAAGGGGATATTATGCTCTTCCTCACAATCGACTTCAACTTTGGTATTACCTAAGTCTTATTTGTCGGACTTATTACTTGCGAAATCTGAATATCTTCTTTTTGTTGATTCTTACTGCTGCCCTCACTGCTGATTTGGATCTCATATGTGAAGAAGAATAAATTGTACTTGTATCTTCTGATGATGATGTGATGAACTAGCTGAATTTTGTACTCTATGTGACCTTTTCAACTTCAAGAATGTCTTACTTCTATCTAGGAGGGATGAAAGTACTTTCTCTTATATTCCAATTCACCGTGTCTAAAGGTTGTTCCAAATTTCTGGTGATGAAATGAGGAGACAACTTCTCAATCAAAATCTTAAAAGTCCCCAAGCACCTCTTCAAGGATTTAATCAAACATTTATTTCTTGGTAAACCGACAATAAGATATCCTTCTTACCTCAAATTCATCTCTACAATTTACCCAAACGTCTTCTATGTTTGGCACATGCTGAAATTGAGCCCCCAACCTCTCAAATAGAATACCTTTAGGATCATAGTAGATTTTTCATAGAAAATCTTTGGATTAAATTCAGAGAGCCCTATACTTAAATATTTGGCATCAATGACAGTTTTTGCATTTATAGAAGCCAATTTGAATAGAGAAACTTACTGCCTACTTATGTCTATCTCTCAACAAGAAATGCACTTTGGCCACCTATCTACCAGATTCAAGCGTAACCATATGATCGTTGGGGTACCTGGGGAGCATATATGGAAAGGATAAAAAATCCAAGCACTCTAGTGTAGCTAAAAGTCAGAAATTGGATGAACCAACTAACCCACTCTGAAATGATAACCCTGGCTTGCTTTGAAAAGCGGATATGCAACTCCTCATCCATTCTCCTAATTGAATGCATCATAAAGTCATCATTCACCCTCCTATAATGTCTCAAAGAGTCACCATACTCTAACTAAGGTAAGTTCCTGTAGATGCGCATGAGGTTGAGTGATCCCTCACTTCATAATCCGGTATCAAACTCCATCTTTGCAAATGCAAAGACCAAATAGGAAGGCATATGAAACTCACAAGTGCACTCAAAATTAGTCAATTGCCTATGAATGCACTCAATGATCAAGATGGCCAAATCTGTGTAGATTTCAGCCTTGCAAATGACACTCGTGATGTAAGACAACCATGGCCTGAATGTTCTAGCCTCCATTTGTCCCGTCACTCAATTCATAAGAGTGACCACCCTAACAAGTTCCTCTTTGAGTCCATTCCTTTTAAATACCCTTGAAACTTGCTATTTGCTCCCTTTAAGCTAATGCTTGCTTACGTGTTTTTGGCATTCAAGGATTTTAGTGTTCCATTCTTCTTCACAATTGGCCAAATCCACCTTTTGAGTTTCCTCATACAAAGGCAAACTGAAAATACTTTCAATGGAATCAGGATCAAGCTTGCATAGCACCTACCTGTTCAACGAGCCAATCTCCTAAATTACTGGATTATAATGATTAGCACATGGCACAACAAACTCCTAGCTTTGCACTAAAATTGGGAAAGAAGCCGCTTCAATAAGACCACTGTCCCATAATCTTTTTGCCACTTGGTTGCCTTTTCGGACCTTCAAGTCTATTTCTTGGATGTTTACGTGTTCCAACTGCGTGTCTTTGACACGTGGGTACTCTGTCACACGTTGGAAGGTGACTTCAGAGATTACAAATAATATTGCATCTTGTCCTTTGTTTTGAACCCTTGCTGCCTCTGATTTCTATGATCAAAAACTTGCTATTTTATGATCAAAACAGCATTCCTTGTGAGTGAAAATTGATGTTTTTCACTAAAATTTTGACTGTTCTATTGTCGAAAACTGCTGCCTCAGGTGACAAATCAGTCAATTTTCATATATCTTTGAGAGGGATGGAAGGGAACTTGAAACCCCACTGTCCTATTCTCTGTTTATTAACCAAAGTTTCTGCTGTTTCTCACTGTTTTGACTGAAATATTGCTGTTTTGACTGCACATACAGCTGACAGATGTTTGAAATCAGAACTGTTTTGACAGTAAATAAATTGCCGTTATGTATGAATGAGGAACTTGTATCTTGAGTGATTAAAACCTATGTTTTTATGAACATTGAGATATATTGAAGGAGCTTGAAACCCTAGACGTTGTATGAACTGATCTCTGCCTTCAAAATCCTGATATTTACTGCTGAAATCTGCCTTCAAACCTGGTGATTTGACTGCACAGTGCCACTGTTTATTTGTTTCTAACTCCAGCTATTTCTAAAGGATAAAACCATGCCGTTCAAGGATTGAAATCTGCTTGTTGCAAGTACCAAAAACTACAGTCATCTCGAGGCTGGACTGCTGTTTTTAAGGATTTCAAACCACTATAAAGTACCTTGAAAAAGTGTCAAAAAGGATCTTGAAACCCTAGGCATATGTTGACTGATTTTATCTTGAAACTCCAGCATTCGGATGACTGAAAACTATTATTTTATTCTTGCAACCCTAGGTGTGGAGATCTTTTTGTTTTGTATCAACAAAATATTTCCCATGGAGTCTGCTGCAAATCAACCAAAACATAATAGAAAACACTCCAAACCAGCACGGCAAGGACAGGTACCTATCAAGAATGAAAAGGAAAAGGAAGAGATGTCAGGCAGTGAAGAAATCTGCCCTTTCGATGCACCAACCCACTGCTCCAAGCTCCAGTGGAGTCCTCTTTCTCAATGAACTTGGCAAGTGAAGAATGAATGAATGAACGAACAAGGGAGGCACTTTATAGCTTTTTGTAGTTTCCTTTTCAATTTTAAACTTTACTTTCCCTCTTCTATCTCCTTCTAAGGTGTCCTTGTGCTTTTTTTCTTATATTTTTGCATTGGCAGATTGATACAAGGAGGTCTAGGGGCACGCTAGGGTGACTTACTGCACTTTTGTCACGTTTTTGAGTTGACAACATGACACATAGGTGTCTAGGGATGCGCCCAAGCTCTTTGGAACACTTCCTTATTCTAATTTCACTTTAAGTTTGGCCACTTAAGTGAAAAAGTGCACTTTTATTCTATTTCTTCATTGACTTCATCACTTAATGAAAAAAGTGATCTCTTTCTTCATGGAAATTGAAAAATGCATGCACTTTATCACTCAAGTGCATTTTGCTTTGCAATATGACACAAGAACCTCTAGAAATGTGCCCAAGCTTCATGGAAACATTTTTGAGTGACTTTGGCCCTTCAACATAACTTTCTCTTCATTTGGTATGTCCCAAACTACCTACATGCCTTTTCCTGATTTGAAATTGCCTTCAAGTGTCTTTTCTTCATCACAACATGCTTTGAAAGCCCTGATGTTCACTTCCTTGTCTCTATACTTCACTGCCTTTCCTTGTATCTTAGCTGGCACATCCACCTCATATAGTGTGCTTGAAAAACCTTGTCTCTTATAGCTTGAATTGACAATAGCAACATTAACAATTACTGATAACAAAGGACTCAGAAACAACTTACAGGTGAGAAAAGACAGTTTTATACATAGAATTATCTCATAGACGAGAAACTACTGACTTGTGGCTTATAACTAACACAAATTCAAGAAATTTTGCATGGGTACAAGAAGTTAAAATACTTTATGAGAGCTTAATTATGTTTTGAAGACTTGCCACCAAGGGATTTCAGCTTCGCTGCTCTTAATTGTACCTTCTCACAGGTATATAAATAACTCTTTAACTCTTATTTCTATTATCACATTCTTATCTTCAATACTTCTTTATTGGTTCTTGTAGAAACATGGATATGCACAAGTAGCATATCCTCAAGGAACAAAAATCCAAAGCATAATTTGAATAAGTTATATTCATTCTTGCAAATTACTTCAAATTTGTACATGCAATCCAACACTTCGGTTTACAAGTGTTATCCATCTCTTGTTCACTACCAACCTTTTATTTTGAAATATTTTATGCAATGTGTTCAATTGCACAACGATAGGGTCACACAAACACACAAATAGCAAGAATTAGAGGTTCTTCAAACTATGTAATGTCCTTGTAAATGCCAGTGCATTGAAGCAAAGCAGTTCATCTACCCTCAAAAGAATATGGCAAGCTTGGCAACGAGCCTGTAGATAACTATATTGGAAACACAATATTGTTATGCTGGTTTTTGGCTGTACAGCCTTTATAGAATTTCCCCTTGCCAAGAGATCAATTAGAACAGATGTCCAACTTGACAAGTAGATCTCCAACTTGATAGGGCAGATTGTCAAAGAAGAAGTCTAATGTTGGAAGGAACTGTTGGACAAACAGAAAATTTCATTTAACGTTCCCAAATATTAACAAGAAATGACAAGCCCATCTACTTTGCACTTTGAAAATTTGTTGCACCAGAATTCTTATTTAAGCTATAATGTAGAAGATCAACATCCACATCAAAGGGCTTAGCATTGGAGAAATTAGAGCTTTTCTAATGCTATGAACTTAGCAAATGAGCTCTAAAACATAATGCATTATGGATTCTCGAACTCTCCTCATGTTAAACAAATGTAGCTGATCCATGACCTTGAAAAAGAAAGAAACAAAGAAATTAAATAAGTTCCAACAGATGACCAAAAGCTGATCAATGGTTCTTGAAAAGGGCATCAAGTTACAAAAGGAAAAGCGACAGAAACAAGAAATTTAAATCAATGATGGACATGGTTGCTCCAGTGCAATAATATTTAACAAACATGCACTTCTTCCAACACAAAGTATTGTGATAGCTTCTATTCGTTACAGCCTTGTACTCTGGGCAAGATTTCACCATCCTTACCTATGTTTGAAGCTGGAAAATAGAAACTTTGATCTATACCTCCTAGAAATGCCAAGTAGATAGAATGTTCACAACTAGATCCAGCCCGAATATGGTTTACTCTGTCAACCCTTTAGGAGAGATAGGTGTATTATAGGGAGACCTTGGATAATCAAGGCCCATGGAAATGATATTGCCAAACTATAAAGACTAGTGAACATCTTGTTGATGTGGTTTTTGACACACCAACTTACCTGTAAGTCATGAAACCTGCAAGGTGGAATGGCAAAAATTCCCCTACTTAGAAGGTGGCTAACCTCAAAAGTCTTTTGTACATTAATTGTGGGATTTACCAAAATTTCCTAGTTGGAGAGTGCTTTGGCTGATATGTTCAAGGGGGCTACAACGAATATTAGGAATCATTCATATGAAAAGAGAATCACTTAGTGAAAATAAACACTATTAGCCAGCGCAAGTCTTCAATTCATTCAAAACCATCATAGAAGATGAACAGTCAATTGCAAATTTATCATTTTTTTATTGCCTTTTGAGATTTGAAATTTATCATTAAAATCCTAAACTAACCCAAGTTAAAAAGAAAAAGAAAAAAAGAGGGGGAAAGAAAAGGGTTAGGAAAAGAAAATTGAAGCTAAACTTATCTTTTATACTTCCATACACCATTCTATTAATGGACAAAAACAACTCCAAAACCAATCTTAGCCGAATCCTTTATCAGTATCCCAACGTGAGATGATACGATCTCCAAAGGAAAAGTAGCATGCAAGATTGTTATTGAATTCTTACAAAGCACGAAGTTATGTTCATTCAACCATGCAAAACACCTCACCATCAACGAGTTATTAATAGTTTAAACACTTGTGTCCATCAACATTAGGTGAATTAAATGCATAGAAATAATGGCGAAAAGATAAATTCAAAATTCAAAAATTAAAATGTGAAAATCCACAAAGTGTCGAGCAAATTTGTATACTGTATTCATTTCAAGTTTATGGGTTTCCAGCCAAAAGGAAACAAAAGAAAAGAGAACATCTATCTATCTTTCAAAACCCAAAGGAACCAACCACCAAAGGGAACCCAAAAGAAGAACCCCTTACAACGAGCCTTGTACAAGTATTTATAGCACACTTGAGACCAAGGGAGACAAAGAGTCTTTCCCTCCAAAAGTCACAAAGGACAAAATACAAGAAAATGTAAAGAGTATTAAGTTAATATTTAAATATATCTTAGATAATGGTCAATCTTAGTTGTAGATTGCTTTTGCTTTTCAGTCTTCTTAGCTGTTAGGTTTGATCGCTTCTGTTTTGCTTTATTAGCTTCTGCTTTATACAACTTTTTGCCTTATGCAAGTTGTCCGTCTTTTATTAGTATGTCCTTCCTCTATATATAGAGCATTCGCTCTCAATGTAATTATCTAAATATCTTCAATAATATATCTTTCATAGTTTATGTAACATGGTATCAGAGCGCAGGCTCAAACCTGATTACATTTTAAATCTTTGTGCTCATCGAACGATAGTGTTTCAATCTCTATCTCTTGGCCGTGTTCTTTGTATGCCCTCTATACTCGCGTTTTTCACGCAGTATCTGGTGGCAACTCTGTGCTTCATCCAGTCGCATCTTCTTATCCCGTTGAAGGTTGCAGGAGCTGTTTCTGAGGTCCATGCATGATCGTGGAGTCTTTGCAGATCGTGTCTTGGAGAAAACTTCTGTATGATATTTGATCTTTGCTACCTCTGTTTTGATCGTTGTGGTCCAAGGCTTTCTGTTTGGAGACCGAGTTAGTCTCTTGTGGTCAACGGCTCTAGCGGGCCTTGACGTCCATGGTTATTTTTGCCTTCAGCTAGTCGCAATTTTTTAGTTCGTTTTTTCTTCTGATCGAATGGTCATGCACCAGTTCGGGGACTAGGTTGTATTCGTGTTTCTCCTGATGTCGTTTGTGATCGCGTTTTCTTTATTTCCAAAGGCGTTTTGTTTACAACTCGTGGTTGTCACGATCCCTTCACATCGCTGATTCTGGACTCTTTGTTGGTCGCATCCTATTTGTTTCGGCGTGTTCTGTATCTGCCACGATTCGCGTGGGATTTTTGGCGGCGTTTTTGAAGTCCTTGCTCGCATTTTTGTTCCTGATCACATTTTGAAATCCCGTGTTTTCATCTTTTTCTGGATCGGCATTTCTTCATCTGGTTGTTCGCGTTTGTGTTGTTCTGTGGCATCTATTTGAGATTCTATGTTTCTGCAATCCGCTTTCAATCTTTCTGGACACAATTTAAGGTTTTTCGGATAGATGTTTAAATCCCTGGTCGCCATTTGTTCTTATGGTCCCTTCTGGAGGATGCGCCCTCCTGCAGACTCCTGAAACCCTCTTTGGACGCGTCGATTTCCTTTTTGGCGGTTTTTCTTCTGTTCGTTGGCAGCAATTTCAATTCGTTTTGACCAAATGGTTTAAGCGCTTGTCTTTGGCGGGATTCTTGTTTTGAAGACTTCTCGGATTTCTTTTGATCAAGCCTTTTTAATCTCTAAGGCTTCTTTCCTAGAGGGTCGCGATAATCCTTTTTGGTAGAAATGAAGTTCATCCGGAGGTCACTATTGGCTTGTGGTTCGAGACTACCTTTTGGAAACCTCATGTTTTGCCTTTGGTTTGTTGCATGCAGCGCTTAAGACAAGCAATATTTGTACTTTCAGTGTTATCTTGAAAATCCGTGTTCGGATCTTCTGAATCTTTGCTTTCCGTACTCTCACGATCCGAGTTTTTGAAATCCTTGTTCGGATTTATCTCGAGATCTGTGCATCGGTATCTATGTTTCAGACTTTATTCCATGTTTTCGGAATCTGTGCTTCATAACCCATGCAAGGGTTCTGTTCAACATCTCTGTCGTCTATCTGCTTCGACATTCGTGCTAGCAACTTATAATCCATTTTTTCGTGCCTTGAAAAACGTGGAGTATGGCATCTTTTTGGAAAGCAGTCAGAAGTTCCACGGAAGCAAATTTTTAATCATCAGTGTTCTCTACAAGATCTCCTCAGAGGTTGGGTTCCTATTCCGTAGCCCTGTGAATGGGGTTCTGTTTTCTGTTTAAGGCGGCTTCCTTGTTCGGCAAATGTTTTTGCTTAGTCGTTGTTTCTAGAGTGTTTTCTACTTTTTTGCCGTGGTTCACAGCTTTGAGGGCTTCCTTGATTTGCGCTTACAGCGCTTAGCCCCTTCTTGTCAACAGCTAGATCTGCGGTCATCATTCATGTTCTGCCTCTTCGGATTCCTCGGGATTTGTGTTTCGACACCCGTGCTCGGGTTCTGTTCTCTGCTTATGCCTCCACCTATCTCGGAAGGCAGTTTATTTTTAGGGGGCATCTTGTTTTAGTTAGTGGATTGACAATTAAGGGGGGGGTATTAAGTTAATATTTAAATATATCTTAGATAATGGTCAATCTTAGTTGTAGATTGCTTTTGCTTTTCAGTCTTCTTAGCTGTTAGGTTTGATCGCTTTTGTTTTGCTTTATTAGCTTCTGCTTTATACAGCTTTCTGCCTTATGCAAGCTGTTCGTCTTTTATTAGTATGTCCTTCCTCTATACATAGAGCATTCGCTCTCAATGTAATTATCTGAATATCTTCAATAATATATCTTTCATAGTTTATGTAACAAAGAGTCATTTGACTACCCTTTTCACATTTTGAATATTACAACATTTTACGCAAAATATAACACATTGCATATTACATATTGTACATTGAACACTTCATTCGCCTTTGTTTGAGATTGTCTCTATTGGTACCCCTAGAATTTGCTAATTGTTGACTTTATCAACCCGAAACTAGGACCATCTAAATGTATATACTTGACATCTACCTGGATGATGTTTTTCAAAATGACCACATGAATTTGCTTGTATTCTACAACTTTCTTCTCAAAATCTTCACAAGTGACCCATATTCTCATTAACTTGGTGATTGAAGATGAATCAAAATTACCCCTACTGAGTGACTATCTTTAACATACCTTCAAATTGCATCTTGACATCCTATATAGATTTCAAATTATTTTATTCAACATACAAACATCCTATCTTGTTTGCAAAATCCTTAATTTTCTTCAATGTACACTTAGTGAGATTGTACGATGACCAAAATCTATTCTTACACCTTTGCAATATTCCTTTACTAAAATTGCAAGATTCAATCCAAATCTTATGTGCAAAATCATCTTGTCCATTCAAAATGTCTTCATTAATTAAAATATAAGAGTCAACCTTTACCAGCTCTATAAGATGGGGAAGATTTGTGTTAGCGTTTAATTTCGCACCTGTCGGTGAGAAAGAAAAACAAACAGCGTGTACAATAGGACTGTTCTTCGAATTAGGAGGGGAAGCTCCCTCAACAAGAAAATTAAAAAGACGTTTATAAAATAACCTATCTTTTTGTTTCTCAAGGCACGAGCACAAGGCAATGAAGCTCTTCTGCAAGACTACAAGATTTTCTAAAGCTTTCCAAAAGAAAATAACTAACTTTATCTTTTAAAACAATTCTGATTTCTTCAAATAAATCCAGAGCATAAAGAAATCAGAAGAACAACTTGGAGGTTTTCAAAACAAAAGAACAAATACAACTCACAATAATTGCTCATGCACAAAGTCATGAACAATTTACATAACTCTTGACAACAATATAGATCTCTGAAACCATGATTTGTATTCTCATTAATCAAAAAGCAAGAATCAATAACAGTGCTTGAACAATAAAATGCGAGCAAAAATTAGTCTCAACATTTACCATTGATAGTTTAAGTGTGTAGAATACACTTATTTATATCTAAAAAACAAAGATGCAAGGAAATAAAAGGAAGAGTTAACTAACACTCTTCACTCTAAATCCAATTGCTGCATGGGAAGCATGCAAACTTATTAGCAATTAAAACTAAAAGTATCTTGTCATGCAATTCAGTTAACTGAACTTGCATGTTATTACACATTGAGTTCCAACTCAAAGATATTTTGCATGATTTCCAAAAGCAAAATCTAAAAATAAATTTAACTTCAGTTAACAAAGACAGTTCTCAAAATAGAAGCTGCTTTGGAAATCTCTCCTGCTGCCAAAAATAATTCCCTCCTGCAAAATGTGAATAATAAGCTAAGTCTGAGAATTGAGATTTCTCTCAAATTCCTCAACTTTGACTTCATCTGGTATAATCATGGACTCAAGGTGAACCGTTCTCATTTGCAGGTCTATGGCAGCATCCTCGTAATTTTCTCAAACACTTCAAAGTCTTTCTCAGCCTTGGTGCACTTTGATGCAATATCAACCAAGAGGTACATTTCGTCTATGTGAGGATCACCACAAAACTTTACATGGATCAGCTGAATGAACTCCTCCTGCAAAATATGAACAAGGCAATTTATGCCTTCATCACTAAAATACCTGCAAGGGAGGTTTTGGACAAAATCAATGGCATATTTTTCAATGCCCAGAAGCTTTTCTTTCCACGTAGCCAACTCCATGGCTATACCCTTCGAGGTGAAACTTGTCACAAGTCTATTTCTTTGACCTTGGAATATTCATGTTGGAGCAAGGATTTAGCCTCAATGGTGACTGATGAATATTGCATGATGACTTGGAGGGGTCTTGTTCTGATGCCTTTTTGCCTTGAAAATTGCCAATCTGGGCCTCTATGTGTTCGCTGCTCAAGAAAAACAAGTTTTCTTTTTTGTTGTCCAAAATTTAATTTTTGTGAAAAAATTAAACTTTTGCCCTTTGGAAAATGAAATTTTGGAGCTGCACCCTCAAAGATTCTACAGATCTGAGCTCAAACTAGTCCAGGATGATGGAAAATGCCTTTTGCCGAGGTGGGTATGTGCCGGAAATGAGAAATTTTGGACAAATAAGCCTCAAAAATCAATTTTATCTTGGCTGTAGGTGGTGATTTTGCCTTCGAAAAATCATGACCAGCGGTGAAAATCCTTGAAAATTTGCCAAAAATGGCTTCCTGGGTTTGGACATTGCCTTGGGAACATGAAGATGGACCCTGTGAAAGAAGAGAATGAAGGAAAAGAAGAATAGAAGTGATCGAAATGCCTTCTTTACTCTTTGCTGATCCGAAAAAGCTTCAAAAAGCTTGAAAAACCCTCAACAATGGCCGCCAATGCAAGAAAGAGGCCCTCTAGTGGACAAATTTTCCTTTGAGTGCGATAGAAAGATGTAGAATGATGCAAGAATGGATAATCTTTGCCCTGTGTGTGAAGATCCCATCTTCAAAGCCTTTGAATTCGCCTCATGCAAGCTTTTATTCACCCATTAAGGGCCGTCATGTGAGAAGTGCAGCCCCAATACCATCCTCTTGCCAAGAAAATGATGAAAACTATGCCAAATACCCTCCTTATGGTGAACGCCCTCCTCCTAGGGTTTCATTCTTCTACTTTGGCCTTGCCCTGCCACTCCAACCTTGAAAAAATAATGAATGAAATGAGAAGAAGGAAGAGATGTATTTATAGGCTCATACTTTCTCTCTCCTGGCGCCAATCCTTATGCAAACAAGGCACCTTCAAAAGGAGTGCAAATGATGTGTAATAGGCACCTTTTTGCTTGAGTCAAATAGGCGTGGTAATTGGACAAAATAGGCGCCAATCTTGGATACCAAAAAGGCGTGAGAAATAGGCATTTTGAGCGCCTATTTTGGAAGGTAAAAATAGGCGTGAGTTTTCATACATTTGAGTGCTTTTGAGAGGTGAAGCAAAAGGCGTGGGAAATAGACAAAAAGAGCGCCTATTTGGAGGATGTAATAAAGCGTGGGTTTTGGGCATTTAGAGCGCTATTTTGGAGTGGTAAATAGGCGTGAGTTTTAGCCAATCTAAGCGCCTTTTTGAAGATCACAAAATGGCGTGGGTTTTGAGGTTTCTAAGCGCCTTTTTGGAAGGTTGAAAATAGGCGTGGCTTTTGGGCAAATTGAGCGCCATTTTGGAGTTTGATTTTGAGTGTCTTGGGTGGAAGTATTGTTGTGACCAAATCACACATCGCCCCATTGCAAATGGGGACCCCCTTTTTTGAGTTTCGATGCTTTGCATGAAGTTCTGACGATGCCTTAGGTTCGTTTCCTCTGCTAATCCAACAAGAAGTCTCTCCTAGAAGGTTTTTGCTTTATAACTGGAGGTCTTATATGGAACATGAACTTGCAGTGATGAAGACTCTTGATCAAATTTCCATCCAAGTAATGAATATTGAGATCAATCCTGAAGTATGTTTGAGATCCTGGAAATGACTAAGTCTGGCAGCCTGAAATCCTGAAAATCCTGAAAAATTGACTAAGTCTGAAATCTGGTGAATCCTCCAAATTCTATATTTTGCATGTTAAATCCGGTCGATTCGAGACCTATCTCAAACATCCTGAAAGGTATATTTGAAAAATATTTAAAGTATTACTTAAATATATTTTTCAATATACCTTTACCTCACGAACCCTGAAAAACGCCTAACTACTCTAGAGGATTCAAAAAGTTGATCCAGTGCGACGACATATTAAGGTGGCGCGGAATCTTGGCGCAAAATCGTGATAAATTGCGCCAAATTCTAGAGGAAATCGAACACCTCAAGTGATGCGCCAATTCTAGATGATTTCGAATGCATTAACCAACCCGCCACATGTGAAAGCGAAATTTCTAGAGGATTTTGAAGGTGTGAACCAATGTGCCAAAGGTAGTAAAGATGATGATTCCAACTTCACCATCTAATCAGCCAATCAAGAAGAATTCACCTCCTTGACCAAATGCGCCACTCACATAATGAGGCTAAATTTCAGTTTCAAGGCAAATTTCAAAGCGAACAACCAAATCTTGATCAAGTTTAAACACCTTTGTAAGAGGATTTCAAATCTTCAACTAATGCAAAATTTCAGAGGATTTCAAGACTTCAACTAATGCGATTTTTAGAAGATTTCCACACCTTGAAGTAATGCGCTACATTGATGCGAATTTTAGAGGATCCTAATTCCTCAAACCAATCCGCTATCACTAGAGGAAATCAATCCCTTGAAGTGATGCGCCCAAACTAAAGCATCATAAGGAAGATTTTAAAGCATTCATCCAAAGCGCCCAATATAAGGAGAAGCATAGGGTTTTTAAAGAAGATTTTAAACACTTAATCCAAAGCGCCTAAGTCAAGTGGATCAATGCGAATTTTAGAGGAAATCAATATGCCTATCTAATGCGACCTAAGGAGAAGGAGGGATGTTGGTCGGGATTTTGTTACACATTAAGGTTTTTTTGAGGATCTCCAATCCTTCAACCAATGCAACATTATGGAGATAAATTCTAGAGAACTCAAGTTGTTGGTCTAAAGCGCTTGGAAGGAGGTTCGTCATAAAGTCTAAATCAATTTCCAGAGGATTCTAATATGATGATCCAATGCGCCAAAACCTAGTAAGAAAGACCTTTTTGCGCTTGATAGGAGGTAGATAATGGAGAGAGGTTTCGAGGCAAGTATTCAGAGGATTTCAAATTCTTATCCAATGCGAATTTCTAGAAGATCCTTTATACCCTATCTAGTGCACCACTTCAAGGATCCTTTGTCTTTCAACCAATATGCTCAAAGAAGAAGAAAACAAAGGTGTCAACTAGAGCGCTCAACCTAGGAGTTGTCAAAAACTTGATCCATTTTGCAAAAGTATTCAGAGGATTTCAAATTGCTTCACCAATGCGCCAAAGGTGGAAGGAAGTAAGATATTTCAAAAAACACCAACTTGAAGAGGATTTTAGCACCTTGAAGTGATGCGCCACTCTCTTGCAAATGAAAACAAGTAGATCAATGCGAATTTTAGAAGAATCCAAACACTTAATCCAGTGCGACTCACAAGGAAGATCTAGAAGATGTCATCCAATGCGAAGATTTAGAGGAAATTATATTCTTGATCTAATACGCCAACAAAAGAGTTGTATCAAAGCAAGATAACAAGAGGAATTTGATTCCCCTAACCGGCGCAACAAGGTGAGATTTATGAGAATTTTGCAAGTTCCTAGAAGATTTCAAGTGGGTCAACCAATGCGCCGTTCTTGAAGAGGAGTTTGTGAAAAAGGCTACATCATACGAAGCTAGATCTAGAGGAAACCCAAGTGTTAAACCAATGCGCTAAGGGAGATGCTAGAAGAAATAAAATCTAAAGCGCCAAGAGGTAAAGATCTAGAGGATTTCAAAGTGCCATCTAATCCGCCACATTTAGGGGAAATTGAATTGCTGAACCAAAGCGCCCAAGGTAGAAAAGGCAAAATTCAGGAGAAATCAAATGTTTCAACCACCGCACTAAGGTGGAAGGGCAAGTTTTGAGTGTTGAAGTGCAAAATTTTATGAAATTTCCAAAGGAAACTAAAACCTTGAACCAACGCGCCACTACGAGGATGGTTCAAAAATGCTAAGTTTTTAGAAGATTTTAAAACCCTCAACCAAAGCGACCAAGTTAGAAGTGATTCAAGACTAATTTGCAAGAATATAATATACATTTTCAGGAAGATCTTGAAGTCCCCATCCAATGCACCTAGGAGGAGAAGAGTTCAGGTTTGTAAGAAAAGATCAAGAAGAAATCAAACCTCTCATCTACTGCGCCACATGTGGGAAGGCTTTGTTACACTTTGAAGGAGATTTCAAAAATCTTATCTAATGCGCTTGAGGAAGGAAAGGGTTCAATACAAATTTCAAAGACTTTTCCAAGGAGGATCCAAAATCCTTAACCAATGCGCCTAGATAGGGAGGTCTTTATTGATCGTTTGAGATGAAATTCTAACCGGAAGATGAAATTGCTAACTAATGCGCTCTCCTCAAAGATTAGAAATAGTGATTTAGAGTGAAATTTTATGCAAAGATCTAATTTGGCATCTAATGCGCTTGGCTTGAAAATGCATGAAGTGATTCTTATATGTTATAAATCAAGTATTATCAAGTATTATCAAGGAATTGATGTTGTTTCTTTGTTTGTTTGCAAGAGCTAGGAAAGCATCCTAGGAGCTGAAGAGATATCTCTAAGTGAGGGATGAAGCTAAGGAAAGGAGCTAAGGGCTGGAATTACCTTCATGCTAGGAGTGAAGTCAAGTAGTTGTTCTAAGAAGAAGTTCAAGGATACTCTATCTACATCACTTCAAGTATCAACTACTTCATCTTCATCAATCAAGACTTCCAAAGGCGTCCACTTTACTTCAAGGAAACCTCATATTATTAAGCTTCAAGTCTCCTTGGGAAGTTAGCTGCTCTATCATAAGGAAGGTGTTATCATCAAGTTGGAGCATTTCATATATTCTACTTCATTCAGAATCATCTTCCAGGAAGCATCATTCTAAGAGATCTACATCACTTCAAGAGGTAGCTGCTCCAAGACGTCACAGCAAGATATATCTCAAGTCCTCTACATCAATGATATCATGTTAGATCACATCAAGTTCAAGTATACTTCATCAATGGCATCATCAAGCAATGCACTTCATCCATCCAAGTTTCAAGACTTTACAACTTCAAGTCCAAGAGAGTCTCCTACTCTTACATGAAGGAAGCATCATCATCATCATATCTCTACTCTACTCTCTTCAAGAGGATGCATCCAAAGAAGATCATCATGAATCCTACAAGAAGAAAGAATCATGAAGTTAAATCAAATGGAGTAACATCTATCAACATCCAGTTTACAAGAAGATATACAAGGCAAGATCTACAAGATGTATTCCTAAACATACAAGTTCAAGCAATCACATTGAATACGTCACATAAAGATGATACAATTTTCAAAGTATGCTGAGTTGGCATCTATGTGGCGAGTACACATCATTCAATTTTGACTAGCCGCATTATTTAATGCATTAAGAGTATCATTTAATAAAAGAAGTCAAAGGGATTCCTATGTGGAGGAATATTTTAAATACTTTCGCCTTACCTTATCACATTGAAAAACGTGCCTTCATTGCCTCTCTCTTTTTTGCTAAAAATAGCAAGTTGTTGTAACTACCTCTGAGGTGGCACGATCTAGACCCTTGGCTATTGAATTAATCTTAGCCCTTCATTGTATTCTGGACACTATATAAAGGCCTTGTTGCCTCATTTGTAATTCAGTAGATCATTAGTAGTAGTAGAGAGTAGATTTTAGGAGTAGAATAGAAGAGACTCTCGAAATTGTCTGAGAGAACTTGAAATTGTTGTAAATATTTTCAAGATTAATGCAAAGAACATTGGAGTTCACTTGGTGTTTAAGTGTTATCTTGTGAAATAACATGGTTTTCTGGTATCTTGATGGAATGGAGAGGTGTTTCAAATAGATTAGAAGTAGATTAGAAGCTCTTTGTTGTAATGCATGCTGTACTGAATATTTGATCAACTCCAAGCTCATGCTTTTAACATTCATCGCCGGTGAAGTGTTGTGTAAAGCTAGTCTGAGCCTTATAATTTGCATAAGTTCGATTGTAAATGCTTGTTTGAGCTGCGCTGTTTAATGGGTGCTCATATGAACCTTCATGATTTGAAAACCTTTCGCGTGACCTTAGGAGATTGCACCAGCTTCATGTAGTTGTAGGCACCCTTGGCGAAGTGAAGTTAGGTTAATCAGGGAGTTTGTCTATTCAATCGTCATCATTGCTTCATTGACCTTAGATTAGTTTTCTAAACCCTTACCTTTTTTTATTTCTTTATGATTGAGACCTTGTATATACATCATCCACACTGAAAGGAGGAACAAGCTAATCAAAGGAGAAGAGTCTGCGTAAGTCCCTTTGTGTTTAACAACATAATCATACTTAGTCACTAAGCTATCTCTTACAAACTCATAAGAAAGGAACCTTGGAGTCATCTTGTTTGATCACTTCATTCAGCATTCGAGAGGCTTTGCTCAAGAGGGAGTCAGATACTTTGTATTTCACTCTAATTGTTGACTTGTCAAAAAACAATCATCAACAAGTATATTTCAAAATATATTTATACTTTAAATATTTTGAAATATACTTCCAGGATGTTTGAGATAGGTCCCGAATCCATGGAATTTAACATGTAGATTCTAGATTTTTGAGGATCCACCAGATTTCAAACTTAGACAGATTTCAGGATCTCAGAACATCAGGTTTCAAGACACCAGACTTAGCCAATTTCAGGGCTCATATTTATGATTCTTGACCTTGGAAAACTTTGAACTTTGCTTTGGCCATTTTGATGGAGGTTGCCTGGATCACTGCCGTTTGCCTCTGCCTCTAGAGCTTATTTTTGCCGTAACTTCTTCATCTGATGACGGAATGTCTTGAAGTTTGGAAACCAAGCTCACATGATCTGAAACTATCATCCAAGCCTCTCTTCCATGAATTATACTCCAAGATGGAGCACATTTAGCCAAGAACACTCAAAAATGCCTTAGAAAAATTTTCAAAATTGAATTTTGATTTGCCAGATGTATTTGCATTGCTTCCCTTGGTTCCTTTATGTCATTTTGGCCTTCAATTCATCACTTTGACCACCTCTTTTAGATGTTCTTTCACTGCTCCAGGCCTGATTGGCTTGTTAGAATCTCCCTCCATTTGAGCCTTGGATCGCCATCTTTTGATATGTCTTGTACCTGCAGGGTTAGCGCAGTAATGACAAGGCTACATGGTGCTTGGGAGGTGTGTTTGGGCACATATATGAAAAATTTCGTATGGGTACAACAATTTGCATTGATATCGCTCATTTCTTGATCAATCTTTTCTTCCATTATCTTCATGGCATCTTCCCTGATTGCAAACTTATTGCGTTCACCTATCATTTTCTCAATTGTTTTATGCCCGAGTGTTAGTAACTCATTACTCTAGGTCCTAGTAATTGTAACAATGCTTTTCACTTCATTGACCGGCGATATCCCCGAATATATACCTGTTGTTGTAGAAGGGGTTGAAGATGTAACCACAGGATCAACAGTTCCCACCATATTCTCAATATAAGAAGTCAAATACGCAACCTTATCTCTTAGCTCCTGCTTTGTCACCTTATCTTTTTCCATTTTTTGTATCATCCATTCCGCTGAAGATTTAGCAATTTATTTCCCGTGTTTCCGAGAAGGCTTCCCCAATGAAACTATAGTGACTAAAAGTCTAACAGTTTGTAATGTCCCCCATCTAGCCCATTGGATCAGTGGACAGGGATTAACCCGTAGGCTAATGGAGATGTTTAGGGGGTCATTTCAAGGGACTTACTATTTATAGCCAGTCAAGTGTCGAGCACTTGCCATTTTTAGCAGGGTAGTTGTGGAGGTCCTTTGCACATAATTCATGGTCTCAATGTAACTAGAGCTCAAATCAATATAATATAAGTCAAATTAAATATTTAACTTATATTATTTTATAAGACCTCAAAGTGACTTTAAGTTATAAAGTTAAGTTATTTTATAAAGTGATGTTATAACTTAAAGTTGGATTCCTAGGGATGGGCGCCCCTCATGGAGTGATTAGGGGTTGAGTGGTAATTTAAAATAATAAAAAATAAATCCCTCTTGGGCATTGGGGAAGAGAGCAACAAAAGGACCAAAAAGTGACTTAATTTGTTCATGCAAAGATTATTGATTTTGCTCTCTTTGTGAGATTATTGTGCTTTGGCTTTTGGAGCTTGGCTCTAGGGTTTCAGTCGGTTGTGTTGGGACGAAAAGCTCGGCATTGGTCCCTTTCCTCGTGCATGAAGGATCGTATCCAGAGAGGATTGAGGAGGCTTCATCCAGAGGTCTCATTTGTGCATTCACCGAAGATAGCTTGATGAGGATTTGATGAGAAGATGATCATATTTGACAAAGATTACATGAGCAGCTGAGGATAATCAGAATAACAGCAGATTCGAGTGATTTTAGCATTGTTTTGTGGCTGCCTTTCATTGTTACTGCAGGTCGTACCTCTGCAAGGACAGGCCGTACATATTGCTGAGTGTGTTGGGAGGTCGTGGGGCTGCATTTGAGGTTCTTTCCAATACCATGCAGGTCGCCCAGCATCAGCAGATTATATCAGTCCTAAATCGAGGGTCTTGAAGAAGATTTTAGTGATTTTTGGTGCAGCCATATCATATCAGGGAGGCCATACATCTGCAGATTGGACGTGGGGTTTCAAGGAGTGGAATCCATCGATTTTATGGCTTCTATTCATCCTATCTTGGGCGCCTAAAGACTGCAGATCTTTCCTTTGTAATTGCATTGCAATATCTTTTCATTTCTTGGAGTGGTGAGCATATTTCTGTGGGCTTTGTTGCTGGTCCTGCTACAGCATCCGGACAGAGTTGTAAATCTTGATCTAGATATGTTACCATAATTCATATCTTGGCTAAATACAATCTGGGTCATTGTTATTTTGTTGATATCTCTTTTAGTTTTTCTAGGTTTTCAGTATATTGTTCATTTTATATGTATTTCATGCAAAAAACGCACATGCAAGAAAACCCCATAAAACCCTAAACAGCAAAACAGCAAAAACACAAAAAATACACGAAACAAAACATATACCAGGGGTGTATGTTACACGGTTGCAATTGTGTTTCCAAAACATCTTTCATAGGGGTTACAATCTGGGCTTACCAAACTCCTTGTGCACCTGTGGTAATTGCAAACCTCACCCTGGCTTTCTTAGGAGGGTGTGGCTTGGTAATTATAGATGGTAATTATTGCCTCTTCCTATTGCTGCAAAGATTGAGAAGAATTGGGTTGCAAGTTCACTAAAGGAGGAGGGGGTGAGGGAACATTAGGTAGAGGAGCCTAAGGTGCAGAGACTTGGTGTGAAGGAGACTTGGGTGCAGAGGTAGATGTTATTTGTAAATCATCTTGGATGTAGTTAAGCACTTTGAGCTCTTCAATTGGCAACAAATGTTTGATTATCATTCTATTCAACCAATCTTCCGTCCTTTTCAAAATCTTTCAGGTCCTTTGCTCTAAATTACTGATGTCCTTCTGGCTCCAATCAATTCTAGCCAAAGGTTTAGAAGCAATTTGCTTTGTCTCATATGTTGGGTCCAAGGCATTCTCATCATCTTTAATTATATTTGGCACAACTACTATATAGTAGGCTTTTAACTAGAGGGTGTTGAGCCTTGTATACTCTCTTCTCCTGACTTCATATTCATCATCACAATTTGCCCAGAAGTCTTCTAATCTACCTTTGTGCTTACAAATATGCTTCAATCCCTCAATAGTAGTCTTAGGATTAAAACAAGGCCTAGCTTCATTTAATTTCAAGTTCCATTGAGCCATCCCTATATCTGCAATCTTGGAAGCTTGGATTGTTATACATTGATGTTGGTTTATCACAATGGGATATTGAGGTCCCTTTACTTTCTTCTCAAAACATAATTTATGTACTTCTGCAAGTTGTTTGCACATCTCTAATAATACCAATTTACCACTGACATACCTAGGCAACTTATATGGAGCCTTGCTAAAAGCCGCAACTATAATGTAGGAAAAGGTCGAGAAATGAATATACCAGCAACCATATTTATCAATCTCAGTTCTTGCCTCAAGTGATATTCTTTGTCCAAAATCACCTTCTAGCAACCTAATTATATAAAATACAAATGCATCATTTACTCTAACAAAATTTTGAGCAGCCACTTTCATCTCTAATTGAGGGTATATTCATATACTTTTTGATGCCCAGCTCTCATGACTCCTTCCATCTGTGGCCTTGAGAATTATTGTCTTCTTGTGAGGGCATACACTAGATATGAGATCATATAAAATCTCTTATTCAACCACTTTAGTCAATTGGTCATGAAGGGTGTCACTTATCAATGTTGTCCAATCGATATATTCTTTACCAACTAGTATTTTCACAATGTATCTATACATCCAAGTTTGTAATTCCCTAGCATTCTCCTAACAAGTGACTCTACGCAATAGGGTTATGCAATCATTTATCACTTCAATAAAATCACTTCTAAACAACTTTTTGGGTAGTCTTGAGAGTGTAGCCTTAGGCTTTCGAAGCCAATCCTTGTTAATCTTCTCAAGACATTTGTCCAAATTACCATCATAATATGCTTTGGCTGAATCCACGGTAAGATTTACGTGAACATTCTTGCTTGGTATATCAAAAATCTCCTCAATGTACTATAGTTGTATGAGTGACACTGCATTACCCTCAGGGGTTCTAATTTCTCTTTGATCAGGGTTGTAATGTCGTGCACAAGCCAAAACCAAATCCACAGATTGCAAAGTGATTGGAAAACTTGCAGCTTGCACCAATCCACTGGCCCTCAAGTTCTTAGTCTTATTGGACATTTGTACCTTGTCCTAGGCCATCCTAGTGTGAGATTCATCTAGGCCTACATGTCCTAGATCTATATCTGTAATGTTTGCCCAATCAAACACGATCTTAGATGTCGGAACGACCCCCTTGTATTCATACTTCATTTTGGCATGTGAGGTCATATCCATTTGAATGACCCTAGAAATGTTTAACTTAAGTTAATTAGTGATTTCACATTTTTTTACCAATCTTTAAATTTTGATCAATTAATCCAAAATGTGTTTGATTAATGTCTAAATATATCACTTTCAACATTTAGCATGCTTAAATTGACCAAATTTCCAAAACGCAAGAGTTATAATCTTCAAAATGAGTGTTTTGGAATTTTGCTATAGTTCGGATTCCGGGCCCGAATTGCACATTGCAATCCGGATTTCAGTCCCATTAAATAATTTGCAATTAGTTGTAATTTACAAGGTGAAAGTGAAATGCAAACGTTCATTGGAGTTCAGTCACAGTTTGCAGTTAGCAAGAAGTTGCAAGTTGCAAAAAGATTTGGGGATCTGAACTACAACCGAACTTCGGATTCCGATTGCAATTTGCAAGAAATTGCAAATTGCAAACAAGTTGCGAGTGTTGGTTGGGGTTCGGTGCCAATTTGCATTGTGCATGCTTTCACAAACTGCAAAAAAATTTGGGTTTACTATGTCGCGTTTCAAAGTTGGCACGCAATTTACATGCAATTGGTGCAAATTGCAAATTGCAAAAGGGGTGTGAAATCCGAACGGAGTTCGGAGTTTGATTGCATCTTGCAAACAATGGAAAATTGCAAATGAAATTGGAAATCCAAAAAGTTGCAAAGTGGAAGAGGTTTCCAAATAAGGCCCTAAATGCAGATTTAACTAAGTTTTAATGATGCACTAAGTCCGCCATTACAACACCAAGGTAAATTAAACGTAGGGTTTTGATTGGAAATATTAAAATCGATCTTAAGTTTTTGACATCAAAGGACTTAAAACACTGAAAACACTATACTCCCTAAACGCCGTGAAGCAAGGGCACAGAAGAAATATGGCATTTAAGAAACAGAGCACGGAGGCCGAAAAGAATGAAACCAAAACCACATTATGGAAAATTCAAACAAATTCTCCACGAAAACTAGGAAAATAATAATAATCAATTCAATGGAGGAATGTAATCATAATCAAATCACAGGTATGCATTCAAATCAAAATCGGCAACATAAACGTGGAATCTTAATCATTAAACAGCTCAAATAATGAAAACCAGAGGAAAAGATAAAAACCTAGAATTTGACCAAATCCGCCTTCAAATAGCTAAGTGAAATCGGGTTGCAGTTACGAGAGGAAGCCAAAGGGTTGCATGAGCTAGAGCGCCAAGATCTTGTGAGAAAATGTGAAAAGACATAGGATTCAAAGTGCTTCGGGGTCTTATTTCAGCTCGCACGAGCACCATTAATCATACCTACCAAGTTTGGAGCTTCGCAGTGGTTTGCAACTCAAACCTCTCCGGACTTCGAAAGTTCGAAGATGGCATGAAATATAACCACTCCAAGTTTCGGAGATTCCAAGCAGTTTGTAGTTGCATGAGAGAGGCGAATCAAAGGAACTTGCAAATTAGACCATAGAACTTTAGACTTAGGATATAATTAAAATAAACCTAAACCAAAATGGACCCTTTACAACATGCAATTTAAACCTTTAATCATGCAATTTGAAAGTAACAAAAATAAAAGCAAAATTGAAACATCAATTAGACTAGCCGTAAATGCAATTTTCAGAATTCAATACAAAGATCCCCAAAATTTTGAGGCCATGTTGTAAGGGTTACAACTCATCTCTTCTATAAAAATGTAGATGCAAATATCCTTTTACAAAACCCCTCTTCTCTCCAACTAGGAGGCCTTAATGCTTTCACATCACATCTATTATCTCATATTACACCTAGATTAGAAGCCCTTCAAAAGGAAGCTGACTCTCCCGAACTTCAAAAGTAAATGACTTCTCCTTGTAATGCTTTTGTTGGATATGATTTAATATAAGATGCCTATGACTTCTAAACAACAAAAGCATATCATGCTCTGCAGAAATCTAAATCATTGCATCAGTTTATGACAAATGAAATCTATATTGACAGAAAAGGTTACATAGTTTTTAGATAGTAAAGCGAAAGTAGCACTTAAAAAAAGTGATGTCAATTGTTTTTTGGATGTAAAGTAACCCTTTAAATTCAAAAGATGCTAAAGATACCTGTTATGTAACCAGGGTCAAGCTCTGTAATAGCAGATAGGCCAGTGTCTGGTCGTGACTTGCATTCTGGATTGTCTGTTTGATTGTATGGATCAAGCATCATGCACTTTAGCCAACAATTTACAACAGAAATTACCTATTAAAATAGAGAAGTTGATAGTGTTAGCATTCCTTCATTATTCCTCAAAATCCACAGCTTTACCACAAATGACAGTGGATTCAAAAAGAAAAAGTTTATTTTAGCGACAAAATTTTGTTTTTGATTATTATTTTAGCGACAATTATTGTTGCCACAAAGAAATATGGAAATTTTATAATTACTGAATCAACTAATACCCCTCACACATTACCCCAAAATGACCATACGTGATTTGGAAAATCAGATGCATTGGGGATGAAGAGAGGAGTCAAAATGCTTGGTGATGTAGCTAGAAAATATGTGGATAAATGGAATGCGACCAGAATATTTAATACATTTGTAGAAGAAAAGAAACTATCTACCAGAACTTACTACAGCCATCCTGATATCTTGTGAGAACACAATAGAATATGAGAATGGCAATGTCTTCATGAATCACTGTAATTACTAATAATAATGTGCATGATACCCAGAATGAAGTCCTGGCTGCACATAGGAAAACATTGTGGTGGAGAACTTGATAATGACAATTCAACTCATACATAGCAAATGGCTAGAATAAGTTTAAAGGTTGGCCATGGCAGTCCATAAAGATCTTCCATACCTTTCCAACTACGATAGTTCAAAATTAAATTATGTATACCATACCACATAAATGATGACAACTCATAGAATAACAAAACTGAATCTACAGTGCATGTACTTCAAGTAACACTGAAATTTGGGTACTGAAGAAGTGTAGGATCTAAATTTGAGCCCCTAGTCGCACAAAAACAAATTAAAAAGAAACTAGCTCATATAAAAAGTGAAGTCTTATTCATCTCTAATCAACCACATAAAGAATGCCAGCTGTCAGATGCACAATAAGTCAATGTTCAAATGCAAGGATAAGCCTAAAGTTCACCATGACAATATCAAACAGGAGGAAGATATACAGTGAGCTGGATGGCATTATATCTGAAAGAATTGAATACTCATTTTCCAGTCCCTAGATCTACTGGTTCCTATCAGGCTCATCTATTGTACAGCTCATACACTGATCTAATTTTATACTTCTCACATGGTAGCATTACTCACGAAAATTCTCAATTAATCGCAAGTAATTACAACCTACTGCACTTTCCGTGCCATTTCCAGAGTTTTTCAAAAAGTAGTGCTGAAGACTTCTTCTATATACCTATCTCTTTTGGGGACTTATTTTTACACTTAAACTAAATTGTTAATTCGGGTTCGGATATGGCAGTTCGCCAAAAAAAATTTAACCCTGGTTTAGTGCAGCTGTACAAAATTTATCTAATTTTAAAAATATTAAAAAAGCCATAATTTGCAAAAACTATACAAAATTAAATGCAGAACACAAATCAAACTTGTAGCCCTAGCAATGTCTAGCAATGGAGTTTTGGGTCAGTAAGGAATGAGAAGTGGTACTGTTTGCTTTTGTTTTGTGTTCTCAGTGCAATTACTTTTAGGGTTAGCTCAAGTTTTCTAATTTCTACCTTTTCATTTTATGTTGTTTTCTTTTTTGTTGGGCATGGAGTAACTGTGTATAGCCTGGGACTGTGAGTCCTGCCCAAGCAGACCCGGGATGTACCTGGGAAAGACCCACTGACTCAGGACATATTTGTGCACCAAAAGTGTATCCGTACTGGAACTCATGCTTGGTACAAAGCCTGTACAGGTATGCCCTAGGTACATGAAAAATCTGGCCACGATCCACACCCAATATAGGTTTGCCCTAGGTACATGAGTAACCCAGTAACATAGCACTTAAAGGCCAAAATACAAAACACTCATAGGGTGAAAAGTTTAAGTTTTGGGTTAGAACTAGAGTTATGCCATTTTAATCTTTTTGTTTTATTTTGAATAGATTTATTTTGAAAGGATAAGTTTTAAAGCCTAACGAAGGTTTAGGTAAAAAACTCAAGTCTGCCCCTAAAATAGTAGCCTATGGTCCATGACAGCATGACCTCCAAATATAAGGGTAGCCCTTTGCTTTTTACATAAACCTTCTTATATAAGTAAAATTATTTTTTTTGAAACCCATACAATTTTTAATGTATTATGTTAAGTTTTATCTGTATGCACTATATTTGACTTGTAACAAAATCAGTTCTTTTCATCTAATTTTATGAATATTACAACATTTTTTTGCCTGCCAAGTTTTCCCTTTTTAAACCTAGGTAATCGAATACTTTTACCGCATTGTGTCAATGTTGTGTAAATGGAATACTATCATGCTTCTCACCAACCAATCCTTATTCTATTTTGTAACATTCTACTAATTCTAGAATGTGATTACAAGCAGGAAAAAAGACAAGAAGGAAAGAAATTCCCTCATTTAGTGGGGATGTAACCTTTAGGTAGATACATCATTACAAGGGCAGCGTCGAAATTGAGGCTCTACAAATATATTCAGATGAAATCCACTTGCTATTCAGATCTTCAAAAACCTACATTTACAGACATATGTACTATGTTTCTACTCCCTCTAGAGGTCCTTTAGCTGTGAATGCTAGCAGAGATTCCTTTGTTTATGCACAATATGCCTTTATGCCTTTAAGGATTCCGAAAAGACTAGTAGCCTGAGCCATTCTCATGATAACATTCTCTACAATTTTGTGATAATTGGTGATCCTTCTGATGTTGAGGATCTCCTTCTCTTTGTGGCCCTTTTTGTACTTATCTCTCTACTTGTAAAATTTCTTCTTTTCTATGTAAGTCTTTTTTATTGTATCCTATTTGTTTTATTCACCGTTTTATACAAGTGTTGCTTTTGCACTTATTTTCTTCCTATTACATTGCTTCATAACTTGAGCCATTTGACCTATTTTTTCATGTGTGGATGTTAATACAATTTATTTTTCTTCTTTATATTGGGAAGCGCACATTGGATGGAGTGCTTACTAACTACAAAGGCTGATCTTGCAAGAGATTGCAAGGGACGGTCAGCAATTTAATTTGATTTTTAAAAGTAATGTTCAATTGCTGCAAGACATTTGCAAAAACTATTTCTCAAAGAAATTTCTGTAAATGATTTATGCATTGCATGGAAAAATGGAAGAAGATGTGAATTGCTTTGCTATTTAGATTATTCTTGCTTATAATGGTTGATGAATGGCAAATTGATTTTAGCCTCCTAAATGTATTGTTTATGTCTCCATGAAGATTATCCTTTGTGTCTACAAAATTAAAGTTGAAACAAGGTTGAGTTTGGCAATATCTTTAAGAAATGGCAGGATGTCAGGAAGCAACTCAGTGACAGACAGAGGAAAACCATGCACAAGGTCTGTTTGAGAAGCTCCTTGCTTCAGAAAACAATCTTGTCTCCTATTTAACTTAATCTTACAGGGTGGCAAAGGAGCTTTTTTGAAGCAAAAACACAGAATAATTTGGCTGAACAAATTACTTCCACATAACCATGACGGTTGGCAGGAACTGACCAAAACAGTAATCTTGTCACTCCACAGGTAGTTATCATCTGTCCAAGTTCGTGTCACCACCCCTCTTTACTCATGTCAGCATTCTCATGCTCATGGAATAATGGGATTTTGCATAACCCTGATGACATCAGATTTGGAACTAAGGAGAATACTAATAGAGAGCAGGTTCAGGAGGATCTTTAAGTACCCTTGGCTTGACCTCAAGGCTCAAACCAGATGCTAATGGACCCAGTATCTGAGGAGGAAATTAAAAATCTAATTTTCACAATAAAGAAGGAAAAGGCCCTTGGGTCTGATGGTTTACCAGAACAAATTCAAAAACCTAGAGCTGTGGATGAAATAAGAAAATGTAGAAATAGATCTATGCTTAAAAGTTAAAGAGATGAATTCTAATTTTCTATCCCTCATTCATAAAAGGAAAGAAACACTTTTCTTTGATTTCCTCCCAAAGATTACATCAGATGAGTAGGGAGGATTTCTCAAAGAAAAACATATTCAAGATGAAATCATCATATAGCTCATATGGCTTTTCACTCCCTAGGAACAGGAAAATAAGGGGTCATGCTTGTTAAGCTGGCCATGAATAAGGCCTATCAATACAGCCTGGCAGATTTCATTTAAGATAACATGCCTTTCATCCTTATACCTAAATCTAAACAATGGCTAGTCTTCTTTAGTAGATTTTTGGACCTTCATAAGGAAATTTTGATCATGCTGGTGTTGATCTACCCTGATATCTCTATCACCACCTAACATCAAAGCAGATAGCAAAACCTGGAAGGCAAAGAATGGAACATACCATGTGCAGACAAAGTCAATCATCCAACCTCCTGCTCTCCTACTACCAGTAAGAAAATAAAAGGGAAAGAGGGGAAGAGGAAGAGAATTAAGCTCTCACACAAGAAAGGGAAAGCCAGCTGGCCTTCAAACAAATCACTACAGCAATCCTTGCATAAAGATTTAGATATTCCCCATATAGAACAATGGTTATGAGTTAGGGGTTGAGGGGATACCAGGGTAAAGTTTTTAATTAATAAATTTTCTTGGGATGTTATGTGGAAGGGAGAAGAAAGGCACAAGAGTTTAGGCCCTTTGATCTCATTGAGATCCACTCCTAGATCAGCAAAATGATCAGCCATCTTATTACTGTTCTTCTTAACACGACATAAGGACAAGAAAAAAAGTTCTCTCCCAGAAGCTTGCATTCATTGAAAGATTTTTGTAGTTGTCAATGATGCATTTACCCTTTGTAACAAAATTTATTATTATTTTTTGTAGTTCCCTTTCACCTCAATGCTCAGCCAACCTTGCTCTTTTGCCATTGGGATACATCTCCACAAAGCTTTGGCCTTTACAAAGTTAATCACTGTGCATCCCAACGCTTAACAGATTATTAGGATTTCTTCACCTTTGTGATCTCAAAAATGCCACTTGATCAAGTTACGCCACATTTACCTTTCAAGGACCCGTCTAAGTAGGATTTCAAAGTGCCTACTGGGAGAGCAGACCAACTAGTTCTACCCTCTTTTCTTCTACTTCTTCCTAACCTTTTATCAAGGAAAGGTTATTTGCATTTTAATATATGTTATTATGTTTATGTTGATGTTCATGAAGCAAAGTCATGCAACTTGGACTCACGAAGATCTCCACAATTGAAAAGAATCTATAAACTTGGCACTTTGGCAAAGAGTTGGCTCTACTCATTTTACCCAAGAATGGAGGCAAACTCAATAATACTCTTCACTTGGCCAATCAGGAAAAGTATTTTGATGATGGTCCCAATACAACAAGTCATCATCTAAAAATTTATGTTTCATACAAATACAAATAGCCAAAAAACATGTTGAAGCAGTGGATCTATTATATAAGCCCTTGTACACTAATAGTCATACATATAGCAATGTACGCAAGATAACAACATGGGTACATGTAATAAATATGGAGAATTAACAATCCAATATTTAAACACCTAGATTAACATCATTTTTCTTTGTTCAATCCATGTCAATATGAGCCATCGTCTAATGGTAATGAAGAGTAATGCCAAGAGGATTGAGATGGGTTCATGCCCCACTAGGTATTGTTCATGTTAAAACAATCTTTCTAATGCAGGCCAAAACCTGGATATTGCTAGGTGCAAGTCCTAAGCAAACTTCAACATAGACAAAAGTGCCCTAAGCTTGATAATGCATTCCCTATTGGTTTTGAATTTTTACCAATTTACCCAGCAAAAACTTCCAATATACTTCTTGGTTGAACTGGAAAATTATCCTAAACCTGATTGGGCACTCCCTACTGGGTGTTAAATGTTTATTAGCTTGTCCAGCAAAAAGTTGTGAATGTTATAAACTTATAATGATTAAGGCCAAACATAAGTCCCAACGCAATTTTCACATTGTCTTCTTAGCCAAACAATGTTCTAAGCTTGATATTGCACTCCCTAGTAGCTTGAAATCATTATCGACTTACCCCAACATATATTTGCCATACATTGCCAAACATTATCCTAAGCTTGTTGGAGCACTCTCTACTTAGGGTAAAATGTTTATTAACTTGCTCATCCAATAGAATGCAAGTGAAAATGTTTTGATAAGAACTAGCCTTTGTAAGGAAGCAAAATTGTGCAAATTTGCAACCCCTTTTAGTGGTTGAGACAACTCTTATCATTCATGATTACATTGTTGAGTTTTTAGCTCAGTTCAGAACTTCTGCACGAGTTTAGTGTGAACGTGCAAGTAGTTCGAGTTATTTCTATTTTGTAATTCACTTTAGTAATTAAAGTGAAAGTCTTTTATTTAGTTAATTAAGTCTAATAAAGTGTGGATAAGCACTAATGACTTAGACATATCTTTCAAGTCATCTCCGGTGTGGATAAGTTTGCTTTCTTTTCAAGAGATAAGAATGTTTTATTGAAAGATTAGATTTTTAGCTAAATAGTATAAAGATATGTGCAAGATAGAAAGATTGTAACTCAGAGCAGTGTAATATTTCCGTGCAACTGAAGAACTAGTTGTGGAGGTTTCCTTGTAAGCTTTCAAAGGAATGCAAAGCAGATTATAAGGTGTAAGATATCTGTGTCTGGTGTTCATCGTTTCCGCTGTTTGAATTTCAATGATTTGTGTGATTAATTCAATTTTTTCAACATTAGGTAATTAATCATCGTGATTGGAATTTTTAACATACATAGCATGTGGGACCTTGCAGGCAAATTAAAAACTTTCCATTTCTTGATAGTGCACTTACTTGGGTGCTAACATTTAATGATTCACCAAACAAAAAGACAAAGTGAATGCGAGTGTTTAGCAAAGTAAAAGTTCCATTCGATTCATAAGTGACTTCAAACAGTTCTCAATTTATTCACCTTAAAATCTTAATGTCATTGCAAACTTTTCCAAGTTAAAAATTCATATAAAGTCTAAGACTCTAAAACAAAGAGAGGAGCACTATTTGGAAAATAAAATAATTGTAATGAGTGTTTTTAAGTTTCTACAGCCTATAATTATTATATTATAAATCAGACAACTACTTAATGCTTTCTTCAGGGGCACTTGCTTTCCACGGCTGGAAAAAGTCCATTCCTCCTACAGGTTGTACTATGCCTCTTGTTGATCATTCCCAACTCCAATTGTGCTCAGCTACACAAAATTATCAAGAAGTTTTTTTGTGGTCCGATGGTATGAGGAATAAAAGAAGACAAGTTGACGCATGGGATGTGTACACTCTGCCTAAAAAACTAGGTGGATTGGGGCTCAACAATCTAAAGTGTCGGGAGATTTACCTAGCAATAAAATGGATATTAAGGTTTTTCTTTGGGGATGGTCCTTGGAAGGTTCTAATGAGCAAAATTATTTAGAGAATTGTGCCTTAAGGAAAAGATCATTGGAAAGGATTGCACCTGGTGGATCTTCTCTTTGAGCCTTTTACTATTGTTCCTGCAGGATCAGTCATATTTACTTCTATATGGAAAGCCTGAGAAACTGTAAAACACCTTGTCATTAATACTTCTGCTTTTCTGTCCAGTTCTAGATGCCAAGCTTTTAGATCCATTTGGCAGAATCTTTAGTACAAAAACATGCCTCTTGCTTGAATTACAAGATGTTTTGTTAGGTATTGGTTTAGTAAAGGCATTCAATCATTCTCTGATAACTTTGAGATGGCAAAAACATTTCATGGCCTGACTTTCTGCTAGTGTATAAGATTCCTTCCATCCAAAGAACAACTTTCTCTGTCTCAAAGATTGCTCAGGCCTTAAAGAAGTACCCTGTTGACTTTTCTTTGGACTTTGATACACAAGTCTGAAATAAATTAAGATGAATAAAAGGGCCTTTGTATGGTAAATTGGCTAGCTCTTTAGAGGTGATCAAAAACTACATGCTAAATGGAAATTAATGATCCTCCAAGAAGATGAGCCGATAAGTTTGCAGTAATTTGGGCTTCTTGTTTGGAGCCTAAAAAGTCTTGTTTTAGATGGCTATTGTTACACCAAAAACTAGCAGCTGTGGGCCCCTGCCTTGTTTGTGGGAAAGTTGAATTAGTGATTCCTGTATTCTTTGAGTGTGTGTTTGCAATAAATGTTTGGAAGAAAGTATTGTTGGCATGGTCTATATATGCTCATAAGGAAATACTGTGGTTTGATGTGCTTTCTGGAGTTACTTGTTATTCACCAAATGAAAAACATTTTTCCCTTACAAGAATTATTTAGCTTACTTGTTCAACTAAAGTGCTTTAGTTCATGAGGAAGGTAAAAACTGCCCATGTGTTTGAAGGGGAGGATAGGTGTTTGAAGGGGAGGATAGGTCCCCTGCCTTCCCTTTGGAGGTGGAATTATTGTCGAAAGTGCCTGAAGCAGAGTTCAAGAGGTTTCTCGTTGCAGATGCCATTCAGTATAATGCTTTCTCTTTGATGAGCTAGGGATGGTTTCCATCCCTAGGATTGATCAAATCTTGGATTGGAATGTGAATCTCACTCACTCTCCTGAGGTAGTGGCGGGCAGTGAAGGGTGTGAAAAGAGAGCTGGGATTTCTACTCTAGTGGCAGGTGAGAGTGTTCATGGCTTTCTTATAGTTAAGGAGTAAGAGCATTCTGGTTTAGGCAATACAGATGAAGCTAACGTTGCACCTCAACCCTCGGTTGTTTATAATACCAATATAGAGACTGTTGATATTTTATAAAAGAGGAGGCGGATACTTGAGCATGTGATAGTGCTCAACATTTCTTCTGAAAGCATGACTGGGGCTTCGATCTCAATGTCTAGAAACTCAAAATTGGCTAGCATTACTCTTCCTGAAGCCGGATATGGTGAAGTATACCCAAAGGCTACCCAAGCCATGGCCCATCATTGAAAGAAGATTCCAGAACATGATAGATGATGCTAATAGAATCTATGAGAGCTTGAGGATCCACGGCTTAACATGCCTCCCACTCTAGGTGATCACGAGGGACCTGTTTCTGCACTAGTTCATGACGACATGAAAATTTTAAGGGGACTGAAAGCCCTAACCAAAATCTGTTTTATGTTTCTGTTTCTTGCGACTCCTTGGACTTCTCAAATGGATTCTCTAAACTGCTTTTAAATACTTTTGGATCTCCTCCCATGGAAGCTATACTTAATTTTCTTTCTTTTTTTCACTTTGATTTTAATTGGTGAAATTTGCATGGACCCTTTCTTAGTTTGAGCTGATTCATATGATGGTTCTGAGGTAGACTAGTATTTTCCTATGTATTGGTAAACTTATTACCTCGATATAAAAAGAATTAATATTTTCTTAATATTGAATTCACTCTGACATCTGAAAAAACTCATATATACAGCTCTAATTATAATTCAAATGCATCACATCAAATTATGTAAGTAATAAAAATCCCAAAATAAGTTTTTTAGAAGCAGATAATTCTACCTTTCTGGTGTCCAACCAGACTGAATCGAGAGGATGGAAATCGAGAGGAGAAAATGGGCAATCAAGCATTGCCCATGCTCTGAGCTGTGTTGAAGCAAAGCCTGGTATTATGACGCCTGAAAGCTTCCCTTTATGATCCCCCCATGTCTCGCCTTCACTAAGAATACTTGCCACTAGTACAAGCACTAGTGCTACTTTGATCATTATCGTCATTATTATCGCTGCTGCCTGTCCGATCCTCCTGAATCTCTGCTGCCCTTCATTCCCCGAATAATCGCAAAGGGGTTCTAAATAGAAACAGGACAGAATTATAATGACACCAACTTTGTCATAACTTTTTATTGGCTTTCTAATATTTGACTTCAGATTTGAGAGGAAGCGACAGCTTACTACATGATAATCATCCGTACGCAGTCAAAAAGAAAGCTTTCTGATTTTTTTCTTTCAATTGATTAATGTTAAGTGAGGTTATGTGGGGTTCTTGTCGCCGTCCTTACAAGAGAATTGAATAGAGTCAGATATATTATGTTTTTATGTTAATGTATTGAAATGTTTTAGAAAAAAGTTCACATTTGACAAATTATTATTATTATTATAATATTATTGTATTGTGTGTTCATGTGTTGGGTTTGATTTTAGAGAGGATGTAAGGCTTAAGTAATAAATAGGTTTTTTTTTAAAGTAAACCTGGTTTAAGATGTAGGAACCAAACCAAAAAAAGGGATTTCTAACCGCAGGTTCAACCAACTTCACAGTGATTCATTGAGGTATTGAAGTCAACATAATATACCAGCTAAACCATATATCTATATTCATACCATATTGTATCAACAAAGAAGGAGCCTTTGTCATTGCACTTGAGACACACACTAACCATGTGCACCTAGTCCTGCAAATATCCCAAAACTAAAACCGAACAGAAGTCGAAGGAACCACCCAAAACCATATGCTAGCCGAAATATATAAGCGGAAAGTATATCACACCCAACAACTACCCAACAAAGCTAAGAAATAGAGAAAGTATCCAAGTATGAAAGGGGGGTTGGGGCAAATTGTGCAAGCATTGAGCCGCCCCAAAATGCAATATTTCATTTTTCACACAACACGATCTTACCCAGCATAGCCACCACCTCAACATCCTCCAATCCCTCATTGTCACAGCAATCAGAAAAAGATGGAATAGCCTTCACTCGAAGCGCCACTTCAAACCCTTAGCCAATTCCTCTACCGCCGGCTGTAGACATAGTTGTCGCTTCTTGGAAACATATAAATGCTTGAAAGTGCAACTGAAATAAACCTCTGCTTGGTAAAGAACATCCTCAATATCATCATGTAGCAAATAAGAGCTAGCCGCATTTGAAAGCAAAGAAGTGCAAGACAAAGTCTAAACCGCATCAAATACATTCCACCTCCCTCGCGTGTGCCCAAGGTTAGGCAGGGGATTAGCCATGGTAGAGTCAATCCCTATGCTTGGAGCCTTGTCCATATCTCTTGTCATTTCCCATATCCAAATAACCTAGTGATGAAGATATGGGTCCTTAATTTCCTTCTCGATGAATGCCATGAAATTAGAGATCATCTCCTCTGTTCGGACCTTGCATTTCGTCAACTTTGAGATGTTGTCACCAATTTTAACCTTTCTCTTATTCTTCCCACCCATCTTGCCAGCCACAACACATGACCTCTCTACAAAAGCCATATATCACATGAACAAACAAAAGTAAATAAAAATGTAACACCTATAGAACTCAACACATGACCTGCCGCCATCTACAATAAAAATGAGAGTATGAAGGACCAGGGCGTAAATGTAACTAATACACACATACGAATGACATCATGAACATGACACCACCCGCCACCTATCCTACATGTTGACCAATTTTAGCCCTCCATATCTAAAATGGTCTACCTAAAAATGTTGCACTTCTTCCATCAAAAATATTCAATCTAAGGAAGCCTAAATCGAAGAGAGTCCCCCTTCAAAAATCCCAAAAATTTATAAGTTTCTCCCTTAGTCTTTTTGCCTTATTGGCAAACTTGAGAGTTGGTGAACTGAAAAGTTCACCAATCGGCAGGTTCGTTAATCAGCAGGTTCACTAATCGGCAAGTTTGCCAATTGACAAAATTACCGAAAAAGTGAGGATTTTCTTCAAAGGCGAGAAAGAAGATAAATAAATTTCTTCTAAGGCGTTAAACAAGGCAAAGCAAGCCTTTGTCGGTGAAATTGATGGTTCATGAACTTGTCGATTCGCCGATGGAGCAAATCACCGACATAGAAAGAAGGTGAAAAGCAAGGCAAAAGAAACAAGAAAAGGAACTTAGTTCATCGGCGAACTTAATGGTTCCCGAACTGCCAAGTTCACCGACCAAGAAGTTTGCCAACCGACAATTTTGCCGAAAAGCAGAAGACAAAAGGGAAATGGTTCATGAAAATGGAAAATCACCGACAAAGAGAAAAAGAGAGGAAAAAGAGAAGACAAAGAAACAAGCAAGCCTTGTCGAGAAAATTGATGGTTCGTGAACCATAAGGTTCACCAATTGAGTAAATAATCGACAAAGGAAGACAAGGAAGAAAGAAAGAAAATTGGTGGAAGGGATAATTTGCGAATCTAATGGTTCGTCGACTAGAGAGTTCGTTGGTAGGCAAAGTGGGCGATGAAGGAGAAGAGCCCAATGCAGAAAGGAGATAAAATCAAATATCAAATGGCCCAATAAATCAAAAGATGAAAGATTAAAATTGGCCAGGCAAAAATTCAAATTCTCCCAGGGTGCTGAAGCCAATTCAAAATTGAAACACTTTTAAAGTGTTGTAAAAGCTTCTTAGGGGTGCGATTTCCTGAGTGCCTTAAAATTACACCATTATTGCAAGATGAAGCAAATGAATAGGTACCCAACAATTAATGGTGCAGGCTAAAATCATACAGGTGGTTGAAACAATGAAGATCTTCAATGTGCCAGTACAAAAGGAGGACAAAGTGGATGAAGCAAGTATTGCAGGTGCCAAGAAAAGGACTCATGTCTTCCCTCATTAATGCTCTAGGTACCTAAAATGTGTGGGCAATCTTCCTATACATATTTTTAGACACGCCAGGGTATGGGCATTCTTCCAATCATACAAAATTTCTGACATGGCCATGGGCCAGATTTAATGCAACATGGGCATACGTGTTGACTGAGTCTCAGCGCTTGGAGTTGCACAGTGTTGGAAAAGCTATATATGCATGTGTTGAAGATATATTTATGTTGGTTGTTTTCCTGGGTCCTACACAGATAGAAGATTTGTCACAATTATAGGCCTTGTATATCTTCTAGGAACTAATTAGATCAGATGGACTGTGTTCTTTTCCTAGCCTCTCGTGTCTCCAATTCTAGTTCACCTATGAATGGAAGTTGTTATTTTGTGCCTTTTCCTTCTATATTGAATATCTCTCCTTGTAATGACTTTTTAGCCTTCGTGATCAATATATGAACTGTTATTTTGCCTCTCTCTAAGACTTATACACTGTGTTTATTTAAAAATTATATGCTTGTATCGTGGGTAAAATGTCCCTTTCATAGCTCCAGTTTTCTACCTTGACCTCTATTATAGTCTGCACGAGTCTGTGTGAGTTTGTTCTAGTCTTTGAGGTCATTGTTGTGTTATTTTAGGGTCATCTAAACACCTTAAATCTTGGTGCATCACCATTTTATTTTATGTATTCCTTCTCTCATTTTTCCTTGGTGATCAGTAGCATAGGTTTAGTTATTTTCTATGAACCTTAAGTTCAGAATGAGAAACCAACATTCTTTAGAGGTCCGATCTCATCTGCAAGGTCCCACATCTTGAGATCAGTCCCATTGTGTCATTGGAATGCTTGAACATGCTTCAAGCAGGGTGCAATTCCAGGTGATGACAATTTTTGACATGCCTAGTGGGATCCTCTACTCTGAGTAAGAGCTGAACTAAGAAGGTTTAGTGTTGTTCTTAGTTCATTTGTTGTTGTGGAAGCATTCAACAAGCACCTAGTGACTCTACTAGTCCAGGATTCAAACTAGTTCAATATTTCATACCTGGAGTGCAAACAAGATCTTTGAGAGGTAATTTTCAATTTGTTGAGCTACCCTTGTCTTCTTCTAGAAGAGGAAATAGATTATCTAGGTCCCCTGTGAGAGAGAATAGGAGTGTTCTTTCATCTCCTTTAAGAGCCTAGTCCACACCCCCTCCTATTAGATTTCAGTATTCAAGAACCCTACATATGTTAGAATCTGAAAAGATTAATAACCTAGAAAACTAGTGCAAAGAATAGATATTAAAACTATGAATGCAAATGATACGAAATCAAAATAGCAACATAGAGTTAGTCTCCAAAAGAGTAATGCAAATGCTAGAAGAAAAATAGCATTAAGAGGATGCAAAAGCAAAAGATATGAAATACAAGCCAGGTAGCATGCTTGTATAGACTAGGAAGAGAGAGGAGGTGGCAACACCGACCAATGAGGAGCAACCATCTATCGGACTAAAGATAGCAAAGTATCTTCCCAAGATAGCTAATGGATGCTCACATGTAGGAAGGTGACACCTCGCAACTACTCACCTAATAAGACATGCTTTATTAACCTAAGCGAGATTAATAGAAGTGTAGGAAAAACATAGGAATATAGGAAAAATAAATAACCCATCTAGGAAATAAAAACCTACACTAACACCCCCCCATAAGCGAAGCTTAGGTGGATGTAGAAATGGGTCCCGGCAAATCAAGCCTGATGAGGTACCCATGTACATAAAATCCCCCCCAAAGAGAGAGAGAAGAGACCCCCCCAAAAGTAGAGAGAGTCAAGACTCCGAGTGAGAGGAAGAAGCCCCCCCAGAAGATGAAGCATCCCGCACCCCCAGCAAAGCTCGCAAATGAAGGAACTTGCTCTCAGTGAAGGGTTTGGTGAAGATATCAGCAACCTGCTCGGAAGTCGGACAGTAGCGAAGGTCGATGACGTGGCCATGGATGAGCTCCCGGATATAGTGCATGTGGACCTCTATGTGTTTGGTCTGCCGATGATGGACCGGATTTCGTGAGATCTGAATGGCACTCTGGTTGTCACAAAATATGATTGATGGCCGTCTGATCTGGATGCCAAACTCAGTAAGAAGATTCTGAAGCCAAATGGCCTCAGTAGAGGCATTCACAGCCCCTCGATACTCGGCCTCAGTAGAAGATAGAGCAATAGCAGATTGCTTCTTGCTCGACCAACAAACAGGACTTGAACCAAGTGAGAAGCTGTAACCTGAAGTAGACTTGCGATCCTGAGAATCGCCCGCCCAATCTGAATCTGTGTAGCCCACCAAGTCAAGCTCAATGCCCGCTGCATAGTGAATCCCAAAACTATGAGTACCCTGAATGTAGTGAAGGATCTGCTTGGTTGCTTTCCAGTGCAGCTCATGAGGCTCCTGCATGAATCGAGAGACCATGCCTACAGCATATGAAATGTCAGGTCTCGTATGAGTCAGATAAATGAGACTCCCAACAAGTTGTCGATACAAAATGCCATCAACAAGTGGAGAAGAACACTGAGCCTCAAGTTTGACTCCAGAAAGAAAGGGAGTCGGAGCAGGCTTGCAGTCAGCCATATGAAACCTCGAGAGCAAATCTAGAGCATACTTGGACTGGTTGATGGTGATCCCAGAAGCAGACTGGTAGATCTCAATCCCGAGAAAGTAATGCAACAAGCCCAAGTCAGTCATCAAAAACCTGTCATGAAGGGCAGTTTTGACAGCCCCAATGGTGGATGAAGAACTCCCTGTGATCAGCAAGTCATCAACATACAGAACCAGAAATAGGAGTGAATCATCCTGCTGCAGAATGTAGACATTGGGATCAGAATGGCACCGAGTGAACCCAACTGAAAGAAGGAAGGAGTCCATCTTGGCATACCAGGCCCGAGGAGCCTGTTTGAGGCCATAGAGAGACTTCCGAAGACGGCACACAAGTGAAGAATCCTGAAGGAACCCCTGTGACTGCTCCATGTAGATCTCCTCCTGAAGGTCACTGTGAAGAAAAGCACTCTTCACATCCATCTGGTGTACTTCCCAATGATTAGCTGCAGCAATGGCAAGAACAAGTCGGATGGAATTCATTCGGGCAACTGGCGCAAAAGTCTCAGAGTAGTCAATCCCAGGAACCTGGGAGAATCCTTTTGTGACCAAGCGAGCCTTATATTTTTCAACCGACCCATCTGCTGCAAATTTTGTCTGATAGATCCACTTACATCGAACAAGTTTTCTTCCCTTAGGAAGAGGGACAAGATCCCAAGTGTGGTTCCTCATCAAGGAACTATACTCCTCCTGCATAGTTGTATCCCACTCAGGAATACCAGAAGCCTCATGAAAAGACTGTGGATCTGAGGCAGTAGCAATGAAGACATGTGGAGCATCCTGGAACTGTGAACGAGTTCGCCTGGTGTCTAATGGATCCCCAACCCAATCACCTGCAGACTGCAAGGTCTGTCTAGCCCAAAGTGGACTAGAAGATGGAGAATATGGAGGAGAATCATCAACCTCGGAATGATGACTAGGAGAGGAAGGAGGTGAGTCCTCTGAATCGCTCTCTGCATCAGAAGTGGAGGTAGAAGACTGCTCAGGTGAATCTGACTCATCAGAAGATCTGTCATGTATCCCAAGTGACTCCAATGTCAAAGTAGGAGTTGGAGAAGTGATAGAAAGTGAGCTCGAAGAGCCCTCCTCAAACTCAACACTCCTCTCAATAAACAACTCATGTGTAGTAGGGTGGAGCAACCGATAACCCTTCACACTATCAGGATAACCTACAAATATGCAAGGTCTGCTCTGCGGATCCAAGGCCTTGCATTTCTCTGTAGGAATGTGGGCCCATGCAGGAGAACCAAAAACTTGAAAGTGCTTAACTGATGGTTTCCGACCGCTCCAAGCTTCAAAAGGAGTGACTCCCTTCAAGGCTCAGTGAGGAACACGGTTCTGGATATAACAAGCACAGTTAATGGCCTCTGCCCAATACTGTGGTGCAAGAGATCTAGAGTGAATCATGCAATTCGCCATTTCCTTCAAGGACCTATTCTTTCGTTCTGCAACACCATTCTGCTGAGGATTGTATGGAACTGAATGCTGCAAATCAATCCCCTCTGAAGTGCAAAACCTCTCAAACTGATGGTTGACATACTCACCACCATTGTCAGTGCGCAAAACTTTGATGGCTTTCCTGGATTGCTTCTCTACAAAAGTCTTGAAGTCCTGAAAATGATCAAATACCTCTGACTTTTGTTTGAGAAAGTACACCCAAGTATTTCGAGAAAAGTCATCAATGAATGTGAGGACATATCTAGCCCTGCTGAAAGAAGGATGCTGAAATGGACCAGCCAAATCACTGTGAACTAACTCCAGTATCTGTGAAGCTCTCCATGCCTTACCTTTGTCAAACTTTTCCTTAAGATGCTTACTGAGAATGCAACCTTGGCAAACACCGCCTGAAAATTGAACTGAAGGCAACCCTGTGACCATGCTCTGCTGGTTGAGCTGCTACAAGTAGCGGAAGTTAAGATGGCCAAACCGCTCATGCCATAATCTACTCACATCATTAGAATGAGTGAGCAAAACAGTCGAAGGAGGATCAGCAACAAAGTGAGAAAATAGATAGAGCCGTGACTGATGATCTGCTCTCCCAACTGCAATTGTAGAACCACTGTGCAACTCACGAATCTCCACTGAATCAGGAGTGAACTCAACTCGCTTGCCTGAACCTGTGTGAGTGATCTGGTATACCGATAGGAGATTAGTTGATAATGAGGGCACACAAAGAACATCATGGAATGTGCCATCCCCCACATCAACAGACCCTCTCCCACACACCTCAACAGGAGTGTTATCACCCATCAAAATAGAAGGCATAGTACACGCCTCCAAGGATGCAAGTTCTTCCTTAGATGAAGCCATGTGGTGCGAAGCACCCGAATCAAGAACCCAAGTGGATGGTGAAGAAGCAACTGCAACAAGGGCCTTGCCCTTTCCTTTTCCCTTGCTGTTTTCTTTTGCCTTATTAGACCCCTCATTAGAACTCTGTTTGACAGACTCAAGAACACTGATATTATTCTTCTCAAGAATGTGTGTCAAGTGATCAATTTGTTTCTTCAGACATTTATGTTCATCATGACCAGGTCTTTTACAATAGGCACATTGGACCCTCTCTTTCTTAGGCTTGTCGCCCTTGGAATATTGGGTCTCATTAGTTGCTTTTGAAGCAACCGTTATCTAATCCTTCTTCTCCTTGCTATTCTTTTGTTTCTTATCCTTACTATTGTTGTTACTACTTTGTCCTTTCTGTTCTTTTGTGCCTTGGTTGGCAGCCAAGGCATGTGACTTAGAGGACTTAAGAGTGCCCATCTGGATTAGCTTGTCTTGTTCCCGAGTGAGATTGACAGCAAAATCATCTAAAGATGGCAAGGTGAATTGAGTACCAAGTGCACCCTTAGTAGCATAGAAAGTAGAAACAAACATAGAATATTCTGAACTTAGCTTAGAGAGAATACTAAGCATTAGTTGTTCATATTTCTTTTCAATTCCACATTGTTTTAACTGCAGCCTTAGTGATTTTAATTTGGTGAAGAAATCCTGGATTGTGTTGAAATTGCTTGGACTTAAACTAATTAGTTCATTTTCCAACATATGACCCCTCATTGAATCTTGTGTCCCAAATAGTGATTCTAGCTTTGTCCAGATTTCATTTGGTGTATTCAAAGACTCAATGTGAAAGAGCAAATCAGGAGAAACAGACAAACACAATGTTCCATATGCCTCATCACATTTGTTAAACCACTTAGGCTTATCTTCATCTTTAGCAGGTTCAGTTTCAAGTCCCATAGTTATCCTATTTAATCCAGCTTTCCTTAAGTGAATTGTCATGCGTGATTTCCACTCAAAGTAATTGTATGGAGTTAGGATAGGCAGATTTGTTTGATCCATGATGAAGAAATGTAGAGAAGAAGTGTCGAAAAGAAGAGAACCCAACCAAGACAACCCCCCCTTTTCACTCAATCAAAGAACCCCCCCAAGAAAATATGATTTAGCACTTTATATTAGTGCGTTTACAACTACCACTAGCAATAAATACTAAGTGGTTTTGATTTCAATGCATTTACAAAACCTTCATGAAGAGCATATGCTGAAAATACAACTTTGACATAATATCTAGAGAAATAAATAGCACCACTGCGATCTACTCGAAAAATCATGCACATTCAAAAAAAGAATCACCTCGATACGAGGTCGTATGTGAAAGTTATGATCCTCCGAAGTTCCCAAAACGAGAACCGTGCAATGTCACAACTGAGAATCTGCAATTTCTGAAAAATCTTGGCATCAAAATCAAAAAAATGACTGCACTAGTGCATAGAGCACAAAAAAATAGCTAAAATAAAAAAAAAAATTCATGGGAAAAGGAGTTCGTATGAGCAAGAACGGAGCATTTGAAAACTGTCTTCAAAACTGCAGCTGCTAACGGAGAGGGGTCCTGTTGTAGCTTTCTGAGCGTATTTTTGCAAAATATATAGACTGCATGCAAAAACGGAAAGATACCCAAATGGTTTTTCTGTGCTGCAAACAAAACCCAGAAGGCGTTTTTCTTGCAAATGCACAAAAGATGTTGCTCCAGTGTAAATGGAACGCCTTTAGCTACAAAAAATGACCCCAACAACCAAAAAATGACATGCAAAGGCTGAATCAGATGCTGGAACCTGCAATATTGATTCAAAAGATCAAATATGCAAGCTGGTTGTCAGATTTGAGCTCGAAACCCCGGTTCCGCAACTGTGTATGACGATCTCCGATTTCGGTGAAACGAAAGCCAAATCTGACTTTCTCAAGCCTCCTGGACGCGTTGGAACAGTTGAAAATGCTTCCAGTATAACCAGAAATGTTGCAATCACCCAGATTTCATAAACACATGCGTAAACCCCAGAGATTAAAAAAGTTTCCGTCAAACTTTTCTGATTCTCAAGATCATCCGAAGATGCAAGAGAAGAGCATACTGGGTTCTTCGAAAAACTGTAATAAGATTTATTACCCCCATACTGGACTTAAACTAATTAGTTCATTTTCTAACATATGACCCCTCATTGAATCTTGTGTCCCAAATAGTGATTCTAGCTTTGTCCATATTTCATTTGGTGTATTCAAAGACTCAATGTGAAAGAGCAAATCAGGAGAAACAGACAAACACAATGTTCCATATGCCTCATCACATTTGTTAAACCACTTAGGCTTATCTTCATCTTTAGCAGGTTCAGTTTCAAGTCCCATAGTTATCCTATTTAATCCAGCTTTCCTTAAGTGAATTGTCATGCGTGATTTCCACTCAAAGTAATTGTATGGAGTTAGGATAGGCAGATTTGTTTGATCCATGATGAAGAAATGTAGAGAAGAAGTGTCGAAAAGAAGAGAACCCAACCAAGACAACCCCCCCTTTTCACTCAATCAAAGAACCCCCCCAAGAAAATATGATTTAGCACTTTATATTAGTGCGTTTACAACTACCACTAGCAATAAATACTAAGTGGTTTTGATTTCAATGCATTTACAAAACCTTCATGAAGAGCATATGCTGAAAATACAACTTTGACATAATATCTAGAGAAATAAATAGCACCACTGCGATCTACTCGAAAAATCATGCACATTCAAAAAAAGAATCACCTCGATACGAGGTCGTATGTGAAAGTTATGATCCTCCGAAGTTCCCAAAACGAGAACCGTGCAATGTCACAACTGAGAATCTGCAATTTCTGAAAAATCTTGGCATCAAAATCAAAAAAACGACTGCACTAGTGCATAGAGCACAAAAAAATAGCTAAAATAAAAAAAAAAATTCATGGGAAAAGGAGTTCGTATGAGCAAGAACGGAGCATTTGAAAACTGTCTTCAAAACTGCAGCTGCCAACGGAGAGGGGTCCTGTTGTAGCTTTCTGAGCGTATTTTTGCAAAATATATAGACTGCATGCAAAAACGGAAAGATACCCAAATGGTTTTTCTGTCCTGCAAACAAAACCCAGAAGGCGTTTTTCTTGCAAATGCACAAAAGATGTTGCTCCAGTGTAAATGGAACGCCTTTAGCTACAAAAAACGACCCCAACAACCAAAAAATGACATGCAAAGGCTGAATCAGATGCTGGAACCTGCAATATTGATTCAAAAGATCAAATATGCAAGCTGGTTGTCAGATTTGAGCTCGAAACCCCGGTTCCGCAACTGTGTATGACGATCTCCGATTTCGGTGAAACGAAAGCCAAATCTGACTTTCTCAAGCCTCCTGGACGCGTTGGAACAGTTGAAAATGCTTCCAGTATAACCAGAAATGCTGCAATCACCCAGATTTCATAAACACATGCGTAAACCCCAGAGATTAAAAAAGTTTCCGTCAAACTTTTCTGATTCTCAAGATCATCCGAAGATGCAAGAGAAGAGCATATTGGGTTCTTCGAAAAACTGTAATAAGATTTATTACCCCCATACTGGACTTAAACTAATTAGTTCATTTTCCAACATATGACCCCTCATTGAATCTTGTGTCCCAAATAGTGATTCTAGCTTTGTCCAGATTTCATTTGGTGTATTCAAAGACTCAATGTGAAAGAGCAAACCAGGAGAAACAGACAAACACAATGTTCCATATGCCTCATCATATTTGTTAAACCACTTAGGCTTATCTTCATCTTTAGCAGGTTCAGTTTCAAGTCCCATAGTTATCCTATTTAATCCAGCTTTCCTTAAGTGAATTGTCATGCGTGATTTCCACTCAAAGTAATTGTATGGAGTTAGGATAGGCAGATTTGTTTGATCCATGATGAAGAAATGTAGAGAAGAAGTGTCGAAAAGAAGAGAACCCAACCAAGACAACCCCCCCTTTTCACTCAATCAAAGAACCCCCCCAAGAAAATATGATTTAGCACTTTATATTAGTGCGTTTACAACTACCACTAGCAATAAATACTAAGTGGTTTTGATTTCAATGCATTTACAAAACCTTCATGAAGAGCATATGCTGAAAATACAACTTTGACATAATATCTAGAGAAATAAATAGCACCACTGCGATCTACTCGAAAAATCATGCACATTCAAAAAAAGAATCACCTCGATACGAGGTCGTATGTGAAAGTTATGATCCTCCGAAGTTCCCAAAACGAGAACCGTGCAATGTCACAACTGAGAATCTGCAATTTCTGAAAAATCTTGGCATCAAAATCAAAAAACGACTGCACTAGTGCATAAAGCACAAAAAAATAGCTAAAATAAAAAAAAAATTCATGGGAAAAGGAGTTCGTATGAGCAAGAACGGAGCATTTGAAAACTGTCTTCAAAACTGCAGCTGCCAACGGAGAGGGGTCCTGTTGTAGCTTTCTGAGCGCATTTTTGCAAAATATATAGACTGCATGCAAAAACAGAAAGATACCCAAATGGTTTTTCTATGCTGCAAACAAAACCCAGAAGGCGTTTTTCTTGCAAATGCACAAAAGATGTTGCTCCAGTGTAAATGGAACGCCTTTAGCTACAAAAAACGACCCCAACAACCAAAAAATGACATGCAAAGGCTGAATCAGATGCTGGAACCTGCAATATTGATTCAAAAGATCAAATATGCAAGCTGGTTGTCAGATTTGAGCTCGAAACCCCGGTTCCGCAACTGTGTATGACGATCTCTGATTTCGGTGAAACGAAAGCCAAATCTGACTTTCTCAAGCCTCCTGGACGCGTTGGAACAGTTGAAAATGCTTCTAGTATAACCAGAAATGCTGCAATCACCCAGATTTCATAAACACATGCGTAAACCCCAGAGATTAAAAAAGTTTCCGTCAAACTTTTCTGATTCTCAAGATCATCCGAAGATGCAAGAGAAGAGCATACTGGGTTCTTCGAAAAACTGTAATAAGATTTATTACCCCCATACTGGACTTAAACTAATTAGTTCATTTTCCAACATATGACCCCTCATTGAATCTTGTGTCCCAAATAGTGATTCTAGTTTTGTCCAGATTTCATTTGGTGTATTCAAAGACTCAATGTGAAAGAGCAAATCAGGAGAAACAGACAAACACAATGTTCCATATGTCTCATCACATTTGTTAAACCACTTAGGCTTATCTTCATCTTTAGCAGGTTCAGTTTCAAGTCCCATAGTTATCCTATTTAATCCAGCTTTCCTTAAGTGAATTGTCATGCGTGATTTCCACTCAAAGTAATTGTATGGAGTTAGGATAGGCAGATTTGTTTGATCCATGATGAAGAAATGTAGAGAAGAAGTGTCGAAAAGAAGAGAACCCAACCAAGACAACCCCCCCTTTTCACTCAATCAAAGAACCCCCCCAAGAAAATATGATTTAGCACTTTATATTAGTGCGTTTACAACTACCACTAGCAATAAATACTAAGTGGTTTTGATTTCAATGCATTTACAAAACCTTCATGAAGAGCATATGCTGAAAATACAACTTTGACATAATATCTAGAGAAATAAATAGCACCACTGCGATCTACTCGAAAAATCATGCACATTCAAAAAAAGAATCACCTCGATACGAGGTCGTATGTGAAAGTTATGATCCTCCGAAGTTCCCAAAACGAGAACCGTGCAATGTCACAACTGAGAATCTGCAATTTCTAAAAAATCTTGGCATCAAAATCAAAAAAACGACTGCACTAGTGCATAGAGCACAAAAAAATAGCTAAAATAAAAAAAAAAATTCATGGGAAAAGGAGTTCGTATGAGCAAGAACGGAGCATTTGAAAACTGTCTTCAAAACTGCAGCTGCCAACGGAGAGGGGTCCTGTTGTAGCTTTCTGAGCGCATTTTTGCAAAATATATAGACTGCATGCAAAAATGGAAAGATACCCAAATGGTTTTTCTGTGCTGCAAACAAAACCCAGAAGGCGTTTTTCTTGCAAATGCACAAAAGATGTTGCTCCAGTGTAAATGGAACGCCTTTAGCTACAAAAAACGACCCCAACAACCAAAAAATGACATGCAAAGGCTGAATCAGATGCTGGAACCTGCAATATTGATTCAAAAGATCAAATATGCAAGCTGGTTGTCAGATTTGAGCTCGAAACCCCGGTTCCGCAACTGTGTATGACGATCTCCGATTTCGGTGAAACGAAAGCCAAATCTGACTTTCTCAAGCCTCCTGGACGCGTTGGAATAGTTGAAAATGCTTCCAGTATAACCAGAAATGCTGCAATCACCCAGATTTCATAAACACATGCGTAAACCCCAGAGATTAAAAAAGTTTCCGTCAAACTTTTTTGATTCTCAAGATCATCCGAAGATGCAAGAGAAGAGCATACTGGGTTCTTCGAAAAACTGTAATAAGATTTATTACCCCCCCCCCCCCGAATCTCTCAAATATGGAAACTAAAATCTACTCTTGCACATAGAAAAGCTCTGATACCATGTTAGAATCTGAAAAGATTAATAACGCAGAAAACTAGTGCAAAGAATAGATATTAAAACTATGAATGCAAATGATACGAAATCAAAATAGCAACATAGAGTTAGTCTCCAAAAGAGTAATGCAAATGCTAGAAGCAAAATAGCATTAAGAGGATGTAAAAGCAAAAGATATGAAATACAAGCCAGGTAGCATGCTTATATAGACTAAGAAGAGAGAGGAGGTGGCAACACCGACCAATGAGGAGCAACCATCTATCGGACTAAAGATAGCAAAGTATCTTCCCAAGATAGCTAATGGATGCTCACATGTAGGAAGGTGACACCTCGCAACTACTCACCTAATAAGACATGCTTTATTAACCTAAGCGAGATTAATAGAAGTGTAGGAAAAACCTAGGAATATAGGAAAAATAAATAACCCATCTAGGAAATAAAAACCTACACTAACAACATATACCCATAATCAATTTGAATATCCCTAATATGGTAAGAAATCCTCCTTTTGTCGCCTTTAATGGGGGAAGCCCTCTTGACCTAGCACAATATGATGATATTCCTACATTAGCTCAAAAAGCTATTCCATTTTTTACTGGTGAAAACTCTAATACACCTACTGAACATATCCAAGATATTGCTAGTGTGTGCTTTGTCCACAACGTTACCCAAGACAATGCAGTTGTAAGACTCCTTGCTTCTTTCTTTAAATAAAAATCCCTCCAATGATACAAGGGTTTATCAACAAATTCCATCCATGATTGGGATGAATTAGGATCAAGACTTTTCCAACACTTTGAAGATAAAAGTGACCACTTGTCTCTAATGGAATAATTAGCAACAATCAAAAGGGCTCCCCATGAGTTTATGGTGGACTTTAACTACAGATTTCAGAAGACATGGGACATGATTCCATTATTGGTGAAGCCCTCTCTTAATACTGTCTGTATATATTACTTGAAGTCTTTAAATCTTGATATTGTTGTCATGATTCAATCCATGGGGGGACATGTTTTACCAAATGCATATGACATAGCAATAAGGTTAGAAAATTGTCTGATTCAAGCTGGGAAGATCACTCCAAGACCCCCAATGCCCTTATTTCTAGATGTGCAAGCCATTTAGCCTGTTGTGGCACCAATACCTTCAGCAGTCACCCTTGTAATTCCTCTGGTTATCCCTTCAATCGAGTAATCAAAGGATAAGGATACAACAATAAGAAGATTGACTAATAAATTGGTGTTGGCAAGGAGATAACAAGCCCAGCCTAATAGACCATATCAGCCCTCTAATTACACCTATCAATCCAATAGACAACCTTACCAAGGCAATATACAAAAACAGAATCAACCTTGTTATATCAGACCCCTAAGTACTATCAATCCCAATGTTGAAAGCACATCCGAACCTCTTGTGCCTATACAAAAAAATATAGCTCAGGACAGTGATTGGTGCTATCCATGCAATCAACCCCATGATCAATATTTATGCCAAAGCAAACAATTCAGTCATGATTTGATAGTGCAAATCCACCCATGACTTCAGAACAACAAGCCAGTTCTAGTCAATAAATCGTGAGTGGGCAAGAATAAATACAAAACAATTCTACCTTGGTGAATTGGATGTGAGATGACTTTTGTGGTGTTAATCAAGGCACGAGTCCAATAGCATACAACATGAGCAAAAAGAAGAGCGATTGAGGATACATCAATTCCTACAATTGGTCAAGAATCTACCTCTAATGCGTCCCTAGTGGCTACAAATGAAAGTGCAACAGCTAATACTCCTTCAACACAAGCAGATCAGGGTGTTGTAGAGTAAATCAAGTGCCAAAACAACAGCCCCAGGTCGATCAATAATCAAAAGTTGATGTTGTTGTTACAAAGGTATCCCAAAAAGTTAGTCATATCCATTTCAACACAGTTGATCAGATGAAAAGGACTAACCTGAATGTCACTATGTGGGAGGCCCTATCTATTCCATCTTAGAGGGATTTGCTAGAGGAAGCCTTAAAAAGCTTCAATCAGCTTGTCAAAGAGACAACAAAAGAAAAAGCAACTGCTCCAGTAAATCTGTGCCAACCAAAAGAGGAAGCAGGCACAACCAAAATCAATAAGCCCCCTCCTTTCTATGTTTCCCTAATCATTAGCAATAATTTATTACATAATTGCATGATTGATTATGGGGCAGGTAGTTTTGTCATGCCTAAAGAAATAGCTGACTAGTTAGGTATCAAGTATGAACTTGTGAGTAAAGGGGTAGTGCAACTAGATGGTACTATTGTTAAGACAGTAGGTGTTGTTAAAGATTTGAAGCTTACCCTACATGCATGCCTTGGCTGCTCTATTTTACAAGATATTTCAATCATTGATCTCCCTGCATACTTTGGTATATGCTTATTTAGAGATTTCACTGCAAAAATAGGTGGATATCTATCCTCTGATTGGTCCCATATGTTGTTTAAGATGAGGTATGGCACTAAGGTGACCATTAAGGCTAAGCTTATTGCCAAAGATCATATAGAGCCTTATTCCCCTAACCTTATCAACATGAACTGCACAATCCATGATTTAAAGGAAGATGATAGCAACATGCATGAGGTTGCCACACCTGTGGAAGAAATCCTAAATATATTGCTTGATGAATGGGCAAATTGTTTTCAATTTGATACTCTTAATCATATAGAAGAAATAGGGTTGGGTACATACCATATCCATGATGAAGATGCCATCATCCCTAACCTTGTGAAGTCAAAAGAAGATTCAAGTGGGGTATGGAAGATGTATTTTGATGGTTCCAGGAGCAAAAATGGAGCAGGTGCTAGTGTAGTGTTGGTTTCACCCCAAAAAGAGAGCTATTTCTCTGCTTTCAGATTTCAGTTTAGCTGCACCAACAATGTGGCCGAGTATGAGGCCTTGATCCAAGGCATGCAGCTAACACATGGGAGGAATAAAAGTTCTACAAGTGTTTGGTAACAGTGAACTGGTTGTCAACCAAATCAGATCACAAAGTGCTTCAAAAAATGACTTGTTAAAGTCATATAAACACAAAGTTTGGGATCTGATCGAAGACTTTGATGCCTTCAATATCTAAGTAGTGCATAGGGAAAGAAACAAAGATGCCGATAGGCTAGCTACAGTTGGCACTCAGTTTGAGATTCCCAAGCAAGAATGTCAAACAAAACTCAGATCAACATGTAAAAAATGTAGTAAGGCTAGCTGTCCCAAATAATGTTACAAGCTGGCATGTATTTGAAAATGATCAACAAATTATTAATTTCTTGCAAGAGGAGGTAGAGTTTGTTGCTAGTAATCAGTCAAAGTTGCAAGAGCAGGATGGTGATCAAGTGATCCATCTAAAGACAAACAAGTTGCCCAAGGGATTGATTGCCTTAGAAAACATATTTGGTGTTGATGATCAACCCAAAAAGGAGAAAATGAACACGACGGTAAAAAAAGAAGACTATGAATAGGTGGAGATTGCATAGAGCAGATTTCTAAAGCATGGCAAGGTATGTGATCAAGCTAAAAGACAAGGTTTTGTCAAGCTTTGTAATGAGTTTGATTATTTAATTGCTTGGAATTATAGGGATCTAAAATGTTTTGATCCTAGTTTAATTCAACGTACTATTCATTTATATCCCAATGCAAAACATGTCTACCAAAAGCAAAGGCATCCCAAAATTGAACCATTGATGAGGAAAGAGTTGTCTGAGCTCATAAAGGCCAAAATTGTTTATCCAATCAAACACTCCACTTGGGTGGCTAACCTAGTTCTAGTTAGAAAAAAGAACGGGGAAATCAGATTATGTACTAACTTTAGAGACCTAAACAAGGCTTCCCTTAAAGACCACTATCCACTTCCCTCGATGGAACAAATTATATAAGCAGTGGCAAGAGTTGAAAGGTTTTCACTCCTTGATGGGTATTCTAGGTATAACTAGATTCTTGTAAAAGAATAAAATCAATACAAAACTACCTTTACCACCAAATGGGGTACCCTAGCATATCAAAAAATGACTTTTGGGTTGACCAATGCTAGGGCAACCTTCCAAATAGCAATGGATTTGGTATTCAAAGTCCTAATCAATTATATCATTCTAGTATGTCTTGATGACTTGACTGTTTATTCAAAGTAGGCAGCGGACCATTTACGTCATTTAAGAAAAGTCTTTAAAAGATGCAGAGAATATGGCATATCATTGAATCCAAAGAACTGTGTATTTGCTGTCCCAGAAGGTAAATTGTTGGAACATGTAATTTCTAAAGGACTTACCATTGATTCAGAAAGAACAAGTGCAATTTTGTCCCTTCCCCTTCCTAGTCATAAGAAGGGCCTACAAAGCTTCATGGGCAAGATCAATATTGTGAGGAGGTTTATACCCAACTTCGCTACAATAGACAAGCCTCTCACAGCTATGTTGAAGAAAAATACCACATTCAATTGGTCAAAAGAGGACAAAGATAGTTTTGGAGATGTCAAACAAGACATTACACAAGCTCCTACACTGGTAAACCCTAATTATGAAAAGGATTTTATCTTTTATGCTTTTGGAGGCAAGGAGGGTATTTCAGTAGTTTTAACGTAGCATAATGATGAAAAATTAGAGTAGCCAATTGCTTTTATCAGTCAACCTTTGAAAGATTATGAGATTAATTATAATTTTGTTGAAAAGTAAGTGTTTCCTGTGGTGAAAGATCTTAAAAAATTTAGGCACATGCTTTCAAACAATAAAATACAATTGATGGTGAACCATTTCAGTGTGAAAGAGTTTCTTTTGAGCAGAGATGTCAGTGAGAAGAGAGATGGGTGGATCACAGAAATCATGTAATATGACATGAATATCAACATCACCAAGTTGGTAAGGGGTAAGGGACTGTGTGAACAGATGGCAACAAACATTGGAGCTGGAAATGACTCAGAGTATGCCCTTGAACAAGTCCAACCAACTAAATTTTACACTCCAATTGACTGGTATCATGACATGGCTGCCTTTCTACAGTCAGGTAAATGCCTAGATGGCCTAGATCAAGCCAAAAGGAGGCATATCAAAATTCAAGCCATCCCCTATGTTTTTGTTTATGGCATCTTGTTTAGGAAAGACATCAATGGAGTTCTTTTATGATACATAGAGCAAAATCAAACCAGCAGGGTGTTGGAAGAATTCCACAACGACCTGTAGGTGGCTATTTTTCACCAAGGACAATTGTTGTAAAAATCATGAGGGCAGGTTATTATTGGCCCAACTTGTTCAGAGATACCTATAGATGGGTAAGGAGCTGTAAGGAATGTGCCTTATTTGTAGGAAAATAGAGGTTGGCAGCTCTCCCTTTCCATCCAATTCAAACTTATCAGCCATTTGTCCAATGGGGTTTGGACTTCATTGGAATGATCAGTGCACCATCCAGTGTTGGCCACAAGTGTATTTTAATAGCCACTGATTATTTCACAAGGTGGACAGAGGCAATTGCTTTGAAGGATGCCACAGTGGCCTCCATTCTAGATTTCCTTGAAGGTATAGTTACAAGATTTTGTGTCCCATTCACTATCATTTCTAATAATGCTAAGGCATTTGTAGGTACAAAAATTAGTGAATGGGCAGTTAAATATGGAATTTACTTGAAGACATCTTCCAACTATTACCTTCAAGGGAATGACCTACCTAAGTCTACCAACAACAACCTGATCAAAATCATCAAGAGAACAATTGAAGATAACTAAAGGACTTGGAATTCCAAGTTGAAATTAGCTCTCTAGGCTCATAGAATCACTCCCAAGAGAGCCATTATCAATTCACCTTTCATGCTTGTTTATGGAAGGGAAGCAAAAATTTCATTGTCACTAGAGTTGCCTTCCCTTGAGCTTGCACAACAGTTGGAACTACTGGAAAATGATGCCATGACAATGAGATTTGTTGAACTGATGGAGCTAGAGGAGAAGAGGATGCTGCCATGAAAACTCTTGAGGCCCACTAAGATCAAGTCAAGCGAACATTTGATAAAAAATCAACTAACAGAACGTTCAATAAGGGAGATTTGGTGTTGAAGTGGGATGAATACAAAGCTAAAGCTGGGAGACATTCAATGTTTGATGCCATGTGGAGCGGTCCATATATCATCACCAGTTGCAAGCAAGCTAATGCCTTCCAACTCTCTAAGCTGACTGGTGAATCTCTTCCAATCCCAGTTAATGGGATTCATATCAAACCATACTTCTGAGTTTGGTTTTGGGATTCTTGTAAATAATTAGAATAGGCCTTGTTCTCTTTTAGTTTTCCTTTCAATAAGTGCTCTTGCACAGGTTGCATCCTCATTAGGAGGTTGTTTGCCTTGTTTTTGTGTGTTCTCTATTTTGTTTTCTAGAGGCATATTCAGTTTTATGTTAGTTTGGCCAACCCATGTTTCAGTATTGTTGTAGCCCTTTTTAACTATGTGCCCAACATATTGATTAGGCCACTGGTTTCTCAGTTTAGTAGGAAAACTTCCCCTTGAGGTTGCCAAAATGTTGACCAATTTTAGCCCTCTAGATCTAAAATGGTCTACGTGAAAATGATGCACATCTTCCATAAAAGTATCCAATCTGAGAAAGCCTAAATGGAAGAGAGCCCCCCTTCAAAAATCCCAAAATTTTCTAAGTTTCTAACTTAGTCTTTTTGCCTTATCCACAAACTTGAGAGTTGGCAAACTAAAAAGTTCGTTGATCGGCAGGTTCACCGATCGATGAAATTACCGATAAAGTGAGAGGATTTTCTTCAAAGGAGAGAAAGAAGATGAAGAAATTTCTTCTAAGGCATTAAACAAGGCAAAGCATGCCTTTGTCAACGAAATTGATGGTTCGCGAACCTGTCAGTCCGTCGACAGCTGGTTCACTGATGGAGGAAATCACCAACACAGATTGAAGGCAAAAAGCAAAGCAAAAGAAATAGGAAAAGGAACTTAGTTCATCGGTGAAATTAGTGGTTTGTGAACTGCTAGGTTCACCAACCAAGAAGTTCACCAACTGACAATTTTGTCGATAAAGTAGAAGACAAAAGGGAATTGGTTCGTGAAAATAAAAAATCACCGACAAAGAGAAAAAGAGAGGAAAAAGAGAAGACAAGGAAACAAGCAAGCCTTGTCGAGAAAATTGATGGTTCGTGAACCATAAGGTTCACTGACTAAGTAAGTCATCGACAAAGGAAGACAAGGAAGAAAGAAAGAAAATTGGCTAAAGGATAGTTCGCGAACCTGATGGTTCACTGATTGGGGAGTTCATCGGCAGGCGAAGTGGGCAATGAAGGAGAAGAGCCCAATGCAAAAAGGAGATAAAATCAAATATCAAATGGCCTGATAAATCAAAAGATGAAAGATTAAAATCAGCCAGGCAAAAATTTAAATTCTCCTAGGGTGTCGAAGTCAATTCAAAATATGAAACACTTTTAAAGTGTTGTAAAAGGTTCTAAGGGGCGCGATTTCCTGAGTGCTCTAAAATCACGCCACTATTGCAATATGAATCAAATGAATAGGTACCCAACAATTAATGTTGCAGGCTAAAGTCATATAGGTGGTTGAAATAGTGAAGATCTTCAATGCACCAGTATAAAAGGAGGACAAAGTTGATGAAACAGGTATTACAAGTGCCAGGAAAAGGATTCAAGGCTTCCTTTATTAATGCTCTAGGTACCTAAAATGTGTGGGCAATCTTCCTCTACAAATTTTTAGACACACCAGGGTATGGGCATTCTTCCAATCATATAGATTTTCTTAGAGGGTCATGGGCCAGATTTAATGTAGCATGGGCATACGTGTTGACTGAGTCTCAGTGCCTGGAGCTGCACAATGCTAGAAAAGTTATATATGCATGTGTTGAAGATGTATTTCTATTGGTTGTTTTCTAGGTCACTACACAGATAGAAGATTTATCATAGTTACAAGCCTTGTATATCTTCCAGGAACTGATTGGATCAGATGGGCTGTGCTCTTTTCTAAGCTTCTCATGTCTCCAATTCTAGTGCACCTATGAATAGAAGTTGTTATTTTGTGTCTTTTCCTTCTATATTGAATCTCTCCTTGTAATGACTTTTTAGCCTTCACGATCAATATATGAACTGTTATTTTGCCTCTCTCTGAGACTTATACAATTGTTTAATTGAAATTTGTATGCTTGTATCATGGGTAAAATAGTCCCTTTCATAGCTCCAATTTTTTGCCTTAACCTTTGTTATAGTCTGCATGAGTCTGTGAGTTTGTTCCAGTCTTTGAGATCATTGTAGTGTTATTTCAGGGTCAGCTAAACACCTTAAATCTTGGTGCATCACCATTTTCTCTTCTATATTCCTTCTCTCCTTTTTCCTTGGTGATCAATAGCATAGGTTTAGTTATTTTTCTCTGAACCTTAAGTTCAAAATGAGGAACCAACCTTCTCTGGAGGTCTGATTTCATCTGCAAGGTCCCACACCTTGAGATCAGTCTCATTGTGTCATTGGAATGCTTGAATAGGCTTCAAGTAAGGTGCAATTCCAGGTGATAACACTACCCATTAATGATTGGAAATAGGTATCACTTTTAATTTTAAGATTTAATTCCATTCTTTTGGTGAGACATCATTTATTTGAAATAATTTTATTTATGGAATCTAAAATTATAAAAAGATAGTTTAAATTTATGTTAATTTTAAAACTAAACAATTAAATTTTACAATAAAAATTTACATAAATCTTACAAATCGTTTTAATATAGATAACATTACAAATTTAAATAACTATTTTAGATATAGAACTTATAATTATTTAAATTTGAAATGTGAAAAGTTATTATTAAATATATTTAACTTTAATTTAATTATAATAAACTAAAATATTTTTTAATATAGTAATTAAAATTAGAGTAGGGTTATAAATGAGCAATTTTACTACCTATATTTAATTATGTCAACTGTAGTTTTAAATTTAGCTACTATAGATATCTTAAATACATCTATCTAAAAGGCCTCTATGTTAAATAGGATAAATAGAAGTTGGCTAGATAAATGTATGTAATATATCTATGCTAATTTAAAATATACATATTATTATTAGTACCTACCATGGCATGGTATTCTTGCATTCGGCATTTGATATTCTTTTATTTTTGTTATCACTATAGTTTGTAGTGTTGGCAAAAAAAATTGATTGGCCATGAGACTTTACCTCTTATTCCTCCCTTCACGTTAATCAATGCAAGTAATGAATGCAATGGTGACTTTAGCCCATACCTAAAATTAAATCAATTGAATGTCCCCATAGGTAAAAGATCAAATCAATTTGATATTCAGGGAAGCAAAATCAAATTTGTAAAAGATTGAATGGACATGTCGATAATAAAATCAAATAAAATCAGCACCACCATGCACAAAAGTCAATATATATTTTTGACAAATTGTAACTAACATTATCACAAACAGGCTTTACAGGCAAAAAAAATTGATTGGCCATGAGACTTTACCTCTTATTCCTCCCTTCACATTAATCGATGCAAGCAATGAATGCAATGGTGACTTTAGCCCATACCTAAAATCAAATCAATTGAATGTCCCCATAGGTAAAAGATCAAATCAATTTGATATTTAGGGAAGAGAAATCAAATTCGTAAAAGATTGAATGGGCATGCCAATAATAAAAACAAATAAAATCAGCACCACCATTTACAGGGTTTACAAGTTTCACTTAGCCCTCTGTCCTCCCAAGATTATCATTGCCACCTGTGTTGACAGCCCCTCTGCAACACCTAAAACCAAACTAAAACCCACCCATAGCAACCCCATGATCATCACCGAAATCACCCCTGAGAAATACACCCACTCCCTCAAAACCACCAAGTCCTCTTCGGCCAAAAAGAAAACCCCTGTGTTGATTATCCCTAAAGATCAAAATGTGGAATAGATTGACCCTAAGGCGGCCAGACCTAAACCCACCAAAAGGAAGCTTGTTGTTAGTGATCGTAAAGGCGACATTTCCCACAAGAAGGTTAAGATTGGAAAAAATGGGGGTAGTCTCTCTATGAATTCTGAGAATAACCCTAGCATGGAAGTTCAAAACATGGAGGAAGGGGATGAAGATTTTGTTGAGGGTGGGGATGGTAGTGAAGATAAGATGGACAAGGAGTATGTTGCTCCTCAGAGTAAGGGAAGGGTTTCATCGACTAGAAGATCAACCAGATTGGCCGCGAATACTACCCTTGTGCAAAAGGAGCAGAAGTGCATTGTTTAGTCAGAAGGTGTTGAGGAGAACATAGTTGGTGAGACCAAGGCTAAGAACCAGGAGGACACTATGGTCCTGGAGACTGTGGACGAAGGACCGAGTAATTTCCCTAATTTTAATGCCCAGATTTTGAAGACGGACAACTCGGAGAAAACCAAACAGGGAACTAGCAAAAGCAAAAAGGGGAAGAAGACTATCAGTAAAGGTGAAGAGACAGAGGACATCAACACCAAAATGACAGTGCTGGAGAAAAAGTTTATGATGCTGGCGAGGTTCACCTCTAAAGTCATGCATAGGTCTGCAACTACTTTAGCAGTGTTGCAAGATATTGAACTCACTAGGCATGGCTTGAAGGACAAAGAGCTGAAGGAATACAAGGACATGTACCAATTCCTCACTAAGGATTGGGAGCAACTCTTCAACTAGCTCATGGGGCTTTTCTATGTTTTTTACTCTAGTTTATTGTTTGTTGGCTATTAGATTGTTGTTTCTGGTTTTTGGGCTTCGATTCCTTTTTGTTGTGTTGGTCATTTTTTTTGACTCTATGGCGTGCCCTTTAGGCTACTTTGTAATGGGTTTGGCACCCTTGGTTTGTCACTTATCTTATCAAAAACATTATCACAAACAACATAGTCATTGAATATTCATAAATGGTTTTGGTATGTATAGGGAACATACCATACAAAGGGAATAGTCCACACTCTGACCATTAGATTAAACATTTCATGTGTTGGATAATTATCTATTTATTTGCAGAGGACTTGACAAAGTAGCTTCCACTTGCGGTCCATTCTCAATGGTCTTCTGCAATCCATTTTGCAACATTTCCTTCCACGGGCCAATCATATGGAGATCCATTAAGGCTGTATCTATTCATTAGCAGGTGTGTGACTCTATGCAGACTTTCTCAAATTATATATTTATTTTTGGTACTAATCTAATCCACAGTGTTCTTTTTTGGTATTAGTTTTTTACGATTGCCTCCTAATTGTTGGAACTTGAAAACTATCATGCATTGATCCATGAAGCTTATTAGATGTTCTCTCAAGTTTTAAAAATGTGAAAGTCTAAGACATTATTTATATTTAGTAATTTGTTGAATCAAGACAAAGATAGTGTCATTTTTGTGGACACTGTAAATCTACGAAGGGCTTCTTAAGCAGTGCTGCAGAGTATGGCAACTTGATTTGTAGTAGAACCAGCAGATGCACATCAAATGAAGTTCTATGTCTTATCTCTCCCTTATGTTGAATATGTGAACTTTGTGAAGTACCTACAATTATTTGAGAGAGGTTTATTTTCTTGCATTTTATTCCTTGTTTTTAAGAGCATGGAATCAATGTTTCATCTGAACTATTTGTGCAATTACAATCATTGGATTTTAGTATCATTGTTAAACTTTAAAGCTAATTGTCCATGGTTTCCAAAAGTCTGAAGATCTCTAGAACAAAGCACCCATCCACGGTGAAAATCATGGAAAGGGTTTCATCTTCGTATTTTCTCACTCCTTCGTACCTATATTGAAGCTTGTCCACTTCTTTCATAATACATGAATATATACCTTCCTTCTTTCTACAACATCTATTTTGTGGAGGTCCATTGGAGATGATGCTTGCAATATGTTACAATGAAAAAGGCCTAGAGAGACAACCTTAGGAGTCTAGGCTCTTTCATTTAAACAAAACATCAACCTGCACACTGTATTCATGATCACATTTTGCCACATATTAGGATTCATCTCTAAAGTATTTGCTCTCGTATCAAGAATAAAAGTTAAATAAATGGACAATACATCTTTATCACTAGGACAACCAACTGAATTTTATCATATACCTTCAAGTAAAAGAGTTTGCCCATCGCAACCGACACAAAAGACTAGACTTTCAAGTCTTCAAGAAATACATTTGTTCTATGCTAGAGGCAATAGAACCTTGTAGAATTGTAAAGAGTCTACGAGCTGTCAAGTCTTCTTTTCATTTGATTGATGGTACTTCTCACCGTGTTCCGGTTCAAATTCTATGATTACTAGGCAAATACCACACATGGACTACAATTGTAATTTGCTAGGTATTCTACTACTTTTTTGTTTCTATGTAGACTAAGGAAAATGATGAATTGTCTTTTGTATTACCTATGTCTTGGATTGTCTTGTTTTTTAAAGACATTGGCACAGTCTCTTTGTAATAATGAGACTTTAAGAAAGACAATCTATCTTTTCCTCGTGAAATTTAATAGTAGAATGCCCAACAAATTATTTTCTTGTATGTTCCAAAAAATTATAAGGAAATTCACTTTATCATAATAACAGATTTAAATATTTGTTAGAATTATGATTTCTAAAAATTAAATTCCACAAAATTAAATAATAATCAATTATAAACTTCAACATTACAATAGCATTTAAACTTCAGTTACATATATACAATTTTTTTAAAATCTATTATATTTTTTTCATTAAATATAACAAGTACCCATGGATGTTGATCTGTTTCTTCAGGCTTACTACCAGCTTTAGCCATGGTTGATTGAATGCTAATCATTCTTTGCCTTTTTCCTGTTGTTATCCATAGCCAATGTTACTGAATTTATCAAGCATAAAAGCTCCCACAAAATCAAATGAAAATGAAATCCCTTTTATGTTGATGGCGATACAAACATCCTTGGTAGAGTAGAGTCAATTCGACTCCCCCACAAGTTAAACTGGTAGAAGCTTTTTGTCTTCTAGTTGCGTCTACATTTTGAAGAGCAGGGCAAGTGCCCAAAAAACTAGAAGGTAAAATATGTATTTCATTACATTACCATGTTGGAATCAATTAAACTATTTGGTGATGGTGGAAAGAGTTGTTCATCGTGTAGTGTTCTTAGAGAACACACGTGATGGTCTAGCAATCTCAGTGATGAATTAGTGGTGCAACATCTAACTATGGAGAAGGCCGACCATCTCAGTGCTCACACTAATTGTCTTGGTGGTGACTCAGTGGTTGATAATCCTATTCAATATTAGTTAGTCACTAAAAACTATTGAAAATGATAAGAGTGCATTTCAAATTGTCAACCTTACATCAACAATGATTCTTAGATACCCCTTATACCTAATCTCAAGCCCATCTTGTAGGTACTTGCTGGAAAATTGTCTGAATCTACTTCCCAAAAATGTCAACTTTATACAAAAATGTGGTTGTATGAAAAGGTTACACTAAAAGTGGAAGTATAGGTAGTTGTTTTTATGTTCATTGCAATATCTTCATACTTGTTTTAAAATATGCTCTTTCTATTCCTCATCATACTTATGCATTTGTAACTGACATTTGCAACAGATAATATGATGGTTGACCCTCTTTACAATGAAACTTTATTCTGGAGCTTTGTAATTGTAATAATCAACCTACTCATATTCCTTGTAGCTATCTATTTCATTGATAACACTGGTCATTTTGTAATATTCGCCATCTATATTTTACTCATCTTGTTCTATTGCTCCACATTTAATTAACTATGCATTGCACATCATCTCTCTTCCTTTGCTTATTGAACATTGCTCTTAAGATTGACAGGAGGTCATTCTAGAAGTCAAAGAAGGATTGAAAGAGCTATGTAGTTTGTCGTGATCAAATAATTAAGTTCTTATCTCTTGAACGCGTGGACTATACACAGAAAAATATATGACTTTATTTTCTTGTTAAGAAATGGGAATACCCACAACATGGAAAATTTGACTCAGTGTTATTGGGAAAAGTGTTTAAAATAGATTGTCAAGTAGTAGAGGATGCTCTTCAAGTATTCATTGGCCACAAAATTCTTCACGACTCCCCCAGGATTTTATACTTCTCTGAAGTAGTTACTCTCTTTTTATTCAATGCCATGGACATCTTGCAAGAATCTACTCTCTTTTGAAATCTTGCTTTTGATTACATACAAGACTACCTAATATCTTAATAAAGCCTAAATATGAGTCTGATTAATTACAACCTATTCAATGGGACAACTCTGGTTGGAGGGTTATTCACCCATAGGGATATTAAAAAATGTTCTATTGTTGTTTACAATCACAATGAAAAATCACCTTCATTCCCACTACCATGAGCTTGGCCTTGAATTTGTCAAAAAAATTGATGACACTTACCATGCACTCTATATTCTACTCAATCATGTTTGACATTTATGGGACCTTGCAAACGATGCACCAATTCAACCACATGCGATTGATGGAGAGGATGCCAACTGACCTATGTTTTTGGTTCTTGATACTCATGGTAATTATTATCTTGCACCTGCAATGTAGCTTTTGTCAAATGTTCTATAATATTTTTTACAGATGTTCTAGTATATTTTTGCTACAATTATTATATAGTTTCCTTATTTTTGTATCTGTTATTCACAATATACATGTAATTGGAGTTATCTGTTGTTTTGGGTCATGATGCACACTATTTTGTAAATGTAGAATGTATATTTCCTCTATCTTGTAAAGATTTCTTATTATATTGTAAGAATATTTTCAGTTGTCCACACCTTTTGCCAAAATGTTAAGAAGGCTTATTTGGTGCCACATAACTTTTTTTTAATTAAAAGAGGGTAAAAACTTTATTAATCAAAGAGAGCAGTACAAAGCATAAAAGTAGCAGGAGGCCCAAACGGGCCCAGAAACATCAAACAAGAAATCAAGAAGTGGTCATGCAACATCTCATATCAGTCGTAACCAAATCCTCCAAATCCTGAGCAAGATCCCCAGGTAAACTGTCCCAATCATCCGCCAACGAGGTCCCATTCTTCTCAGAAGCCTATTTGGCCAACCCATTAGCCACCTTATTCCATTCCTAAGGGATATGAGAGAAGGTGATAGAATCAAGTAATTCTCCAAGACTGGTGATTTGCTTAGCCACCACTGCAAGCTGCCAACTAACATCATCAAACTACCTTCTATTTATCAAGTCTATCACCACTTGTGAATCTGACTCGTAGTAATCTTTTTCTAGTCAAGGGCATATGCCCTCTTTAAAGCCAAAAGAATAGCCAAGGCCTCCATAAGATTATTGGAGTGTTGCCCCATATATTCTAAGAAGAAAAACACAACCACCCCAGAACTGTCTCTGCCCACCCCACCAACACTAGCGTGCCCAGGATTACCCCTTGTAGACCCATCAATATTGATTTTCAAGACTCCAGTGGGAGGGGGCAGCCAATGCCCTCCCCTAAAGACCTTCCCTCTAGAACACCTGCTCCGCCCAATCTTGGGCCTTCCGGTACCCCCAACAGGTATCCCCAGATTACAAATCACTCCAATATCACCAGGATCCACCGGGGTTGATAGATCACATTTAGCATATAAGGTCTCCTGTAAGGCCCCAAGAATGCAAGACCAAACTTGACCCACCAACAACTTCTTATCTAGAAAGAACCTGCAGTTGCACTCCAACCAGATGTGTCATATAATCAAAGTAGGGCCAATTGGCCACGCTATGTGCAGAAACGAAGTCCCCACCGGAATGGGCCCAATGTTCCGCCAAAACTCCTCTAGAGAAGAAGGGTGCCTGCACTGCAAGTTCCAGGCCCCCCACCAAAAATGCAAAATAGTCCTAGCAAATGGGCACTAAAAGAAAAGATGCAAAACAGTCTCAACATCTTTTAGGCATAAGAAACATAATGAAGGACCTTGGAATCCTTGCTTACAGAGGTTATCCCAATTCAAACACCTGCCATAAACCACCAGCCAAGAAAAGAAATTGCATTTTGGCCAAGAGAATTTATTCCAAATATTTTTCCACCAAGGAACCTCAGCACTACCCCAAGCCTGTCTGTCCAAAACATGATACCCTGAAGCAACATCGAACTTCCCTTTAGGATCCGAACCCCAAGCCAGCACATCCCGCTCTAGAAGAGAACAACAGACTCTATCGGCCAAATGGAGGACAACTCCCTCCTATCCTTCAAAGATCCACCCATGAGCCAATCCTACATATCCTTCCACTGGTAATGGTCCATCCCACAGCCTGAGGAGCTTTGAAATCCATCACTCTACTCCAACCAACCTGAACAAAAATCCTACATAGGTCCCCCAAGTGAGGATGCGAGGAGAGGATAAGTGGGAAGCCATCCCAGGAGTCATGCCAAAAAAGAGCATCAAAGCCTCTATTGCAGATCCAAAATAGGCCTTGTTTAACCAGCGTAGCCCCCCTCTTGAGAGTATCCTAGATCATAGAACCTTTCCCTAAAATACTGAATCAAGGAACCTTAGCGCCATCCACCTCCCCAAGGTACTTGAAAGTAAGGATCCTGGCCCAATACTGATGCTGATATGAACACCATCTCCAGTACAGCTTAGCAGCCAAAGCCTGCCCATTCTAATCTGCCCTATGCAAACCCAGACCACCATCCTTCTTTGGCCGGCAAACAACTTCCCACTTAATTAAGCTCCACTTCTTCGAAAGGAGATTACCTAACCAAAGAACCTGCTGACAAAGGCCCTCAAAATCTTTGATGAAGCTTGAGGGAGCAGTCAACACGAAGCACCTGTATAAAGGAAGGGCCTGCACCACAGACTTCAACAGAGTAACTTTGACAGTTGTGGATAGCCATCTATAGGTCCAATGACAAACCGGCCCTTGAAATTTATCAATCACATACTGCTAAAAACACTTGGGAAGTGGGCGCACATCTAGAGGGATGCCAAGGTATATAAAGGAAGTTTCCCCACCTGAAACCTTAAGATCCTGGCAATACACTGCTGAATAAGCATGGGGGTATTAAAGAAATAAATGCAAGACTTACTTTCATTAATGCTTTGACTTGAGGTAGCGAGGTAACAATCCAAAATTTATCGTAAAGCAACTGCTTCAGCCACCTTAGCAGTACCCATCAAAGCCGTATCATCCACAAACTGAAGATGAGTTTGAGGAGGAAGAGAGTTGCTCCATTTCTATCCCTGAAAGTGCCCATCCATAACACGAGACTTAATGAAACTCCCCAAGCCTTCAACCATTAAGATGAACAAATATGGGGATAAGGGGTCCCCCTGCCGAAGACCTCTAGAAGCACCAAACAGATCCAAAGACTCCCCATTTATGAGAATGGAAAAGGATGAAGTCTTCACACAGCTCATGAACCAATCAATCTACTCACCATTGAACCCAAAGGCTCTGGGAATTTTGATCAAAAATCCCCATTTAACTTTGTCATAAGCTTTAGCCATGTCCAACTTTATAAACATAGCCTTTTCCTTAGAAGAGGCCATGGAGTGAATAGTCTCAACCACAATAACTACTCCGTCCAAAATCTGTCTACCCGCAACGAAGCCCCGTTGTTCCTCTGAGATCAACTTATCCAGCCATGGCTTCAAACACTCGGCAATTAGCTTTGTAATGATTTTATACACCACATTGCACAAAGCAATTGGTCAAAAAAGATCCAGAGAATCAACACCCTCGTATTTTGGGATAAGAGCAAGAAACGTGGCATTCATGGCTTGCAACAATTGCTTATTCCTTAAAGACTCCTACACCACCTCCAAAAGATCAAGGTTGATCACTTCCCAAAATTCCAAAAAGAACTTAGTCGGGAACCCATCAGGACCAGGAGCCTTCCCTTTTTTCAACTGAAACACCACATCCTCCAACTCCTTTAAAGAAATAGGTTTAAGAAGAGAAGCATTCATATCCATAGTCACCAAAGGAGGAATACAAGCCATGATAGGAGCTTCCTCCTCACTAGCAGGCGGGGTATCTTCAGAAAAGAGAGCCAAGAAAAAATGAACCGCCTTACTAGATATCCTCGAAGAGGAAGAAAGAATAGAACCCTCAGGAGAGCGGAGAGAAGAAATAAAGTTACCTTGTCTTTGTGCCTTCACCGATTTATGAAAGAAGGAAGTATTCCTATCCCCTTTCTGGAGCCAATCGACACGAGCCTTTTGTTTCCAAAAAAATTCCTCATGAAGCTCCCATTCCTCAAGGTCTTTAACTGCACTATCCTCTAGCCTGCTTAAATTCACATCAAGACCCTGATCCCAAATCTGCCTGGTAATAGAATCCAAGCGCTCATGGGCAACCCTTTTCCTTTGAAACATGTTGCCAAACTGATACTTATTCCAATGTTTCAATTTATACTTCACATATTGAAGCCTCTTCACAAACGAGTACATAGTCGTACCAAAAGTAGGTCGTCCTTCAGTCCACCATCTAGAAAGCAAGTCAAGAAGAGTCTCCTCCCTAAGCCACATAAGCTGAAATCTAAAAGTTTTTTTTTAGGACCACTAGCCAAACAGGCAGAGAATTTGATCAGATAATGGTTAGATCCTCGCCAATCTAAAATTTCCAAATTTGATAGCCACTTGTCACCCACCCAAAAACTGGAAACAAGAAACTTGTCTAACCGTTCAGAAATGGCATCATCCCCAAGCCTCCTATTATTCCAAGTAAACATGCCATTTGAAGGTTTGATATCCACAAGCCGAAGCTGAACCAAATTATCCCTTAGGAGATCAGAGGAGGGGTCCAAATGAGGCATACCCCCCCTTTTCTCCTCTAGAGAGGCAATTGCATTGAAGTCACCTACCATAATCCAGGGAAGGAAAGGATCCAACGATCTTAGAAAATTGTTATGAGACCACAGTAGACTCTTGCAAGGAACATCTGTCGGAGCATAAATGTTAGAAAGAAGAATTCTTTCCCCCGTCTCCCAACTAATTACAACTAGAGAAATAGAGAATCTGCTAGAGAACCACCAAACAAGAGAAATTCACCGAGGATCCCAGAGGCAAGCAAGACCCCCAGAGCTACCCTTCACACCCACACACTGGCAAAACCCTCTGTTCCAAATCTTATACACACATTGCATCATACCATCCACAGATAACTTTATCTCCTGGAGGAAAACCACATCCAGAGAATGAGCACTAACCAAGTCCCGAATAGCCTTTTGTCTAGGGATTCTATTCATACCCTTTACATTCCATGATAACACAATCATTGCAAAGGGTGAGAGAAGTGAGTATCCAATGTCTTCACCGACCCAGATTCCACCAATGTCTCCCCAGCCATCTTAACTTTCTCTTGACCCTTCTTCCTCCCCACCTTCTAGGGCTTATCAGGAGCACTCTTTTTCAAGGGTTTTTGTTGTAAACCCAAAATAGGAGAAGTAAAGAGGGCTTTTTCTTGCTAGAGTCTTCCAAACCCGGTCCACCCGCTAAACTCACCCTTTCAACCGAAGAGGCCATAGGGGTTTCCACCAAACCACAAGAGTCACCAATCCCAACATCGGGGGGAGGAGCAACCAAATCCATCACCACCCCGAAAGCCACCACAGTAACAAGGGCCGAGGTAGTGACAGGCTAAGACTCATAATTATGATCAACTAAAGGAGAAGCTTCAACATGCATGTCAGAAGAAACCCCCTCCTCATGGACTAATTCATCCAAAGCCTCAAACTTGTTAAAAGTCTCCTCCTCTTGATGATCCCGAAGAGTCCTCTTCTGACCCCGATTCTTGTTTCATGACTTAACAGGTACAAATCCATCTTTATCCGGTACCACCCCCTGCATGGATACTTTACCCTTTTCTGCCTTTGGATTAGATGGAGCCTTCACATTAGCTAAACCACCAGCACCTAAGGCACGAGGGCACCTCCTTTAAAGATGACCATACTCATGGCACAACCGGCACCTAAAGGGTAAAGTCTCATAGTCTAACTACTGAGTCCATGGGCTAGAACCAACAGTCAGGTCAATAGAATCTGGTAGAGGCTGGCTTAGATCAATCTCCACACAGACCTGGGCATAGGAAAAAAATTGCTTCTCTAGAGTTTGTTGAGATGGGCCAATAGGCTTCCCCAGCAGTAACGCAACTGATTGCAGAATATCATGTCTCCAACATTCCAACGGCATCTGAGGAAAATGAACCCACACCGGCACCTTCGAGGGTATCTCCTTAGCCGAGTTAAAGCCTGCATGCCATAGCTTCATGAATAGGACAACTTGATTATAAAAGTAGGGTCCTCCCTTAAACGCCTTGTTATGATCAGAGACACATGAAAAAACCACCAGAAAGAAGTTATTCACGGCTAGCAAGATATCAAAATCACCTTCCAGATTCCATGACTTGTGAATCTAGGGTTCTAGAAAAGGCATCAAAACCCTCAATCCCATAAATTCACAGATTAAAACATGTTTTCTATAATACTCTAGGTCCTTAGCTATCGCCTTTGTTTGAATCACCAGCTTCAGACGAGCTTGAGCTCTCACCAAACATCCGTTTATCTTTTGCAATTTCAAAGTACCCTTGCTAAAAACCCCAACATCAGGAGGGGATGGATGAGGAAACCCGTCACCAACTTCTGCCATAGCAGCATCCCCTGACGTCTCACCCAAAGGCACAAACCTTACCATTATAAAATCCCCTCAATCCCCCGCACCCCACACCTGCACCAAACAATGCACACACTTGAGAAAAAAGACACCCCCAAAAGCTAAAAAACTCCTCCCCTCGCTGGAAACAACCCCACAGAGCCCGATTTGTAAATAAAAAATGCATGCAACAGAGAACAAACACATGCAGACCACGGCCTGTACAGGCCACGGGACTGCACAGAGCTCCTGCGCATACGCTCCATCCAATCCATCTTATCGTCAGTAACCACATAACTTTTACAAGATATCAAAATAATCAATTAATTGCATATGCAATAGTGGTTGCGTAGATTTATTACAACTGACAACAACAACAACAACAAAATTGGGTTATAAGATGAGAAATAAATTGCTAAAGCAACCAAACTATCAAGACTTTGGGAGAAATAATCAACCTACTATAGATTGGACTATCAGTCCTATAAACTTAAAAAAATCAAGAAAGGAAGAAAAATATATACTTGTTAGAAAACATGGAAATGGTCATTATGGAGCAGAAATCTATGGCTACAATTATAACAAACATAAATGGTTAGGTACCTTTGATATAGTAGAAGATGTTACTATATTTATCAGAGGCATTAATGCCAAGACCAATTTCTCATACAAAAATTTAGAAGCATGCAATCACATGTTTGCAAACATTTGATCAATGTACCTAAATATACAGGTGTTAGAAAATGCCCATGGGGTTGTTATGGTGCAAAAATCCTAGACTCAAACTCCAAGCAACGTCACTGGCTGCATATGCCTATGATATTGCAGTCATTTCAATGAGAGGCATGAAAACAATTACAAAGTTCATTCACATGACTTCAAATCTAGGTAAGTTCATTTCTAATCAATTCATTATTCCTTTATCTACTTTCATTTCTCACTCCAAATTCAATACAAGTTATACTAACCCTGTCAATATCTTGCAAGATGCTTGTTCTGATGATACATGCAGGAATTCAAACATTGAACATTCTGCACTAGATGCTAAAACGTACAACTTTGGTGACCTACTCAGAAACAATTCCATACACTCTTCAACAACAATGATAGAGAACAATCAAAAATTTCTTGGATGCTCTTCAACCAATTTCCAACTATTTGTCTGTCTTCCTAGAGGTACTACAAACAATACAATGAACACTACCATTGACACACATTCCAAACAAGATCCATTGACTAGTTGTAGTCATAATCATGAATGGTCATTATCATGTTCATAGACCTCCTCCATCTCAATTGTTTAGTCTCCTTTTCACAAAAACAATAATAATATAGAATCAGACTTGTTGGATCAGGTGATCCAGAAGTTCCTTTCTCAATAGGAACAACTACAACTCAAGAAATATACCATGCATGTTGCTCAACATCGATGCTCAAGTTCATCTGTTAACAAACTAGGCAATTCAAAATATTTATCTCACATTGAACAAGAAATGCTTCTCATCTACTTCAATTTTATTTATTGATATTATTACAAATCATTGCTTAATGTTTGTAAACTATATTCTATTATAATGTCTCGTTCTAATGCATTCATATCTGTCACTCTTACTACAATACATATACAAACACAAACAAATGGTAGGTACTAGCCACTACGTGGCACTTGTTATATATTACTTCATCATTCTGTTGTTATGAATTAATTTAGATTGCAATTTGTATAAAGAAAGTATTATTGTTTTTAATGTGTACCTAAACTATTACATTAGACACAGAAATAGGTAATCACATAGATAAGAAAAAGACACATTAACATTATTTATTTTAACTTTTACTTGAGAGTTATTATTCACTTTGTATTTTATTAAAGAGTTATTTTATTTTTCAATAGTAAAACAATAAATCATAAAAACTATGTTGTTTTTAAAAAATAAATAGATAAAATTATTTACTTTAACTTTTATTTTAAGAACTATTTTATTTTTTTATATATGTATCATTTTTAATATCTATCTTAAATTACTAAATAGATGCACACATAAATATAAATATCTAAGTAGATAAAAGATAATTATTTATTTTAATATTTATTTAAGAATTATTTATATTAGACATTATTTCCTTTCAATAGTTACATTTTGTTCCACTTACCAATTGTTTCTATGTTGTTTTTGATTTTTTTGTTTCTTAATAAGGTATCATTAGTAGTATCCTTATTATTAAATGATATTGTTAATATTATGTTTATTATTAAATATTAATAATTTGACATGTAAATGGGTGTCAAAATAATTTTTTAATTTAATTATGTAGGCTATAATTCTAAATTTAATTATGTCTAGTATAGTTTTAGTTTTATTTATATGCTATATTTTATTTTTTATTTTTAAATAAAAGTCGATTCAAAATAGTTTTTTTAATATATTAATTCTTTGGAGTGTAAATGACTATCAAATTCAAGGTAAAAGGTGAAACTTCATGTTAACGCAGTTCACATGAGACTCCTTGATGCCATTGAAGAATGCCTCTCGACGTAATTATTATATATAAGTGTTAGGTTTGTAAGAGTAAAGTGTATTATGTAATTTTATGTTTTGTTTTATATCATTTTATATGGATGTTTTTAAGTATATTATTTTAGTACATGATTTTGACCGATTTGGTATTTGTATTGACTTTAGATTCAAATTGACTATCAAAAATAGAAGTTAACCTTTGTTTAATTAGTTTCTTGACATAATATCACACATTCCTCTCTTAGATTCAAATTCAAGGGTGTGGATCTAACTTGGGTCATTTCCACAATACATATTTGACCCACTTGTTCAAATTCAAATTTCATAATGGGCCCAAGCCAACCACCTTCTGACTAGTCATTATTCATTGTTTCTTGTGCCAAAATTTTCAAATTGTGCACCTAGGAGAAGTATAAAAGGGCACCACCTCTAGGTCATTTGCATCCATGAGTCATTAGGTAATATGCCCATCATTAGGATAATCCCCTCACATTTATTTGTCACAAGGGATCAACCCACCTCGTTATTCAATTTTCTACATTAGTCACATCAATTCTTACATCAACACATGATGAAACCATAACTCTTACAATGGGTCATTCCAATATTCATTGCATTGCGTTCCATTTGTGTCCAATCTCAAGTGTTAATCACCTAACATTATCATAGCCACATTGGTGTTGTTTGCATTATTGCTTGTTGTCTTCCAACTCTTTCCAAAATTATTAAATTGATCAATGGGGCTAACCTAAGGCAAATATCCTTGCATAACAAGCTCCAAATAGTATCTATCAACACCACGAAGTTTTTCCATTACAAGTATAGGTATTAGGTGAGTTTGTTTTACACATATAGAAGGTCTGCAAATACCAAGATTAAATTTGCATCAAAAGGACAAATCTATGGATTGAGGTTGCATATGTAGTTTTTGGGATCAGTTCTACACCTATAGAAATGACTGAAGTTCTTGTATAGTTCCAAAATCCATAGAGCTCAATAGTCTCGGGCCATCCATCCTAGATCCCATTTTTTATTTCAATAATAGTTGTTTGTCACAATATTTTTCATCTCTTCTTTCAAGGTATGCGTTTATTGAAATTTTTTATTCCTATTTCATATATGATCAGGTATGCTTTATGTCCCAACTTTTTATCTAGGGTGAATTTACTTATTTCTTACTTATATTTATTTACCATAGATAATTTATGTAGGGATGTTTTATTTCCATAAATAAAATGGTGAAGTTCACATTTTAATCCTTCTAGGACTTTTGACCTATGGTTTTAACCTTTCATATACCTTGGAAAGAAGCAAATATGTACACATTGGGGTGGCTACAACATGGAGTTGACATGAGAGTGGTAAGCAACATAAGTTATGGTTTGGTCTACAACCAGTGTTTAAAGATGAAGTATTATTTGATTTTGTTCCATTGATGTGAGTGATCTAGGGGAGTCCTTATTTATACATGACAAATGTTATTTATTATGGGAAGAAGATATAGTATAAGTTGGCATTGAACAAGAAAGAGTTTGTCTTGAATTCCTATGAGGGTAGGTCTAATATTGTCATTGCTAGCATTTCAAATTGCATGAGACTAATTAGTGCCAATGGAAGAGTTGTCTCCTTGTTGGAGGGACAACAAGTGCACTAGGAGGTTGATATTGGAGCTAGTAAAGAGATTTATACATGTGGGGAGCAATGAATACAACAATATGCAAGGTTATTTTCTGAAAGCAAGCAAGTGCACTCAGTGAATGGTAGGAGAATGAAATCAATTTGAAACATTCAAAGGTGTTTAGCATTTTTCCTTTCATTTATACTAAAGTATTATGTGGATCAATCAAGAAGTAGGGTTGTGTCGTGATTGGTTAATCTTTGTGTGAAGGATGAGTTGGCTTGGGTTTTTTGTTACTGAGTCATGTTGCAAAGATTTTTAATGGAGGCATAGGGATGAGACTTCCTCATTCTTAGACGCAATAAACTTGTGGGGACCAAAAGCCTCCCTATTGGGGAGGTGTGATATGAAAAATTAGATCAAAAACTTACTAGGTCATTAGTATCATGTTGTTCTACATTTCTTGGAGTGCTTTGTAGGGTTAGGGGATAGATTTCATCACAAAATAATGTGGTTCACAGTCGAGAAGGATGTTAGAGGGATGACTAAGGTAATTTGAAGCATCTTGAGGAGTGTTGAAGACAAATTTTTAGACCTTTAGAATGAGTAGAGTTTCATTTATGGCAAATTTGTCACTTTGCATAGGTGAAGAACTCAACATCTACCATGGTGAATTCTCCCAAAGTGTAGAAAATGCTCCACCTACCATGGTGAATCTTAGAGTATCGTAGAAAATGTGCAATCAACTCTTGGCAAAATCGGTGATTTCACCAAAACATGGACATAATTTGGAATACTAAGAGTTTTCATTATTTGGTTTTCCAATCTAATGATTAATCTTCCATTTTCATGGATGGGATATTATGGGAATGTCATGTATTGTTGTTTTACACAAAGTGTAATAGGTTGACTCTCTTTTGTTTGGTGGTTTTAATCCATCTTGTGACTATAAGAAGCATAGTTGTAGGGATTTTCATGTTGACAAATGTGTTATAGGCATTGTTGAAGTTCAAATGTGCCACAGAAGCATTGTAAACATTTGTAAGCAACTATTCATAGTGATTTAGGAAGTATATAGCTCACTCATGCTAGAGTTTTTTTTCATTAGGGAAAACTTTGCGTGTTTGCATCTTTGTGTGATGTTTAGCATCTATTTTTATTTGTTTTATGATGTGTCCACATGTTATTTCCTTTGATATGCATGTGATATGTTGTGTTGGTAACAATTTAAAGTGGTTAACATGTGTATGTTAAAGGTTTTGTGAAGAAATTGCAAGTAGATATTCATTGTTGAAACAATGCTTGAGGGATACCATCTTTTTTATAGATCAAGTGGTATTGGAGGAATCGAATCCTTTGGAAAAGTGATTTTTCTAGGTTGTGCAAGTATATGTTGTCCACAAGACTGAGTGGAGATAAATATTTATTAACTTTTGAGCTTGAGCTTGGAATAAGAGAGTGGTTGAGGACAACAAGAATGGCAAGGGAAGTTGAGGATGATGGGGAAGCAAGGTTCTAAGAACTTAAAGGATATGTTGCAAGAATTTATAGCATAGAAGAGGTGGATAGACTTAAAAGCATGATGCTAGTTCTAATAGACAAGTTGGTAACTTGAAAACAACATGGGTATGAAGACAATCTCAAGAAATCAAAACAAGAACAATAATAAACATCATATAGAAATTTCTTCAAACTTGAGATAGAGATTGACATGCAACCCCATTATGGAAAGACTGGTTCTTAGAAGATCAATCAATGGGGGTCTCAAATGGAGGTATACTTTAGTTTGCATAGGCTATCTCTTCATCATCAAATTTATTTTTCTAGTTTCAAGCTTTCTAGGCATGCTTTTACTTGGTAAGAGAGTTATGAACACTATCTAGAGGTTCAAAAACTTTCACCCTTTTCCAAGTGGGATGATTTTAATATGTTTTTAGGAAATTAATTTTATCCTATATGCCACAAAGAAGAGCAAGTGATGCAATGACATCATTTGAATCAAGAACAAGGGCAAAGGGTGAAATCTTATACAAGCGAATTTAGAAAGAGAATGGTTTAACTTGATAAGGATATAATGGAATATGAAGCGCTAATAAGAAATGTTGGTGGGTTGTTTGATCACATAAAAGGACCATTGCTAATGGACAAGCCCTACTATATAGACAAGGAGTGTGCCTAAGAGCACTACCTTGAACCAAACAAAAAGGTGAGCTCTTCCTACAAGCACAAATAGGGTGAAGAGTAGCACCATGGTGAAAATAATAATGCTACTTCAACTATGAATCAAAAGGGAAAAGGTAAAAGAAAGTTTCATTGATTACATTGTGACAAAGATGGCCATTCAGAGGAAAGTTGTTGGAAGTCACACCCATAATTGGTGCTTTTAAAGGAGATGGACAAGCAAGCCAATGTTACATGAAAACCCATAGAGATTGATTGCACCTCATATTTTGATGATCATTCTTCATTTGATACACTCTATAAGGAATAACTAAAGGTTTGTGGTATCTTACATGGAGGAGAGGAGTTCGTCCAACTATTCCAAGTGACAATGCAAGTGAAAGGTAAGAATGTTAGTGTTATGCTCGACTCATGTTCACAAACAAATCTTTTTTTCTAATAGGTTGATTGGTGAATTTGGATTGGAGGTTGTGAACCATCCACATTTGTCCAATTTTGGGTGGTTGCAACATGGAGTAGATTTGAGATTGTGAAGTAATGCAAGTTGTGGTGAGGGTTTCTCCCCTCCTAAACTTGGTTGTGAAGTTAGGGACTGTTCCCCACCTGGGCCCTCTAGAGGATGCTTTGTTATCTATCCCTTGTCCTCTATCATATGGAGTCATGCTCTCCAAAGACCATCCCATGAAAACTAAGGGGAAGCTTGTAACCTCTACCCAACCATGTAAATCTTATATAGATATTTATATGTGTGGGAAAGGATATCCACACCTCAACTAAATTGTCGATCATGTTGTTTGATCTCCCTTATGATAGGGGCCTGAAAGTATAGTAGTTTTTCTAATCCCTTCTCACCACGAGTTTGAAGACAAGGATGCTCATGGTGGTTTTTTGAAGTGTCAAAATTCCAACTATCTTTATTGACAAAACATAGGTTCCCCATTTCCTGTTAGGGTCATCCTATTCAGTTTCTTCTCTAAAGAAGTCTACCCAACTATCGACCTCCCTATAACCCCATAGATCACTAAGAATAAATCTATGCCCATTAACAAGCACCCACAAAATCTCGTTGACATCAAGAAGAGTAATTGTCCACTCTCCTTGTACACGTGGGAACTAGAAGGTGTTCCAATATGTTAAAACAATATAAAGAACGATGTTGGATGGTGGAATGGATGGGGTCTTGGTGACCCTCAAGAGGCCATATCTCTCTAAAATTGCCATGTTGGTGTCTGTGAGTAAACCCAAGATGCATGGAAGCCACTCTTATTCCTTGGCCCTACTCAACCTAATGTAGTTAATCTATAATTTCTATCAAAATTAGCTAGAAACTAGGGAACCATAGAATGAAGCTAATATGCTACTTAGATTTCCAAATGATAGTAAAAATCAAGGGAATTAGAAATTTTTTAGCAAATAGATGAATATACAAAAATGTGAAATGCAATAGAACATAAGTATTTATTTAGGAAAACCCCCTTTAGGGGTTGAAATCCTAGTTGATAGAGATAAATGTTGTCTACTCGAGTGTATTACTCATAATTGATAAATACAAAGTATTTTGCAACCTCTATAAAGCCTATGACTACTTCAACTTTCTCCTTCTAAGAGACACAATAGTTATATTTCCTTCTTCCCCTTCACTTTGGGCTCTCAATTGGTTCTTTTAAAGCATTAAAGGAATCCATTATGTGCACACAAAATTCTACATGGAAATCGAAGAGACAAGGTCATAAATGATTCAAATTATTCTTTTTTTTCTTTAGGTGAAACCATCACTTTTAGTAGGAGGTGCTTTCAAAAATACCCCAAAACTTTCAAAACAACCTCAAATTGCTAGTGACAATTTTGAAAGAACCATTATTGTCAATTTTGACCCTTAATCTTCTAGAAGCCATAACATTTATAGACAAACTTGAAAATAGGTATCATTTGTTTTGAAATTGCATAACTTTTCAAGAGGAATGTGAATATGTAAACATATTCAACTTTTGATTCTATATAAGTATATTTTTTGGCTCTGCAACATGCTAAAGTGTCTTTCCCCTCAAGAATGAGCTTTACTCCTAGATCCAATACAAATCATATCTCTCCTTAGAGAGCTTTTGGTCCACAAAAGCTTACTTATGAAACTTAGAATAATTTCCTTCGATTCTAAAACATCTATGTCTAAGAGATTAGAATAAGACTCACTCACATAACCATGTTCATACCCATGGTAATGCTCTGCGATAAAACATACTAGCATTCTTTAACACTCTATATCTTATAATGAGGATGAAGCAAATATACTAGAATTAGGATTAAAGTCGCCCTTATCCAAGAGCTCTTTCATGGCCTTTTCTATATCATCTTTGTACATTCTTGGGTGATGGTAAGGGGTGGTCATGAAAGGCTTAGAGCCCAGTTCTGGCTCTATGATATACTAGAATCCTCTATTAGGTAGTAGTGCTAGAGAAAAATCACTAAACAACCCACCATGTTTATCCAAAATACTCTGAATATCAATATGATATGTGTGTTGCTCACCCATGAATGAATTTGTAGGCATCACTAAGCAATGTGTTGTGCAAGCAGCCTGTCCCTTACAGAAAATCATCTCCATTCAATTTGTTTTAACCACTCATGGTGTTCCATTAGAAATTCCTCTAAGCACTACATCTTTCCCTTCATATTTAAACTTAAGCTCCATGGATTGATAGTTCTATGAAAACTCACCAAGGTAATGCAACCATTGTACACCCAAAACCATGTTGATTTCTCCTAGACCCACAACATAGAAATCATCACATACCTTATTATCTCTTGTGGCTATGTTTAGTTGCTAAACTATTTTAGTGCATGGAATGGTGAATCCATTAGCCACAATGAGATTGAATCTTTCAAAATCCTTATCTTTCAATCCTCTCTTAACCACCAAGATTTCATCAATGAATTTGTGGGTAGCCCCAGTGTCAATAAGCATCGTGATCTGCTACTTGGATATCACTCCTTAAACCCTAAATGAATGGTTTTTGAGTGCCCCTAATAGAGCTACAATTGTGCCTCCCTTTGTACCTTCATCATCCCTTATTTCAAGTTCACGCTCCTCTATAACTGGTTATGGTTTAGATTCTTTAGGATCTAAATCATCATCAAATATTACTTCAATATAATGGACTTGGATTTTACCAAGGCATCTGCGACTAGGTTCCATGTATCTTTACAAGAAAAACATAGTTTCTTCCTCTTGAGTTCATTTTTTCTAAACTAATTTGTCTTCTTTGTTGTAGGTGGTTGAGGTGTGATCTTTTATGGATGTGAATATGATCCCCCTTTCTAAAAATTTCCTTTATGCTACACAACAATGGGTTCCTTGGATTGGAATGGAAAATTTCTCCTAAGCATAAATGACTCAAGTGTTAGAGCTCTTTTCATTGCTTCTTGGAAAGAGGTGGGTGAACAAGCCTTAACAATGCCTTTGAGGGGTTCAAACAAGCCTTCAACAAATAGAAAGTGACTCTTTTTAAAAAAAAATTAAGTACCATAATGGCAACCTATAAAAATTTGGTAACATGCAGGATTTCACTAAGTGTTACTGTTTGATTTCTGTAAGCTGTCTAAGATAATCATTGTTATCTATCTGCTCAAAATGTTCCATAATCCTTTGACTAAAATCATCAAATGTTTGCATAAAGCTATGCCCTTATGTGACCAATCCAAATGTGGGCCAATCATAAGCAACACATTTTAAGTGCAATGTGGCAAATTGAATGACATATTCCTCCTCCATAGGGATGAGAGTAAAATAAATTTACATTTTCTACAACCAAGCCCGTGCAAAAGCCTTGTTGCTACCATCAAAGGTAGGGGCATTCAACTTACTTTTTGTTTTAGTGTTCTCTTTTCATTATTTTTATTACCATATGGGGTTCTACATTAGGAATTCCTTTTCCAAGGATTACTCCCAAGTTGAGGGAGTGGATTTTGGTGAGATATTCTCTCCTATGGTTAAATTAACCTCTATTAGATTCCTTTTATCCATTGTTGCTGCATTTGATTTAGAAGTATAGCAAATAGATGTAAAAACAACTTTTATACATGGGGATCTTGATGAGGAAATATTTATGAAACATCCTGACAATTTTGTGAAGGGAAGGGAGCACTTGGTTTACAAGTTGAAGATCTTTGTATGATTTGAAGAAGTCACTGAGAATGTGGTATCAAAAATTTAATGCTTTCGCATTGAGTCACTATTTTATTAGAATTAAGGAAGATCATTGAGTTTAAAGGGTTAGTTATCTGGTACATTTGATATGAAAGATTTAGGAGCTACAAAATACATTTTGGGTATGGAAATTTGGATTGATTGGGTTAACAAAAAAATATGGTTAAATCAAAAGAAGTATGTTGACACTATTTTACAACATTTTTCCATGCAGGATTACACAGTAGTTAGTATTCCCTTTTCTAGTTGGCACTAGATTGTCTTTGGAACTGTCCTAAAATAGATGATGAACTTGAAGAGATACAACCAGAGCAATGTGAGTTGAGAGTAGGTTTATGTCAAACCCTGGTAAAGAACACTAGACTTATGTTAAAAGGGTTTTTAGATATTTTTGAGGAACATATAACCATTGCATTTTTTATCATGGGACTAATGATGTGGGTAGGATGATTGATTTGTGGGGCTTTTTTAATTTTGATTGGGTTGGTGGTCTAGATTGTAGGAGGTCTACCAGTGGCTATGCTTTTACTTTGTTTGGAGGAGCAGTTAGTTGGATGAGCAAATGACAACCTACAATTGTGTTGTCCACTACAAAAGCATAGTACATGGCTTCAACACATGCTTGTAAGGAGGTAATGTTTCTGAGGAGACAATGTGGTTAGAGAGATTATGTTCAGGTATTGTCTTTTAGTGTAAGTAGGTTAGAATTGGATGCACCAATTAGAGTGCCATTTGTTTAACTAAAAACCCTATGTATGATTCTGGCAAGAAGCACATTAATGTTCAACATCACTTTGTTTGGGAAATGGTTGAGGGTAGCAGAGTCATGTTACAGAAAGTGGACACCTCAAAGAATATTGTAGATTCTTTCAGTAAGCCAGTGAGCATAGAGATGTTTGGTTGGTGCAGAGAGGCCATGGGTCTTTCCTCTTTCATATAGTTTGATTAATTTTTTTCATGATTATGTCATTGCAATTAAAATGTCAAGTGGGAGAATGTTGCCCGATCTAGTGTCATTCACCTTGTGAATTGCTAGACATGTTTAGTTGTTTTAATTAAGGTTGTTGATAATAATTGTTATGTCTCTAAAGAACATGGAGAGGGTAGACTTGGATGCCCCTCTATGTGGTAGGTAAATTATTTGTTATTTTTTTATTTTCTCACATGTAATTGTAGTGGCATTTAAGCTGGGATTTAATTTTGGGAAGATATTAGAAATCGGGTAAAGATCGAGATGTGTAAGAAGATGTAAGCGGATCTTCTATTGTTGGATCTTATGATAGATTTGGTCAATCTTCCCATGGAGCACCTAGGCTTGGGATCTTGGTCAATTTTATTGTTATGTTAGAATCTATGACTCTTATGATGCATTAGGTGGGTGTAAGGTCTGTAAGAGGAGTTATTTACTATTCAAGTTATGTTGACTGATTTTAGTGAGGTGTGATATTGTTCATGAGGATTTGGACACCTAGATTTGGGAGAGTGGTATTGGGCACTTGTTTTGGAATACCATGGATGGTAGATTGTATTCATCTCTTCTATATATTGGTGTCTTTTGTAGTATTATCGGATGGTTTTGTAGGTCTTTCGAGAGTCGTTATGCTGCCAAAATTTAGAAGGATAAGTTAATGTACTGTAACTTCATCATTCATTATTACAAGCTTGGGTCTCTTTGGGTGTGGATGTTTTTCTCGAAGGGTTTCTCCATGTAAATCTACTTTTTATGGTTTGTATCTTCTTTGTGGTTGATTTCCATTTCCGTTTATAATCTATCATTATTATTGATTTTAGATGAATTAAGTTTCAAAATATCCCATGTTGTATAGTTACACTCTGTTTCAACAAAATTTTGAAATGATAATATTAGATTTGAAAAATATGAATTAGAAGCCCTAAAGTGAACATAATATTATGTAGGATAGATTAGGTTCACCAAAAATATGTAGGGAAAAGAACAATTCCTAGGGTTAGTCTAAATTAATACAGTGAAATAACCAAGTGTGCATAATAGTTGTGCACTAAGAACCACACGACAATCATTGACAGGAAGGATGGACATATCTGATTTCAAGGTGTAATCACCAATTGAAAGATGGAGATTTCTACATTTCCTCTTACAGGCCAGTACTAAAAGTGAATGTTATGAAAGGCCAAGCTAGGGTGGGTAGGGTGACTGAAGGATAGGCTTATGGAAACAGTACCAAACCCTAAAGTGAAGATATATCAATGAATGGACAAGCACTTGGATATTTCAAATATGAAAATAAGATATATTAAAAATACAAACATTTCTAAAAAGTCCTATATCCTTAGAGGCAAACCAAGTTGTGTAGGATCAATTGGGTTCTCTAAAATGAAAAGAGGAAAAAAAATTACCTTAAGGTTAGTTTAGGATAATCAATAAAATACATACACATAAGGACAATTAACCTAAAGTAATGAGTATGGGCAAAACAGATCATATCATAAACAATTAGATTGTAATTGTATAATTTTCTAAAAATAGGAGGGTAGATCACTTAGCTTTATGACTAAAGAATGAATGCCAAGTGGATGATGTCTCTAAAATCATGGTGTCTTCAAATCTAAGAAACTCTATAATACTCATATATGTGGACCATAATCAAAATAACAATCTTTGATCTACTCCGGGTCAAGTTCATTGATCTAAGTCTAATTACAACTGCAAACTCAGTCTTCTATCACAAGCTCAACCTTTGATGTAATTCTAACTTCTATCTTATGTGCAATTTGAAGATGGATTTTTGGAGCTCAGACTAGAAAAAAGGTTAGTATATAGTTTTTGGGTTACAATTGATGGAATCCCACTATTTTCCATCCTATCAAGCTAGGTAAGGATGTTGATTTAACAAATTTGACAAATGATCAAAGACAACAAGAAATTTGCCTAGAAATCAATTTTGTTACTCCTTTCTAAGAACCAAATCCAAATGTGTTTCTATTCATTACCATTCTAAATCTCCTAGAATGAGAGATATTTGAATATGTGTGTGGACGTGGTTGTCTAAAATGACTATAAATGAATGTGTTTTTATACCAACACGACAATAAATTACATAAATGTGTATATACTTAGCTCTAAGTGAGAAATACAAAAGGGGTCAGTCAACCAAATTTGAATTTAGGCGAGTGAACTTTGCACTTGCGGAGAAGACCCCAAGATCGCCAGCTTGACTTGGGATCAATAAACGAAATATATCATGACAAGTAAAGATAGTGTAGAGATCAATGCATGGATTAGCATAGATAATTAGATGGATAAATCAATTTTTTGAGGACATGTGTGCATAGAAGTGATGTGTGTCAATAAGCATCGAATTGAATGCAAATAAAGGTGAGGTAGAAGCTACATAAATGGGCTTGGCATTTGTCATCATGCAAATGTATCAAGACTAAAGGAAAAAATTCATCATTAATGTATTCTTAAATTGAACTTATGTTTTTAAAATTTATACTTAAACAATTGAAAATGAACATTAATTTTTCACCCATACAATTATAGAGATAAATTGAACCATTAATTTAGAGATAAATTGAACCATTATTTTTATTTTTCTTAAATGATTGAAAAAGAAAAATATTAAAAACATTAAATTTTCACCTTCTACAATTATATAAAGATAAATGGAACCAATGTTTTAAACTTTTTTTACTTGAAAGATAAAGACATTAATTCAAATTAACTGTAATTCACTAATTCAAATTTGAATATTATGATTATATATCTTCATTTGAAATACACTACCTAAACTATCTTTAAACCTCTTATTATATTTCCCCTTCTTAGTTGTTTTTCCTCACCCGACACATTTGGGATTAAGAACCCTTCAAAGCAAACCAAATATTTTACTCTTTTAGGCAACAAATGAGCATTGAGAATTCAAATTTGGTGAAGAATATTGTGTTGTTGCCTCTTCTTCCTTTATGACTTTTTTGCTCCATCCGAGATCCTGTAAGTTATATGTATTGTTGCCCCTAGTTAGCAGTTGCCCATGTTTTTAGAACATTAAAACCCCTTTTTGTCTATGAATGAAAGTAGTTAATAGTGGTTAATCCATTTGTAGCTATTACGAGCATAGAAATGGTGGCCATGATAGTATAAATAACCACACCCCTTTTAAATTGTGATGTCTGAGATAGTCCGCTGAATATTTATACTTTTCAACATAGTATTGAATAATGAGTGGTCCCCACCTTAGAGTGGGTGAGATAAGTTGAATGGAATAGAAGGCTCCCACTATTTTTTCTCCCACAATTATTAAAAATAGTGAGCTACCAATTTGGGCCCACTTATGTTGGCGTAACACCTTTTATTTAAAAAGACCACGGGATATTATTAGTACCTTTCATGGCATGGTACTCTTGCATTTGATATTCAAAATTTTTAGTACCTGTCATGGCATGGTACTCTTACATTCGATATTCAAAATTTTGCATTAGTCTTCTCAACTGTTGATGAATCATTTTCTTTTATTTTTCTTATCACTATAGTTTGTAGTGTTTGCCAAAACATTAATCTATGCAAGCAATAAACGCTTGAATCAATATCACCCGTACGAAGATTAAATGAAATGAATGTAACTCATACTGAAAATCAAATCAAAAAAACTTTATTGTGCAAAATTCAATATTCAAATAAATGAGAAAAGACATTTGTATGAAAAATCTTATCAATTGTGATCTATTTTATTATCTTTTTCTCTTTTGTTGATATGATGTACAATGGGAATTCAACGCATCCTAGCATACAATCTCTATGGTTTCTACCATTTATTTTCATGACTCGACGTACTGATAGGTAAACCCACCTATTCTATATTCCATTTTCAACTCAGGGCTCATGACCAACTGAGCTCAGATTGGATTCAGGAAGACACCGAATAGACACGGGTTGGATTCGGAAAGGCATTGAATATACAGTCATTTATGTACTCAAGCACGCTAGTCGCATAAATGACCCTAAGAACGAGAAACTAAATAGATGTGAATCCATTAGGCTGTAGGCTTTTCATGTTGGCCAATAAGATTTACATTGATTTAAATCCCCGTCCATCACGAATTTCTCCATTTTGAACTGTAAATGAATCTGCTACTTCGGTGCTAGTCAGAATTGGTCCTCCAACTGAAGAAATTTTGCATACATGTCTATGGCAACATTTGAAACTTCAACATAAAACATCCTACATTGTTTAGCACAGAGGCAGAGAGGACTCGTGCTGTTTAGCGTAGAGGCAAAGAGGATGCTTGCAAAGATTGTGGAATTTTGTTATGTTTATTCACTGCCCTGGTGATACTCTAAAATTTGGAGGTACAAGAACTGTTGTTGAAAACATCCACACATTCTTGCCAAACATCTTTGGTTTTATTGAGATTGTTTTATTTATTTTCTTGTCTTATATTTTTATGATCTCTCTAGCCTATGGTTTCCCTAATCTCCACTGACTCAATTGACTCTCTACTAGGGCGACCGTAGGTCATTTCTCCAGGTAGGGCAGGAAATCCTTTTTATTTGGTTGTTTCTACAAATTGATTCTCTACCCATGCCAGGATGGAAAGGGTTGATTACCAGATAGGACATATCTTCGCCCAGCCATCTGAGCATCAACATTCCCCAGACTACAACACTTTGCTCTCAAACACAACATGGGAGCCCCTTTACTCCCATGTTGGGCATCATTCCTCTTAGAAACCGTATAGTTTAGGGATGAACGACCATATGCTTCTCTATTGCTCGTACATTTTAGTTCCATATATGATTATAGCCATGATCGTTGTAGGGTGATTCAATACGTATAATCACAAGATTGTGCAGAGTGTTTTACATGGTGATGGAGTCTTCTTCCTCAGGGTTCTTTGTAATGGGCCTTTGTGTCCATGGAGAATGTTAAATTTAGAAATAATAATCTTAATTAAAAAGAGATTATCTATGTTTGATGATTTTGGGTTTTGTTAAATTAAACAATTAAAAGACTCATATATACTTGAGTACTTAGTGAAACTACTAAATAAACTTTTGGGTTTTAAACAAAGTTGCCTGTGGCATGTTTTAATGATGGCCAAACATCACAAACAATTTCTTTTACAAATTATTGTTCTTTTTGCTCTACTCAAACCTCCCATTCAAACTGTACAATAAAATCACACCAGCCTCTATAGCTTTGACATTTCTTTATACTTGCCCCACAACATTCTATCGTGTCTACACCAATAGATTTCCTTTGAACGACCACCTTTTTTTCATCATAAAATTCCACTCTGAAATGTTAGTGTAAGTTTTTATTTCTTAGTTGGGTTATTTATTTTCTCTTTATTCCTAGGTTTTTCCTACACCTTTTATTAATCTTGTTCAGGTTCATAAAGCATGTTTAATTAGGTGAGTGGGTTATGAGGTGTTACCTTTCTACAAGTGAGCATCCATTAGCTATCTTGGGAAGATAGTTTGCTATCTTTAGTTTGATAGATGGTTGCTTCCTATTGGTCGGTGTCACCACCTCCTCCCTCTCCCAGGTTGTCTATATAAACATGCTACCAAGCTTGTATTAGGCATCTTTTGTTTTTGCATCATCATAATGCTATCCTACTCCTAGCATTTGCATTACTCTTGTGGAGACTAACTTTGTGTTGTTATTTTGATCTTGTATCATTTGCTTTCACAGTTTAATAGCTATTCGTTTGCACTAGTTTTTTGGGTTGTTAATCTTTTCAAATTTTAACATGGTATCAGAGTTATTCTAGTGTAGAAAAGATTTTAGTTTCCTTTTTGAGAGATTAGAAGGGGGGGGGCTAATAAGATTTATTGTAGGCTTTCCCAAAAACCCAGTATGCTCTTCTCTTGCATCTTCGGATGATCTGGAGAATCATAAAAGTTTGACGGAAATATTTTAACTTCTGGGTTTTGCATATGTGTTTTGTGAGATCTGACTGATTGCAGTATTTTTGGTTATACTAGTAGCATTTCTGGATATTCCAACATGTTTAAGAGGCTTGAGAAAGTCATATTTGGCTTTCGTTTCACTGAAATTGGAGATCGTTTGACACAGTTGCGGAACGAGGGTTTTAAGCTCGGATCTAGAACTTAGTTTCCGTTCGGACTACCTTCATGCCAAATAGACCTTTCCATTGCGTTCAGGACACCTCGCAGATGAATTTTGATATATTACACAACCAATTTTGGTGCCAGGAGTAAAGAAAGGCATTTTTTTTGTCGGAAGGCCATTTTGGCCCCCCAACACACATTTCAAAACTGCCCTCTGTGTAAAATATTTAAATTTCTCTGCTTATCTGCAAGTTACACTGTATATTTTAAAAAAAAAATTATAGCATATACTGCAGATATATTTCAAATTAAAAAAAAATCATAAAAAATATATATTTGAGAAGGGCTTAGGCCTTTTCAGGCCTTGGCCCCCCTCACTAAGACCACGCAAGCCTTGTAAAGGTTGTGCTAGCCCTGTTCAAGGCTATGCAAGCCTTTCATAGGCTACACAAGCCTTGTTCAAGGCCGCACCAACCTTACAAGGATGCACATGTCTTTAGGGAGGCCAGGTGCGGCCTTTGGCACCTGCCCCCTTTCAATCATATTCAACCATTTGAGGCCTTTAATCTTTGTTCTTCTGGTAGTACGCCTTTCTAATTCAGCCTTCTAGGCCATTCAACTAGTTTTTGGTCTCTAGTCTCTGAATTCGTGCCAAATTTGGATTCATTTTTTAGCAAATGTTGACAAATTTTTGGTTGTGTTCCATTTGGACATACTTAAATTTAGTTAGAAATGTCCTTTTTTAGCTAAAGCTAAATCCACCTGGAGGGTTCTCTAAAACTGGCAGTGGTTCAAATTGATTAGTCATAGCTAAATTGTCAGATCCCTAAATTTGGAGGCATTTTTGGTGAAGACCAACTTTTTGCTCATAGATCCCTTTCGTTGGAATTCACCGCCTCGAAGACCAACTTTGAAAGCTCATAACTCAGGCTCCTGACCTTTGATTCTTGAGAATTTTTTTGAATTGAGATATTTTCTTGCACTCTAGGTGTTGGTGTAGACGATTATTGATTCTAGTGCATGGATTTTCCAAAAATTGTAGACTGTCATAGGTGACACTGCACAGTTCCCATTTTTTGGAACTTCTGAGGGTCATAAATTTCACATATGGCCTTGGATTGAGGTACTTATTTTTTTGAAAGTGCATATTTTTTGAGTAGATCGCAATGGTGTTATCATTTTCTCTTGGTTTAATTCCACTATTGTACTTTTAGCATACACCCAATTTGTGAGGATTTTGTAATGCATTGAGATCAAGACCACTAAGTATTTCTTGCTCGTGGCAGTTGTAAATGCACTAATTATAAAATATCAAATCATCTTTTCTTGGGGGGTTCTTTGATTGAGTGAAAAGGGGGGGTTGTCCTGTGTGTGTTCTCTTCTTTTCAGCATTTCTTCATCATGGATCAAACAATAGTACCCATCTTAACTCCCTACAACTACTTTGAGTGGAAATCATGCATGACAATCTACTTAAGGAAAATTGGATTACATAGGATAACAATGGGACTTGAAACTGAACCTACTAAAGATGAAGATAAGCCTAAGTGGTTTAACAAATGTGATGAGGCCTATGGAACATTGTGTTTGTTTGTTTTTCTCTTTCACATTGAGTCTTTGAATTCACCAAAAGAAATCTTGACAAAGCTAGAAACACTATTTGGCACACAAGATTCAACAAGGGGTCACATGTTGGAAAATGAACTAATTAGTTTAATTCCAGGAAACTTCAACACAATTCAAGATTTTTTCACAAAATTGAAATCACCAAGGCTGCAGTTAAAAAAATGTGGAATTGAAAAGAAATATAAACAACTAATTCTTAGTATTCTCTCTAAGCTATGTTCAGAATATTTTGTATTTGTTTCTACCTTCTATGCTACTAAGGGTGCACTTGGTACTCAATTCACCATGCCATCTTCAGATGAATTTACTATCTCTCTCACACATGAGCAGGATAAGCTAATCTAGATGGGCACTCCTAAATCCTCTAAGTCACATGCCCTGGCTACCAACCAAGGCACAAAAGAGCAGAAAGGAAAAAGTAGTAACAATAAGAATAAGAAATAAAAGAATAGCAAGGAGAAGAAGGATCATATACTAGTTGCTTCAAAAGCAACTAATGAGACCTAATCTTCTAAGGGTGACAAGCCTAAGAAGGAGAAGGTCCAATGTGCCTATTGTAAAAGACCTGGCCATTTGACGAACATAAATGTTTGAAGAAACAAATTGATCACTTGACACACATTCTTGAGAAGAATAATATCAGTGTTCATGAGTCTATCAAACAAAATTAAAATGAGGGGTATAACAAGGCAAAAGAAAATAGCAAGGGCAAAGGAAAGGACAAGGCCCTTGTAGCAGTTGCTTCATAACAATCCACTTGGGTTCTTGATTTAGGTGCTTCGCACCACATGGCTTTAGCGAAGCAAGAACTTGCATCTTTGGAGCCATACACTATGCTTTCTATTTTGATGGGTGATGACACTCCTATTGAGGTGTGAGGGAGAGGATCTGTTGATGTGGGGGATGGAACATTCCATGATGTTCTTTAGGTGTCCACATAATCAACTAATCTTCTATCAGTATATCAGATCACTCACACAGGTTCAGGCAAGCGGGTTGAGTTCACTCCTGATTCTATGGATATTCGTGAATTGCACAGTGATTCTACAGTTGTAGTTGGGAGAGTAGATCATCAATCACATCTCTATCTATTTTCTAACTTTATTCCTGATCCTCCTTCAACTATTTTGCTAACTCATTCTAATGATGTGAGTAAGTTATGGAATGAGTGTTTTGGCCATCTTAACTTCCACTACTTGCAATAGCTCAACCAACATAGCATGGTTATAGGGTTGTCTTCAGTTCAGTTTTCAAGTGGTGTTTACCAAGGTTGCATTCTTGGTAAGCATCATAAGGAAAATTTTGTCTAAGGTAAGGCATGGAGAGCTTCACAGATACTAGAGTTAGTTCACAGTGATTTGGATGGACCATTTCCTCGTCCATTCTTCAACAAAGCCAAATATGTTCTAACCTTCATTGATGTCTTTTCTTGCTATACTTGGGTGTACTTTTTCAAATAGAAGTCTAAGGTATTTGATCACTTTCAGGACTTGAAGATTTTTGTAGAAAAACAATCCAGAAAAGCCATCAAAGTTTTGTGCACTGATAATGGTGGTGAATATGCCAACCATCATTGTGAGTGGTTTTTCACTTCAAAGGGGATTGATTTGTAACATTTAGTTCCATACAATCTTCAGTAGAATGGTGTTGCAGAACGAAAGAATAGGTCCTAGAAGGAAATGGAGAACTGTGCGATTCACTCCAAATCTCTTGCACCACAGTATTGGGTAGAAGCCATTAACTGTGCTTTTTATATCTTGAATCATGTTCCTCACCGAGCCTTAAAGGGAGTCACTCCTTTTGAAGCTTGGAGCGGTTGGAAACCATCAATTAAGCACTTTTGAGTTTTTGGTTCTCCTGCATGGGCCCACATTCCTACAGAGAAATGTAAGGCCTTTGATCCACAGAGCAGGCTTTGCATATTTGTAGGATAACATGATGGTGTGAAGGGTTATTGGTTTCTCCACACTACTACACATGAGTTGTTCATTAAGAGGAGTGTTTAGTTTGAGTAGGGGTCTTCAAGCTCAATTCCTATCACTTCTCCATCTCCTTCTACTTTGACATTGGAGTCACTTAGGCTACATGACAGATCTTTTGATGAATCAAATTTACCTAAGCAGAGTCTTGATGATGAGGAGTCTTCTTCTGATGCTAAGAGCAATTCAGAGGATTCACCTCTTTCCTCTCCTAGTCATCATTCAGAGGGTGATGATTCTCCTCCACATTCTTCGACTTCTGGTCAACTTTGGGCTAAATAGACCTTGCAGTATGCAGGTGATTGGGTTGGGGACCGATCAGACATGAGGCAAACTCATTCACAATTCTAGGATACTCCACATGTCTTCATTTCTACTGGCTCTGATCCATAATCCTTTTAAGAGCCTTCTGGTATTCCTGAGTGGGATACAACTATGCAGGAGGAGTATAGTTCCTTGATTAAAAACCACACTTGGGATCTTGTCCCTCTTCCTAAGAGAAGAAAACTTGTTTGATTTAAGTGGATCTATTAGACAAAATTTGTAGTAGATAGGTTGGTTGATAAGCATAAGGCTTGCTTGGTCGCCAAAGGATTCTCCCAGATTCCTGGGATTGACTACTCTGAGACTTTTGCACAAGTTGCCAAAATGAACTCCATCTGACTTGTTCTTGTCATTGCTACAACTAATTGTTGGGAAGTACACCAAATGGATGTGAAGAGTGTTTTTCTTCACGATGACCTCCAGGAGAAGATCTACATGGAGCAGCTACAGGGGTTCGTTTAGTATTTTCACTTGTGTGCCGCCTTCAGAAGTCTCTCTATGGCCTCAAACATGCTCCTCAGGCCTAGTATACGAAGATGGACTCCTTCCTCCTAACAGTTGGGTTCACTTGGTGCCATTCTGATCCTAATGTCTACATTTTGTAGCAGGATGATTCACTTATATTTTTGGTTCTATGTGTTGATGACTTGCTGATCACAGGGAGTTCTTCATCCACCGTTGAGGTAGTCAAAACGATCCTTCATGACAGATTTTTGATGACTAACTTGGGCTTGTTGCATTACTTTCTCAGGATTGAGATCTACCAATCTACTTCCAGAATTACCATCACACAATCCAATTATTCTCTAGATTTTCTCTCACAATTTCATATGGCCGATTGTAAGCTTGTCCTTACTCCCTTTCTTTCTAGAGTCAAACTTGAGGCTCAATGTTCACCATTTTTTGATGACACTTTGTATCAACAGCTTGTTGGGAGTCTCATTTATCTGACTCATATGAGACCCAACATTTCATATGTTGTAGGCATGGCTTCTTGATTCATATAAGAGCCCCATGAGCTGCACTGGAAAGCAGCCAAGCGGATCCTTCACTAAATTTAGGGTACTCACAGTTTTGGGATTCACTACGTAACAGGCATTGATCTTGACTTGGTGGGCTACATAGATTCAGATTGGGCAGGCGATTCTCAAGATCGCAAGTTTACTTCAGGCTACAACTTCTCACTTGGTTCCGGTCTTGTTTGTTGGTCGAGCAAGAAGCAGTCTGCTATTGCTCTATCTTCTACTGAGGTTGAGTATCGGGGGCCTGTGAATGTTGCCACTTAGGCCATCTAACTTCAAAATCATCTCACTGAGTTTGGTATCCAGATCAGATGGGTGTCAGTCATATTTTATGACAACCAGAGTACCATTTAGATCTCACAAAATCTAATCCATCATCAACAAACCAAACACATTGAGGTCCACATGCGCTACATTCGAGATCTCATTCATGGCCATATCATTGACCTTCGCTACTATTTGACTTCCGAACAGGTTGCTAATATCTTCACCAAACCCTTCACCGAGAGCAAGTTCCTTCATTTGTGAGATTTGTTGGGGGTGTAAGAGGCTTCATCTTCTGGGGGCTTCTTCCTCTCACTCAGAGTCCTGACTCTCTACTCTTGGGGGTCTTTTATCTCTCTATTTGGGGGGAGGGCTATTCTCTCTTTTCTAGAGGGGCTTCTTCTCTTTGGGGGGGAATTTTATGTACATGAGTACCTCATCAGGCCTGAATTGTTGGGACCCATCTTTTCATCCACCTAAGCTATGCTTAAGGGGGGTGTTAGTGTAGGTTTTTATTTCCTAGTTGGGTTATTTATTTTCCCTTTATTCCTAGTTTTTTCTACACATTTTATTAATTTTTCTTAGGTTCATAAGCATGTTTAATTAGGTGAGCGGGTTATGAGGTGTCACTTTCCTACAAGTGAGCATCCATTAGCTATTTTGGGAAGATACTTTTCTATCTTTAATGCGATAGATGGTTGCTTCCTATTGGTCAGTGTCGCCACCTCCTCCCTCTCCCTTGTCTATATAAACTTGCTACCTAGCTTGTATTAGGCATCTTTTGCTTTTGCATCCTCATAATGCTATTCTGCTTATTGTATTTGCATTACTCTTGTGGAGACTATATCTGTGTTTTTATTTTGATCTTGTATCATTTGTTTTCATAGTTTAATATCTATTCGTTTGCACTAGTTTTTTGGGTTATTAATCTTTTTAGATTCTACCATGAAACAATGATCGCAAATCTATATTATGAAGAACACCTTTTCATAAGAGAATAATGCATGAACCATACTCAAGGCATGTTACCTATTTGAAAGAATGCATCAAAGAGATCTATTGTTGTTGATTCAATAATGCATATTTTATTTGGATCTCTTCCATCACATAATAATTTGGGTTTCAATCTATATGGATTTTCTTTGTACTCTGTATACAAGCAAATTCTACTATTAGTTAATCATATTAAGAACCAAAGCCAGCCCTGTGTTTTCTATGACATGTTGCCCAACATCTAAACTAACATTCTAGTGAAATGCAATAAGGTTAATCAATAAATTATCAAGGGCTTTCATAATAGAGAGAGGATGAACTTATTCTACTTTGAATTTATATTCAGCGATTTCGCAACTTCATTTATTACAGTGGCCATTCATTGTTTATACTTGCTAATATCTAAATAGGGCAATTGCAGTTGAATTGCATCAACTAGTGTTTAGTGATTTAATCATTCATACAATTGCCTCAATACTTATATTTATTTGTATGTGAATTGTAATTCAAAATTTATTTCTATGTTCATTGATGTAACTTTGTAGGTATTTTGATATTTTCTCTTTATCTCCTTCATCGTACATATGCTTTTGTAATTGACATTTGGAATAGATGATATGATGGTTCACCCTCTTTATAATGAAACTTTATTGTGGAGGTTTGTTCCTACTAATTGATCTACTCATATTGCTTGTAGCTATCTATTTCATCGATAATATTGGTCGTTTTATCGTATTTTCCATCTGCATCTTACTCATCTTGTTGTATTGTTCTACATTTCATTAACATTGCATTGCATGTCATCGCTCCTCCCTTCCCACTTTCATTGATCTTAAGATTCAGAAGAGATCATTGTACAAGTCAAGGAAGAATTGAAAACAACTTAAATTTTTGCATAGCTGAATAATTAAGTTCTTACGTCTCAAACTATGGAGTATATACAAAAGAATAAACTGATTTATTTCCTTGTTAAGAAATAGGAATACCCAAAGCATGGAAAATTTGACTTGGTGCTATTGCGAAATGTGTTCAAAATACTTTGCTAGATAGTGGAGGATGCTCTTTAAGTGTTGACTGGATGCAAAATTCTTCAACATTCCCCTAGGTTGTTGTACTTCTCTAGGGTAGTTACCTTATTTTTATCCAATGCCATGGATCTTTTACAAGAATCTACCCTCTTAAGAAAGCTTACTTTCAATTACATACAAGACCATCTAATATCTAAAGAAAACCTAAATACTGCTCTAACTAATTATGACCTATTCAATGGGACAACACTGGTTGGAGGTTTATTCACCCACAAGGATATTCAGAAATATTTTGCTATTATTTGTATCTTTAATGCCATAAAAAATGGCCTCCAAAATAAATGTTCAATCATAGTGGAAAATTCCCTTTTGTTATCACTAATATGATCTTGGCCCTAAACTTGTTGATAAAATTGATGAAACTTACCATGCAGTCTATCTTCTGCTCAATCATGTTCCACATCTTTTGGCCCATACAAATGATGCAACAATTCAACCACATGTGAATGAGGGAGAAGACATCAACCAACATATTTTTTGGTTCCTAATGCTAATGTTAATGATGATGTTGCCCCTGCAAACTAGCTTTTCTTGAATGTTATAATCTTTTTCACAGAACTTCCAGTATATTTTTACTATTATTACTATATAGTTTCTTTATTTCTATATCTATTATTCATAATATACATGTAATGGGAGTTATCTATTGTTCTAGGTCATGATACTCACTTTTTTCTAAATGCGCAGAATGCATATTTCCTCCACTATGTTTTTCTTTCCTTTAGCTTGTAAAAATTTCTTATTATATTATAATAATATTTTCATGTCTTTGTACCTTTTGCCAAAGTGCTAAAAAGGCTTATTTGTTTTCATATATCTTGTGCAGGATATGAAAATAATGAATCAATTACATATGCAATAATAGTTGCGTAGATTTATTATAACTAATCAACATAACTAAATTGGGTTATAAGATGACAGAGAAATTTGTAGAGCAACCAAACTATCAAGACTGTGAGAGAAATAATCCAGCTATTATACATTGCACCATTAGTCCTACTAACTTGACAAATCCAAAAAAGGAAGGAAGATAAATAGGCATTAGGAAACGTGCAAATGGTTGTTATGGAGCATAAATCAATGGCTACAACTATAACCAATGTAAATGGCTAGGTACCTTTGATATGGTAGAAGATGTTGCTTATGCTTATGATAAACTAATTATATCCCTGAAGGGCATTAAAGCCACAACCAATTTCTCATACAAAAATTAGAGGCATGCAATCTCGTTTCCAACCAACATATTGTTTACTTATCCCCTTATAATTCTAATTCCAAATCAAAACATTCCATCAATGTACCTAAATATAGAGGTGTTAGACAATGCTCATGGGGTTGTTATGGTGCAAAAATCCTAGACCCAAACTCCAAGCAATGTCAATGGCTTGGAACATTTGATACAATAGAACAGGTTGCATATGCTTATGATATTGCAACCATATCAATGAGAGGCATTAGAGCAATTGCAAACTTTGTTCCGATGACTTCAAATCCAAGTAAGTTCATTTCTAATCAATTGATTCTTCCTTTCTCTACTTTCATCTCTCCTTCCAAATTTAATACAAATTATATTGTCGCTATCAATATCCCGCAAGATGCTTGCTTGGATTGTACATGCATGAATTTGAACATTAAACATTTTGTACTAGATGGTAAAATGTACAACTTTCGTGACATACTCACAAATAATTCCATGCACTGTTCTGCAGGAATGATAGAGAATAATCATCAATTTCTTGGAGGTTCTTCAACTAACTTCCAACTATCTGTCTCTCTTCCTAGAGATACTACCAACACTAGCATGAGCATTTCCATTGACATGACTTCATAACAAGATCCACCGACTAGTTCTACTCATAATCTTGAATCGTCATTTGCATACATTCACAAAGCTCCTCCATTTCTATTTTCCAGTCAAGTCTTTCCACAACAATGGCAATGCTAATATAGAATTATGCATGTTAGATCAAGTAATCGTAATTTCCTTAATAGAAACAACTACAACTCAAGAAATATGCCATGTATGTTGCTCAACAATCAATGGTGAAGTTCATCTATTAACAAACAAGGCAATTCAAATTATTATGTCACATCGAACAAGAATTGCTTATCATCTATTTAAATTTTATTTATTAACATTTCTAACTTGGGGGATGAAATGAAGTCATTTGAAAATTCTATTTTTCAAGTATGTATCCATTAGTGTTAGCTTTCCAAAAACTATATAGTATATATTATGTGTTTTTTAATATCATGTCTTTTATTTTTATAATGAATACATTTCCATTTTGAAAAACAATGACCTCTATTCAATACACTAGGAAAATAACAATTGTCATTAGAAAATTTTCAAAAAAATGCATTACCCTTCACATTGATGTCCTTGTTTCAATGAATATATATTCTTAATATATATATATATATATATATATATATATATATATATATATATATATATATATATATATATATATATATATATATATATATATATATATATATATTAAGAAGAATATGTTACAACAAAATATAGGTCTAAATTTTTTGTTACTGTTAATACAAAAATTAATAATAAATAAAATATTCAATAAAAAATTTACAAAAAACATTTTTGCATTAAACATTAGAGTTAATGATTTAAGTCCAAAAAATCATGGAGAGTTTTTATTTGTAATGAAAGTTATGCAACAGGGTAAAATGTCACCCAATAAAAAATAATAGAAAAAGTGACTAAAAAATAAAATAAAATGATAGAAATGATTCTTTAATAAATTTAAAAAATTACAACGTAAATCTACATAGTAAATGCCACAACTCATAGTTTACATCATCCTTAAATTCTTGACTTTTTATTCAGTATAATTGACACAAATTATAAAATATAAAAAATGTTGATTTTCAGTGTCCCACTTAAACCAAAAAGTGGGATACACTATTGTGTTGTCACCCATGATAAAAACATTATGTTGCCCTAATTTTATTTTTAGAGCCAGATAGTGTGAAGTGCAAAACCTATAGGGAAATGAAAGAGAGCTACAAGTTCAAATTTTGGGGATTTTTCAAGCAAAAATGCATAAAGAAGAGGTGCCGTGCATGAAGCTCCTATAACAAATTTATGTCAAAGATATATTCACATTATAGCTAACATGTAAAATCCTTTTGAGATACTTATTGTTTGTAGGAGGATCTAATTAATTCTATTTAGTATTGGTAGGGTTGGTGGCTTTTTTCTTTGCAAGAATATCAAATCAACATCCCCATGCAGATCTATCTCAAATTTTAGGTGCTCCAGGCATTTATTGTTTCTTTATTTTTCCCACCTTTTATGTTCTTCCCCTCTTCTTCTTTCCTTTTCTTAAGTGGTCTATATAATATAGTGTATACTCTTTTGAGTGAGAGGATATATTTTCTAGGTGAATCTCTACCCATTTTGCAATAGAAATGTGCATTTTATAGCCCAGAGAAGACATTTAACATTATCTTCAAACCTCTAAGGGCTCATACAATAGTATAGTCTCCTTTGCATGTTGTATTCTACTTGATAGTGTGCTTATTTCATGATAAATAAAGTGTGTATTGTTGTGTTTATATACTTTGCTAGAATATGTCTTCTCCATGCTTTTCGTTTGCAAACAAGTAACCTTGCCTTGTGTTAAAAGGGATTTGTTGATTTCCTTGAAGCAACATTTGAACCTGTGTGAGTTAATGATTGCGCAAACATTTATTTATTACCTCTCATTTATGCACGTGTCTCCCATAACTTTTGACTATTAAGGAATGTGTTTAAACCCCTATGCTATGGAAACCTACCTTTTCTTGGTGCATCATCACCTATAGATTAGGATTTACTTATATGCATTCTTCATTTTCCCATTTTTCTTTACAACAAGTTTTTAAGAGTTGATTACACATCTAGAAGGAGTTGATGTTTTAATTCTATAGGTTTCCTGTGTTTTAGGTCACTCCACTCACAAGCTTCCCATTGTTTTTTTCTCTCTGACGCACTAGTATTCAATGCACCTAGCTATTGCAATGGATGGTTGCATTATTTGAGCAACAATAGTTTCTAGTATGCTAGATGGGACTAGAATCTAAATCTAACCTTTTAAATTGTCCTACACTTCAAGTTTTTAGTCCTATATTATGTGATTTTGGTGGGAAAAATTTAAAAATAGCTCTTTGGAGCATGCATCCCTCACCTAGTGACTTTGTTGGTCATAATACCCCATTCCCTTATTTTGTAGGCCACATTTTCTCTATGTGTATCTAAATATATAGTCGGGTCTAATGGTAAATCCAAGAAATCTTTGTTTTGTTGATTGGAATTCTAGTGGTCCTTTGCTACTACCACAATAAAGGGACTTCATTTTGGAACCTACTCTGAAAGCATGCTACCACATTTTTATGGGGATGGCTCAATATCCACTACTTGTCATATGTAGGTTATGATAAATTTGTGAGATTCACGACATAATAGCTAAAAATGTTGCTCTTAGATTCCACATTTTTATGGGGATGGCTCAATATCCACTACCCGCCATATGTACGTTATGATAAATGTTAGTGTGAATAGGGGTATTTCATATCTAGTTTCATTATGTACTAGCTATTTATCCCTTGTCGTGTGAATAATTCATATTATTTAACTATTTATTAGTTAAATAATATTCACACACATATTCACATGTTAAGTTGACTTAGGAAGCATTCTAGTTTTCTCTAGTTGTTGATAGTTGTCACATGGCATAGGATTAAGACACTTGTCACATGACTACAACATCTTAGCTCTCACCCTTGCCTTTATAAGCAAGGTTTGCCATAGCATATTGTATGGTAGATAATGGGAGTGTAATCTTGTATTTGCATTCATTGATAGGAATACAATTCATTATTGTCATATTGATCTTCTCTTTTATTTGTGCTTTCCATTAGACTTCTAGATCTTGGGTGGCTATCTCTAAAGCCAAATCTTACATGGCATCAGAGCTTGTAGATTGCCTTTGGTTATTCTATTGAGAGATCTTGAGTGCAAATCATGGTGGATCTTGAAAATTGAGTATGCTCTTCTTTTGCATTGTATGACGATCTTGAGAATAAAAAAAATTGATAGAAATACCATATTTGAAGGATTTTCCTCTTTGTGGCATTGTATTATAGGTTGTAGCATGTCTTTTATTGACTTAGGTGGCTTATTCAACTTCTACATGTCATTTTTTGTTGTTGGAGACATTTTTTTTGCATTAGGTCCACATCTTCAGCAAGTCAGATCAAAAAACACCTTTTGGGTTTTGTTCGCTACATCAAAAAACCATCTGGGTATCTTTTAGATTTTGCATGCAGAAAATAGATCGTCCGCAAGTTTAATCAGAAAGTTTCTATAGGACCCCTCTCCAATAGAGTTTTCATTTTGACAGTCCAACTTTGAAAGCTCATATCTTGCTCAATTTTTCTCTTTTTCAAGCAATTTAAAAAAAAAAATTTAGATCAGATTTTTGCAAGCTTCACAGTGGTGCAAACTTTTTTTGATTTTGGTGTTTGGATTTTCCAGAAATTGGCAAATTTTCGTCACTATTTTTGAGTAGTTCCCGTTTTCAGAACTTCAAAGGCTCTGTTTGGGGTCATACATTATCATTTTCAGGCAATTTGTTTTTTGATAGTGCATTATTTTTCAAGTACTTCTCAAATCTACAATTATTTTGGTCTAGTTTTGCTCAGAAGTTACACTTTTAGTTATAGCCTAATTTTGGCATTTGCATGTACCAAACTCAAAAAACCACTTAGCTATTTTGGCTTGTGGAAACTGTAATCACACTAATTATAAAGTGCCAAGATCATATTTTACTAGGGGGGATCATTGATTGAGTGAATTTGGGGGGGTGATCTTGCAATGGTTGATTGCTTTTAGCTCTTGGTTGTGTGTTTTTGCAATGGGGAAATCTCAAATTGAACTTCTAACTCCATATAATTATGCATCATGGAAAACATCAGTATGGAATTATCTAATGGGAAAAGGTTTCAATGGATATGTAAAAGAATCTATTCCTGAACCTACTGATGCGAATGCAAAGGTAGTATGGGAGATCAATCGTGAAAAAACTCTTGGGTACATTGGTTCATTTGTCTCTTTTGATTTGCAATTCCATGTTGAATCATGTACAACATCTAAGAAGGCTTGGGAGACTTTTGAAAAATTGTATGGTAAAACCAATAAGAGTAGGGGTTATCAAATTGATAATGATTTGATAAATCTTGATCTTAAGGAGTTTGACAAAATCCAAGACTATATGTCCAAGATTAAGCAATTGAGAACACATCTAAAGGATTGAAAGATTACTAAGGAGGATTTACAATTGATTCTCAATGTGTTATCCAAGCTTGGTCCTGAGTATTCAGTATTTATTTCTAGCTTTCACACTCATCGGGTTTCCATGGGAGCTGCATATGTTGAGCCTACTTTTGATGACTTTTCAAAACTTCTAATCCAAGAAGAAGCAAACTTAATTCAAATGGGCACCCTCAAGTCTTCCAAACCACAAGCATTGGTGGCTAGTGAACCTAAGGTACAGAAAGAATCAAGGAATCCTGAAAAGAAACAAAAGAAGAAAAAGAATAAGCCACAGAAAGAATATGAGTCCTCTCTCTCCAAAGGAGAATCATCTAAGAAGGAGAAGCCTTAGTGTGCATATTGCAAGAAATTGGGGCATGATGAACACCAATGTTACATAAATAAAATTGATGAATTGCAACATCAACTAAAGAAGGTTCAAATGAGTTCATCTTTAGGTGGTTCATCTTCTTCTTCATCATCTTCCAAGTCAAAGTTTGAGAAACAAAAGGGGAAATTTTTTTTTGTAGTTGCAAATTCTGAGTCAGAGAAATGGATCCTTGATTCTGGAGCTTCACATCATATGGTTTCATCACAGAATATGTTCTCTTCATATGAGACTTGTTTATCACCACCCATTCTGATGGCCAACAACACATCTATGAGTGTTTGTGGGAAAGGATAAATTTACATTGACGAAGGATCATTCAATGATGTCCTTTGTGTACCCTCATTGTCTACCAATATCCTTTCTATCTATCATATTACACATGGTGGAGCAGGAAAGAGTGTTGAGTTCACACCTGATTCTGTGATCATTCAGGATTTGCATAGAAGAGATATAGTTGTAGTTGGGGAGGTATCATCAATCTCGAGTGTACACCTCACATTTTTCTCCAATTGTTCCTTCGACTGAGATTCACACTCATGTGGACATTTTTGAGGAGATTCAGTATAGTCATTTGCATCTTGGTGTTCTTTCATCGACTAAGGTTCTAGAGACATGTGCTGACATTCCATCTCCTGCTTCATCTCTTGTTGCAACTAAAAAATTTAGTGTTGTTACATCCATGGTTTCTAGTGATTCAGTGCAACAGGACATTCATAGTCTTCCAGATTCAGCTACTTGGAATGAGTACTTGACAAGTATTGTAGACTTGTTTTGTGAGTCCTATCTTGCAGACTTGGAGGACACTACTGATGACATTCATCTACTCTTTGATGAAGTTGCTTCATCTTCTCTAGATGTTGAGGGAGAACCTTTTGACCCTCTTGTTCTTTACCCACATGATCATTCCTCACAGTTTGACATGACTCTGGCTACTATTGAGCAATATTTGGAGGAGTCACCTTTGTCTTTGGATCATGTTCTACATCAGTTTCCACTAGATCTTGGATTGTCACATTCTTTAGTTTGGCATGAGACTCTTGATTGGTTTGTGGCTTCTTTCGACATCAACATGGTGACACCTGAGCAGAGTTTAGAGACTTCATACATTTTGAGTTTTCTTCCTTCATATTCCTTTTGGGAATGAGGAGACTTCTTGCATACATTCCTGGTTTTGTTTCTTTCTAAGGGGAGAAACGGTGTTTGACGATCATGGATCATCCTCAGCATCCATTGTTGGGCATCTACCATCAATGCAAGAGACTCTACATTGAGGGGGAGCTACTTGGTCTCTCTTCTTTTCCTCTCTTCTAGGAGATATTATTGATTGTACATATGTGTTGGCATTGGTAGCATGTGATTCATGTTGACTCTACCTTTTCACACTTCTTGCATTCTTACTTTTGGGGAGGAGTTTTTTTCCATGTGGTTTTCTCTTTTCTCCTTTACTCCACTTGAGATTTTTTTGTACATAGATACCTAACATGGCCTAGTAGCCAGGACCCATCCATCATTGTATCCTTGCATTTGTCAGCTTCTCCCTAAGTTGGACTTAAGGGGGGTGTTAGTGTGAATAGGGGTATTTCATATCTAGTTTCATTATTTACTAGCTATTTATCCCTTGTTGTGTGAATAATTCATATTATTTAACTATTTATTAATTAAATAACATTCACACACATATTCACATGTTAAGTTGACTTAGGAAGCATTCTAGTTGTCTCTAGTTGTTGATAGTTGTCATATAGTTGTCTTATCCTATAGTTGTCACATGGCATAGGATTAAGACACTTGTCACATGACTACAACATCTTAGCTCTCACCCTTGCCTTTATAAGCAAGGTTTGCCATAGCATATTGTATGGTAGATAATGGGAGTGTAATCTTGTATTTGCATTCATTGATAGGAATATAATTCATTCTTGTCATATTAATCTTCTCTTTTATTTGTGCTTTCCATTAGGCTTCTAGATCTTAGGTGGCTATCTCCATAGCCAAATCTTACAATAAATTTGTGAGATTCATGACATAATAGCTAAAAATGTTGCTCTTAGATAATTGGCTATATCTATCAAAAGAAAATCTCTTGATTGGTTTTGAGGACTCGCGCTTACATCTATTATAAATTGGGAGTAGTTTGAAGCCATGTTGCATGAATGGTTCAAGGAGAAGCTTAAGTGCTTATGCCTGATTGATCATCTTACCACAATGAAAAGAGGTTTGACAAAATCCATGGACAACTTCAACACCAGGTTCAAAAACACTTGGGAGAGGATACCAATTGATACATATCATCCTCCAAATTTTGCCTATCTATATTATTTGAAACCTTTGGATTCTAAATTGCTGTAATGATCAAAATGTTGGGTTGAAGAACCCTCTTATAGGCCTATGATATTGCTATCCAAGTTGAATAGCATATTGTATTAATCAGAAAAATCACTCCTATGCATGTGGTGCTTTTGCTCTCTCCATCTTGTGTTTGTTCTCATGCTATCAATTTTAGCTCCATACAAATCTCAAGCCCACCCACTTCCACTCTTGTTGAATCCTATAATTCCAATGAGGTGACTAAGTTAAAGCGCCTTGCCTCCAAAATTTCAAATGAACTTATGGCTCTCTAGAGGTATCTTGCATTTGAGAGTTCTATTAGAATCTGAAAAAATGATTAACCTAGAAAACTAGTGTAAGTGAATAGATATTAAACTATGAATGCAAATGACATGAAATCAAAATAGTAGTATAGATTTAGTCTCCGCAAGAGTAATACAAATGCTCCAAAAGCAAAATAGCATTAAGAGGATGCAAAAGCAAAAGATGCAAAATACAAGCTAGGAGGTGAGTATAAATAAGCTAGAAGAGAGGGGAGAGGTGGCAATTACGACCAATGGGAAGAGTCCACCACAATAGCCTAAAATAGGCAAGTGCAACTCCCATGGAATTTGCTGACACCTGCATCCTTTCACACTAATACTCACTTAATTAACCCTAAGCAAGCTTAATAACATGTGAAGGAAAAACCTAGGAATATAGGAAAATAAAAAACACAACTAGGAAAATAAAAACCTACACTAACACCCCCCTTAAGCACAACATAGGTGGGTGAAAAGATGGGTCCCAACAAATGAAGCCTGATGAGGTACCCATGTACATAAAATACCCCCCAAAGAGAAGAAGCGCCCCCTCCCAATTAGAGAAAGAGAGTAGACCCCCCAGAGTAGAGAGAGTCAGGACTCTGAGTGAGAGGACTAAGAAGGCCCCTAGAAGATGAAGCTTCCCGCACCCCAACAAAGCTCATAGATGAAGATACTTGCTTTTGGTGAAGGGTTTGGTGAAGATATCGGTAACCTTCTCATAAGTCAGACAATAGTGAAGGTTTATGATGTGGCCATGAATGAGCTCACAGATGTAGTCCATGTGGACCTTAATGTGTTTGGTCCACTGATGATGGACTGGATTTCATGAGATCTGAATGACACTCTGGTTGTCACAAAATATGATTGATGGTCTTTTGATCTAGATCCTAAACTTAGTGAGAAGATTCTGAAGCTAAATAGCCTCAGTGGTGGCATTCACATCCCCCAATACTTAGCCTTAGAAGAAGATAAAGTAATAGTAGAATGCTTCTTGCTCGACCAACAAACAGGACATGAACCAAGTGAGAAGTTGTAACTTGAAGTAGACTTGTGATCTTGAGAATCACCTATCCAATTTGAATTTGTGTAGCCGACCAAGTCAAGATCAATGCCCAAAACATAATGAATCCCAAAACTGTGAGTACCTTGAATGTAGTGAAGTATCTGCTTGGCTGCTTTCCAGTGCAACTCATGGGGCTCCTGCATGAATCAAGAAACCATGCCTACAACATTTGAAATGTCAGGTCTTGTATGAGTCAGATAAATGAAACTCCCAACAAGCTGTCTATACAAAGTGCCATCAACAAATGGTGAAGAACATTGAGCCTCAAGTTTGACTCCATAAAGAAAGAGAGTCAGAGTAGGCTTACAGTCAGCTATATGAAACCATGTGAGAAAATCTAGAGAATAATTGGACTATGTGATGGTGATCTCAGAAGTAGACTGGTAGATCTCAATCTTGAGAAAATAATGAAACAAGCCCAAGTCAGTCATCAAAAACTTGTCATGAAGGGCAGTTTTGACTACCTCAATGGCAGATGAAGAACTCCCTTTGATTAGCAAGTCATCAACACATAGAACTAGAAATAGGAGTGAATCATCCTATGGCAAAATGTAGACATTGGGATCAGAATGGCATCGTGTGAACCCAACTGTCAGAAGGAAGGAGTCCATCTTAGCATACCAAGCTTGAGAAGCCTATTTGAGGCCATAGAGAGACTTCCAAAGGTGGCACACAAGTGAAGAATCCTAAACAAACCCCTATGGCTGCTCCATGTAGATCTCCTCTTGACAGTCACTATGAAGAAAAACACTCTTCACATCCATCTGGTGTACTTCCCAATGATTAGCTATAGCAATGGCAAGAACAAGTCAGATGGAGTTCATTCTGACAACTAGCACAAAAGTTTTAGAGTAGTCAATCCCTAGAACCTAGGAGAATCCTTTGGCGACCAAGCGAGCCTTATGCTTATCAACCGACCCATCTACTGCAAATTTTGTTTGATAGATCCACTTACATCAAACAAGTTTTCTTCCCTTAGGAAGAGGGACAAGATCCAAAGTTTGGTTCCTCATCAATGAACTATACTCCTCTTGTATAGTTGTATCCCACTACGGAATACTAGAAGCCTCTTAAAAGGATTATGGATTAGAGCCAGACATATGTAGCATCCTAGAATTGTGAACAAGTCTGCTTGGTGTCTAATGGATCCCCAACCCAATCGCCTATAGACTGCAAGGTCTATCTAGCCCAAAGTGGACCAGAAGTCATAGAATCTAGAGGAGAATCATTACCCTCTGAATGATGACTAGGAGAGGAAGGAGGTGAATCCTTTGAATTGCTGTCAACATCGGAAGTGGAGATAGACGACTCCTCATCATCACAAATATGCTTAGGTGAATCTGACTCATCAGAAGATCTATCATGTAGTCTAAGTGACTCCAATGTCAAAGTAGAAGGAGGTGGATAAATGATAGGAGTTGAGCTCAAAGAGCCCTCCTCAAACTGAACACTCCTTTGAATGAACAACTCATGTGTAGTAGGGTGGAGCAATTGATAACCCTTCACACCATTATGATAGCCTACAAATATGCAAGGTCTGTTGAAGGCCCAAGACAACTGAGAGGGGGGGGTGAATCAGTTGTAACAAAAACTTCAAACCCTCATAAACATAATCACATCCATAACTTGTTCACTTAAACCCTTAATCTGTTATGAAGATTTAAACATGAAAAGCAGATAATAGAAACTTAAACACATCAACACTATGCACAAGAGAACACCAAATTTTTATGTGGAAAACCCTAAAAGGGAAAAACCACAATGAGGATTAGCTCATAATATAAAGTAGTAGCAATACCGAATTACAAGAGGCTCACTGCCCAAAAGAAAGAAAGGTTCGCTGCTGGTGGGCTCACTGCCCACTGAGAGAAAGATAGAAGAGAAGAAGGCTCACTAGCAAGGTTGAACTGATGTAATTGCATCTAACCTATGCATGGACTTCAGTTCCAATGAAGCACACAAACATCTCCTTCGTAGCCACACTGAAAAATGATAGACACCTTCTGCTCACTACATCCAGTAGCCTACACATGAAATCTTTTTCTACCCTGATCAAATTTACATTACATATTTCACATTCCCTTAGTGCACATGCATCCATGAATCCTTGAAACTTATTTATACCACCATCAATGTTCAAAACATTCTCCAAGGTTGGAAACACAATCTAAAATCCTTGAAATAATCTCCAATGTCGACAAACTCACAATATTTGAATTAGGTATGGAGCTAAACATTCCACAACACAAAGGAATGAAGGAAAACCACTTTATTCCTTAGCTTGGACCTAAATCCATCCAAGCATGCTACTCAACACTCACATAACCACCGAATCAATTCCATAATCAACACAAACATCCAAGGTCGGCCAAGCAACATAATCATAAGAAATTCTTGTTTACACGCTTCCATGATCACAACCATAACTTGCGGACCATACACAATACTTTAAAACAATCTAGAAACATCCATGAACAACTTGGAGTCACCTAAGAATCAACAAATTTAGTCACAACAAATTTCACTTGAAGATAGTTCACAAACTGCTTACAAACAACACTGTCAAACTCTGCTATACAATAAATGACTTTCCAGAGAATCAAATCTCAAATCCTCTTTAATGAAGATAGATTGGGATCTTATGAACATGTATGTAGAACCGTAGCACCTAAAACCTTTCTATGGAGGAATGCGGAGCAAAATACTTTCTCTCAAGCATACTACAGACATTGTCAAACATTGTCCTCAAACGGATGAATACAACTTTCACTGTACAGAAGTACATAGCACCAAATTCTAGATTTAGCATATTTAAACACTTTTCAACAACATATCCAAACCACACACTTAGATCTCCAACCCAGAAGGAATGCACAGCAAAAAATTGAACAGTGTTCTGTAATCCAGAAGACTCCTTCAACACACTGTTTCCAATATTAATCAAATTTTCTCAAAAGCACTTGGAAACACAATATTAGAAGCATATCCTTAACATCTTCAACAATTCTATACAGCAACCAAATCATCTTTAGCAAGCCAACTTAGACAAACAACAATAACTTCATCATAAGACACAGTTGACACCAATGGCAACAAAAACGTGTTGACATCAATGACAACACTGATTAGCACATGCTTGTAACAATCTCTCCCTTTGTCATTGATGGCAACATATGATGTGAAAAACCATCATGACACAACTATGCACCAATCTCACTCTCCCCCTTTCTTCTTTACATCTTACTCTCTTTATCTCCCTTTGGTTTTCACATGAACTCTCTCCCCCTTTGACATCAATGGCAAAGGGTGACATACCTTTTCAAGCTCTCTCCCCCCTGATTATGATACTGCACATACTTGCACTATTCTTAACTACTCTAAATACTCCCCCTTAGGAGTACACACCATCCTGCTCCAACTCTTAATGCCACTACCTTCTCCCCCTGAGAGGTAGCTTTCATCATCAGTCCAAAAAAGAACGAATCTTGACACACACTGGACTGATGCATCTCCTTATGCATCTAGTTCAAGGAAGGAGGGACAATAACCCCTAACTTCTCCCGAAGACACGCAAAAGTGTCCTTAGGAAGTACCTTAGTGAATATATTAGCAACTTGATCTTTTGTTGGCACATACTCAAGCTTCACCTCATTCTTTGCAACCTTCTCTCTCAAAAAGTGATACCTGATTGAAATATGCTTTGTCCTTGAATGCATCATTGGATTCTCTAAAATATTAATGGCACCAAGTACTATCATAGAAGATAGGAATTGGATCATCATACTCAACTTTGATACCTTAAAGGTTTGTCTCATCCTCAGCACTTGAGTGCAACAAGATGCTATAGCAATATATTCTACCTCTGCAGTAGATAAAGATACTGAATCCTACTTATTGCTTAGCCAAGATACAACTCTATCTCTGTTGGGTTGAAATATTGACTTCCTTTTATAATGTTTTTATATATTTTTAACACCTTTTCACATGATCTTGCAAGAACCTTACAGACATTACCTTTATTACATGTTGTTTCACATATACTTCTTAGAGACTTTAAACCTATACTGATAAATGAAATATGGTGGTTATATTATCAAGTGGATGATTTAAATTATTGATATGCATGTAATATAGATAGGATTTCATAAGTTTAATATGAAAGGTTATTTTGTGTATATATGTTGGATAATTAACCTTGTGTAGCAAAGACATAGTATGTAGGAAGGAGTAATTGTAGCAGAGTGCAAAACAAGGGAATTAATTAAAGTGTAGTCCAAGTGCCAGAAGTGAAGATTGATGGAGATGAACGTGGTCATCATGGAAAAATAACTGCAAGAGAAGAAGAAGACTTGTTCTAGAAGTCTAACTATAGCTTATGTGTTTTCATTCATGAGCCATTGTGTGGGATTTCTATTTGAATAGGACTCTGCTTCCTTTGTTCTAGATAATTAATAAGTTGATCTCAAAACTATATCTTGATATCCAGGGATGAATTGATGATCATAATTAGTTGGAAGATCACATAAAACTCTCCCACTTTTGTATAAATTAGGGGATGAGTTTGTTGATTGGTTGGTTGTTATTTTTACTTTCTATCTATATAGCCGTTACTCTATTTTTACAGTTATCAGTTATTCCAGACATGTTTTGATTTCGAATAAAATCTGAAGAAGATTTTGTCTTTGATATGAATTGAATTCAACTGCGTGTCATGGAAAATGTGTGAAGATCTGAAGTAGATTTAGTTTCTAGAAGAAGTGAGATAGTTCCCTAAGCTGGCCACTCAAGGTACTAACTCTCACTTCATACATTCGCTTATTTATTCATGCATTTCTAGTTAAATTGTTTCATGTTATCTTATACGTTGCATTGTGAAATAAGTAAGAAATCGTGATTACTATTTATGATAGTTGTGATTCATGAATAGAATACATAATTGAATTCCTCTAGAGGTTAGTTTCAATTCTTTTATGATTCTGTGTATTTCAAGTTAATTCTGTAATTCTCTGTTGAATATAGCTATCTTTAGCTTATGCTGAGGGTACTTGTAGCAATTAGGTTTTTAACTGTTTTTGTTGTTTTTTTCATTTATGTGAACTTCGGTCAATTAAGTTGATTAGAATAAGTCTGTATGAGTTAGTTTAGGATAGAAATGAGTCTTGAGGGCATATATAGTGCGAGCATCATCATAAGCTTACGCTCCTTGGTCGATAATTCAATGTAGGAATGCAATGATAGAGTGGACTGTTCAGTTAGGTTTAACCCTGGATTTTGTTTAAATCTACAACACATTATTTTCCTCTACATTTTTGGTGCCATTGCCGAGGATGGTGCTATCTTCATAGTCTCATTAGTTTTATATGCTTTCATAGTTAAATCTTGATTTCAGCATTATATTTACTAAATTCATTTTTCAAGAAACACCAGGCATTCTACTAACACTGTGCAGGATCACTAAAACATAAAGCACAAATTACTGTATGAGGAGGCAGAGAGATAACTGAGGTAGATTCCTCCCTTCAACTTCTCAGAATAATGAGGGCACAACTAATTTTATCAACTACACGGTAGGAAGTGCTGAAGGGGAGTTCCCTTTTACATCTTCATCAACACCCCCTACATCTCCATCAACTTCCTCCATTGCCACAGAAGGGACTTTTAGAACCATGGGAGATCCTATAGTAGATGATTCTCTAGGACAAGCAATGTTTGAATTCCCTATCCCAGACCAAGCACAGGCTGCTAATCTGAAAAATATACTATCTTCTGCATTGTTTGTTTTCTACGACTTGGTGACCGAATATCCTGACACTTTCCTATTCAAGTTTGATGTCTTGTGTAGGAGTTATGACTACACCACTGATCCTTACAGACTCAAGTTGTTCCCTACCACACTAAAAGATGCTGCTTTAAGATGGTTTATGGGATTGGGGAAAGATGTCATTCCAGACTGGGATGCCATGAAGACAAAGTTCCTGGTAAAATATAAAGACTACTGCAGAGGACATGATAGGAGAAGAGATGATACTTTTAGGATGTCACAGAAAGAGGATGAACCACTAGAAGACTATGTGGAAAGATTCTAGTTTGCCTTGAAAAAAAACCCTCAGAATAGATTGTGTGAAGAAGCTAGTCTTTTTAAGAGGAGTTAATGATGATTGCATGGATGCCCTTAATCTCATTGGAACAGGGGATATATCTCAACTTCCCTTTGAAGATATCTGTACAGCATGCAAAAATTATTCTAGAACATTTTCTAGAAAACCAAGGGGAGAAAGAGAAGCCATCACAGGCAAGGCAACTAATGGAGTTTTAAGAGTGGATATTAGTAACCTGCTAACCAACATGAAGGAGGACATTATTAGCCAGATGACTACACAACTGGATACTCTCCATATCAAGAAGAAACAAGAAGAGGCAGATGTAATGCTCACTGAGTACTACCCTAGCTGTAGATGAAGGAAGGCCAATTGTAAATGCAAAAGGGTGGCCAACATCTAGCAAGAAAAGATTGAGAGCCCAGAATTGCAACCATTTGAAGGAGAAGATGGGCAACTATTGTTTATCGCTCAGAGGAGACCTTGGCAGAAAAGGCAAGGTATGCCCTCTGATCCACTTAGTTTTAATTCTCCCTTTCCTGCTGCAACTCAAAACTTCTCTGCTTGGAATGCTCAACAATGGCCTGGTAACCCAAATGCATGGCAAAACCCCCAATGGCCTACTCCACAAGCTAGTTGGAACCAACAACAACCTAACTCATGGCCACAACAAAATTTCCAAGGTCCCAACTATAACCCTCAGTGGCCTCCTCAACAGCAACAATGGAAGTCTCAGTGGAACAAGGGCCAACAATGGCAACAAAATGCACAATTTTAGCAACCTATGATTCCATCTCAGCCACATCAGCCGGCCATAATGCCACCACCTCAAAATCCACCTCCTAGACCTACCCAAATCCCTGCCCAACCTGCACCTAACCCTAACAACAAGCCTGTCCAATAGGCTTATACTAACGCGGTAATGTAATATTCCACCTATGGGGTGGAAATGAGTAATGTTCATCTTAGATTAGGGAAGCAACTTGGAGGGCCTTCATCTCCCCAAATTACCGAGCTTGAAGATGAAGAACCACCTGAAGAAGCCTCAGATAAGCCACCCTTGGAACTTGAATCAACCCAAGATGCCCAAACTACCTTACAACAGAAGTCTCCTCCTTTCCTTGAGTGCATGGCCATGCAAAAGTAAATAGCCCAAACTAATACTGTCCTTCTCAGCCAGCTAAAAGATATAAGCATCAAGATTCCCTTAATCCAAGCCATCAAGGATATTCCTATCTATACCAAAACCATTAGGGATCTTTGCATAAAGAAGCTAGGAAGGAAGAGAATAGACCCTCAGACAGTACATGTTTTAGGTAACCTTGCTGACATCATGTTGGGTAATATAACTATTCCCAAATACACAGATCTAGGTAGCCCAGTGGTGGATATAAAGATCAATGGGACTATGATTAAGAATACTTTAATAGATCTATGAGCTGTAATTAATGTCATGACCAAGGAGACAATGCATACACTCTAATTGAACAACCTTAGGCCTACTCAGACAGTCTTGCAATTAGCTGATAGGTCTATAGTCAAACTTGAAGGAGTCATAGAAGATTTGGTCATTGCATTAGATTCTTGGGAATACCCTGTTGATTTCATAGTTTTGTAGCCTAAGGTTAATCTTGTTGGATATCCTCTTATACTAGGTAGACCATGGCTTGCCACTGCTGATGCATTTACAGGTTGCAAGTCTGGAAACATGATCATATCTAATGGGACAGTGACCAAGAAATTGGTTTTATATCTACTAGCCCAGCCATACCATGACCTTAAGCAGACCATTTGGCCTAGCCTGGAAGATGAGGACACCTATTCCCTGCAAACCCTGATGACTATATAACACACCCTTTATTGAATATTCTAGATGAGGATGAATTAATTGCTCATGTTATACAAAACAATTGTGGGAGACACCCACAATAGCAAGACTGCCTATCTTACTTACAAGACCCTTTGAGCAACATAATACCTAGCAGTTCATCAGAAGTCATCTCCCAAATCTTCCATACATTATTACCTTAGCAATGCTTGCCTGTATTATTCAGCCTTGATTTGTCTTCCATTTAAGAACTGTCCAAACAAGTAGAAGTCAAGCCATGTAAGATGTTGAACATTAACAATACATTAACTGATGAACAACAACAATCCTTGCATGAAATATTACATACACACTCAACAACATTTTCTTGGGATTACAATGATATGAAAGGCATTGATCTTGCCTTGTGTATGCACAAGATATACATAGATGATGGATATAGACCAATCAGGTAGCAGCAAAGGTGCATGAATCTAGCCCTCAGAGAAATTGTTAAAGCTGAGCTTCAAAAGAGTTTGGATGCAGGCTTAATATACCCCATTTCAGACAGTGAATGGGTTTTACCATTGGTTATAGTCCCCAAGAAAGGTGGCAAATGGAGGGTCTGTGTTGATTATAGAGAATTGAATATTGCTACCAGGAAGGATCACTTTCCATTGCCTTTTATTGACCAAGTTCATGACTCTTTAGCAGGCAAGAAATATTTTTCCTTTCTTGATGGTTTTATTGGTTATAACTAGATTAAGATTTCTTAAGAGGATCAAGATAAGACAACGTTTACTTGCCCTTGGGGGATATATGCATACTCTGTCTTACCCTTTGGTTTGTGCAATGCTCCAGCTACATTTCAAAGAGTAGTCCTCAGTATTTTCTCTGATTTGCACATGACAGTATGGAGATTTATATGGATGACTTCACCACATATGGTGACACATATGATGAAGCATTATAGAAATTGGAGAAGGTATTGAAGAGATGTACATAACACAACCTCTCTTTGAGTAATGAAAAGTGTTTTTTGATGATGACATAGGGAATAGTCTTGGGAGATTTCATCTCAAGTGCGGGCATCCAAGTTGACCCAAAGAAAATTGAGATCATATCTAACCTGCCTATTCCCCAAAAAAAGAAGGATGTAAGGAGCTTCCTGAGCCATGCATGATATTACAGGAGGTTCATTCAAGATTTTAGCAAGATTTTTGCCCCTCTATTTACCCTATTGACCAAGGACAATAAGTTTGAATGGATATCATATTGTCAGATCTCTTTTGAAAATCTAAAAACATCCTTGACATAGGCCCCTGTTCTTAGAGGTCTAAATTGGTCACTACCTTTTCACATCCATATAGATGCATCTGATTTTACCATTAGGGCAGTCCTGGGTAAACAAGAAGGAAACAAGGACTATGCCCATATACTATGTAAGTAAGAATCTACAAGGAGCTAAGTTAAATTATACTGTGATAGAGAAAGAGATGTTGGCAGTTGTTTATGCAATTAATAAATTCAGGCACTACATAACTGGTTACAAGGTTTTCATTCATACAGATCATGCAACATCTGATATTTGATGAATAAACCCATAGTGGGTGGTAGACTTATAAGGTGGTTATTGTTGTTGCAGGAGTTTGATATTACAATTGTTGACAAACCAGGCAAGGCTAATGTTGTTGTTGATGCTTTGAATGCTACGACAACATTAGCCTACAACACAACAAGAAAGGCTACAACATTTGAATGCTTTGGATGAAATCTGATTGGAGGCTATTCATCAGACTGAGGTCACATAGAAGCAAAGAGCAAAATGGCATGACAAGTACATCAAGACAAAGGAATTCACTACAGGTGACTGGGCACTCCTTTATGATTCAAGGTATAAGGACTTCAAAGGTAAGCTTCAGTCCCATTGGTTAGGCCCATATGAGATCTAGCAAGTCTTCCTAATGGTACAATTCAATTGCAAACTATTGATGAAGTTCAGTTTTCACTACTGGTAAATAGGCACAAGCTGGAATTGTATAAAAAGCCACTTCAGAAGGATGACTTTCTTGTTTCTTTAGCTACTCAATATGATCCTCCTAATACTCCTGATGATGATGTTGTGACACTAGATGATACACCTTCTAATTCTGATCCACCAACATTATCCAGTGATACAAAGGTTGAGTTACAATACTCAACCCCTGTTGCTGAAACATGATTTTCTTACTTTTAAAAATCGCATGCACACACATCACAATTTCCATGGTTACAACAAGCTATTTCCACCGAGACCTATTTTTCACTCATTCAGTTGGGACCTGACTCAGCTAGGACCTGATATATTGTGTTTACAATTAGACAGGTGGGACCTATGCTGGAGGCACCCATAGCAACATCTGTATGCAGCTCTCTTCCATCACTTGGTGAACAATACCTAAATTCTCCCGCCCATTCCACATGCCCATATCACTTTTCAATTTCTTTCTTCTATTGCTCCACGTATCCATTCACATTTATGAGTTGGTACTTTTCTCCATCACATTATATCTCTGCAGACGTACTCGCCACCTTCTATCACATTATATCTCATTCACCGCATGCCTACCATCTCAAATCATTAGAGTTGTTTACAACTTCCAAGGTATGTTAATTATTCATTTCCACTTCATATGTACATTCAATAACTTTCAATCATTACAACTAGATTTCTTTTTATATTCATGATTAGTCATAGTTTATTTCATGCATGTGACGAATATTACCACCATTTCTTTTAATCACTACTCCTCATTCCGTAATACCTGCCACATGAAGTGCAGTCACTTCACAATTAAGTTGGGGGGAGGGGTTTATTTTTGCTTTTGCCATTTGAATATCATTTTCCTTTGAAAACCTTGCCTTTCAAGAAAACCAGACAAATATGCTGCGTCATGAACTTACCTTATTCTGCCAATGAGTGAATTAGTACCCTAAGGAAGTTATAGTGAAAAGGAAAGAAGAGGAAGAATGTAAGATTGGTTCTCTTGGGGTGGTGAGCTGAAACAACAGGAATTGAGCAATAGAAATTGACATTGTGTAGAAAATTGACATTGTAGAGTTTGCAATTCACAACAGTAATGGGAGGGGACCTAATCAGAAGAGAACCTTCGGCATGTAAGGAAATACTGGAGGATGTGATGGTTCTCCCACTCTTCACGAGAGTAGGTTAGTTAGATTACTTCTTAAAATTGATAGAGTATGATGATGATATGGTGAAAGAATTTGCATTTACTCTATAGTATGATGAAGCAATGGTGAAGGGGTTGACTATAGATGCTTTTGAGTTAGCTATTACTCAGGTCACAAGGTTGCCACGAACAAGGTCTGAGTACCCAGCTAGAGCTGATGTAGCCACGGCTAGGGAGGAGTTTTGTGAAAGAGTTGAGCACCTAGATTCTACCACACAAGGTGCCAAACGACTATCTCTTCCCTTCTTTTGTGGGAAATGTGTCTTTTATATTATCAAGTATATTACCTGTGATGGTAGATATAATATGTTATATACTGCACATCTTAAATTGCTCAACCATTTACGAAATGAAAAACTTGTCAATGTTCCAAATTATCTGTATACTATGTTGAAAAGAATGTCTTTAGAATATCAGAGACAACAGACAGACACCACTCTTTCCCACCATTCTTTAATAGCCCTGCTAATAAAGATGAGTTTAAGGATTCAGTACCCACAGATTGGGTGGGAAGTTTTTAAACAATGTGTAGACATTTCAACACTTTCAGAGGCACCAGAACCAAAAGATGAAATTCCATATGAGCCTGAGCCTCCTTTTGAAACTAAGCAGGAAGAGCCACAACATGAGAACCCTCTAGAGTTTAGGTCTATATCAGTTGAAGAACCCTCAACATCCACCCCTAAAACTAAAAGAACCACTCCTTCAACATTTGGTAAGGAAAAGAAGAGTAGGAAGGGAGTGAGAAAACATAAGAGTGCAACAAAAGAAGGACGTGCAGGGGAAAAGAGGAAGAAGAGGGACAATAAAAGGAGGAAAAAGGTGGATAAGCAGGAAACAATCACTCGTAGACGCTCAGGTAGGTTAAGGAGGCAAGGTGCCAAAGAAAAAGTTGTTGAAAAATAGAGAGGAGAGGACAAAAATATAGGCTAGCAGGACAATGATCCAACTCCTCTAAATCTAGATTCAGATAGAGGAGAAAACCCTCTTGAGGATGTCTCTACAGATGCATGTGAAAATGTTGATATGCCTTTAAGGAAAAGAAAGTATATTTCTTCTTCTGATTCTGAGTTAGAAGACTTGTTTACTGCAAGAAAGATGGGTAAACCCATGCCTGATGATTTTGCTAAAGAAGTTTTGATGTTCCTAGAGAAAGGAATGATGGAAATGTTGAAAAAGAAAAAGGAATTATTAGAGGACAGAGATATTAAGAAGGAACTTCAAGAAGCTTTGGATAGAATAATACAGCTGGAGGAACAGGTAAGGGGGTATGAAGAAAAAGATAAAGAGAAAGAGAAAAGGATTCAAGAGTTGGAGGAGAAGATCCAGACTTATGGCCATGGTTCTAACTTAGACTTGTTGGCACAATTGGCTGAAAATAAAACAAAAATTAAGGAAGAAGAAGTACTTACTCTCCAACCTCCTATGACAAAGACCTCAGAGTACCATACTATCCTATCTTTTGGCTTTGAACTAATGAAATTGACTGATAAGACTAAGCAAAAAAAAAGAGAATTGGGAAAAAGAGAAACATAGTCTCAATGCATCAGTTGCAGAAAAGGATTTGATAATGAAAAGGTTGGAGGATTGTCTGGCAGAAGTTATTGATAGAGCCAAGCAAATAATTGGATGCAAACCTCCAAGGGTTTATGCATTGTTTCTAAACGAGAAATTCCTTAGTTTTTAGTTTAATAGATTTATCAATAATCAACTTGACTTGCATTCAAGACACATTTTTTGCAAATATTTCAAAGAGGTCAGTCTAGAACAACAGGACTAGTTGCCTGAATACTATCTACATAATTACCTAATGGATGAGGACACAGAATGGAACCCCTACATCTATGTTGGAGACCTACAGGTCAGAGCACTAATGTCATACTTTAGGGTAGAACTGATGGACCAGTATGAGGAGCAAGAAAAGAAGGAACCACTGTTAATTAGGAAAGAAGCCTTAGAACCTAAAGTGATCTTGACCCAATGGCTAACATTAATTTCTCATAAGGGTCCAAGTAAGTGATCATGGATGTAAGACTCAGGGATCACAGAAGGATACAGAGATTAGCAGTGTCCATCATTTAGAATTGTCAAAGGTATGTGCAGAACAGTTGGGATAGCCTAACTCTGGAATTGCAAAAGAAGGAACCCCACTCTTTCCACAACTTCATGAATATGTTTGAGAGATTACATAGGTACATCTAGAACTCAAAGAAAAAGGGAGTAGCATGGTTTCCTCTTACTTATCAGCCTCCTATCCTTCTCTACCTAGTGCCACACTAGATAGGAGGGAGAGGTGACAAGTGAAGGCGTGCTAAGCTAAACGTGATGGAGAGACTTGCATGTTACAATGGATTTTATCTCAAACAAGGAGGAGTCAAAGAAAACATGGATCTCAAAAAAATTATTTTGCACTATAACCTTCTATCCTAGATGTTAGTTCCTTGGTTTTGCTTAGGGACAAGCAAAAATTTAAGTTGGGGGGAAATGTTGGGTTGAAATATTGACTTCCTTTTATAATGTTTTTATATTGTTTTAAGACCTTTTCACATGATCTTGCAAGAACCTTACAGACATTACCTTTATTATATGTTGTTTCACATATACTTCTTAGAGACTTCAAACCTATACTGATAAATGAAATACAGTCGTTATATTATCAAGTGGATGATTAAAATTATTGATATGCATGTAATATAGATAGGATTTCATAAGTTTAATATGAAAGGTTATTTTGTGTATATATGTTGGATAATTAACCTTGTGCAGCAAAGACATAGTATCCAGGAAGGACTAATTGCAATAGAGTGCAGAACAAGGGAATTAATTAAAGTGTAGTCCAAGTGCCAGAAGTGAAGATCGATGGAGATTGATGCAGAGGCATCCACACTAAAAACCCGTCAGCATCATCATATTTTTAAATCCATTAGCATCATCATATTTTCTCTGCCGACCGATATCCTCCTGCAGATAAACCTTCGACCTTTCGCCTATCAGCAGCATCATCATATTCGATGAACACAATTATCCTCCTGACGATCACTATTCACCTTACCGCCAAACTCTATCTGCAGCATCATGATGAGTGGCATCATCTGCATCTTTTATCGACAGGATATAAAATATCAGGTTCCTCCCATATATCCTGATGACGACAACCTCATGCACCTCTCCTCTGATGCTTACATCACCTCGATATTCGACTCACTTACACAACCAGCATCAGGATATAACTTATCAGGTCATATTGAAACATCCTAATGACGATACTCAACTTTATGTACATGACGAATATTCTACCGAATATTCCTTCTACGATCCACTGATCTCCCCAATGTCCTCCGCCTGTGCCAAAACACTTATCATCGGCAGGATAAACCTTTATCGGGTGATATTTGGAATGTCCTGGTGACTATGATGTCACATAAACTATTACTCTCTCCAATATCCTTGCTTATCAGCCAAACATAACATTGTCGGCCCACGATGGAAATGTCAACCCGATCTACTAACTCACGCCGATATGCTCTTCGTCGGCAACACCTTGCTATTGTCACCCGATGCACTTTCACCTTTTGCGATATACTGCATCATATTCACAAATATGTAGCTGATGCCTGATGTACCTACAGAATATACATAGAAATATCCTGATGATGCAGATGCGACAAATACACTGATCTTAGCAGATTTTCACCGTTCTAATCCGCTGAACTTCCTGGGGTGACCCAATCTGCTTCTTGGATGATCTTTCAGACTCTAACAACCTGCGTGACCTAGCACATACCCATGCTAGGGTTCTCAACACCTCTGAACTGCGATCCTGCAAATAAACAGAAAATGCAAACGAAAACCTAAACTACTGTACATAACCATTCCACCAATTCTACGAATCAACCGGTGGAATGGGATGACGAACCCATTCGGCCAATCAAAACAACAGATCGATTACACAGTGGAGTCAAATGAACAAAACACATAGAATCTTTATTGGATTTCAGAAATGCAATTACAGTACTCTATTTTTTCCAACAGCACAATATAGCTTCACAGTATGTCTCTCTCTCTCAAATGACCTGATTCTGGGGGTATTTAACTACTCACAATAGTACTGTTTTCTGCCTCCAAGTGGCTGGGAAATCTCTCCAAGCGGCTGGGAGACCCAACCGAACTTAACAAACTAAACAACTGTCCAAACAAACTATCTAAAAATAGTAAAGCATGGTCAACTCAGACCTTATTACATGCATTGCTCTTATAAGACCTTCTTGGAAACATCAACAAGATTTAAAACTAACTACCTCATGGAGGCCACTGTAAAGTATGTGCTCTTGCACCATACTCCCCAACAGAAAAAGAACTCATGTCCCATGAGTTAGGTTGTGGAAGAATTCCCCCTTTACTCTTTGCCATCTCAGTGTTCTAAACTGCTCCAACTCTTTGCTTTGCTGTCCCTTGGGTGCTCCAAGATTTCTGAACTGTAGCTTGCTGTCTGGCAAGTAAACCTTCCTGTCTGTCAATGTAGGCTCTGTTCATGCATACCCTGTGTTTGCCAGTTTGTCTTACCAGCACCTTTGTCTGACTACCTAGTTGAAGAACCTGAGGAATTGCCTCTTGAACTTCTGCAATGTGCAAATCTGTCTTCCTTTCAACTTTTATAAGACAAACAATAGTCCCAACTACAATCATATCCTTGTCTTGCCAATCAATTTGTGGCTACTCATAAACCTCTTTCTGAAACTGCTGCTGACCTCTGTCAGTCAAAACTAAAATTGTCTTCAAACTGTAGTCATTAACAACTTCTTTCCCTGCAGTATCCTCAACTGCCTTTATGCCTGCTGTTGTAGGCATCTTCACAAACTCCTTCTTTCCCACTAAAATGATTCTTGCTGCCTTTTGTGCTACAGTTTTTCCCTGTAATGGCATCAACATAATAGTTTTCCCATCCTTCTTGATGGTGTAGGTATTTGCAAACCCATCATACAATACCCTTCTATCAAATTGCCATGGCCTACCCAACAGTAGGTGACAACATTCCATGGGCAAAATGTCACACAAAACTCTATCATGATATGCCCCAATCTGAAAATCAACATATGCCTATTCATATACAAAAAGTGATTGACTATCACTCACCCAAGATGCCTTGTAAGGGTTTTGATGTGGAATCCTTTCCAAATTTAGTTTATCCATCATTTCCTGAGATACCATGTTGTCTGTTGAACCAGTATCAATGACAAGCTTACATATTTTACCTTTGCTCTTGCATGTGGTCTTGAAAAGAGCTTTTCTTTGCATCATATCCTTTGATGTCTTCAAGACTGTCCTTCTTAACTTCAATGCTTCTCCCTCCTCAGGATATCCATAATTGTCAGGAGCTCTATCTCCTAGATAAGTGTTTGAACTTTGCACACTTTCCTCTACCTTCTCTTCTTGCACAAGTTGTACTCTCTTGTCATTCATTCTATCATCTCTAGATGATGAACCTTGTCTCTCTAGACATTTGAAAAATGGATGACCAAACTCACCATAGGTGTAACACTTTCCTAAAAATGTAGTAGAACCTCTACCACTTCCAAATCTGCCTCTAGTACCTTTCCATCCACCTCTGAAATCAGACTATCCTTGTCCTTTCCCAGTGTCTTCTTGACCCTCATTGGTTTGCCTTGTTGTAGGGGCTGATCCTCTTCCCCTCATATTGCTGCCTCTTCCTCTCATGGATTTATCTTGTCTTATATTCATCTTTTCTTCAATCCTGATTGCCATTTGATAACAATCTTCCACATTCTTAGGGTTAGCTAAAACCAACTCATCCTGTATGTTCAATCTCAAGCCAGCTAAGTACCTAGCCACCTTTTCTACCTCATTCTCATGATGACCAGATCTCATACTCAATTTATAAAACTCCTCAGTATATGCCTTCACATCCATTTCCTTTTGCCTTAAAAATTGCAGCTTCTTAAACATCTGAATTTCATAATCCCTGGGCAAGAATTTACCTTTGATCCTTGCTACCATTTTGTCCCATGAAGTGATTTTTGACTTTCCTTGTTTCCTTCTCTCGGATTGTACATAATCCCACCATACCAAAGCATGACCTCCTAACTTGGTCTTTGCAATCTTTACCTTCTGATCTTCAGCAACATCCTCACATTCAAAGTGATTATCAAGTGCAGCAATCCAATCCAGTAACTCATCTTCATTCAAACTTCCATTATACTTGGAAACATCAACCTTTACCTTAGGTTTATCACTCTGCACTGCCTTTAATAGTTTTGCAAATCTCTGGTCTTCAGCATTCAGTTCTTCATCTACCTCTTCAAATTCTTCATCAACATCTTCATCTTCTTCTGATTCACTATCTTCCACTTCTCTCTTTTTGTTCTTCTCCAAGGCTACAAGCCTGGCTTGCAATGCTTCAGCAAGCTCCTTCATCTTCCTCATCTCTCTTGCATGTTTTTCCTTCATCTCCTACAACTCCCTTGTAGTACCATTACCTTTCAGAAGCATTATGTCAACCTCTCACTCCTCTACCTTTGTCTGCTCAATGACAGAATCAACACACAAACAGCCCAGACCTTTTGCTAAGCTCTGATACCACTATGATGCAGAGGCATCCACACTAAAAACCCGTCAGCATCATCATATTTTTAAATCCATCAGCATCATCTCATTTTTAAACCCGTCAGCATCATCATATTTTCTCTGCCGACCGATATCCTCCTGCAGATAAACCTTCGACCTTTCGCCTATTAGCAGCATCATCATATTTGGCAAACACAATTATCCTCCTGATGATCACTATTCACCTTACCGCCAAACTCTATCTGCAGCATCATGATGAGTGGCATCATCAGCACCTTTTATCGGCAGGATATAAAATATCGGGTTCCTCCCATATATCTTGATGACAACAACCTCATGCACCTCTCCTCTGATGCTTATGTCACCCCGATATTTGACCCGCTTACACAACCAGCATCAGGATATAACTTATTAGGTCATATTGAAACATCCTGATGACAATACTCAACTTTATGCACACGATGAATATTCTACCGAATATTCCTTCCGCGATCCACTGATCTCGATGTCCTCCGCCTATGCCAAAACACTTATCGTTGGCAGGATAAACCTTTATCGGGTGATATTTGGAATGTCTTTGTGATGATTACATCACATGAACTGTTACTCTCTCCAATATCCTTGCTTATCGGCCAAACATAACATTGTCGGCCCACGATGGAAATGTCAACCTAATCTACTAACTCACGCCGATATGCTCTTCGTCGGCAACACCTTGTTATTGTCACCCGATGCACATTCACCTTATGCGATATACTGCATCATATTCACAAATATGTAGCTAATGCCTGATGTACCTACAGGATATACACAGAAATATCCTGATGATGCAGATGCGACGAATACACCGATCTTAGCGGATTTTCACCGTTCTGATCCACTGAACTTCCTGGGGTGACCCAATCCGCTTCCTGGATGATCTTTCAGACTCTAACAACCTGCATGACCTAGCACATACCCATGCTAGGGTTCTCAACACCTCTGAACTGTGATCCTGCAAACAAACAAAAACCTAAACCACTGTACATAACCATTCCATTGATTCTACAAATCAACCGGTGGAATGGGATGAAGAACCCATTCGGCCAATCAAAACAACAGATCGATAACACAGTGGAATCAAATGAACAAAACACATAGAATCTTTATTGGATTTCAGAAATGCAATTACAGTACTCTATTTTTTCCAACAGCACGATACAGCTTCATAGTATGTCTCTCTCTCTCAAATGACCGATTCTGGGGGTATTTAACTACTCATAGTAGTACTGTTTTCTACCTCCAAGCGGCTGGGAGACCCAACCGAACATAACAAACTAAACAACTGTCCAAACAAACTATCTAAAAATAGTAAAGCATGGTCAACTCAGACCTTATTACATGCATTGCTCTTATAAGACCTTCTTGGAAACATCAACAAGATTTAAAACTAACTAACTGCCTCATGGAGGCCACTGTAAAGTAGGTGCTCCTGCACCAGAGATGAACATGGTCATCATGGAAAAATAAATGCAAGAGAAGAAGAAGACTTGTTCTAGAAGTCTAACTGCAACTTATGTGTTTTCATTCACAAGCCATTGTGTGGGATTTTTATTTGAAAAGGACTCTACTTCCTTTGTTCTAGATAATTAATAAGTTGATCTCAAAACTATATCTTGATATCTAGGGATGAATTGATGATCACAGTTAGTTGGAAGATCACATAAAACTCTCCCACTTTTGTATAAGTTAGGGGATGAGTTCATTGATTGGTTGGTTGTTATTTTTTTCTTTCTATCTATATAGTCGTTACTCTATTTTTACAGTTATCAGTTATTCCAGACATGTTTTGATTTTGAATAAAATCTGAAGATGATTCTGTCTTTGATATGAATTGAATTCAATTGCGTGTCATGGAAACTGTGTGAAGATTTGAAGTAGATATAGTTTCCAGAAGAAGTGAGATAGTTCCCTGAGCTGGCCACTCAAGGTACTAACTCTCACTTCATACATTCTCTTATTTATTCATGCATTTATAGTTAAATTGTTTCATGCTATCTTATACATTGCATTGTGAAATAAGTAAGAAATCATGATTACTATTTTTGATAGTTGTGATTCATGAATAGAATACATAATTGAAGTCCTTCGAAGGTTAGTTTCAGTTATTTTATCATTCTATGTATTTCAAGTTAATTCTGTAATTCTTTGTTGAATGTAGCTATCTTTAGCTTATACTGAGGGTACCTGTAGCAACTACGTTTTTAACTATTTTTGCTATTTTTTTTTATTTCTATGAATTTTAGTCAATTAAGTTGATTAGAATAAGTTTGTATGAGTTAGTTTAGGATAGAAATGAGTCTTGAAGGCATATATAGTGCGAGCATCATCATAAGCTTACGCTCCTTGGTCGATAATTCAATGTAGGAATTTAATGATAGAGTGGATTGTTCAGTTAGATTTAACCCTGGATTTTGTTTAAGTCTATAACGCATTAGTTTTCCTCTACAATCTCCAAGAAAGAATGCACCACAACTTGTACTTTTCCTATCATCTACACATCTGACTCAATCTGCATCTGTATAGGCACTTAGGGTAAAATCATTTTTCTTGGAATACCACAAACCATGATCCAGAGTGCCCTTCAAATATCTAAATATCCTCTTCACTGCCATGACATGTGACTCTCTAGGATCTTCTTGAAATCTTGCCACGAGATAGACTGCATGCATGATATCTAGTCTGGTAGCCGTTAGGTATAGAAGTCCTCTAATCATTGATCTATATTTGCTCTAATCAGTCTTAGGGGATTCACCATTCTTTCTTAACTTGCAACTAGTTGTCATGGGGGTACAAACTGGTTTGGAATTTTCCATTCCAAACTTCTTCAACAATTCCTTGACACACTTTGATTGTGAAATGAAAATGCGCTTGTCTGTTTGATTGATTTGCAACCCTAGGAAAAAGTTCATCTCTCCACACATTGACATCTCAAATTCTTTTTACATTTAATTTGCAAAGTCCTTACACATGCTTTCATTTCTACCGAAGATTATGTCATCCACCTAGACCTCAACAATCAAGATTTGATCTTTGCTTACCTTGATGTACAAATTACTATCTACAGATACTTTACCAAATCCATGCTGCAACAAATACCTGTCTAACCTTGCATACCAAGCTTTGGGAGATTGCTTTAGTCCATACAATGCCTTATTCAATTTGCATACCATATTTGGTTTGTTTGACAACTACAATCCATCTAGTTTCTCTATGTAGACTTCTTCCAACTCACCATTCATAAAAGCAGACTTCACATCTGCCTGTTTAGGGTAAAATTTGGATTATTTATATTTAATGTTTAGATGTTTGAATCCTCCTTTCACCCTTTACATTCAAGGACCTTAGGTTCAAGTGTTAGTGCACTATCATACCCTAGGTCACTGTGAGATGTAGGGAAACTTGGATTAGGGTGTTTAATTATCAATTTTCCCTCTCTTATGCTTAATTGACAATTAAAACCCTAATTTTGCAAATGCGACAAACAGATGAATTATAGAAAAAGCTCTTGCAGAGGGATGTAGAATTTCAAATCACAGAGTACCTATTTTTAGGGTTCCAAGGCAGAAAAGTCAGGGACAAATGAGCGGGCACCCAAGTCTAGTGCCCTACTTTTTTTGGGGATCTATGAATAAGATCTATAACCTATTCCTATTGTTTCAGAGATTTTCCCGTCATGGAACTTGGAGGACTAATGAGCGGGTGCCCAAGTCCAGGGGGCAGATTTTCTTCCTGTTCTATAATTCTGACACTCCAAGATGTCTTCCTGCAACTTCACTTTGTCCAACTCCTCAACCTATAACTTACAACCGTGAAAACTTTGGGAGGGGGTAGTGGTGTTTAGAGGTTTGCCTCAGTCAAGCCTCAGAGGACACTTAAGTCTCTGAACACCTTTGTCAGATAGAGAGTGCATGCTTAGGGAGCCAGAGGCAAAAATCCAAATGAAAAAATGATGAAAACACAATATAATGTCACCTTGTAGTGAACATCTCATGGGAGGAAGATGCTCTTCATTCCATGATGAGATGGATGCTCAAATCTACAAACACAAACACATAGACAACACAATTATGATCTTGCAACATAATGAAAGCCTTGAATCACCTTGATACTACATAAACATAACAATTGCCATCTAGTTTCTAAATGAATGCCTAAACATGCTTTTATATGCAACTACGAACACTCTTGCCAAGAATTTTGTAATTCAAACTTATCGTGTCGGCATAGGACCCAAATAACGATCACAAGATGACACCCAAAAAATGGGACTACCCCAAAATAGGGCAGGACTAGGGTGCAGGTGCGCAAGTCCTCCCCCCTATTTTGGGCAGGGGTTATCTCAAGTAGTCCCCCTAGGTCCTATTTGCCAAGACAGATAGGGGTTTCTTCATCGGGATGTTGAATTATGGTGTAAAATGTCTTAAATGCACACTAGAAACCCAGGAGCTAAACCTTAAGAGGGAAAAGCCCCCAAGGGGACATTTTCCAATGTTACATTTAGCCCCCACTTTAATGTATGTATAAATGCAAGGCCAATACATGCATTAAAGTACAGTCGCAAACATAGCAAACACGCTAAGCACGGAGAAGACACGCCAATCACATAGAAGACAGTAACATGCACACAAAACATAGAGATGACAGTTACAGTCACGCAGAACATGGAGAAGACATCAAATGCATAGAAGACAGATTAATGCATAGAAGATAGGCATGATTTCCTTTCTTTTCTTTTTCTCATATATATGAAATGTGAATGCAAGTACTGGAATGTAAACAAACCTCCCATAATACATGATGCACTCATCGTGCAAGTCTTTATACTATATATACGGGGCAACACACACGCAAGACATGCAAAACCTCCCAAAATGCAAGAAGCACTCATTGAGCTAGTCTTTAGACTGCATATGGGGCAACAGACACACCAAACAAAGCAAGCACGCCAAAACACACACACTTGAAGACACAGAGAAAACATGACAGACAAGCGATGGAGTGTTCCTATTTCTAGGTCCAACACCATCTCAGGCACATTACAAGCACACACCGATGATTGGGATTCGCCACAACAATCACCGAAGACACGCTCAAGGGTTGAGTTAGTCACAGAATCGCTCCTTGCCTCCGCAGAGGACTTTTGAAAATGATACAATGATGCAATTTGCTCTGAGAAATACACTATCCCTGCCTCCACAAAGGGCTTAAGATAAAAAGGATATGTTGGTGCCTGCATAAACATTCAGATTTTAAGCAATTAATTTCGCAGGCACCTTCCATAAAAATCCAAAACATTCTATGTCTTTCAGCCTTCCCAGTTGAAAATTGCAAAATATTCAGTTGCATGCATGTATCTTTGTATATACAAAGGGGTTTGTACGTACAAATGCAAATATACCTTGGCAGGCCCAAAACAAGAGTTAAATCGACTTCATAAGGCACAAGAAACAGTTGTATGCATTTTGTATGCATATTGGGTTATACATCGCAGGTATATTTCGTCGAAGATTCCCGCTTGTATACAGGGGTTTGTATGTTGTTGTTGTATATTTGGATATACAACGGGTTTATACAAGCGGCATATGTCAAAAAAGATTCAAATCGGGCTAAAGTGGTGGTCAGGTCCGCAGTTGTGTGCAAAGGATTGCATGTATATTTGTCTATATGTTCAAATATACATTTGCAACATGCAAAGGAAAATATACATTCGCCACATACAATAGAAAGATGCATTGGTCGATGCATATGCAAGAAGGAACATGTGCATTTGCAAAGTGCAAGGGGTCCTATGCATTCGACAACATACAAAGGCAGGATACAAGGCCTGGGGCCCACAAATTGCATGTATATGCAAATGTATGTTTGCATATACAAGGCACACATGCAAGGTGATGTGCAATGAAGAAAGCATGCAAGGTAAGATGCAAAGTCTCGGGCCCACCAGTTGTATGTCGGCATTGCATGTTTGCACATACAAAGGTTATATGCAAAGACAAAATATACAACCCAGACCCGAAGGACAAATAAAATGCAGCAAATAAAATTTAAGGTCCGTGGGTTGTATAAATTGCTTGTATATGCCAATATACAAGCCGATGTGCAATAAAAAAGATACAAGTTGGACCTGAATGAAATTTCAATTTGTTCTACATAAATTGGGGTCTGCCTTATATATAAGATGATTGTATATGCTTTTGCATATACAAAAGGCAAAAGGCAAAAGGCAAAAGAGATACATTGGCATATCGCTGAGACCTTAGGCATCGGCGGATACTTCCTGAGTCTTCCCGATGGCCGATGAGATGCATTTTCTCAGCGACGGAGACCCTACTAGATGTTGCCATGTGTCGAAGGTAGATTGAATGTATATGCATTCTGCATATACAAGGATTTGGGTGTGCTACGGGCGGTTGCATGTATATGCATTTTGCATATACAAAGACAAAATTATGCGAAAAAGGCAAAATAAGAAGCAGGAAAAGTCAACGATAGGGAAATAAAGAGCCTACATGGCGCAATTTCATTGGGCGGTGACTTTTCAAGGTGATTTGAGGCCGCAGATCTCAGCAGGAGGAAATGAATTGACGGCCATATTTTAAAGTTTCATGTAAAGGCTTTTCTTTGTGTCTGCAGCTGTTTTCAAGCGGGAAACTTCATAGCACGAACCATTGTTGCATCCCGCAGGTAGGTAAGCCATTGATGATGAATTGCAGAGACATGGTCTGATTGACACGTTACCTACCAAATTTGTGGTGAAAATCTTCAGACGGCTGCACAGTTCCCGATCTCACTTGCTCCTTTCCTTCTTTCTGCCTGGAACATTCAATGATTTGAGCGCCATTCTGTGGTGCGCTGTATTTTGCAGGAATTTTAAAATGCTATGTAATTAATGCTGAGTATACATTCCTGCTGTATATGAAGGACTGTGTTACTCATTTTCAGGTTGTTGAAGACTTGGGCATTTTTGGGGGAAAAATAATGAAAAATAGATCTATTCTTGGTTGTTTTATCTCTTTTTGGAGTTTATGAGTTGCAATATGAATGTTTTTTGCACACATGTTCAGTTTCATTGTTGTTTTATATGAGAAATGCTTTAATGCATGTGTTTAGTTGTCTGTCTCCATTTGTTGTATGCATAACTTCTTTTGAATCTGGTTGCTAAGGGTTTCTTAGATTCTATGGTATAGATTTCTGTATCACATGCTTAATCTTTAACTTGCATTCAAGGAGTGGATTAAATTGTTTTAGGTTGAGTATGGAGAAGAGTGTATGTCAGCTGGGATGTATGTAAGTAGAGACAGTTAAATACTTATCCTTGGGTGGTGTTTGTAAGACAAATACCAGTCCTAACCCCTTGAAACTTGAATGCCAGTTGCAAGCCATTCTCTTGTATACGTCTAGTTGACTCCTTGCCTTGAGATAGGCACCGGTCTGTTTCTTGTGTAGTAGTTATGATCGAAAACCCCTTGTCTTGCATCCAAAACATTAAAACAAATCCTTTCATAATTCCAACCTGTTAGTTGTAGGAGTAGGAGTAGGACCCCTCCATACTCTCATCCTCAACCAGTTAGATACGTCCAAGAAAGTTGCTAACCTTGTGATTTATCACCCAAGTCTTGGTCCAAACATGAGAGTATTCTGCCTGTTATTGTAAAGCTAAATCTTTCTGTCATTGGGCTAGTCAAATGTCAAATCTTTAGCTATAGGGATACCCCCCTTGGTGTGGCAGAACCAGAAGTGAAGGGGAGGCAGCTCATGCAACCTCCCGTATCTGTTGGTTGAATCTGCCTGTGCATTGGAACTGGCAAACCCTCTGCTGATTCAGGCACCAACAAGATATACGCGATATCTTGCCTCCGTAGAGGGCTTTCATGATTGATTGCAAACAAACTTAAGATGCAGGAAGCACTCATTGAGCTAGTCTTTAAACTTCTCCTGAGGACAAACACATTGCTAACATCTACAACAGACAACTTACCTTATATATGGCCCCACCTTAAGGTGGTTGATATAATGCATCGATATCAAGCACGTTAAGGTAGGAAGGAAACACACAGGGAACACGGACTTTCGCAAAGCCCATGCCCCTCGGAGGTGACATGTACTTTATGATGGCCAAGTGTTCCCACAAACACATCCCTACAAGAAACATGTTAGTGCCTACAAAATCATGATAAACAACAACATCAATGCATATGATTAACCACACAAAGAGCCAAGGTTATACAACAATTTTGGAGTTCAAGAATAAGCGTGGGGCTACATCACGAAGCTCTTCGAATCGAGTACCACCAAGGCTAGATTCAAAGACAATCAAAGGTGCATAGAGCAGTAGTATTGTCAAGGTTTGTAAATGAGATAAAAACATCATAAAATTCACTACGTGGAAAGCAAGAGTGCTTCCACTAGCCAAGCGTCAGATAAGATATACAACCCCATCATCATATTAGGAACTAAGTCCATTTTTTGATTGCTCTCAAAAGGGACACTAGGTCTGCATTAGTATAAATGTTTGTTGTCATTTGCCCACTAGATAGAAACACTAGAGGAAGGGAAACAATAAATAAGAGAGGAGAAACAAGTGTCTTAGGGACAGTCATGTAGGAGGGTGCCCCCAAGTCACCAACTGCAACGCTATGTCCGTAAGACACAACACACAACGATGAAATCAGAGAGAGAGAGACAATATAGAAGAATGATGATACAAATAGAATAAGGTCACAACAGAGGTGGTCTTCTGGTATCCCGAACCTTACGAGAGAATCTGAGGTCATCCTAGGAGGCCTAAACAATACATATAACACATCATAGGGGAAGCACATCACGAGAGAGATAAAGGGTTGGAGATACTTACTTGTAGGGCCCCTATCGAGCTAGCAGTTATCATCAAGCAAATCATTGTCATCCTCCCACTCCCTAATTTTAGAGGAAAGTGGGACATAAGGTACAATAGCCAAATTCACATCTTTCTCATCATGTTGTTCATTGTTAGGATCATGTTTGTTTGGTTCAATGTTAGGATCAATGTTTTCTTGTTGAGAGGCAAGGTTTATAGCATAAGCTTGTCTTCTTCTTCTTCTTTCTCTTGCTTTTCTATTTCATTTTCTTTTACCACTTATCTCTTGTAAGATAGGGCTATCCTCTTTCAGAGGTTTGTACAATTTAGAAGATGAAGCACTGGGATCAAACTTCATTTGTCGCGGTAGAATATTTTGTTGTTGACAATGACCTCCCGATCCTTGTAAGGATTTTGGGGGAGGAACCTCAACATAGGGACCTTGTCCTTTCGGTCTAAGGTTCTCTTCATATGCAAGTTGTTTATGTTTTGTTGTTTCTTGTATAGAAGGCCTAGTTATTTCAGTTTTATCCCAAAAATAATCCAATATGTAATCTTTTTCTCAATCAAAGGTTTATACTTGTTTCGAGGGATGGTAATCATACGTCCATCAAAAGGGAATTTTAGACAATGGTGTATTGTTAAAGGGATAGCTTTCATTTATTTTAGCCAAGGGTGTCCCACATTAATATGGAAGAGGTTAGAAATAGGGACAACATCAAACCATTGTTCGACATGTTTTCCAGATAGTGTTACCAATAATGATATCTTACCCATAGTCTTGATAAAGGTTCCCTTATGTGTCTTAATCCTCATATTCGAAGAGTCATAAGAACTTTGCATTAATTGGTGTGAAAAGAGGAACTCTTCAGTGGAAACATTAGTCATGCAATTAGGATCAATAAGAGTTCCATCCACAGGATTCCCATTATTTTCACAGTGATGTAAAGGGGTCTATCGGAGTCTCCAATTGTTCTATCATGAGGTGTAAACACAATTTTAGGTTTAGGGGCCTTTCTTTTCATGTAAGGTCTAAGAGGGGACCTATTGTTGTTGTTGTGATTAGAGGCCATGTTTATATGCTCAAATTAGATTTAAAATTTTTTCCAAAAGTATATCAAGGGCAAGTGCAAAACGATATGCCAAAAATAGCCCGAAATGCTTGATTTTTTGTACTTTTTCAATGCCAATGAATGAAATAAAAGGTGTTGTAAGGATTTTGATCAAGGTCAGAAAATTATATATCTGATATCAGTCCAAAACAACAATAATATCCTTCACAACACACTCTTGATGTGAATCTAAGATGACGATAAGTCAAAATATAGTGAAAATATATCCAAATGTGCAATTTTTTTCACCAAATCTCGATTGAAAAGAACACGACAAAGGGTGTTGTGAGGAAAATGATGATGGAAAGAGGAGTATATCAGTAATAAAAGCCACTTAATGTCAAAATATCCATCACAACACGCTTTTAGTGCCATTTAAGGTCAAAGTCTTTATAGTAAAAATAGGCTATTTTTCACAGTTTTTAACTCCAAGACCTAGAAAAAGGGGTGTTGTAATGAATTTTAGGAAGTAAATAAAATAAAAGCAATGATAGAAGTCACCTCAATCGATAAAATTTGTCACAAAATAGTTGGAGTGCAAACTAGGCCAAACCCTAGGGCAAAAATAGCAAAAATGTGCGATTTTTCACCAAATTTTCAATACAAGAGCCCGTTAAAAAGGTGTTGTGAATATTTTTATGAGGGGAAACAAATTATTACCCTTATAACAACCAATTAGTGGAAAAATACCCTTCACAAAATGCCTATGGTGCCAATTTAGAGAGTCGATAAGGCCAAATCTAGTGAAAATCATTGTTGGTTTGAGATCTTGACACAAAATGCTATATGAATGATTTGAAGTATGATTTATGATGAAAATGAAATGTACTCAAATGTTAAATTGAATTCCAATCTTGAACATGCAAAATGCCAATGCAAATCTAATGAAAATGCATGAAAATTGCTAGTTATTTGTTGAAATTTTCTATGCAAAAATGCAAATATTTTAAATCTAAATGAAATTTACACTAAAATGAAAGACTACAGTCAAATTATAATTTTAATGAGCCTCTAAAATCAGTATAAAAATCTAAAAGAAGATTTTGCCTACTAACCCTAGATTTTGGAATTACTAGGTTATATGAAAATTGTAAAAATTTCTACAAAACCCTAGCAATTATATGATGAAAATGCAATACAAATTATTGAATTTTTGTATTTTTATGTAGTTTATATCATATCTAATGCAAAAATCATAAATTAGGGAAATTTAGAAAGAATTGATACAAATTAGTAAGCTATACAATGCAATTTTTTTGAATTTTTCAAAATTTTCAATTTTTTCTAATTTTTCTCAATGCAATAAAATGAATGACTATATGAATGAATGAAATCAATCCAAATCTAAAGGAAAATACTTAGAGATTTGCAATTAATTCCAAAAACATGGGTTCACCAAAATGTTTAGTGTAAAATTTGGATTGTTTATATTTAGTGTTTAGATGTTTGAATCTTGCTTTTACCCTTTACATTCAAGGACCTTAGGGTTGAGTGGCAGTGCACTATCATACCCTAGGTCGCTATGAGATGTAGGTAAACTTGGATTAGTGTGTTTAATTATCAATTTTCCTTCTCTTATGCTTAATTGACCATTAAAACCCTAATTTTGCAAATGCGACAATAAACAGATGAATTATAGAAAAAGCTCTTACAAAGGGATGTAAAATGTCAAATCATAGAGCACCTATTTTCGGGGTTCTGAGGCAGAAAAGTCAGGGACAAAAGAGCAGGCACCCAAGCCCAATGCCCTGCTTTTGTCGAGATCTGCGGATAAGATCTGTAACTTGTTCCTGTTGTTTCAAAGATTTTCCTGTCACAGAACTTGGAGGACTAATGAGGGGGCACCTAAGTCCACGGGGTAAATTTTCTTCTTGTTGTACAATTTTGACACTCCAAGATGTCTTCCTGCAACTTCACTTTGTCCAACTCCTCAATCTGTAACCTATAACCATGAAAACTTTGGGAGGGGGCTGTGGTGTTTAGAGGCTTGCCTCAGTCAAGTCCTAGAGGACACTTAAGTCTCTGAACACCTTTGTTAGATAGAGAGTGCATGCCTAGGGAGGCAGAGGAAAAAATCCAAATGAAATAATGATGAAAACACAATATAATGTCACCTTGTAGTGAAGATCTCATGGGAGGAAGATGCTCTTCATTCCATGATGAGATGGATGCTCAAATATGCAAACACAAACACACAGACAACACAATTCTGCTCTTGCAACACAATGAAAGCCTTGAATCACCTTGAGAATGCATAAACATAATAGTTGCCATATAGTTTGTAAATGAATGCCTAAACATGCTTTTATATGCAACTACAAACACTCTCACCAAGAATTTCATAATTCAAATTTACTATGTCAACATAGGACCCAAATAACGGTCACAAGCTGATACCCAAAAATTGGGACTACCCCAAAATAGGGCAGGACTAGGGCGCGGGTGCCCAAGTCCTCCCCCCTATTTTGGGTAGGGGTTATCTCAAGTAGTCCCCGTAGGTCCTATTTGCCAAGACACTTAGGGGTTTCTTCATCGGGATGTTAAATTATGATGTAAAAGTCTTAAATGCACACTAGAGACCTAGGAGCTAAACCTTAAGAGGGAAAATCCCCCAAGGGGACATTTTTCGATGTTACACCACCTAATATACCTTGAAATCCTTGTGTTGCAAAAGAAAAAAACAATCTAATAGCCTCCATTCTTTCCATCCTCATACTCTATTCCTTCCACTTGTGAGTGCTCCTTACACACAAGTCTTGCCTTGTTCCTTACCACTTCTCCATTCTCATTCAACTTGTTCCTGTATACCCACTTAGTTCCAATCACATTCTTATTCTCTGGTCTTGGGACAAGTTCCCAAGTCTAATTTTCCTTAATCTGCATTAATTCTTCTTCCATAGCCTTAATCCAATACTCATCCTTGCATGCCTCAACCACTAAAATAGGTTCAACTTTGGAAAGTAACACATAGATTTACCTGTTCTTCAACAGCTCTACTTCTTGTCAGTATACCTTTGCTCTTATCACCAATGATATGATCTTCAGTGTGATGCCTTTGCACATATTTGGGAGTTTTAGGAACTTTTTCTAGAGCTTCTTGTTCTTCAACTTGTACTTCTCTTTCCGAAGCTTCTTGTACTTCAACCTATACTTCCTTTTCTTTAGTTGCTTCTTTTTCTCCACAAGAAGACTCATCTGATTCATATCCATTAATCTCTAATTTTTTTTGTAAGTCTTCATCAACCTTAACATTAGCACTTTCAACAATCTTTCTTAGCCTCTTATTATAGCATTGATAAGCTTTGCTTTTGTTAGAGCATCCAAGGAAAATACCTTCATCACATCTTGCATCAAACTTTCATAGTTCTTCATCTCTTCTGAAATAACATTTGCTTCCAAAAACGTTGAAATATTTAGCAGTGGGATTTCTTCCATACCATAGTTCATAAGGAGTCTTTGTGTTGTTTGTCTTCACCTGTACTCTATTCTATATGTAGACAACAATATGAATTACTTCTCTTCAGTAGACTTCCAATAGGTTTGCTTCTTTTATCATTGTCCTTGCACCTTCTTGGACAATCATGTTCTTCCTTTCAACGACTCCATTTCGCTGAAGAGTTCTAAGAGCAGATAGTTGCCTCTTTATCCCATGATTCTCACAAAACATGTTAAACTCATTAGAAAAAAACTTTCCACCTCTGTCAAACCTCAAAAATTTGATTTTCATATCCAATTCATTCTCAACCATTGCTTTAAAAGCTTTAAACTTATCTAGGGCTTCTAATTTTTCTTTAAGAAAAGTGACCCAAGTCATTCTAGAGAAATCATCAATAAATAACATGAAGTACTTGTCACCTTGAAAACTCCTTACTCTGGTAGGACCACACAGGTCTGTATGCACCAACTCCAGCAATCGGGTAGATGATTGATCCTTGCTTTTGAAGTTTCTTCTTGTTATCTTTCCAAACTGACATTTATTACGGACTGCAGTAATGGACTTTGTTAACTTAGACATATCTCTCGTAGCTTAAACTGAACTTATCCTTACCAGGATATCAAAATTGATGTGACACAATCTCCTATGCCATAGCCAACTCTCATTGATTTGAGTCATAAGACAATAACTGACACCACCTTTGAGATGATAGACATTTCCACCTGTCTTCTTTCCAGCAGTAATTACTGTTCCAGAGATTTTTCTGATCTCACATCCATCATTCTAAAACATGAGATTATAACCCTTGCTACACATCTATCCAACACTTAAGAGATTATTCTTTAAGCCTTTGACATAAAGGACATCAATAGTGTTATGATTTCCATGAAAATTGATTGAACCTTTTCCACAAATCTTACCCGCTTGATCACCACCAAACCTAACTACTCCACCATCAAATTTTTCAAGTTTAATAAACTTACTCTTGTCACCTATCATATGATTTGAGCATCCACTGTCAATGATCCAGTCATCCTTTTCACTTCTAGCATGAAAAGCATACATTACAGTGTCTTTAGGGTTAGTACTTGCTTCTAGATTCTTTTCCTTCACACAACTTCTAGGGTTAGCTGAACCAATTTCATCTCTTATGGAACTGAATAAGCATTCATCATCATTATCATTCTCAACATTATATTCATCATCAGAAATGCTTGCATAGTAATGTTTCTTGAACATCCTTCCTTTGTTTTCCTTATTCTTAATTCTCAGAGCTCTATTTGGACACCTTGAAGCATAATGACCTATTTTTCCACAACTGAAACATTTAAAAGGCAACTTAACACTGAACTTATCGGTACCTTTTTTCATCCTTCTCACAAAGTTAGCTTCCACTTCATCAAAGTCTTCCAGATCTAATTCACCAATCTTCTCTGATTTACCAGCTTTAAAAGCAGACTCATCTTTTGCAGTTCCACTACTTGTGCCAAACTCTCTTATTTCAAAAGTTGTTAGAGTGCCAAGCAATTGATCTTTGTTAAACTTATCCAAACTTTGTAATTCTTCAATAATAGAGACCTTAGAACTATAAGCTTTAGGAAGAGTTCTAAGTACATTCAATATCACTTCTTGATCATCTATATTCCCACCAAGTTCTTTGATGCCATTGACAACTTCATCTACCTTCTGCAAATAGCTTGCAATATTTTCATCTTCAGACATTCGCATGGTCTCATAAGTGAGCTTCAAATTATGCATTTTAGCCCTTATAATCTTCTAATCTCCTTCATAAACATTTTCCAACCTTTTCCAAATCTCATTAGCAGTTTTCAAATTCACAAATTTCACCAACTCAGAATTAGGAAGACCACGTAAGAGAGCATGTTTTTCCTTACCATCTATTTCAACAACTTTGATTTTATCTTCAGAATTTACACCATTCTCAGGTATAGTGTAATTGGACTTGACACATTTCCAAACCTCATAACCAAGAGAAATCAGATAGGCTTCCATCCTTACCTTCCAAAGTGCACAGTCTGATCCATCAAACAAAGGAATATCTTTCTTGTGCGACATCTTGGATCTACCTTAAGATGTTAAGCTTTCTTCAAAGGAACATTGCTCTGATACCAATTGTTGAAGGCACAAGACAACTAAGAGGGGGGGTGAATCAGTTGTAACAAAAACTTCAAACCCTCATAAACATAATCACATCCATAACTTGTTCACTTAAACCCTTCATCTGTTATGAATATTTATACATGAAAAGCATATAACAAAAACTTAAAAACATCAACACCATGCACAAGAGAACACCAGATTTTTACATGGAAAACCCTAAAAGGGAAAAACCATGGTGAGGATTAGCTCAGAATATAAAGTAGTAGCAATACTGAATTACAAGAGGTTCACTGCCAAAGGGTTTACTACCCAAAAGAAAAAAAGGCTCACTACTGGTGGGCTCACTGCCCAAGTGGACTCACTACCCACTAAGAGAAAGATAGAAGAGATGAAGGCTCACTACCAAGGTTGAACTGATATAATTGCATCTGACCTATCCATGGAGTTTAGTTCCAATGAAGCACACAAACATCTCCTTCATAGCCACACTAAAAAATGATGGACACCTTCTGATCACTGCATCCAGTAGCCTACACATGAAAGATTTTGTTGCCTTGATCAATTAACATTATATATTTCACATTCCATTCACACACATGCATCCATGAATCCTTGACACTTATTTATACCACCATTAATCTTCAAAACATTCTCCAAGGTCGGTAACACAATCTACAATCCTTGAAACAATCTCCAATGTCTATAAACTCGTAATATTTGAATTAGGTCTGGACCTAAACATTCCATGACACAAAGGAATGAAGGCAAACCACTTTATGCCTTAGCTTAGACCTAAATCCATCCAAGCATGCTACTCAACACTCACATAACCACCGATCAATTCCATAATCAACACAAACATCCAAGGTCGGCCAAACAACATAATCATAATAAATTCTTGATTATACACTTCCACGATCACAACCATAAATTGTGGACCATACACAATACTTTAAAATAATCTAGAAACATCCACGAACAACTTGGAGTCACCTTAGAATCAACAAATTTAGTTACAACAAGTTTCACTTGAAGATAGTTCACATACTGCTTACAAACAATACTGTCAAACTCTGCTTTACAAGAAATGACTTTGCGAAGCATCAAATCACAAATCCTCTGGAATAAAGATAGATTGGGATCTTATGAACATCTATCCAGAATTGTAGCACATAAAACCTTTCTATGGAGGAATGCAGAGCAAAATACTTTCTCTTAGGCATACTGCAAACACTGTCCTCAAACTACTGAATACAAATTTCATTGTATAGAAGTCCAGAGCACCAAATTATGGATTTAGCATATTCAAACACTTCTCAGCAACATATCCAAACCACACACTCAAATCTCCAACCTAGGAGGAATGCGGAGCAAAAACTCGAACAATGTTTTGCAAGCTAAGGACTCCTTCAACACACTATTTCCAATATTAATCAAATTTTCTCAAAAGCACTTGGAAAAACAATATCATAAGCATATCCTTAACATCTTTAGAACTTCTATATTGCAACCAAATCATCTTTAGAAAGCCAACTTAGACAAACAACAATAACTTCATCAGACGACATAGTTGACACCAATGACAACAAAAGTATGTTGACATCAATGACAACACCGATAAGCACATACTTGCAACAAGGTCTACTCTGCAGATCCAAGGCCTTACATTTCTTTGTAGCAATGTGGGACCATGTAGGAGAACAAAAACCTCAAAAGTGCTTAACTGATGTCTTCGGACTGCTCCAAGCTTCAAAGGAGTAACTCCCTTCAAGGCTTGGTGAGGAACACAGTTCTAGATATAACAAGCATGGTTAATGGCCTTTGCCCAATATTGTGGTGCAAGAGATTTGGAGTGTATCATGCAATTTGCCATTACCTTCAAGGACCTATTCTTCTGTTCTACAACACCATTCTACCAAGGAGTGTATGGATTAGAATGTTGCAAATCAATCCTCTCTGAAGTGCAAAACCACTCAAAATGATGGTTGACATTCACCACCATTATCAGTGCACAAAACTTTAATGTCTTTCCCAGATTGCTTCTCTAGAAAAGTTTTGAAGTCTTGAAAGTGATCAAATACCTTAGACTTCTATTTGAGAAAGTACACCCAAGTATATCGAGAAAAGTAATCGATGAAAGTTAGAACAAATCTAGCCTTGTTGAAGGATGGATGAGGAAATGGACCAACCAAATTACTATGAACTAACTCCAGTGTCTATGAAGCTCTCCATGCCTTACCTTTGTCAAAATTTTCCTTAATATGCTTACCAAGAACTCAACCTTCACAAACATCACCTGAAAACTAAATTGAAGGCAACCTTGTGACCATGTTCTCTTGGTTGAGTTGCTGCAAGTAGCAGAAGTTAAGATGGCCAAACCACTCATGCCATAATCTACTCACATCATCTGAATGAGTGAGAAAAACATATGAAGGAGGATCAAGAACAAAGTGAGAAAACAAATATAGCTGTGAGTAATGATTTGCTCTCCCAACTACAACTGTAGAACAACTGTGCAACTCATGAATCTCCACTGAATCAGGAGTGAACTCAAACCACTTGCTTGAACTCGTGTGAGTGATCTAATATACCAACAAGAGATTAGTTGATAATGAGGGCACACAAAGAACATGATGGAATGTGCCATCTCCCACATCAACAAACCCTCTCCCACACATCTCAATAAGAGTGTAATCACCCACCAAAATAGAAGGCATATTACACGGCTCAAAAGATGCAAGTTCTTCCTTAAATGAAGTCATGTGATGCGAAGCACTCGAATCAAGAACCCAAGTGGATGGTTGTGAAGCAAACACTACAAGGTCCTTGCCCTTTCCTTTCCCCTTTGACTTGTTAGACCCCTCATTCGCACTTTGTTAATCATTTAACTTCCACAAGCAAGAATTACTTAGTGGTCTTGATCTCAATGCTTACAAATCCTCAACAATAGGTGTATATTGAAAGTATAATATGGGAATAAAACCAAGTGAAACTAACAACATCACTACAGTTCCACTTTCAAAAAAGGAAGTACCTCAATCTGAGGTCGTATGTGAAAGTTATGAGTCTCTGAAGTTCCAAAAATAGGAACTATGTAGCGTCACCTGTGAGAATCTACAATTTTTGGAAACTCTAAACACCAAAAAAAAAATATTTGCACCACTGTGAAGCCTACAAAATTCTACCTCCACTCAAAAAAAAAATCTCTGAAAACGAAGCTTGGATGACTAAGATAGAGGCCTGCAAATATTGATTGCCAAAATAAAAATACCAACGGATAGGGGGACTGTAGAAAATTTATGATTAAGTTTGCACACGATATGTTTGCTACATGTAAAAACTAATAGATACCTAGATAGTTTTGTGATGTGGCGAACAAAACCTAGAATTGTTTTTAATTTTTGATGTGCCTAAGATGTGGATCTAATGCAAAAAAGTGCCTCCAACAACAAAAAATGACATTTAATATGTCAAAATTTATCTGGAGGCCTCTTAGATGCAATGGAAAGGTCCATTTGGCTTGAAAATACTCTGAACATAAGTTGTCTTCCAGATATGATCTTAAAACCACCATTCCACAACTTTGTCAAACGATCTCCAAATCAGATGAAACGAAAGCCAATATGACTTTTGAGCCTTCTAGGTGCTATGGAATTGCTGAAAAAGTTCCTAGGATTACTAGAATGCTGCAAACACCCAGACTTCAAAAGATGCAAGTACAAAACACTAGAGGTTAAAAGTTTTTCTTTCAAACTTTTCTAATTCTCTAGATCATCTAAAGATCCAGGAGAAGAGCATACTGGGTTTTCAGAAAATTTACATACAAACTTATTAGCCCCCCCCGAATCTCTCAAATAAAGAAACTAAAATCTATTCTGCACTAGAATTGCTTTGATACCATGCTAGAATTTGAAAAGATTATTAACCCAAAAAACTAGTGCAAATGAATAGATATTAAACTATGAATGGAAATGATACGAAATCAAAATAGCAGCATAGAGTTAGTCTCTGTTGGGACTTGAAAAACTAGTTCTCAAAATGCCCTTTTTGCCCCCCAAAAATCCAAAAGTCCAATGCAAATTTCTTAGCAAATATCACCATTGGATAGAGAATTGAATTATGAGCAACTTTACCTTTTGAACGATGTTGAAATTCCTTGAAATGAAGAAGCTATGCTTGTTCAAAGTTTGGTTTTTATGTTTTTTTGCCTTGGTCAAAAAGTGGTTTCTCCCTTAGAATATTTTCCATTTTTGCCTTTGGTCAGCAAATCAGCTTTTTCTTGAACTTATTAACTTTTTAGGAGTTCAGCAGTTTGACTATTCACCAACAAGGTGACAAATGAAAAGAAAGAATCGAGCTAAGGAACAAGGAAGTGGTTCTCCTTTGGCAAGGTTGTTTTGGTTCAAATTTCTTAAAGTTTGCCGATAGGTGATTTGGTTGATAGGGTCAAAAGGAAAAAAGGACTTCGGCAAAAGCCATTTTTGCCGATAATGAAGAAAGTGGCACCCGAGGCCCTTGGTTCTAAAAGGGGCCAATTTGTCGATAAAGAGAAAAAAGACTAAGGCATGGATTATCGGCAAACCGGCTAAAGACCGATCTTTTCAAAAGTTTGTGTTTTTCATATTTCGCCAATGATAGAGAGCGATAAAAGGGGAAAAGTCAAAGGTTCGTGATGAGGTGTTTTCATTGACAAAGGAAGGGAAAATCTGCCAAGGGCTGAAGTTCTAAAAAGATAGAATTTGCTGATAAAGGCAAATTAGCTCCAGTTCAGCAAAGGTGAAAGTTGTCAATAAATGCAAAGAAGGCAAAGGAGGCCTAGTTCACAAATGTTAATATTTGCCAATAAAGGATGAAAAGGCGCCAAGTAAGTAAAGTTTGGCAAATGAAAGATTTGTCGATAAAAGGCAAATAGCTTCCAAGTTCTGGAAAGTGTGAAATCGCCAATAAGGGCAATAAAGGAGTTAGTTCGGTAAAATAGATTTTTGTCAATAAAGGCAGATAAAAGAGGCTAAGCTGCCGAGTTCGAAAAAATTGAAAATCACCGATAAGGCGAGGATGAGGATAGAAGAAGATATAAGGCAACAAAGGGCCTAGTTTGCAAAATTAAAAGTTGCCAACAAAGAAGGAGCCAAGGGCGAAGGAGATGAAAAGAGAAGAAGTTCGCTAAATGAGGTTATTGCTGATAAAACAGAAGGAATGGCGAAGGCTCAATTCAGAAAAGGTGAGGTTCGCCAACAGGGTGAATAAAAGAAGAAAAATGCAAAGGTTCGTGGTGAACACCGAAGGCCCTGAGTCTGACACAGAAACAAAGGCATTGGGAGTCCAAATCCTTGAACCGCCTGGGAGCATTCCAACCACTTTCGGGAGCACCATCAATATGAAGCGACTAGCCGACATTAAGACTTGTTTAAGATTTTTATTGCAGTTATGAGGGTTGTTGAAGATTTTGGCACCCAAATCTTTCCCAGATCTTTCTCAAATTGAATTAGGATGGCTATAAAGGCAAGATTGGATCTCTTGTCAAGGGTTTGTCTTAGAGCCAATTATCTGGTCTGCAATGCCTTAGGATAGTTTCAGGGCTTCAAATCAAGCTAGTCTGGGTGTTAAATGGAGGAATGTGTTTTGATGCAACGTAGGAATGACTTGTAAAACATATTTTATACATCTGTATGTCTCCATGGCCATTTGTAATTCAGGGGAATGTATAATCGTAGTTGTATGTTTTATCTCACCACATTTGTTGGTGCAATTGTAATAGAGATTTGATAATGTGTGACGACATTTAAATCCATGCATGCTTTGTGTTGGGTCATTTCTTTATTGCAAATGTGTCATTATAGTTTGGTTCTAGATAGTTAAGTATGTCCAATGTATGAAGTATAATCTAAGAAATGTATGTGAATAAATTTTAGTTTTTTGTTGATGTTATTTCAATCCTTTTCTTCCCTCTTTATTGCTTATGACTAACTTGCCCAATAGAGTAGGCACTGGTCCATATTGGAGAGGGATCAAACACTCTTTTAAATTAAGCAAATCATTCAACTGTGGTTCAGGTAAAAAACCATCTGTCATGTTACATTCTCATAGTTGAATCAGCTATATAGGGGTTGTGACAGCCAGTCATTCTTGACTTAGTGACAGCCTTTGGAGTCAAGATGATGAGTTGGGTTTGGTTGTCTAGTATCTTTAGTTGTTCATCTAGTTTAAACTCAATACCTATTGAGGTATACCCCTTGGAATATCCCTCCTAGGTCTAGCTGAGCTTGAAGAGCAAAGGAGTCTACCCACTCTTGTTAGTTGGCCAAAATTGCCCTAAACTTGTTGATGAACCTCTTCCTATCACCCAGAATGACTATCCCTGGCCTAGGTGATTTAGGAATGTTTTAGGGTTTAGGGTTGCAACTATTTTGGGTCCCAACAGTCTCCACAAGAGTAATGCAAATGCTCCAGAAGAAAAAAACATTAAGAGGATGCAAAAGCAAAAGATGCAAAATACAAGCTAGGAGGTGAGTATAAATAGACTAGAAGAGAGGGGAGAGGTGGCAATTATGACCAATAGGAAGAGTCCACCACAATAGCCTAAAATAGGCAAGTGCAGCTCCCATAGAAGATGTCGACACCTTGCACCCACTCACACTAATACTCACTTAATTAACCCTAATCAAGCTTAATAACATGTGTAGGAAAAACCTAGGAATATAGGAAAATAAATAACCCAACTAGGAAAATAAACACCTACACTAAGAAGTTCATTTTAGATTGCGAGCAAGGCCCAGGACCCTTTCCAAAAAATTTAAATCCCTAAAATCAACACTCAAAGCAAGAAGTACATGGCTGATTATAGCAGGTCTCACATGAGTTGAGCATCAAAAAAAAAAACAATTTCTAATTTTTTTCATCATGCATGTTTTGTCCAATTGTTGCTATAAAACTGATTTTGTGGAGTTTGCTGATAAAAAGAGGCAATTATTTCTCCTTGCCTAATGTGCAAAAGGGTTGTTGGATGCAATAATTTTTAATTTTTTAGTTTTTTAATAAGTTATTTTCAGTAGCAGTAGTAATTTGTATTGTAAATAGCATTTGTGGCATGGTTCGAAGTCCATGTGACAAAATATTTGATTTAGTTTTGGGTACCATTTTAATTTCTAAGTGAGAAGTGGAATGTTGAATGATTGCTTTTAGGACAACAGTATTTTGGTTTCAACTCGGTAGGCATGGTTTCATAGAATCCTTGACTATACCCAATGAAGTATGGTGCACACATCTAGATTTTCTACCTCTAACAAGCTGAAGGTCCCCTCTAAGTCTCTAAGAACTATATAGTGCAGATTCTACATTACATTTTTCAAACTTTTCCTATACTATTTTTGCCCCATTTCCCATTCGGTTCCACAGTCCCTTATGTTTCTTGACCCTATGCGAAGATACTTATATGAGATATTTTTGTATGACCATTATTTTTGGATTTTGTGCCTTGTTCCCTTCCCTATTATATTCACTTGTTCTGTCTCTTGTGTGCCATGATCCAGTTCTAGTTAAAATTTATAGTGGCAAAATTATTTGTTAGCATGGTTGAAAATAGAATTAGCAAGTGGGTAGAAGAAAAAGAAAAGTGAGCAAAAGGACAAGCAGGTTTTAGACCTAAGCATTCTATAGTGGATCATGGAATCACTTTGAGGCACATCATTGAAAGAGTTTAGGGGGAAGGGAAGAAGTATTATGTTGTTTTGTTGACTTCAAAAAGGCTTTTGACATGGTCCCCAAAGATAAGCTACATCAAGGTGTAGAATGAAAGAACTTGGGATTCCTATGTATTTTAGAGTGATAGTCCATAGACTTTATGAAGAGGTTAGACTCAAAATTAGAACTTTGGTAGGCATTTCAAAAAGTTTTAGGAGTGACATTGGAGTCAAGCAAGGGCGCCCCCTATCCCTACTCTTTTTGGTTTATATATTGACAAACTTGAAGAATGGCTAAATTTACAAGGAGGGGATGGAGTCTGTTTGGCAGAGTTTGTGATAAGGCTTCTTTTATATGCAAACAACCTTATTTTTTATTGCTAAATCAGCTCATGGGTTGCAAGAGCACTTTTATGCCCTTTAACATTTTTACAGAGAAGTGGGGATGCAAGTCAATATCAACAATACCAAAATCATGATTTTCTCTAGCAGAAGTAAGTAGAGCCAACATAAGTTCTACTTTGAAGGAAATACTCTTGAAGAAGTAATTGAGTACAAATACCTCGGGATTGATTTCAACAACAAGATTAGTTGGGAGGGCTATAGAAAGAAGAGAACCTTGGGAGGATGGAAAGAATTATATTCTCTTTAAAATAGATGTAGAGAGGCAAAGTTATGGATTGGAAAACTACCTAGATTCTTTTTGGGATTTTAGTGCTTCTGGTGGTGCTTTATGGGTGCGAATTGTGGGCTAGCAACACCTCAAATTCAAAGTGGAAACAAATTGAAAATTTTCAAAAGAGTTTGATCACAACCAAGTTCAAAATAAAAAGGTTCGGTTCCATATGAGATTATGTTGAGTGAAACATGAGCAACTCTTGTTGAAGCAATTGCTATGGTGCGTCTCATAAGATATTTAAAAAGAATTGAACAAATGGAAGTTGGTAGATGGCCTAAAGTTGTTTTCAATGATATCATGAGTGAAAGAAAGAAGACGTGGATGAAGCAAAACAACAAATGGATGAGCAAATGAAATATCTACTTGAATGCATGTCCCATGAATAGAAAAGAGATAAAGGATTTTGTTATTGATAAGTTTTTCAAGCGTATATGGGGTAAAGTGCTAGGGAGAAAGAAAAAATATTACCTTGAGGAATTCAACCCCACATGTGATTATCAACAAAAAGTGTACACTGGGGCTAGTATTCCATGGCGAGCAAAGATTTTTATTGCCCAATTAATAACTAACTCTTATCAACTCCAATGTGAAACAAGGCGATGGAAAAGTCCTAAAGAAGTATGGGAAGAAAGGGTGTGTATTTTTTTACAATAACAAGGCAATGAAATTGGAAAAATACTTTATTTTGGAGTGTGATGCCTTCAAGGGCAACAAGGACAAATATGCCATATCTTGACAGTTGTTTCTTGGTACAATTTATTCAACGAGGGGACTGTTGAGAAGTTAGGAGAACTCATCATCACCTTGAGTAGGAAAAGGATTAAAATATAGAAGACTAAAAATGACAATGCTGGTTGTCATATAGGCTATTTTTGGCCTCGTGGACGTTAAAAGTTATTCATTCATTCATTATTGCATACATGGAGGATTCTTGTTGTTTATAGTAGTTTCGATTCTCACTTGTTGTTGGACGGGGGGGCATGGTTTATCCCACCATTGGTTGATTTCTTTCAATGGTGGGTTCCTTGTATGCAATTGGTCTCGTAGTGGTTAAAGTGAAATGAGTGGGCCCCTACACTCATTCTGCTCAATTTCATTATCAAGAGCCAGACATTTCAAGAGTGTCACTTCTGCACTAGTTTGCATTGTTGGTGGTGTTAGGAAATGAGGTTTACATTTAATAAATTAGTTTTAGATTAGTTAGTTTTCAGGAAGTTATTCCTGTAGGTAGTTTTACACGGGAAAAATAAGGCTTTATAAGCCATTGTATGGAATGCAAAATTACATGAATGAACACAATAAAATTCTAGTTTATTTCTGTTATCATTTACAATGTGAATTGTTAATATTGTTTTTCTGTTCTATTACTCTACTAATTCAACAATGGTATCAGAGCATATTGATATACCTGTGCCTATGCAATAATGCTGCATGGAAGTTTGAAGATTGCCAAATTTTTTAGGAGTTTTTATTGCTGTGTGAAGGGCTTGTTTTAGGGGAACAGTTGAGGCGCTCATTTCTGGATGGATAACCACTTAAATCTGTTAATGATGTGATCTGCTCACCCTTTGAATAAGACTATCATTTTTGTTTGGTTGATATTTCATTAAAAAAAAATGATGTCCAAACATCCGCTGGCATAATTAGGGAAGAGGCATTCCAAATTTTTCTTTAAAGGCGTTGTTGTTACATGGATCTTTTGAGTTTCAATCTGCCAGGGCATGTTTTATTCTAAGACATGGATGCTAGGTCATTTCCTCATTTGAGTGTCGTATAGTGAAGGAGTGTGGGAAGAGGTTGTTTGCAATGAGAAGCAAAGGAGTGTAAGACAACATTGATTTGAACAGTTGCTTGAATTCCATCACTGGATCTTGAAATAAGAGCCCGAGAATCTCTTCAAGCATAGGAAACCACAACACAGTCAACAAGGAGCTATGAGGAATTATTTTACCTATCTTTGCATAGTTTTCTTTGATACAATCCGTGTGGAAAATAAAACTATAAACTGGTAGGGATAACACTTTATTTGATTTTAAAGTTAATTGTGGAGTGCAAATTATTTCATGTGTTAATTGAAAATAAGGTGTTTTTTTGACATTGTAAAAGGTGCATTATCAATTAAAACTAACACCTTGTCAGTTTTATTTTGATCACGACCACATTTAATGCTTGTATATTCGAGACTCTATATATGTTATCCCTAATTGGGCTTTCAGAGGCTCACATATGGCATCGGGAGGATAAAGTTTAAACACATCAAATTGGAGGATGGAGGTATCAGAGGTAGGAGGATTTTCATCATCCCGAGTTAGCTTCTTGCTCAGGGATGATTCGATGCATGAGAAGCGCCAATGTTTATCTCTAGTCTCTTCAGGAGTAAGAGGGGACGGGATATTGGAATGTTTATCTCCAGTCTCTTCAGGAGTAAGAGGGGATGGGACAGTGGTTTGTTGGTTTTCCACAAATCTGTTGTTGTTTGTGTGTGGTATATGTGGATAGTTGAGTGTGTCTCACTTCACAGGTTGATGAGTTGATGTTGAGAAATCAAACATTTACCTAGACAGAGAAGTTTAGGTCAATCCTGATGGAGTGGTTTTAACATTTACTTAGACAAAGAAGTTTAAGTTGATGTTGCAGAGTTGCTCATTTACCTAGACAGTGGAGTTTGGGTCAATGCAAAGTTGGAAAATTGCTTAGACAATGGAGTTTGGGCTAATGCAGAGTTGGACATTTGCTTAGACAGAGGAGTTTAGGTTGATGTAGAGGTGGTTAATCAAATATTTACCTAAACATGAGGACTTTAGGTTGATTCTGATACAATATTTCTTTTGTTTTTCTCTTTTGTAATGTAAACCTTAAAGGGGGGTTGTTAGGAAATAAGGTTTACATTTAATAAATTAGTTTTAGATTAGTTAGTTTTCAAGAAGTTATTCTTGTAGGTAGTTTTACACAGGAAAAATAAGGCTTTATAAGCCATTGTATGGAATGTAAAATTACACGAATGAACACAATAAAATTCTAGTTTATTTCTGTTATCATTTACAATGTGAATTGTTAATATTGTTTTTCTGTTCTATTACTCTACCAATTCAACAGGTTGGCAGTAACGATTGATCTATATTGGTCCTATGGACCAATTAGCGGGCTTCTTTTAGGGGGTCTCCCTGTGTGGTGTTAAAAAGAGTGATGACACTATGTGAGTCAGTATGGCAAGGCATGGAGACAAGGCAAGACATTCTGCATCATGGCTCAAGTCAAAGGAAAGGCCGGTGAATTGAACAATCAATCAAACTACACCAATGTGTTTAAGGTAGATGCCAACCCATAAGCAAAAGCGAGCATGGTGTTTTGAAGGAGTCACATTTGGTAGGAGATTGTCCTATTAATTGGGCAACATTTTATTTATACATCATTCATTTCAATAGTTAAACAGTTAATAGTAATTTTATACCTCATCCACAACAAAATGTAGTAAATAATTATCCTATTTTTATTGGCCAAATTTGACTTTTGACTGTTGAAGTGCATGATGTTTAAGAATAACCCTGGAAACCCCTTTAAATTGGAGCAACTTGTATGATTCAAGGAAGCTGAGAAGATTGGCGCACAGGAAAGAGGGAAGGTGTAGCAAATTTAAGTTTCAGTGTAGTAGCATACTTCATTAGGAGGGGCCGCAACTATGAAGAAAAACCAACAAACATATTCAAACACTTATGTCAGGCAATAAGGAAAGAACCACTGCAAATAATAAGAAAGGTGTAGCATGTCATTTGAGAGGGTGCATGACCAATGAAATTTATGTGGTTACCTAAATAACATTCTACTTAAGTATCATCCATTTAAATGGTCAAACAGTCAATAGCAATTTTACACCTCATCCATAACAAAAAGTGGTAAATATTTGTCCTACTCTTATTGGTCAAAATTGACCTTTGACTATTGAAGTGGATGATGTTTAAGAATAACCCATAAATAACCTACATCAAATTATAAGGGAGCAGCTTGAAATAATTTAATGCCAGCATGGAGATTTCATGTCCAGCGTGGCATTGTAATGGTCTTGTGCAATGTTATTAGAAAGCTTGTGTCCTTCCAAAACGGGCTTGTGTGCATACATGGCCAACTTGGTGCCTTGGATAGCTTTTAAGTCAACAGACTTTTGTGCATAGCAATGCTATTTGATATGCTATGATCTCATAAATTGTTTTGCCTTGTAAAAATTATTAAAAACTTTCTTTCATTCATTCAAAATCACTCACACATAATTTAAATAGACTCGTATCAATGAGTGTGTCCTTTTAGAAAGGTCCACATCCAACAGAAAGCTTGAAAGAGGGCTGCTGCATAGAAGTACAAACAGAGCCATGCTTAAGTAGCAAAGAGCAGAGAGCTTGATATTAACAGTGAATGATTGGGACATGCAGAACATGCATAAAGGCAGGTGCAGCTACCGTCTGATTGAGACAATCCAATGGCTCGGGGACGATTTGAAGGCTCTAAAGGCTTTGACAAGTAAAGCTCCAGATAGTCATTGATCCTCCCCATCATGTGGCTCACGAGAGTCTGGTATTTGTAAGGAAGATGAACGGAAGGCTCCTGCTATCATCAAAAATAGTAAGCTGGCGGTTTGGCCCACCTATCCTGGCGTAACACCTTTTATTTAAAAGGACCACAGGATATTATTATTACTTGCCTTTCCCCATGTTCCATATGCATGCTTTTTTAATTAGTGTTAAGTTTTAACTAGTAATTTTGTTCAATTTCTTTTATGACTATAGTAAAATCTGATTGGTTAGGATTAAAGTTTATTTTTGCAAGCTTCAATGAATGGATGCACACTCAATGTCACTTATACTCAAAGTCAAATTAAATAAATATTCAAATACCCAAAATCAAATAAAATCAAATCGATACTTATAGGTAAAATTAAATGATATCAAATAAATGTTGTAAAGTCAAATAATATTTATTATAGTCTATGGTGAGCTTTGTCATTGTAAGGTGTAGAAAAGACATTCACTTTCTCCCGTCCAATCAAGTTATCAAAAGCATATTTGAATGATCACTAAAGGATTGCATAAGAGTCTTCCAACAGAAGATACAAGACGATGGCTATGAAAGGCAAATTGGGTGACCGTAGATTACGCCAAATCATGACATGCCACATAGCCAATTGGTGGAGCCAACTTCAAAGGGGAACTATAATAGATAAGCACAGTGACCCTTCCGCGATGCTTTAGGGTTGCGACTCTTAATTCCTTAGACTACTTGGTCTTATGGACGTCATTAAAATCATTCATTCATTCATTCATTATGCTTTGATGGTTTATGCATAACATGATGATAGGGCTTGTAGCTTCTCAAAACAAAACAACTCATAATTTATGCTAGTTAAGCTAAATTTGAACTCCTATTTTTCTTAATGATCACTATCCACAAAGAGTGAAAATAATAGACATATAAGTTTAGTTATAATCTCATCCCTATTCTTTCATGGTGCACTTGTAGATGGCGACTTCATTTGTAAGGTCACTAATCAAATTGACAAAAACAATCCATGGAATTTTATATTTCTCTCACACAAATTTTTATCTAAAAATAGTAAGTTGTATGGCAATGTAGGGGAATATGGTCAAAGGATAAGAATATTTGAGAAGAATTTGATGAGGGCAATGAAGAACCATGCATTGGATCCCACTGCCATCCATGGGTTAATGCATTTTCTAGATCTGACAGAGGCAAAGTTTCAATCTTGTTACAGAGATTTGTCCAATGTACCACACCATTAAATATGAAGGGTGAGCCCACACTTGAGGTTTGGCCTCTTGATGATATGCCCTTTAATTTTGATTGGAGAGACAAGGGCGTTGTGTCCCAGTTCAAAATGCAACTATGTATTCATAATTATGCTAATAAGTGTTCCCTTAGTGTGTAGCACTAGATGAAATATATACATCAATGGTAGAGATTAAATGGACTACCATCAAACAAATCTTGACCATACAATTTGTAATAAATACATGATTGTGACATAGAACCTTGTCATGTTGCAATAAATCCATATTTGTGAGTATTGGAAAAAATCTTGACATTAATTTATTATATTTTCTAAAATAATCTTATTTAAGTAGTCATAAATGATGGGGAACCAATAAGATCTTGGCCTTACATTTATTTCTCTATTCAATTTACATTTCTTTAGATGGAGATGAGAACTCTATTTAGTCTTCACATAAATAAACACATTTCATTTAGTTAATTTGTTACATTTTATCATCATTGAGCAAATATGTGAATTAAGTGTGACTGTTACTTTTGATTTAGTATATAATGTCGAAACATATTAGTTTTTGTACTCTGTGGAATAGTAAAATAATTTCTAAACTTATTCATGATTACCATAGTGAAAAAAATGCATAATAAATGAGATAAAAGTTAAAACCATTTGAATGAATATGGTTTTTTTATGTAATTTTTATAATTCTTGTATTTAAAATTTTATTTCATAGATATGTTGTTGGGTGAATTCATGGTCGTTTGATTCTATATGCATGTCTTAAATGTGTTTGGATCAAAAGATATTAAATAAACAATATTCTAGGCATATGTTGCCTTGAAAAATATGTTATAGTTATAAACATACATAATATGATATTTCCTTCCATTTTATCATGTTAGGCATGTGTAGGAGTATATAATAGAAGCATCCTACAACTATAATTTCTTCATAAGTGTAAGTGAGTGATTAAATTCTTTTAACCATATAGCCTACGCATTCAATCATTACGCAATGAGAAAATTACAAGTAGATAAAATATGACTTTTCTTACTAAATCGGGGAGAGAGAGAGGGTATATTACCATACAACCTATTCATTCAATCATTATACAACTATGATAAATTACAAGGAGATAGCATATGGCTTTTCTTGAGATAATTGTTCCATTTTTAGGGATTGTGTGTGTGCTCATAATGGTTATTAAACATATTTTTATTTTTTTGAGAAAAGCTTGGTAGAAGCCATTAATGGAGTCTTATGGTTTTTTGAGGAAACCTTGTATGATTTTATTTTGTAGAAAACAAATTATGTGATTTTATGTTTGATTTCATGGCAATTGTCATCTCTAATTTGATTTGGCTCTAAAATATATATTTCTCTTTATCAAATTCTATAAATTATGGTGAGAGCTTCACCATCTTTGATTCCAATGGAGATCTCCTCTTCAAAGTGAACACATACATCCTCGCTTCCAACCACCTTATTCTCATGGATGCCTAGGGAAAACTGCTTCTCACATTGCATTGCAAGGTATACACATCATTTCTACATTTTGTTTTGCATATTTCTATTATTTAATTGATCGTATGGTGGCATACCTTCCTTTGCAACTTCCTAGTCTACACTGGAGATGGGAAGGCTATCTTGGAGATAAATTGGATGATCAAAAACCTCTCTTCAGTGTGATGAACTTGTCTTTGATTTTACCAATGAAAGAGTGCCTCCTTGGTTTTTTTCTTTCTTTCTTTAAACTATCTTTGCAAGAATAAGTTTATTTTAATCTTCTAGTGAAAGGATTTAGTATAGATGAAACAAAAGTGTGGTGGTGCAGGGATGATGCTTGGTGGAGATGTTTTGAGTAGTGAGCCTAGCTTGATTAGGATTTCATGACAGATTTGACTAATGCTATATTATTTCATTCTTAGCTTTAATATTCGTTAAGGTTGTACTAATTTTATTCTCAACTTTAATAATCTTTTAAAATATTGAATGAGATTATTTAATTTCTATTGTCAATTTATGACCTTGAGATTAAAATACTATTTTTTAGGATATTTCTTTTATTTATCCATTTCATGTTATTATGCCAATCACAATACAAACATAATAGATTATCATTTTATGTTACTGTGCCAATCATGATACAAACATAGTAGACTATGTAGAGAGGTTTTGTGAACAAGTCTCTACACTCTACTTAAACATCACACTTTTCAATGGTCAAATAGTCAATAGCAATTTTACACTTTGTCTTACCAAAAAGTGGTAATTAATGAAGTCCATTTCTTTCTTGAATATTGAATGAACTAGCATTTACTAAAGAAACTAAAATTATTGAATAGTGTAAAGGTGTAGATTCATTCCCAAGAGCTTGGAGTGTATCTACATCATCACATACAAGAGTTATTTGAGCCATTTTAGGTGATGAGGAATTTATTTGTTTCTACAAGGAATTACAAGGACATTAATGAGAATATTGGATAGGCTGACATTCAAACCTAGAACCTACTTGTGGCCAGTGAGATTATCCATCATTGAACCACTTGCCCTTTCATGATGGAAACTCTCAAATTCTATCAAGAATTGTATTTCAATTCCAACACATCTGCTAAGGTACATTCATGTTGAGATTAGTTATGATACCAAATTCAAAATTTCAAACATGATATAATTTAGTTCTAACAAATTTTAGACGGGATAACATTTTAGCTATGATACATGATTTTTAGTTCTAATTATTTTTCTACTGCTTTGCAATAAAAGTTATTTTGTTGATTTTTATCTTATAAACAATGCATTTAATAAACTACGTACATTTTGTACCATTTCCATATAATTAAATTTTTGACTATGGAAAAATTATCTATCTCTAACAAAATTTTATAGTAATAAAAAATTATCAATGTACCCATTAAACTTATAAGTCTAATTGCTAGTTTAATGTCCAAGTAAAATTCAAAGGGCTAGATAAAACATATATATAGTTGATTAGCCTTTTGTGCATATCCTACAACCATTGCAATCCAGGAGAACAAACCTCTTTGAGGCATTATGTGAAACAGGTAACATCCCTTTTCTATGGTCCTACTACTCCTCCCTTGTGAAAACACATTCTTGAGAATATAGATTTGCAATAATTTTTTTGGACCCAATCTAGTTGACATGTTTTGGTTAGATGAGTGTCTTTTTGTTGTTGGCCTCAACTTTGTATTAGCTATGATCTCAAATTGCTTGCAACCTCAAATTATATGTATATTTTCTAAACTTTGAGCAATATTAAAACAAATTAGAAATTTGAGTAGATCCACTTCATAAATATACACAAATATGTTGTTTTGGGGGTAATGATTTTAGTGTTGATGACTTGATGGTCTAATAAAGGAGAAATTCAATTTTATATTAGTTATTTTTCCTAAATCATCTCTTTGAAACATTCTATCAAACAATTCATGTGCCTTGTATATGCTTGCATGTTTTGCATACATGTTTATGAGGGCAATTATAATTTTAACATCTATCAAAAATCCTTGTTTGTTTATGCTTTGATGTATATGCATACCCTATTCCAAAGTCCATTTTGTCATAGGCAGAGAGGATGGTACCAGCAGTTGTGGAATTTAGCTTTACTCCTACCAATTGCATTTGCTTGAAATATTCTAAAGACTCTTCAAGAAATCCCTTTTATGGATATATTGTAATAATTGTAGCTGACAAGAATAAATCTCTTTGAGCCATTATATCCAATGGCTTGCATGCCTTGTCTATGCAACTACTATTCTTCACTTGTTAAAAGGTGTTCTTGAGAATACATATCTGCAATAGTTTTTTGAGCAGTCCTTGAATTTTAATGTTTCCAATCTTTTAGTTTGAGAAATCTGGATGTAGGTACTGTTAGGTTTTTTTTAACAAGTTCTTAACTTTGTTTTAGTGAATTACTAATGATTTACTAGAGGGGTGTTTGTTTCAAACTTTGTATTTTGCAAGATAATTTATAGAATTTAAGTTTTGGACTCCTCAAACTTAGAAAGTTGAAGTTGGGTATAGCTGGAATCTATTTTTCAAAGCCTTGTTTTGTTTCTTTATGAGTTTATTACATAAATTACCCTTCTTTTAACTATTTCTCATGCATACACTTAAAACAATCATGACCCCAAACATTTTCTATCATGCACATCAAATAGTTTTGTAATTCAAACAACATCCCTTCCCCACCCAGGTCATGTTTCACACTTAGTCTATCTATCGGGATATTATGAAATATCATTATGCTTAAATATAGAATTATAATATGATATCTTGAAAATATCAAAATATTTGCATTACATATTTTTTTCTATCTCAATTACAATTCTAAATGTATTTTATGTTGATGGCAGTATCATCATCATCATTTTTCTACTTGTTATTTCCCTTCTTCCTTAGACCCATGCATTTCTATTTGACACTTCAAAGAGATATATGATGGCTAACCCTCTCTATGATGATCTCATGCTTTAGAGCTTTGCCATTCTAACAATAGTACTATTTATACCCTTGTATCTCTCTACTTCATTCATAATAATATTCATTTTTTCATATTTACCATCTGCACCTACTTGTCTTGTTCTACTGCTCCATATATCCTTGACTAGGCATCACATATCATCTCTTCTCCCTTGATTTTTTTATGACTCTTAAAATTCAAAAGAGATCATTATAAAAGTCATGCAAGAACTTATAAGAGAAAGTTGTAGCTTCACATAAGCATACATATTAGAAATATTGCATGCAAAGAAGTTTTTCTTTGAAGAAGGTATGCCAAGCAGTGCATTCTCTCAATCATGAGAGGACTCCTTTTCCTTATTATCCTTTTGCAAAATAGGACAATAAACTTGAAATTTCAATACTACTGCTTTATCATAAATTCACAATCAAAGTAAATATGAGCTCATTGTCTTGACAAAAAAATTGTCAAGATAGCAAAACAATTCTAGTATTGGTGTCTAAATTTGAAATAAACTATGACAATGACATGCATTGAAGTTACATCTAGTTTAGTTCATAACCTCAATCTATAGATTATGAATTGTTGTAGTGCTTAATGATCAATCTTTTATCATAGGCTAGTTGATTTCAACATGTGTGCTTAGATGGTTAATTTGTTGTTGTATATCTTTTGCAAGAGATCAAAACAATTAATGAGTTAATTGTGTAGTAGCAATTGGATGGAAAGGTCAAACTGTACAATTATGAAGAAAAAAATAATTATTGCATGATGGATAAATTTCTAAAGCGACCCAAGCATCAAGAATTTGGGAAAACAATTGAACAATTCCAAATATGACCCTCAATCTTATGAACTTGAAACATTCCACAAAGCAAGGGAGGTATAGAGGTGTTAGAAAATTCACAAATGGTGGTTACATTGTAGAAATCAATGGTTGCAATTCTAACCAACATTAATGGCTAGGGACATTTGATATAGTAGAAGATGATGCTTATCCTTATGATAGGGTTTCCATATCCATGAGAGGCATCAAGGCAATGACAAATTTCCTCTACATCAACTTAGATCCAATTTATGTTTAGCCTACTAAGATATTACAATTTAAGTCTCAAGACTTTGAGGAAAATAAACATGGAATTCAAAACTTGCATCTCATTATTATGAAGTTCAAATATTCTATAGATGTAAGGAGATATAGAGGTGTTAAATGACGCCCATGAGGTCATTACACTACAAAAATCAAGGACTCCAAGTCTAAACAACGTTGATGGCTTGGAACATTTGATATAGTAAAAGAGGTTTCTTGTGATTATGATATAGCTGCTATATCCATGAGAGGCATCAAGGCAATGAAAAATTTCCTCTATATCAATTTAGAGCCATGTAAGTTCCTCTCCATGCAACTTGTTGTTCCCTTCCTTGCTTTGGGGTCTAGCTCCAAATTATAGATAAATTATTCCCAACCTACCAAGATGTTGCAAGATGCTTACTCTGATTATACATGCAAGAATTTGGCCATGAAACAATTTGCATTAGGAAACTTTGATGACATGGTTGTGATGAATTCCATGCAGTATTTAATGGATACAATGTAGAAGAATCATCACTTTCTTGGAGGTGATTCCAACAATTTGCAAGTACTTGTCTCTCTTCCTAGAGATCCTACCACTAGCAACACCAGCATTGCCACTATGAGGCCTCTAAAGAACATAGCTTGGCTTTTCATAGTCTGAATCGTAAAATCTTTCCTTCATCTACACCTAAATTACGCAATCCTAAATTTTTTTATCAAAGTGCCACTACTAATGACTTGATCATTCCATGCTCATTTCCATAATCCCTCCTTCAACTCTATTGTTTAGTCTTCTTTTGACACCACCAACATTACCAATACAATCCCTATCACAAATCATGTCACACCCACTTTACTGAACCAAGTTGAAAACCAATGTCTTGTTCATTTCTTGGAGGAGTCTACTACTGCACCCTCATTTGACATTTGTAACCCATTGTCACCAAAACCATTGAATTTCAACATTAAAAATGCTAGTGCTAAGAATTTCTATATAGATTTAGGTATGTTGGATCAAATAATAAAGAATTTCCTTCCTCAATCTTGTTAGTGCCTATATATTTTGGCCCTGAAATGTACCCAAAATCCCATGTGTGGCCCCCCTTTTGTTTTGCCTCATTTTAACACCTTCATAAATTCCTTAAAAATCCTAAAATTGGTTAAGTTTGGCCTTTATTAGCCCTTTTGGTGCCTTTAGGAACTTATCAGCGGTTCTAGTGGTTCTCAGAACCTCCGACAGGTTCCTAGGTTCCTATCCGGTCCTAAACTCCTAAAATTGAACAAAGCAATGTTAAGGGACTACAAACTTTTTGATAGTTTCAACAGTTCCTGGAACCTTTGACTTGGTTCTTGGTTCCCAATCTCACCCTAAGCTCTAATGAAGAAAGAAGACAAGGAGATGAAGCAAAGGAATGAGTTTCTGGTGGTCGACGAATTGCCAACAAGATGGAATAAAGTGGAATGTAAGGTGAGGGCAGGAAGGAAGGAAGAAAGAAAATAAGTAAGAGAGACCTTAGATCTTCTAGTGGTTCACGAAACCACTAGAACTTCCAACTTGGTTCCTTGGTTCTTGATGGGGTCTGAAACCTATACAAGGCAGAAGAGAGAAACGATGAGGACAGAGAGAAAAGAATGAGAAAGAACAAGCAAGGAATGAGTTACTGGTAGTCAACAAATTGTCGACAAGTAAGAATAAACGCAAACAAGGAAAGAAAATGAGGTTTCAATAGTTCTAGTGGTTTATGGAACCACTAGAACCTTTAACCAAGTTCTTGATGAGCTCGCAGGCTTTGACATAGAAGAAATAGCAGGTTCGAACACATTTTTAGTGTGTTTTTCATGGGTTCTTCAATTTAAATGCCTGCCTACCTCCCAGAAACATCATTAATGCCTAGAATGAACATATTTGAGGTAGGTGAAGTTAAATGCAGTGAGTACAAAGGTAGATGAGAGGGTGGGCAAATTTATTACAGCATGTATGGACACCTACATAATTTTTTCCTACTCAAAATCCTATCAAGACAACAAGTGAAAATGTAATACTATATATACATGTTGAAAAGATGTAATAAGGGTTGGTCATTGAACCATTGTTTTGGCTAAAGTGCTTCGGGTGATTTTAGGGCATCAAGCAAAGGAAATGTCTAGGATGCAAGTTGAAGACTGTATCTGATACAACATAGGAAGGATTTGGTAAGGTAGATCTTCATGTGATAGTATGTCTCCATGGAAAAATGTAGTTGTTCAGGGGGTGTTTGAACATAGTTATTCATCCTCTCTTGCCACACTTGTTGGTATGATTGTAACAGAGATTTGACAATGTATGACAACATTTAAATAAATACAAACACTTTTGTATGGGTCATTCCTTCATTGCAAGTGGATCATTGCATCTCTTTTATGGATTATTAAGTATGTTTATCATATGGGATTCAATCTGAGATTTCTATGTGAATGCATTTTTGGTTTTGTTGAGGATTTATTAGATGAATCTCTTCCCTCCTTGTTGTTCATGACTCTGTTGCCCAATGGAATAGGCACCAGTCCAGATCGGTGAAGGGCCAAACTCTTTTCATAAATCATCCTCCATTCTATGTAGATGTAGGAGTAGGATTAGGAGTAGATTAGGTTTCTCATGATGTTCATGATTCAATGTTACTACTAGGGATTGATATTATGCAACTTAAAATTGTTTAAATCATTTTTGAATCATGTTCATGCATGCTTGCACCCTGTAAATTGTATAAGGGAAGTTAATTAAATTCAACTCAAGGGATATTATGTTGTTAACATCTATGGGTGCATCTGCAGGGTATAATAATGAGCTTAATTAGAGGTTTTATGCAACCAATTTGTCTTGTCCTAGTGATAAATATAGAGGTCAAGTGTGCATTAGGTATGGCTGTGATTATTTATTTGTGTTTCATTTTATACCTCTAGGAATACTCTCCTGGGTCTAGCTAATCCTGAAGTGTAGGAGAGCATACCCACTCTCATCAGTTGGCCTTAACCATCCTCAATTTGGGGATGAACCTCTTTCTCACCTTCTTGATGACAACCCTAGCCTAGAAGGTGGAGATATGCTATAGGATTATGGACAAATGGTTTTGGGAACCAACACATCCAACTCCAACAAAAAACAACAACAAAAGCAATTGCAACATTGACTATGATATTTGCCTTCCATATATGGCTAGTACTATTATTCCATATGTAGTACTGACAATGTTACATCTAATTTGTGCATTGTTGACATGCAAAACTTGATAGACTCAAACTATCATTGTATGATATTGAACTAGCAGCAACAAGTACAGTTGAAGAAATATGACATGAACAATATGCTCATCAATAATGAATTTCCAGATAACCATTAATGCTCTAGTTCTTTTGTTAATAGCCTAGGCACTCTTCTTTAGGAGGTTTTACAAGAAACAACTTCAAAGATAGTTTATATGGACACTTGAAAAGCCTTAGTTGCACTAATCAATATTACCTTATGATATATGTCAATTTTGTCTCCTAATACTTATACCTTGGAAGCACAAATAAAAGACATTTTGTATGACTATGATTTAATGTAAGCCAATGTTTTATATTTGCAAATTGTAACAAAGAACCAAAGTTAACATTTATATTGGTGTTCCCACTATCTAGTTGATACTCATGTTTTGCTATAACAAAAAAGTTACATATAAAAGGATATAATTTCAAAAAATCTTGTTCAATCTTTCTAAATGCACTAATTTTACCATCAAACTCACCTAGCTTCCAATGCATCCAGGTCTACCATTTTCACTACAATACAAATACAAACCAAAACACAAGGTAGGTACTAGCCACTATGTTGCACTTGTTTTTAGTCATGCCTTTCAAATGTTAAAGGTTCATGAGGTTAGAAAGCTCGTTACGAATATTAAATCAAGCCTAATGTTTTATGGGAGAGGTAAATGGATAAAATCTCTAAAGAGGAGAAATTAAAGCTAGGATAAAAATGGAATGACCATGAGATAAGCAAAAGTGAATAATATTAAGTTATATGCTAAAATTAACGGTGAAATGGAAGGTTGCAAGTAAAAAGAAGGTAAAAAGATAAAGTAAAATTATTAAAGTTTTTAAGCTTTAACAAAATATTTCATTTAAGAGGAAGGAGAAAAGTGGTGGGATCCATGGGATAATAAGAGGTAAAGTGAGGATTAAAGCCATAGGTTAAATATTATCTTTAGAGTTTATATTTGAATATAAAGAGGAGAAGCAAATAACAATCACACCGAAGTAGTATATTATTACTTTATTGATTAAAGATAAAGTCAAATGAGGAAAGAGAGAGAAAATAAAAAGGGTCAATGACTAAGGTAAAGGAGATGGAATAGTAAAGCTGAGATTGAATATAAAGGTGCCATAAATATTTAACCATGCATTGTAAATAACAAATCAAGATCATGAAACTGACAAAGTCTAGCCCTAAAATTAAAAGAAAGACCCTACAAATTTGAAAGAAAGCTCACATTATTTTAAAGTTTCCCTAATTTGATAAAGTGAATTCATGTGATAAAACATTACATTAGGAAAATGAAAGAGGTGGAAAAAAGATTTAGTTTTGGGGATTTTGCAAGCATAAAATGTCATTATTTTAAAGTTGCCCTAATTTGAAAAAGTGAATCCATCCGATAAAACATTATATTAGGAAAATGAAAGAGGTGGCAAAAAGATTTAGTTTTGGGGATTTTGCAAGCAGAAAATGTATAGAGAAGATAGTATTGTGCTCTTATAACCAGAATGTCATAGATATGTTCAAATTGTAGCTAGCATGTCAAATCCCTTTGAGATATTTATTGTTTGTAGGCAAATCCAATTTATTCTATTCAATTGGCAAGGTACGGTGACTCTTTCTTTTGCAAGATTATCAAATCAACATCCTCGTGCAAACATTTTTGAGATTTTATGTTCTCTAGGAATTTATTGTTTGTAGGATTTTAGGTGAGTACAAGAAGTTGGGTCCACTTTTTGGCCAAAAAGTGGAAGTTTTTTTCCTAAAAATTTAAAGTTTGTCATAGTTGGAGTAAAAATTTGAAGCACTTACACAGAATATTAACATGGTGTAGAAATATGAAATGTAGGATTTTATTATAGTTTTCAAATATGTAATTTATTCTAATACCTAGAAGATAAAAGTTGGTTTTGTATAGGATGTACAAAAGTGGTCTTTTTAAAATAGTATGTTTTGGGCCAAAACATGCATGTGTACGACCAACATAATTTTACCTAAATAAAAGTATTTTTCTAACTTCTTCTTTTGAAAGATGTGTATGATGTTGAAGTTTGATTAGGATTTTTTTTAATAATTTTTAATAAATAATTACTTTTTATTAATTTTTTACTGACCCTAATTTGTTTTTTAAAACCCCTCATGTACGACCAACATAATTTGAGATAAATTAATCGTAACATGATTTTTTCATCATGTAGAGAATTATGTCTAGATTGGTCAGACATAATTTTAAAAAAAATCAAAATCAAAAGTTATTAAAAAATAGTAATATATGTCATTTCAAGTTTATGACTCCCTTTGTTTAAAAATTAAATAATAAATAGAAAAATATGTTTAACAATAAAAAAAATTACATATTTGAAAACTAGACATTGTCATATATAATGGGTTTTAATTTGGTCCAAAAATTTTGAAAAAAAAGTGATCAACCATATTGTTAAAATTAGTTTTTACTCTTGTTGTTAACATCGCATGGTACTTGCAAGTACAAGGCTGAGGGTTGGGTTTCCAAGCCTAAAACCAAAGAAAAATTGTGGGTTTCAATTTTGAAATTTCATGGAACGTGTATTCGCTTTGAAATGCGTACCCATTTTGAAAAGAAACGAGTACACAATATAAATAGAAATGGGTAGACATTCTAAAAATAAGTGGGTACCTATTTAGAAATGGGCATCCATTTCTATTATATCTATCATCATTCAATTTTTAGTAAAATGTACTATGACAACATCTTCGCAACTTTTTATTTTATAAGTACGACCCGACAGTAACTATTTCTATAATTGTTTTATGTAGATGTATCTTACAATCTCTTAGCAAGCCATATCATATTCACTTTTAAAATGGATTCAATCATAAGGGGTATTTTGGAGTGGAATCAAGCATTAGAACTACTTTTTAAAGGAATCAAGAAAAGGAATTTCTAAACTTTTAATCTTTATTTTTTGACTAATGTATAGTTGTATATATTTACTTGGTAGTTAATTGATTTACTATCATTCCCTAAGAAAATTAGTAAGTGATTGCATGTCTCCTTAAGCCATCCCCTAGCTAGGTTCCATAAATTAGGTGAGTACGACTTAGTTTAATAACTTTGGAATTTGATCTAGTAAGTTTAGGATTAAGTAGATTTATAGTTAATTGATTTACTAGCACACCCTTAGTAAAATATTAATTGATTGCATGTCCCCTTAAGCCATCGCCTAACTACATTCCAAAAATCAAGTAAGTTTAATTTACTTTAATAACTTTGGGATTTGGTTTAGTAACTTATTTAAGATTAAGTAAATTTATAGTGGTTTTATAATTACTACCATGCCCTTAGCCAATTAGTAATTGGTTGAATGTCCCTTTAAGTGATCCCCTTAACTATCAAACATGTTACAATGGAATACTTCACTCTTTTTTTGTAGAGAAATGTTTCCTTTTTGGCTTTGTAGTCCTATGTTCATTATACTTTTTATCATTTTTATTTAAGGTCTGCTATAACTAGTTGGCATGATTGTCACTACTTGTGCATTCAACGTATGACGACATATTGGATTTTCTTGTGCTAGGCATCACTTGAATGTAAGGAATTTCTATTGTAATTTTCCAACTTGATTTATTGTAATTTCTCACTTGACTTACAATTAAGATTAATGTATTTATAGTTAATTTATGAACTTGCTAATTATACGCATATTTACTTGTTCATTATACTTTTTATCATTTTTGTTTCAAGTCTCCCACAACTAGATGGTATGATTGTCACTACTTGTACATTCCATGTGTGATGACATCGCTTGAAAGCAAGGAAATTCTATTCTAAAATTTACCATAATCTAGGAGTCCAAAACTTAGAATTAGAACTAATGTAATTGTAATTTTAAATATATATTTTGACTTAAAATTAGGACTCCTATAATTATAATTTTCTTACTTCTAGAATGTTATGATGGTATTGTTGACTCTTCCATAACATTTATTGTAATTTAGTTTAACTATTTTAAGATGGCGTTTAAAATTAGAATGATTAAATTGATAGTCCAAAGAGCCTTACCCATCATAATATTAGGACTCCTATAATTATAATTTTCTTACTTCTAGAATGTTATGATGGTATTGTTGACTCTTCCATAACATTTATTGTAATTTAGTTTAACTATTTTAAGATGGTGTTTAAAATTAGAATGATTAAATTGATAGTCCAAAGAGCCTTACCCATCATAATATAGACATTTTTTTTCCCATTCATCATTATTTCTTAATTAACTTGTTCAACAATATCGACCATTGTTAGAATGTAAATATCAATAACTTGACCATTTTAGTTAGCAATACAAAATCAATTATTTTCCCAATTTTAAATAAAAATACTTGAATTTACTACTGTTTATTCTTACATACAACATCTCTTTGACCATGTTCATTCAATTTAGAACATTCAAATTCACCCTTAAGCATCTTGGATAAATTATAATTAAGTCTAAACCTTTACATACAAAATATTAAACAATATCATTTAGTCCAAAGTTTCACATTCAGTTATTTATGTCACAATTCACCATGTCACTATTTTGCTATTTCAAACTCATACTTATAATTCACTATACAAGTATACCAAACAACGAGTAATTTTTTCCATGTAACTTTTGTCTTCTCACAGTAACACACATTGTCAATAGAAGATATCTCAAAGTAAATGGTAACTAAAGTAGACATACATTGTCTCCTATTTGAGGTGTCAAATTGTTAGACCATGAGTCCATGATGACCATAACATAGTAAAACATTATTGTCAAGTGCCACATTAGAATTAAGGCTTGTAATTAGGACTTTAATGTTTAATTTTAATTTTATTGCCCATTAGAATTAGGACTTACAATTAGGATATGTAATTGTAATTTCATCTTATAATTCTAATTAGGACTTTAATTTTTATTTATAATTTTGACTATCACATTAGAATTAGGACTTGCAATTAGGACATGTAATTTTGATTTTGACTTAAAATTAGATCAAAAGCGCTGCAAGATATAGCGGAAGTGCCGACAAAGTCAGCGGATGCGCTAACAAAGATAACTTAGGCGTTAAAAGACTCTTAAATTTTTAGGGGATTTTTGTGTTTTTTGGTCAAAATATGTTCTTGGCAAGAGATTCTTCACACAAAAAGACACAATGGCTATTTGACTCAACAAGGAACTTGGTGCAAATCACTTCACGGCTAAAATGGCTTTTACGGGTTTGTTACAAAGAAAACACATCAAGCACATGATTGTCCTAGATTTATTCGAGTAGGAGTGTCATATCCCATGGACTCGCTTAGGTGCGACTTCAATCTCCACTATTAGATAATGGTGATTTCCATCCCCTTGATACCATTTACCATTGCTTGGAAAGATAGGGAATGCAAGGTCATGTACCACCTTACACCCCTTACCTTGGAGACTAAATTCTTGCTCAAGATTTATTCCATCTCAAACAACAGAGGTAATAACATGAGCTCTTCTCCCCCTACTACAACAATGCATCACATGATATGATGGGTGAAGGTATTAACTAGGTTCAACAAGTTGCTAGGGGGTGTACCAATATACACTAGGTATGGGGGATGAATATGTGAACAAGGGATTACCAAGCATCCAGCCAAGAACGCTACCACTCCAGTCTCAGCGGACCGAGGGTCTTGAGGGATTTGTTTAGACCAGATGAGGTCCCTATTGAAGTGAGTCTTTTAATTCTCACAATGTTTAATACCCTGCCAGAACACGGGGTTGAGGTTGTCCCTTGGAGTGGGTGTATCTCCAAGCAAGCCTCCTAGGGAAGAAGACACTACTCACTTAAATGATCCCCAAGATTGTATGAAGTGTGAGGGGAGAGCATACGTGTGAGGCCTACCCTTACCTCACCTATTTTAATTTTCTTATGGTACTCTTTTGATGGATTTATTTTAGTCTTGTGTATTTTGGGGACTGTTGATCCCGCACATGGACCTTGTTACCCTATCTCTACTAGATTAGATAGATGGACTATGCATTATGGTTGTTGTGATGGCATGTTAGATTATCTTATTTATGCTATGATGTTATTTGCTAGGATCTCATTTGATGCTATTGATATGAGCTTAGTTGTCAAGATTTATGTTATCACTTATCTTATGTGATCTTGATTTACATTTATGAGAAATGGATGTTTTGAGAGACGTTATTTTATCAATGGATTATCTTGATGTTAAAAATTGTGATCATGTGTGTGTAATGCATGCTTTCATTTTCTTCGGCTATTATATCATGTACTATTGATGTGTGCTTGGAAGTGTGCAGGTTATCCTTCCATGCCCATGGAAATTCGGAGGTCAGACAACTACCATGTGTATTCCCTATTTAGCCAACCTAGTCCTACCTAGGACTAAGGTCAAATGTGATTGAGAATGTTGATAAATGTTGTAATTGATTTATGACTTGTTGTAAAGTTCTTATGTTTTCAATTTATCTCTTGAAGTGTTGTATAAATTTTTTGTTCAGTTTGCACTAATTTAAAGTGATAAATGTTTGAGGCCACTTTTATGTGATTTTATGTGTTTCTAAGGGTTCCTAATGGTCAAATTTTGACCCTAGGGTCTAGGACCATTTCTAACCTATTTAGACTTGATTTGGACCTTGTGTGGTAACCCAAACTTGACCCTAAGGTCAAGTGACGAGTTTGGGAAGTGTGTGGGTGGTTAGAAGGTCACCATCCCACTTAACCCCAACCTCACCCTCTTGGGTAAGGTTACCCTAGCTTCTCATGCTTTAAAAGCTTCTCCCATGTGTGAACCTCTTCCCCATGCTCTCACATGTGTGAGAGCACTTGTGGGGAAGAGTGTAGCTTAGATAAATGAGGAGGTGACAAGTGTCACCTCCCCATTCATAAGAAGCTTCCCTTGTGTGCTCACATTCCCCTATGCTCTCACACATGTGTGTGAGCACTTGTGGGGAAATGTGTAGTCTTGTGAAATGGGGTGGTGACGAGTGTCACCACCACATTCATGTGGGGTTGAGAGAAGGGTTATGTGGATGGAGGAGAAGGTGACAAGTGTCACCTTCTCATCCATTAGGGTTTGTGAGCCTTATCTTTATATCTCCCTCATTTTGATGAGAGTAGGGTTCTTCTTTTCATTTCTTTTGGGAAACTTTGGAATTGTGTTGGGAGAGAGAGGACTTGGAGATTTTGGGAGGCTTGTGGAAGCTCTTCACCAAAAATCCACTCCATTATTGAAGCCTTGAGGTATTTCTCAATTGTGAACCATTGTTTTATTACTATTGCTTTGAGTATGCATGTTTTATGGTTATGTAATTTTTAGTTTTATGTGTAAGGGTTTAATGGGTTGTTTGGGTGACTCTCCTTATGAGAGAGTTCACCTTAGTGTTGGGTGAGAGAGGATGAGAACCTCCTCAGTTCCCCTCTTGGATATGGTGATTGTGTTGTGGCCAAGGGCCTTATTTTGGAGTTTGGAGAAGTTTTGGGTTTATGGCAAGAGTGCCTTGTTTTGTGATATGGGAAGTATGGCAAGAGGCCAAGTGATTCAAAATGTATTAAGAGTGTGGGTCTCCTTGAGTAGAGTGAGTCCACTCTCTCACCCTTTTCAAATCCATCCCTAAAGATGGATTAGTTTTGTGATTTAACCTTGGGTTGGGAGTAAATGTGTTTGGTGTGAGTGTATTTTGTTGTGGAATGATCCTTGGTATGTTAAAGGACCTTCTATCTTAGGGGTGGCCTATTTTAGGCCTAGGATGGGAGGTGAGCTTCCCATGGGTATGGCTATCTTGTTTATTTGTTTGTAGGATTCCTGGAGGCTTGGACGAAGTTGGAGACTTGGGTACTATATTGTTTCTTGTGTAAATGAAAATGAAGGCAAAGAGTTGCCTCATGGCTTTATCTTAGGCTTGTAATAGTTAGTGTGACCATAAGAGTCAAACCTCTCTTTGTTGTCTTTTGTTATATTTACAATACTTGTATAAACTTGGGTAACATCAATAATACAAATGGTTTATGATCTTTTAAGTATTCATGTCCTAATGTTCTTCCCATATTTTATTATAGTTGTTAAATGTTTAAGAAAATCTCTCTTTTCCTTTATTTGTGATTTTATTTATGCATTAGAAAAAAGATTGAGTAAGAAAAATAGGTTGAAATGAGTCTCCTAGTAAAATTAAATAATGACTACATTCTTGTTATAATAGAAAATTTACTATGGTTGTTACACTATAACTCATTCAATAGTTTAAACTATAGTTCTACATCTTAGTCTTGTATGCATTATATATATATATATACACACACACACACATATGTATGTATGTATGTCTATGTATGTATGTATGTATATTAGTTGTGAAAATTAATTCACCGTTTATTTTGTTGCTCACTATTTTTACATAGTGAACAAAATATATGTGAATTAATTTTTAATGATATATATACAATGGCATACTTTATTAAGTTCATTATAAAATAGACTGCCTTTGAATGTTAAAATTTCTTTATGCATCGAGTGTCATTTGTGCCCTAAAAAGCTTCGGCCATACTTGTGATGGTGGTGACCTAAACAACAACGCTTGAATGAAAGTCAACTAGTGGGAAGGGGTGTTGGGACCCCGTCCCACACGCAGGGCTGAGGTCCTACGGGTGGGGCGGAGCCCCATAACCCCCCCGTGACCTTTTTTTATGTTTAGCGCTCATGCCAAACACAATCACAATTTTCTTTTGATACCATCAGCCCATTACTTAGGGCTCAACTCCATACTGTAGTATGGCAGCTTTATTAAACACTATTATATTCTTTTGGCTCTGCCGCCAATGTTCCTTAAGGAACTCAAAGATATCTATGCCTTTCGGCCTTGTCACATTTTGGCCGTTCGGCCCTGTTACAATCGACCAGTCAGCCCTAAGGAATATTTCAACCTACTGTATATTCTCTAGGTTAATTTGTGATGCCCTAGTTTGCATTAATATTTGTACAAAAGTAAATAAAAGGGCTCGGCCCTAGTCCATTCGACCTACAACTATATTCATGGTTATGATTAAAGTGCTTTGAGCATTATGGCGTACTACTGAGCCACATTAATTTCTATATGAACATTTAACATGTTCTTTGTATATTTACTTGGCTCTTATTGTTTAAAGTAACATTTATATATTTGTGTGTGTGTAGGTCTGAGAATAAAACCAAACCCACTGTGCATGAGTATTTACTGTGAAGTATTCATTGTAAAATAGAAAACTAGAGAGATACATTGTAGATATTAGAGAGCATTAACAAATATTCTAATCAAACAAAACTAGAGACTAGATATAAGATATTAGAAAGAAAAGATTGTAGAGAAATTTCATTGCAACCTGTAGAAAACTAGAATATTAGACTTAGCATTAAATGTTAGAAAAGCTCAATGGGAAGATACTTCCCACTTGGGGAAGTACCTTCCCACTTGGGACATCTTAAAACCTGCAACTTGTGAGGAGAGAGTATTTGAAATTGTGAGGACAAGCAGAGATTCTAAACATATTTATAAATAAGGACCTAGGGTTTGGTGCCCTAGATAATTTTAGTTGAGTGTTAATTCTGTTTCATTAGCTTAATTCAGTTTAGTGGGCAAGTGGATGGACTTGACCCACATGGGTGTGGTGTAATTTCTTTTTAAATGTTACATTAATTGATTTAAGGAATTAGAATTATTTTATTGTCTTTGAAAACATTAGTTGAATTTAATTAAATTATCTCTTTTGGAATTTGAATAGTAATTAATTAGAGGTTAAGTTGAGATAATGATCTTATGTAATTTTAAATGGATTAGACATAGTTGGTAGGAGAAATTAAATTAATTCTTTTTATAATATAGTCTTTTTGGGTATTTTGTATTTATTTTAAATAATGGATTAGAGGAAATTATTTTAATTAGATTTACTTTTAAGGTGATACTTATCTCTTGCTTATTAAAAGCTTTAGTGAATTTATTACTTAAAGTATTTACTTATTTTTAATTGCATTCGTAATGTTAGGGGTGTATTATTGTCAAAATTTGGCCTTTAGATTTGATTAAAATTTGATATAAGAGTTTATTAGGAATTTTATTTTTAGATCAATTTGTACCCTCCTATAGTTGACGAGGTGGCGTTATGTTGCCAAAATCACTATAGGAGGTATCCTATTTCTTCTTGTACCGTTATGCTGGCAAAATTTCCCTAGACTATGCATGTATTAAACTTGAATAGTATTAGATTTTATTTTCCCTATTTTTATGTGTTTAGAGTGATTTAGATTGGATTTCAAACTTTAGTCAAAATCGACCCACTTCATTAGGGTTTATCTAGGGTGGAATCCTATGATGGATTCCAACCCTCTCAACATTGCTCTTCGCAATGTAAACCCCCTAGTGGCTAACATCATAGGGTTACGATTGGAGATCGTATTACCTGAGACTTGATTGACTTTCCCCACTTACAGGTGTTGTGTATAACGTTAGTTGCAGAGTCAACTACGTGTGAGCTGGTGTCACTGAGTGCGCATGTTGCACGCGAGGGGATTTTGTGGTGTCGGGGGGAAAATTTTTGATATTTCGTGTCATGACCACATGACAATTGTGGTCATGACATGTGGTTATCGTGTCATAACCACAAGATGAATGTGGGCATGACAATACATGAAAGTAGTGCTCCTTTAAGGGATACACAACAAATAATTTGAACAAGGATTTCTGATCCCCAAGATCACCCAAAGGTGAGAGGGGAGAGCATACGTCCTAATGCAAATGAAGACAAAGAAAACAATTAATTCCCACTACTTTACTTTAATGCAACTAAACTAGTGAAAAATGAAATTCTTTGACCGTGGACTGCAAGAAAATGTCAGTAGTTTATCATAGGATCCTTGGTCAAACGTTTCAAGCTGCAAAAAGGCCAAGTTAGTATCCCAGAAGATGATATAGATTAGTTTCAGATAAAAGTGTTAATGCACAGAATAGGGGCACTAACAATAGAAACAGAGGTGCTAACAACAGTGACTCATGTGCTAACAAAACATGCAGAAGCATTGTCAATCAACACAGAACCGCTGACAGACAGAGCAAAAGCATTTTTTGACAACTCAGAGGTGCTAATGCATTAAACTAAAGCACTAAAATGATGATCAAAGGTGCTAAAACCTATTACAAAGGTGCTAACAGACCGTCTATACCTTATTTTTATCTATCAACAGAAACGTTAAACCTGGAGGTAGAGGCACTGACACAGAGCTTGGAGGTGTTGAGACAGAGCCTAAGGACATTGATTTGACATAGGGGACAAAACCTGCAAGTAGAGGTCATATTGAATGCATTTTAACTATCACACATTTACACCTGCAACAAGGTCAATTGATTAGTCAAGCCAAAAAAGGTATTAGTTCTTCAAAACATGCCATTAAAGTGTTAATACAAGGTTAAATCAATGGTATTTGCAAGTTTATCAAAAGGCCTATATGTAAACTTCCATATTTCCCTACAAAACAACATATTAAACTTGACACCAAGATCAAAGAAGTCATCAAAGTACACTGTCAGCAACCCGCAACAGGAATATGTTAGCTTGCAATAAAATAGGACAGAGGTGCTAAGACAGTCAGTGAAGGTGCCTCTGAGAGGCTCAGAGGCACTAACATAGAGAACTAAAGCGCTAACACATAAGACTTAGGTGCTAAAAACACAGACTCTAAGCACTAACAGAGATAACATAGGCGCTAAAAGACCCCACAATTTAACCAAATGTTAAAACATAGTAAAAGGTGCTAGTAGAGAAAATAGAGGTGCTATTATATCCACCAGAGGCGCTAACAGAGAAGACAAAGATACTATCCTATTCCTACACAAAACACACAAAATTTCTTCCACAAAAAATTAAATTTAGCGACAGTTAGGTCCCACTGGGCATGCCAAATGAAGATACCTGAACGTGGGAGATATAACAAACACAAAGGAAATAAAAAATACAATGATTATACCTTCAAATCTCTTCCATCCAAGTCTCCTTGATGAGGTGGAGGAAGAAGCATGCACCCAATGAAAAATACTAGCTTTACTGAATAAGAAATAATGTCAATTGATCAATATAAAACCAACATGGTGAGAGCAAGGATTTGGAATCAATTGGATATGGAATTGGCTATGAATTTGGATATGAATATGAGAAATTTTAGAGCATAATGGTGGTATAATAAGCTTCAATTATGTTTCAATGGCTTGGGAGAGGTTCTTATTTATAGATTTTGAAGATTTTAGATCAATGGTGGAGGTTTGAAAATGAGATCCAAGGGTGGAGATTGCATGGTGAAATCAAGGGCCATGATTCCACCAACAAAGATGAAGGGCTCTCAATATTTTAGAATTTAAAATTCCACCTTGGGAAGGCTTTGCATTAATGAAGATAAAGACATGAGAATGAATTAAAAATTCATTTTAATGGGTGAGTGGGATGAGAAATGACAAGTGCATAGATTTGGAAAGGTGAGGTGGAAATATGTGTGAACTTTATCATTTAAATAATGTTCTTTCATGAATTTGGCAATATGAGGTGGAGCCACATGTGACTCCCCTTAATTAAATAATATTAATTATTTAATCAAGTGTGGGGAGATGGGATAATGAGGGTTTAGGCTACTTAATTAACTAATTAACTTAATTAATGTGGCTAGTGGAAATTAGGGGATAGGTTAATTAAGGTTAAAATTAATTAAGGGTTTATTTAATCAATTTGGCTCTAGGGGCTGAGTAGGGTATAGTAGCTAATTAAATAAATTATATTTATTTAATTAGTCTAGGTTTAGTCATAGGCTAGATGGATTAATTAAATAAATGTACTTTACTTAATTAATTTGGATTAGTGGCAAGGATAAAATAATCAATTAAATAAATTGTGATATTATATAATCAATTATGGACAATGGTTCAGAGGAAGTAATTAATTAAATTTGGCATATTTCATTAATTGCGGATAAGTGACCATGGAGGATTGATAAATTAATTAAATAAGTTGATTTTAAAATTTTAATTAATTACAAGAAAGTGGATGCGAGAAATGGCTTATGTCGGGTTCTTTCCATTTTCATGTGTCTACACCACCATTGCTAAACTTTGGATGAACTTAGGTAATTTATATCTTGAATAAAGTCTCTTGTTAACAAACTTTTTCTTTAAAAGAAGTTGTATTCATTGAGTATGAAAATGATGATTATGTGACAGAGAAATTGAATGCCTTAAAATTAGGTGAGCTAGTTGGAATTTGTGGGTGTTAAGATGGACGAGGAAGATTAGGATATCACTCAATCATGTATTCTTTTCTAGACTTGTAGGACAACTTGGTTATGGAAATTAGTAGTATTGTCTCAAAGCTTAAACTTAATGAGGTATTTGGTGCCTATTTATCAAAGAAGATGAAGCAAAAAACATCAAAATATGTAAAGGATGCATTGTTCATTAGAGGTCATTCAAAGGAAAAGACAAGAACAAGAGATCTAAATCTAAGGGGAGATCTAAGTCTCTTAACGAATCTAAGGTCAAGTGTTGGAACTATGAAAAAAAATTCTACATTAAGAATGATTGTAAGAAGAATAAATCCAAGAAAGAGTCTAATGATGACTCAAATTTGAAGTCCTTGAATAAAGGTAATGCAATGTGTTTGTTGTATCCTTTGCCACATATGCATATGACGATGCATGGTTGATCAACTCAAGATTTTCTTTTCATATGACTCGTCATGGGAAGTGGTTTTCTAATTATGAGAATATTAATTATGGGAGGGGTGTACTTGGGAGATAACTCATCTCTCAAGTTTGGTGGTCATAGTAGAGTTAAGCTTGCATTTGGGGATAGTAGAACCAAATCTCTTTCTCATGTTTTCCTAATTTAGAAAGAAAAATGCTTTCAATGAGTAAGATTTATGTTATGGGTGTTGTAGGTTGTATTCAATAGGTTTCGATTCAATATGGTGTGTGCAACCATGGTGTTGACTAAGACAGTTTATTCTAGAACTTTGTTTCATCTTGAGGTGAACACCACTGAATATAATAGTTATGAGGTTCCTATTTCTAAGAATTAGAAGATTCCTACTAAGAAGACTATATTGTGGCATGAATTCATAAACCACATTGTGACAATGCCTTTAAGACCTTGAAATCTAATAATTTGGTAGAGGGGGCTAGCTAATTATTCCCTTGATTTTGACTTTTGTGAACACTGTATAATTTTAAGTCTTACTTAAGCTCTGTTAAGTTTTGAAGTACTTTGGTTTTGATTCATAGTGATGTGTTTGGTCTTATTGATATACCTTCACTTGGAAAATCCCTATATTAGTTTTCTTTCATTGATGATTTCCCTAGGAATACATGGGTATCCTTTATTAGGCAAAAATATATTGTTTTTCTCAAATTTCAAAGAGTTTAAAGCTCTTGTGGAGAACTAGATGGTGATGGAGATTAAGGTATCAAGGACGAACTGTCACACCCCATTTTTATGAACAATTATAACATGTTGTTATTTTACTATGTCACTGTTTTATGAACAAGGATTGCTGAAGGAAATGAGTTGTTTATGTTCATCATGATTAGAATCATAATATATTCTTTGATGTCATGTTCTGCAAGCATGAGAATGCATTTTGTAATGTTAATATCAAGGTGATATTTGAATAGTAATATATTTATGAGATTTTATTTTAAATGATTATTATGATTATTCTTGTTTAAATAAACAAGATTCAGGCTAAACTACATTTTATCTACTGTGAGGTGAATGCAGGAGTACAATGTACCCTCTTGAAGTTGAGGGAGAGTATCACTAGGGAGATAAATGTAAATCTGGATTAGATTCTTATGGAACCATGACATTATGAGAACTACACACACTAACACTAAGTGCAATTTATGATTTATTCTTAATGATCATAAAAGTTTTATCATATAAGATGGATCTATCCTTATATTTTTTCCTTGTGAGTAAAATGTTTTCATGGTTGCAAATGATAGCTTCATAGATATATTGTTTAATAAAAAATAGAAGACACTTGTCTTTATTGCTATTTAGTGAATTGGTAGATTCTTGATTACATTTGAATGGACTATTTATACTTTGTTTAAGATAGAAGTTGTCAGTAGAAAATTAGTATATTTTCAGAATTATTGATATTAGTAATAATCCCATCACTATTAACATTAGAAGTTGTTAATAGAGACGTTATCATTATTATCATTCTGTATATGATAGTAACGTTTATATTATTATTGCATAATAATAATAAACGATATTATCATCTATGTTTTGTTATAAATAATGTTATTAATATTAACATTGATAATGTTAATAATAGATTATTATTAATATTATCGTTGTTAATAATAATCATCATCATCATGTTTTTTTTTTTTTTTAAGTGGCATAGCCACTGAAATATATTTAATTATATAAAATAAATATTACAAAAAGCCTGATTTAGCGAGGCATACTGGCAAGAAAGAATCAGGAGAAGAAAACCTTCGGTTGTAGCCTTTTTTTAAAAAAAACCTAGCTAATACAAAAATGACTCAAAAAGATGAGTCTGATAAAAAATAGTCTTTGAGTATTACATGATTGACTTCTTTGTCAATAATACGTTGATACAAGATTTACACAGGATACAACCCAATTATATCAAAATCAAAAAAACACCCAAAAAAGGACCAAACTATTAGTTGTTAGCTAGCAATCCTTCAACAATGAAACCCTGCTGACGACCATCCTCCTCTTCTATTGGCTGAGGAGGAGGAGGTGGTGGAGGAGGAATGTAATGCAGAAGAAAAGAAAGAGCATTAAACACCTTTGTGGCATCATCTACCAACTGTCTCCCCAATTCTCTTCTATGGCAGTGGATACAATTATGAAAAGACATAGCGCAGTTGTTTTGGAGGCCATGTAGCATAGCATTGAAAAGACAATGAAGTGCAGGTTATCATCATCATCATGTTATCCTTTTGATAATATAGAATTTATTGTTACACGGTAGTAAGCATGTGGCATATTATGGAGTCCAATCCACATAGTGGAGTTGCATTTAAAGTTTTTGTTAGTGGTGGCTCATGTGTTGGAGATGGCAACTCCAACCACCACTTAAGGTATAGGGGGAGTAATGTTTCATACTCTAATTGGAGTGAAGGAGAGGAAATCTCTCAAAGATGGGAGTTTGACCTCCATCTTTGATCTTTTGACACATGTTTTGGTGGTGATTTTGGGGGTTAAGAGATATAATGGTTTTATTTTTGAAGAGGTCTTGACGGATCTAAAGGGGGGGGAAATATTGTTGAGCACATGAAGTACCTGGGGAAGTGGGATTTTTGGCTTTTGGTGGATTTGGAGCTCTGCATTTCTCATTTGGGTTATATTTTCTCAAATGGTATGTTCATGTTTTGTGCATGCAATTGAAAAATAGTTCACATTATCATGAATACTTTTGCTAGCATGAGCAAGTTTAAGAAAAAAGATTTTCTTTGTTTTAAAATGAGGAAGACCTACGTTTGTACATTAGGGTATCTAAATATGGAACATTAGGAAAGATGTTTGATTCATTAAAAATGTAGGTACATTCATTCAATAAGGTAGTGAGTCGTATGCAGAGTATATTCAAGTTCTTTTCCAGTTATGAGGATTGTATTTGTTTGTTCATTTATAAAACTAAAAACTTGAAGATCATTTGGGTTTGTCATTTGTTTTTATTTCACAATGTAGCTTGAAAATGAATCTCTGTATGGTTAGCTTTCATGAAGGTTTATCTCTTTTTTTTGGATACATATAGGGTTTCTTTGGAACTAGAGTATAATAATTAGAGAGATCCCTGTTAGTCTCATTTCAATACTAAACTGTTAGCATATAAAATCACATACTTGTACATACATAGGTATGTACGCACATACGTATGCATATACATGCATGCAATGGGAGAGAGAGAGAGAGAGGAGAGAGAGAGAGAGAGAGAGAGAGAGAGAGAGAGAGAGAGAGAGAGAGAGAGAGAGAGAGAGAGAGAGAGAGAGAGAGAGAGAGAGAGAGAGAGAGAGAGAGAGAGAGAGAGAGAGAGAGAGAGAGAGAGAGAGAGAGAGAGAGAGAGAGAGAGAGTGAGAGAGAGAGAGAGAGAGAGAGAGAGAGAGGAGAGAGAGAGAGAGAGAGAGAGAGAGAGAGAGAGAGAGAGAGAGAGGAGAGAGAGAGAGAGAGAGAGAGAGAGAGAGAGAGAGAGAGAGAGAGAGAGAGAGCTTTATAATGGCTTGATAGAAGTTTAAAAAAAACATTTGGGGTTATTATTAATATTAAATACTATTACTGTCATTTTATATTAAATCTATTTACCTTCTTTGATCTTATGACCATATTGGTCTGGATGGAGGTTGACACCCCAAGAGGGGTCCAACTTGAAAACTTTTGAATAATCATTGACCATAATCCATCTGTTTTATTCTCGACCCAAACGGGAATTGACTACAAGACTTGGAAATCTTTAATATATGTTATGAGTCTTTCTTGATTGATATTTATGATTAGGATCTATGTTTCGAGCATGATAATAGTTGAGATTATATTTATTTGTACATTTATTACTATACCTTAAATGTACATATATGAATATATACATTTACAGATATACGTATGGTGCAGGAGCACCAAGTACATTTTTGTGTCAAAATTGCTCAATAAGGTCATATGTTAGAGTTTAGGTGTTTTTGTGTCATTTTTCATTAAATAAGGCCATATAGACCATTTGATGATGTAATGAGTCCATTAAAGGTCATTAGTGATTAGGAGATTCAAGTTGCAACATATTTCAAATATGCAAAGGTTATCATATGAAAAATGCAAATTTGTAAAAGTTTAAGAGTCATTTTTTGTGTGGGAAGTTCAAAAGTTGGTTATGTTTGGGTTAGGGAGTTGGAAGAGGCTTTTTAAAACACATGTAAATGTTTGTGGAGGTTGGTGGGAGAACATTTGGAAGAAAAAATTCAATAAAAGCACTATTTTTTTAGATTTTCCTCTGTAATTTTGTTGTTCCAGACCGTAGTATGGCCATTGTATGGACTTTAAGGACATGAATCTTAGTTTGTTGGAAAGAGGAATGAATTAGGTTTCATTTGAATCTATTCTCATGATTTTTATTGGGTCTATCAAAAATTACAGTCGTTTTAGTGAAAACAGGTCTGAGAAATCTGAATTTGAGGGTTTGGGGTCTTGAAAATGTATTTTTGACTCATTCCACCTATTGTGTACCCTGTGGCTTAGTGGAATGAGGATATTAGACTATGTTAAGATGTTAGGATGAAATATTTGTGCAGGGAGAGTGAAATGAGAGAGTCATGGTTGTTGTCCTATTGAGTTTGAGTGAAATTAGTGTGTGAGAGTGGTGGTTTAAGGTAGTATTTTGATGAAATATTGAGGTTCAATGTTGGGTAAGGGTTTGTAAGGCCTAGGAAGACCCCAAATGACATGTTGGAGGCTTTTATATAGTGAGAGGAGGTTTGGAGAGTAGTTTTGTAGAAAACCCTCATGAATTTGTGCATAGGTGGTCCTAGAGTAAAGGTTTCATTGTTTGGTGTCAAGATCTGAGTATAGGGAGCCAAAACCAATTGATTCGGTGATTTGGAGACCTGATATAAGAATATTTGGAAGAATCCTAGAGGGGAAGCAAGTTTTATGGGTACTTCCTTTGTAAAATAGGCCTAATTGGCCTAGTTGTAAAAAGGATTGTCATTGTTTTTGAGGCATTTGGTCTGAAGTAACCCATGTCCATTTTGAGATATGTTAACAATGGTCCAAAAGGGTACTTGAAATGGTAAGCCTTTAGTGGGTTTGAAGCCTCTTGAGAAAATTATGCTCAGAAAACCACTTTTGGAGGGCTACAAGAGCCATAGTGAGGTTGTGAAGCAAGACCATGTAATGAGACTGGAAACCCATCAAACTTGAGTGATTTTGGTTGAATTAAGAAAATCAAGCCCTGATCTACATCAAAGTGATATCAGAGCATAGGGATTAGATCTCTTGAAGGTGAGAAGTTGTAGATTTGAAGAAGGACAAGTGAGAAGTTGAAAAGACAAACTATCAAGATGCCTCCAAAAGGGAAAGATATGGCTAAAGAAATGAAGGAAATGAGGGATAGGCATGCTAGAGAATTGAGAGAGTTGGAGGAAAGAATTGCAGCCCTAGAAACAAACAAGAGAAGGGATATGGAAGAAAGTGAGTCTGAGGAAGAAGAGGAAGGAGAGTATGAAGATGTGGAAGAAGAATTGGATCCTGAGGATTAGAGAATGACCAAATTGTTGAAGACAGTAAAAGATGACAAGAAGGTGAAAATAGATGTGCAAAAGTATGGAGGAAGTCTCAATGATGAGGAGTTGCTTGAGTGGATTGCAACTTTAGATAATCACTTTGAATGTGAAGAAGTTCTAGAGGAGCAGAGAGTAAAGATTACAAAGACCAAGATGAAAGGTCATGCTTTGTTATGGTGGGATTATCTACAATCAGAGAGGAGAAAGCAAGGAAAGTCAAAGATTTCTCCATGGGACAAGATGGTGGCAAAACTCAAAGGTAAGTTCTTACCCAAAGACTATGAAGTTCAAATGTTTAAAAAGCTTCAAAGTTTAAGACAAAAAGAAATGGATGTGAAATCATATACTAAGGAATTTTATAAATTAAGCATAAGGTCTGGTCATCATGAAAATGAAGTTGAAAAACTGGCTAGGTATCTTGGTGGTTTAAGACTTAATATTCAGGATGAGTTGGTTTTGGCTAATCCTAGAAGTGTTGAAGAATGTTATCAAATGGCAGTTAGAGTGGAGGAAAAGATGAAAAGGAGGTTAGACAAATCAGTTAGAGGAAGAGGCAGCACCTCAAGGGGCAGAGGATCTTTTCCAAATTCAAAACAAGTCAATGAGAGTCAAGAAGAGCCAAACAAAGGACAAGAGCAAGCAGATTTCAGAGGTGGTTTTAGAGGCACAAGAGACAGATTTGGTGATGGAAGAAATTCAAACACTTTTGCAGGTAGGTGCTACAATTGCAATGAGTTTGGTCATCCATATTACAAGTGCCCTAAGAAGTTTGGTGCTACATCAAGTGGTGGAGAAAGGAGAAGTGAAATAAGGGCTCAAATTGTCCAAGAAGATGCAGGTGAAAGTGTAAACTCCCCTAGTCCTGTTGCTGCTCCAGAGGTAGGAGAATCATTGATACTGAGAAGAACAGTTTTGAAGGCATCCAAGGAGAAGGAGATGACCCAAAGAAGGATCTTGTTCAAGACTACATGCAAAAGTAAAGGTAAAGTATGCAAAGTTGTCATAGATTCAGGATCAACAGATACTATGGTGTTTAGGGAGATGGTAGAGAAATTGAAACTAGATAGAATACCACATGAAGCACCATATAGAGCATCTTGGGTAAATGATAATCAGTCACTTTTGGTAAATGAGCAAGCATATGTTGAGTTTCAGATTGGAGGGTATAAAGATAGGGTACTTTGTGACATTTTGCCAATGGATTGTTGCCATCTACTCTTGGGAAGACCCTAGCAGTTTGATAGGCATACACTATATGATGGAAGAGCAAATACATACACCATAGAGAAGGATGGACATACATTTACTTTGACTCCACTGGTGGAAGAGGACAACGGTAGGGATAAAGAGGCTAAGGTGATCATGTTTAGGAAGAAGGAATTTGCCATTTCAAGGCTTAATAATGTTGTGCAAGCAGATGTAAAGATTGATTCAGAATTGAAGGATGGTGCACTCCTGGTTGGGACAGTGCTTTGTCCCCTAGTTGCAAAAGGAAGGGAGAGGCAGTCATATTCTTCGATGATAGAAAGGTATGAGTCTGATAAGTATGGTGGAATAGAGGTTCCAAAAGTTGAAGACATTAAACATGGAATAGAAGCAAGTGGGCAAGGAAGCAAGAATGTTTGGCAAGAGAAAAAGGGTAGATACAAGCATGAAGCAGAGGTAACAAGTGAACCAGGCCATGATATATATGGTAGGTGTTTGTTTGCAGGTGTTCAAGCAAGGAGAAGACCAGTTACATATGCAAGGAACGTTAGAGAACAGAGAGTAGAACAATTTACTAAGAATGAACAATTCCAAAGAGCCAACAAGCCATCCAATGCAAGGTGTGATGCAAGAGTGCAGCATGAGACTCCATGGGAGAAGTTATTAGTCTGTATAGCATGTAGAAGGCAAGAAAAGTTGAGAAGAAGCATGAATACCTCATGGGACATGAGTCCTATTTCTAGGCCGGTTGTATGGTGCAGGAGCACCAAGTACATTTTGTGTCAAAATTACTCAATAAGGTCATATGTTAGAGTTTAGGTGTTTTGTGTCATTTTTCATTAAATAAGGTCATATATACCATTTGATGATGTAATGATTCCATTAGAGGTCATTAGGTGATTAGGAGATTTAAGTTGCAAAATATTTCAAATATGCAAAGGTTATCATATGAAAAATGCAAATTTGTAAAAGTTTAAGAGTCATTTTTGTGTGGGAAGTTCAAAAGTTGGTTATGTTCAGTTTAGGGAGTTGGAGGAGGCTTTTTAAACACATGTAAACATTTGTGGAGGTTGGTGGGAGAACACTTGGAAGAAAAAATTCAATAAAAGCACTGTTTTTAGATTTTCCTTTGTAATTTTGTTGTTCTAGACCGTAGTATGGCCATTGTACGGACTTTAAGAACATGAATCTTAGTTTGTTGGAAAGAGGAATGAAGTGGCTTTCATTTGAATGTATTCTCATTGATTTTTATTGGGTCTATCAAAAGTTATAGTTGTTTTAGTGAAAATTGGTCTGAGAAATCTGAATTTGAGGGTTTGGGGTATTGAAAATGTATTTTTGACTCATTCCACCTATTGTGTACCCTGTGGCTTAGTGGAATAAGGCTATTAGACTATGTTAAGATGTTAGGATGAAAGATTTGTGTAGGCAGAGTGAAATGAGAGAGTTATGGTTGTTGTCCTATTGAGTTTGAGTGAAATTAGTGTGTGAGAGTGGTGGTTTAAGTAGTATTTTGATGAAATATTGAGGTTCAATGTTGGGTAAGGGTTTGCAAGGCCTAGGCAGACCCACAATGACATGTTGGAGGCTTTGATACAGTGAGAGGAGGTTTGGAGAGTAGTTTTCTAGAAAACCCTCATGAATTTGTGCATAGGCAGTCCTAGAGTAAAGGTTTCATTGTTTGGTGTCAAGATCTGAGTATAGGGAGCCAAAACCAATTGATTTAGTGACTTGGAGACCTAATCTAAGACTCTTTGGAAGAATCCTAGAGGGGAAGCAAGTTTTATGGGTACTTCCTCTGTAAAATAGGCCTAATTGCCCTACTTGTAAAAAGGATTGTCATTGTTTTTGAGGCATTTGATCTGAAGTAAACCATGTCCATTTTGAGATATGTTAACAATGGTCCAAAAGGGTACTTGAAATGGTAATCCTTTAGTGGGTTTGAAGCCTCTTGAAAAAATTATGCTCAGAAAACCACTTTTGGAGGGCTACAAGAGTCATAGTGAGGTTGTGAAGCAAGACCATGTAATGAGACTGGAAACCCATCAAACTTGAGTGATTTTGGTTGAGTTAAGCAAGTCAAGCCCTGATCTACATCAACGTATATAATGTAGTCGACTAACAGTGTTTTTTATTTTATGAAAATGTTTCATATATATTTTTATTGCACATTGCCCTCAGCCATATTTCAGAACTATAGCTTAATGGCTCTTATGCATAACTTAGTTGGATTGTATAGATGTTCATATTGACTATTTAGAATTGTAATTTGACATAAAGGAGTTGACAAACCATTCTCAAGTTTATAACAAATGACTTAGAGTAGTTCTTGTATATTTGAAATGTCTAGAATATTTTAATGTGTTATGGAGTAAAAAGTGTCCACTTTCCTTTTTACCTCCATGTTTAGCTCCTAGGTCCCATTTATTACATTATGCATTATAATTGATCATCCCGAAGAAAATTGATCGACGTGCCCATGACAATTTGGGACCTTGGACCCTCACTAACCTTATCCCAGACTAAAAAGGGGCCCTTGGACTTGGGTGCCTGTTGGGACTAAAATTCCCAGGCTACTTTTGGCAAATATTAAGTGATGTGGAGCACTTAGTAGAAGTCATTATCCCAAAGTTCAGATAGATTAATCCTTAATCAGCTTTAAAAAATCCACTCCCTAGGTCCAAAAAACACTAAAACATATATATTCTGCACTATTGGTAAGACAACTGATATCGAAAAGACTTTCCCAAGTCTTACCGTAGACTTATCTTATACCGATGGACACATTTGACTTTGAGGACTGTCTCCAACACTTCAGCGTGATTTCCCTCATCGGTGAGCTCCTTTTATGTCCTCTCGAGACACCAATATACCAACTTGTATATGCATTGCTTGACTTTCTATCACCGGTGGACTTAAAGTATCTTTAGTCTAGTTTCACCATTACGGCCGGTCACCCTTTGCATCTGACGAAAGATACATTCTAAAGATACATTCTCGATATGCTTTTGTGATATATGTATGCAATGTATATTTGGCGAAACAATGCAAAACTCATGCCGATACACAGTAATATACAACGCGGTACATACAACACAATATACATTGCCCAGAACCGAAACAATTATAAATTAATGTTAAGTCTTTGTATGTTTGCGCTTTGTATGTATGTTGCGATATACATACATTTCGGTACATACAAGGCGATATGCATAGCGCAGAACTAAAAGATTATGAAATGTGGTGAAATTGTTGTATGTTTTGTGTCTTGTATGTTTCGGGTTATACAAGGCTAATATACATACCGTGGATTCAAAAAAATATGAAATAAAGTTAAGTTGTTGTATCACGCTTTGTATATACATACATTTCGGTATACATACATTACGATATGCATTGCACTTATACAAGTGATGGAACCGAAAGCGATGTTAAAATCGGTTTTATCCTTGTATGTCTCGGGCCTTGTATATATGTTTCGGATACATACATTACAGTACATACAAGTCGGATGTCTAGAAAAGTTTTTGTATGTTTAATGCTTGTATGTATACAAGATACAAGGGCAAATGTATATGAGATACAAAGGAAATATACAAATGCACAAAACACCACATGGGCCCCATCACCAATGGATATACGAGTTTATACAAGCCCGGGTTTGAATGACATCAAATATTGTGAATTTTAACTTGGGGCCGTGCTTGTATATGAAAGAAATGTATTTGATATACAAGGGAGACATATCGGTGAGAGAGATGAATCGTGATAAACCCTATGAGTCTCGCCGACATGATAGTCACAACGATGTTGGGGACATGTTGTGAAAGGTCTTTTCGATACAAAACTTAGAAACCCTAAAATGACACTAAAATCTGAACGATTAAAATATTCCTCTGACATTTGAAATATGGGTTTTTTATAGGATATACACAGTGGGGATCAAGTTATATAAACACACACGAAAGGATCTTGAGCAACTGATAAATCATCGATAAGGGAAGTAATTGTTTGAGTAAATACATATGTTTAAGTAAATTTGTTTTAATCATTTGATCAAAAACTAACTTGTGTTTTATCTGGTCTTTTTAGGATAATAAAGAAATCCTTGAAGGAGATTAAGCGGAACTACGGTTAAAGAGCTTTATTTGATCTTGAAATGGTCATCCATTTGGTGATTAAAGACAAGTATTAATTTTCCTGAATTTGTTTATTAAGACAAATAATGTTGTTCGGTTATCAACCGTCACAACCATTGTAACTTGTCTGAAGCTTATATGCCTCTCTTTATAAGAGATGACCAAGACCAGAACAAGAAGATAGAGGAAAATAGATAGATAGAATAGGAGCAGATTACAAAACAGAACAGGAGATACTATAGATTAGATTTGAACAGCAATGCTAGTTCATTTTTAATATATTTTATTTATGGTAGACCATGTGCAAGCATTCTCTGATGATGTCAACTCTGTAAGCATGAAGTAGTGACTGCAAATTTTGGTATCAACTATCTGTTAAATTTATTCAATTATATGACTGTCTCCTTTCAAAGTTTTCTTTGTTATTCAATTTGAGTTATCAAGTATATCTTCAAGTTATCTATGCACATTTGCTGTTATAGTGTGATCAGATTAATTAGTTTCTGCTTTCAGAATTAAATCCTTTAAATCTGTCACAGTAACTGTGAAGACATTGTCATGGATCTATAAGAAGAGTCATATAGTTAGGGTTTATATTTTGTCTCCAATTTTTGATGAATCTGTTACAATTGCAGTATTATTCTGATAGGTTCCTTCAAAGAGGGATTAAATCCTTTTAGATGAATGCAGGTAATTTGATTTTGTCGATTGGATATATATAAGTATGGAATATTAACTACTTCCTTGCAGGGTTGTACAAGTTACATACCTATTCTTTCATGCTAGATAGTTCGAGTTTTTACCAAACAAACAGTCATTTATTTCATGATCGTACTGACTCTATATTCAATAAGGCACTGGTCTAGTATTTTCATTTTCACTTATACAAATTCACTTCAGATTTACTTAGTTAGATTGCATTATTGTTTTAGCAGTACAATTTAGATCATTTAGGATTAACTTGTTGTCTTTTCATCTGTTTATAATTTGTGCCATTATCAATTGTTAGATTAATTCTGATCAAAATAGTAATCATCTCTTTATCTGCTTTATTAATTAGAGGTTTACCCGCCTAGGTCTGGCAGAGCCTGAAATGAAGGGGGTTTAGCCATATCTACCCCATGTCAGTTAGCCAAAAACGTCAAGAGAGCCTGGCAACCTCTTAGGGTTAACGACTTGCGTTTTTGAGACCTAACAGAATTGGCAACTCTACTAGGGACACACAGAAGAACTTGGTGCTAGACCATGTTATTAGAGTCAGAGAATTAAAAGGCATAACTCTGCTGGTGGAAGGAAAAACCTAGAAGATTGATTAGTCCTCTAAATAGAGGTGGCAACTCTACACTAAACTTAAATTGCTTTTATGATAAAAGTGTCATAATGGATGGTAGGAGATCTAAAGCTGATGGTAAAAAACTGCAATCATCCCCACCTTTAAAGGCTCCTACTAAGAAGACTAGGATATCAAGTCAGTCTCGTAGTACTAATAACCAAATCTCTAAAGATAATACCTCAAAATAGACACTAATAATTCATAACAGCTTCACTCCCTTGCATGAATTAGATGAATTCCAATCCAACAATCAGTATACTTAGTCTGATCATAACAGATCTGATGATATCCTTGCACAGTACAGACCCTCCTTTCAGGAACAACTTGAAAATCAGACTCAAATTATGAGAGAGATAGACCAAAATCAACCAGAACATGACTACCAAGCGTCACTGCAACAGGGTGAAGAAGCTCAAGATGAATTCATAGATTAGGTAACATCCACACAAATCCTTAGTAGTCAACCAGAAGACATGAGAACTAAGGGTCAGATACAGCAAGAGGTACTTGAATTACAGGAAAAACTTGAGCGGGCTAGATTAAAAGAAGAAGAAGAAAAGATGAAACAAGAACTACAACAAATAATATCTAGAACTAAGGTAACCAGTTCAAAGTATGTGTCTCCCCATAGGCAAGGTGGACATGTTCAAATGAACAATCAAATAGGGTTACATCAAAATGAAAGTAGTTCACATACTTCAGCAACGCCACATGTTAGCCATGCCCAACAAAATATTCCACCTCAAAATCTAAGACCATCCAATGCACACAACCCATCTCAGCATGTAGCTAATCCTTATCCACCACTTGGTCATCACCAAATTTCACCTCACCATCAAAATGTAAACATGGCACCCCACAATACATACAATAATCCTCCTTCGCATAATAGGCAAATGCAAAGACCTCCACCTGCAAATACTGGGAATGTGCACCAACAACATCCACCACCAGGGCATGGACATAACAATCAATATCAGCAACCTCCCCCACAACAGAATATGTATCATCAGCAATATGCCCAACCCAATATGTATCCACAACCTCCATTTGGATACCAATATTATCCGCCATACCCAAATATACCACCTCCAAATCCTACGAGTATGGCCAGACAATTTGATTTGACTGGATATCAGCTATATCCTTATCCCATGGATAATAGTTGGAGGAACAATGTGCCTAAGTTTATAGGAAGCAGTGAATTGACTGCTGAAGAACATATCAAACGATTCAATGCTTTTATACAAGACATTGATAACGAATATGAGGATATAAAAATGAAACTGTTTATGATATCTCTTACTAATGAAGCAAGAGATTGGGTAAATAGCTTACCAGACGCTTCAATATATTCCTTGAGAGACTTCCACGATCAATTTTTAGAACAATTCAGAAATCAATGTGCCCCAGAATTTGCTCTTCATGAACTAATAACTATTCAAAAGTATCAAAACGAATAGGTGTATGATTTTAATTTGAGATTCACTAAACTATATAACAAGGTTCTACAAGAATCCAAATTGAACCACCAAGCAGCCCTTAGCATATACTTGAAAGCATTTGACCCCAAGACAGGTTATGAACTCAGGGGCAAAAGTCCTAGAACTTTGGCAGAAGCACAAAAATGGCTCTCACTATTGAAAACAATAAAAAGGCTGTTGGGATGATCGGAATAAGAGACAATATAAGAGTTCCTCAAAATCCTAATCCTCCTACGAACAAGCAAGAATACTCACATAAGAATGAAAGACCAAGACTCCATGATATGCCATATCATACGAACTGGAAAGATGGAAAGCCCGTGGATACTAACAGGAGACATAACTATGGAAAAGACACCCCTAACCCTTTGAAGAAAAGTGGAATCCATGTGATAGAAAATAGTCCATGGTGTATGCCCTGTAATTTACCACACTCTCCTGATTATTATGTGGTAGCACAATCAATACAAAAAGATGAGACATCTTATAACCCTGAGATGGATCATCATACTATAAATATGTTGGGTATCACACCTTTCACTATTGAAGAAGATTATTCGTCCAGTGAGGAAGCAGGGTATGAATATGATGTAGGAGCACAAAAATATAATGTGAATATAGGAGGACAAGAGGTATTTTCTGACCATGAAGAAGACTTAGGAAATTGTGGATATGACCTTAATGCAGCACAAAGCTACAATTGGCCAAAATCTTCTGAGGAAGAGAGAAACGTTTTGACAATGGCTGCGGTAGCACAAGCCAAGAGTAGTTACGACCTGAGAAACAAAACAATCAATGCTAATCAAGGTACTCCTAGAAGTGTGTTTATCAAAAATCAGGTCTCTAGTAAAAATGATAAAAGTAAAACTAAGAAAACACCTCATGATATACCTCTTGTTGACACACTGAACAAAAAGAAGGACGACACAAAAACTAAGGAAAAGGGGCAAACAAAAGTTGATAGGTCGGAATTAAACATAAATCCCTCATTTGCTATTGCTCAAGCTATTTCTCAAGTGAAAATATTTGTGCCACTCCTAGAAATGATGAAGGTGGAAAAATATAAAAATATAGTGGTGAAGATGATATCAAATGTATTAGACAAAAGACCCAAACAACATAGTCCTAAAATAAATGTGCAACAAGAGTCTATCAAAGTACCTGAGATATACCTGGGTGAAACATTAATGAAAAATCCATCTCAAGTAGATCCATTCTATATTACCTTGCTGATAAACAACAATTAGTCAGGAATTGTATGCTTGATTCAGGAGCAGCAGTTAACATAATGCCCATGGTTGTTATGAAAGAGTTAGGAATGTGGGTGGATACTACATTCAGTAAATGTTATGCAATGGATAACAGATCTGTCCCTATTGTTGGAATCATGAAAGATGTTGAGATAAAATTAGCATCTCATCCTGAAGCCTCTTATAAAATTGATATCACTGTGGTAGATATCCCACCTAACTACGGAATGTTGTTATCTAGACAATGGACTGCCATGGTAGGGGGAAGTGTGCAATTAGATTTATCTTATGCTACTATCCCATTAGGAACACAGGCAGTTAAACTCCATAGGGAGCCAAGGTATGAAAACATTATAGAGAAAATTAATCCAAATCAAATGCTTTGTTTTTGTGACACAGACTTTAGTACATTCAGGGTGGAAGAACAATCTAAATTGTATAATACAGACCCAATTCACCATGAAGCCCAACTTGATGAAAATGGTGTATGGACCATGTATTTTGATGGTGCATGCAGCAAGGCAGGAAATGGAGCCGGGGTGTTGTTTATATCACCATCAGGAAAAACATTCAAATATTCTTTTTCTCTAAATTTTGAGTGCACAAATAACATAGCTGAATATGAAGCACTTTTAATTGGGCTAAACATTGCTAGAAAACACAAAATCAAATTGTTAGTAGTATATGGAGATTCTGAATTGATTATTTCACAAGACAAAGGTAAATATTCCTCAAAAAACAAAAGACTGAAACAATACAGAAATGCAGTTCTGGATGATATAGAATTGTTTGATGCTTTTTCAATAAGTTGGATAGATAGGTCAAAAAATATGATGGCTGACTTCCTTGCAAACATAGTTGTGAAAAGGGATGACATCACCTTGACAGGTATTTCAGAAGTTGAGTTCAAAACTAGACCAACTATCCCAGACAACATATATAACTGGCAGGTTTTTGATAGTGATGTTGATTTACTCAAATTTTTGCATTGTATAGATCAGTATGAGAATCAAGAGATTGATCTTAATGCTTTTGTCGAGGAGATTGATGGCAAAGAGACTTTATTTGGGAAAGAAATTGTCCAACTTAAAACCAATAAAATTCCAAAGGGTTTAGTAGCATTAGAGAGAGTTTTTGATGCGAATGATCGATACATTACTAAAAAAGTAACAGTAAAAGAGGATGATGTGGAAGAAATAAATTTGGGAACTAAATTGTCACCTAAAAAGGTCTACATTGGAAATAAGATAACACCTGCAATTAGAAGCATGTTAATTGCATTATTGAGAAAATATAAACATGTATTTGCCTGGTCCTATGATGATCTTAAAGCTTATAGGGAAGATTTGTTCCAGCATGAAATCCCACTGAAGCTAGATGCTAAGCCTTATAGACAAAAGTAGAGACCCATCAACCCGATGTTAGAACCAAGGATGTATGAAGAACTCATGAAACTCAGGGAGGCTGGCATCATAAAACCAATTAGGCATTCTTCATGGGTTTCAAATTTAGTCCCTGTTAGGAAGAAGAATGGGGATATTAGACTTTGTGTTGACTTTAGGAACTTAAACATATCCTCCCTCAAAGATAATTATCCATTGCCTAAGATGGAAATTTTGTTGCAGAGGGTTACTGGCTATGAGTTATTATCCATGATGGATGGTTTCTCCGGTTACAACCAAGTAAAGGTTAAAGAGTCTGAACAGTACAAAACAACCTTTGCAACCCCATGGGGAACATATGTATATGTGAGGATGCCATTTGGCCTTACAAACGCTGGAGCTACATTCCAGAGGGCAATGGACGTTGCCTTTCCAGGTTTGATAAATGAAATCATGGTTGTATATCAGGATGATCTCACTGCATATTCAAAAATGGTCAAAGATCATGTGAATCACCTTGAGAAAATATTTACCAGAGCATTAGAGTATGGTATTTCCTTGAATCCCAAGAAATGTAAATTTGCAGTCACAGAGGGGAAATTGCTTGGGCACATAGTATCCAAAGATGGAGTCCGGATTGATCCCGAAAGAGTAGATGCAATAGATAAAGTTCCTATCCCAAAGACAGTCAAGGCCATACAATCATTCTTTAGACAGATAAACTTTGTGAGAAGGTTTATACCAAACTTTGCAGAAATAATTAACCCTATATCTAGAATGTTGAAGAAAAATGCAAAGGTTAATTGGACAGATGAATGTATAGAAGCTTTTGCATCCATAAAAAGAGCAATTAAAGAAGCTCCAGTGCTAAAGTCTCCTAATTTCAGTAAACCTTTTCAGATCTTCTCATTTGCATCTTTTCATACAGTAGCAGCAGTAATGCTACAAAAGAATAGTGAGGGTTATGAGCAGCCTATTTCCTTTTTCAGTAAATCACTCCAACATGCAGAACTTAACTATGACATCACTGAAAAATAATCCTATGCATTGGTGAAAGCAGTTAAGGCATTTAGACCTTACCTAGTTGGGGCTAAGGTGATAGCTTATGTCCCAAATGCAGCAGTCAAAGATGTGTTCATGCAGAATGAAGTAACTGGGAAGAGGTGTAGGTGGATAAATCGACTTTAGGAATTTGATATAGCAATTCAAATCACAAAACTGGTAAGGGGACAAGGGTTAGCAAAACTAATGACTGGAACAAACCTTGAGGCTGCCCAAGTATATAATATTGAAAATGAAGAAGACATGGTAACAAGTATTGAGAAAACTCCTTGGTATACTGACATAGTGTACTACCTCAAACACATGAAATGCCTTGAAGGATTTGACAATAATAAGAAAAGGACTCTAAAATTACATGCTTCAAAATATGTGCTTATAGAGGGAGATCTTTATTGGAAAAACAAAGATGGTATCTTATTATTCTGTTTAGATGAAGATCAAGCAAAATCTGCCTTAATAGAGGTGCTTCAGGAAGTGTGTGGTGGCCATTTCTCAGCTAAAACCACAACACATAAGATATTAAGGGTTGGATACTATTGGCCCAAGGTTTTCAATGATGCCTATAGTTTTACCAAGAAGTGTGAGGCCTGTCAAAGATTCTCAGGAAAGCTAAAATATCAAGGGGCATTACCCTTGAGACCTATGCAAGTTGATGCCCCATTTCACCAATGGGGAATTGATTTTATAGGAGAGATTATGGAAAAATCAAGTGGTGGTCATAAATGGATATTAGTAGCCACTGACTATTTTACAAAGTGGGTGGAAGCAATACCCACTAAACAAGCAACTAGCAAGGTTGTGATCAACTTCCTATTGGAAAACATTTTAACTAGATTTGGGGTACCTTTGAGGCTTATAACTGACAATGGAATGTGTTTTAGATCGGACGAGTTTAAAATTTTTTGTAAATCTTATGGCATTACGATCTCATATTCTTCTCCCTACCACCCATAAGGTAATGGGCAGCCTGAATCTAGCAATAAGAGTATTTTGAAGATTGTAAAAAGAATGTTGGATAACAACAAGAAAACCTGGGATTCTAAGTTGAGATTAGCACTATGGGCTGATAGGATCACAATAAAGAAAGCAATTGGTAAATCACCATTTGAACTAGTATATGGAACTCATGCTAGATTCCTGATACACAACCTGCTGCCAGTGTATAAGTTTATCCTCCAAGAGGATTGGGATGTCCCAGAACCAATGGAAGAAAGGCTAGAACAACTAATGGAATTAAATGAAATGAGGGAACAGGTGATACAACAGAATAAGAAAATGCAAATGCAGATGAAGTACCTATATGATAAAAAGGCTAAGGTCAGAAAATTTGAAATAGGTGACATAGTGCTTATGTGGAATGCTAGAAATCAAGAAAAAGGGAAGCATGGAAAATTCGATGCCCTGTGGATTGGACCTTTTGTCATCAATGGTAAGGCAGAGGAGGATTCATATTATGTACAGAACATGTCTGGTGAAGAGCAAGAACTGCTAGTACATGGGCAGTTTTTGAAACATTTTTTCTCTTAAAAAGAACCCGAGAGAAAAGAATTGCCCGTGCATGGACAATTCTGGTTAAACTCTCTAAATGGTCTTTTCCATGCACGATAGTTTAGAGGAGTTAAATAAATTTCTTAAAGAGCTCTCTTATCAGGAAATAAAAGTTTTTCATAAAGCTATAACCCAGGATCTTCACCCTTCATAGTTCACCCATCGTCAAATGAAGTAGGCATTGGTCTGCTCCCCCAGAAATCTGGGATCTTGCTATGCCCACAAGGGGCATACATCCCCAGAAAGAGCCACTGTTGGGACTAAAATTCCCAGGCTACTTTTGGAAAATATTAAGTGATGTGGAGCACTCAGTGGAAGTCATTATCCCACAGTTCAGATAGATTAATCCTTAATCAGCTTTAAAAAATCCACTCCCTAGGTCCAAACAACACCGAAACATATATATTCTGCACTATCGGTAAGACAACTGATAATGGAAAGACTTTCCCAAGTCTTACCGTAGACTTATCTTATACCGATGGACACATTTGACTTTGAGGATTATCTCCAACACTTCAACATGATTTCCCTCATCGGCGAGCTCCTTTTATGTCCTCCTGATACGCTGATATACCAACTTGTGTATGCATTGCTTGACTTGCTATCACCAGTGGACTTAAAGTATCTTTAGTCTGGTTTCACTGTTATGGCCGGTCACCCTTTGCATCTGACGAAAGATACATTCTAACAGATACATTCTCAATATGCTTTTGTGATATATGTATGCAATGTACATTCGGCGAAACAATGCAAAACTCATGCCGATACACAGTAATATACAACGTGGTACATACAACACAATATACATTGCCCAAAACCAAAACAATTATAAATTAATGTAAGTCTTTGTATGTTTGCACTTTGTATGTAGGTTGCGATATACATACATTTCGATACATACAAGGCGATATGCATAGCGCGGAACTGAAAGATTATGAAATGTGGTGAAATTGTTGTATGTTTTGTGTCTTGTATGTTTCGGGTTATACAAGGCTAATATACATACCATGGATTCGAAAAAATATGAAATAAAGTTAAGTTGTTGTTGTATCACGCTTTGTATATACATACATTTCGGTATACATACATTGAGATATGCATTGCACTTATAAAAGTGATGGAACCGAAAGCGATGTTAAATTTGGTTTTATCCTTTTATGTCTCGGGCCTTGTATATATGTTTCAGATACATACATTACAGTACATACAAGCCGGATGTCTAGAAAAGTTTTTGTATGTTTAATGCTTGTATGTATACAAGATACAAGGGCAAATGTATATGAGATACAAAGGAAATATACAAATGCACGAAACACCACGTGGGCCCCATCGCCAATGGATATACAAGTTTATACAAGCCTGGGTTTGAATGACATATCAAATATTATGAATTTCAGCTTGGGCCCGCGCTTGTATATGAAAGAAATGTATTCGATATACAAGGGAGACATATCAGTGAGAGAGATGAATCAGGATAAAGCCTGCTAGTCTTGCCAACATGATAGTCACAACGATGTCGGGGACATGTTGTGAAAGTTCTTTCTGATACAAAACTTAGAAACCCTAAAATGACACTAAAATCCAAACGATTAAGATATTCTTCTGACATTTGAAATATGGGTTTTTTACAGGATATACACAACGGGGATCAAGTTATATAAAAACCCACGAAAGGATCTTGAGCAACTGATAAAATATTGATAAGGGAAGTAATTGTTTGAGTAAATACATATGTTTGAGTAAATTTGTTTTAATCATTTGATCAGAAACTAACTTGTATTTTATCTGGTCTTTTTAGGATAATAAAGAAATCCTCGAAGGAGATTAAGTGGAACTACAGTTAAAGAGCTTTATTTGATCCTGAAATGGTCGTCCATTTGGTGATTGAAGACGAGTATTAATTTTCCTGAATTTGTTTATTAAGACAAATATTGTTGTTTGGTTATCAATCGTCACAACCATTGTAACTGGTCTGAAGCTTGTATGCCTCTCTTTATAAGAGATGACCAAGACCAGAATGAGAAGATAGAGGAAAATAGATAGATAGCATAGGAGCAGATTACAAAATAGAACAGGGGATACTATAGATTAGATTTGAACAGCAATGCTAGTTCATTTTTAATATATTTTATTTATGGTAGACCATGTGCAAGCATTCTCTGATGATGTCAACTCTGTAAGCATGAGGCAGTGACTGCAAATTTTGGTATCAACTATCTGTTAAATTTATTCAATTATATGACTGCCTCCTTTCAAAGTTTTCTCTGTTATTCAATTTGAGTTATCAAGTATATCTTCAAGTTGTCTATGCACATTTGCTGTTATAGTGTGATAAGATTAATTGGTTTCTGCTTTCAAAATTAAATCCTTTAAATCTGTCATAGTAACTATGAAGACATTGTCATGGATCTATAAGAAGAGTCATATAGTTAGGGTTTATATTATGTCTCTAGTTTTTGATGAATCTATTACAATTGCAATATTATTCTGATAGGTTCCTTCAAAGAGGGATTAAATCCTTTTAGATGAATGCAGGTAATTTGATTTTGTCAATTGGATATATATAAGTATGGAATATTAACTACTTCCTTGCAGGGTTGTACAAGTTACATACCTATTCTTTCATGCCAGATAGTTCAAGTTTTTACCAAACAAACAGTCATTTATTTTATGATCATACTGACTCTATATTCAATAAGGCACTAGTCTAGTATTTTCATTTTCACTTATACAAATTCACTTCAAATTTACTTAGTTAGATTGCATTATTGTTTTAGCATTACAATTTAGATCATTTAGGATTAACTTGTTGTCTTTTCATCCGTTTATAATTTGTGCCATTATCAATAGTTAGATTAATTCTGATCAAAATAGTAATCATCTCTTTATCTACTTTATTAATTAGAAGTTTACCCGCCTAGGTCTGGCAGAGCCTGAAATGAAGGGGGTTTAGCCATATCTACCCTGTGTCAGTTAGCCAAAAACGTCAAGAGAGCCTGGCAACCTCTTAGGGTTAACGACCTGCATTTTTGAGACCTAACAATGCCAACTACCCAAGTCCTCCCTAATTGGTCGGGGTAAATTAGCGGCATGTTGGCATGGGACCTCTCAAAAGGTTTCTCTTTGTTGGCTCTTGTGGTTTATTTTGACGAATGTTAGTGGGAAAGCTTATATAAGTGAGTTTTTGAATTCATTTTGATGTAAGAAACATATAGAAAACTTATGATCTTGGAGCAAAGAGCATTCAAAGAATTCATTGTATTTCTAGAGCAGATTTATGTTATCATTGTGTATGTTGTTGCAGGTTTGAAGTCATCATCTATCTCCTTATGAGTTGAAGGATCTGTTGACGCCTGAATTGACTGGTGGTTTTCTGAGCAATCTTCATTCAGGCACTCTCCCTAAGTATCCAAAAAGTGCTCCAAGTAATGGACCTCCTCAGTATTTTTCAGCTGCATCATCATATTTTCCTGAGGAGGAGGTCATCATCATCATCTTGTCTTCGATGGTCTGCATCATCATGTTCTCCGTCGACTGGGTTTTTCATCGTCATCATCATCATATTTCCAGTTATCATCCTGCTGCTTGTGGAGGTCATCATATTTTCTGCCTTCATGATATTTCGCCGGGGTGATATTTTTATCATCGGGTGATCTTGGTTAACATCATCCTGATGATGTTCTTGAAGAGTTCTAAGTGCGACCCGATATTCACTAGGGTCATCATATTTTGGAACGTCAGGATGATCTTAGTCAATATCATCCTGATGATGTTGTATCACTTCTTATTCTTTGTTTCTCATCCTGATGATGATGACGTCATCCGTATATCAGGGTGATATTTTTCTTTCTGCCTATCTGCATCATGATATTCGCGAAGGAGGGGGTGATATTTTCATATCACCCGGATATATGTTTGTTTGTTCGAGCATCATGATGATGCTAATATTAAGGAGATATCCGCCTGCTAGCTTCGCGCATTATCTACTGGGGGTGATCTTTTCAAGCAGCGTCATCATATTCAGTTTTCGCCCCGATCTTACAGAGGAGCTACAGTGCAACCTGATATTTGAACATCAGGAGGATATTTCCAAATATCCGGTTGTCTTCCGAATATCATGATGATGTTAATATGACGATGACGTCATCAAGGTCCGCGGAGGTCATATTTCTAACAAGTGATCATCTTGAAGAGACCTCCTGATATTTGCAAACATGATGATGACGTCATCCGGATATGAGGAGGTGCGCAGTAGGCGGATATGTTGATGACGTCAGCAGGATATGATGATGACGTCATCAGGATGTTCGTCGGCCAGACTTTTGGTATTGGCTCAGCAGGAGGATGTTCCTCCGATGGATCAGGTTGTGCCGATTATCATGAAGGTTATATTTCAAATATCATGATGACGACAGGGTGATATTTTGAACAACAGGATATCATGCTGCTGGAGGATGATGATGATGAGGTCTATACTAGTGTCGTCAGGAGCAAAAGCGCCGACATGATATATGCTCATGACCTAGTATATAAAGTGTTTTTGAGGTCGTCGCGGGGTGCATGTGGGATATTGTTATCCTGCATATTCAAAACATGATGATGATGAATCTCGGCGGGAAATGCTTGCGATAGTCTGTATGATGTTCTTCCCGAGGCCGCGGGTTGGTGCGCCATCAATGGCGATTGCTGCAGAGGTATGGGCGATGGCGTGGACGAATGTTGTACCTGATTGAAGATCTGAATCCCTAGGCGGCGGCGCAAGGCTCGAAAAATCTTCCTGTCTCCTCCCCTACCTGCTGCATTCAAGTTTGAGCGCCATTTCTATGGTACTGTATATCTGGCGGGAATTTTGGTCAACCTGGTAGTTGATGCTGAAGACACCCTCCTGCTATATAATGCAGATGGTGTTATTCTTTCGAGGTTGTTGAAAGTTGATGATTTTTGGCTCTGTAATTCAAAACCAGCTGATCTGGTTGCTCTGTACAGCTTAAACTTGTGAGTTTATGTATCTCCTGTTGTACGATTTGGCATGAATCCACTGATTTCATGGTTGATCTTGTATGAGTAATGCTATCTTAGCATGTGTTGTGTTAATTCTGTCTCCAGTATTGCATGTATTCTTCTTCTGGATCTGGATATTTGGGTAATGTTTAGATTCTAGAGCATAGAATTCCTATGTTGAATGTCTGATCTTTTGACCTCTGCTCAAGGGGCAGATTAAACTGTTTTCAGGTTGAACATTGGGAAGGGTATACTGCAGTAGGGATGCCATAAGTAGAGATAGCTCAACACTCTATATGGGGAGATATCTGTAAGGCAGATATCATGTGTATCCCCCTGAAATCCAGTTTTAGCTATTTATGCTGATCATTCACAGGTGTATGTCTACCGACTCCAAGCCCTGGATAGGCACCAATCATGCTGTGTTTTTGTGTTATACACCATGTCCAGCTTTGCATCCAAATTCATATCAAACCATTTCATACTTCCACCTGTTAGTTGTAGGAGTAGGATTAGGAACCCCCTGCATGCTCTCATACCCAACCAGACATCATGTCCAAGAATGTTGCCAGCCTTGTGATCTATCATACAGATCTTGGTCCATACATGAGAGTATTCTGCCTGTTGTTGTCAAGTTAGATCCTTCTATCTTTGAGCTAGTCAAGGTTACATCTTGAGTTATAGGGATACCCCCCTTGGTGCGGCAGAACCAGAAGTGAAGGGGAGGAGCTCACGCAACCTCCTGTATTCAGTTGGCCTGAATCTGCCTGTGCATTAGAAGTGGCAAACCCTAATGCTGATTCAGAAGAAATGTCAACAGGATCTTTAATCTCCTAAGGGTTTCACCACATAAGTGATATCATTGTTATTTGAATCATTCTATCATCATTTTGTTTAGCCTTTGCCCTGCTAGGGCACAATCTCTTTATCTATCAACGGTGTTGGAAAGCTTGAATGCTATTATGGGGTGTGACTGAGGCAAATCCCTAAACAACATAACCCCCAAAACCTCTCTTGTCATCTTGTGTGTAGGTTACAGGTGCGAGATTCAAGAAAGGTGAAGATACATGAAGATTGCGAAGGAATCAGGGTTTCAGGATCTAAAAGAAGTTTGGGAATATTCCCTTGAAAAGACTTTGCCAGTTGGCGCCCTAGTCTTTTGACCTTTCTGGCTCCAAATCTGGCTTCAGAGCAGTCTCTGGAACATTTTCTCAGTTTTGACTTTTGGAAGATTCTCATTTCTAGGACTTGGGTGCCCCTTATTTCATCCTTTGACACCTCTACTTCTGGAATTAGGTTCTCCTTTGTTCACTGATCTTTGTGCTTCTTTTGGATTGTCTATATCTATCTTTGTTTATCTGTTATGCTCCAATCATCATAGAACTAGGGTTTTATGCATTGTTGACCTAGATTTTGAAAAAAAGGCTTGGTTAAATCTGATTTTTCCATAGAAATCCTGAGTACAAGATCTATAGCTAAGTCCACCTCCATTTGGTAGTGATTTGGCTCAGTCTTGTCCTTGAATGTTATTGTGGAAAAGGGTTTGATCTAGTGTGCATGCTAGTTGTCATCATTCATCTTTTTCAAACATAACATTTTGGTGAACCTGTAGCTTCGAACATTTGCATCTTACTGAATGCTAAAATCAAATATTGAATTGATACTTTACATATTTATCATTATTCCTTTGAAAATCTTCTATAATCTTGAAAAAAGTGGATATTTAGCTTGCATATTTGGTACAAATCTTACATTAGGGTTTCAAGATTAACGTGTTGTGAAAAATCTTGTTGCATTATTGAATTAATTTAATTTTTTTAGGTTTCTATACCGTATCATCCTCACTTTTGTAGGATATCTTTTGTATATTTGCATTGAAAAAAGTGAAAAAAAAATCAAGCATTTAAGGCTTACAAAAAGGCATAGTTTTGTATTGTTTCGTTGCATATGTTATAAATCACAATAGAAAGATTTAAAGTTCTAATTTTTGCATCAGATCTGATTCACATTACAGCATATATTCATTTCATGGTGTTTCATCTCACATTTGAATCTCTCATTTTCTAGGGTTTTGTTGGAAAAGTTGCATTTTTGAAAACCTAGATAAAGTTGAAATCTAGTGTTTGTAGTCAAAATCTTGTTTCAGATTTTGCTACCATCATAAACATTTTCAATTCAGATCTAGCATTAATATTTCCATTGTTTATTTGAAAATTCATATGTTTGTAATTACACATTGTGTATTTCAACATAAGAAGTTTGACTTCTCTTTAACATTTCTTTGCAAGAAATCTTAAAATTGTCTATATTACCTTTTGTACAACACCTTTAACATCATGATCACTTTTTTTGTAGTGACACTAGTGTGTTTTTTATCTTTGCAAAAAGCTTCAAAAACCCAGTTTCCTCAAACTAGTGTCTTGGTGTACAAAATTCTCTCATATTGGTGATACTCGATTAATGTATAAATCTGATTATATATTGGTGTTCCATGTCACATTCTCATTTCATTATGGATGCTTCTTTTTATTCATCTTTGGAATCTTTGTTTGCATACATTATAGACTTTGAAACTTTCTTAAAATTCACTAATATGCATCCTCATGTTTTAGATCACATAGCATCCATGTATGATATTGATGTATCTATGTGTTCTATATATGAAACCCTTTGTTATATATCTAATTTTGATAGCTTCACAACTCTCATGGGTGTATACCCTTCGATATTAGAAGACCTCACTAAGTTCATCTCCATGAATAGTCATGAGAAAGATGATCGTGGTGGTTCTTCTTTTACTTCTACTACAAGTCATGATAATTCCATGAATCTACTCTCTAATACTGTGACGATGACCTAGTTTTGCCTATTTCACCCCATGATTTGGATCCCTCTCCCAAAAGTGTTCCCACTTATGAAGACATTTTGGCACAAGAGGATGAAATCATTGACACATCCCTGAATATCACCATACCCTCTCTTCATTCTAATACTCTCCCCTCAAAGGATGAAGCATTAGTGAATGAATAATCTCCTCTTACAAAGAATCATCCATGGATAGATAATGGGAGTTGATCTAATAATCTTAAATCTCTTATTAATAATGTAACACTTATGGATCTCCCACCTTTGATCAAATGTTCAAGTGCATTGGATATCACTAAGGAAATGAAGACCTTTGATCTTCCTCCTTTGGTTGAATGTCCATGTACCTTGGATATCTCTAAAGATGTGAAGACCATGGATAGTTCTCCTTTGGTTGCATGTTCAAACCCCTTGGACATGACTAAAGATAGAAGCATCAACAATTCTCTTAATGACACTTTGCCTTCCCTTCGTTCCAATGCTCTCCCTTCAAAAGATGAAGCATTGGTGGATGAAGAAAGGTCTCTCACATTAAATCCTTTGGGGATGGATGTTAAGCTTAATCAAAGTGAAAAAAAAAGTTAATTCAATCATCATTAATAAACTTATTCCACCCACTAAGGGGATAATGGATAAGTGTACTAATGTTCCTAAAATCATTGTGCATGAGGCACCTAATGCGCCTCCTCACCTCAAACCGATGATCACGGTTCAAGGTACTCCAACACCACCTCGACCGAAAGGAAAAGGAATTTTTGCCAAGGTTCCTCCTCCGCCATCCTTACAAGGATTGGGAAAGAACCTTCAAGAGGGAAGCTATCCATCACAAAATCATACAATCAATTTTGTATCAACTTCCTCTTTAGAAATGTCGAAGAATGTGGAAAATCATGAACCCTTGATGGTAAAAAAAGTTGAAGATCAAGACTGGGTAGAAGATGATGTGATTAAGGACAACGGCTAGCAGGTAAGTATTTATCACCCATCCAGGCACCTTTAATGTAGCACCTCTTTGAGTTTCTCTCATGGGTGGCCTCATCTTATGTGTTGTGTTGTGTTCCCCCATGTAGTGTTAAATGTTGTTTAGGTCTCCTTGGGTGACCCTTGATACTCTTGTAAGGTTAAAGATACAAGGAGACTACCTCTATTGTGACACTTATTCTATTTGTTTCCCTGTTCTTCTATTCTCCTCTCTCTTATTGCAATTGTTGTGTGCGATGCCTTGGGGATTAACATTGTGGAAATTGTCTTGGAGGCATCTTCCCACATTGTGAACCTAAGTCACTTTTGTGTCCTCTCACATTTTTAGTGCTTTCATTATTCCGTGGCTCTACTAGTCAATGGATGACGATAAAAAATAAAAACTGATAAGGATCGTGTGTGTGTACAACAAGAAAAAAATGGACCTAGTCCATATATGAAGATAGGTTAATATGTTACTGATGCTTGACTAGTAGAATCACTTTGTGTTGTGATGTGATCATGTATTGTATTGTGAAATTCTTGTAACAAGCCTTTGTAATACTCTAAATCTGCTTCTAGGCACTTGGGAATGTTTTGTATCTCACCTTATAGCTACACTCAGTTCTGAAATACCTGAAGTATGACCTCACGACTATACTCGGTTTCGAACCTGCAAGTGTAGCCTTGGTTTATTAAGAAGAATGTTGCCTTATTTTTGTAGATGATTTGGTTATTATCTTAGCTTAGATTTTCTAACCAAAGCTTATATATTGTTGATCAATGGTTGTTAACAAATAATATGGATGTGTTTGTTGGGAACAATTGGCTATTGTTAGCACATGTCACTTTGGGGCATGGGCTTTACGAAAGCTCTTGTTCCCTCGCATGGTTTCAACCTTATCTTAAATGTGTTTGACACTGGCAAGTGGGATCAACCACTTTACGGTGGGGGCATATATTGTGGTAAATGCTTAGATATCTTAGATATTGTGATAAAGTGTGTTTGTGTATGGTTCCTTTTCATCTTCAGGCATCTCCGTGATGCAGGTGGGGTTGTGTACTTTATTTTGTTTTGTTTTGTGTATACCTCATTTTCAATATAAGAAATCTCCGTGGTGCAAGTGGGGTTGTATACTTTGTGCACATGCTTCCTTTTCATCGTAAGGCATCTCTGCAATGCAGGTGGGGTTGTGTACTTTGTTTTGTTTTGCGTATACCTCCTTTTCACTGTAAGGCATCTCTGCAATGCATGTGGGGTTGTATACTTTGTGCACATGCTTCCTTTTCACCGTAAGGTGTCTGTGCGATGTAGGTGTGGTTGCATTTTAAAATCCCTTATGCAGAAGGTAGGATTGTGTATTCCCTTGAGTGGTTGCACATCCTTTTAAAAAGTCCTCTACGGAGGTGGTGTTGGATCTTGAGTTATTCCCCCTTAAGCGTGTCTTTGGCAGTTGTGGTAGTGTAGCACAACCATCAGGTGTGTTTGGCATGTTTTAGATAGTGGAGAATAGCGATGAGCTCTTCCCTATCACTCATGTTTGTTGTGTATAAGACGTATAGTGTGTCAACAACATACTCTACATTGCTCATGTATTCTGTGTGTTTTCCGTCTCTTCCTTGTGTGATTTATGTGTTTTAGTGGTGGCGCATAGTGATGAGCTCCTCCCAAGCTATGTGTTTTGTGTGCCTTTGATGGTGGCACGTAGCGATAAGCTCCCCCCATCACCTAGTTAGGGTTGTTTAGATGTTAAATCATGTTTTCCCTTTGTGTATGCTTTGTGTATTGTGTGTTTTTGCTCATGCCTTCTCCATGTATTGTGTGCCTTCTCCATGTATTGTGTTCTTCTTTGCTGTCTTCTTCATGTTTTACGTGACTCTCATGTGTCTTCTTATGCTTGCCTAAGATTGGGGGCTAGAGATAGTCCTCCAAACTTAGGGTGTGCCTTTGGCTCTAGTGCTTGGCATGTTTGATGTGTTTTGGTCATACTTTAATGCATGTACTAATAGTAAGAGTGTACATACATTAAAGTGGGGGCTAAATTTTATGGAGTAAAAAGTGTCCACTTGCCTTTTTACCTTCTTGTTTAGCTCCTAGGTCCCATTTATTACATTATGCATTATAATTTATCATCCCAAAGAAAATTGCCCAACACCCATGACAATTTGAGACCTTGGACCCTCACTAACCTTATCTCAGACTAAAAAGGGGCCCTTGGACTTGGGCACCAACCACCCAAGTCCTCCCTGACTGGTCAGGGTAAATTAGTGGCATGTCGGCCTGGGACCTCTCAAAAGGTTCCTTTGTCAGCTCTTATGGTTTAATTTGACGAATGCTAGCGGGAAAGCATATATAAGTGAGTTTTTGAATTTATTTTGAGGTAATAAAGAGATAGCAAACTTATGATCATGGAGAAAAGAGCATTCAAAGTATTTATTATGTTTCTAGAGTAGATTTATGTTTTCAATGTGTGTGTATTGTTACAAGTTTGAAGTCATCATTTATCTCCTTATGAGTTGAAGGATCTTCATTCTCCTAAGGGCTTCACTGCATAGGTGATATCATTGTTATTTGAATCATTCTATCATCATTTTGTTTAGCCTCTACTCTGCTAAGGCACGTTCTCTTTATCTATCAATGGTGTTGGAAAGCTTGAATGCTATTCTAAGGTTTGACTGAGGCAAATCCCTAAACATTATAACCCCCCAAACCCTCTCTTATCATCTTATGTGCAGGTTACAAGTGTAGGATTCAAGAAGGTGAAGATACAGGAAGATTGAGAAACAATGAGGGTTTCAGGATCTAACAAAAGTTTGGGAATATTCCCCTAAAAAGACTTGTCTAGTTGGTGCTTTAGTCTTTTGACCTTTCTGGCTCCAGATCTGGTTTCAGAGCAATCTCTGGAACATTTTCTTAGTTTTGACTTTTGGCAAATTCTCACTTCCAGGACTTGGGCACCCCTATTTCATCCTTTGACACCTATGCTTTTGGAATCAGGTTCTTCTCTATTCACTGATCTCTATGCTTCTTTCAGATTGTCTGTATCTATCTTCGTTTGTCTGTTATACTCTGATCATCATAGAACTAGCGTTTTATACATTGTTGACGTATTTGATAAAAAGGGTTGGTTAAATCTAATATTTCCAAAGCACTCCTTAGTATAAGATTTGTAGCTAAGTCCACCTCCATTTGGTAGTGATTTGGCTCGGTCTTGTCCTTGAGTGTTGTTGTGGAAAAGGGTTTGATCTAGTGTGCATGCTAGTTGTCATCATTCATCTTTTTCACACATAACATAATAATAATAAGAATGTAAGAATCCTAACTTGTTCTAACTAAATGTTTTCACTCGCTGTCATGAATTTTCTTATTTGGTTCTAGAGAGTTTTGTTTGGAGTTTTGAACTTTTGTTAGTATAAAGATGTTTGCAATGAAGTGATGATTGAAATGTAACAATATCATAGAAAAACATTCACCAAATATGCAAACATGTCACATCATACATGCCTCAAATTATAATACAAACAAGTAGAAACATAACCGGATAGCAAAAGGGTCTTCTTGATTGCAAAGAATAATGATGATTACAAATGAATCTCACTATTGTCATAAATCAGACTATTTTTATTTGAAAATCAGACCATAAAATGTTTACAAATATGCCAATATCATGCATGAAACCCTAGCCAACTCATTACAAATGAAGCCTAGCAAGTGTAGAGGTTGAAACCATGTGTTTTTTGGCTATAGCAGCTCTTGTAGGTGCTTAATAAAGTCTAATTATGACTGATACCACTACTGACGTAGTTGATTATGACCCAGATTTGAAGTATATCATGAAATAATGCCAAATGATGACTCCCAATGTTAATCGCTATGCCCTAGATGTCAAATATTATCATATGCCCATGAAAACATGAGATGAAACCCTCCACAAATGACTAATATGCAATCTGTATACAACTAGTTTACTAATAACAACCCAGATTTTGCAAATCTTGTTCCAAAGTGCTAAAATATGCCAAAAGGTGAAATTGGGTATGTCTATGAGAGGCTTGATTTGACCCAGCAAACCTGTAGATGACAAACAATGCCAAAATATGAAAGTATAACCCTCTAAAATGCAATTCCAACAACTTGTCATAAAAATTAGACCCTCTAATTTTGATGCCACTCCTCAAAAATGCCTTCAAATGATGGGTGATCCACTTGGAAGTCCTTGCATGATGTCAATACATAAAAATATGATGAAAATATGCCTCGATCTGCCTTATTCTTCAAGAAACCTGTAAATAAATCCTTCAAACCCTAGCTGAAGATGAATTTCTCATAAAACCCTAGTTGTTTGAAGTCATATCTCCATTAAAAACCTCCGGTTAAGCACAATGATGAACTCCACGTGAATCCATCTCTCATGGTGGATTAGGATCATCTCCAAACCACTTAATTCAAGAGATCATCTCCTTGAACAAACTAAAAATCACTTTCAGCCAAGAGCAAATACTTAATATGCAAAAATACCAAATGATCAAGATGTCAAAAATGATGCCAATGACCTCCTTTTATACCTTTTAACTTGGGTGCCCAAATAAAGCATTATTTATTATTTTTGAAGTCCATTGCCAAAAGAAAATAATATTTAATTATTTTCTTTTTATTTTATTTATTTTCCTCCAACTTGGACATCCCACATTAAATAATAATAAAATAATATTATTTTTTTCTCTTTTTCTCCCTTGAGCATCGATTTAGTGGAAAATAATATAATATTTTAATATTAAAATATTATATTTTAACTTTATCTCCAATATTTCATTTTTCCACCTTTTTCATTTTCCACCTCTTGGCATAATATTTAATTAATTTTCATTTTTCTCCTTGGCTAAATATTTAATTAATTTTGATTTTTTGCATAAATATTATTAAAATATAAAAAATCGTCTCCAAACTTTATTTTGCCAAGGAAAAAACATTTTTGCCACTAAAAACCCACTTTCCACTCTCCAAGCTTTAAGTTATTTGTCGATTTTCCTTTTTCGAATCTTGAAGTCACTTTAGCTCAAAAAGAGTTTGATCAAGTGTGCATGCTAGTTGTCATCATTCATCTTTTTCACACATAACATAATGATAATAAGAAACTACAGATATTATATGGAGCAGTGTTTTAGCTAGGTCTAAATTGGAAATATTGAGACATTTCTGTCAAGAGGAGTTTAGAACATATAAAAGTTTTATTTTACTAGATTGAAGAAAAATTGTTTCAAAGAATGCAAGGTGACTTAGTAAGTCACTATAGAAGAATTTACGAAACTCTAAAGGTAAGATTGAGATAGAGGTGTTTGTGATAGATCGACACATATATATAATACAGAATATGTTTTATATATGAATCTTTGACCAAAGTAATGCATTGACTGCATACATTGTCGAATCACTATGTCTTAGATTTACATTTCAGTTAGATTGTTATACTCAGTTAGAAGAAATATATAGTTGTATAACAGATTGTAAAAAGCACATCACTAGTTCTTAGATGGCGTGGTTCCATAAGGATACTCTTTATCTGCTTTTCTCATGACAGGTCGAGTTCTTCTAGTTAGAAGAATACTGGGGAAGTGAAAGCTTCATGGTAGGGTAGAAAATTACTCCGATGATGCTCTCCCTTATGCAAATCAAGTTGTCGAAATCTTGAGCTAACAAGAGTTAAAACAATTATATTCTATTAGTTTGTTGTAATCAAATAGATATCTGATAGAGAAAACAATACCAATCTTCTATGTATTAAGATGTATTCAGATAGCTATCTAAGAGAGAGTGAATGATTATTCCTCTATGAAATTGTAAATTTTGGAAATCAGAAATGTAATTTTTCCAACATAGTAAAGTTGTTCTTATTATGTCCTTCATTATTGGAGACAAGAGAAAATGTTTTAAAAGTTCAGATGAGCTATTAAATATTGAATTGTTATGGTATTTCCATTGTTATTATTACTTTAATTAAAAAAATTATACTAGCTATTTTAGTATGAAATCATTAACTAAACAAGTGGGTTCATTACATGAACAATGCTAGAAATTTTGATTAAGCAAGGGTTTTCAAATTTTATAGCCCAGACATTAGCATAGTGAGGTATACAACAAATCCATACACCCCTCAATAGAATGGGGTTGTAGAAAGAATAAATAGGATGTTGATGGAGATGGATAAAAGTATGCTTAGTGGAGTTGGTTTGGATTATAAATTGTGGGTGGAAGCTATGAACACAACTTGTTATCTAAGTAATAGATCTCATACTTCAAGCCTTGTGGACTAAATAGTTGAGGAGTTTTGGACTAGTAAGAACCATTTATTATAGCATATCAAGGTTTTTAGTTACAAGGCATATGTGTAGGTGCATAAGGAGAGGAGATCTAAGTTAGATTTCAAGGTGAAGAAGTGTATCTTCATCAGGTACTATGATAGAGTTAAGGGATATGAACTTTGGCATCATGAGATAGGAAAGATAGTGTATAGTTAGAATGTGGTCGTTAGAGAGATCAAATCCTATGGCTACACAACCTATAGATGAGGAGAAAACATTAGTGCAACTGAAGCCAAATACTAAGAAGATTGTACTTGATGATGAACTTGAGGTTCAAGCTAGACTTGATGAGGAGGTTGATTTTGTAAGGAAAAGTGCCTACAAATTCCTTAGGACTTAAACTTAAAATAAATCTTAACTATTAAAAATGCGAATATTTGCACATCAACCCTTTGAGGAGAATATTACAAAACTAATCTACATAAATTTTAGTAGAATTCTAGCATGTAACAATACTTACAAAAGAATGAGAAAGGGAGAATGAGAATAGAAGCAACCACATGAAGATAAGAGAGATAGATATACCTTTTGAAAACCTATTCAGGAAAAAGCCTTGTTTTTAAAGCACTACACAACTTAATGTATTACCAAATAAACATGGTTGCAATACATTCACAGAGCTTCTCTGTGAAATAGTTTAGTTAGATCACAACTCCCACTCCTTTGGTAAAAATCTAATATCATAACCCTACAAAATACATTCCACACATCCTTTATCCCATGCCTCCAACATATAGACTTAAGGCATTCTATAAAACCACCAAAAACTAATACCATGGGCTCAGATAAGGTCCCAAAAAACTATTGTGTGAATTCTCATGATTCTCATAGGTGTGGAGCCATCTCAGAATATAATTTAATTCCTACAAAAGCATATTTAACCTCCATTACTCAAGTTGGCATGTGTAACTCCCAAGCACTCCCTAGTGAAGCATAATTTGCATCTTACAACCACGAATAAAGAAATATTCTCTTACAAGTCTACTATGTAACCCACCATGAATGCCTCGTTATAACAATATTTCTAAGTCCCCAAAAAATAATAAAATAATTACATGTGCCCACTCTCACATAGGCATCCCATTTTCCCAGTCCATGATTATCTGGGAGATACATAAATTATTTATTTGTCTACAAGCAATTAAATTACAATAAACCCTAGGATATGCAAGGTGAATAGCACACCTTATCATAATATTCTCCCACTTGATATTCACATTGCATAAGAATAAGGGGCTACAACAAAATGAACTAACCACGAAGGATATAACCATGATGTATCAAATGACTCCTCTATGCTCACATCTTAGTAAAAAATCTACAACATCCATCAAATGACCACCATCTCAACCACAAAACTCTTATCCTCGATCATGTTCAAGCATTAAAGATAAGAAATCATAGTTAATAACACACTTTGAATGCCATTATTCAACCCAAACATGTACACAAAAGTTCATCTCCTCTATCTTACATGACCAAATATCTATTATACATTCAACACAATAGTTAGAATAATAACCACAACCTATCACTAAACAAGTTTGTAACTAACCATACCTCATAATAGGGTAAACACCTCATAGGAGGACTTTTTGTTATCCACACATCCAACCCAATCCACAATCACAAGTTTCTATATGTTCACTTCCTACACAAGGTTTGTCTCCATTAGTAACGAACATATAGACATACAAACTTAATTGAAGACCTTTGTACCAAAATCTAATGACACACATATCTCCCCATAATTCCCACCTCATGGTAAATATCATCTAAAACCAACCAAAGCATCCAAAATTCCACTAACAACACTTACATAAAGGACATGGCTCAAGTCCTCTCTCACATAGTGTCAAAGAACACATATTGATCTGTAAACTTGTAAGCTAAACTACTACAAAGAACTCTCTCCCTTGATCACCTCAACTCTCCTAGTATATTCACATTGCATCAAAAATAGGGATTAAATAGCCCTAATACGTATTGTTACTAAAAAATAATGAAGTACAATAACAATAGATGATCACCAACATGTTTAAAATCAAACAAAGTGATTTGATTAGCTCTGCACAAATCCCAAATATAATATGAAATGAATAAAAATATAGGATAAATAACAAATCATACAGATAAAACTTGCCAATCAAACCATGTGCTTCTACCAACACCAACACATGCCCTAGTTATGACAATATCTTCTTCCATGACCCCAACTAGAAAAGCCATCAACATCTAATTGTTCAATCCTAATTTAAGACACAATAGTAACAAATGTAAACTTATCAAACCAATTTAAGGTCAAACTAACAACCATCCCCACAACTAGGGAATATGCCCAAAGTCACTAAACATATACTATACTTCTCAAAATACTATCCTTAGAACTAACATTGTGACTTAAGACCCCGACATAAAAAGATAATGGAAAACATAACCATGCTTGTACTCCTTAAACAAGTTCTTGGAACCAATATCTGTAGCTCAAGACTCATAGACATGAGAAGACAAGACACAAATAAAGAATGTGTCTAAGAACTAAGTGGGCAATACATATCAGATCATTGACTGTTGAGTGGATCAATAGTGGGGTATGATATTATTCCACCAATAAAGTACAAATCTCCTTAATAGGTCTATCTTGAGCTCATGTCCATCTCCTAGTGTGGGCTCATCAATCTTCCAACTAAAACCAAGTCAATAGTTTCACCATTCCAACACATGATCTCCAAAATCTAGAGATCTAGACTCACCCAAATTTGATATAGGTGCACAAATAATCATCCCATGCTCATGCCAATTGAACTCTAGCTATAACTCTATAATAATCAAAATCTCATAAGGTAAAATGATCACAACATTCATTTAGTAGATTACCACAAACCACTGCTAAAGATCCTAATGCATGATTAGTAAAGAAACCAAGAACTTACCATGATGGCATGATTCACATCATAACCATAACGCACCCAATTTAAACTCTAAGTGCTCTGCATGGAAACAATCCATATCCTCATGAAAATAAAGATAACCATTCTCTACTAATCGAACAAGAATTTGTCAAAGAACTCTCATTATTCACATAAGGTGAAATCCAAGAGCTCCTCATGACACCAACATCCGTGCCATAGAAGATCATCCATCATAAAGTACCGGGCCCACATAATTACCAAAGCTCCCATTAAAAGTGATCTAATGTTACATGTGGCATTGTGAGAAACATCTTCTAACTAAAGACCATGCATGGCCATCACACAATCAAATAACTCAAGTGCAATGCCAAGAGATCCCAAAAGGCAAACTAAAACCATGATCTCCAACCAGGAAGATACTAGTGACTATGTAACCGCACAAAGCTCCCACTTAACTATGATCCAAATCTTGTCATGACACCATAGTCAACTGATATACATTCCAAAGTGTAACTATCTTAGGTACTCTAAACATTCATCTCTCTATCTCATTGCAATGAACATACCAATGCATCACGATGATCGAAAAGGATAATTAGATAGAATCTACATTCCTATGATTGGAATAGTCTATAGCAAAACTTGTTTCACAAAAGACAACATCAACACTATGAATATATGTGGGTATAGATAACCCAATGTGAGTTATCCATGCAACTTGTAGGTACAAACAACCCACAAAATCACATAACTCATAGATCTCAAATAATATAGCATATAGATTGACAAGGTGTTGTCAAACCTCATACTTTAATACATTGTTATATTGTCAACCTGGGTGGTGTCTAATGGCTATATGTAATAGGAAATTGAACATCTCATTCTAGTGATGGTTTATAAACTACAAAATAAATAAATGCTTATGCAGGAATAAAATCTTAAACTAAGAAAGCATTTAAAATTTAATCTAGAAAAGCAATCAAAATCTAACTATGAAAGCATTCAACATTCAAAACTGAGTATGGCAATGAAACACAATATTTAACTACTTGGTTGGCTATGAGAAAGCAAATATACTACTAGATTTTAAAACAATTGTAATGAATGAACTTCTATGAGCAAACTGAAAACACAGCTTTCCAGCACAATATGAGTTTACTAAACAGGACACAGCATTGAGCAATACAAAATAGAACGAAGGGACCTGCAGGTTAAGAACTAGAGCAACTTATTTTATTTGCTAAAATAGAAATAGAAATAGAAATAGAAAACTTCACAAACAATATCACCTCAACAAAACATAGTATTCACAGAACATTGAAAATAAATACTTATCTATAGACATAGTTTTCCCTCCCAAACAAGTGGCGAACTCTCTGAAAATTAAAACTCTCAAGACTTCAAAATATCATCACACAAATTTTCTTAGATTAAAAGTAAACATAGAGCTATCTATTTCCATTCATTCCCAAATTCATCTATATTTGTAAAAATAAATATTATAGCACTATATATCTTATCTCCTAAATATTGGGTTCTAAAACTATGCTTATAATCCAGCCTTGTGCAGTACATGCACTACTACTATTTTAAAGTTTAAAAAAAAAACATAAATATTAAAGAGTTTGATTCACAAACAACAACAAAGAAATTAAGGAAATTGATAAAGTCAATTTCCATCGGGAATCTTTTTGTTAGTATAGGTTTTTATTTTCCTAGTGGGATATGTATTTTCCTATTTTCATACACTTTTATTAAGCTTTCTTAGGTTAAACAAAGCAAATTTAATCAAGTGAGTGGGTCATTTAAGGTGTCACCATTCTACAAGGGAGTTACATTTACTATGTTTAGACCATTTGGTGGTCTCTCCATATTGGTCGGTTTTGTCACCTCAATCCCTTTCCCTAGTCTATATAAACTCACTAACTAGCTTGTATTTTGCATCTTGTATGGAAATTCTTCCAATCTTTTGAATGTTCTTCTTTGATCTCGTAATGCAATTTTGTCATCCTGACATTTGCATATCTCTTGGAATCACTAGTTTGCTTTTGTTTATGCAATTATAGCTTTTGTAGCTTAGAATCTCTCTTAAAAGGTTCTTGGGTTAATCATTTGTTTTAGATTTCTCACATGGTATTAGAGCTTTTGTTTTGAGAGTTTTGAGTTCTTAGATTCCTAATTGAGAGTTTGAGCACATTTTTTATGAGATCTTGTAAAATCTTGTATGCTCTTCTCTTGTATTTTTAATGATCTAGAGAATCAAAAAGGATTTATAAAGATCCAATAACCTCTTCAATTTGCATGTGTTTTGTGAGATATGGGTGATTGCAGCTATTCTACTTATATTGGCAGTGTTTTTTGACTATTCCAACACGTCTAGGAGGCTCAAGAAAGTCAATATTGGATTTCATTTCATCCAATTTGGAGATTGTTTGATACAGTTGCAAACAGGGTTTGAAGCTCAAATCTGGTGATCAACTTTCATACAGAGCATTCTTGGCCAAAAAGGACCTTGCCGTTGCATCCAGAAGGCCGAATAGACAAATTTTGACATAAAATTTGCCCAATTTTAGTTTTGAGAGCTTTTAAGGCAAAAAAAAATTGTCATAAGGCCAATTTGGCCCCCCAACACAATTTTCGAAGCATTATGTGTAAAAATTTCAATTTTTTTAAAATAATATTACAATCACTTTAAGTGCTTTGAACAACATTAAATCTTTTTTGCAATGTTGTTCAAAGCGACCAAGCCCCTATATAAGAGAGTGGTCCTTTCAAGGGTCCGCAAACCCTTAAGGGGTGAGTGTGGGTGTGGCCTTTGGCCCCTGCCCCCTATTTCGGCCTTTAAGGCCTGTTCAGACTGTAATTTGGCCTTTGAGCCAACCATTGTGTAATTTGGCCCTTTGGCCTTGAAACTAGCACCTTGAAACCTGCACTCCCTCCACTTTATGCCCGGTTTCTGGTGGGTTTTTCTACTTTTAGAGGTTTTTTTTCTAAAACTAGTAGAGGACTATATTTGACTCAAGAATCTCCAAAATTAGCAAAGATCCAAATTGTTTGACAAATCCTCTATTTTTGGTGCACCGCTAGTTTTGGCCGCAATTCTTCCAAATTTGGTGGACGTTGATTTTTGCAAATTAGACCTCCTTGATTTTTGCAGATCAGACCCCCTCTCCATTGGTAAGTTGAGTTTTGAAGGCAAATTTTGGAGGCTGGTAACTTGGGCTTATGATCTCCTTTTTCAGTGCAATTTTTTTTTATTTGGGATAATTTTTCATGCTAGACGTGTTGGTGCAAACGATTTTTTATTTTGGTGCACAAATTTTCTATAAATTGTAGATTCTCACAGGTGACACTACATAGTTCTTATTTTGGCAACTTCAAAGACTCATAACTTTCACATATGACCTCAAATTGAGGTGCTTTTTTTTTAAGTAAATGATTTTTTGAGTACTTTACAATGGTGCTATTTCACTTGGTTTTATTCCAAGATTGTGCTTTCAATATACACTCACTTTTTGAGAGCTTTGTAAAACATTGAGATCAAATCCACTTAGCATCTCTTGCTAGTGGAAATTATAATTACACTAAATATAAAGTTCCAAATCATATTTTCTTGGGGGGTTCTTTGATTGAGTGAAAAAGGGAGGGGGGGTGTTTTGTGTGCTCTCTTTGAGTATTATGCTTTCTTTTTTTTGCACAACAACAACAATCTATTTTTTTTGCATTACAATGGATCAAGTAACAGTACCAATACTCACACCCTATAACTACTATGAGTGGAAGTCCAAAATGACTATCTATCTTAAGAAGCAAGGGTTGCATCGAGTAACTATGGGGCTTGAAACTGAACCAACATTAATTACAGAAAAAACCAAAATGGTTTATAAATGTGATAAAGCATATGGTACATTGTGCATGTTTGTATCTCCTAATCTTCTTTTTCATGTTGAATTTGCTACAAATCCAAATGAAGTCTGGATAATCTTGAAAGGTCTCTTTGATAAACAAGATGAATTAAGGGCACACCAATTGGAGAATGAGCTCATAAGGTTAAATCCATGTAATTTTGATACAATTCAAGATTTCTTCACAAAGTTGAAGGCCATTAGATTACAATTGAAACCATGTGGGATTAAGAAGAAGGACAATCAATTTATCTTAAGTATTCTTTCCAAACTTAGTCCTAACTATTCATTTTTGTTTCTACATTTTATGCTACCAAAAGTGCCTTAGGAACCACATATAAAATGCCTTCTCTTGATGATTTTGCAAATGAAATCACAAATGAGCAAGATAAATTAGTTCAAGTACTGGGCACAATTAAGCCCTTTAAATCTCATGCCTTCACTGCAAATCAAGGCACTAAAGATTAGAAAGGGTCTGGTAAGCAAAATAAGAAACAATAGAATCAAAGAGAGAAGAAATAAGATCAGAAAATGACTGCCCCAAAAGTAGCTAATGAGGGCTCTTCTTCCAAAGGTGACAATCCTAACAAGGAGAAGGTAAAGTGTGCCTATTGTAAGAAACTTGGTCAAGTGTTTAAAGAAACAAATTGATCACCTTACATGTCTTGAAAAGAATAATATTAAAGTACTTGATTCTGTCAAATAGAGTTCATCTCAAGAATCTTCAAAGGACACAGACAAAAATAAGGGGAAAGGAAAGAGTAAGGCCCTAGTTGTTGTTACTCCACAACCTGATACCTAAATCATTGACTCAGGTGCTTCGTACCACCTGGCTTTGTCACAAGATGGTTTTGTCTCCTTGGAGCCACGTTCTATGCCATCTATACTAATGGGTGATGACACTCCTACTGAAGTGCATGGGAGAGGGTTTGTTGATGTGGGTGAAGGAACATTTCATGATATTCTTTGTGTTCCATCTTTGTCAACTAATCTCTTATCTGTCTATTAGATCACTCACACCTACTCTGGCAAGAAGGTTGAGTTCATTCCAGACAAATTAGTAATTAGTGAGTTGCATAATGGGTCTATAGTTGCTATTGGAAAAGATGATCATCAATCCAAACTGTATCACTTTTTACACTTCGTTCCTGATTCTCCTTCAATTGCTTTTCTCACTCACTCAGATGAGGTGAGTTGTTTGTGGCATCAACAGTTTGGCCACTTGAACTACCATTACTTGTAGCAGCTCGATCAACAGGACATGGTTTTAGGGTTGCCTTCTATTCAATTTTCTGATGGAGTTTGTCAAGATTGCATTCTTGGTAAGTAGCCTGAGGAAAAATATGATAAAGGAAAAGAATGAAGGGTCACACAACTTCTAGAGTTAGTACATAGTGACTTGTCAGGACCATTTCCACATCCTTCTTTCAATAGGGCTAGCTATGTTCTAACTTTTATTGATGATATTTCTAGATACACATGGGTATACTTAATCAAACAGATTTTTGAAGTCTTTGAGTCTTTATAGGACTACAAAGCTTTTGCAGAGAAACAATCCAAGAAGGCCGTCAAGATTCTGCATACAAACAATGGGGGGAATATGTCAACCAGAGGTTTGAGTAGTTTTATGCTTCAGAGGGCATTGATCTTTAGCACACAATTCCCTACAATCCATAGTAGAATGGTGTTGTAGAACACAAGAACATGTCCTTGAAAGAGATAGAAAAGTATATGATTCATTCTAGGTCAATAGAACCTCAGTATTTAGCGAAGGCCATCAACTCTGCTTGTTACTTCCAGAACTGGGTTCCTCATCAAGTTGTGAATGGCATCACTCGTTTTCAAGCTTGGACCAGTTAGAAACCCACAATAAAGCACTTTTGAGTGTTTGGTTCTTTTGTATGGGCCCACATTCTAGAAAAGAAATGCAAGGCTATGGATGTGAACTCCATCTAACTTGTCCTTGCCATTATTCAGACCATCATTGGGAAGTTCATCAGATGGATGTGAAGAGTGCTTTTCTTCATGGTGACATTTAGGAGGAGATCTATATGGAGCAACCATAGGGGTTCATTCAGGATCCTTCACTTGTTTACTGTCTTTGAAAGTATCTCTATGGCCTCAAACAAGCCCCTTGGGCTGGGTATGCCAAGATGGACTCCTTCCTTTTGTTCATTTGGTTAACTCAATATCATTCTAATTTGAATGTTTATATTTTGTAGAAGGATGATACTCTCACCTTCCTTGTTTTCTGTGTTGATGACTTGTTGCTGACAAGGAGTTCCTCATCCACCATCAAGCCAATGAAAATTGCCCTTCATGATCATCTTATGATGTCAGACTTGGGCCTTCAACACTACTTCTTAGGGATTGAGATCACTCAGTCTTTGTCTAGTATCTTGATTGCACAGCCCAAGTACGCACTTGATATGCTCTCCAAATTTCACATGGCTGACTATAACCCTGCACCGACTCCATTTTTGTCAAAGGTCAAACTTGAGGCTCACTGTTATTCACCATTGGTTGATGCTACCTTATATCGCCAATTAGTAGGGAGTCTCATATACTTGATTCACATGAGTCTTGATCTATCATATGGTGTGGGCTTGGTCTCCAGGTTCATGCATGAGCCACATGAGTTGCACTAGAAAGCAACTAAGTGGATTCTTCACTATGTACAGGGCACTCATAATTATGGGATTGACTATGTAGCAGGCATGAATATTGACTTGGTGGGACACATAGGTTCACATTGGATAGGAGATTCTTAGGATTGCCAGTCTACTTCAGGGTATTGCTTCTCACCAGGTTCCAGTCCAGTTTCTTGGTCGAGCAAGAAGCAGTCTACAATTGTTATTTCATCTACATAGGCTGAGTATCAAGTAGTTAATGCTACTACTGAGGCCTATTTGGCTTTAGAATATTCTCACTAAGTTTGGTATTCCCTTCCGGAAGCTTACAGTTATCTTTTATGACAACTAGAGTGCAATATAGATCTCTTGTAATCTGATCCATCAATAGCAGACCATTCACATTGAGATCCACATGCACTACATTCAGGAGTTGATTCATGAGAAAGTAATGTTGCAAGTATGGGCCTAACCGGTGTTGTCATTGATGTTAACATACTCCTGTTGCATTGATGATAAGGATTGGATGAGCTGTGTGCTAAGGATATTGACAAAATTAGTCCTAATTAGGAACAGAGAAGAATGGTGAAGACAGTGAGCTAAAGATCCTAGCTAAGATAAAGATCAGAGGATGCGCATCAAAGGGTTTGTAGATATGTGTCTTAAGATGATCTAGTAAAGATTTTAGAGGTCCGCATGAAGATCTGAAGAAGTTGTGGCTGCTCAAGTAAAACCGGTCCTGGCAGATGTTCAAAGGTGACAGATTGACACAGATAGGTCCGATGAGATCCGGAAATGAGATATCTTGTTCTATGGATTTGGTGAAGTGTTTAGGAAGTCAATGTGAATTGAAAACTCAATTGGTTCATGGTCTGGAGGTCTGCAAGCATCTATTCCATTGTGACAGTGATGACAAACTGTGTTCTTGAGGTTCTGGATGAAGGAGATAAGGATTTTAGTAAGCAGATGTAGTGTGGATGTTCTTGGTGATTCAAGCAAGCTTGTGGAGGTCTTTGGATCATGTCCAATTCATGTTGGTAGCCTGTGTTAGAGTTTGGGCTTGCAACTGAAGAATAACTTCCAGATAATGGTGTTCTTCCTAACTCTAGCCGACCAGATGAATTACACATCCTGTGGATGATCTTGAAGATGTTATGTGAAGATTGGTGTGTTCCTAGAAGAAGATTGAAGTCTTAGATCTGTGTGGCTGACAGTGTGTTGATCCGTGTGAAGTCTTTTGGAATTAGTCATGTTGTATTTATGTATTTGCTTTGTAATGTTTGCCAACTTAGATGATCATTCCTAAGTCGATGTCTTGTATAAATAAGGAATTGTAAAGTCATTCCAATGATGATGGTGTGGAGATGAGAGTGTGGTAAAGAGTAGAGGAGTGAAAGGCAAAGCAAAAGTATTGGGCTTAAATGGAACTGATTCAAGCATGGTGAAGATGCTATTCTCCAATTCAAGTATGTGATACTTATTATTTTGTAGACAGTGTGTCTCTTGTAGGCAGTGGGCCTCTTGCGAGCAGTGTGCTCAGGCAGTGAGCCCTAATTGGCATGTGCCATTTTATTCTTTCTATTCTTCTAACAGAGAATACAATCTTGGGTTAATCACCCCATGATTTTTCCCTTAACCAGGTTTTCCACATCAAAATCTTGGTGTCTTATGTGTTGATGTGTTTCTGCTCTTGATTTAATGCATTATGTTTCCATGATTGATTTATTATTATGCTGCTGAATTACAAAGTGGATTTAAGTGTTTAATTGGAAGAAAGTTTTTACAACTGATTCACCCCCCCCTCTTAGTTGTCTATCATGAATCTAACAATTGGTATCAGAGCTAAGTTCCTCTAAAAGAGCTTAACCGCTTGAGGAGATCCAGGATGTCATCCTACAAGAAGGATAGTCCAAAGTTTGATGAAACCAATTTTAATCTTTGGAAAAGTTGCATGCAATGTCACTTGCAATGTATGGAATGCAGTACTGGACCATGGCTTCAACGAAGTATACTCTTCCACAGAATGGCCCAAAAACTGCAAATGAAATCACAGATGCTGAAAACAATCTACGGACTAAAGAAGCTCTTCTAAGTGCCTTGTTTGCTTTAGAGTTGACAAATGTTGTTGAACTACAAACTGCTTTTGAGATTTGGGAAAAACTAGAACTTCTGCATAAAGGAGACAAGTATGTTAAATGTGCAAGGCTACAGAGTCTGAAAGGAAAATTTAAAAATCTGAAGATGAGAGAAGATGAAAATATCACTACTTTTATGCCAAGAGTAAATGAGCTTGTTTGTGGCATTAGATGTGTTGGTGGAGTCTTGGATGAAGATGAGATTATTGGCAAAGTTCTCAAATCCCTTCCTACTTCTTATAAATACAAGGTTGCTGCCATTGAAAAATTCAAAGCCCATTCAGGTGTCACGAGAGATCAATTGGTTGGTAAATTGGCTGCATTTGAATTGACCGAGTTTGGAGATGCCCCCCCCAAGACTGAATCTGCATTCAAAGTCAGTGCCTCTGTAAAAGGTAAACAAAGGTTTGATCCAGGAGAGAACTCATCAAGGAAACTATCATGGTATGAAAAAGCAAGAAAAGACCTGGAAGAAGAAGAAGCAGAAACTGCTCACTTGAAGCCCTTATTGCAAAAAGACTACCAAGAGGATCCGGTAAGTATGAAGGGAAATTGTCTTTTAAGTGTTTTAACTGCAATAAGATTGGTCATTTTGCCTCAAAGTGTCCGGAAAGATTTTCAAGGCCAAATCCTAATAGATCAAGGTTTCAAAAGAATTGTTACTATGTTAATGAAGAGGATGATAATGAAGGAGTAATAGATGATGAATCAGAGACAGGAAACAAATCTGGAAGTGATTGGGTGTTTATTGCCATCAAGGAAGAAGATCCAATGCCCTCTGAATCTGCCAATCATAAAGTTGTAGAAAGAGCTCTGGCTGCCTAAGTTGAAGAAAAGGATGATTGGGTCATTGACAGTGGATGCTCTCACCATATGATAGGTGACAAAAATAAGTTCATAGATTTGGAAAGGTATGAAGGAGTGGTAAAGTTTGGTGATAATTCTACTGGTAGAGTCATAGGTAGAGGAACTATTTCTTTTGATGGAAAGAACAAAACCGGTAATGTACTGTATGTTGAAGGATTGAAGCACAATCTTCTCAGTGTTGGACAGTTAGTGGACAAAGGCTATGATCTCTAATTCAAGAATGGGAAATGCAAGATTTTTGAAAGTTCCGGAACAGAGATTGCATCCGATACTCAAACAAAAGGTAATATCTTCCATTTAGTTGGTACTGCTAAAAGTTGTCTATTTGTGCAAATTGATCAAGTTGGTTATGGCATAGGAGGATGTGTCATGTGAATTTTGATAATATCATCAGATAAGCAACACTCAGGCTGTAAGAGATCTTCCAAAACTGGTGAAACCTACAAATAGTTTGTGCAAAGAATGTCAGTTGGGGAAACAAAGTAGAGTCTCATTCAAAAGCAAGGAACAATCTTCTACCAGATTATTGGACTTAGTTCATATTAATCTATGTGGTCTGACAAGAATCAGGAGTGTGCAAGGTGATAGATACTTCATGTTATTAATTAATAACCATTCCCGAATGATGTGGGTTACTTTTCTGAAAGAGAAATCAGAAGCTCTTGAGAAATTCAAAATATTCAAGGCTATGGTAGAGAATGAAACCAGATTAAAACTAAAATGTCTGAGGTATGATAGAGGTGGAGAATTCACATCCGGTAAGTTCATAGAATTATGTGAGAAACATGGAATAAAGAGACAATTGTCTACTCCTAGGAATCCACAACAGAATGGAGTAGTGGAGAGAAAGAACTGGACCATCCAGGAAGCATCTAGGACCATGATGATGGAAGCAAATGTTCCTCAGATCTATTGAAAAGAAGTTGTCAGCATTGCAGTCTATACTCTCAATCGAGTACAAATCAGAAGCAATACCGGTAAGACTCCTTATGAACTTTGGTTTGGCATCACTCCTACTGTGAGGTATTTCAGAGTCTTTGGTAACAAATGTTACATTAAAAGAGATGAAGTTCTAGGAAAATTTGATGCTAGAAGTGATGAAGGAATATTCTTGGGTTATTCTACTCAAAGCAAAGCATACCGGTGTTATAACAAGAGATTAAGGAAGATTGTGGAAAGTATAAATGTGAAGGTTGATGAAAGAATTGAAAAACCCTCGAGGTTTTATGAATATGATGAAGATGATCAAAATGATGTTTTTGTTCAAGAAGTCCAAGCTTCCTCTAAAATTCAGATTCAAACTGATCCGGTAAATCAGGAAGAAGAGATAAGTTTGAATGAACCTATTCAAGAATCAGAAGTGCAAAAACTCCCAAAGTTCCCAGGTATGTAAGACTGAATCACTCTGAAGATCAGATTATAAGTGATAAAAGCAAAGGTGTACAAACAAGAAGAAGGATTGCTCAAGATTCAGAAGAGTATTATCTGATTTCAAAAGTTGAACCTAAGATAGTAGATGAAGCTTGTAATGATGAAAACTGGACTAAGGCAATGGAGGAAGAACTAATGCAAATTAAGAAGAATCACACATGGGATCTTGTTCCCAGACCTAAAAATAAGAATTTGATTGGAACCAAATGGGTATTCTGGAACAAACTGAATGAAATTGGTGATGTTATCAGAAATAAAGCTAGATTGGTCTGCAAGGGTTACTCTCAAATAGAAGGAGTTGATTTTGAAGAAACTTTTGCTCCGGTGGTAAGAATTGAAGCAGTCAGATTATTTCTTGCTTTTGCTACCTTCAAGGATTTCAAAGTATATCAGATGGATGTTAAGTCTGCCTTCCTGAATGGTGACTTGGAAGAAGAAGTATACATTGAGCAACCAGATGGATTTCAATTGTCTGATCATGGTGATATGGTCTGCAAATTGAAGAAAGCACTGTATGGACTCAAGCAATCCCTAAGAGCCTAGTATGAAAGATTGGATAAGCATCTTTTGAAGATCAGTTTCAACAAAGGTACTACTGACAGTAATTTGTACTTCAAAATTGATCATGAAAATATCTTGATTGTTGAAGTATTTGTTGATGATATCATTTTTGGAGGAAGAGATAGTATGTGCAAAACTTTTGCAAATCAAATGAAAAGTGAATTTGAGATGTCCATGCTTAGGGAAATGAATTTCTTCTTGGGTCTGCAAATCATTCAAACTAAGAAAGGAATCTTCATTTCTTAGACCAAATATGTGAAAGAATTGTTGAAGAAATTTGGGATGGAAGAATCAAAACCAATGTGTGCTTCCATGGCAATCAGATGTAAATTGAGCAAAGATGATGACTCTCCTAAGGCTGATCAGAAAAAGTACAGGTCAATGATTGGAAGATTGTTGTATCTCACTCAAACTAGACCTGATATTATGAATGTTGTTGGTGTTGTTGCTAGATTCCAAGCTGATCCTAGAGAATCTCATGTCATGGCAATCAAGAGGATTTTTAGGTATCTAAAAGAGACAATTGAGTATGGTTTGTGGTATCCTAGAGATCATAATTTCTCTCTTCATGCATATACAGATGCAGATTGGGCAGGAGATGTGGATGACTGGAAGAGTACCAGTGGTGGAGCATTCTTTTTGGGAAGAGATTGGTTTCTTGGCTGAGCAAGAAACAAGAGGCAATATCTTTGTCCACTGCAGAAGCAGAATATATTACAGCAGCAGGTAGTTGCACTCAAGTTTTGTGGATGAAGCAAATGCTAAGAGACATAAGGTGGAGTATGAGGAGCCTATCACAATCTTCTGTGATAATTCAAGTGCAATAAATATATCTAAGAATCCGGTGTTGCATTAAAAGACTAAACATATATCCATCAAGTTTCACTTTTTGAGAGAGCAACTGAACAAGAATGAAGTCAGATTAGATTTTGTACCTTCCAAGGATCAGATTGCAGATATCTTTACTAAACCTCTACCTAAGGACTCTTTTGAGTATCTCAGGGAGAAGTTAGGGTTATTACCCCTCCGATGATGAACTAAGGTGCACTGATGTGCATCAGTCTGGTGGATATAACAGTCATATCTTGTGGTCTGGACTGATGATGGGGAGCTGCTATTCAGGGGGAGCAGTTGGTATGATTCTGAAGTGTTAGAGTTGCAAGTATGTGCCCTTTTCCATTGATGTCAAAGGGGGAGAGAAGACATGTGAAAAATAAGTGGTTGCTGATCAAAGGGGGAGCAGTAAAGGAAGAGAAGACATGTGAATGGTTGTTGTTGATAGGGGGAGTTGTGTATGTGAGAAAAAGTTCTTGTCTTGATGGTCAAAATAGTTTTTCAAATCATATGTTGCCATCAATGACAAAGGGGGAGATTGTTGCAAGTATGGGCTTAACCGGTGTTGTCATTGATGTCAACATACTCCTATTGCATTAATGATAAGGATTGGATGAGTTGTGTGCTGAGGATATTGAGAAAATTAGTCCTAATGAGGAACAGAGAAGAACAGTGAAGACAGTGAGCTAAAGATCCTAGCTAAGATAAAGATCAGAGGATGCACATCAAAGGGTTTGTAGATATGTGTCTTAAGATGATCCAGTAAAGATTTCAAAGGTCCGCATGAAGATCTGAAGAAGTTGTGGCCGCTCAAGTAAAACTAGTTCTGGCAGATGTTTAGAGGTGACAGAGTGACACAGATAGGTCCGGTGAGATCCGAAAATGACATATCTTGTTCTGCGGATTTGGTGAAGTGTTTAGGAAGTCAATGTGAATTGAAAACTCAATTGGTTCATGGTCTGGAGGTCCGCAAGCATCTATTCCATTGTGACAGTGACGACAAACTATGTTCTTGAGGTTCCGGATGAAGGAGATAAGGATTTCAATAAGCAGATGTAGTGTGGATGTTCTTGGTGATTCAGGCAAGCTTGTGGAGGTCTTTGGATCATGTCTAGTTCGTGTTGGTAGTCTGCATTAGAGTTTGGGCTTGCAACTGAAGAATAACTTCTAGATAATGGTGTTCTTCCTAACTCTGGCCAACTGGATGAGTTACACATCCTACGGATGACCTTGAAGATGCTATGTGAAGATTGGCGTGTTCCTAGAAGAAGATTGAAGTCTCAGATCTGTGTGGCCAACAGTGTGTTGATCCGCGTGAAGTCTTTTAGAATTAGTCATTTTGTATTTATGTATTTTCTCTGTAATGTTTGCTGACTTAGATGATCATTCATAAGTCGATGTCTTGTATAGATAAGGAATTGTAAAGTCATTCCAATGATGATGGTGTGGAGATGAGAGTGTAGTAAAGAGTAGAGGAGTGAAAGGCAGAGTAGAAGTATTGGGCTTAAATAGAACTGATTCAAGCATGGTGAAGATGCTAGTCTCCAGTTCAAGTATGTGATACTTATTATTTTGTAGACAGTGTGTCTCTTGTAGGCAGTGGGCCTCTTGTGAGCAGTGTGCTCAAGCAGTGAGCCCTAATTGGCATGTGCCATTTTGTTCTTTCTATTATTCTAACAGAGAATACAATCTTGGGTTAATCACCCCGTGGTTTTTCCCTTAACTGGGTTTTCCACGTCAAAATCTCAGTGTCTTATGTGTTGATGTGTTTCTGCTCTTGATTTAATGCATTATGTTTCCATGATTGATTTATTATTCTGCTGCTGAATTACAAAGTGGATTTAAGTGTTTAATTGGAAGAAAGTTTTTACAACTGATTCACCCCCCCTCTCAATTGTCTGTCCTAAATCTAACAAGTAATTGTTCTCCAACACTATCCAACATCAGATTAGATTGTAGACATCTTCACCAAACCCTTCACCAAGAGCAAGTTCCTCCATTTGTGATCTTTGTTGTTGGTGTGACAAGTGTCCATTTCAGGTCTCTCTCTCTCTCTCTCTCTCTCTCTCTCTCTCTCTCTCTCTCTCTCTCTCTCTCTCTCTCTCTCTCTCTCTCTCTCTCTCTCTCTCTCTCTCTCTCTCTCTCTCTCTCTCTCTCTCTCTCTCTCTCTCTCTCTCTCTCTCTCTCTCTCTCTCTCTCTCTCTCTCTCTCTCTCTCTCTCTCTCTCTCTCTCTCTCTCTCTCTCTCTCTCTCTCTCTCTCTCTCTCTCTCTCTCTCTCTCTCTCTCTCTCTCTCTCTCTCTCTCTCTCTCTCTCTCTAATTGTGGGGGGCTTCTATTCCTTTATTTGAGGGACAATTCTTCTCTTCGGGGGAATTATTTGTACGTGCATACCTCATCAAACTTCATTTGTTAGGACCCATCTTTTCACCCACCTAAGCTACACTTAAGGGGGGTGTTAGTGTAGGTTTTTATTTTCCTAGTGGGATATGTATTTTCCTATTTACCTAGGTTTTTCCTACACTTTTATTAAGCTTTCTTAGGTTAAATAAAGCGAGTTTAATTGGGTGAGTGGGTCATTTGAGGTGTCACCATCCTACAAGGGAGTTACATTTACTATGTTTAGACCATTTGGTGGTCTCTCCCTATTGGTTAGTTTCTCCACCTCCACCGCTCTCCTTGGTCTATATAAACTCACTACCTAGCTTGTATTTTGCATCTTATATGGTAATTATGCCAATATTGTGAAGCTTCTTCTTTGAGCCTGTAATGCAATTCTGCCATCCTGACATTTTGATATCTCTTGGAATCACTCGTTTTCTTTTCTTTATGCATTTACAACTTTTGTATCTTAGAATCTCTCTTAAAAAGTTCTTGGGTTAATCATTTGTTTCAAATTTATAACACTTTTCATGCATAATGATTTTGAAACATTTATGGATCATGTTTTCCAAATATCTTTAATCACTACCAAACAAGGGAACAAGTGTGCTAAATTAGGGGACAAGTGTGAAGAACATGGGATCCTTTTATGTTGTCTTAATTATACCAGAGCCACCTTTGGAATGCGCATCTTTCACTGCCACAACATTCCAGAGCATCCTCTTGCATCTTCTCTAGAGTATCCTTTTCCACCTTCTCTAGATTCTATCTTTTGGAGTTGTATGTGTCCTATTTTGTAAAAAATGAATCTTTATAGCAACAAAAGGTTAGTACTGAATTCTCTTTAATGAAGAATAAGAAACAAAAATATATACATCATTCTTACTTAGGATAACCAATAATTTATCACATAATCATGTTAATACTAGCACGATATGACTTTTTAGGTTGTAAAAGAAGTTAATTCCATCAAAATATGATGAGGTTAATTTTCACCTCATCACTCTCTCCCACACCTAAGATTGTGAAGGTCCTTGTGCTTTGTGCTATGAAGATTCTCTTGCTTGCTGCTATATTTTTGCTTCTCTCCTTTTGCAAAACTCCTAAAACTTCTGACTGTTAACATATACCAGACGTGATGTGGAATCTAATTCTCTAAGATTAATGACAAAACCTTTGCCTATTTCTATCATGTTCTTCCATCTTTGGAATTCTCATTCAAACTCTTCACCATGCACATGCACTAGGGTTATTGGCTAAAGTAGTGGAGGACTAAATCTCATGCCAACTCATTTGATGAATTATTTTTGCTACTGCTTTAGCTCTTTGAAAGGACCACGTTAGATTATCTGGAGAAATAGTTTCTTGCCTCTTGAGATGTATAGGTAAAAGATTATATATTTCTTAATAGGCTACAAAGGCATCTTTGGGCAATTAAGGGATGACACTTTGCAGAGCTAGGTAGCATTGTTTTAAGCTGTTGGTATATTTTTCTAATAGTGCAGGATATTGAACTATCCTCTCAAATTCTTTCTTGAATGCTTGTGGGTTATGGTACTAATGCCTCATTAATAACCCAACATTTTTCTCTGCTTAGCAATAATCCATTGTTCTATTTTGCCAAGCTACCTGATTCTGCAGAGTGGAGATGAAATATCTTAATTGTACTTCCCCAACAAAAAGGTTAATGTAAAAATCTGTATGTCTATCATCTAATATATTATGTGTGAAAAATCACATAATAAGTTCTACTGCTATGGAGAAGTCTTGTATGATTCTAAAAATTCCTTGTCATCAGGATCATGTGGCAAGTTACAAGAAATTCCTAACAATTCCCATCTTAATACCTGCTCATTTAAGAACATACTATACATTCTTGAGGGTTTTCTGCATGCAAGGAGAAGTTCCCTAATTTTACAAGCTTCCATCTTTTCTTTATACAATTGGTCATATTTATTTTGCAATATTACCAATTATGCCTTCAATCTATTATTTTCAAAACATGTATGCCTAAGAAAATGATAGCGGACTATCTAAGTTTGGAGCATTACAAAAACATGCACTTGACACCACTCCATGGAAGTTGGTTCAATTTGAATTTATTTATCCTCCATTGGCATTTTTGCTCAAAGTTCTTGTAGTTCTTCTTCCAATTCAATCATTTGACTTATAGTGGTTGTTAATGTTGCCTAATTCTCTTGATTTTTTTCAAAAAATGTTGCAAGAGCATTTGCTAGATTATTTGTAACGTTCCCAATTTTCTTGTCCTTTTCTAACAAAATTTAATGTAGCCCTTTATCATGAGTTGGCTTTGCTGATACTTTGAGTGACTTATTCACTTGTCCTTGCAAATATAAAATTTCCTCTTCTTTCTCTGCTAGTAATACTTTTAATTTTTCTATCTCCTACTTCTGCTAAAAAATTGTTTGTTGTTCCTTGGAGAGTTTAATTGCTTGTTGAATTTGTTACATTTTCTCTTTACTTTTACCCACATTAATTTATGGAGTTATTAATGGAGCCTTCTCTTTCATCTATGCTCTTGGGTTTTACTTCTCCCAAAACTATGTTATCTTCCTATTCCAAACATTTACTGCCAAGAGATTCGTGTATCTCCAGAGGAATAGAAGTATCTTTTGAAGGTACTTGCTTTGTTTCTACATGATTTTCTTGAAATTCCATTGTTACATCTTCTGGAGAATATGTTGGCACTTGTGATCATTTTTCAGCTGGAACTTTCAGAGCTACAGGAGGTTCCATTGTTACATCTTCTGGAGAAGATGTTGGCACTTGTGATGATTTTTTAGTTGGAACTTTCAAAGTTGTGAAGGGTTCCATTTGGATTTCTATTGATGGATGTGTGCTATGTTCTTGTAAACCCTCTTGTTGTTCTTGCATAGGGGTATAAACATCACCAGAAGCGGCTTTTGTAGCCAATTGTTTACTCCTCCTAAGAGGAGGGGGCCTTTGTAGTGTTTGTTTGATTCTTTTTCTCTTTGCCACTAGTGGCTCTATTTACCCTTCCTTTTTTGAAACAATTACTTCAATTTTCTCATGTGAAATAGGACTTTTTTTAGGTAATGAAGTTTCCAAAGTTTTTGTTGACGATTCAAGCAGTTGAGTTAGTGGCTAGATAATGTCCTCTAGAACTTCTTGCACCCTTGGGGAGGTTTGAATCTATGAAAATTTATATTTTGCTTCCAAAGTTACTTCTCCCGTAGCTAGGGTTGCAGTTCCATATGCTTCTCATCTTTCTAGGTTTTGTTCCTACTTTTTATTTTCAATCTTTTACAAAAATTTCAACCATTTCCTATCAGTTTCATGATGCTTCAAAATTTAATGTTTTTATAGTAGGGCAATGAGTCCATGATGTTTTAAGGGTCCAATTCCCTTATTGTACTTTTCTATCATGCTTTCAAGACTCAAAAAAGTAAGCAAAAGGTTAATTTTCATTTCGACATTTCCAGGCCCATGGTGTAGGTGAGTCAACATTCAAAATGCTAGACCCACAATTGTGTCAAAGTACCCCTCATAGGTGAACAACCTCATTATCCAGGGCACTACTAACTTACAAGGCTTAGAAAGGGTGTCCATATTGATCCCTTTGTTAAACCTTTTTTTACCTACTAGGATTTGAGGAAGGGGTCCACCCTGCTATGCAAATTTGTCTATCATTTCTTGGTACGCAAGGTATTTTTCATGAAAGAGATCAATGCCTTCAGTAGGAATTCTAGATAATCGAGAAAGAATTTTGATACTAAACTTGATTTTTTGCTCACATACCATGGAGTGGTTGTTAGAGAAATTTTGTACAAATTATTCCACTAAGTTTGTATTATATCCCTCAAACTTCTATAGAAAATTCAACCATCCAGTTGCCTCAAACACATCTGATATTGGTTGGTCTGCCAATAATTTGTCAGTAGAATCTAGTTTCACCTTCCTCTTAATTCCCGTGGTGACTTGTTTGATTGGATAAGGAGAAGAGAGATGCTAGTGTAGGGAAAATGTTGTATCATAGTCTAAAGGATTTGTGATACATATGGTTTTAGTGGGCAAAATGGAGGTAAGTTGGAAAATTGAAACACACAAGCAATGATGATGGTGACTAGACATGTTTTAGCATTAATTAGTTTACATACATTTCCATAATGGTTATTCGGTGTGAGTTGTTATTCTGTCCATTTTTTCATCAGTGAGGAAAGAGTGCCAACATTACTAAGTGGTTATTTATTATTGGTTGAGGACTATCGTGCAGATTATTATGATTACATAATAAAAATCATTACTTTCCTACTTAAAAATGAAGTACATACCTGTCACTATTGTTGACATCAATCAAAATTTTCATGCAACCAAATGCGTGATGTGCCAGAATTTTTATAATGTGTACTTCTAAACTTGATGTGTGATGTGTACTTTGTAGAGAAAAGAAATTTTATTTGATGGGGATGGCGAAAACTTTAAAAATATTGTCTAAGCATTATTTCCAAAGATGTTGCATTTATTATGGATGGCTTCGAAACATTGTGAAAGAATGCTTCCAGAGATAGCATGGATGGCTTCTAGAGCATTGTTAAAAGGATGCTTCTGAAAAAATATGAACAAAGTTTTGGAGCATCATTGAAAGGATGCTTTCAGAGAAACATGAACAAGGTTCTAGAGCATTGTTGAAAGGATGCTTCTAGAGAAACGTGAACTTTCTTCCAGAGCATTGTTGAAAGGATGTTTTTAGAGAAACATGAACAAACTTTTGGAGCATCATTGAAAGGATGCTTCCAGAGGAAGCATGAGCTTTATTTTGGAGCATCGTTGAAAGCATTCTTTTAGAGAAACACAAACTTTCTTTTGGAGCATCGTTGAAAGGATGTTTTCTAGAGAAACGTGAACAAACTTCCAAAGCATATTGAAAGGATACTTCCAGATAAACACAAACTTTCTTCTAGAGCATAATTGAAAGGATGCTTCCAAAGGAAATATGAATAAACTTCTAAAGCATTATTGAAAGGATGTTTCCAAAGAAACACAAACTTTCTTTTGGAGCATCGATGAAAGGATGCTTTCAGAGGAAAACACGAACAAACTTCCAGACCATCATTGAAAGGAAGCTTTCAAAGAAACATGAACAAACTTCCAAAGCTTTGTTGAAAGGATGCTTCTAGAGAAATAAATACTTTCTTCTAAAGCATCATTGAAAGGATGCTTCTAGAGGAAACACAAACAAACTTTCAGAGCATTGTTGAAAGGATGCTTTCAAAGAAACATTAACTTTTTTTTGGAGTATCATTGAAATGATGCTTCCGAAGGAAACACAAACTTTCAGATCATCATTGAAAGGATGTTTTCAGAGAAACATGCACTTTCTTTTGGAGCATCATTGAAAGGATGCTTCTGTAGAAAACATGAACAAACTTCTGGAGCATCATTGAAAGGATGCTTCTAGAGGAAAACTAAGAAAACATGCATATAACTTATTAAGCATTGTTAGAAGGATGCTTCCAGAGAAAAACTTAATAAAAATATACATAACTTCTAGAAAAATTAAAAACATTAGTTTTTTTAAAAAGTAAAAAGTACTTACCTTAATTTGTTGAAGAAGAAAAGAATTCCCCTACATAACAATGTCCACCTATTCTCTAATCATCTAGATGAATTCCTCCTTGTTCACTGGTTTTTGGTACAAATGTAATATGTGATCAATTACTAGAAGAGTTCTAATATCTCTATCAATTGGTTTCAGACACACAACTCTATTAATGAATATTTCTTCCACCTCATAAATCCCTAACCATCATGTTCGAAGTTTTTCTTTGAGGTCCATATATCTGGAATCAAATAACAATGTCTAATCTCCATTGTGAAACTTCCTTTCTTTTATATGTCAGTCATGCCATATTTTTCTATACTACTACATCAATTCAATTTGTTGTATAGCCTCTACTCAAAGCTCATCCAACTCATTGAGTTGTAGAACTCATTTTATCCAGGCTCTATTCAGATCTAAACTCACATCCATAGTTGTCCTCGATGTTTGAAGTTTAAATTCAATATGTAGGACATGGGTTTCTTTCCAAAGACTAGTTCATATGGTGTGAATCCCGTAGTTGATTTCCAAGTAGTATTAGATGCCCATACAACTTCATGTAGTTTCCTAGCTGAATCCTTCCTATATGTTTAAAACTATTTTAGTGAGTATATTCTCCAACTCCCTATTAGTTACTTCCACCTGACCATTTGCTTGAGGGTGATATGGTGAGAATTTTTATGTCTCTCTTGGAAATTGTCAATGAAGGTCAAAAGTACTTTTGACATAAATTTGGGCCCTTGGTTTGTTACAACAGATCTGAGTGCTCCAAATTTGAGAAATATTTGATTATAGAGAAAATTTTCAACTTGCTATTCTCTGGCTACTTTGAATGCTTGCACCTCTATCCATTTTGTGAGGTAATCTATACATAAAGGATGTATTCTTTCCCTTGGGATGGTGGATCAATAGGCCCGATAAAATCTAGTTCCCATTTTTCAAATGGTTTAAGGACTACCTGAGGTTGAAGAGGCATTTCACTGGACATTGTTGGTCCTCCAATTCTTTGATATTCATCGCAATGCCAGACATATCTCTTAACATCTTTGTGCATAAAGGGCCAATAATACTCAATGCCTAAGATTTTATGGGAGGTCCTTTTTGTTGATTAATGTTCTCCTGAAGGATCATCATGATAGACTCACAAGATATTACAAGTCTCATTAGCTCCCACACATCTACGTAGGACCAAATCAGGTCCACATTGAAATAATAAACCATTAACCCACTTAAAGTTCATACTTTCTCTTACTAGTCTGCTCTGCTTTACAGAAATTCTGTTCTATCCAAATAATTTGCTACATCTACAAACCAGGGTGTATGAGTGGATATGGAAAACAATTTTTTCATCTGGAAACTCATCTCTAACTGGTTCATGTTCTTTGTCTTTGTGATGTATCCTAGATAAAAAAAAAAGTCAGCAACTACATTAAATTTAGTAGGTTTATCTATAATGGTTATATTGAATTCTTAGAGAAGTAACAACCACCTAATTATTCATCCAATTATAGTAGGTTTATTCATTAGATATTTAATGACTGAGTGATCTATGTACACAGTCACCTTATAACTTGAGATATAATAGCAAAATTTGTTTATAGTATGCACAGTTGCAAGAAATTCTCTTTCAGTAGTGGTGTAGTTTCTTTCTATGGGAGTTAATTTTTTGCTAGTAAAGTAAATAGCATATTTTCCTTCATTTTCATCTTCTTGTCCTAGAAATTCACTAATGGCATCATACAAAGCATCCGTGTAAATATAAAATGGAAAGTTCCAGTTAAGTCTGCGTAATATAGGAGCAGTTGTCAATTTTTCTTTAATAGTTTCGAATAAGGTTTGACATTCTGGGTTTAAGGAAAACTCAATGTCTTTTTGGAGTAGGGAAAACATGGGAGCCACAATTTTTCTAAAGTTTTCAATGAACCTCTGATAATAAGCAGCATGTCCAAGAAAGCTTTGTACATTGGTTTGAGTTTTGGGGGCTTCTAGCTTTTGTATCACTTCAATCTTTTTAGGGTCAACTTTAATACCCTCAGTAAAGATATGATGTTCCAATACAATCCCTTATTCAACCATAATGAGACATTTTTGATGATTGAGGGATAATTGGTGTTCTTCGCATCATTTGAGAACTTTATCTAAATTTTGAAGTGCCTCTTCATAAGTGGAACCATTTATTGTAAAGTCATCCATGTAGTGTTAGCAAAGGTGTCTCAACCTTACAACTACAAAAGGTTACTATTCTTCCAAGTTTTGGTCTTGTTGAATACCCTTTATGTTGAAGAATGGTTTAGAACTTTCAAAGTTTCAAAAGGGGCTAAAAGTGACAGGGCTTACTATTTTTAGTAACTCTACATTTGAGCTCGGATAGACCCAAAATTTTCCCAAAAGGTGTGGAACTGTCAAGTAAACATCTCGGGTGAGTTTCAACTGAAGATCATACCTGGATTGCAAGATATTGAAGTTTTTGTTTTTTGAAACTACCAGAAAAAGTTTCAAACTCATATTTGAGGCACATAGAGGTCCCTAAACGCCCCAAAAGTTGTCATAACTAGAAAAAAGGTTTATAGATTGATGTCAAAGGTGCATGGACAAGATGGTTGTCATTGATGTCAAAGGTGCATGGACAAGATGGTTGTCATTGATATAAAAGGTGCATGGACAAGATGGTTGTCATTGATGTCAAAGGTGCATGGAGATGATGGTTGTCATTGATGTCAAAGTTGCAATATCATTGTATGCAAGGTGTAAATGTTGTCATTAATGTCAAAGAAGCAATATCATATAATGCAAGAAGTGAATTGTCATTCAATGGCATAGCTAAGGCAAGTTAGATCAATTTTATAAGACAAGTTGAATGAGTTGTTTGAAGGATCACATTAGAGTTTAAGAATTCTTGTTTATGTAAGATGTCTCTATCATGGTCAACTACTCTAAGGTGATGGGCGATTATCCTAAAGTTTAATTAAAGATTTAAACTTTGGAACAAAGATTTGAAGTTTATTAGATAAGGTCGACTCCTATATAAAAGCACCTTATTTGAAGATTGAAATAAATTAAATCACATAACTATGTTGGCCGACCAAACTAGTGTCACTTTTTGTGGTTTAAAAACAAAGTTTAAAATCAGTAATTTATAGATTAGCCGATCCAATACTTGGCACCGTAATTGGGGTTTAAAATCAATATAAACAATCTTGTTTTAAATGACCGATTAAGAGAGGGGGTGCAATTCTAATATGAGGACAAAACATCCCACTACAAGACAAATTTTGTCTTATATAAAAGTGGCAATAAAAAGGTGTGATTAAGGTATGTAAGAAGGGTTGCATTTGTTAACAAAGAGTTGACTCTTTTTGTAAAAGACACGTTTATTGGAGTCTGCCTCCCTTTAGAGGGACATATAGTGGTGTAAAAGGAAGATGTGCAGAGTAGTTTGGATGAAAGAAAATAATGTAAATCATTCAAGTATTCAAGCAGATCTATAATAGAGAATATGAAGTGTAATTCATAGTTATATCAGAATTAGAAGAGGGATCTATGCAGATATAGAGAAGAAGAATATGTTGATATAGAAGAAGATTGTGCAGAGACAAAAGAAAAGATATATACCGATATAGAAGGAAGATATTGATATTATTTGTGATCAGTTTTGAAGGAAGTCATTGCCATGTATGTGATCAATTTTGGGAAAGAAGAGTGTGCATAATTTGAATCAAATTTGTGAAAGAAGGAAGGTGTGTGTGTGTGTGGATCTGATTTGTGAAGGAAAGACTTACATTATTCAGAATTAGAAGTTGTGATCCGATTTGTATGGAGAAGTAAACTATATCATCCATTAAAGAATTCGTAGGTTGGTTCCTATCAAAGAAGAGATTGGTGCCTCTTGCTGAGTTGGTGCTCAATTGTGGGGATTGGTGTCTTTAGTGGGTTGGTGCCTACAGATTTTGTAAGTGGGGATTGGTGTCTCCAGTGGGTTGGTTCCTACAAAAGAAGATTTGTAAAAGCAATGGGTTGGTGTCTACAAGAAGATTAATATATAAGCAATATTTTGTTGTGGTTTTCTTTTGCAAGGGTTTTCATGTAAATTATGTGTTATTCATGTTTTCTTTTAATTTCTAGATGTTCCATGCATTATTGTTGTGATTAATTATGGAAAAGTAAAAGTTTGTGTTATATTGATTCACCCCCCTCTTAGTATCACCATGTGCTCATCAGCATCCAATGCCCAACTACAATTCCATGAAACCTCAATGCCATTCTACTAGTGCTTGCCACATTATTCCTTGAAAATCAAACCAGATCCACTTACAAATTGTACTTGTACAAGGATCAATAATCAGTTAATTCCTTCTTACAAATACCCACAAGCTTCTTAGGCTAAGAAAACAAATTGAAGGAATACCTAGAACCAAATCACCATGGATCCATCACATACAAGCACATGCAACCCACATGCATGTACATGCAACTCACATATAACCACATGCAAGCCATATAACCACCTCATATTTGATACCAAATATAAGGAAAAGTGTTTGCAAACCCCTTAACAATTAAACTTAAAATAAAACTTAATTACTAAACATGCAAGTATTTCCACATCAACCCTTCAAGGAGCATACTACAAAAATCAATATACAAAACTTTTTCCAGCATTTTAACATGTAAACAACACTTAGAAAAGAATGAGAATAGAAGCAATCACAAGAAGATAAGAGATGTAGATATACCCTACAAAAATCTTTCAAGAAAAATAACCTCCAAAGCATTTCACAACTCAATGTATTACCAAATAAACATGGTTACAATACATTCACAAAGCTTCTCCATGCAATAATTCAATGAGATCAACACTCTTACTCCTATGGTAGAAATTTGGAGTATAACCTTGCAAAATACATTACATGCATCCTCTATCCAATTCCTCCAACAGATAGACTTAAGGAGATCAAGAAAACCATGAAAAATAATATCATGGGCCCAAACAAGGTCCCAAATGCCATGCTATGAATTCTCACAACTCTCACATATGCGGATCCATGCTAGAATAAAATATAACTCTTACACAAGCATCTTTGACCTCCATCACTCAAGTTGGCATATGTAACTCCCAAGCACTCCCCCATGAAGTAGAAGTTACATCTTAAACCCACTAATAATTGAATATGCTCTTACAAGTCCACTATGTAACTCCCCATTAATGCCTCATTACAACAACATTTCCATGTCCCCTAAGAATAATAAAATAATTACATGACTCCACCCTCAAATGGGCGTCCAATTTTGCCCACTCCATGATTATTGGAGATACATAAATTATTTACATGTCCACAAACAATTAAGTTATAACAGACCTAAGGATATGCAAAGTGAATAGATCACCTAATATAATAGATTCAAATAATAATTTATAGGAATCATATCAAGAAGAACAACCTCATACCCCACTCTTGAGGAGGTCCACTCAAGAGAAGAAACAAACAAAAAGGCATAGCTCACCTAATTTCCATTATATTTTTTTATTCCTCTACTATTGGAATGAACCTAGAAATACGAAGGATGTAATAAATTTTAAAAATAATAAGACCTAGAAGAAGGTCGTGGATGAGTAGATGGTTGCACTAGAGAATAATAATACATGGGACTTGGTATAGTTACACAAGGATATGAAATATGTTGGCTATAAATGGGCTTTTAAGAAGAAGTTTAGTTTCGAGTTCTTGCAAAAGGAAAGGCTAGTGGCTAAGGGTTATTTCTAGGTAGACGGAGTTGATTTTGGTGATAACTGCTTTCTTATTGCAAAGCTTATGTCCATTATATTTTTGTTATTTGTTGCTATTATGTTTGACCTCAAGGTTGAACAAATGAAAGTTAAGACAACTTTCTTATACAAGGAATTGGAGGAGGAGATCTACATGTCACAACCATATAACTTCACAACCAAGGGTAAGGATGACATAGTTTGTAGGTTGAATAAATCTATTTATGGTCTAAAATAATCTCCCTAGATGTGGCATCAGAAATTTGATTCTTATTTTTGAACTTGGGATTTATTAGAGCTAAGTCAAATCACTATGTTTATTATAAGTAGATGGGTCATCAATTTGTTGTTTTCATTATTTACGTTGATGGTATGTTTTTGTTTAGTGATAGTAAGGAAATGATCAGGGTTTTAAAACTCAAACTTTCATTACAGTTTGATATGGAGAATTTAGGGGTACTAACTTTATATTAGGAATGGAGATTAGGAGGGACAAAGATAAAAAATCTTTGGTTAAGTGAGAGGAAGTTTGTTGACTTTATTTGTAGATATTTTGGATGTAGGATTGAAAACTAGTGAGTATTCCTATTCCTATGGGAACAAAGCTTTTAGTTGAGCAATGTCCTTTGACACCCAAATGAGACTAAGGACATGAACCATGTCTCTTATGTGATTGTAATCAGTAGCCTCATGCATGTTATGATTTACTCCATACCAAACATTACCCAATCGATATGAGTCCTAAAGAAGTATATGTCCAATTTGGGAAAGAAGCATTAGACTCAAATGAAGAGGTCTTTAGATATTTCATGGCACTTCAGAGTATTCTATTTCTCCTAAGGAGGATTTGATTTGAGCAAGGAAATAGATATACAAGAATTTGTGGATTTTGATTGGGCAGGAGATGTGGATATCCAAATGTCTACGAATGGTTATGTTTTTAACATATTTAGTGGTGGTGAGTTGGATGAGTAAAAGACAAGTTATGGTTTCTCTTTTGACTATAGAGATAGAGTACATAGTAGCTACTCATGCTTGTAATGATGATATTTGGCTTAAGAGATTATGTTCAAATATTGGGTTGAGTCAATCTATACATTATAGAATTAGTGTGACTGTAAAAGTGCAATAAACTTGGAAAAGAACCATACTTTCATGTACAAACTAAGCATATTGATGTGCAATACTATCTATTTTGTGATACGACAGAAGAGAAGAGAGTTATGATCAAGAATATTGATACTTTGATGAATCGTGTAGATGCATTGATGAATCCTATGAGAACAAAGAGTTATAAATGGTGTAGGATGGCTATGGGCATTACAGATCCTAGCACTTAGTTCACTATGTTGGAACACTTGATGATTCTTGCAATGTATACAACAAGTGGGACACTGTTAGGGCTAGGTGTTGTGAACCTTGCAAGTCCTAATGTTTATAATTATTTAATATTTGTAAAATATTATAAATGTTGGACCTATTGATACAATTGTTAGTTATATTAACAATGATAAAAATTCACAAAACAAACCTTTATCTTCTTGAAGAATACTATTAATTCAAGATGAATTAATGATTCCAAGTCTTTGTTGATCAGGTCATGATCTTCTGATAATCTCTCAATAGTTTGATGTGAATTGTTGTTAATCCATTTTAGGGCCTTACGCATGAAATTTGAGGTAATTTGTATCCGGATATGTAAATATTCATGCTATTTCACCTGTTCTGTATAAATCTCAACCAATGATATTAATCCTAAAAGCTCTAACTAGAATATGCACATATTCATTTTAAGCTTGATCAATTCTTCTGATCTTCACTCCGAGTAAGACTGTTCATGATGATTTATATTACTTTGATTAGTTCTTCTGGATTTATTAAAATATGAACTAATCTTAACTTAATTCTGCTTCTGCACCATAAATTCTTCTAAATAGTGTGCCTACAAGCTAATATTTCCATGATTTTTATCATTATTTCCAATTATTTGCATGAGATTTTCAATTTTACATGTGATTTGTTCAAATATTCTCGAGATATTCATGTATCTACAGATGTCTGCATATTTATTGTGTTATGCTTATCATGTATCAATATTTTGCAGTTTGATAATGATGATTAATGAAATTTAAAAGAAATGAACCTAAATTCTAATTTTTTTTAAAGTGGGTGAGTCTTTGACCATTGATCCATATGCACAATTCAACATTTCATGAAAAGAGATAAAATCAAACCATGCTTTGTGATGAGAGCCAATTATGTCCCATTTTATGCCACATTTTAGCCTATTTCATATGCCTTCATACCCATTCCCACATTCCATTTCTATTCCATATCATACCATTTTACCATTTTATGTTGCATATGATTTAATATATATAAGTAATCTTTGATTTAGTTTTTAGATAAATTATGTGAATAAATAATATCATATTGTATTTACTAATATTTCTTCCACTATGTCAAGAAAATATATATTGTAGCATGCAGATTTTAGGGTTCCTGTCACTTTCTGGTCAAAAACTTTTGTGTATTACTTTCTGACCCACAATTTATTTCTATTATCTTTTCAAAATATGATGGTAGTCTCCAAGGTGGCGTCAATTACCTCTTTAGTGCTAAATTTGAATAAACACAAGAACCCATGAATGGAGATGCAATTTCCAGTTATGTAGAGGAAACTGAAAACCTTCTATTTTCACCATTTATTGTAACAAGACAATGTTTAATTCATGGTCCATAAAAAATGGAGTAGAGTACACTCAACCAAGGTTCCACGTACACCATTCTATAAACTGATTGAAATGGAAGGAAACTCGTGGAGGACATGCTTGCTAGCTGGACAAAACTAAAGATATTCATGTCTCCTATTTTTGCTCACTTTTATAATAGTACCATTTTAATCTATGGTTAGCAACATGTATATTTGTCTCTTCTAGTTTGTTGGCTGCAGGCACAACAAACCCAATATTTTCTGTATTTTGTAGTTCAAAACAGTGTATATATATACGCATAATGAAAGGGAGTAGATAGAATTTTGTAGTTGATTTCTATACCAAACTTTTGATAAATAAAATAGTGTTTATCCTGATCGAGGTAGTGTAGAAGGCTTTCATCTCATCTCACCTACAAACCATGGAGCAAGGGCCCACTCCCTAGTGAAGCACGGTGACATTTATTTAGTTTCTGTTTGACTTAATTTCAATAGATTTCACAGTTGCATGATTTGATTTCCTGCATCGTTTTCTTTCCATGTGTAATTGTCTTATGGTTATTTACAATTTGGTTTTCATTGGACAGTCATTTTAGCTATTGATATTCTGTCAAGATTGGTTCTGTTTAATTGAAGCATAAAGTGCGATTTATATTCTGAATTTATAAGAGAGCTTGATGTTGTTTTTATAACACTTCATATCACAACTCCTGTCACTTCTGTCACATAATAGAGCAGAATAGAAATATAAGTTTGAACTAGATTTTTATTATAGGTGCTCCCTTGTGTGTTCTATTTGCATTTCATCCCCACTTAATTCGTTGCTTTCCTCCCTTAGGTATACTACCGCAACACCTCTCGCAATCTTACCATCCCTGGATTGACACCCTTAAACCAAGCTAAAATCTTTCTTATTGTTTACCCCAATTTTGGCCTATCATTTTTGTGTCATTGCCAGGGAGAGGTGTTAAAGGCTTGAAACCATAGTGGGCTAAGTTAGGACCATTGCACCTCAGTGAAAATCTAGGCAACTGTCGACCTTGTTTAGATGATTAACCTTGGTTTGCTTTGTTTTAAATCATATAGATGCATTGTTTGAGGTAGATCTTAGAAATTAAAGAACCATTTATATATTCACTAGTTGTTGTGAGTCATTGATAAGAAAGAAGTAATATTGAAGAAACAACACAAAAATGTCAAAAATGTTGCATTTTCAAGGTAGAGCAGACATGTCAATTTTGGGGGAAAAATACTTCAAAATTAAAGAATCCAAAGTCCACACAAGAGGGAAAATGTGCGAGCACGCCCTGGGCACTACTCTGGGACCCCACAAGGGGCATTGCCCCTTGACCCCACTAGGGGTTGCCGCCCCCAAACCCCCTCTTTCAAATTTAAAAACAAAAGAAGAAACTGGTGGGGGAATCACGTTGAAACAAAGTGATGTTTTTATAGCCCCTCTACCTAATGGATGCAACTCAGAATATCTTGATCTTCCATTAACATTGTCACATACATCTACAAATCTTATTCCTGTAGATGAGGAAGAACATATCATTGATGAATTTTTAGGACAATGGATTTCTTATTATGATTTAATTATTTGTTGTTCTGATTGTTGCAAGGAAGAAGATAAGTGTACATGCCAAGTTGACAAGGTGAAGGAGATAAACATTGTAAATGAGGCTCAACAAAATAATGGTAAACATGCACAAGTCTTCTTTGTAACTCAAGAACAACTTCATACGTCAAGTAGGAAAGATCAAGGTATGGTTAATGATTTTGAAATGTCTTATGATTCAATCATATTAAAAAGACAATATGTTTCTTCACAAAATATTTCTTCACCTAATATATATGGTGAATGTAATAATGAAAGCTCACAACAGCCACTATACCCATCACTATCATCTCCATCTTATCCATACTCTCTATTACCACCCACTCTATATCCACAATAATTCTTACCATTTTCATTGCCCCATTCATATCATATACAATCCACTTCACAATATCCACCAAAGGCAACCGTGATGCCTATTGAAATATTGCATAATAAGGTGGTTGAAATTGCATATAATAATGCATATTCATGGGTCCCTTTACATTCTGATAATGTGCTTGGAATTGGTGAATTACAATTGAAATACATTAATGCAAGTGGGACATGTGATTTTGGTTTAATTAAATTAGAAGAACAATATGATCAATTGAATGATATTTACATTAGTTCTTATTTACTTGGCAAACCACAACCTTCAATGGATATTCACACATATAAAGAAGCACTCCAATTTGAGCCTATTTTGATCATTGAATTAATAAGTGTGTATGCTGAAATTTATCATGCATTAAGAAGTGTAATAATTCATGCATTAATCATTCAAGAAATGGGTGAATTGAACAATCACAACCTACAAGATATATCTTTTAATATTTTCATACTCACCCGTATGGATCATTGGAGGCCTATAGTAAAAATGCGTATTCCTCACACACTTATTGATTTAGGCCCAACGACAATTGATTTTATTTTTAAGCACAATTAGATGGGTTTGAATGCATTAATGATCATACTAAAAATTGCCCTAAGGGATGAACATTCATTGAAAAGGATCAAGGTTTTAATCTATATACATCCTTGTCATTCTTAATTCTTTGAATTATCTTAAGATGACCATTCATTGAAAAGGCTCAAGAAATTATTATATCATTGTTTATATGAATTCTTTGGATTGTGCTAGTGCCCTCATACTTTTATAGTATGAAATTAAGTTGGGGGGAAAATCCCTTGAATTTTTGAATTCATTGGTTGATAACATTTTCATTGCTTGTCTCATTGGTCTTTCCAATAAAACCACATGTGTGAGAGTTGGACCAAATCAAGGTATGTATTCTTGTGTTATTTGGAATTGAATTTATATTATGTTCAAACAAGAATTAATTATATTCATCCTTTTATTATCACATATCTATTCATATTAATAACTCTACAAATGAATAAATTACTTATTAATGGTGGAGTTATTGAATGGATGATATTGCATTACTATACTTGATATGCTTGCTCTCGAGAATATGGTTACAGGTTTCTTATTGTGGTTACCCAACACTTTTGCACCGGTACCAGTTGATGATGCTTCTCTACATGAGTGTAATGCCCCGTCATGCAACCCTAGAGTGCTAGACTAAAAGTGCAAGAATAACAGAAATAATTTTTTTCTGTGAAAGCAAGATAGTACAAAGTAGTAACCAAACATACCATATTACACAGCATAAAAGAAATCACTCTTCTAACAATTCTAGGGCAACATAACTGCATTAATAAAAGAAGTAAACCCACAAAAGTAATAACCATTACACTGCTAAAATAGATACAAATAACTTTTACTATAGCAGGATAGTTTAATTACAGAGTCTCAGTACAGGATTACATGATTACCAGATTATAAGACTGATCATGTCGGTTTACAAAGAATACATAAGAAGGTATACAACAGTACTGGAGATAGAAAGCAAACTGAACTAGTACAACTCTGCACAAGGCTCGAACTGAATCTCCAAGAATACCAATGGATAGCTCTGCCTCCCAACCATGTGGAACCCTAAGGTCCACCCCACCGAGCTACGAGATAACAATGAGGATCCACTAGGTCGACATAACAACAAGGAATGAGAATGAAACACAGACTCCTCACAAATATAAACAAGATAACAAGATTGTACAGAATGACAGTATCAAACAGACCAACATCTAACCAAGATTAGACATGAAGCCAAGACTATACTCCAGAGGTAACAACACGATCAACAGAACAAACCTGAGTTGCGTAAGGAGAGTGTCATCGCATGGTCCTGGCATGGGTTACCTAGGCTATCTATCACCAGAAGCCAGCTTCCTTGGCAGCCCCTCTCTAGGTACCGGCCCCATAGGGTGACACATGCGGAACCAACGGGCCCTCTCATGGAGACGAGGGGGTCGGCCTTGCCAACCAGGCCTTCTCATCCCATCCTTAGCCTGCGAGAGCACTCAAGGCATGGGTGAGGTATCTTCTAAACTTGATAAATGTTTGCTACCCCAACCCTCCTAAGAGTTAAAAGTTTTCTACTAGCTCATAACTTCCATGGGGTTACCCAGGCGGCCTCCCACTAGGCACCGGCCCCACCATAGAAGCCACTCTCTTAGCAAACTCCAAACAACAACAAACCAGCAAGGGCAAAGATAAAGTACAACACAACATCTAACCAATACTCTTGCCCTGACAATGTAAATCCCATGCATGGATATGCCATTATAAGAATCTGACTCTAAAATAACACACCTCTGGAGACAGGTACGCAATCAGAGTAAAAAGGAAAAAAAATTCATTAACTGACGGGGAGAAAGATACCGCATCTGTGATATCAAGAGGTTAAAACATCTTACCTGATCACCCACTTCACAACTAACCAAAACAAATTAAGGACATAACACCACCCAAACACAAGGATTCCCTAATAGAACACAGGAGCGATAAAGTTGTCGACAGGAAAGGAGACTCACATACTTCTCTTATAAAACAAGAACCAACCATACAATGTAACAACAAGAAAGGTTCAAGTTACTGACATCTATAATTTCTAATGAAACATCATAACTTAAATGAGTAAGCTCCTAGCGTCTCACCGTTTACTCACATACTTAAGAAAATACTTTTTCCGTATTAAATTCTAAAACTACCAATTATACAAAATGCATCTCAACAACTATCAATTTCTACTTAAGTATAACCTATTTATTAACATATTATGAATTTCCAAATCATCAACCTAATTAGCTTTACTTACCAACCAAGATTCAATATTTACCTAAAAGTAATTACCTATACAGAGCATAAATCATGATCACATTATACTATCTATAATTTAATCAAACAACTACAATTATAATCCTATGAGCATGACCTATTATTGTCCTAAAACACCAATAAAACTACAACACTTCATTTCCCAAAAGCAATCCTTCCATTAATACTCAATCCATTACTATTCTAGGGTAAGGACGATAACAACAATATTTACCAATCGATGCCAAACGTTACTTTAATAAGGAACAATCAACACATTTTCCTAGCACTAACATCTATGTTGTCTACTACATTTCTCCATAATATTTTAAAAAAATAACAACATTACAAATGCTTAACTTACCAATACGCGACCTATTAATCCAAACCTAAGGAACTACCTTTCTTAAAATAATAATAATAAAAAAACAACAACCAATACTAAACAACGTCTATCACAACTATAAATCTCTCAAACCAATTTTCCTTTAGAAAAGACCAACTGCTAAAATCTCTCCTAAAAAAAATATAGCCACAGTCTCCTATCGACCAAGCCTACCGTCTACAAGTGATTTTCTCAATAAGAACATCTAACAATCCTTATAACCTCTAAGTTTCATTTTCAAGAAAGAAAATAAGCAAGCCCCACCCCACTGCTACACTTCGACTTACACTCAACCTAAAACATCCCTAAGATCACGGTCTAGTCGACAATTGCCACTAGATTCTAATAGCAACCACTACTACAACCATTTGGGCCTACCAACAAAGACTACGACATTAAAAGAAACCAACTTCCGCTAAAAACTGACGGCTACTATCGACGACCACCTGCCCACTACCAGGGCGACGATAGACTAAAGCACACCCAACACTGTGCTCTCACCTCTCGACCCTACCAACCAGAAGCCCATCCTCAACAACCGATACAAAGCACATAAGCGGCCGTCGACCTACCCAGGCCTTCTGACTGTCAAGACAACACAGGCGACGGAGATAGAAGATAAACCATGCTCTAACAGCAATGATTCTCCCCCTTCTACCCGCGAACTTTCTAGAATGATACAGAGAGAGAGAACCCAACGGCTCTATATCATTCAAACTACACAAAGCAACAAAGTTAACTAGAGTTGCTACTGCCCAACGATGGTTCAACTCAGAGTTACTACCCATACTCTAAGGAAATAGCAACTAGCAAGAGTGGCAGCGAAGGGAGATGATTTCTAAAACAAAACTCAAGACCTAAGGTCTATCACCGAGAGATCTCTAAAAGGAAACAACCTACGATATCCTTCTACAACTCTAGCTGAGTTTAAAATCATAAGCAAATGAAGAGTGTAACCATTGTCACACAGCCATAAAGAAATTTATACAGATATGGAGGAAAAATACGAAGAAAAATGATACCAGGTTTAATCAGAAATTCCATCTATTTTGCAGGGCAAGTTTTCTAGAAGGAGGAGTGTTGGAGTTGCAAATCATATTGACAGGGTTAATCAGATGGAAGCAAGGATTCTCAGGTAGAGGACAATACGGATTTTATAAGGCTAAATACAGGATTGTAAGCACAACAGGTTTGCAGAGAAAGATCAAATTACCTCTCCCTGAGCATTTCATTTCTACCAGGGAACTATAGATGTGAAGTAAATGTCAGAACAACAGGGACAAGAGATTGTAGCCATTTAACATTGAGTCAACCTCCCCTAGGGTTGAAAACACAGTATAATATTTCAGTTGATGGCACACGATCTCTAGAGGAGTTTGGGCAAGGGCTGAAACCAGAGGAATGCATTCTGAAGGAATCTATAGAGGTTGGTGCGACTTTTGACCATACCGGTGTAGGACACAACAAGCCTCAGAGATACCGATTCAAAATTACCGACACATGCAAGTTTCATCCACAGAACATGCCGCACTAAAATTTAAAATCATAAAAGCTACAACCATTGCAAAAATTTTACACAGAGAACCAAGACACATACCCGGATTCCAGTCCTTCTTCCAGCTTCCTTCCAATCCTGTGTCCAATTCTCCCTTTCTCCTTCAATTTCTCTATCCTCTTCCCTTCTCAAACAAAGATTCAACTCCTCAAATAAATGCAGAAGACATGCCTCTCTTCCCAACAACCCACTCTCCCGTGAGATTCAAAAATTTACTATATCAAGAGATTCCCAAATCCTCTAATTTTGAAATTGACAACACACGGCATTAATTTTGTATATCCCCAAAATATTCTCTACCAAATAACCACTAAATACCCGTAACTTCTAATTTATGACATAAATACTTTTGGACAGTAGATTATAATTCTCATCTATTATAAGATTTAGTCAAATCCAAAGTTTAAAGCTAGTAAAAAAATTATCTGACAACAAGAAAAAAGAGCATTATTAAAACCACTAATTCATCAAAGAATCTTCCAACCACACAGGAGAATCAATTTAACATTATAAAACACAACTCAACTATACACCACGACACAAGTCAACCAATAATAACTAGGCAAAGACCAAGTGACACAACACGACACAAGACCACAACAGAAGACAAGGACCGACCTAGTGGATAAGGCCCCATGTTATCTCCCATCACTAATATCCATTGGTGAAAGAACCCGCTCAAACCTGCGATATCAGGTGGAGTCAAGGTTCGGTCCCTGCAGCCTGCAACCAACAACTTGTTGTATATGATCAATTACATATATGTCTGCACACGGAGAGTCAGAGAATCGCGGCACAGTAGGGTACTCGAAGCGAGTAATGTTGCACCGTCCTTGCTCTTGAATGAGAGTATAATCACAGCATTTAAAATCAGATATCAACGAATCTAATAAGACATGTAATTAATAATCCAAAACATGTCCAATACATCATAACTAAAATAATCATAATGCCATCATAACTCATAACACATGTCTAAAATATCCATCGAACATAGTCCATCAAGATCAAAGAGAACATAAACCATAACATATTAGTCCAAATGTCTCGAAACTGAAATTATGAAATAAAAGGCTATCAACTGTTTCAGAATTGTCAGAGAGAATAAGAAACTAGCATCTATAACAAACCAAAATGTGAGGGGCATTACATCCTCCCCCCTAGAATTAGGCTTACTCCTAGAAGCCTGCAAATAAGTAGGGACACAACTCTCTCATCCTGGAAGCATCCTCCCAAGTAGCAGAGGTCTCATCATTAGGATCCCACTGGACCCTGACCTGCTCCACGTCTCTGCCCCTGAGAGCGAGTCTCCTGTGCTGAAGAATGCCTATGGGCTCTAAAGCCAGTTGCTCGTCCTCTACCTATAGAGCAGTCCAGTCAAGAATGTGAGCAATATCTGGATAGTAAGGTCTAAGCAAAGAAACATGAAACACATCATGGATGCGTGAAAGGCAAGGTGGCAAAGCAAGATGATAAGCAACCAGTCCGATCCTCTCCAACACCTCAAAAGGTCCAACAAAGCGCGGTGCTAACTTAGAACCCTTCCCAAAGTGGATTGGACTCTTTCGCAGTCGCAGATGCAAGAAAACCTGATCCCCAATAGAAAACTGACAATCGATCCTATGAGCATCTGCATACTTCTTTTGCCTATCCTGAGTTGCCACAAAAAGCTCCCTAATCCTTTCAACCTGTTGTTCCATATCTCTAAGCATATCAGGACCCAGAAGAACTCTGTCCTCCAAATGATCCCAACTCAAAGGGATCCTACAAGGACAACCATACAAGGCCTGAAACGGAGACATGCCAATAGAACTGTGATATCCATTATTATAGGCAAACTCCACTAGGTAAAGGTAGTCCTCCCAACAGCTCTGTCGATCCATCACATACATCCTCAACATATCCTCGAGAACCTGATTAACCCTCTCAGTCTGACCATTAGTCTCGGGATGATAAGTTGAACTAAAGTTCAGCTATGTCCCCAAGGCATGTTGCAAGGAAGTCCAAAGGGCAGAAGTGAACACTGGATCCCTATCGGAGATGATCCTATGAGGAATCCCATGAAGTCTGACGATGTCCTCCATGAACACTCTAGCCACCGTAGAGGCATTGTAAGAAGCACGGACAGGAGAAAAGTGAGCTACCTTCGTCAACCTATCCACAGTGACCATAATAGCATCATGTTGTCGAGAGGACATCGGCAAACCAACAATGAAGTCTATCGAAATGATATCCCACTTCCACTCTGGAATCAAATGAGGCTGCAAAAGACCTGCAGGGTGCTGGTGCTCCACCTTCACCCTCTGACACTCAAGACATCTTGACACAAAATTAGCAATATCCCGCTCCATACCACTCCAAAAGTACAGCTGACGCAGATCTGCATGCATCTTCTTGACACTTGGATGAGCCGAATAGGGTGCCCAATGTGCCTCAGACAAAACTAGGGTGCGAAGACCCTCAGAATTAGGAACATAGATACGACCCAAATGTTGCAAAAGACCATCTGACTCAAAAGAGTAACCGGAGAACCTACCTTCTAAAGGTCTACCAGACTCAATCTCGGATCTCACCTCCTGGCACCAACTGTCAGTAGGAAGAGCAGTGAGAATCTAACCTCTCAAATCAATTGTAAGAGAAACTGCTGAGATCTCATGCCTCCGACGACTAAGAGCATCTGCTACCACATTCTCCTTGCCTTGAATATATCTGACCTCGAAGTCATACTTGCACAAGAACTCCATCCAACGCCTTTGCCTCGCATTCAAGTTTGGCTGCGTGAAAATATACTGCAAACTACGATGATCACTGTGTAGCTCAAACTGATGTCCTAACAGAAAATGCCTCCATCTCACTAAGGCATGCACAACTACTGCTAATTCCAGGTCATGAGTGGGATAGTTCAATTCATGATCCTTAAGTTTACGAGACTCATAGGCAATCACGCGACCATCCTGCATCAGAACTCCTCCCAAACCCTCTAAGGAAGCATCGGTACAAACAACAAAGTCCTTATCAGGATCGGGAACTGCTAATATAGGTGCACTGGTCAGCTGCTCCTTAAGAGTCTGAAAGGATTCCTGACACTGCTCTGACCAAACAAACTTCTTCCCTTTCCTCTGAAGAGAAGTAATAGGATGGGCAATCCTTGAAAACCCCATAACAAAGCGACGGTAGTAACCTGCCAGCCCCATAAAACTGCAGACCTCAGAAACATTAGTGGGTGCAGGCCAATCCATAATAGCTTGGATCTTCGAGGGATCCACCGCAATACCCTCTCCAGAGATGACATGACCCAAATACTTAACCTCTGTCTAAAAGAACTCACATTTTGACAAATTAGCATAAAGCTGATTTTCTCTCAGACACTGCAACACCTGACGCAATTGCTCCTCATGCTCCTCCATAGTCCTTGAATAGATCAGTATATCATCAAGAAACACAAGGACAAATCAGTCAAGATAAGTGCGAAATACACCATTCATCAAGCTCATGAAAACTGAAGGTGCATTCGTCAACCCAAAGGGTACCACTGTGAACTCATAATGTCCATAATGGGTGTGAAATGTTGTTTTGTGAATATCTGCTTCAAATATCCGCAACTGGTGATATCTCGACTTAAGGTCAATTTTAGAGAATACCTTGGTTCCTTTAATTTGATCAAATAAATCATTAATCCGAGGCAAGGGATACCTATTTCTCACTGTCACCTTATTGAGTTGTCGATAATCGATACATAGCCGCAGAGATCCATCCTTTTTTTTCATAAAGATCATAGGTGCTCCCCAAGGAGAAACACTAGGTCGTATGAACCCTTTGGCTAATAGCTCCTCCAACTGCAGTCGAAGCTTCTTGAACTCCTGAGTAGTCATCCTATATGGAGCTAGTGAGATAGGCTCTGCACCGGGAATTAGATCAATCCTGAAATCGATGTCACGCTTAGGTGGCATCCCTGGAACATCAGAAGGAAAGACATCCGCATACTCCCTCAAGAGTGGGTGATCGTCAGGAGATGCCTCTCGACTCTCCTTCATCTCCAAATCACTAACAGTCACTGCAAAAAGCTGACATCCCTGACGCATGCATCTCTTGAGTTGCATAGCGGAGATCATACGTAGGGAAATAGGTCTCTGAACTCCTACAACCTCAACCTCAGCACCAGAATCATCCATACATCTAACAGACTTATGCCGACAATCTATCACTACCTGATGGGCCTCTAACCAATCCATCCCCAAAACTATGTCATATGAACCCAGGGGCAGAATGCGAAGGTTCACAGAAGTAGATAGAGAGCCAATCATCAAATTACACCCTGAAACTAGAGACTCAACTGCTATCTTAGCCCTAGAAGCTAACTCAACCTGCCACCTATCACCCTGCTTTGCTGCCACTAAGCCACAATGCTCCACAAGAGAAGGAGATATAAACGAATCAGATGCACCGGAATCAAATAGAACAGAAAAATCAATACCTTGCATGCGACCAGAAGTCTCCACCACGGTGCCCTGATGCTCTGTCTGTCGGTCATCTACCACTGCAAAGACTCAGTGTGACCTGCCTGCATCACCAACCGTCGGCTCAGATGCCGCCGGTCGATGTCCAAATCCTGATGCACCCTTCTGCGGGCACTACCTAGCAATATGGCCCTGCTGGCCACAAGAGAAACACCTGGTGCCTCTACCAAAACCTCCGTCACCCTGAAAAGCACTAGACTGCTCGAAACTACCTCTGCTCACTGTGGACTATGTACTCTGAGCTGGCTGATCAAAACGGTTGTGCTTATTGCGCTGCCAAGACCGGTCTTTCTTATTTTGAAATCTATTACCTTGTTGATGCTGAGAATTCTTCAGTTTGGACTGCAAATACTGCTGCTGCTGACCACCCTTTGAGGGTGCATGAGAACCTGATGCCTGAGTGTGACCACCTCGAGAACCATATCCTGATGAAGGTGCACTGCTAATGTGTACACCTGTATGCCCACCGAGGGCCATAGCCAAATTCTCCTCCACTAACTGAGCTTTCTCCATGGCAACCTCCATCGTCTTAGGTTTGAATACATGAACCCCTCCACTAATCCAGGCATTCAAGCCCCTGATAAAATGCTGCACCAACATAGACTCGTCATCTCCGATACCCGCATACTGCTTGAGCTCATAAAATCTGCGCTCATACTGCTCAACTGTCATGGCCAACTGCCTCAGCTCGTGGAACTCGTCCGCTCAATGCTGCCTCCAATGGTCTAATAGAAAACGGGCTTTGAACCTCTCTAGAAATAACTCCCAAGAGACTGTACTAATGTACAAGTGCAGCTTCTGCTCCTCTAACCGCCACCAAGTCGAAGCGAACCCTCGGAGATGCAAAATAGCACATCTGGCTTTGGTGTTGCTACCATACGAATGCATGGCGAAACACCTGCCTAAGTCTAATAACCAAGTCTCTGCCTCAAGACCCCTTCCAGCTCCATCAAAGATGGGAGGGCGTGCTCTCAGCAAATCCCTCATGTGGCTGGCTAGTGTGGCCTCCTGCTCAGTTGTCAACTCCCTACGCCTGGGAGACCTCTCTCTCTCTAGGACCTGGCTGGTCTACCTCCTGACCTCCTCTAGGCTACTCACCCTCCTGTCTAGGGCCTAAACGGGCAAGGCCCTCCTCAAGAATCTGTCTCAACTAAGCTCCATCAGGCTGACCCTGACCCACCATGTTCTGACCCCCGCCTTCATGGGCACTCGCATGAGGAGAACTGGGGGGAGGGGTACCTCCACCACCTCTCCCACAACCCCTACCTCTGCCATGACCTCGGCCCCTACCTCTAGGCATCTACCCTACACACAAAAGGCAAATTATTATATTAAGAAAAGGGTCACAACAGGGGTTAAATCATTCTACAGAGTTTAAGCACTAGGTTACATAATGGGCTCAAACATAACCAGGGTACCCAGTGTTTCAACTTGGCTCTGATACCAAATGTAATGCCCCGTCATGCAACCCTAGAGTGCTAGACTAAAAGTGCAAGAATAATAGAAATAAATTTTTTCTATGAAAGCAAGATAGTGCAAAGCAGTAACCAAACATACCATATTACACAGCATAAAAGAAATTGCTCTTCTAACAACTCTAGGGCAACATAACTACATTAATAAAAGAAGTAAAACCACAAAAGTAATAACCATTACACTGCTAAAATAGATACAAATAACTTTTACTATAGCAGGATAGTTTAATTACAGAGTCTCAATACAAGATTACATGATTACCAGATTATAAGACTGATCATGTCGGTTTACAAAGAATACATAAGAAGGTATAAAACAGTACTAGAGATAGAAAGCAAACTGAACTGGTACAACTTTGCACAAGGCTCGAACTGAATCTCCAAGAATACCAATGGATAGCTCTGCCTCCCAACCATGTGGAACCTTGAGGTCCACCCCACAGAGCTAGGAGATAACAACGAGGATCCACTAGGTCGACGTAACAACAAGGAATGAGAATGAAACACAGACTCCTCACAAATATAAACAAGATAACAAGACTGCAGAGAACGACAGTATCAAACAGACCAACATCCAACCAAGATTAGACATGAAGCCAAGACTATACTCCAGAGGTAACAACACGATCAAGAGAACAGACCTGAGTTGTGTAAGGAGAGTGTCATCATGTAGTCCTGGCATGGGTTACCTAGGTTATCTATCACCAAAAGCCGGCCCCCATCTATGGTTACCCTAGCAGCCCCTCTCTAGGCACCGGCCCCATAGGGTGACACATGCGGAACCGACGGGCCCTCTCATGGAGACGAGGGGGTCGGCCTTGCCAACCTGGCCTTCTCATCCCATCCTTAGCCTGCGAGAGCACTCAAGGCATGGGTGAGGTATCTTCTAAACTTGATAAATGTTTGCTACCCCAACCTTCCTAAGAGTTAAAAGTTTTCTACGAGCTCATAACTTCCATGGGGTTACCCAGGCGGCCTCCCACTAGGCACCGGCCCCACCATAGAATCCACTCTCTTAGCAAACTCCAAACAACAACAAACTAGCAAGGGCAAAGATAAAGTACAACACAACATCTAACCAATACTCTTGCCCTAACAATGTAAATTCCATGCATGGATATGCCATTATAAGAATCTGACTCTAAAATAACACACCTCTAGAGATAGGTACGCAATCAGAGTAAAAAGGAAAAAAAATTCATGAACTGACGGGGAGAAAGATATCGCATCTATGACATCAAGAGGTTAAAACATCTTACCTGATCACCCACTTCACAACTAACCAAAACAAATTAAGGACATAACACCACCCAAACACAAGGATTCCCTAATAGAACACAAGAGCGATAAAGTTGTCGACAGGAAAGGAGACTCACATACTTCTCTTATAAAACAAGAACCAACCATACAATGTAACAACAAGAAAGGTTCAAGTTACTGACATCTATAATTTCTAATGAAACATTATAACTTAAACGAGTAAGCTCCTAGCGTCTCACTGTTTACTCACATACTTAAGAAAATACTTTTTCCGTATTAAATTCTAAAACTACCAATTGTACAAAATGCACCTCAACAACTATCAATTTCTACTTGAGTATAACCTATTTATTAACATATTATGAATTTCCAAATCATCAACCTAATTAGCTTTACTTACCAACCAAGATTCAATATTTACCTAAAAGTAATTACCTATACAGAGCATAAATCGTGATCACATTATACTATCTATAATTTAATCAAACAACTACAATTATAATCCTGTGAGCATGACCTATTATTGTCCTAAAACACCAATAAAACTACAACACTTCATTTCCCAAAAGCAATCCTTCCATTAATACTCAATCCATTACTATTCTAAGGTAAGGACGATAACAACAATATTTACCAATCGATGCCAAATGTTACTTTAATAAGGAACAATCAACACATTTTCCTAGCACTAACATCTATGTTGTCTACTACATTTCTCCGTAATATTTTTAAAAAAATAACAACATTACAAACGCTTAACTTACCAATACGCGACGTATTAATCCAAACCTAAGGAACTACCTTTCTTAAAATAATAATAAAAAAAAACAACCAATACGAAACAACGTCTATCACAACTATAAATCTCTCAAACCAGTTTTCCTTTAGAAAAGACCAACTGCTAAAATCTCTCCTAAAAAAAATATAGCCATAGTCTCCTATCGACCAAGCCTACCATCTACAAGTGATTTTCTCAATAAGAACATCTAACAATCCTTATAACCTCTAAGTTTCGTTTTCAAGAAAGAAAATAAGCAAGCCCCACCCCACTGCCACACTTTGACTTACACTTGACCTAAAACATCCCTAAGAGCACGGTCTGGTCGACAATTGCCACTAGATTCTAATAGCAACCACTACTACAACCATTCGGGCCTACCGACAAAGACTACGACATTAAAAGAAACCAACTTCCGCTAAATACCGACAGCTACTATCGATAACCACCTGCCCACTACCAGGGTGACAACAGACTAAAGTACACCCAACACTGTGCTCTCACCTCTCGACCCTACCAACCAGAAGCCCATCCTTGACAACCGATACAAAGCACATAAGTGGTCATCAACCTACCCAGACCTTCCGACTGTCAAGACAACACAGGCAACGGAGATAGAAGATAAATCGTGCTCTAACAGCAATGATTCTCCCCCTTCTACCCACGAACTTTCTAGAATGATACAGAGAGAGAGAGAGAACCCAACGGCTCTATATCATTCAAACTACGCAAAGCAACAAAGTTAACTAGAGTTGCTACTGCCCAACGATGGTTCAACTCAGAGTTACTACCCATACGCTAAGGAAATAGCAACTGGCAAGAGTGGCAGCGAAGGGAGATGATTTCTAAAACAAAACTCAAGACCTAAGGTTTATCACCGAGAGATCTCTAAAAGGAAACAACCTAAGATATCCTTCTACAACTCTAGCTGAGTTTAAAGTCATAAGCAAATGAAGAGTGTAACCATTGTCACACAGCCATAAAGAAATTTCATACAGATATGGAGGAAAAATACGAAGAAAAAATGATACCAGGTTTAATCAGAAATTCCATCTATTTTGCAGGGCAAGTTTTCTAGAAGGAGTGTTGGAGTCGCAAATCATATTGACAGGGTTAATCAAATGGAAGCAAGGATTCTCAGGTAGAGGACAATACGGATTTTATAAGGCTAAATACAGGATTGTAAGCACAACAGGTTTGCAGAGAAAGATCAAATTACCTCTCCCTGAGCATTTCATTTCTACCAAGGAACTACAGATGTGAAGTAAATGTCAGAACAATAGGGACAAGAGATTGTAGCCATTTAACATTGAGTCAGCCTCCCGTAGGGTTGAAAACACAGTACAATATTTTAGTTGATGGCACATGATCTCTAGAGGAGTTTGGGCAAGGGTTGAAACCAGAGGAATGCATTCTGAAGGAATCTACAGAGGTTGGTGTGACTTTTGACCATACCGGTGCAGGACACAACAAGCCTCAGAGATACCAATTTGAAATTACCGACACATGCAAGTTTCACCCACAGAACATGCTGCACTAAAATTTAAAATCATAAAAGCTACAACCATTGCAAAAATTTTACACAGAGAACCAAGACACATACCTGGATTCCAGTTCTTCTTCCAACTTCCTTCCAATCCTGTGTCCAATTCTCCCTTTCTCCTTCAATTTCTCTGTCCTCCTCCCTTCTCAAACAAAGATTCAACTCCTCAAATAAATGCAGAAGACATGCCTCTCTTCCCAACAACCCACTCTCTCGTGAGATTCAAAAATTTACTATATCAAGAGATTCCCAAATCCTCTAATTTTGAAATTGACAACACACGACATTAATTTTGCATATCCCCAAAATATTCTCTACCAAATAACCACTAAATACCTGTAACTTCCAATTTATGACATAAATACTTTTGGACAGCAGATTATAACTCTCATCTATTATAAGATTTAGTCAAATCCAAAGTTTAAAGCTAGTAAAAAAATTATTTGACAACAAGAAAAAAGAGCATTATTAAAACCACTAATTCATCAGAGAATCTTCCAACCACACAAGAGAATCAATTTAACATTATAAAACATAACTCAACTATACACCACGACACAAGTCAACCAATAATAACTAGGCAAAGACCAAGTGACACAACACGACACGAGACCACAACAGAAGACAAAGACCGACCTAGCGAATAAGTCCTCGTGTTATCTCCCATCACTAATATCCATTAGTGAAAGAACCCACTCAAACCTGCGATATCAGGTGGAGTCGAGGTTCGGTCCCTGCAGCGTGCAACCAACAACTTGTTGTATACGATCAATTACATATATGTCTGCACACGGAGAGTCAGAGAATCGCGGCGCAGCAGGGTACTTGAAGCGAGTAATGCTACACCGTCCCTGCTCTTGAATGAGAGTATAATCATAGCATTTAAAATCAGATATCAACGAATCTAATAAGACATGTAAATAATAATCCAAAACATGTCCAATACATCATAACTAAAATAATCATAATGTCATCATAACTCATAACACATGTCTAAAATATCCATCGAACATAGTCCATCAAGATCAAAGAGAACATAAACCATAACATATTAGGCCAAATGTCTCGAAACTGAAATTATGAAATAAAAGGCTATCAATTGTTTCAAAACTGTCAGAGAGAATAAGAAACTAGCATCTATAACAAACCAGAATGCGAGGGGCATTACAATGAGCATTAAACGACACACTTTGTTGGCTTTGCTAACATGTTGTTGGCCTTTCTAGCTATACAAAACACATCATGTTTCCTTTGTGCTTCACTATTGGAGATCACGAGAGGATTTTGGGGTGAGGTGTTCAACATTCATGGACACAAGTTCTCTTCCAAATCAACTTTGATACCAAATCATGTGGAGGATAGTATGCAACTTGGTGTATGAGAAACATGATACTCTATTCTTGGCTAATTCTTCACAAGAAACACATCCAGAGACAACTTGAAGACACATGGAGGTCATACAAGGAGCTTGAGCATATTCTAATGCAAACCATTGCACTTCATCATTAGGATTGATTCATCTACCTATCTACAACTATATGGATCAGTTGACAGACTACCATTGGTCTTTCACTACATTGCCTTATCTTTGGAAAATTGCTTCTTTTGTGAGTAATTCTTTCAACCAAGTGATTGGGCATGTGTTCCAAACTTCTACAGTCAGCTTTTAGATATGGTGGCATGTGTTGAATGGGATCATATTATGCAATCCTGTTATGCACATATGCATGGTCACTCTTGATGAGGTATATTTCTTACCATTGGTCATCATTTCAAGTTCTCCATCATGTAACCAGTTTCAACAGTGACATTCATTGAAGGGATTCTTACGAAACTCTATGCTTTGGATGGTATCATTTTCATCATCCACATAAGGGTTTCTTTTTCTTTGGTCATTCTATGCAGTTATTCAAAAATGAAAAAAAATGAAAAAAAGAGGAAAAAAACAATAAAAGATCCAACAATGAAAACCTTCAGGCGTTGTTGGCCAATTAATATCTGAAAACTAGATTCCGATGGATACTAACTACAAAATAAACTTAGAGGTGAAAATCAAATTTTCAGTGCTTCTAGGCGGTGACAGGTTGAAAACTGCAATACCGGCGATCTATTGTCATTATCAAAATTGAAAAAAAAAACATGAAAAAATGAAAAAAAAAAATGCTATACTTTGTGTGTTTTTTAGCTAATCATTTTGCAGGTACACTGTGTTGCTTCCGTGGTTGTCTGAGTTCCTCTAGCACCTCTTGTTGCTCACTTATGTAGATGTGCTCTCATTTGTCATGGTCAGCCTAACTTTGACCTCCTGTAGCACAAAGTTACACATTTAGTTCAGGTGTTAGCAAAAGTGAAGAGAGACTCCAAGCTACCATCAGTATGTTCCCTAATGCTTCAAATCTGATGGAGATCTTTCATGTGTGGTGTGGTTGCGATCCTTCTTACAGTTTTTATTTCCTTCCTTGTTGGACATTCATAGTTGTAGTTTTTGGTTCCATCTTAGAGATTCACAATCGTTGAGTTCTTTTGGCCACCCGACCTTGGCATACATGGACATGCAAGTTGGTAAAACAATCAATTTTCTTTTTCATTGTTTTATCTCTTAACTTTATTAATATTTCTTATTATATTAATCATATATGTGGCATCTATACCTATCCTCTCCCTGTTTCCTGAGGACGGTCAACCCTTTAAGTTGGGGGGAGGTATACCATCCTTATTATCTATTGTTTCATCCATTATTTCACATTATCTTTAATCATCCCATCATAGTTCACCATGCATGATCATTTCATATTGCTTATCATTTCACCCTTCATGTTTCTTATCATTTAATCTTTCATGTTGCCTATAAATTCACCTATTTCAGATAGCTGATGACTGTCAAGATAAATTTTTCATGACACCTCCTATATATAGCATTTCAAAAATATAATGAAAAAAGAATGAGAAAAAGAAAAAAAAAGAAGAAAAATGAAAATGATAAATGAAGAAAAATAAAAAGTTGGAGGAGGTACAATAGTTAAGCTAAAGATACAAGTTGGAAAACTATTAAGGAGCAATGTGATTATGCATGATCTATGATGAAGAAGGGAAATTCCATAATCCCAAGGTTACCCTCTCAAAAATAAAGATTGCACGAGGACGTGCAATATGCTAAGTTGGGGGAATGATGAGAGCCAATTATGCTTCATGTTTTATGCCTTTTCATACACCTTCATAACCATTTCTACATTCTATTTCCATTCCATTTTCATATCATTTCACCATTTTATGCTGCATACGATTCAATATATATAAGTTATATTTACTATAGTTTTAAGATTAAAATATTGAAAATAATTATTTATTGTTTTTACTAATAAGCATATGCATGCAGACTTCCTGTCACCTATTTGACAGGAACCTTCCTATCACTCAGCTCTTTCTTCCATTACTTCCACATGGACTCTTTCCACATCCACTCAGTGCTACATCCACATCTACCAATGAATCTTCAAGAGGCAACATACCTATCTTAAGTGGCTGCACACATTACCATTCAATTGAGTATTTTGGCGTTGACCTCTACCTCATTATTCAATACTATTACAAGACACCTCCTACATATCTTCCACAATCTTCCAGCTATTTACATGCCACTTCAACATATGGTATGGTCCATCAATCATTACAGTTACGTTACATGAGATTTTCGTGAGCTAGTTGAGGACAAAAATCTGTGCTGGAGCTATGATTATTACAAGTTTGGAGGAACCTAATTTTTGGCCATTTCCTATTTTTGTAACAATTATGTTTATAATATGTGTCCAGTAAACATAGATTTACGTGGGCCAATAATCTTCAATGTGTTGTCCACGTGAAAAAAACAAACTAGTCTATTTTATATCACCTTATTGTTATTTGTTATAAGCTTGACCTTTTTATATAGGGTCTACTAGAAACAATGAAAGAGATTAATATAAGCAAATTTCTGTAGCAGAATATTGTATCAAAGACTGTGTTATTTCTGATAAATAAAAGAACGTTTTTCATGACCGAAGCAATGTAGAAAGACATTTGTGCTCCATCATCAAATGCACTGAGGAGCAAGGCCCACTCTAAGGTTACCGGTGATCTTTTATTTTCAGCTATGTGGTATGCATTAGTTTATTTCAATTCCTTCTACATTTGTTTTTAGATGTAAGATTTCATAGCGTGCTTATCCTTAAATCCAGTTTATCACTAAAGCCTATGTTAATTCATTTTTCTCATAATGCTCGAATTCGTTTATTTATTTCTAAGCACTTTGGGATTAAAGAATAAAGTTTGAATCAAACTGTTATTTTACCAGTCTGTAATAGTTCCTATAGCAGTTTCTGTGCAATTCCTGTCGTCAGACCTATTTGATTTGCAATAGATTTACTTTTGTAGCTGCATTTCATCTGCACTCAACTCACTATCTTCATCCCTTCGGTAGATAGCCACAATACCTTTCACAAGTCTATGATCCCCGGATTGACAATTTAAGAACAAACTGAGGATGTTAATATAAAACTTTTATAGCAATTTATAAGCAACATTCTTCCCTATCCTCTCCTTGTTGCCCGAGGATGGTCAACCCTTTAAGTTGGGAGGAGGTTCCTCATCCTTATTCCCTATAATTTTTCCCATTGTTTTCTTTCACCTTAATTATCTCATCATAGTATCCATTTTCCTATCATTGTATCCATTACTTTCACCCTTCATAATCGTTCATATTGCTTACTATGTCACCCATTTCCAATAGCTCATACAAATGGAGATAATTTTTGTGATAACTCTCATATATAGCATTTCCAGTAATTAATGCTATGGAAAAATGAGAAAAGATAAAAATCAAAATCAAAAGAGGTATGAATATTGAAAGAGCTATGAATATTGAATGAGGTATGAATATTGAAAAAATGAAACTAAAATTGAAGAAAACCCATGAAGCTTGTTACGCAGAAGTGATGAAAACATGTGATTAAGCATGAGCTATAATAATAGAGGGGTGAAGAGGAAATCCAAAGTCACAATCCCAAGGCTGCCCTCTAAGAAATAATGATTGCACGAGGACGTGCAATATGCTAAATTGGGGGGAATGATGAGAGCCAATTATGTCCCATTTTATGACACATTTTAGCCTATTTCATACGCCTTCATACCCATTCCCACATTCTATTTCTATTCCATATCATACCATTTTACCATTTTATGTTGCATATGATTTAATATATATAAGTAATCTTTGATTTAGTTTTTAGATAAAATATGTGAATAAATAATATCATATTGTATTTACTAATATTTCTTCCACTATGTCAAGAAAATATATATTGTAGCATGCAGATTTTAGGGTGCAGATCTTCCTGTCACTTTCTGGTAAGAAACTTTTGTGTATTACTTTCTGACCCACAATTTATTTCTATTATCTTTTCAAAAGATGATGGTAGTCTCCAAGGTGGCGTCAATTACCTCTTTAGTGCTAAATCTGAATAAACACAAGAACCCATGAATGGAGATGCAATTTCTAGTTATGTAGAGGAAACTAAAAACCTTCTATTTTCACCATTTATTGTAACAAGACAATGTTTAATTCATGGTCCATAAAAAATGGAGTAGAGTACACTCAGCCAAGGTTCCACGTACACCATTCTATAAACTGATTGAAATGGAAGCAAACTCGTGGAGGACATGCTTGCTAGCTGAACAAAACTAAAGATATTCATGTCTCCTATTTTTGCTCACTATTATAATAGTACCATTTTAATCTATGGTTAGCAACACATATATTTGTCTCTTCTAGTTTGTTGGCCGCAGGCCACAACAAACCCAATATTTTTTGTATTTTGTAGTTCAAAATAGTGTATATATATACGCATAATGAAAGGGAGTAGATAGAATTTTGTAGCAGATTCATGTATCAAACTTTTGATAAATAAAACAATGTTTATTCTGATCAAGGTGGCGTAGAAGGCTCTCATCTTGTCTCACCTGCAAACCATGGAGCAAGGGCCCACTCCCTGGTGAAGCACGGTGACATTTATTTAGTTTATGTTTGACTTAATTTCAATAGATTTCACAGTTGCGTGATTTGATTTCCTACTGCATTTTCTTTCTATGTGTAATTGTCTTATGGTTATTTACAATCTAGTTTTCATTGGATAGTCATTTTAGCTATTGATATTCTGTCAAGATTGGTTCTGTTTAATTGAAGCATAAAGTGTGATTTATATTAGAAATATATAAGAGAGCTTGATGTTGTTTTTATAACACTTCATATCATAGCTCCTGTCACTTCTGTCACATAATAGAGCAGAATAGAAATATAAGTTTGAACCAAATTTTCATTATAGGTGCTCCCTTGTGTGTTCTAGTTACATTTCCTCCCCACTTAATTCGCTACTTTCCTCCCTTAGGTATACTACCGCAACACCTCTCGCAAGCTTACGATCCCTAGATTGACACTCTTGGACCGAGCTGAAATCTTTCTTATTCTTTACCCCAGTTTTGGCCTATCACTTTGCCAGGTTATTCCACAACTACACATAGTTGATGCTAATCTTCAAAGGGATAGGATGACAATGATATCCACCAATTGACATTCACTCCAAGGAATGCAGCAAATCACAATGAAATATCAAGATGACATCCACACAAGATTACTTAGAGTTTATGATTAATATGTAATCTGGATCTCTGTTTCATTCAACATTCAAAATGTATGCATATATACAATCAGTCTCAAGAAAGAACCATGTAGCTCACCAATTCTCTCTCGATTAAGCTCCTAATAATGTACAAAATGGCAGTCCATCCCCTTTTATAGAACAAGGAGAGGATACGGTTACAACAAATCTCTTGATCTAACGGTCAAGATTAAACGTGGTACATGATTGCTAGTTGGAAATAAATCTGGTGGTATATAGCTGGCATGCGAGAATATTCTGGAATCATTGACTTGGTCAATGTGACCTCTTCATTCTACATTCCCATCAAATTCCTCATCTGTTGAAGGTTACTTTGTTATCCGGCATCCAATTCCCTAAACAAATGCATATGTTTGAATAGCCTTATCTATTTTTGCTTTATCTTGCACTTTAGCGTTTATAGTTGCATCCTCTTGTGCTTTCAGCTATTCTTGCAATACTATCCACCTATTGGTTCTATTGTCCAACTCTTTATTATATTCATCAATTTTATACTTCATCAACATGCTATCATCAATTGTATCTTCTGAGAAGTGTTGGACAAGATCTTCCAAAACTGAGACAAAATTATCTTCGAAGGCTTTGATGGCGAACTCTTCATCCTGATTCTCAATTTTTCCCTCTACCTCTTCTTCCAAAATATCCAAAATTTCCAACTCCTTGGCCATGAGTTGATGTGCCTCTGTACTAATGTCAGTCATTCTAGCATTGCATCTCTTCAGTATACTAACTTCAAACCTCATGTTCTCATACCAAGTATCTAACTTTAGTAATGTCTGGGATGTCAGGACATTCTTTTTCATGAGGGTACCTACATCCACCCTTCTCATATATTTTAATGTAGTCACATCTTGACTACTCCTAATCAATCTTTTTCCAACCTCTTTCTTCAAGTCATTTGATTTTCTCTTTATATTGCTCAGCATTTCCCAATTTGATAAGGATATTCTCACTACTTTGTCTCATTCAGCTAGGAACTTGCCTAATCAATCATTCATGATATGTGCTTGATGTTTCATAGCATCCAACCCAGTGATCTCTTGTTGTCACACTAATGTCAGGGATGTTGAAGCTATGATGGGCACATTTGTTGGTGCCACCAATCCCTTAATAAATGCTTGCATCTAAGAAATTTGCTCCTTATATTCTTTATTCTTAGCCTTTTCATTGGCTATTCTAGCAACTAGAGCATCTATGTTTTCTTTAGCTTCATGACCTTCTTGTTGGCAAGAGACACTGTTTGGTTTCATGATTGTTGTCATTGATGGAAACAAAGTCTATCCCACACATCCGCAAAGCATAGTATGCCTGCCGGAAGTCAGATTGAAGAGTGTTCTGGTTCAATGAACAAGAACAGAGCATGTAGTAAGGTCTAACAATCATGTCTGGATCTCTCAGAGGGTGTAATTTAGCAAGTTGCAGACTTGGGCAAGTCAAGAGGAGTATCATGACTACTATATTCCAGAGATTGAGCCTCCGATGATGAATCATGGAAAAGATATGAGCATCTGAGTGTTGGGTTCCAGACAGGCAGAGCAGACTGAGGAAGAACTGACCGACAGAGTATCAGACTTCAATCTGGATGAGTAATTGATGTTGATCAAGCTATTTGAGGAATCATACATGGTTGGCCCACATGATTGATGACTTCTATGTCCATGTTTTTGATATGCATCACATATTAAGCATGGAATCAGTTGACAGATCAGTGTTTTGTAAATATCTTGAATATTCCGGTTACCGACTAGAAAGATGTTGAAATCCTTGGTGTGGATATATATACCAGATGGATTTCAGTATGAAGGCGTGTGTGTAGATAAAGTGTGTGAGGAAAGGAAGAGATAAGTGTGGAAGCAGCAATACAAGTCCGGTATGTGACAGAACAACAGCACTAAAAGTAGAGGAAGAATGGAGTGCATTAGATCAGTATATTGAGTCTAACCGAAACTGAACCTCAGCATATATGGATGCCTCTCATCAGTTCAAACACCTAGTTACCTTCTATAAACTTTGTAGATAGTGAGTCTCTTGTAGGCAGTGTGCCTCTTGTGAGTAGTGTGCTCGGGCAATGAGCCCTAATTGGCAAGTGCCATTTTTGTACTTCTTATTCTTTTAACAGAGAATACAATCTTGGGTTAGTCACCCCGTGGTTTTTCCCTTAACAAGGTTTTCCATGTTAAAATCCTTGTGTTATGTGTGTTGATTTCTTTTCTGCTCTCATGATTATATACGCCTATGTGTTTTGATGCTGCTCAAATTATAAAAAGAAAAATAAAGTAAAGTTATTAGAGATAACTGATTCACCCCCCTCTCAGTGATCTACCTTGTTTCCAACAATTGGTATCAGAGCCAAGTTCCTCTAAATAGAGCCTAACTGCTTGAGGAAGATCTGGGAATCTCAATGGATATGTATGGTATGAAGGAACTACTTCAGTCTGCCCTAGATGATCTTGAGCAATCTCACTCTGAAGTCAATAACTTCAGAGAAAGACTCAAACAAGCTGATGATTTCATAAATGAGCTAAAAGAAAAACTAAGTATCTCTGTGAAAAAGAGAAAGGAACTACTTCAACAATTAGCAAGTCAAAGTGAAGCCAATGATACTAATGAAGATCTAAATGAGAAAAATAAGCTATGTGAGAAACTATCAAAAGAGGTCATTATGGTAAGACATGAAATGGAATCAGGGGTTATGAGATTCACCCAAGAAATTGAAGAGAAAAGAAAAATTGAAGATAATCTAAAACAATCTCTCAAGGAGAAGTCAGAGGACTGCCACAAAATGGATAGAATAATCAGGCATCTGGAATCTTATCTTGAAGAAGCTAGAGATAATGAAGAACAACTTGAGAATCAGATAGACACTCTCAAACAAGATCTTCAAACAACAAATGAATACAAAGAGAAATTCAAGATAAGATCTGCTCAACTTAAAGTTCTTCTTGAAAGCCAAAAGAGGGTAGATGACAAGCATGGCTTGGGATATGAGAAAGGTGAAAGCTCCGGATCCGGTCAGAAGAACTCTGGATCAGGAAATCCAAGGAACAGGCCTAGAAGACCTCCGGTAAGGCAACCAAATGCTCAAAGATATCCATCCTTCAATGGTTACTGCTACAGTTACAACAACTTCAGTCATAAAGCAACTTAGTGCAGAAGAAGAATGAATCAGACTAATTCATCCTTCTCTGAATAGTGTTTCAACTACAAAAGGTATGGTCACAAATCTCATGAATGCAGAAATATGCAAATAAATAATTCATTCAATGGTAGATGCTTTGCATGCAATAGAATGGGACATGTGGCTAATCAATACAGATCAAGAGGATATCAGTCAAATATGCAAAGAAATGTTGTTTGCTACAATTGCAATAGATCTGGTCATATTGCCAAATTCTGTAGAAGTAAGAATCAGGATAAAAAAGGTCTGGTGCATCATAATCAAAATCAAGATATAGGAAAAGGCAAAGTGAATGTGGATGAAGTTCAAAGGGAGATGAACAAGATTTGGGTGAAGAAGAGCACACAAAATGTTGGGGATGGATCTGCACCAAAATTTGGTGCTGATATTCCTTCCGGAAACTAAATAGATGAGCTCTGGCTCAGGGGGAGTCACAAAGGAAAATAAATTCCCCCAACCAGTCAATTGGTGCCTAAATTTGGCACATGGAATGTTGCAGATTAAAGGGTTCTCAGAGAAATATCTAAATAACCCTCAATAAAAATATGAAAGATCCACAAGGAGTTTTGAAGAGTTTAATCAGCCAAGATTGATCTGGTTTGACAGCCATCCGGTAAAGTAGGATCTTCATAGACAAATCTGGTATGATTCAAAATTGATCTGCAGACTTATGGCATGATTGGAGGAAAGAAGATACATTGTCAATTATCATTGAAAATGATTCTAAGTGCATCTTAGTGATTCGGTAAGATCTCTCTCAAAACAAGGCAACTGGATGACTTAAGTTGTGCATTTATTGCAAAAGGAAATTAGGGTTTGCGCAGAGATAAAAGGGTTCTTTTACTCATCACTTGCACATTTGCATTCGAGAAGAAGAAGGGAAGAGCTCTGCATCAAGTTTTTACAACTTTGTCAAAAGATCAACCGTAGAATCTGATTCAACCAGTGACCTGTTCCAGCTCTTATTGTGAACCCTAAAAGTGTAAAAAGGTATTTCCATTTCTGAATATCTCTCTCTGAATCTTTTGCAAAGATGGCTACTCCAATGGTTGTTAAGATCACTGATAGGCCACGCCTAAAGTTTAGGAAACACCCCTACAAGTCCCTAGAAGTTGATCCCTTAGGTGCTTTTTCTAGCATTTCGCATGGGGTTCTGCACGTAGAAGATGTTAGGGTGTACATCCATGCCAATATTGAGAAATTTGGAGAATCTAAGCTGATGGATATCTACCATAAACAATTAATAGATCAAACTTTTGAACTCAAACCTCAATACAAGGCCCTTTGAGATAAGCATTTTGGACATTGCATCCACTTTCCCTATTTTGCAGAAGATGAATGGGTCCAGTATGTTCTTAGCAGAATACATGATAATTTCATGTGGTTGATGAAGCCCTTCAAGATAACAAAAGATGCAATTAGGGCAGTAATTGGATTGCACTCATCTGGTGGGTTGCCTACACTCCAATCTGTCAAGAACCAGACAGTAAGTGAGGCTACCGGATCTAAGTTTGACAAAAGAGCCATGACAATAGAAGATATCACAGATTCAAATATCAAATTTGGCTCTATTATAATTGGTTATAAAATCTATCATTCCAGCAGGGAGAATTCTGTGTCTGGAACTGTAATTTATACAGCATATCAGATGCTAAGGGAAAATGTTGATTATGACCTATGTGATCTTCTTCTGAACCAACTATTAGAAAACTTGCAAAAGATCAAGAAGGATAAGAAGAAATCATTCAAGTATGGTGGCTTAATACTATGTCTATTCTTTTACTGTATGAATGAGCTACCCGGATCAAGTGGTTGGGTATGGCAAAATGACAGACCGGTTGCCATACAAATCAAAGATTATATGTATGGGCTTGGTGATGCCAAGGCTCAAAGTACAGCACTCTGGGGATACTTTAAAAACTTCCAAAGTTTGATGCAGGCTAGAGAAAGAATTCCTCAAACAATAGTTGAAAAGTATAAGGATACAGTATGCTTCATGGTAGACATTAATCAATGCCTAATGGAGGCAGTTGAGCCCAGATCAGTTTGGATTATGCCAATGGGATACGAGGTTGATGAGAAAATCTTGGAGCTGCATGTCCAACACTTGCTGAGTCAGCCTAAGGACCCTGAGGCAGAAAGGTTTGGAACCTTTCAAGAATAAGTGTAAAGATACATGTTGAACTGAGACAACCAGAGATGAAAAGAAAAGTGAGAAGCGAAGTAGAGGAAATTGCCAAAAGATATGGCATATTAAAGGAGACAGTTGATGCAAACAGAGAGAAAATATAAAGAGCTGAGAAAGAGAAACAAGAAACAAAAAAATAAAGTGCTCTGGTACAAGCCTCCTCCCAGACTAGATCCTCTAAGAGCTCTACACCTGCCACCTCTAAGAGCTTAAGAGCCTCAAAACCGGAAGCCAAGACATCCGGAAAGGGAGAAAAGAGAATGAAAACGAAGGCCATAAGGTCTTACATAATCTAAAAGGATGATGAAGAAACAGAGTCTGATGAGGAAGTAAAGAAAATGAAGAAGAAGAAGAAAACATCTGGGGAATCCTTTGCCAGTAAAAACAAAGAAGAAGAGGCAGAAGAATTTGTTGAAAGGCCTACTCTCTCTATTGATGATGTCATCAAGGTGGTCACTGTGGATGGGAATCTACAACCAATGACATAATTTTATGATGAGTATAGTGACACAGACAAAAGGATCTTGGAAGAAGCTAAGGTTAAGTACCTAAATATCTATAATAAAGTATTTATTTAAATCATTTCATTAATTCCCAAAAGTCTAGAGAAGGTACTTGAACTGAGAAAGGAGAATGCTAAGGCAAAGGACTTAGAGATCCGAGAACAAATTACTATTCAGCTCTATCCTTCCATTACTCCAAAGCGAATGAACATGATCTTTAAGGACTGCAAGGATGAATTCTGGAGCAAAGCAAGAATGAACAAACTAATGCTTGGAGAGACTGATCAAGTAGCAAAAGAAATAGAGGACATCCTCTGGAATGCCTTTAAAAGATTTAACCTTCCTATCATAGAGGAAATAGATGAAGAACCCTCTACCATGGATGTCGAAGGATTAAAGGCATCAAAAGGAGAATGTACTAAGAAAGATGTAGAAGGGTCTAAAGAGACAGATGAGGGGAAGTCTAAAGACTTGGATTCCTCTGTTTCAGAAGAGGATGTTCATGAAGAAGTCAACATCTCTCCTCCGGATCCCACTGCAAACATTCCAGACTCAGGAGCTGAAGGAGAAGGAAGAAAAGAAGAAAAAGTTAGTAAAGAAGAAGAGGTAAAGGGAAGAGAAGAAGAGCAAATAGAGAAGATCTTTGATGACAGTTCAGAGATTCCAAAAGAAAAGACTCAGTCTCCGGCAAGAGAAACTGCAGAGGCAATGAAGAAATTCTTGAACAAAGAGATGATGGAGATAGATGAACCGGAACTCTTTCAAGGACCACTCAATTTTGATTCCCTCTCTCTGGTCCAGACAATGAAGATTGCATCCTTTGCCCAAGCTAAAGCAAAAGAAAAGCTTCTAAAGTCTCACATTGAAGATTGTGAGCTGATAGAGATTGCATCAGGAATGCTGGAGAAGATCATGCCATCTTTCCAAAAGGATCCTTTGGCCTCTCCATCCAGTAACCTTAAATCTCTGATAAATTTTGTCAACACTTATTTTGATTCCTTAGAGAAATCGGCAGAAGAAAAGGTCCAGAAAGAATTTTTGGGAAAGAGATTCTCTGAAGTATAGGGACTCATAGCTAATGATAGGAGAACCCTGGATATTGGGATAAAGAGTCTAGAAAATGCTCTTAAAGATGGTGGAGAAATGTACAAATTTTGTCTATCCTGGTCTAAAGTGACAGAGGATATTGAAAAGAAGGTGAAAGAACAAGAAGGTAAACTGTCAAGTTTATCTCAGAATTTTGATCCTCTCACCACATCCATAATGAATCAAGAGTGCCAGGCTATTGCCATTATAAATGAAATAAAGAGGCTGGAAAAGGAGCAGAAGAATATAATAAGCAGGATGAGTGAACTTAGAGGGATAATTATCCCCAAGTTAGAGGCAATGCATGAGGCCTTAACTGATGCTCGGACCACAGCCCGGACCAGTGATCCGGTAGACTTAAGAAGGGCAGAAGCTTATGTATTTTTGTTGAGTGGTCACATCTCAATTTTGGACAGGATGAAGCAGAATTTATACAGTTGAAGACCACTTTTGCGTATATACTTAAGTATATGTAAGTATAACATGTATATATACTTATGCGGTAATGTATAGGTTGATTTTTGCAAATTTTGGTTTGCAGATTCCACCCTTTGCCATTGATGTCAAAGGGGGAGTGAGGAGTAGTGAAAAATGTGGAATCTAGCTAAGGGGGAGCTCCGATAAAAGTGTACATAAGACAGAGCATCAGCCAAGGGGGAGTTTGCTACGACACTTAGTCATTTTTCACTAAGTGTTGCCATCAATGCCAAAGGGGGAGATTGTTGGCAAGAGACACTGTTTGGCTTCACGATTGTTGTCATTGATGGCAACAAAGTCTATCCCACACATCTATAGAGCATAGTATGCCTACTAGAAGTTAGATTGAAGAGTGTTCTGGTCCGGTGAACAAGAACAGAGCATGCAGCAAGGTCTGACAATCAGGTCTGGATCTCTCAGAGGGTGTAACTCAGCAAGTTGCAGACTTGGGCAAGTCAAGAGGAGTATCATTACTACTATATTCCAGAGATTGAGACTCTGGTGATGAATCATGGAAAAGATATGAGCATCTGAGTGTTGGGTTCCAGATAGGCAGAGCAGACTGAGGAAGAACTGACCGACAAAGTATCAGACTTCAATCCGGATGAGTAATTAATGTTGATCAAACTATTTGAGGGATCATACATGGTTGGCCCACATGATTGATGACTTCTATGTCTATGTTTTTGATACACATCACATATTAAGCATGGAATCAACCGACAAATCAATGTTTTGTAAATATCTTGAATATTCCGGTTGCCGACTAGAAAGATGTTGAAATCCTTGGTGTGGATATATATACCAGATGGATTTTAGTATGAAGGCGTGTGTGTGTGTAGATAAAGTGTGCGAGGAAAGGTAGAGATAAGTATGGAAGCAGCAATACAAGTCTGGTATGTGACAAAACAACAGCACTAAAAGCAGAGGAAGAATGAAGTGCATTAGATTAGTATATTGAGCCTAACCAGAACTGAACCTCAGCATATATGGATGCCTCTCATCAGTTCAAACACCTGGTTACCTTCTATAAACTTTGTAGATAGTGAGTCTCTTGTAGGCAGTGTGCCTCTTGTGAGCAGTGTGCTTGGGCAGTGAGCCCTAATTGGCAAGTGCCATTGTTGTACTTCTTATTCTTTTAACAGAGAATACAATCTTGGGTTAGTCACCCCGTGGTTTTTCCCTTAACAAGGTTTTCCACGTTAAAATCCTTGTGTTATGTGTGTTGATTTCTTTTCTTCTCTCATGATTATATATGCTTATGTGTTCTGATGCTGCTCAAATTATAAAAAGAAAAATAAAGTAAAGTTATTAGAGATAACTGATTCACCCCCCTCTTAGTTATCTACCTTGTTTCCAACACTTCCTACTCTGTAGTACAAACCCTAGGTCTAATGTGGCTATTTGAAACTCATCAGCCTTTATTTCCCCCTTTGCCTTATTCACAATAGGCATAGCTACCTGAGTTGTCCTCCTTCCAGTTATTGGGTCTCTCTTTATTGCCGAGGTGGCCCTAGCTCTGCATTTTATTTTTTCTACTTCTACTAAAAATAATGAAGAAATATATTTGAAACTGGAAGGATTAAGAATCTGAGGTTGATTTACCTCATGTGTGAGCCAATGTGGAATACTAGGTCCGGACCCTTGTTGGTCAATCTGGTCAATGTGAGCATCGTGTATTTCTACACTCTGTTCTTGTTGTTCCCCATTAGTGGGAACTTCTTTATTTGCTTTTTGTTGATCATCTTATTGTGCAGCATCCTTTGTTGTCTTCGTCTGATCTTCAAACATATTCTTACCAGGCTCCTCATTCATTGGTACCTCTGTCTAGACATCCTCATCTTGCTTATTTGTTTCAATGTGCATGTCTTGAGGTGTCATTACATTCTGATTCTGCATTTGCTGATTACCTTGAGGTGGAGTGTTTACATTTCGTCTTGGATGGCTAGGATCTTGTATATCCTGATGAACCTTTTGGTTATCACCATCCACTATCTCTTCTACTTTATCTTCATCATTTTTATTCAATGGAGCTTCTTGTCCAGATGTTTGCATTTCTGTATCTTACCCAGATACCTCAACATGTCCTTTATCAACATCAGGGACATCTTAGTGTATAGGCACTTCAGTGTGTACCTCTGTATCAGTATCCATAGTTGAATTATCTTCAATATATGCATAATCTATGGCTTTATTCTTTTCTATATCCTCATCCTCATCATATGTTAAATGAATTGCAGCTGGGCTTGTTACCTTCTCTATCAACCCCTCCAATCTAATATTCTTTGCCACCACATTCGGATCTTCAATTTCTTCTTCAGTTTCAGTGGTCTTTTGCACCTGGGGTGTGTTTTAGGTTGTCAATGTTGTATTTCTAACTAGGCTCTCCATGGTACTTGCCACCACATCTTTTGTCACCTCATCATCTGCGAGGTTTATCGTCTCATCCAGTGGTAGAGAAGGATCTTGTGTTTTCTTCTTCTCTCCCAATTTCTCCTCTTGAGCCAGTTCTATTTTAAACTTCACTATTGTTGGGATGGGGACATTATGCTGAAAGTCCTTTTGAATCGTACCCTCATCCTCACCTTTTGGCATCATTGATTCTACATTTTTACCTCATGCAGATGGTTGTGATAGGAATATTAGGGGTGATCCCCTCATCTCCTTGTTCTTGGAGCAGGACATTAGACTGGGTACTAGTGGACCCTCTCATTGTATTCCCCTGTCCTCTCTTTTGACTTGGGACATTAGCCCTTGCTAGTATATCCTAACTTTTCTTTTTCTTTTCCAAAGGCATTTCATCCCCCTCCTCTTCAAAATCCTGATAATTGATTCCAGGCTGCTCTATATCTGCATGTTGTTCTACAAGCATTTTAGATGTTGTAGCAGTAGAGGTTGAACCTTGTGCTTTCTAAGGGGATGGCTTGGGTGATATCCTGATACCACTATCAGCACTTCTCTTGGCTTCTTTTGATGAATTTGCTTTGGATTTCTTTTTGAGTCCTTGCCTCTTATCATCTAGGATGTCATCATAATCTTCTTTAGGCAATTCTTGCCTATTTCTATTCTAATCTATAGTGACGACCACTCCTTTGGCCTTCAAAGCAGCAACCTGTTGATCCACCCATGCCTTGGTCAATGTAATGACCCTCGTTGTTATGAGGTCCAGAGAGGTTACCTCTGGATGGCTCCAGTCAAGCGGGGAGATAGTCTCATTGTATATCTTTTTATCTTCATACTCCTTTGAAATTCTCATTCCATCATCTTGATGCAACTGTGGAGGTACAAGAATGCAATCGAATGTGTGGATTTTGTTGGGATGAAATATTGTCCTCCTTTTATATTGTTTTCATATGTTTTAAGACCTTTTCTATATGGTTCTGCAAAGACTTCACATACATTATCTATATTTTATGTTGTTTCATATATACTTTCCAAAGACTTTGACCCTATGCTGATAAATGAAATCAGGTGGTTATATTATCAAATGGATGATTTAAATTATTGATATGCATGAAATATAGATAGGATTTCATAAGTTTATTATGAGAGGTTGTTTTGTATATATGTTGGAATGATTAACCCTGTGCAGCCAGATAAAGAATCCAAGGAGGAGTAATTACAACAGAATGTAGAATAGAGGAATCAATGAGATGCGGTCCAAGTGCCAGACATAGGGATCGGTGGAGAGAAACGTGGTCATCATGGGAGAATAAACGCAGGGGAGAAAGAAGACTTATTCTAGGAGTCTCACCGAAGTTTATGAATCTTATTTATGAGCTGTTATGGTTAGAATTTCTATTTGGATAGGACTCTGTTTCCTTTGTTCCAGTTAATAAGTTGATCTCAAAAACAATATCCTAATGCCCAAGAATGAATTGATGATCGCAGTTAGTTAGAAGGATGCATAAGACTCTCCCATCTTTATATAAGTCAGGGGATGAGTTCGTTGATTAAGTTGGTTGTTATGTTTTACTTTCCATATAGTCGTTACTTTGTTACAGTTATCAGTTATGCCAGACATGTTATAATTTTGAATAAAATATGAAGAAGATTTTATCTTTGATATGGTTTGAATTCAACTATATGTTATGGGATGTGTGAAGATCTGAAGTAGATTTAATCTCCAGAAAAGTGAGATAGTTCCCTAAGCTAGCCACTCAAGGTACTAACTCTCACTTTGCATGTTTTCTTATTTATTCCTGCATTCTTAGTTAAACTGTTTCATTCCACCTCATGCACTATATTGTGAAGCAAGTAAGAACTCCTAATTGATATTTCTAGTAATTGTGATTTATGAGTAGAGTGCATGTTTTTAATCCTTCGAAGGTTAGTGTTGGCCTTTTCATCATTTTGAGTTGTTTAGATTAAGATTGTAATTTTCTGTTAAATACAGTTATCTTCAGCTTCTGCTGAAGGTACCCATAGCAACTGAAATTTAGACTATTTTTGCTATTTTCCATTTCCGTTTACTATTTTACATTTCTATTCATTCTAGTAAGTAGGACTGGATAAAATAAGAATTGTATAAGATTAACTTAGATTAGAAATGAGTCTTGAAGGCATAGATAATGTAGGCATCATCATAAGCTTACGCTCCTTGGTCGATAATTCAATGTAGGAATGCAATGATAGTGGAATGTTTAGTTAGGTTAAACCCTAAATTTTATTTAAGTCTACAACACATTAGTTTTCCTCTACATTTTTGGCATTGTTGCCGTAGATGGTGCTATCTTCATAATCTCATTTGTTAGGTTTCACATGCTTTTATAGTTAAATCTTGATTTCAGTATTAGATTGAATAAATTCATTTTTCAAGAAACACTAGGCATTCTACTAACATTGTGCAAGGCTGCTGAAACATAAAGGTCAATTTACTACATGCGGAGGCAAAGAGATACTTGACGTAGATTCCTCCCATCAACTTCTCAGAACAATGAGGGTACAACTGATTTCAACAACTACACCATAGGAAGTGCTGAAGGAGAGTTTCCTTTTACATCTTCATCAACACCCCCTACATCTCCATCAGCTTCCTCTACTTCCATAGAGGGAACTTTTGGAACCATGGCAGATGCAGTAGAGGATCCTCTAGGACAAGCTACATTTGAATTCCCTATACCAGACCTAGCATGGGCAGCTACTCTAAAAACTATACCACCTTATGTGTTCCCTGTTTTCTATTGTTTGGTGACTGAAGATCCTGACACTTTCCTGTTTGAGTTTGATGTTCTGTGTAGGAGTTATGATTATACCACTGATCCTTACAGACTCAAGCTATTCCCTGCTACCCTAAAATATGTTGCTTTAAGATGGTTTATGGGACTAGGGAGAGATGCCATTCCAGACTGGGATACCATGAAGACAAAATTCTTGGCAAAATATAAAGACTACTGTAGTGGACATGATAGGAGGAAAGATGGCATCTTTAGGATGTCACAGAAGGTGGATGAGCCATTAGACGACTATGTGGAGAGATTCCAATTTGCCCTGAAAAAAAACCCTTAGAATAGGTTGTCTGAAGAATCATTGAAGTTGGTCTTTTTAAGAGGAGTCAATGATGATTGCATGGATGCCCTAAATCTCATTGGAATAGGGGATATCTCCCAACTACCTTTGAGGATATTTGTACATCTTGCAGGAACTACTCTAAGACTTTTTCTAGAAAACCCAGAGAAGAAAGAGTAGCCATTGCAGGCAAGGTAGCTAATGGAGTTTCTCGTGTGGAAATTAGTAACTTGCTAACCAATATGAAAGAGGATATCATTAGCCACATGGCTACACAGTTGGACACTCTTCACATCAAGAAGAAACAAGAAGAGATAGATGCAATGCTCACTGAATACTACCCCAGCTGCAGACAAAGGAAAGCTAATTGCAAATGCAAGAGGGTGGCTAGTATCTAGCAAGAAAGGATTGAGAGACCAGAGTTACAATAATTTGAAGGAGAGGATGGGCAATTATTCTTCATTGCTTAAAGAAGGCCATGGCAACAAATACAAGGTATGCCTCCTGATCCACTTAATTTTAATCCTCCCTTTTCTGCTGCAAATCAAAACTTCTCTGCTTGGAATGCTCAACAATGGTCTGGTAACCCAAATGCATGGCAAAACCCACAATGGAAAAATCCCCAATGGCCTACTCCACAAGTTAGTTGGAACCAACAACAACCTAACCCATGGCCACAGCAAAATTTCCAAGGACCTAACTATAATCCTCAGTGGCCTCCTTAGTAGCAATAATGGCAGCCTCAGTGGAACAAGGGCCAACAATGGCAGCAAATGCACAATTTTAGCAACCTATGATTCCATCTTAGCCACAACAGGCAACCATAATGCCACCACCTCAAAATCCATCTCCTAGACCTACCCAAATCCCTGCCCAACCTACACCTAACCCTAACAACAAGCCTGTTCAACAGACTTATACTAACGAGGTGATGCAATATCCCACCTATGTAGTGGAAGTGAGTAATGTTCATCTTAGATCAGGGAAACAACTTGCAGGACCTTCATCTCCCCAAATTACCGAGCTTGAAGATGAGGAGCCCACCGAAGAGACCCTAGATAAACAACCCTTGGATCCTGAATCAAACCAAGATGCCCAACCTACCTTGCAGTAGAAGTCTCCTCCTTTCCTTGAGCATTTGGCCATGCAAAAGCAACCAACTTAAGCTGATACTACCCTTCTTAGCCAGCTAAAGAATATCAGCATCAAGATTCCCTTAATCCAAGCTATCAAGGATATCCCCATCTATACCAAAACTATTAGGGATCTTTGCATAAAAACCAAGAAGGGAGAGAATAGACCCCCAGACAGTGCATGTGTTAGGTAATCTTGCAAACATCATGTTAGGTAATATAACTGTTCCAAAATATACAGACCCAGGAAGTCCAGTGGTGGATGTCAAGATCAACGGGACTCTGATTAAGAACACTCTGATAGATTTAGGTGCTGCTATTAATGTCACGACCAAGGAAACAATGCATATACTCCAACTGAACAATCTTAGGCCTACCCAGACAGTTCTTCAATTAGCTGATAGGTCTACAATCAATCTTGAAGGAGTCATAGAGGATTTGGTCATTACATTAGACTCTTGGGAGTATCTAGTTGATTTCATAGTTTTGCAACCCAAAGTTAATCTTGCTGGCTATCCTCTTATACTAGGTAGACCATGGCTTGCCACTGCTAATGCATTTATAGGTTGTAGGTCTAGTAACATGATAATATCTAATGGGACAATGACCAAGGAATTGGTATTGTATCCTCCAGCCTGACCATACCATGAACTTGAGTAGACCATTTGGCCTTTCCAGGAAGAAGAGGGCACTTACTCCTTGCAAACACTAATGACTATTGAACGTAGCCCCTTGTTAGACATTCTAGATGGAGATGAACTAATTTCTCATGTCCTCCACAATGACTGTGGAAGGCATCTGCAGCAACAGGATTGCCTATCTTGCTTGCAAGACCCTTTGAGCACCATAATACCAAGCGGTCCATCAGAAGAGGTGTCTCAAATATTTCATGCTTTATTACCTCAGCAATGCTTACCTGTGTTACCCAACCTTGATTTGTCTTTTGTTGAAGAACTATCCAAACAACTAGAAGTCAAACCAAGAAGGATGTTGAATATTAATAATGCCTTGATTGATGAACAACAACACTCCTTGCATAGAGTTTTAAATGCACACTCAGTAGCATTTGCATGGGATTATAATGATATGAAAGGCATTGATCCTGCCTTGTGCAAGCATAAGATATACATAGATGATGGATACATGCCCATCAGACAGCAGCAAAGGTGCATGAATCTAGCCCTCAGGGATATTATTAAAACTGACCTACATAAACTTTTGGATGCAGGCTTCATATACCCCATTTCAGACAGTGAATGGGTTTCACCATTGTTTATAGTCCTAAAGAAAGGAGGCAAGTGGAGGGTTTGTGTCGACTATAGAGAATTAAACATTGCTACAAGGAAAGATCACTTTCCATTGCCCTTCATTGACCAGGTTCTTGACTGCAGGCAAGAAATATTTTTCTTTCCTTGATGGTTTTAGTGGCTTTAATCATATTAAAATTGCTCCAGAAGATCAAGATAAGACAACATTTACCTACCCTTGGGGGACATACGCATACTCTATCTTGCCCTTTGACTTGTGCAATGCTCCAACTACTTTTCAAAGAGTAGTTTTAAGCATTTTCTCTGATTTTGCACATGATAGTATGGAGATTTATATGGATGACTTCACCACATATGGTGACACATATGATGAATCCCTACACAACTTGGAGAAGGTATTGAAAATATGTATAGATCGCAATCTCTCTTTGAGTAATGAAAAGTGTTTCCTTATGATGACACGAGGAATAGTTTTGGGGCACTTTATCTCAAGTGCTGGAATACAAGTGGATCCAAAGAAAATTGAAGTTATTTCCACCCTACCTATTCCACAGAAGAAGAAAGATGTCAGGAGTTTCCTAGGACATGTAGGTTACCACAGAAGGTTCATTCAAGATTTTAGCAAAATTATTGCACCTCTATTTACTCTGTTAACAAAAGACAATGAATTTGAGTGGACACCAGATTGTCAGAGTTATTTTGAAAAGATGAAAACCTCCTTGACACAAGCTCTTGTACTTAGAGGACCAAATTGGACCTTACCTTTTCACATCCATACTGATGCATCAAATTTTGCAATTAGTACAGTTTTAGTCCAACAAGAAGGATCTAAGGAATATGCTATTTATTATGTCAGTAAGAATCTGCAAGGAGCTGAATTGAATTATACAATGATAGAGAAAGAGATGTTAGCAGTTGTTTATGCCACAAATAAGTTTAGGCACTACATAACTGGTTACAAGGTCTTCAGCCATACAGATCATGCAGCCATCAGATACTTGATGAATAAACTTATAGTAGGTGGCAGACTTGTAAGGTGGTTATTGTTGTTGCAAGAATTTGATATTGCAATTGTTGACAAACCAGGCAAAGCCAATGTTGTTGTTGATTTTATGTCCAGACTACCTACACAGTCTTCAAATGGCATGGTTGATGATTCTTTTCCTGATGAGCATTTATTTGCTCTCACTGCACATACTCCATGGTATGCAGATATAGCCAATTATTTGGTTACATGGCAAATTCTAGGATATTTCTCTCCAAGGGAGAAGAGGTAGCTGGTGCATAATTGTTTCTCTTACTCTTGGATATATGGATTTCTATTCTACACTAGACCAGACAATATTATGCATAGATGTATCAGGGAGGATGAAGTATTTGATGTAATGAAGGCTTCTCATGATGAGCCTTGTGGAGGACATTTTGCAACTAAACAGACAGCCTTTAAAATCCTCACAATAGGTTATTACTAGCCAACGCTTCACAAGGATGTTGTCAAGTACATTAGGAGCTGTGATAGATACCAGAGAATGGGGAGGCCTACTAGAAGTGATGAGATGCCTTTGCAGCCACAAATCTCACTAGCTACTTTTTACAAGTGGGGTTTAGATTTTGTGGGGCCTATATCTCCTTCATCAAACAACAAAGAATATATCCTGGTATGTACATATTACTTAACTATATCGGTAGAAGTGAAAGCATTACAGTTTGCTAGAGATGGCAATGTGGCCAAATTCTTGTATGAAGACATCTTCACTAGGTATGTTGTTCCAAGAGAAATAGTAACTAACCAGGGACCACAATTTACATCTGATTTAATAACAAAATTGGTTGTAGAATACCAGATCAGGCATAATAAATCCACTCCCTACCATCCACAGGCTAATGGTCAGGTAAAAGTTACTAATAGAGAAATTGAAAACATCCTGACCAAGACAGTGCAGCTTCACCGAAGCGATTGGGTTTCTAGGCTCCCTCAAGTTGTGTGGGCATATAGAACAACTTGGAAGACAACTACAGGGTTTACACCTTATGAGCTGGTCTATGGCAAGACTGTAGTCCTGCCTATTGAATTTGAACACAAAACCCTAAGGACAGTAATGGACCTAGGAATGGATCTGACCACTGTACAATAGGAAAGCCTACAACATTTGAATGCCTTGGATGAAATGAGACTGGAAGCCATTCATCATACATAAGTCATACAGAAGCAAAGGGTAAAATGACATGATAAGTGTATAAAAATAATGGAATTCACTGCAGGAGATTGGGCACTACTTTATGATTCAAGGTATAAGGACTTCAAGGGCAAGCTTCAGTCACGTTGGTTAGGTCCATATGAAATCCAACAAGTTTTTCCTAATGGTGTAGTTCAAATGCAAACTATTAATGAAGTTCAGTTTTCACTATTGGTCAATGGGCATAGGCTCAAATTGTACAAGAAGGCACTTCAGAGAGATGACTTTCTGGTATCTCTATCTGCTTAGTATGCTCCTCCTGATACTCCTGATTCAGATGTTGTGACACTCGAAGATGTTGATTCAGATGCTGTGACACCAGAAGATGTTGATTTAGCTGCTATAACACCAGACAATGCACATTTTGATGTTGATACAACAATAATGTCCAGTGATGTGGAGGTTGAGTTGCAATACTCAACCCTTGTTGCTGAAAATTAAATTTCTTTGTTTTTCTCACATGCACACACTGCACAATTTCCATGGTTACAACTAGATATCTCCACTGGGACCTATTTTTCACTTCTTCAGTCGGGACCTGACTCAGCTAGGCCCTGTTATATTATGTTTACATTTACATAGTCAAGACCTGTTATGCAAGCGTCCGTAGCAACACCTGTCTACTATTCTATTCCATTGCTTGGTGAACACTACCTCACTTCTCCTGCCCATTCTGTCAACCTGTATTCCTTTCAAATTGATCCATTCACATTATTCCAAGTGTTAATTCACATTTATGAGTTAGTACTTCCATTCACCATCTTGCACTATTCCATTATCACTTTGTAACCGTACATCCAACTTCCCATTTGCCGCATGCATATTCTATCACCTCACCAGTGTTGTTCACAACTTCCAAGGTATGCTAATTATTTCATTTCAATATATATGTACAATCAACACCTTTCTATTAATACACTTATATTTCTTTTTTATATTCATGTTTATTCATAATTTATTTCATGCATGTGATGTATATTTCCACCATTTATTTTTATCACTATTTCTCCATCCGTAAAACCTACCATATGAAGTGCGGTCACTTCATCATTAAGTTGGGGGGAGGGGTTTCTTTTCAAATGATTGCCATTTAATCATTTTTGCCTTTCAAAACCTTGTTTAAAACCATGCCTTTTGAGAAAACTAGACAAATACTTTGCGCTATGAACTCGCCTCTGTCAAATAATGAATTAATATCCTAAGGAGTTATGGAGTTATAGTGGAGAAGCAGGAAAGAGGCAAATTGAAAGACTGGTTTTTCAGGGTGGTGAGCTGAAGTAGTAGAAATTGGTTAGCAAAAGTTGGCATTGTGCAGAGAATTGACATTGCAGAGTTCTAATTCATAGTCTTAATGGGAGAAGACATAATCAGAAGGGAACCCTCGGCACACGAGGGAATATTGGAGGATGTGCTGGTTCTTTCGCTCTTTACTAGAGTGGGTTGGCTTGATTACTTCCTCAAATTGATAGAATATGACGATGACATGGCAAAATAATTTGCACTTACTCTGCAATATGATGAAGCAATGGTTAGAGGGTTGACAGTAGATGCTTCTGAGCTTGCAATTGCTCAAGTTTTAGGTTTGCCTAGAACAGGGTCTGAGTATCCAGTCAGGGCTGATGTAGCTGCGGCCAAGGAGGAGTTTTGTGAAAGAGGTGAACACCTAGATTCTACCACACGAGGTACCAAACAATTATCTCTTCCATATTTTTGGGGGAAATGTGCTTTCTATATTATCAAATATATCACTTGTGATGGTAGATATAATATAATGTATACTGCACATCTTAAACTGCTCAACCATTTGATACATGATAAACTTGTCAATGTTCCCAATTATTTGTATAGTATGCTGAGAAGAATGTCTTCAAAGTATCAAAGGCAACAAGCAGACACAACTCTTTCTCACCATTGTTTAATAGCTTTGTTAGTAAAAAGGAGTTTAAGGATTCAGTACCCACAGATTGAGTGGGAAGCCTTTAAACAATATGTAGACATCTCAACACTCTTGGAAGCACTAGAGCCAGAGGAAGATATTCCACATGAAACTGAACCCCCTGTTGCTACTAAGCAGGAAGAAACACAACCTGAGAACCCTCCAAAGTTTAGGCCTGTATCATTTGAAGAGCCCTCAACCTTTGTTCCTAAAACAAAAAGAACCACTTCCTTAACATCTAGGAAGAAAACAAAGAGTTAGAAGGAGAACAGCAAGAAGAGGAAAAAGGTAGAAAAACATGAGACAATTACTCCTAGGCGATCAGGGAGGTTGAGGAAGCAAGGTGTTAAAGAGAAAGTTGTTGAGCACCAAGGAGAAGAAGACAAAAATAAAGGCCAGCATGATACTTATCCAACTCCTCTGAATCTAGATTCAGATAGGGGAGAAAACCCTCTTGAGGATGCTTCTGTTGATGCCTGTACAAATGATAATATGTCTACTAAGAAAAGAAGGTACATTTCTTCTTCTGATTTTGAATTAGAAGATCCATTTATTGCCAGAAAAATAGGAAAACCTATGCTAGATTGCTTTGCTAAGGAAATTTTTGATGCCCTTGAAAAAGGGAATGATGAAAATTTTGAAGGTGAAAAGGAATTGATAGAAGACAGAGATATTAGGAAGGAGTTGTAGGAAGCCCTAGATAGAATAAGGCAACTTGAGGAGCAGGTAAGGGGTTATGAAGAAAGATATAGAGAAAAAGAAAAGAGGATTCAGGAGTTGGAGGAGAAGATCCAAACTTATGGCCATGGTTCTAACTTAGATTTGTTAGCACAGTTGGCTAAAAATAAAACAAAGATTGAGGAAGAAGTAGTACTTACTCTCCAACCTCCTGTGGTAAAAACCCTAAAATACCATACTACATTGTCCTTGGGTTTTGAACTAATGAAATTGACTGATGAAAATAGGCAAGAGAAGGAAAACTGGGAAAAAGAGAAGCATAACCTCAATGAATCTATTGCAGAAAAGGATTTGAAGATTAAACAGTTAGAGTAAAAGTTGATAGAGGTTATTGAAAGGGCCAAGCAGATTATGGGATGTAGACCTCCATCAAGAGTGTATGCACTGTTTTTGAAGGAAAAATTTCTCAATTTTCAGTTTAACAGGTTTATTAATGATCAACCCGACTTGCATTCAAGGTTTATCTTTTGTAATTACTTCAAAGAGGTCAGCTTAGAAGAACAAGATCAGTTGTGTGAGTATTACCTGCACAATTATATAATGGATGAAGATACACAATGGAATCCCTACATTTATGTTGGAGACCTCCAGGTTAGAGCATTAATGTCATATTTCAAAAATGAACAACTCAGAGGGTTATTAATGGACCAATATGAAGAGCAGGAAAAGAAAGTACCACTACAACTGAGGAAGGAATCCTTGGAGCCTGAAATCATCTTAACCCAATGGTTAACATTGTTTCCTCATAAAGGACCAGGTAAGGTGATCATGGATTTAAGACTTAGGGACTACAAAAGAATATAGAGAATGGCAGTGTCTATCATCCAAAATTGTCAGAAGTATGTGCAGAGTAGATGGGACAGTTTAATTCTAGAGTTACAAAGAAAGGAACCCCATTCTATCCACAACTTCATGAATATGCTTGAAAGATTGCGCAAATATATCCAGATATCAAAACAAAAGGGAGTATCATGGTTACCTCTCACTGATCAGCCTCCTATCTTTCTTTATCCAGTGCCACATTGGACAGGGGGGAAAAGTGAGCAGTGTAGGTGTGCTGAGCTGATTAGGATAGAAAGACTTGCATACTCTAATGGGTTCTACCTCAAGCAAGGAAAAGGAGTTAGAGACGACACAAACCTCAGAAGAATTACCCTGCATTATAACCTTTTGCCATAGGTGTCTAGTTCTTTAATTTTGCTTAGGGATAAGCAAAAGTCTAAGTTGGGGGGAATGTTGGGATGAAATATTGTCCTCCTTTTATACTGTTTTCATATGTTTTAAGACCTTTTCTATATGGTTCTGCAAAGACTTCACATACATTATCTCTATTTTATGTTGTTTCATATATACTTTCCAAAGACTTTGACCCTATGCTGATAAATGAAATCAGGTGGTTATATTATCAAATGGATGATTTAAATTATTGATATGCATGAAATATAGATAGGATTTCATAAGTTTATTATGAGAGGTTGTTTTTTATATATATTGGAATAACCCTGTGCAGCCGGATAAAGAATCCAAGGAGTAATTACAATAGGATGTAGAATAGAGGAATCAATGAGAATGTGGTCCAAGTGCCAGACATAGCGATCGGAGGAGACAAACGCGGTCATCATGGGAGAATAAACGCAGGGGAGAAAGAAGACTTATTCTAGGAGTCTCATCAAAGTTTATGAATCTTATTTATGAGATATTATGGTTAGAATTTTTGTTTGGATAGGACTCTATTTCCTTTGTTCCAGTTAATAAGTTGATCTCAAAAATAGTATCCTGATGTCTAAGAATGAATTGATGATCGCAGTTAGTTAGAAGGATGCATAAGACTCTCCCATCTTTATATAAGTTAGGGGATGAGTTCATTGATTAAGTTGGTTGTTATGTTTTACTTTCCATATAGTCGTTACTTTGTTACAGTTATCAGTTATTCCAGACATGTTATAATTTTGAATAAAATCTTAAGAAGATTCTATCTTTGATATGGTTTGAATTCAACTATATGTTATGGGATGTGTGAAGATTTGAAGTAGATTTAATCTCCAGAAAAAGTGAGATAGTTCCCTGAGCTAGCCACTCAAGGTACTCTCACTTTGCATGTTTTCTTATTTATTCCTGCATTCTTCGTTAAAATGTTTCATTCCATCTCATGTGCTATATTGTGAAGCAAGTAAGAACTCTTGATTGATATTTCCAATAATTGTGATTCACGAGTAGAGTGCACATTTTTAATCCTCTGGAGGTTAGTGTTAGCCTTTTCATCATTTTGAGTTGTTTAGATTAAAACTGTAATTTTCTGTTAAATACAGTTATCTTCAACTTCTGCTGAAGGTACCCGTAGCAACTGAAAGTTTAGACTGTTTTTGCTATTTTCCATTTCCATTTACTGTTTTACATTTCTATGCATTCTAGTAAGTAGGATTGGACAAAATAAGAATTGTATAAGATTAACTTAGATTAGAAATGAGTCTTGAAAGCATATATAGTGCAGGCATCATCATAAGCTTACGCTCCTTGGTCAATAATTTAATGTAGGAATGCAATGATAGTGGACTGTTCAGTTAGGTTAAACCCTAAATTTTATTTAATTCTACAACACATTAGTTTTCCTCTATAGACTTGCTTCAATATTAATCTCTGATAGCTCCTCCTCCTTACTTCCACATCATTTGGGCAATCTGCCCAATAATCTTCTAAACAAACCTATTACACAAGACTCTTGTTTATATGTCTCTCCATCCTTTTGTAAGGATCATATTGCCTGGGCCAATGGAAAAGGCTACAAGTTCAGCATCTACAAGCCTCCCTCTACTTCTTTTGCTAACTCAATATTAGGACACATCTATCATCCAATGTACAGAGGGAAAGTTACATTAGGCTTCTTGTTCCTCTTTGCAAATGTCTCATATGAGGGAACTATTTGACTAGTCATCTCCACGAGGATGAATCTGTCTATAGGGTACCTTGGCAACATCAGGGGTTGCCCACTAAATCCTTTCATTCTTATGTATGTGAAAGTTGGGAACTGGATGAACCAAGTTCCATTTTTAACAATGACTTCGTGAGCCTCAATGCTCATCCTTTTAGCTCTGTCATCCTCCATCAAGCGAACCATATGCATAACAAAACAGTCATTGACCCTTTGTAGTTTTGGAGAGATGACTTCCTCTCTAAGTGTGGATAGTGATCCCATATGTTCACATCTCCGGGGTTTCTCCCAACTCACCCTATTGTTTATAGGCCATCAAATGTACCCTTAGCTGCACAGGCATAAACCACATATGATGACATGTGAAACAAGTTTGACTTACCACCAAGCTTCCTCATCCCTGCATCTAGGTTGCCACTAATAAGGGATGCCCATTGTATCTATGTGTCTATGGTTTCAACCATCCTTATGAGTCCGTACATGCACGGCTCAAAGTTTTCAGCATGTAGGCTTCCTCTCATTCGACTCAACATGACCATCATGTACTGAACCTCCAGAGTAAAATCAAACTCGTAGAGGTTAAATGGCAACTTTGTTGTTGCTTTATAGGTACTATCTTGAGCTCTCCAACATGAAAACATTATTTTTCTGTAATCTGTGTACTTGCTCTGGTATTGATTTTTCAAGGTCTCTGCATCTATCTTGTACAAATTAGCGCTTGTTGGAAGGTGAAAGGCAGTTGTGATCCCTGCTACTAAGAGATCTGCATAAAATTGACCATGTTTCTCTACTCTTTTGGTATCTCTATTGTAGTTATCTGCACATGTGGCTATTAGCTCAATGGCCTCTACTGCGTATGGGAATCCCTCAGCATGAATGTTAATGAGCATGGGGTTCCCACCACCCTGAACTAATTGTGTTGTCCATGGTTCCAGGCTAGTGTTTCTGGCATGAGTATACCCAATTTCTCCAAATCTAAAACTTGAACCGCTAGGCTATGGGTACATATGAGCCATGAACTCTGCATCACTTCTGTTCTTACGAGCCTCCATGATATTCTGCAATTACGAATATGCATATCTTAACCTAACTTGTAATTTCTGAGTTTAACCAGTTAATCCTTTAAAGTTATGACATCCCACAATTTACAGAGCATAAGCATAAGCATGTGCATCATCATACATGATTTACCCTAAGTAAATATCATTTACCTTTTACTATGTAATAACAACAAAATGAGGGTTTTAATGCTACATACCTATATTAGTGTACTTAAACCTAGTTAACTAATGTCTGGATATGCAACTTTACACTGTTCAATCGCCTTTGCCGTTCATCGTTCAGTGTCCACACCGTTCCGTTTGGGATGAAGATCTCTGTAATGGCCACCGTAAAAGTTTTGGAGCTCTGTAATTTCTTTTCAAATGCTTAAATGAATGTAAAATAACCAAAAATCTTGCTTTATGTGTTAGAAATCATTATTTTAAGGCATAATTAATGTCAAATTGCCTATGTTCGTGGATATTAGCATTCAGTCCTTAAGATTGTAACAGGTGGCGGTTTATGATTTGAATTTTCAAAAGGTCACCTACCATTTTGTAGTATTTATTGTAGAGTATGGATATTAACGAATATCCAGATGTTAAAACAATGTGCATACCTGATGCAAGAGCATCTAGAAGCATTTAAAACAATTGGGACAATTAATAGTGAATTGCAGAGTAATGAGAGAGCGACCTTGGAGAATACCACATTTTACCACATTTGCATATCAGAGGCTACGGAGCTAGACTTAACATCTAGACATAGTCATCCACAACATATCCAAAATTTAGATCATTTGGGTTTAATTCCGGAGAGATATTGCTATTAGAAGATTACCTGCTTTTACATGTTTTCACAGAGTAGAGCTAACAGTGTTCAGTGAAGTCTAATTGGCTTGTGAAGCAATTTTGTGACTTGCGGAGCTTAAAGTAACATTATTTAATGAAGTATAGGACCTAGCCAACCTTCATGGAGATCTGCATGAAGTTTTATGTACCAACAGAGCAATACCTTGTGTTTAGGTATGACCTATCCGTGTACACATGATTCATACTAGCCGCTGGAATTAGGGTGACTTGATAATGATTTGAAGGCTTGTAGAGGATATAAATGAAGGATAATGATTTGTTACAAAGAACCAATAATGAAATGAACATTTATGTGAAGACATGAAGTAAATTCATAAGTGTTTTGATCCAAAGAAGAAGCAGAAGTGAAGCAGAGAGTAGAGTAGAGAATAGAATAAGCTGCAGAGCAAAGAATCGAGAAGTCAGTGAAGGAAATCATGAAATAATGTTGTTATATGAATGTTTTGTAACCCTGGGCTGTGGCCTAGTGTCTATAAAATCTTGAGTGGCATATGTAATGTGTTTTGAGATCATAATATAAGAGGAATGAGCTTCGAAGGCTACATTTTTCCCTATTAGGGTTTTCCTAGGAGATATCTTATGTCATGAGTGTATGAATGTCTCTTTATTTCTATTGTTAACTATTCACTTCCATTGCATCTCTGATTGATCGTGTTGTTAGTTGGTTAAGGCTACAAGGTGGTATAGTCCCTCATCAGACCCTCCTACCTTGACTGCATCAAGTGGTATCAGAGTTGGTTGCAAATTTGTTGAGATGGTTGAGAATTTGTTGGGAAGGAAGATAGTGTTGAAAGAAGTGCGAAACCCTAGAAGTAACAAGTGTCACCGCTGAAGAAGATCAAGACAAGGAAGCTTCAGTAAGCTTTTCAAATTAAGTTGTTTATCTAATTTATTTAAATGGGGAAGATTAGAAAAGGGATAAAGAAAGAAAATGAAACCCTAATATGCGAAAAGGATATTCTAGAAGAAGAATTGTGCGAAATCAAGAGGTGTAATTCAAAAATGATGGAAAGGATAAAAGAACTAGGAGAAGACATCTGTATGATGCTCTTGAAGAAGAACTAAAAAAAGTAAGAAAGAGAAATGAAGAACTAGAAGCAGAGCTAAAATTGTTTGAGGATGTTGAAAAGAGATTTGAAGAACTGGAAGAAGGATTCAAGTTGTTTGGGAAGGTGGAAAAGAGGAACAGAGATCTAGAAGAAAGTTTGGAAGAATTGAAAAAGGAAAACGGTCTATAGAAGAAGGAGATATTTGAATTGAAAGAGTGGATGGATTAGTTGAAATAATCACTTGTAGCATGTAGAAGAGAGAATGAAAGCATGAGATCTCAGCTTGAACTTTGTGATGTTTCTTGTGATACTAATGATTTGTGTGATGTTGCAGAAGCTTCTTTAGAAAGTAAGATTGAAGATGACATTGTAACTAAGCCCGCAGTTGTTGGTGATGGTATTGGTTTCAAAATCATGCAAAGGATGGGATATGAAGGACAAGGATTGGGAAAGCATCGACAAGGAATTACAGAACCTATTGAACTAGTAATAAGATCAAGAAGTGAAGGCCTCGGATATGACAGAGGTAAGGATGTTGTTGCAAATTCAAACAAGTCAAATAAGGGAAGAAGAGGTATGTATTGTTCACATTGTAATAGACATTGACATGAAAAGGAATTGCGTTGGGATCTATACCCTTATAAGTCTTGTGGATTAAGGAATCATCCTGCAAAGATATGTTGGAATAAAATTGGAAGGAGAAAGCCTATGACAGATTGTATGTAGGTGGATTATGGATGAATTGATGGAGCAAAATGGAAGCATGTGACTTGTATGTTCAGAAGATTGTATAGTTGGAAATATTCATATGTCGGAAAAAGAAGAGGATATGGATCAGGATACATAGAAAGAAGACCTTATGTAGAGCAAAAAAGGACAGTAATTCAAACTATAGAGGGAGAGAAGACATAAGTCATAATTCTTATCATAGTGTAGGATACCAGAAGAATTGAAGAGGATTTGCTAGAAGAGGAATCTATTTTCAAGTTTGGAGGCGAAAAGAATCAAACACTAAAAGTCACCAAGAACCTATTATCAAAGAAGATAATGAAGGAGAGACTAATGATGAGGAAACAATAAATGATACAGAGGTATCTTGTGCTAAAGAAGAGCCTATTGGATCACTAAGTTTGATAGAGGAACCAGAAGAAAATGATGTAGAGGAGGAAGAAGAACCTATTGAATCATTGAGTTTAATAGAGAAACTAGAAGAGGGTGAAGCATTGGTCTTAAGGAGAGTTGTGTTACTGAACTAAGAAAGCAGTGCAAGAGAAAGTTTGTGTGAAATCATATGAGAAATGAAGCTGTGTGAACAAGTGTGAAGCATAATAGAAAAGAGAAGTTCATGTAGCAGAGAAAGAGGGAATGACAAGATATTCTACAGAAAGAGAAAGTTTGTGTACCGAAGTAAAGGAAATAAGGATAAAGAAGTAGAGATAAGTATAGGAGAATTATATGTGAAGCGGAAATTGGAAGATTTTGATATGTGTGAAGGAATTGTATCTAGAACCAGAGATCAGAAAGTGTTGTAGAGAAAATTCAGAAATGTATTGACTGTATCAAAGGAAGTAACTTGATTGTTCCGGAGGATGCAAGTATGTGTTGATTGACTCTTAATTGATTGAAATTGGTATTGACTTGAGGCAACTTGCAGAGAAGACTTGCTCAGATCATCGATGAAGAGGCTCACTTTTTAATTAACCCTAAGAGTCTAATGTAGGAGCATCTGAAAGTATTCAAAACAATTGGGACAGTTAACAATGAATTGCAGAGTATTGAGAGAGTGACTTTGGAGAATATCGCATTTTACCACATTTTGTAATGAGGCAAACTCAAATTTAATATAAAATATCAGATCTGAAAATATAGTTTCAACAAATCCACCCAAAACTACACTGAAACTGATGTAACTAACTAGCTAGTCTTGCAAGGAATTAACACCCAATATGTTGAAAATTTACCAAGATGATTTTTTATTAATTTTCAGATGGAAATGACATTTTATCAGGTCTATAACACTGATCTCTAGCAGCAGCAAAATTACAACTTCAAATAGCCAAAATCTGGGCAAAACCCACAAAAACTGTCGACACCGACAAAACCTAGATGTACCCCAAACACCGTAAAATTATATTATTTGATTATCAGAAATAAAATACATGAAATATAGTCTAATATGATTAAAATATCTGTAGCAAACACCTACAGCACTCAGTCACAAACTACACAACCAAATCTTCACTACAAGCTGAAATACACACTGTGTATTCAAACCCACAAGCCAAAAAACTACATAACACAACCTAGAACTCCCAAAGCTGATCTCTGGCACTATGAAATGAAAATATATAGCTACAATATTGAAAACAAATTAACTTAACAACAACAGCATATTCAAACACTCTTGGAGCCACTGCTGTGACACATGAAGCCCTGCACACACAAACAATGGAAACTGCTGAAAACTACTGAATCTTTGAAGCTCTATGCAACCTCTGGATGAAGCTACTCCTTGTGATCAAAGGTTTTTCATCCTATAGCCACCTGAAACTCATGGGTTTTCATCCACAAGTCTCTTTACTCCAATGGGTTTTTGTCCATCGAAGCCAAAATCTGCAAATCTGCAAGTTTGAGAGAAAATATCAAAACAACAATGTCCCCAAATGACCAAAATTACATATTTTGTATCAATATTTCGTGGGAGAGAGGGAAATCCAAGATTCCCATGTTTTTCTTTGATTCCTTGCTATTTTGGGGTATGACAGTTGTCATAAGCTGTCATACATTGTCATAAAGTCCCCCACCACTTGTGATTTACCAAGATTTTTGAAATCTTCATGCAAATGGACACCTCACCAAACCCAATGCCCCTTTTTTAGTCTCAAAATATTTAATTTAATATTTAATTGTCCTCTTGAAATAGATATTAGTTGGACAATATTAAATATTAAATATTTATTCTTCCTATGCTTGCCCAATTAACCCATGGAAGAATAAGATGGGTTAATATTGACCATTAATTAATTATTTTAGAAAGGGAACATGACAAGTCCTCCCTCTTGGAAATTGCTTGTCCTCAAGAAATGCAAGTTTGGATGGTCAAGAATTTCTGGTCCTTCCCATGTTGCATCTTCCACTGGCAAATTCTTCCATTTGATCAAATATTCTAAAATGCTCACGTTCCTCAATCTTTTATCCCTCGTTTCCAAAACCTTTTCAAGTATCAAAATCAACTTCCCTTCATCATCCAAAGGTGGTAAATTAGATGAAGGCACAATTTGCTGTCCAAGGACCTTCTTCAAACAAGAAATGTGAAATACATTATGTATCCTACTGTTTGGAGGAAGCTCCAACTCACAAGCTACCTCACCAATTTTCCTGATGATCTGGTAAGGCCCAAAGAACTTAGGCTTAAGCTTTTTAGCCCCACTCTTCTTCAAAGAGCTTTGTTTATATGGCTACAATCTAAGAAATACTAAGTCTCCCACCTTAAAAAATCTTTCTGTTCTCTTTCTATCTGCATATATCTTTTGTTGGTTCCATGCTTGCCTCAAGTTATCTTTTAGTGACCTTATAATCTCGACTATGATTGATAAGATCACTAGCTGCAAGTACTCTACTATCTGTAAATATCAAATCAGCAAAAGAAAGTGCATCATAACCATAAAGAGCTTGAAATGGAGGCAACCAATTAACATATGATGTGATGTATTGTAACAATACTCTCCCAAGTTCAACCATTTGACCCAAATAGTTTGTTGATCTGAAACATAATTCCTCAAATACCCCTCTATCCACCTGTTAACAATTTCTATTTGTCCATCTGTTTGTGGATGGTAACTTGTGCTTGGTGTGATCTCTGTTCCTATCAAATGAAATAGTTCCTTCCAAAAAGAACTAAGGAACCTACTATCTCTGTCACTAACAATGTTCTTTGGCAAACCATGCAGCTTAAATATCTCTTTGAAAAACAACTCTTCTACTTGAGGAGCCTTAAACTCTTAAGTGATGGGAAAGAAATGAGCATATTTTGTTAATCTATCCACCACCACATATATACAATCCTTACCTTGTACCTTGGGAAGTCCTGTGATAAAGTCCATGGAAATGCTCTCCCATTTTTGTTCAGGAATTAGAAGCAGTTGTAGGAGACCTGCAGGAAAAATCTGTTCACCTTTGTTCCTTTGGCAAGTTATACACTCTTTGATATGCTTGTGGACATCCTCTTTCAGATCTTTCCAAGAAAATCTCCCACAGATCTGCTTGTATGTTTTGAAGTAACCTTGATGACCAGCCAAGGGAGTGTCATGGAAAGCTCTTAAAATCTTTTCCTTGATTTTTGATTTAGGAACAAGGAAAATTTGGTTCTTGTAATAAATCAGCCCATCATTCACTGTATACCTGTCATCTTTTACTAAATCATATAATACATTAGATGCAAAAGTATTTTTGACATATTCAGCAATGATAGAATCTTTCCACTCTACAGAAATAGAAGATAATGAACACAAAGTTGGCTCCCTAGAAAGTGCATCCGCTACCACATTTCTTTTACCCTTCATATATTCTATTTCAAAATCACATGCTTGCAGCTTTCTTACCCAGCTTTGTTGGCGATCATTCAAATCTTTTTGATCAAGGAAATACTTCAAACTATTATGATCAGTTTTGACAACAAACTTCCCACACACAAGATATTGTCTAAACTTCTCTAGTGCATGCATAATTGCCAACATTTTCTTGTCATAAATGTGATATGTTTTTTCTAGATTGTTTAGCTTCCTACTCTCAAAAGCAATTGGATGTCCCCTTTGAGTTAGGACAGCCCCAACACCTTCACCTGAAGCATCACATTCAACTACAAAAGGCAATGAAAAATCAGGAATAACAAGCACAAGGCATGAACTCATTACCTCCTTAAACTTGTCAAAAGTTTTTTGAGCTTCTTCAGACCATGCAAAGGCTCCTTTCTTAGTCAAATCAGTCAATGGAACAACAAGCTAAGAAAAACCTTTCACAAATCTCCTATAGTAGCAACATAGCCCAAAGAATCCTTTCAACTGTGTAAGATTTGTAGGTGGAGGCCAATCTAGTATTGCTTGAATCTTCTGTTGATCTACTTGAATACCCTTAGAACTTATGACATATCCCAAGTAAAGAATTTCAATTAATCCAAACTCACATTTGGACAACTTAGCATAGAAAGATTGCTACTCCAAAATACCCAAAACTGTATCTAAATGTTCCAAGTGTTCCTTCCACGTTTTACTATAAATCAATATATCATCAAAGAAAACCAAGACAAACTTCCTGAGTTGCTTACTAAATACCTTGGTCATGCATGATTGGAAAGTTTCTGGTGCATTAGTGAGGCCAAAGGGCATGACCAGGAACTCAAAATGCCCATAGTGACACCGAAAAGCTGTCTTTTCCACATCTTTGTCTCTCATCTGAATCTGGTGGTATCCTGACCTCAAATCAATCTTAGAAAAGTAAACAGCTCCATGTAACTCATCAATAAGTTCATCTATCCTTGGTATGGGATATCTATTCTTAATGGTTTTCTTATTCAAATCTCTATAGTCGATGCACATCCTTAGAGTTGTTAGATCTAGGGCACACAACTGAGAGGGGGGGGGTGAATCAGTTGTGCAAAGACTTGCTTCTATTTTGAACACTTGATTCTTCTTTGTTAGTTAATAGCATATCAGTTAATCATTCATGAAAGCATAATGCATAAACACAAGAGCAGATAATCATCAACACATTGGACACCAAGATTTTGACGTGGAAAACCTGGTTAAGGGAAAAACCACGGGGTGATTAACCCAAGGATTATTCTCTGTTAGAAGAATAAGAAAAATGAATGGCACATGCCAATTAGGGCTCACTGCCCAAGCACACTGCTCACAAAGAGGCACACTGCCTACAAGAGACACACTGTCTACAAAGTGATAAGAATCACAAACTTGAACTGGAGATTGACATCTTTACCATGTCTGGATTAGTTCCATTTAAGCCCAAGATACTTCTGCTCTGCCCTTCGCTCTTTCGCTATACCACTCTAATCTGCTGCTCAACACACTTTGAAATGAACTCACAAACCTTTATTTATACAAGACATCAACTTAGGAACAATCATCTAAGTCGGCAATCAACCATAAGGACATCCGCAAGATGATTAATACATCCGGTCGACCATCACAAGAACATTCGCAAGATGAACAACTCATCCGGTCAGCTAGTCTGAGCAAGAACTTCATCCGGAAGAATATCTTCAATTCCGGGCTCTACCATCAATGCAAACCGACAACATAACCTCAACATGATCCAAGAACCTTCACAAGCTTGCCTGATTAACCAGGTACATCTGCACTTCCTCTACTCACTGGAATCTCTTCTCCTCTTCATCCAGAACTTCAAGAACACAGTCTATCGCTACTGTCATACTGAAGAAAGGTGCTTCCAGACCTCCAAACTTTGTACAACCCGAGATGACACATCACAAGGACATCCCAAACACTCCTTCCAATCCGTAGAGTCTGACAATGCTCCTTTGGATCTCACCGGACCTTTTTGTAACACTCTGTCACTCCGGAACAGCTCCCAGAACCGGTTCTACTTGACTAATCACAACTTTTTCATATCTTCATGCGGACCTCTGAAATCTTAACTGGATCATCTCAAGACTCATATCTACAAACCCTTTAATCCGCATCCTATGATTCTCAACCTATTGAGTACATTTGCCTTCTTCTTATCACTGTTCTTCACTGTTCCTGATTGAGACTACTTTTCTTAATATCCTCAACACACAGCTCATCCAAACCTTCTTACCAATGCAATATGAGTATGTTGACATCAATGACAACACTAGTTAACCTCATACTTGCAACAAGAGTGTCATCCTTCTTCTTCACAAGAACTACAGATGATGCAAAGGGACTAGAACTCAGTCTAACGAATCCCATGTCTAAGAGCTCTCTGATAGTCTTTTCTATCTCTTCCTTGTAACCCCTTGGATGTCTGTATGGAGTGGTTATAATAGGTTTGACATCCTGTTCTAACTCTATAACATGCTGAAATCCCCTATCTGGAGGTAATCTTGGGGGTATATCACTGAAAATAATGCTATGCTTATCTAAAATTTCTTGAATTTCAAAATGAAATTTACCTTTTCCATTTGGAGAGCTTGAAGGCCAGATTAAGCAAGTGGCTGCCCAAGCAACTTGATCTCTTCTGAAAGTCCTCTCCATCTTCTTTGCTGTCACCACTCTTGGAGCTCCATTTGAAATCCCTCTGAGTGTAATCTCCTTGCCTTCAGACTGAAACTTGAATTCCATAGTTTGGTAGTTTTGATAGTGTCCTCCACTAGAATGCAACCATTGAACACCCAATACAACATCAGTTTCACTAATACCAACAACATAAAAATCATCACAAACCTTGTAGTCTCCCATAGTGATGCTCAATTGTTTGACCACTTTGGTGCATGGCATAGTGAATCCATCTGCAACAGTGACATTGAAACCTTCAAATTCTTCAGTCTTCAAGCCTCTCTTCATAACCAATCCTTCATTAATAAAATTGTGGGTTGCCCCACTATCAATCAAAACGGTCATTCGCTGCCCTGCTAGCACTCCACGAACCCTGAAAGGATAATATTTGGGTGCTCCTAAAAATGCAGCTGACGAACCTTCTTTTATAGTCTCCTTCTCTTCAACCTCAGGTTCTGACTCCTCTATGTAATGGATTTGTCCCTTTCTCAAACACCTATGTCCAGGGACCCAAGGCTCTCTACAAGAAAAACAAAGTTTCTTCCTCCTCAACTCATTCCTTGTTTCTTCATCCATCTTCTTTGCAACATTAGGAGTTGTAATCTTCTGTACAGGCGTAGGTGCATGAAATGGTTTCTTCTGGAATCCTCCCTTATGATGCCATGTATTTGGTTTGGAGGAGTGGGACAAAACATTCTTTGGAATTGATGGCTCAAGGGTTAGAGCCCTCTTGATAACTTCCTGCAAAGAGAGAGGTGCGAAAGATCTGACAAACCCCCTAAGAGGTTCAGTGAGTCCAGTAATGAATAGATGTATTCTCCTTTTCTCTAATATTTCAAGTACCATTACTGCAATCTTTTGGAAGTCTACTATATACTCGCTTACTGAGTTCTTTTGCTTGATTTCTGATAGTTGGCTGAAATATTCTTCTTCTTCTTTCAATTCATACCTCTCAAGAATCCTCTGTTTGAATTCACCAAAGGTTTGTACCTGATCATGTCCCAAAGTAGCGCGATCATGATACCACCATTCATAGGCTTCTCCTTCCAAATGCAAGGTGGCAAACTGAACTACATCCTTCTCTTTCATGGGGTTGAGCACAAAGTATGTTTCTATCTTTTACAGCCAAGCTCTAGCTGCAATCTTCTCACTACCATCAAATAAGGCTGCGATTAGCTTTCCCAACTTGTGTTTTAGTTCTTTATTTTTCCCATTTCCCTTCTTATGGGATTCACCTCTTCTCAAGAACTCTACATATTCTCCCCAAGACATATCATTCTTGATCTCCTCTGCTAATGAATTGTATTCTCCACGCCATTTGTTAAGGGTTTCTGCATTGAATAAACTAGTAGCTACTAACTCCACTTGTTTAGGTTCTTCTTCAGGTAGGAATAAGGGCTTGTTTGCAGCCCCTGAATTTTGAGTCTCAATTTCCTTCCCTTTTCCATTGTTACTGTTGTTTGCACCCGAAGTACTACCACCATTATTTTTTGTTGTTGTTGTTGTTGTTGTTTTGGATCCATTGCATCATTTGCCCAAACATTTCAGCAAGTTTGGTTTGTGCCTCAATCATTTGATTAAATTTTCTTGAAGCATCATCTTCTTCTGCATTACTTCTATTTGCCATTATTTCCTCTAATTGCAATTTCTTTTGCTCTCTCCTCAAATATCTAATTTCTCTGTCACTCGGTATCATCAATCATCTGAGTAACCTACAGGCTGGCAAGATCATGCTCTTATACTACTATAATAAGCCAAACTCAAATTTAATATAAAATATCAGATTTGAAAATATAGTTTCAACAAATCCACCCAAAACTACACTGAAACTGATGTAACTAACTAGCTAGTCTTGCAAGGAATTAACACCCAATATGTTGAAACTTCACCAAGATGATTTTTATTAATTTTTAGATGGAAATGACATGTTATCAGGTCTGTAACACTAATCTATAGCAGCAGCAACATTACAACTTCAAATAGCCAAAATCTAGGCAAAACCCACAAAAACTGCCAACACCAGCAAACACCCAGATGTACCTCAAACACCATAGAATGATATTGTTTGATTATCAAAAATAAAATACATGAAATATAGTCTAATATGATTAAAATGTCTACATCAAACACCTACAACACTCAGCCACAAACTACACAACCAAATCTTCACTACAAGCTGAAATACACACTGTGTATTCAAACCCACAAGACAAAAAACTACACAACACAACCCATAACTCCCAAAGCTGATCTCTGGCACTATGAAATGAAAATCTATAGCTACAACATTGAAAACAAATTAACTTAACAACATCAGCATATTCAAACACTCTTGGAGCCACTGTCGTGACACGTGAAGCCCTACACACACAAACAATGGAAACTGCCGGAAACTACTGAATCTTTGAAGCTCTATGCAACCTCTAGATGATGCTACTCCTTGTGATCAAAGGGTTTTCATATTATGGCCACTTGAAACTCATGGGTTTTTGTCCACAAGTCTCTTTCCTCCAATGGGTTTTCGTCCATCGAAGCCAAAATCTGCAAGTTTGAGAGAAAATATCAAATCAACAATGTCCCCAAATGACCAAAATTACATATTTTGTATCAATATTTTGTGGGAGAGAGGTAAATCTAAGATTCCCATGTTTTTATTTGATTCCTTGCTATTTTGGGGTATGACAGTTGTCATAAGCTGTCATACATTGTCATAAAGTCCCCCGCCACTTGTGATTTACCAAGATTTTTGAAATCTTCATGCAAATGGGCACCTCCCCAAACCCAATGCCCCTTTTTAAGTCTCAAAATATTTAATTTAATATTTAATTGTCCTCTTGAAATAGATATTAGTTGGACAATATTAAATATTAAATATTTATTCTTCCTATGCTTGCCTAATTAACCCATGGAAGAATAAGATGGGTTAATATTGATCATTAATTAATTATTTTAGAAAGGGGACATGACACATTTGCATATTAGCGGTTGTGGAGCTAGACATAGCATCTAGACATAGTCATCTACAACATATCCAAAATTCAAATCATTTGGGTTCGATTTCAAAGAGATATCGCTATCAAAATGTTACCTTCTTTTACCTGTTTTCACAAAGTAGAGCCGACAATGTTTAATGAAGTCTAATCAGCTTGCGAAGCAATTTTGTGACTTGTGGAGCTTAAAGGAACATTATTCAATGAAGTATAGGACCTATCCGACCTTCATGAAGATCTGCATGAAGTTTTATGTACCAAAGGAGCAATACCTTATGTTTTGGTCCGACCTATCCGTGTACACACGTTTCGTACTAGTCATTGCAATTAGGCCGACTTGATAATGATTTGAAGGCTTGTGGAGGATATAAATGAAGGATAATGAATTGTTACAAAACACTAATAACAAAATGAACATTTATGCGAATACATGAAGCAAATTCATAAGTGTTTTGATCTGAAGAACAAGCAGAAGTGAAGTAGAGAGCATAGTAGAGAACAAAATAAGTTGCAGAGCAGAGAATCGAGAAGCCGACAAAGGAAATCATGAAATAATGTTGTTATATGAGTGTTTTGAAACCCTGGGTTGCGGCCTAGTGTCTATAAAATCCTTATTAGCGTATGTAATGTGTTTTGAGATCAAAATATAAGAGGAATGAGATTTGAAGGTTAGGTTTTTCCCAGGATATATCATGTGTCATGAGTGTATGAATGTCTCTTTATTTCTGTTGTTAACTATTCACTTCCGTTGCATCTCTGATTGATCATGTTGTTAGTTGGTTAAGGCTACAAGGTGGGACAGTCCCTCATTGGACCCTTCTACCTTGATTGCATCAATACCTTTTAGAATGTGCACTTGTGCATGCGTGACATCAACATGTTGGTCAATGCTGACCAAGGGCGAATATCGGGTCTTTGATCCAAAGGAATTTACCTTTGATTGTCGAATATCAGGACATTACAAAATGTCCAGATGGGAAAAAAATCACATGTGCCATGTGGCATCATCTATTTGGTTCATGGAAACCTATAAATTTTGGCTGCAAGGATAGAGATGTGGATATGAAGAAATATCTAGATATTAAACAATGTGAAATATCCCTAAGTCCAAATGTGAGCATGATGTCACCCTTCTGAAGGTTATTCTGGGTTAGGTATAACGTGACATCATCAGGATATTAGCAAAAGTCTGGACATTAAGTTAATGTCTGGATGTTAAGGTTTGTGAAGTGTTTCAAACTCTTAATGTCTGGATGACTTCATCATATTTTGTTATTTCTCTAAGATGAGGTCGGATGGCGTCATTAGGATGTTGGTGGATGTCAGGACATTAAGTTAATATATGGAGATCAAGTTTTATCGTTATATTATATCAAGTCAAGATATTAACGAATGTCCACATCTTTAGTTTGAATATGCATACTTGTGATATCCATGCGCTTGATAGTCAATTACATCATGAGTTAAAATTTGAGGTGCACACATTTGTGAATGTCTGGATATTAAGTTTTTGTTAGTGAATTTTGCAATCGGGACATTAAGTTAATGTCGAGATGTTAGGAAATGTGCAGATATCCCTAACACTATTTGACTAAACTTTGACCGGGCATAATTTCCTGATCTTAGGGAATTTCGGGGTGCTTCAAAAAGCAAACCTACTTAGAATTTTACACTCTTTCACTTAGCAGGATTTATGATGTGAAATTCTAACTTTAAAATTTTGACCTATATCTCAAGGTCCGGACATGCACAGGATAACCTCCTGACATACATCTGCTACTAATTTTTTACCATACCACCCAAAAGCAAAGAGAAACAAGCAAAAAATGTTGGGTCCATGTTTTGCTGGGGCAAAATGGGGCATGTTGTGTAACCACACAACAACTTGGCACCAAAGAAAACAACTAAAATTCCAATAATTCAAGAAATGAGGACAAATTAAGACATGATGTTCCTACTCTCATCAAACATAAGTATCCTGACCTTCCTGAATGATATCATATTCATCAACATAACAATGCAATGAGAAGGAATCAAGTGTGTGCATGTGATTTATTTCCTTCATCTTGAAGACAAGTTGAAAACACCAGTAATGATTGTTAAGCTACATAGTTGGATTTAACCCTCATAGCCAACCCTGGATAGAGCCTTGTTGCCAGCAAGCGTCCATAGCCCCGACAAGGTTATCTTTGCAATTCTCCTAGGTAGAGCCCCACTACCAGACATACGTCCATAGCCCCGATAGAGTTACTTGGATGACCTAAGTATTTCTTTCCTTTGATATTCAATATATATTTTTTTCAATATTCATAAGATATGATCATGTAAGCTCGTATGCAAGGAGTGGACACTTGCCTGCTTAGGCTGAGAATTGCAATGGTAGCAAAGGAAAACATTTAGATTTTTCACTTAACCCAGACACTAGTTTCTTCAACAAATCCAAGGCTATTAGGTGTACTTTGTGAGGATCTCCTTGAACAAAAGAGTTACCATTGATGAATGTGATGTCACAGACTTGATCAAAAGTACCTAAATTGACAAGAGCTACAACCTATGTAATAATTTGTATACCTTTCCTGAATTCTAACCATTTCACTAGTTTTCTAAAATCGAAAGGTGCACTATCTTGCCTAACCAAAACAAGGACTCAACAACACACAAGCAAAGCAAAGCACACAAAGCAAGTTGTACAAGCAACTATACAAAATATATGCATATAATACATAGTTTTGACCTGACCTACCTAAGCTTGAAAATAATGTTTGAGGAATTGTCCATTGACTGGCAATAAAACATCCTCACCTATTAAAGTCTTAAGCCTGTAGGTGCTATCACCTAAAATCTATAATATTTGGAAGGGGCCAATCCAGAGTTTATCAAAATTTCCATGATCACCCTTCTTCTAGTGGGCTTTATCCCATGATAGTACCAAATCTGAGATCCTAAACGCCTTTACTTTAACTCTTTTGTCAAACTAGCATTTGACAATAGCCTGATGCTTGGCATATTGGTTAATTACCTTATCTCATTTCTCTTCTAAGTGCATCAATTGCAATAGTCTGACCTCTCTTTTGTTATCAATACCTAGATACTCTTGGGCGAACTGTAAAGTTGGGATTTTGAGGTTGATAGGGAGGATAGGATCCACCCCATATACCAGCTAATAAGGAGAATTGCCCAAGGCAGTCTTAATTCTTGTCTTGTCTACCCATAGGGCATACTTAAGCAAAGTATTCCATTCCCTAGGGTTCTTTTCAATCAACTTCTTGATGATATTTACCAAATTTTATTAGTTGATTAAGCTAGGCCATTGCCCTGAGGGTAGTAATTTGATGAAAATTTTAAAATTATCCCATGATCGAATGCCCAACTTGAAAATTTAAGAGATGTAAAAGCAGGACCATTGTCATAAAGTAGAGCATATGGAATTCCATACCTTGTGGTGATATTACTTTCCAAAAACCTAATCGTGTCATCTGATGTGCATGTCTTACTGTTGATGGCCTCTGTCCACCTGGTATAGTAATTGATGATAGTCGACACATACTTGTGTCCTACAGAGGATGGAGGATTGATGGGTATGATGAAATCCATGCCCCATTGTGAAAATGGGTGCATCTCCTTCACAAGTTGTAATGGTTGAGCTGCATGTTTCTCTTTATTTGAAGCAGTTTGGCATGTGTGACAAAATTTTATGTGCTCAGTTGTATCCTTAAAAATAGTGGACCAATAATACCTAGCCCTCAAGATGGCATGTGTGGTAGCTAGATGTGATCCATGAATTGTACCAAACTTATCATGTAACTCAAGAAGAACCTTGGCAGCTTCTTGTTTGTCTAAGCACTTGAGGTATATTCCCTCATAGTTCCTTTTGAATAGGACTCCTCCTTTGATCAGGTATTTCTATGCCTTGATCCTCAAAGCTCTTCTCTGGGATGCTTGCATATTAGGTGGACATCTCCCTGTGATTAGGACATGCCTGATGTCAGAATACCAGTCATCATGCACTTTTGCATCCACTGCATATTGTTGGCTTGACAAATTGGGATCTATTTCAATAATCATTTGACTAAGGACTTGTCCTCTGACTAATTTCATTGGTGTTATATCCATATCATACTCTTGCAGTACGGTAATCCATCTAGCTCTCTTCTCCCCTAGTTCACTTTGCATGAGAAGCATCTTTATAGCTGAATCAGGGACTACTGCTATAACTTTACTTCTCAGGATATAATGCCTGAATTTCTTTACTACTTTGACTAAGGAAAGAGCCTGCCTCTCTACATCCATATACATAAGCTCGACATCTCTGAATGGGGAACTCACGAATGCAATTGGTTTTTCCTCTTTTGCCTCACTCCTCTGAGTTAAGATAGCTACACATGTATGCTTTGATGTAAAAGAGTATATGTAGAAATCCCTAGTCTAGTGAGGACTAATCAATACTGGGGCATTGACAATGGCTTTCTTTATATCTTCAAAAGTTGTTTTTGCCTCTGGAGTCCATTTGATCTTAGCATTATTGTCTCTATTAGTACTAGTATCACTATTTTATCCTCAATTTATTTTATCTTGACTATTTTTTAATAATTCACCTAGGGAATATAGGAGCACTCTCCTTACTACAAAATAATCAAAATACAAAAATACTAGTAGAAAATGGGACTACGCCCATCAAACATACTGAAAGGAAGCAAGGTACATGTAACACACTTCCTACACCAAACTAACAAGGGGAAATGTATGTAAATTTGTTTTAAACCTTGCAAATGTAGCAATGTTAAACATACAACATAAAGATTACAACAACAACATAACACACAGAATAAGAGTTGACACAAGATGTACATGGAGAAAACATTTTCAGGTAAAAAACCCACACTCTAAAACCTGCACAGTGTATTATCAAAACAATGGTGTGTTTATAATACACTTGCAATGCAAGTTCTTCCAAGATCTTTAAATGTCGTTTCTGGAGTGATTTTGGCAGCATAATAGTACCTATAAAAACACTATGCAACTACAACTCCAAAACAATGCATTTTATAGAGATAAAAGGCATATTCTGGAAGCTTCTTGAGATAGGTATCCACCTTGGCCAAATGGCCATTATTCTACATCAAAGGACACTTGTCCAAGCTGCAAATACATCTCTTACATCTATCATACATGCAGATTTGACTTTCTCAACATGGAGTGCTCCAAGGCTAAAAATAGACTATAACAGATGCTCTTACGCATCTTACAACTGTCATAAAAAACTGCAACATGACAATCTTAAATGTTGTAAGAGAATCCGTCATATAAGACTAAATATAGTAAATTCCTCTTACAACATGTCATAGCCCAACTTGGGTGCCCAAAGATGCCTTTCCCTCATGCAAAGATACTCACCGACACTTGTCCCCACTCGTCATAGGAATATCCAAACTTGGCTCTTACGCGTCATAGATTCTGTCATATGGAATATCCTCTTCCACATACCACAAGATGCCAACACATGGCATAATAGTGCCACCTCAAATGGGACACCCAAATCCATGTAGGTTTGACTTGACCATCCAAGTCACATTTCAAGTAAGATGAGAAGTCACCGTGCCACCTCAACTAAGTAACCAAATTAAATGTGCAAGTAAATACAATATTAGGCAATAAATAAATATACAATTAAATAAATAACGCTAGGAAATTGTAAAGGTTGAGACACCTTAATTGCCAACATTCTCCCACTTGTTGAACACCTTGCAAGAGCCAAAAGTAAGGACAAGATTTAATTGCTAGGGGCCAAGGGGCCCATAGACTCCGAACACCATCTGAACTTCTTTGTGCCCACTGGTTTTGTCAATGCATCTACAACATTCTTCAAAGTGTCTACCTTCTCCAATATCACCTTCCCATCTTCTACCGTATCTTGAACAAAATGAAACTGAACATCAATATGCTTGGTTCTAGCATGGAAAGTAGGATTCTTTGCTAGGCAAATCGCACTCTGACTGTCACAACATATAGTAATCTGTTCTGTATCAACACTAATATCTGAACACAACCTCTTAAGCCAAATGACTTCCTTACAAGCATGAGTAGTTGCCATGTACTCAGCTTCTGTTGTGGACAAAGCGACCACAGGTTGCCACTTACTCATCCAACTGATTGCACCACCGAACATAGTAAACACATAAGAACTGGTGGATCTCCTACTGTCAATGTCACCCGCCCAATCAGAATCCACAAATCCACAAATACTCACAGAATGCTGAGGTCATGTAGGATAACCATGATAACATAGGGAATACTTAGAAGTACCCCGCAAATATCTGAACACTATTTTCACTGCATCCCAATGTACTCGTCCAAGATTAGCCATAAACTAACTAAGGACTCCCACTGCTTGGGCAATGTTTGGTCTTTTACAGACCATAGCATACATCAAGCTGTCAATTGCACTAGCATAAGGTAATCTGCTCATATCCTCCGTCTCAGAAGGAGACTTTGGACAATCATTCACAAATAACTTTGTCCCCAATGAAATAGGAACACAAAATGGTCTGCAATCTGCCATGCTAAATCTATCCAACACAGTCTTCACATACTTACTCTGGCTTAACCAAAGTTTTCTATTTGCTTTGTCTCTTCTTATCTCCATCCCTAGAATGTACCTGGCTGCCCCTAAGTTTTTCATCTTAAACTATGCTAACAACTGAGACTTCAAATCTGAAATCATATTCTTACCATTCCTAATCAACGACATATCATCAACATACAGTGCAATAATGAGAATACGATCATTGTCAAACTTGTAGTACACACAATGGTCTGATTTTGATCTTAGGAATCTAATGGACAACACAAAGGCATCAAATTTCAAGTACCACATCCTAGGAGATTGCTTCAAACCATACAAAGACTTCTTTAACTTATAGACTATAGTGCTCAAGCTGTGACATAAATTTCTTCCTCCAAGTCACCATGAAGGAATGATGTCTTCACATCCATTTGTTCCACTTCTAAGTCATAAGCTGTTGCAAGAGATAACATGAACCGAATAGATGTCAGCTTTGCAATGGGAGAGAAAATTTCACCATAATCAATTCCCTCCACTTGTGAGCACCCCTTCGCAACCAATATGGCCTTGTACTTCTCAACACTACCATCTGCTCCAAATTTCTTCTTGAACACCCATTTACATCCAACATGTTTCCATCCATCAAGCAAAGGCACCAAAACTTGAGTTTTATTTTTTTCCAAAGAAGCCATCTCATCCTCCATGGCCTCCTTCTAGGAACCTACATCTTTCATGTCCATAGCCTCTGTTATAGTTCTAGGCTCATCAGTGTTAGTAATCAAGGCAGAAGAACAACTAGAATCCAGCAATGTATAACCAAACCTGTTAGGTTGCTTCCTGTCGCATGTGGACCTCCTCAAAGGCTGAGGTGGAGGTTCTACCTCTTCTTTTGAACTTTCAAAGTTGCTAGAGCTCTCCTCATCATCAAGTCCAACGGGGTCTTTCAATTCAGTCTTCTCAGTGGTAGAAGGAAATTGAACCACATCCTCTTTCTTTTCTTTTTCTTCTGGTTGTAGAACAACAGGAGAATGTGTTAGCTCTCTGAAGATAATACTTCTGCTATACAACACTTTTTCAGCCACAGGATCCCAAAGCTTGTACCCTTTCACACTAACACCATAGCCAACGAAGATACACTTAACTGCCTTATTCTCCAATTTTGACCTCTTCTCCTTAGGCACATGTGCATATGCCTCACAACCAAGAACACGAAGATGTCTCAATGAGGGCTTCTTACCAGACCACACCTCCATGGGTGTCTTATCAACGAGCGTTGAGGTAGGAGACTTGTTAACCAGGTAGCAAGCAATGGTTATAGCTCCAGCCCAAAACTTTTGTTTGAGGCTAGCATCACTAAGCATACTCCTAGCCCTCTCCATCAACGTTCTATTCATTCTCTCTACAACTCCATTTTGTTGCGGGGTATAAGGAGTTGTCTTATGTCTTTCAATCCCATGTTCTTTACAGAACTTATCGAACTCTACGGAACAAAACTCACCATAGTTATCAGTTTTCAAACACTTAATCTTTTTACTAGTCTGATTCTCTACAAAAGCTTTAAACTCTTTGAACCAACTAAAGACTTCATCTTTGCTTCTGAGGAAATAAACCCATGTCCTTCTATTGTAATCATCAATGAATGATACAAAATATACATATTTAGAAATCAAAGGAACATTCACAAGACCAAACACATTAGAATGAATAAGATCCAAAACACCAGAAGACTTGTGAGAACTAGAGTAAAACTGAACACGGTTTTGTTTTCCATATATACAATGTTTGCAAAAGTCAAACTCGATATTACAATCATTTAACCCCTCAATGAGGTTTTTATTTTTTAGGGCTCTAAGACCCTTCTCACCAAAGTGACCAAGTCTCTTATGCCACAACAATATCTTTTCAGTAGGAAGTTTCATTTCCATAGCATGAGCACCCACCTAGAAAGCACTACCATCAGAATTAGAAGCAACAATCTTTTTCGCTACGGGTTCCAATGGTGAGGATGAAGAATCTGAAAGTCTTTTCTTCGAAATAGAAGAACTATTACACTGAGTAGCGCATGCATCCAGCTGAAATAGAGTACCTCTCTGAGTACCCTTAGCAAGCACCATAGCTCCTCTTGTCATCTTGCATCCTCCACCTGAGAAGACAACCTGCACACCTACATCATTCAATTTAATTATAGAGAGCAAGTTTCGTGCTAAACCGGGGATGTGCATAACCCCATTGATCCCCTTCACTCGTCCATTAGGGAATCAGATCAAGACTCTTCCACACCCAACTATCTTCAGGTGAGAGTCATCACCCAGGTACACCTTCCCACCATCGTATTCTTCATACTTTGTAAACCAACCTCGATGAGAGGTCATGTGGAAAGAAGCACTGGAGTCAATCAGCCACACATCTTCATATGCATGGGTGGCCAAGGCTGCAACAAAAGCATCACCATCATCTTGTGACTTGTCAGAGTCAGAATTAGAGTTCTTCTTTTTCTTCTTCTCCTCTTTGCACTCCTTTTGGAAGTGCCCAATTTTTCCACAGTTCCAACACACTACCTTGGACTTTCCAGGAGATTTAGATCTCCCACGGGATTTAGATTTGCCTTTTTTAGCTTTCTTGTCTTTCTTTTTTCCTTTTTCTTTGGGTCTTCCATGAACCTCAAGAGACTCTTTGGCCGACTCAGATGATTTTCTCTGCATCTCTTCAGATAACAGCAAAGAGACCACTTCATCCATCTTGAAAGTGGATGTGGTACTACCAATGGCCATAACAAGATGATCCCATGAGTCTTGCAAAGAACAAAGCAAGATCATGCAACGATTCTCCTCCTCCATTTTCACACCAACGGATGTCAACTATGCAACTAGCATGTTAAATGCATTTAGATGGTCTGCAACAGATCCCCCATCTTCCATCCTTAGAGAATATAGCTTCTTCCATAGGAATAACTTGTTTACCAAGGATTTGGCCTGATAAACATCACCAAGTTTCTTCCACAACTCCTTTGCTGTCTTCTCATCATGAACATTTAACAAGATAGAGTTAGCCAAACAGAGCCTCACAAGACCCTTAGCTTTCTGATCCTTGAGATCCCAATCATCTTGCGGCATTGCTAATGGTTTTACACCAGAAATTACTTCCCATAGATCTCTGTCAACAAGCATGTCTTCCATTTTGAGTTTCCACAACTTGAAATTGCTGCCATTAAACTTTTCCACCTCTACTCTTCTGAATGTGCCTGCCATCTTCTTGTTGCAACAAGATTACAAAATACTCTACATAGACTCCCACTCAATCAAAGATTAGCTCAAAAATCCTCTACCAAACAACTAGGATCAAAGGTGATTAAGCTCTGATACCAACTGAAAGGAAGCAAGGTACATGGGACGCACTTCCTACACGAATCTAATGAGGGGAAATATATACAAATTCATTTTAATCCTTACAATTGTAGCAATGTTAAACATATAACATAAAGATTACAGCAGCAACACAACACACAGAATAAGAGTTGACACAAGATGTACGTGGGGAAAACCTTTTTAGGTAAAAAACCCCACACTCTAAAACCTGCACAATGTATTATCAAAATAATGGTGTGTTTACAATATACTTTCAATGCAAATTCTTCCAAGAGTCTTCAAATGTCATTTGTGGAGTGATTCTAGTAGCATAACAGTACCTGTAAAAACACTATGAAACTACAACTCCAAAACAATGCATTTTATAGAGATACAAGGCATATTCTGGAAGCTTCTTGAGATAGGCGTCCACCTTGGCCACATGGCCATTATCCCACATCAAAGGACACTTGTCCAAGCTGCAAATACATCTCTTACATCTATCATACATGCAGATTTGACTTTTCCAACATGGAGTGCTCCAAGGCTAAAAATAGGCTATGACGGATGCTCTTACGCATCTTACAACTGTCATAAAAAACTACAACATGACAATCTTAAATATTGTAAGAGAATCCATCATACAAGACTAAATATAGTAATTTCCTCTTACAACATGTCATAGCCCAACTTGAGCGCCCAAAGATGCCTTTCCCTCATGCAAATATACCAACACTTGTCCCCACTCGTCATAGGAATCTCCAAACTTTGCTCTTACGCGTCATAGATTCTGTCATATGGAATATCCTCTTCCACATACCACAAGATGTCAACACATGGCATAATAGTGCCACCTCAAATGGGACACCCAAATCCATTTAGGTTTTACTTGACCATCCAAGTCACATTCCAAGTAAGATGACAAGTCACCGTGCCACCTCAACTAAGTGACCAAATTGAATGTGCAAGTAAATACAATATTAGGCAATAAATAAATATACAATTAAATAAATAATGCTAGGAATTTGCAAAGGTTGAGACACCTTAATTCCAAACACATACAAAAATAAAGATTAATATAAAGGCCTTCACTTGAGTAGGCAAACCACCACCAGAAAAGATAAGGTGCCTAGAAAAAAAATATCAACAAAAGGTTACAACAAGGATGAAACGCCCCACCTACCTCATCCTCTAGTGCCACCTATAGAGGAATCCACTTGGGAGTTGACACAATCAAGACATTTTTACTTTTACAATTCAGAGAACCATAATCTACTAGTAAAGGGAAATTAACTCCATGAATAACCTCTTTACGTTGAACCCAAAGGTGAAGGACTCCAAGCATTCCCTTGGAGTCAGTAATTAAGAGATATTGAAGAATAGAGTGTAACTATCCAAACAAATATTACAAATCCATTAACTGATAGTAAACCACTAGAATTTCCTTGTCAAGAATGCAAGAATCGCCCATGGAAGTCAACTCTTGTAATGGAAACTAAGCCAAGGAAGAAGACATTACTGCTAAATTCACCATTAAAGACTCCTTAGGAAGCAAGAAACTATGCACCTAGCTCTACACCTCTTGTCAGTTAATTTCATCTCTAAATAATAAACAAATTCCTCCCAAATAGAGGATTTACAATATACTCTCCTTGAATCTCTAGCACCTTCTAGCTCCAAGATACATTTCACTAGGCTCAAAGACTTAGAGGCTTAGTAGTAAAAAATTGCTTTCAATCCCTAGTCCAAAAATAGCTCCATAAAGGAAAGGATCTTGCAGTTTTGAGAATTTCTTCCCATGAACCATATTAGATGGGACCCATAAGAAACAAAAATAGAAATTTGTGAAGGCCACAAACAACAACCAAACAAAAATGAAGAATAGTGCAAAAAAGCTCCAATTAACACATGTAACAACTAGACATGCTCATAGAGAAAGGGGGAGTTAGCTTTTAAGAGTAGTCCCACACATCAACATCTTCCGTGCCTAAAATCACTTGCCATGAAATACTAAACACACAAGGTTGCCTCAATCACATTGAAACCTTACTAATGATAGAGCATGTGAGGTGATCAACCATCAAATAAGGGAACAAAAAGAATGATGACATAATGCAAAGGTGGAAAAGGGAGTCTGCACAAAACACACAAACCCTAGAGAAATAAAAGTCTTATGGAGGGAGGTCTAAGTTAATAATATCAATCAAACTCTCCCAAGCCTCTACTTGCTATTCTACTAACAAGAAAAAGGAGTTATGTTGACACCAATATTAGCAACCAAATTTGTCACCTCATCACACTCACAGTAATTATAGACACCTAAAATTGATCACGTCCTAATGACATATCTAACATTACTTTCGACACTGTCCTAATCTCATCCTAAGCACATTCATCTTAACACTAATTAATTAGATAAATTATATTTATTTAATTATTTAGGATTATCCCTTTAATATCTCCTCCATCATCAAATTAATTAAATAAACTATATTTATTTAATTAATCTAATTTTCCCACATCCGTCTCAATTAAATATTTTTATTATTTGATTAATTAATCTAAAAATACTAAATCCTATTTTAATCCTCCATTTTATCCTAATTAATCCCATCCTTATCCATTTTCCACAAATAGATAAATTTAAAAATTCAAGAAGTCACATGACTAGCTAAGAGTTATCTAGACACATTGAAACTAGACACTCACACAAAAGTCAAACTAACTTTACATCTCCATCATCCATTCCATACTACATCTTTTAATCCTAGCCATTCACATAAGGATGAGCCCTAGAAGCTTCCATCTTTGCCCTAATTCCTCTCACTCAATCTTATCCATACATTTATCTTTACTCTCAACCATCCATCCTTATAGAATGCCATAGAAGCTTCTAACTTTTCCCTAATTTGTCTCATTCAAACCTAGCCATATATTCTAATCAAATCTTAGCCCTCCATCCTATCATCCAAAAATCTATAAATTAATCCTCGATCAATCCATTTGCATAGACAAGTTGAATGTAATGTCATGCTGCTAAAGTGAGTAATCAACAATCAAATCTCAACATTGATAGTCAATTGGAGCACAACCACCATTTCTCGGTGCAACAAGGGCTAGTATTTGGTGAGATCTTTCTATGTTTTCAATTGATTTTGCTAACCCTTTGCTCAATCAGAGGTGTTGTTAGATATGAAATAGGATCTTTGGTTTGATGCATTGTTTCTTATTTTGTTTCATATTTTAGCATTACACAGTAACAATGAGTGAAAAAAAATCATCCTCAAAATCACTATAAAGAGCTTCATCGAGATATGATTTCACCTTCTAATTGGGATAATCTATTTTATTCAAACCTTGGATGATAATTGAAGAATTCCCTACCATAATCAACTTTTTTCAACCTAACGCTCTAACGTAATAGAGACTTTCTATCAAAATTAACCATTAAACCCAATTATTAGAATGAACACCTAGATAAAGAGAGTCACCTTCAACAAAACACATTTGCTCATTTCGTAAAATAGCACATGCATCCACTAAACTAGGATTCCCCTTTGAAGCTCTCCTACCCCTTTAATGGGGGTATTGTATTTCTACTATTATTAGCATTGAAATATTGCAATTATTATTGGTTATTAATTTATTATTATTTCTAGTAATTTTGGTATTACTAGTTATGTCAGAAAATGTCCCCTTGGGGGCTTTTCCCTCTTAAGGTTTGGCTCTCAGGTCCTTAGAATGCATTTAAAGAATATTGCATGATAATTGTGAATCTCAATGAGAAAACCCCAAAGTCTTGTGGCAAATAGGACCTAGTGGTGCTAATTTGATGATCCCTGAACACAAATGGGAGGGAGGACTTGGGCGCTCGTGCCCTATTTTGGGTCAAGCCCTAATTTGAAGTGTCAGTTATATGATCGTTGTTAGGTCCTATGCCGACACCAAAAGTTTGAATTACGAAATTCTTAGTGGGAATGTTTGTAGTTGCATATATAAGCATGTTTAAGATTCATTTGTAAACTAGAGATGGACATTGTGAACTTGTGACTTTATGCAAAAGTGATTCAAGGCATTCATTGTGTTGCAGAGCAATATTTTGTTGTTATTGTGTTTGTGATTACAGATTTGGCTCCATCTCCTCATGGCATGAAAGAGCTTCTTCTTTCCATGAGAGCTATGCCATCAAGGTGACATCTATTATGTTTTCTATCATTTATCATTTGGATTTTGCCTCTATCTCGCAGGGATACACACTCTTATCTAACAACGGTGTTCGGAAGACTTGAATGTCTCTCCGGGGCTTGACCGAGGCAAGCCTTTAAACACCACAACCCCCAACCACACTCCTTTGTGATTACATGTTATAGGTACTGAGTTTCGCAGAGTGGAGTTGCAAAGGAAGGTTGCAGGAGATAAGGATTCAGGATCCAAAAGAAAGAAGTGAAACAAAGCATTTTCAGGACACAGGTGCCTAGGGTAATGTCCTCCAGAGTTTTAGAGATGAGAATCAGAGTTATAGGGAGCTTCTACATCTGAAGGAGCTTCTACATCCCAAGAATCATCCTATTTTGGACTTGGGTGCCTGGGGCAGCGTCCTCCACATTTCAGGGGACGAAAACAGTTGGAACAGTGATAATCAATGCCGGAAGGAGTTCTGCATTCCGTGAAGAAAACAGTGCCTTGGACTTGGGTGCCTGGGGCATTGTCCTCAAATATTCTAAATTTTGAACTTCGAAAAAATGGTCAATTATTAATCTCTGTACTCTTCCTTAATCTGTACACATTTATCAAAATTTATATTCACTATTTTACATAATTAGGGTTTCTTACATATTTGAGGATTACATTAAGACATCAATCAACAATTTTTTAGTTTCTGCATCATTCCAAGTGGCAACCCAACCTGTTAGGTGAATTCTCTCGCTTAGTAGAGATTTAACTCAGTTGATATGCCCTTGAATATTTGCAGTGAAAGGAGGATTTACCCTTGAAACCAAAACAAAATCAACCCCTCCTTTTCATACTAAACACTAGTATTATTCATATTAATTTATTTTATTACTTTCTTTGTCTTCCCCTGCATCCTCATCTCTTTCATTCTTAAACCCTTGTTTTAAACTTTTTCTTCACTATATGTTTTTTCCTCCTCCTTCCACTTAATTTTTCCTTACCCACCTCTTCACTCTTTCTAATTTTCCCTTTGCTCTTTATTGTTTCATTGTCTTTATTTTACTATTATTTGATCATTATTATTAAAATTATTATTATTGATGTAATCCCCATTATCAAGTTTGTAATTTGCTTTTGTCACTATTGTTATCCCTATTTTGATCTTTAAAAAAAAAAAAATTATTATTCTATTTTTTATATTTATTGATTTTATTGTCTTTTTTGATATTGCATGTGTTGTCCCTTGAATTTGTCAAACTAAACCCAAATCCTTTCTTTTTTATTATATGTATTGTTCTATTTTTTTTTTTCATTTGTCATGCATTATATAGTTCCCCTTGATATTCCTGAGTTTTATCGAGCTATGTCTATAATTCATTCATTATTTCTTCATCTTAGTGATGAATAATCAAGTGTCATCCAAAACATTGATGTAAACCAAATTCAAATAGTTATTTCTAGAAGCTTTACTCACTCATTTTTTAACTTAATGTGAAATGTTGCGAACTTAGCCTTTGCAACCTTATATGCTAACTATAACGACTAAAGTGTTGAATTTAAGTCATTTTTCTTCTCCCAATTTCAAAGTCTATAATTTTTTTTATAGTTAAACAAGGGTTCTATTGGGACCCTCATCCATGGAAAAATGTAATAACAAGGAATAATCAAACTCGACGAGATTGTGCTAGACTAAAACAAAGAAGCCACCCAAAGGGACCAAGAGATCAACCACCTTACATGGGGATAAGCAAATGAATGGATGAAAACAAGACACACCCACCCACTATAAATAAAAGGAACAAAAAATGCCACACTAACCAACACGCCATGGTTCAAAACCTAAAGTGATCCACTTCTTATACAATCTAAGAATCATCTGACTAAGATCTTTATTCTTAGAGGAATATTTCCTTTTCAAAATTCCATTCCAACCATCCAAACTATCCAAACTAAGGAATCGCATGATGGTGCTACATCCTATTGTGTATCCAAAGGGACAAGGTTGTTAAAAGGAGGAGAACTCCTCATGAAGAGAACCCAAGCCTACTCAATGATCAACAAAACTTAGGGGAGCCAAAATAAGACCTTAAAGGGGGGATAACCTTTATAGGAGAGTAACAAGTGGACTGCCAAAGAAGAAGCATGTCCAATTAGAACAACATGTGCATGAAGAGGTAAAAAATGATCTTGACATTGTATCTCTAAAATCTTAAAGGAAGGAATTCAAGGTGATGTGATAAGACAAAGAGAAACAACCAAAACTTGGTAATGTTGAGGACAAAATCCATTCCACCAAGAAGCCTTCTTGGAGCTATTGCATCTTTTATTCAAATAAGCCTCTATCAAATTATGATGAGAAAATCAAGATCTACACTTTAAGGCCAACTATTGTGTCCAATCCAATTGTTACCTCCAAATACGCTCATCTACTTTGAGAAAAATTTCTTCCAATAAACCTTAAGAGAGGTTCATCTCAACATGAAGCCATGCAAAGGTAGGATGAGATTGTTATCCCATTTGAGGAGAAATCAAATTAAGCTTATCTAAAGAATTACCAATATCATCCAAATTAGTAGGATATCAAAATTGCAACCTGGGAGATTAGGTAGATGAACCCATACTAGAATGACATGGTTTCATAAGAGGGATTGAAATTTTGATACCAAGGCTTCATATAGATCATAACCTTATCTGGTGACTAGAGTCCTACCTCGAGAAGAAATCCTTGTTCTTGCTTTGATCCATAAGCAATAATTAGAAAACCATTAGCAGCATAAGGATAAATGATTAAATCAACTAGAAGAGTAGGTTTCCAAAACTTATAAATCCAAGCACAAAGATTAACCAAGTTCAACCAACGTTTTTGAAATCTATAAATCAATCCCGTTTTGATACAATGCTCCTCCTCTTAAATATTTAGATCCATTTCAAGCAATGAAATGCTGTCAGGTTTCATCACCAAATTACACACAAACTGATTCATTATAAATTGTTGGCCACATCTGATCCACCCTTATCCACATCAAACACAACCACAAAAAGGGAAGGATCAAGAGAATTAGTTGCTAACTTGACTCCAACACCATCAATGGTATTACCATGTTGATTAGGGTGAGAAGTCAAGGAAACACTCCACCCATGGTTTGTCCATCAGCTCTCTTGTCATGCTAATTAGGGTGAGATATTGAGGAAATCCTCCACCTAGGGTTTGCCTCATAGACAATAACAAATCTTTGCCCAAGAGCATCTAAATTTTTCCCTATAGATGTCATTTAATGCAAGGAGGGAAAAATATAATCTAGAATACCCACCCCAATTGATAGAGACAAACATACAATGAAAAATTCTAGAAGATTACACACTAGCACACAATGAAGTGGTGGTCACTATGGAGCCTTACAAAATCTAGTTTGAATTTAACATTTATACATGTATTTTCAAGACAATAAACTTTACATCCTCTAGAGTTCCACTTCTCTAAATTATGGTTCTATTCTAAATGGTAGTTAAAGTATGCCTAGACACGTGTACAATTAGATCTCTTTTGAGGTATTGTCACATAAACAAGGATAAGACCTCCTATGGATTTAAATACCATAAAATGTTATTTTGTCAACATTAACGGTAACTTCATAATTGTTATTGTGACTAACAACCACATCTATAGTCACAACAACAATAATTATTACAAAATTATTGGAGAACTTTGAATTATTTTTGAAGATCCTTAATTTTTGTTATTGCAAAAATGAAATCATAGTTAGTGTATAAGAGAAGAATGAAAATGAGCCTAACCCTTTTAATACCATTGCACCCTCCTCTAAATAATATTTAATTTTACTAGTATATATGCCCAAAAAAGGCATAGAGGGGCATCCTTGCTTAGCTCCAATGTCACAGTTGATATCAACAGGCCATTCACTATTTTTTTAATATTAGTAATAACCTTTTTTCATAAAGTTTGATCACAATACTATATATCTTAAGAGTCCTTGCTCATAGAAACCCATTTCTCTGGACAATCTTCTCTTTAGTTTGGTTCTTGGATGTTGTCAGATGATTTTTTAAAATAAAATTAGTTCTAGGTCCTTTTTTTAATCTATATAATAGTCAATTATAAGTATAAATGTGACAAAGTGTTTAGTTGTAGCATATTGGCTCCTAAATCTAACTCGTCCCTTAACCCTTTTATTGTTGTCTTTAATCTAATGGAAAATTTTGAGTTAAGTATAAAACCATATGATTTTTCTATGTGAGGGACGGTGATTATGATTTTCTAATTGAATGCATCATTTTGTTTCTATACTTGAAAAATAAGAACAATTAAACTTTCTATCCATTGCTCAGATAAGATTTTCTTGCTATCTTGGTTGAGAAGATGTTTGATACCAAATTCTTATCACATCTATAGCTTTTGAAATCCTCAACTTTGCCTTTTGCAAGGTTCTTAATGCCACATTTTGTATCTTCATCTACGAAAACCTAAATCAAAGTTGAGTGATTTGGGTGCTCTTAGAGAATTGAGAAAATAAATAGAGAACACTAGAGTAGGCATTCAAATGGTTTGTATTTTAATGTTTTTAAATTCCTTAGGTTTTCTAGGAATGATGTTATCCTAGAATTTGTTGGGATCCCCTTTGCATATATTGAGAAGATTCTCTTTGTTTTTATTACATACTATATTTTGAAAAGATGCATAGGATTTAATCTTAGTAGCTTCATGTGATTCATTATAGGCAATTCTTAAATATTGTTTCATGGATTTAAATTCCAAGTCATACTATGGGTTTGTTAGAATATGTTTTCCTTTGATAAAATTTGAAGTGAACTAACCATGTAAAATTTATACTATGTATTCTAAATGGTAATCAAACAAGTTGTAAAGATCTTTAAGAACTTGGGAAGCTTTTCTATTGTTAAAGATGTCTCTAAATTTAATATCATTCATGGAAATTGATTCACGAGTTATATCTATGTCTATAGTTGTCTTTATGGGGTGATCATTCTAGAGTCAAACTTGTTATCCTAAGTTTTGCCAATGTCATGAATGCAATTCAACAAAGGGTGAGAAATGTGTTGTATACCTTGTAAATAAAAATATTGAATATTTTGAAAAGTTACAATCCATCTCAAAATGAGGTGCCACACTTTGGGGATGCAATATTTTTGCCAGGTGGTTGTTGTGTGCAACATTAAAAATGCATTTAATAATGTATTTAATATTAGGGTTGATGGTTTAGCGAGTAGATGGCTTAATGGGATCATGATTTAATGAGCAAGGCATCTTGGGCAAATGCATTTAATATGGGAGGCACCTTGGAGAAGTGAATTTAATTATTATATGTCATATAAAGTATTCAATGTAGGGTCACATGAGATCAATCATCTTGGGCACTTAGATTAGAGAACGTTTGGGATTTCTTGGAGGTTGTACTGACTCCAAGTCATAGATTAAAACTTGGGCACCCGCCTTGGAGATAAACTTAGATGCATTGATTATTGTGGCTAGAAAACTTATTAAGTTTTTCCGCTCTTGTTGCTCTCTTGTCTACAAATAGAAGGCTTAGGATGGAGGTTAGTCATCATCTTTTAGTTGATTGGCATCTTGTGCATGCTCATTATGAGCGAAGCTTGGTGTATGTTAGTGAAAAGAGTAATAACTTTAAGATTTGGGTTCTTATAGAAGGTAAATGTTAAAGGTGCAAAATAGAAAATAAAAATTAAAAATATTATTACGCTCAAATTTGATATTAAACTACATATTTTGGTTATAATTATTAAGATTAAGTAAATATAATTTTTTATTTAAAACCTTCGTTAATATGGCAACTAATGCTACTTATTCATTGCTCTTTGAATTTTTGTTCCATACCAAAAAAAGAGTATAAATGTATGACTCTTAGGTTCGAGATTCTTTAGGTTCTTATGTTTCAACAAGCAATATAAAAGTAATGGAGGTTGGTATTGAACTTAACTCAACACCCTTTCTCCATGGAAAACCTTGGTAGCTCCATGCAAGGATTTGAAGCTTACCTAGTTACTATTCGTTACTTTCATAGTGATAGTCTATTGTTTTTTTACTTTTATTACTTCCCATTTCCCTCCTCTCTTGATGTCCATAACTATAATTTAAACTTCTTTTTTCATTGTAGCTTTATCATGTGGGACAAGGTCTTTATTTATGCATTTATTAAAGCCTTTCTTTTATAGAGATTTGACCTTTAGGTGGATCAAATGCCTTTTACTCTTGATGCTTTAATAATTCTTATAGTTTTCCAAATACATAGCTTTTCAAATTATAGTATATTTTGAATAATTTTATATCTCTATGTGTGTGCGTGTGTGGACATCTTTATTACTTTTACTAATATTTAATTTTTGGTGAAGACATCTATATACAGGTCCTCATCTTTTCCAACTATGATAAGGTTGTACGTTTATTGTTCTCTTGCTTGAGTTCTAACATCTTGTCTATTTCATCTTTGATTAGTTTGATGTTGATATTTTCATTTGCACTTGGTGCAGAACAAATCCTCTCTTAAGTTCCTTATTCTTGAGATTAATGGTGGCCTTAATGATATTGTCATACCTAGGGTAGAGGTTCCTTGATACAATGTAGTAGATGGTATTTGTTATTCCACTAAAGTTGATTTGTTGACCTTCCTATGTCAAAAAGATGTGAGAAGAACTGAGTTCAAACCCAATGGTTGATATATCCTTACAAGCCCATGGTCCCATCATGGAGGCTCCTAATTTTTCTCAATGAGTGTTGTTGAAAAAATTATGGAGCTAATTAGAATGAAATGTTTGGACCACGTAATGTAACATTTTTTAATCTCATGATGTCATTTCAAAACTTCATAGCAATGTTTTCAAAGTAAATCTTACCATACATTAGTTGCCACTTGGCAACAAAGCTCCTCATTCTCGCATTAGGTGTTGCAAACTTTTGTTCCTACATCTTCAACATCATGAAGTTTCCTCCTATAATAAAGGTCGCTTCATATTTTAAAGAAGATTCTTTTTTTTTTCTTCCTTATATCACAATTTGAAGCTCTTGTAGAGAATAAATAAATGTTGCATCCCTATCAATGAGACTACATCCTAAAACTATTTGACTTTAACTTGAAGATCGATAATATAAACAGTTATCATTCCCCTACTACTATCGTAAATGTAATAATTAAAGTAGCTTACTTTTATAACACAAAATTATTATAATACTTAAAGTAGCGTAGAGAATAAATAAATGTTGCATCCCTATCAATGATACTACATCCTAAAACTATTTGACTTTAACTTGATGATCGATAATATAAACACTTGTCATTCCCTTACTACTATCGTAAATGTAATAATTAAAGTAACCTACTTTTATAACACAAAATTATTATAATACTTAAAGTAGCTTACTTTTATAACACAAAATTATTATAATACTTGGATAACAAATTTCAAATAAAAAGTTTTACCATTTCTCTTTTAACAATAAAACAATGGATGAGGTTAGGCCAATAAATTTATCAAAATAAATACCCTTCCATCACACTCTTAGTCGTAAAAAAAACTTTTTAACAATAAAACAATGGATGAGGTTAGGCCAATAAATTTATCAAAATAAATACCCTTCCATCGCACTCTTAGTCATAAAAAAAGACATACATGAAAAAAAACATGGGATACTTCATCTTTAAAACTAGAGACAACTTTTGGCTCAAGAAAAATACTTTGACGCTCTCGAGGGAGGGAAAGTTCAAACATTTTCATATTAAAAAATTCAGTAATAAAATTTTTTCTTCGTGACAAAGATGACGAACTTCGAATTTCAAAATTTTGTTTGGAAGTATGACAAAAAATTATGGGCAAGCTGACACAACCGAGATAAAGTTTCACTGCGCACTGTCAACTGACGTCAAAAGGACGTCGAGTACATTTCCCGTCCCTTAACTCCCGGTAAAAGAATTTCAACAAAGCAAAAACTTCGTTTCCCGTCATTTGTCGTCGTCGTGTTTTGTTTTATTTTTAATTATTTGCGCCTTAACATCCTTTAAACACTTCGCATCTGTGATCTAAAATCTCATGCCGGCGTTGGTATTTAAAATTATATCTGAAATTTGCAGCATCATATTCTTCGAATATTTAAACCTTTTCAGGTTTTTATATCACATTTGGAGTTTTTACAGGTATGTTTCTCACGAAGAATGTTTTGCTGACAAATCTGGCTAAATATTACACTTTTTCTTGAAATTTATGCCTCTGAAGGCATTTAAAACCGAAATCTATATGTTTATTACTATTTTTTGTCCATATTTTTAGTTTAAATATATGCGTTTAAAAGCTTCATAAAGAAATTAGAATAGGTTTTGTTTAGAATTATGTGTTTGAGAGTTTCAGAAGCGAGGCAGATCAGTCTTTTCTTCAAGTTCATGCATTTCAAAGATTAGGTTAAGGTAGGTTTTGGTTCAAATAAGTGTTTGAGAGTTTAAGAAACTAATCAGATTATTTAAATTTATGTATTTGAAGGCTTCGGAAACGAAATAAATAGGTTTAGCTTAAAATATATGTATTTGAGAGATTCAGAAAGACAATAGATAAGTTTTTGGTTCAAGTTTAGGCATTTGAAAGCCTCAGAAATGAAATGTATAGTTTTTGTTTCAAATACATGTGTTGGAAAGCTTCAGAAACTAAATAGATCAGTTTTACCATCAAACTAATGTGTTCGAGAGCTTCCCTAACGGAAAATATCGATTTTGCCTCGGAAACTAAATGGAATAAGTTAAGCTTTAAATTTGTTTGTTTTAAAGCTTAAGTAGCCAAGGAAAAACTTTTTCTCTAAATTTGTTTGTTTAAAGGCTTCATAAACGACATAGATCAGTGATTTTGTTCGAACATATACATTGGAAAGCTTCAGAAATGAATAAATTAGGTTTGGCGTCATATTTTAGTGTCGAGAGCGTCAGAAACGAAAAGAATAGGTTTTGCTACAGATTTATGCATTTTAAGGCTTCAGAAACGAAGTAGAACAGGTTTTTTTTGATCCGTTTGAAATGTACTTGAGCCAAAGAAATAGCTCTTGCTCCAAATTTATATGTTTTGGGAGCATCAGCCCGGAAACAAGTTTCTTCCTCAAATATATTAATTGAGAGCTTCAGAAACTTAAAAAGGGTTTTGCTTTAAACTTATGCGTTTGAAAGCTTCTGAAATGAAACAGATCAGTTTTTTCTTCAAAACATGCACATTTGAAACTTTCAGAACTGAAAAAGTTTTTCCACAACAGCCGGTTTTTTGCTCAAGTTGCATGTTAGAAGAGTCGAAATGGAAAAGAGTTTGAAATTATCTTAGGGCTGCGGCTTCTTGGTCCCTTAGGCTGTTTTGGGCCCCGTGGACGTCATTAAAATTCAATTCATTCATTCATTGAACTGCATGTGAGAACTTCAGAAATGAAATAGAGTAGGTTTTCCTTCAAATTTATATGTTTGAAAACTGCATAATTGAAATTGAATATATTTCATGTGTTTTAACCTAGAAAACTAAGAAAATGAAAGATTTAAAGCTTTTCATTTTGAATCTTGCGAGAAAAAGTAGATAATTTACTTCATTGCTGCAGTTTGAAGCAGGGGGGATTGAAAGATGGTATTTACTTAGTCAAGTGAGGTGAAGCGTTGGTTTCTTCAAAGTCTCCCAAAGCGGAAGAATTTTCGTGTGTAGAGCTCAAACATGAATGGCCCTTCAGAGCCTGGTGATGCAGCAGGTTCGTCAGAATCCTTTCAGCATGACAAACTTGTAAGGCAGTTTTCTAAGGCATCTTTGTGCGAAACAGATGAAGAACAGGATGAAGGCAGGGATGATGGCAGTTATGTGCCAGGTCCTCTGGTGTCTTTGAAGGAACAGTTGGAACTTGATAAGGTATGACCCTTGCTGTTACCGAGTATATATTGTGCTTACTCTGTTTTAGTGAAATGACTTGCAGGGTTTTGAATTTATGACTGCTTCGCTGTATTTGGAACACCTGCAAATTATCTGTTATAGGCAACATATCAAGCTTTTTTAGTCTTTAGTTAGTGCTCACTGTTTCTCTTGTTTGCTGATTCAGATCTGCTTTACAGAAATTTACAGCAAGATATAAGTGAAACTGTTCGCTGATTTAGTCTGCTTTTTTTCCTTTTTTTGGGTTAGTACGTGATACTATTGCTGCAACTCTTGAAGCATCCCTTAAGTCTTCATACTGTTTCACTTAGTTTTTTTATGCCCTGACCTATTTAGAAATCCTGAAATGGGGTTTCCTAGAGAAGTTTACTGTGATGTGTAAAAAGCTTTAAGATAATCTATAGGGCATGGACATAATGTATACCTCAAGCCAAAAAATATTGAAATTGTATGCAGTAAAGAACACTTAAATATCACAATTTAATTAGAGTTCTAAATAACTTTCAGAATTGATAGAATCTAAGGGCAAAAAAATGATTTAATTTGGAGATTGGACGTACTGTAAAGTATTAACAGTTAAAATTGACATCTTGTACAGTTTTCAAGAGAAACACATATATGCTTCATTAATTTAAGTGTAACCTTGCACCCAAAGTCTATTCAGACAAGATTACTGGAAATTTAGTTTTTGGCAATTTGGCTTTTCATGTGTTGTCATTGAGTGCACTAAAATTCATATCAATATACCAGGATGTATAAATTCCCAGTTTGTTTGCCATAGTTTCCTGTATGAACTTGAGCATTGTATTCACTGGTCACTGCATTTTGTCTATGTGCTGCGATTTTTGTTTTTAATTTGCTTCAACCTAATGTATGATGTTGAGACTGTAAGTTGGATACACAAAGCATATATTGGATTGCTTTTCATTATTTTTTGCTGCTTTATGGGTTTTGATATTTAGAAGTAGTTTCTAGCTGGCGCGATACAACATTTAGAATCTTGATAGTTTTTCTTTTTAATGTTAGGAATAGGTTGTTTAATCTTGGATGGCTTGCCTGCTCTGGGTGAAATTGTTAAACCAAAAATTCCTTTATAAGAGATTGTTTTCCTTGCTATTTGGTATTACAGGTAAAAGTAAGGTGGGTTTGATTGCTAAAGGATGATTCTGCGGTATTGTCTCTAGTTCTTGCAAGCTTAGAGGAAGACTTTTATACACTGTGAAACCAACAAATTATTAACAAAATGTTTCTCATTTTTACTACTTGGAATTGCAAGGAAAAGTTCAGCAGGTATGATGGCTAAAGTATGATCCTGCAGAATTGTCTGTAGTTGTTGTAGGCATAGTGAAGGCCTTTCTTTTCATTTGGTTGTGCACTTTCTTTTCCTCCAGGACTTAACATGGCAGCTCAAAACAGATGCCTTCTCCATGCACGCTGGCCCCAGTCAGTCGGTAGTTTATCATTATCTGCCATATCATGATAATTATTTATCATCTTTGGATGAGACCCCTGTTCAATGGCTCTTCAGATTCTTGAGACGAATTACTTCTCCCTCTCTTACAAGTCAGTTCTTCTCTTTATGAGACTTTCCAGTTTGCTGGGTCAATGCTGTGTAAATGTAATGTTACTATGCATGTAAGTGCCAGCCATTTAGTGTGTTCTCGTTGGAAATCTGGATCATCTACTTACATTTAGGTGGAAGTGTTTTTAGATATTTCTTCACGCTGTAATCAACCATGTCTTGGAGGAACACACAATTGTCTTTATGACTACAACTCTACTTTTGAATAGAAACTGTGTTTTATTTGTTCCTAGTCTCTTAATATTGTGAAAAATATGTATTTACTTGATCTGAATCCGAGTAGCCGATTTGGATTTGCTTGGGATAATTGGACCATTGGGGTTATGCCCTAAGTTTGCTCTTCTTGCAAAAATTGACAGTTGCTGTAAAAGTGGGCCTTTGCTACTGAAGATTGCCTTGTTGACAAAGTTGACAGGTAGTTGTTGACAAAGTCATGCAGACGTTGTAGAAGTCACAGAGATGCTAACAAAGATGAGTATGCTATTGAAGTCGTGGGTAGTGGTCGACAAAGTGAGCGTGTGACTGTGGAGTGGTCACAATGTTGCTGGAGTGCGATGGTTTGGTGGAGCATGCGATTTGGTCTTTGGATGACTGTTGACTTGGATGAGGTAGATTGGTTGGCTTATCCACATGGCGGTGCCAGGTGGTAGAAACATCAAATGTACATGGGCGGGTGGACAGTTATGGTTGTGGAAAGATGTGTGCATGGCGGGTAGTTAGATAGACATGGATAGTTTTCTTTGTTGGTGTTGTGAGGCTGGAAGACAGAGTTGAGGGGGATCCCAATAGGAGTGGTTGGATAGTGGAACAGTTAGGCTAGTTGTTGCTATTTGGAAACCATTTGTTTTCTATGATCGCGGTTGGAAGGTAGAATGATGGGAGAATGGTTAGAACATGAGTAGTTACAGACTGTGGGTGGATTCTATGCCTGTCGGTTATTCTTAGATTGTTACAAGCAAGTGGAAAGGTAGTGAGTGGTGGTTAGATGGATGAACCACTGCTTGAAGGCAATGGTCCCTAAGACCATTGAGTCTCTTATTGCAGGCATAGAGAGGTAGAAGGGAGGACAAGATTGAGCAGAGAAGATAGGTAGGATGCCTATGTTGATGGCTTGAGGGGTGGTAGCCCTCAGAGGTCATCAAAGGTCCCTCGAGTCGAAGAATTCCTCAAATATTCTTGTTTGTTCGCTGAGTGCAGAGATGAGCCTTGAGGCTGCGAGGTATAGAGCAGGTTCATGCATTAGCTATTTGACTTGGTGAGTTAGTGCCAATATATATGCATTTATAATTTTTAACAATGCACATGGAAGGGAATTTTAGATGAATCTTAATGGCTGAAGTATCTTGGCTATATCAATTGGGTTTTGAACTTGGGTCGCTAATGGGATAAAGGTCCCAACCTTATTGCTAGGCTACATCCTGCCATGTTTTAGAATAAATGATCATTATTTATGATTTAACTATCAAAATTATTAACATTTATGAGGAGTAAGGAGTCGAGACTTGCCGTTGTTTTACAAAATTCAGATTTCGAAAAGTTCAAGAGTAGCTCTAAGCCATTGTGAAATTGAAAAAGTACCCAATTGTAATATTGAAGCTATAATCATAAATGGATAAAAAAATGGACCAATCATTTGAGTCTTGGTTTAAAAAGGTGAAGTACAATCTTTCAAAATGATGAGATATGAGAGGAGTTACTTGCTCTTATCCTCAATGTCGACAAATGTTGGCAGATCTTTATTTAGGTCAACTTTGAAGGGCCATCTTTGCAAGGTTCCTCCTCAAAACTATTCTTTGGTATTCACATCCCATTCCTTAATAGACCTGTTGTGACCAAATCACACATCACCCCATTAGGAATAGGGACCCCCCCCTTTTTTTTGAGCTTTGTGCTTTCAATGAGTTTTCAATGAGATTTTAATGATATCCCGGGTATCTCCTTCTGCCGATCTGGTAGTGATTTCCTTCGATATGATCGTTCGTTCAAGATTAAGAGGCAGATCAACTTGCAGTGATGAAGAATTGTGATCAAATCCCATTTAGATAATGAATTTTGAGATCACTCCTGAAGAATGTTTGAGACCCTGAAAAGACTAAGTTTGGAGCCTGAAATCCTGAAAATCCTGAAAAAATGGCTAAGTCTGAAATTTGGTGAATCCTCCAAATTCTATATTTTGCATCTTAAATCCGGTGGATTCGGGACCTATCTCAAACATCCTGAAAGGTATATTGAAAAATATATTTAAGTATAAGTTGAGAGATTGAATTTCTTATACTTAAATATATTTTTCAATATACCTTTACTCGCGCGATCCTGAAAAATGCCTGACAATTCCAGAGGATTCAAAATGCTGATCTAGTGCGACAGGGCACTTAAGTGGCGCAAAATCACGAAGGAAAAGGCGCTTGAGCATGAGGATTTCAATCAATGATCTAATGCGCCCATCTACAACCTTGATCTAATGCGAAAAGGCATGAGGATTTCAGTCACTCATCTAGTGCGCCCAAACCAAAAGTATCATTTTGAAGGAGAAAATGAAGATTTCAATACCTTGAACTAGTGCGAAAATGAAAAGGATAAGTCTTAGAACCAATCTTGGAGCAAATTAAAAATGATAAGTGTCAGAGGATTTGAAAAGCTCAACCAATGCGCTAGGAAGAAGGATGGATCCCAAAGTCTAAAATTTAAGAAGAGAAACTTGAGGATTTCAATCCCTTGACTGATGCGCCACCTAGAAAGAAGAGGGAGTCTTGAGGATTTTTGACTTGAAAAGGATCTAGTTCGAAGAAGATTTCAAAAGCTCAAGTGATGCGCCAAAACTTGAGGATTTTTATCCTTCAACTAATGCGCCAATTGACAAACTCAAACATTCAATACAAGTGTTGGAACCACTTCACCAAACATGAGATCAGAGGATTTCAAAAGCCTATCTAATGCGCTAGAGACCAGAGGATTCCAAACTTTGATCTAATGCGCCTATCCAATGTCAAGCATCCAAGGCCAAGTCTAGAGGACTTCTAAAAGCTGATCTAATGCGATCTCATGAGGGGAAACTCTAGAGATTCCAAAAGGTTGATCTAATGCGCCCAAGTAGTTTCAAGATGAAGTTTGAAGGATCTTTATCCAAAGCGCAATCTAGAGGATTCTCCATGCTTGATCTAATGCGCCCTACAAGGAGGAAGGTAAGATCCAAGGTCAAGCCTTCAAGATTTGAGTTTAAAGGATTTTAAAACTTTGTCTAATGCGCCAACTTCATGAATACCTCTAAGTTTTCAAGCTTCCAACAAGGTGATCCAATAAGCCTACTCCAAGGTCATCCAATGCGCAACATAAGATAGAGTGAGATTTGTTTTTAGAGGATTCTCCAAGGGCATCTAATGCGCCTACACCATGCATGATCTATTTCAAGGTAAAGGCCATCTAATATATCAAAGTTTTGAAGATTTCAACCTAGTGAAGTGATGCGCCACTCCCAAGACCCTTATCAAAATGCTCAACAAGAAGAAATCGAAAGTGGCATCTAGTGCGCCATACATGAAGAGAGAATAAAGTTTCATTTTTGAAGATCTCTAACTACCCATCTAGTGCGCCACACAAAAGGGGAGAATAAAGTTTGATTTTGAAGACTTCAAGTTACCTATCTAGTGCGCCATACATGAGAAGAACTCAAACTACCTATCTAGTGCGCCAAAATCTAGAGGATTTCAATCCTCAATCTAATGCGCCACTCCCTTAAGCAAGTGGAAACTAGTTCATCTAATGCGAAATGTTGAGAGGAGTCTAAAACATCATCTAATGCGAAATGTTGAAGAGGAGTCTTAGAGCTTCATCCAATGCGACATGTTAAGAGGAATTCAAACTTTGATCTAGTGCGCCATACATGAAGATTTTTGAGGGTATCTAAAGTCAAATGCTAGAAGGATTTCGATCCTTGATCTAATGCGCCTAGAGGGTTAAAAAGAAATATCGTGCTATTTCAAAGAAGAAGACTTCACCATGCCCATCTAAATGCGAAATGCAAGACAAGAGGATTTCAATTCTTGATCCCATGCGCTTGAGGGAGAAGGTAATTGCAATCTACAAGGAGATCGTCAAGACCCCATCCAATGCGCCAATCCAAGGAAGTTACAAACATTTAATGATTTTTTCCTTGAAAAACGTGGAAATTGCATTTATTAAATAAAGATCAATCTAAATTAAATGTTTTGCACTATAATAAAGGAGGTCGGCCTAGGTAAGAGGTAAAGTTTTAAAAGCAAATTATGTATATATACCTCATCTCCTTTTCATTTTTATCATTTTCAAAGAGCAGATTTGTTTTCCAAGAGCAGATTTGTCTTCAAGGAGCAGCAACAAGAAGTTTTTTTTTTAGAAGTACAAATTTGATTTTATCAAATTCAAGCAAGTTGTGGACTAAATTTCAAGGTATCCAATTCAAAGCAGCCCATCAAGTAAGTCTGATCTGAATATTTTTTGATCTGATTTTCTGCTTTTTCCTTCATTAGATGCATTAAAATTGTTCAAGTATTGGTAAAATTTAAGAAGGATAAGTGGATTTTCATAGATTCCTTGAGTCTAGATAGCAATATTTCATAATTGTAAAGAAAAACTTCATAAATTTAATCCACTAAAGTAGCTGAAAGTGAAGTCTAGATTGTGTTTGCAATCACTTATTCGCGTCAAGTCTGCAGGATCATGGCAATGACTTCCAAAGAGCGACAAGCGAATATCCGGATGGATGCCAAGGGGAAGATTCCCGAATCAAAGCTCGTCTCAAGGTGGACAAATGTAGGAGACACGAATATGGGCAACAACAGCTTAGAAGATATCAAGTCAGTCCTTGAAGAACCCAACGGAGGTAGTCTTGCTCGAGCCATCATGAGGAGTGGAGCCATTGAAGCTGCTTGTTTTCCGCCAGCTTTGCCGTGTCCAGAGATGATCATCGAATGTGTCAAGAAATATGATGTAGATACAAGGCAAATCATAGCCAAAGATGGAACGATATTAGCTTATTTGCAAAAGGAGGCAGTTGAAGAAACTTTCAACATTCCAACTAAGGAGAGGATGATCAGTATCTCAATACAACAAGGTCAGCAGGAATATGATGTCGACTCCAAGACAAAGTTGCAAGAGATAAGGAGAGAATGGATGGCCAATCCAGCTATGAAGTTCAATATGAATAATCCTCCACAGTTCCACAAGTCAGATTTTCATCCTGAAATTGGATACTTGATCATGTTTCTAAATAGAATGACGGGAATGCCTCAATCTGCTACCTTTCAGCCTTGGATGTACTCTTTCATCAAGTCAGTTCTCAAAGGGAAAATGATTGATTGGGCTGGACTTATCAGTCAAAGTATACATGAGCAGTTCATCAATTTTGCTAAGACCAAGACTTGTCATATGAGTTCCTATGTAGTGTACCTTCTCGCAAGAAATGAAGTCTACTCAGGTTTGACCAAAAAAGGAGAAGTCGGCATTGGGCCTAACAAATACCTATCGCATCAATGTTATCCTCAGTTGCACCTCAAAAGTATCAATCATTATACAAGATTCAATGATGCATTTGCTATGTTCGTAATGAAGAAACTAAGGGGAGAATTTCATAAAAGGTTGTCGAATGCAGCGAAAGAGTTCATTTCAGCATATGGACACTGGTATACTCAGCATGAAAGGTACACTTACTTAAGGATCCAAGGGTTTACATCATATCCATACAGATTGCCAAGATATCCAACCAACAGGATGGTAATGCTAGAGGTTACAAGGCAACTCCTAGAACTCATCAGGTTGCAAAAGTTCAAGAAGAAAGGAGGAATCCAGTTTCCACTTCTTCTTGGACAAAATCTGGAGTGCCCATCCTTATCAGCAGCTGAATATTCTGAGATAGAGCTACAGGCATATCATTTGCAAACTCATGGCACCAAGAGGCTTAACTTTGATCCTTTCCAAGTTTGCTGGAAATACAACAGAGAATTCAAGCATATCAAGCAGTTGGAAGACCACTGGGCCAGTGCCCAAGATGAAGATGATCTCCGAACACTTCAAAGTTCGAGACTTACCTGGGATTTAGTCAGAGCTTCCAAAGTTTTCAGGATTCCAGACCAGTTCACCGAAGATGATACTTTGTTGATAGATGAATTTGATAAGATAAAGGATTTGCCTTATACAGTTGATTGGTCAAAGAAGGATGTGTCCGAAGAAGAATTGATAAAGCCGGTCTTAGCCATGACACAAGTATGTATAAATCAACTATTGCAAGAGATGAGTGATGAAAGTCAAGTTCTCACTTACAATAAGATGGATGAAGGAGAACTAGGACAGCATAGTACACATAGCCAACCACAACACAGTGGGAATGATCAAAGTAATAATCCAGCAAGAAAAAGGAAAAGACCTAGTCAAGATCAAGGAGAATCAAGCCGAAGACCTCAAAAGAAGAATAATCCATCTACTTCATCTAATCCACAAAAAGGTGCTTCAGTTGTTCAAAATCCAATACAAGAGATAGAAGTTATAGAAGAAGTTGCCTCGATTCCATCAGAAGAGATTCAATCAAGCCCCACTGTCATAATGGAGGAGAATGATGATCTTGGTCAAGATGAAGTAGGTCAAGCAGAATCTGATGAGGAAGTAGCTCGTGTTCGACACAGTCAAGCTCAAGGACAGCGGGATCTTTCTGCTTTCCCACCTTGGTTGAGGCAAAGGATTGAAGAAAGTACAATTGTAGAAACTTATCAGCCTGCTCCAGTTGAGGAATTGCTTGTAAATGTGCAAAAGAGTAATCAGAAGAAGAAAGCAACAGTCCTTTCCAAAATCACTCAAGATTCTGCTGGAAATAGAGAGGTACATATAGCTCTTCCTAGAATTGACAAGGAGTTGGAAAATATGACACCTGAGGATTACAATATGACTACTATTGGCATGGGTCCAATCACAAGGGAACAGGTAGAGGAGGAACTACAAGATTCAGTGAATAGTGTAAGAAGCATGTTGAAGCAAGAAAGAGAAGCAAGGATGAAGGTTGAACAAGATTTCAATACATTGAAGCATTACATCCAACAAGTCATGCAGCCCATTCAACAGAAGGAAGCTACTCCAATTCCTCCGTCCATTCTTCCACAAGAAACAGTATCCCAAATTGAAAACATGAGAACTTCATCTCAGATGATGAAAGGATGGATAGAAAAGACAGAAGAGAAGGCCTATACTCACCTTGAAGAAATTGTGCAAGTGTATGATAGAGTCATTAAGCTTAAAGATCGAGTTCAAGCTTTATTAAGAAATTGTGCTGAGTTCAAACCGATCAAAGAGCAATACATGCCACAGCTCAAGAGTTTAATGGAAGCTCCATTAGAAGGTCTAATTCATGATAAGGTGATTGATAGAGATACTCCACATGACTTCATCACTTGGTATTTCTCCTTTCACAACAAGGGGCAATTGGTTGATAAAATTGAAGTAGATATGTCCAGAATAAGAAGTGTTCTTCTAAGAACAGAAAATCATATATACACTGCTTTGACAACAATTTGTAATCCTATGGAAATGTTACTATTGAAAACATGAAGGAACAAGTTAAGGCATTCTACTTTCAATATGATGGACTTGATGAAGGTCAACTGGATAGTATATTCACACTTGCATATCGCCTTGGGGAAAATAAGTCTTGGATAAACGACTGGGAGAAGACACTTGGCGTCTATGAGTCAGATGTGGCAGTGGCAGAAGGATCCATTAATGCGGCGACAAGTGTACCAATGGAAGATATTGTTCAAATTGTGTCTAGATTCATTGTATCTCATAGTACTACTACATAGTAGGCACATGATGTGGCTTCCTTATCTTCTTGGAAAGCGTGCCTTTGTTCTCTCCTTCATAGCTTCTTTCATTTAATAAAGTGAGCCTCCTTCATTTAATAAAGGATAGTTTGTTACAACTACTTGTGATGTGGCTTGATCTGGTCCGCTGATTCGGCCGATCGATCTTGACCCTTCTTTCCTTCGAGGTCTATAAAAGAGCTCTCATTGCTCTCATTTGAAGAGGTTGGAAATTCTGAAATTGTTGTAAGAGCTCTCTGAGATAATAAAGGATTCATTGTTTCGGTGATTCTATTTATATTTCTGAGTGTTGCATGGTTTCAATTTTCAAACAAACATTAAGTTAAGTTATAAGTTTCTTTAAGTTTAAGTTAGTTAATGAAAGGTTGCTTTATTGCTTTGTAGTGAAGTCTTTAAGTTCATACCATTTGTAGTCTACGGCTTGTGGATTGCAGTGCATGGTTAGTCTGAACAATTGAACGTCAATTTGATCTTTATGCTTGTTGAATCTTTCATGAGCATAATTGATTTAAACATCTTGTATACCTTTGAAGATTGCACCTATCTTGTGTAGTTGTTTTATCTTGGCGAAACAGGATTTGGTTCGATTTCACTCCAAGTAGTAAACGTCCTCCCATTTAGGATTAGATTAGTGTTTCTAAACCCTACATCTTTTGCCCTTTTTTATCATTCAGTTAGGATTAGAACCATAGAACATCCATTGCTAAATCATACGCGTCAATTGCAGTACTTAGATTCTCTAGTATTCACTTCCATAGTCCTTGAAACAGCACGTTACTTGAACAATTGTGTAAGTCCCTTTGTTTGTTAACAGCAGAATCATACTTAAATCGCTGAGCTGTCTCTTACCGAAATTATCAGAAGGAACCTTGGAGTTATCTCGTTTGATCACCTAGTTCAGCATCCGAGAGGCTTTGCTCAAGAGGGAGTCAGATACTCAGTATTTTACTCTAATTGTTGACTTGTTGAAAAACAACCATCAACAAGACCCTTCTTTGTAACCAAGATTTCTATGTGAGGGCAATCAATAACCAGAAAAGTGAATAGTAGGTTCTTTGCCTCTTTGATGTCAATAGGTTCCACATCTCACTAGGGATGTAGAAATATGTTTTCTATTTTTTCTCAGGATTTAAGGAACTTGCCACATGGGAAAGAAATATGGCAATTTGTTATCCACGGCATGTCATGCCATGAAGTGTCCAATAGTGCCGTGTAGTTGTAGAAATGTAAATGAAGACAAAGAAAGGCTAGCCATCAGAGGCTTAGTTTGAAGAGATGGGTTCTCTCTTCTCTTACTCATCAGCCATGAGCTGTTGGAGGAATTTTTTGCTTGAATGCTCAATATAGTGATGGTGGGTATTCATCTATAGTCAACTCTCAGTCCATCTTTGCTAGAATCCCTTTCAGAACTAACATATGTGGTATTCACATCCCATTCCTTAGAAGACTCCTCTTCATAACTGTTATCACATTTTAATCATCATTGTACAAATCTTGAAATTAATTGAAGGTTTCGCTTTTAATTGGGTCTTTTCTATGTCATTCCCTTGAGTGTTTTTCAAAAAATTCATACTTAGAAATTTTGTGGTTTTTAAAGTTTTTTCTAATAGTTGGGGAAATTGGACTTTTGTGTATCTTAGGCACCCATGTAAAAAATCCCATTGTTGCCAACGCCCTGATTTACCTTTTTGTCGTGATAAGCTGAACTTTGTGATTCACTTACGTTTTTGTGCTTGCCATGCAAATTTCCCTGTTTTCCCAGTTTTTCTTTATTATCGGGCTTTTCATTAACCTCTGCACATTTTCATGAGGATGCAAGATATGCTTAAAACCCCAAGAACTCTGATTTTGATACTCTAAAGTTGGTCTTTTGGGATATCTTGCACTTCCTGCATGAAAGTGCCAATGATTTAGAGACTCTCGAGAACCTCAATTTCTACCTTTTCTGGGCCTTTTAGACTTCCACAGACTCTTGACAACCAAACACGAAGTATGCACAAATGTCCACATATATTGGCACTTTTCACATTTTTGATGAAATCGAGCTTTCTTGCCCTTCTTCTACCATATGCAAACCATGTTTAAGTCCTTGCTAAGCTTAATTTCTAAATGGGTAGATTGGTGCATTCAGTTTCCTACCTTTACATACATTTGGATGTGTGGATTCAGCAACTGGCAGTACAAATTGCTCATATGTAAGTTATTAGCTGCTCCTGATTGAGTATTGTTGCCAGCTTGCGGATGTGCACTTAATGCTTTCCTGTAAACACAAGACCAATATTTCTTTTCCTATTTCTATTGGTTTTTAATCTTGCAAGTGTATTTTTCTGCTTGCAATTTGGAGAAAGAGATTGCTGTGTTTAATTTGAAAATTGGAACCATTTGAGAAGAGATTTTCATTTGATAGTCGTGGGAGGATTGCAGAAATTCTCAGTTGCATAAATTATCATGTGCCTTCTTAAGAAGATGATTTCAAAGTAAGGAAGAGAGGGTATCAAAGAGTCACCCTCCAACAATTTGTTGTTTTCAGTATTACCACTGTCCCTGAAGGGATTTTTAAAGTAGACAGCCCTTGGGAGGCAGGTCCCATTTATTAGCAAATGAATATTTTCTTGGAGCCTCTCCCACTTATTGATTGGTCAAATGTAGAAGATAGTTCACTTGAAAAGAGAACGACAACATTAGGTGACAGGACCCTTGGTTAGTTGCAGGGCAGAACTGTAGAATGTACTGAAAATGCAACTTTGAGTTGAACTGAAGGATCTTCCAAGTCAACAGGTAAATCTCAAAGTCAAACCCTGTTAGGTTAAATGTCAGCTGTCCTTTATCCGTCACATTGAAAACAGCTGGCGATGGTACAAGTAGAGATGGGGACCATAACGAGAAGAAAAAGCTAGAGACCACTTGTAGTGGTGACATGGGTTGTGCTAGGAAGGTAAATATTATTCCCCTTATGGTCAACCAGAAACCTCGGACTCTTGTGCGCCGTCTCATAAGTCTGACTGCAGACCCTTCTATAAATGTGCAAACAAATGTTTCTATTAAAACCCTAATGCCACTGTTGTAATAGACAACACCACCCAACAATACATTTCCACTCTGGATGATGTTCCTTCCCCATTTGGCTGGGACAATAAGGGTATTCCTCACTATATTATTGGAACAAAATGAACCATACAGCAGCCTCCTTTTGTACATGTAGTTTCTTTTTCTCTTGTGTCTCCCTATACCGATTCTTTTCAACCCCCTACTTGGATTATAGATATGGTAATTAGAAGAAAGAGAGTGGTTAAGTCTAGGAAACGATATTTGGATTTAGTCTTGGTGATTGTGCAACCCAAGCCACCCAAAAAGGCAAAGACTCACATCAGCTTACAAATTGATGTCAATGACAGTTTATTTACTCAGAGAGTCAGATAGGAAGTCCATTGGTTAACAAGGACAAAATGGACATGTTGGCCATTGATTACCAAGTTCAGAATATTTCCACGTCCAAACCTTGCAGGATGGGAGAAACTCAGCTGTTGGAAACAGTGGTCCTTTCTTGAATCAACCAAATGAAGAAAGATGACATGTGCCGAACTAGGGTTTGAACAGAATTTCTGAATTTGCAAATTTTCAACTTGAAACCCTAGGACTGATTTCTGATTTATTTCTGCACCTTACCAATTTGTCTTCACCAAGCATGAAACATAGAATAACATATAGAAGATTGATAGCAAAAGAAAGTATAGATCGGCAGCTTCAATATACCCTTGATCAACCCTCTAGAAATCAAGAAAAAATTGCCAAAAAGAGAGAGAGACGCACTTTCTAAAATGACCTCAAATTAGGATTGAAGTAGCTCCAATATATCCTTGATCAACCCTCTAGAAATCAAGGAAAAAATCGCCAAAAAGAGAGAGAGATGCACTTTCTAAAATGGCCTCCAAAATTAAAAAAAAATTGCCTTGTTACTTGTTAGCGTTTTATTTTGCACCTTTCAGTGCGACGCAAAACGAAACAGATGTGCGGTAAAACTGCTCTTCAAATTAGAAGGGGAAGCTCCCTCTAAAATTAAACTAACCTAAAACTACATAGTATGTACTTGCAATTTACATAATTTACAATGTTTCAAAGGTTTTTTCACATTTAAGCCGAATAAAACCTAAATATGCAATCTTTGTGGGTTTGTGACGTGCAAAAGGCGGAGACGCTCTTTCAAACACGACGCAAGGATTTTGTGTTTTTTGACTGAAACTGAAAACTCTACTACTAGACACTTAGACCCCTTGGTTAAATTTAGAGACAGGGCAAGTACACATGAATTGGATTGGTTAACACAAACCAATAATTACGAATGCCATGATTAAATTGCATATAAGATGTTACAAAACCATGATTATATCTTCAATTTTTCCTGCAACACAAAGTTTGTAGATTCGTTTAATTGACTTAACCTTTAGCATAGACGACGACACATTTCAGTAGACATTCATCAGCAAAACATGCATAATAAATGTCATTGAACGAATAACAAAATCACAATTACATTGAACATTAGACAATTAGCAATTTTAGTGTAATGAAGGCATGAGAATTGCCGTTTTCTTGATGTTCATTCATCGATACAATAATGAATAATACTAATCTCTCCTATGTGCAAAAGCACTTATTTATATCCGATAAAAAAACACTTATTTATACGGCTTACAAAGATTGCATGAGACTAAATAAAATAAAATAACTAAACTCCTTTTCTAGCTGACTACTGTTTGCATGCCATGCAAACTTTAGTACAAATATGTGCTCCACTTAAACGAAAATTACAACCATGCAACCATAGCTCAACTGATGATTAAAATGATGTAAACATGCGAGTTTGTGCTCACATCTCCTGCATGTTGATCGAGCAAAAACTAACTCAAGTTAATGCTAAAAATAGCGAATGCCAAAATTAGCAGATTTTTGAATTTGCTTTTTCTTTTTGAAACTGATGATAAACTATTTTTGAATTTGCTTTTTCTTTGGCAATTTTTTTTGATGAAGTGCTAAAAATTCATTTTGGCAAAGAATATTGGTGATTCGGATCTGGGACCTTATATTCTGAAACTTTGAAAATCTTCTTTGCAGTTTCATTGTTGGTGAAGTTTTGGAAAATCCTTGAAACATTCTGAAAATTTGATGACCTCTTGATGCCTTGATACTTGAACATTCTCTCCTTCATTCCTCGTTGAAATTCACAACTTGAAGTTTGCGTCAAATCTCAGCTAATAAGAATTTGTGTTCTGAATTCATGAAATTCTTTGTTTTGAAAACTTTACTTCCCTCTGATCTGATCAATCTGGTTTGAAACAACAACACATGTATACTTTTTTTAGCATTGAAAACACTTAAACATTCAAGGGGAAGACTACACACCTACACACGTTAGCTTGATTTCTTCATCTGACTGTATTTCTTTTTGTTCTCTGTGGCAAACTCCATTTAGCCCACTAGCTGTGACTCCTTTTTGCTAATAGGGCTTTGGTCATTTGGGCTTTGTTGAACTTTTACTTTTGGTTAAGTATCTTTTCCTAACACCAACATGTTTCTATCCTCATCTTTTGTTACTGTCTACGCTCCCCCAAGTTTTCGGGACGGGGACGGCAGCCTGGGATAGGGGACGCGTTTCTGGAACACCATTTTTTTGGGCCACTTTTTAGGGGAGGACTGGGGACAACTATTAAAAAAATAAGAATTTTAAAAAAATATATATTAAGGAAATTTCAAATATTTATATGATAACATTGATAAGACATTCATTATAGACATTTATATAAAGAGCTTGTTAAAACTCCATGGAAGGCAATTGCAGATGTCTTCAAAAGTGGAATAACAACATTTAAAACTACACAAGTACAAGGAGGTATAAGAGAGAAGTATAAGCAAACTAAATGCAGTCCTTAAGAGAACATGGTATTAAACTTGACCATTTATAAGAAGAATAGGCATTCTCAATATTTTTATATCTCTTGAATTATATAATATAGAAGAAGTATCAGAAAATATTTTACAAAAAAAAAAACTGGTCTACATCATCAGATCTTCATCTTATGAATCATAGAAATTTGAACTGAATTGAGTAGTTCTTTTAGTATGCAATCCAAAGTGATGCAAAATTCTTCCTAGAGGCTGAATCAGCTTGGGCAAGATAGAAAAATGATCAGAAGTATTAAATGTACCAACTACCATCTGCTGGTAAATTTCTGGCCAAACATAGGAACATCAATTTTTGGCATACTTTGAAGGTGACTTGAACCTGCAATTAGGAGGCTGAATTGAATTTCAGTTTTAAAGACGATGCTTTGATTTATCTACCTTAAAATTTATGCAACTGTTATTTATAATTACAATGGGCGGTCATACAAATAATAATGTCTTTTGGTGATGCCTACTCTAATGTGATCCATATTGGATCTGGAAAACATATGAGAAAAAAAAACTTTAACAAGAAATTGAACTCAGATGCAGAAATAGGTTTAGAACAGGAAACTAACAAAAAACACAGGTGGGACAGCATTATAACTATGGTGGTGGCCTGGTTAGGATTGTGACCGATGACAGTGAGCACCCCAGATTCAAAATTTGAAATGAACAGATACCATTTCAGCTTTCTATGTGCATGGGCATTCTTCTAAGGACTAGATAAACTATCCTGTTCACAAAAAATTACAAAAGGGCGTTGAGACATGAGTTTTAGAGCATGAATTGTTTGTTGAGAGGATAGTAAGAATATTGTAAGAGAATTCAGCTGTTCATTAGAGGAGATAAACAGAAGTAGCAAGCAGAAAATCAAAAATTGAAGTCCCATGTGATGTAATTGTCATCCCACGTTAATATGTAAGGTAGCAAAGCTGTTGCCACTGCCATAAAGCTAGTTTTTTTCATAATTGTGCTTTTTTTTTTAATAAAAAGTAGTGTCAAAAAAATCTGGGCCATAGGAGACGGCTAGCCATCCCTTGGCGTCCCTTGTGTTTTAAGGGAAGTCCCCAGGACGTTTCCCAAATTTTCAAAAAAAAGGAGACAGGGAGGGGATGTTCCTACCCGTCCCCACGTCCCCAAAACGTCCCCTGTAGGGTACGGGGTGTTTTCAGGTAGGGGATGTGTCCCCGTGGAGCATAGGTTGCTGCCACTTATGGTTGTGCTAATTTTACTTGCCTTGCTCCTGTTATTTTCATTAGAGATTCTGGCTGCTATAAAATGTTTTCTTCATTATTATTTTCAATGTTTCTTTCTTTCTCTTGATCTACCAATTTTTACTTTGTGCGCTGGTTGTGCTAGTGTGGCCTCATGGACTCACCTGTATCATTTGAATAGTCTTTCATATCTTTGACTGGCTAGATTGCATTGCATCCTTTGTTATTCAACAAAATATCCAGTTCTTTCTTTTTGGTTGCCCTTGTGACTGCCAACAATTATTAATCTCGCCCTTTACCATCTATTCAACCATGTTTGCTAATTTTTGTGTATGACAGTCATCATTAACGTGATCACATGGACCACATTGCATGCACAATTTGAAGACTTGCTCTGGTGCATTAAGACTTCCTTTGCAAAGTTTTCCCTTTTATTGCGTTTTTGGCATCGTATGACAGGTCTACCTTTCTTTATTCTTTGTTAGTGATTTAGGTGGTACAACTACTATCGCTTGATGACCTTTTGTTTCATTGATTGTGGTATAGTAGCATCCATTTACATAGTATTCCAATGATGTGGCAAAAGTGTAAATGGACTTGAATTACCCAGGATCAAAATGGTAAAAACTTGGCAAAAACTTGGGAAACTAAAAAAATGATACAAAATTCATATCGAGGGGAAAAATTTGATTTTGTCATTTCATGTAAAATATAGTACATACAGATACAAAAAAAATAGCACATAAAAATTGAGTGGGGTTTTTAAATAGAAGCTATTCTACTCTTACCTAAGAGAGAATGTAATAAACGAAGGGCTAGTGCTGAAATGGTAGGCCCTGCCATCATGGAGCAGGGCCTACTATTTTAGGGGCTGCACTATATATTTTTTAACATAAACTCTCATTAGGGTATAAATTAAAAGAGATTCTTATTAGGATATAAATTAAAAGAAAAACCCTCATCACTCCTTAGAACTTTAATTCTTAAATAAATCCTATTTAAATTAAAAATTAAAAAAACACAAAATGCCCTGACCTTGAACCCTAAACTAAAATTTTTTAGTGCACTTTAGCTTTGTATTTTTCTGCCTAAGTAAAAATGAGCGAAAAAAGGTAAGTTGCATATAAAAAAAATTTTAGAACCTCTTTTTGAAAAACTTGGGAAATAGCATGGCAAATGTGGTGGGTCAGAATTACTTGGAATTAATTGCAATTCTTTTGAGTGTAATGCTACTATAGATTGTGGTATCCTCAACTTTAAGGTGACTGCTGCATACCATATATTGCTTGTCCTCTTTATTCTTCATATTAAATGGACATTTGTTTATGTCATTTGTCTTCATGTTGCAAAAAATGCTGCTGTTTCATGTCTAACGTTCACTGATATGTGATGATAGTTTTGGTTGGTAACGCCCTCAAACTTTGCTTGAATACCTTATGTAATGTGTTTAGTAAATATCATGGTTTCAAATCCTCATCCAATGGATTTTCTAACGTTTGTATCAAATCCATCCTTCTTTGATTATAATCTTTAATCGATTCATCTCTGCCATATTTGAAAATCGTCAATTCATTCAATAGTTGGATTAGGTATCCCTGTTCCCCCGTTAATGGTAATTGATAAAGTCTCAGAGTGAAAACTCTCCTTTTCGATTCCGCCAAAAAGTGATTCTTACAAAATGAATTTTGATGGAGCAGCTTCAGGAAACCTGAGGGTGGCTGGTGTGGGTACAGTGTTTCATTCTTCAACTGGCCAATTTGTTTAAGGGACTTCTTTCATTTTAGGTACAAAATCAAACAATGAAGTTTGTACAGTGTTTCATTCTTCAACTGGCCAATTTCTTTTAGGGGCTTCTTTCATGTTAGGTACAAAATCGAACAATGAAGTGAAAGCTTTGGCTGTTCTGGAAGGGCTCAAATTAGCAGTTTTATCTGGGTTCAAAAGTTTGCAAGTGGAAGGGGACTCCCTTGTAGTGATCAATGGTTTGAGTAAGAACCAATTTTAGGACTGGAGATTGAACATCATCTTAGATGAGTGCAGTCATTTTGACAAGGTTGTGTTTAGTCATTGCTTTTGGAAAAGTACCATGGTCCCCGATTGTCTTGCTAATGCAGTGGTGGACTAATATCCCTTGTCTGCCAAGCTAAACAATGATCCAGATGATTGGAATTTGGTGCAATTATTAGAGGAGGTATGTGTTCCAAACTTCCGATCTCCACACATATCTTTATGTGAGGGGAAGTAATCATAGCTTTGGATGGGAATTGACTTTGTTTGAAAAGCCTTTATGTGGAAATGACTGTCCTCACGGTTTTTTTTGCACTGGGGCACACATTGCACCCTTCTCTCATGCATCTCCAAGTTTATATCTCCTGCACTGCTCCCTTCCGATGCAACATTGGCATTTTTGTCTTGTATTGTGAACTTTTCTTTGTGCAGGGTTGTTAAATTTGAGCTTGTCCAGTTTGCACCAGGTGCCATGAAAAGGGGTTTTTTGACCATAGACTTTCCTTATAGCGGTGCAGTCTCTGACGGCTACTTAAGGAAAACATTTAGCATTACATACATTTTGACTGCATTTTGTGAAAGAGGTGTTGGGTGAAGAGGTGCTTGCCAATTCAGGGACTATCTGGATGAGGGAATCTATTACTGAGGCTTCCATAAATTGGAAGCCTGGGTGTTGGATTTGGTTGCAAGGGAATGGATTCTCAGTAGAATCCTCCCTTGTGATGATCTCTTTCTATTGGGGGATAATCTAGATGATGAAATCTGTGTTGGCTCTTCCTTGGCGGCCCGCTTCCAGTGGGATGTTGAACAGTTGTAAGGTGTATCACAGTTCCCATTGAAAAGGAATACAGATTTAGCTCTGTATTTGGAAAATCTTTGGGTGGTTACAAGGGAGGGGTGTTTGGAAATTCGTAGTGCCTAACACCTTCCTACCATAGTGAAGAGAGGGGTTTCTCGAGCTGTTCACAGATCATCCATGGAGCCAGGTATTCTGGTAGTCTCCATGGATGATGATGCTCCAGGTCCCTCTAGCTGAGTTGGCCTGTGGGTGGAACTGTATGTGCGTGGTGGGTAGTTGTTTTGTAGTTATATTGGTTCTCTTTCTTGCAAGTTGGGTGGCTTGTTTTTGTAACCTTTTGATTGTTTTGGTCTTTATTGGTTTATCTGACTGTTTATGTGTGTATCTTTTCTTTACTTGGAGAAGGCTTCTATAGAACCCACGTTTAACCTATCAAAAAACAATAATTGTGTTTCCTTGTCTCACTTTTTGAATTCTTTTTTAAATGCCGACTTATCTTTTCTTATCAGCCTTCAGCCTATTATGCCACTCAATGGCAAAATCTTGCAAGTTCCTAGGAATTATTCCAGGAGGATCTTATCATTATAATTTATATATACCATTTGTCTTATAGTAATTCTCCCAGCTCAAACAATGTGTGTTTGAGTGCTGATTTTTTTTTGCCACCAAATTTTACTGGTTTTGAAATCATGGATGGCGTTGATTCCATTTTATTTTTCACTTTTAATGGTCTTGAACTAATCTCTACTACTTTCCACTTCTGTGGATATCGAACTGGTCCAAGTGACATCTCATTCCTTTTTGGGTAGAGATTCAGTCCAGTATCCTTCATGGCAACTGACGTCTCTTCTAACCCTAAAAACAAACAGACCTCCTTGTGAGACTCTTCTTGTGGTATTTCAAGCTGTGCAAGTTGTGTATAGAATGCATCTAGAGTTTTTGAAACCGTAATTTGGCTGATATTGATATCAATGCACAAATTTTCTCCACAACCTTGCAGCTTTGATCATATCTCCATCGCTTCTTGCTATATGGGACTGAATCATTAGTCTGACACTCTAAATTATCGTTTATGTATACTGACATATGATTCTCTCATGCTATTATGTCAGGTTAGCTAAGGACAACATGCATCAGGCCTAACTTGTGATTTAACAGCTTATAAGATATTTAAGAATATAACAGATTTACAACAATAAATAACAGCAATGACCAGATAGCAAGGTGAAAACAGATAACAGCTATTGGTTGCAAAGGATTGATATTTCATCACTTCAGACATGCCCATATCAATACAATAAAGGCTTATTTTGGTAATTCCCTTTAAAAAAAAAAACACAATACTTAATTAAACATTCTTGTCCAGCAATATTATAAACTAAGTTACTTGATACTAACACATATGCAAAATGCACCCAGTACCTGTTATGCTATGTACACAGTCCATACTCTGGATAAAAATTAATTGAGATGTGACTGATCAACGTTGATTTACAAATTCAATATAAAGTTCTGTTGTTTGTGAGTGCCCTTATGCAACATTTTGTGCTTTTGACCAAGTTGCCATCCATATTTCAGGAAACTTTGAGATTTGTTATAGAAATGATTGCTGTTCGGCTTAACACAAATGAAGATGATGGTGATACATGTTTTAGTTTTATTAGTGTTGATATATCCTTTCCTGCCATTAATTCAACCAATAATTTGCATTTTGATCAAATGCAATATGGGTTGTGTACCTTCCAAAGCTGATCCTTGAATCTTATATGTGGCAGCTTGCAAGTGTGGTGTCCATCATGAGTCTCTAACCTCTTAGATGGGTCTTCTTAGTATTGTATGGTCTTTTTTCACTCCTTCCATATCTAAGCCCACTGGGTGATAACGAAAAATGTGAGGCTGTGACATTTAATCCTCTTGCATATTTTTTTGTACAAGAGAAAAAAAAGTTTCCTCATGGCCCTCTATATTTATTGTTTTTCCTCTCATTTCATTACCATACATCCATGACAGTTTTGACATTTTTTCCTCAAATTTGTTTAATGCAACACTGCCCCAGCTATTTGCAGCTTGTGTCTCTATTAGATTTATATTGTCATCACCTATGATTTATTTTCAAAGTTGATTGTTGTAATGCCCCTTTTTAATTTTTTATATTTTTCTTTAAGTATAATAAAATCTGACTCACAATAATAGTTGCACAATAAATTCTAAGTATGAAATCAGCCTATAAATTGTAGTTGTAACAATTTATTTTTAATTCAGAAATAATATTTAGAATGTATGAAATTTATCCCATATATCTGCTGATAATCTTTCCAAATCTGTTGATGATGTTTTCTTGACAACAACAACATTAGAATAAAACACCAAGTGCTCTATCCTCTCTTGAACAAAGCGTCTCGAATGCTAAACTAAGTGATCAAACAAGAACGCTCCAAGGTTCCTTGTACGTGATTTGCAACAGATAGCCTCGGTGGTGTGATGTGATTTGCTGGTAATCACAAAGGGACTTACGCTGAATATGCTCCTTACTTCATTCAACTATGTACTCTTTCCTTGTGAAATGGAAATTCTGATCAACTATGAAAAGAAAAGGCAAAAGGCAAGAGTTTAAGAAGCTAATCTAAGGACAATGAAGTGATGGATGATGTCAAGATAGACAAATTCCTCATATAACCCAACTCCGCTTCGCCATGAGGACCAACGACTACACAAAGTTCGGTGCAATCTTCTAAGGTATTTCAAAGATTTTCAAATTGCAAAGCATTCATCCAAACACCCACAGTTGGCGCAGCTTGAACAATCTTCACAACCGAACTAAAGCATGTAAAGGTTCAGGCTAACTTTGCAAAGTGAGTTGCCATCGACAATCCACAAAAAGTATGAACCATTAAGGAATTCATCAAATATCTTAACATATGGTATCACATCAATGAACTTCTAATCTAACTCTACTTGGAAACATTTCTCAATCATCCGCGAGAATTTGAAACCATGCCAACATCCCACAATCACACAAATCACCATGAAAAAATCAACAATGAGCTTGTATTGATCCAGGAAGTGTTTTTACAACAATTTCACAATATCTCTTCAATGACATCGAAGAGTTTCCTCTACTCTACTTGCTATTCTACTCTCCTACAGCAACTCTACTCCTAATCTCCTCTCTATCTCTCTTGTCCCTTACAAATGAGAAGAATGAGCCTTATATAGAACTCAAAAATTACAATGAATGGCTCAGATTGATTTAGCAATCAATGGCCGAAATTGAGACAACAAGGCGATTTGTTACAAAATTGTCTATTTTTAGAACATGAAAGAGGCAATGAAGGCACAATTTCCAATGTGATAAGCATCTTTGGAGTATCTTTATGGCGGGCCCTCTTACATGGCAGAATGTGATTAGCTTGATGATGTGTACGTACCACCTCAGCATCTTTGAATGAACTAGTCTGATTCTCCTCATGTTCACTTTACTTAGAATATTTTCTTCTTGTTGTCTTGATGTAACTCATGGATCGCTTTGCTGATCATGCTCATCTCTCATCTTGTGATGTTGTTGTGCTTGTGCAGGATCATGCCTCTGGACAGTTGCATGGACTCATGGAGTAGACTAGTGCCTGATGAGAGTTCTTCTTGTCTGGTACATAATATGTGAGCTTCTGGATGATGACCTCCTTCAAGGTATGCGTGGTGAAGTGACAACCTTCCAGTGATCCTCGCCTCGAACGGATGATGCTCTTGATGATGAACTACACTTGTAACCTTGATCATCTTAGACTAGCTCCCTTTCACATGGCATTGATGTCTTCCTCATCCAGACATACAAAGTCTTTGAACTAGATGTTGGAGCTCTCCTCCATGTGGTGATGATGACAAACCTTAACAATTTTCCTCCATCTTCCAAACTTCTCATGTATGAACTTTCGCCATTCACCTCTTTGGATCCTCCATCACCTACAAGAAGAAACACATCAAATTAAGACTTGATATGAAGGATTTTCAATAACAAATTACATTCAACTTATGCATGTGGGATTAAAAAATGACATTTCAAGACATATCCTTTCGCATGAAATCCATGCCTAAGTGCCTAGGCGGGTTTAGAGGGACAGTATGGATTATTTGATGTGAATTCCATGTCAAGGTGTGAAATCCGCCCAGGCTGGGCGGGTTTAGGGGTGTCATCCGGAGAGTGTCTTGTTAATGACATGACATTGTCCAGGCAAAGTGCTCAAGACCGCCTAGCATGGGTGGGATTGGAAGAGGTGTAAGAAATTTTCATCACTTAAGCATTTTTAGCTTGGTTTTGACAACTTAAGAGCTCTTCACTTGTTTCATTGAGAGTTTATCCTCCTTTGAATGCTATGTAATTCTTGAAGCATGGGCGGATTTAGAGTGAGTACATGGAGTGAATGGTGTGGAAGACATGCATGATGGTGGGAGTCACTTGACAAGGCGGGTTTGGAGGGTGTGTAAGGGGAGTATGTTGTGGAAGAGGCGACATCATCCAGATGGAGGGCTCAAGGCCGCCCAGCATGGGCGGGATTGGGGGGCTAGTAAGGATTTTCACCTCATTTGAGATTCATTCCCTTCATTTGATAAGGCTTTTCTATCAACTCCAACACTTAGTGAAATCTTGAGATGCTCATGAAGTTGAAAGACACAACTTGGATGTTGGGTGATGATGTCCACTTGTCATGGTGAAAACCGCCTAGGAAGGGCGGGATTAGAGGTGACCTTTGGACTTTACCTTAAAATACCTTCCAACTTATGAACTTTCATCAAATCTTCATAGGTCTTCTACTTGAGCGGGTTTAAGGTTGATGTCTGGAGAGTGTGTTGTGCAAGAGGTGAAGTTGTCCAAGCATAGAGGTCAAGGCCGCCTAGCATGGGTGGGTTTGGAGGGTATGTGTGGACAATTTCATGTGGAAGGTGACATTGTCCATGTGAAGGGTCTAAGACCGCCCAACAAGGGCGGGATTGAAGGGTAGGCTTGGATTTTTCATGACTTGATGATTTTTGCTTAGTTTTGATAGTCTAAAACCTTTTACACTTGTTTCATTGATAACTTGACCTCTTTGAATGCAATGGAAAGCCATGAGAGGATGGGCGGATTTCAAGGGTCTAGGCGGAGTATTTCATGTGAAGGAGATGACTCTGTCCAAGTGAAGGTCCTAAAGCCGCCTAGGAAGGGCGGGTTTCAAAGGTAGGCTTGGATTCTTCAACTCTAACCTTCATTTGATGCTTGTTTCCTCCTCATGATTTCTCCTTGTTCTTATCTCCTTGTAAGGTTTCATTTCTATACATTCTTAGGCGAGGTTAGAAGGCAGATCTGAAATGTTTGATGGACTTATCCTTATGTCATGGTGGAGTCCGCCTAAGCTAAGGAGCCTTGAAAATGTTGTATGGAGTGTATGATGTGAAAGAGGTGAATGAAAGTGAGAGTTTCTTAACAAGATAGTCTTGAGAGTGTGTATGGATTGCTTCGCTTAGCTCATTCATCTCCTCATGATGTTATCCACCCATCATGATGAAAACCGCCTAGGAAGGGCGGGTTTGGATAAGTGGTAAGGATTTTACTATGTGCACACATCTTTACCTTAACCTTGACACTCCTCTTCCACCTCCATGACGTAGTGACTTTCAAACTTCCTTCTTCTTAGAATGACCTTAATTATCTCATCTACTGAGTGTGATCTTGATCATCCATCAAACAAACTTGCAACTTATGTCATTCTTCACCCTGAGTGGTTTTGAGAGTGTTGTGTGGAGAGTTTCATGTGGGAGGAGACAGAGTCCATCATTCCCTCATGAGGCCGCCCAGGTAGGGCGGGTTGAGAGGTGATGCATGGATTCTTCTTTGAAATGCACTTGATTCTATCTAACTTGCAAACTTCCACTGGAATTTCATCATATCCTAGTGTCTTGTGCAAGAAAACCTTGAAAACTTGACCACTTTCCTTCTTGGGCGGATTTAGAGGGTATGTGTGGAGGATATCATGTGACAGGCAACATTGTCCAAGACCCCCTCCTGAGGCTGCCCAGGTAGGGCGGGCTTGGACATGACCCTTGGATTTTCATCTTAAAACTCACTTAATCATTCTAAAACCTTCAAGTTTCCATCAATCTTTATCACCTTCTGATGTTTTGTGTTGAAACACTTTGAATTTTGCATAATCTCTCCTAGGGCGGGATTGGAGGCAGTGTTTGGAAAAATTGATGAGGTGATGAAGACATTGTCCATGTCAACATGCCAAAGCCGCTCAAGTAAGGCGGGTTGGAGAGTGACACTTGGAAAATTGCTTATTATCCACTTGACTTCACTCAAACTCAAAAAAATCTTACTTACAAATCACCATACCTCAATGTTTTGCACAAGAAAACCTCAACACTTAACCATTTTTCCTCTAGGGCGGTTTTGGGAGCAGTGTGTGGAGAGATTGATGTGCAGGAGTCATTGTTCATCACTCCCTTGTGAGGCCGCCCAGGTAGGGCGGGTTGGGAAGTAATGTATGGAATTCACCTTCAAAAGCTCTTAAAAACTTGCAACCTCTCTCTAGGGCGGATTTGGAGACTTAGTCTGGAGAAAGTGTGTGATCACAACCTTGAATCCAAGACCCCATGCCAAGGCCGCCTAGGTAGGGTGGGTTTAGAAGGTGTGCTTGGAATGCAAGTGTCGTCGCCATATCGGAAATGTCCTGAATGGAAGTATATTGAAAATATGTTTAAGTATAAGAAAGATTCATCAATATACTTTATATATTTATCAATATACTTCCAGGATGTTTGAGATGGGTCTAGGATCCATAGGATTTAACATGCAAATTCTAGATTTTGGAGGATCCACCAGATTTCAGACTTAGCCAATTTTCAGGATTTCAGGACATCAGGCTTAGTGATTTTTTATCATTCTTTCCAATTATTTCATCCTTGTTGTGAGGAGTTTAAGTAATGCTTGGTGTCATCTTCGTCATTCTTATCAAGTAACTTGCAAATTATGCCACTTACATCCCTGAGTGGTCCTGGGAGTGTTGTATGGAGAGTGTCACCTGGTGGAGATAAGGACATCATCCATGAATTCATGCCAAAGCCGCCTAGGCAGGGTGAGTTGAGGAGTGACACTTGGAATGAACCTTGACTTCACTCAAACTCATAAACCTTGCTTACTAATCATCATATCTCAGTGCATTGGGCATGAAAACCTCAATACTTAACCATTTGTCTTCTAAGGCGGTTTTGAGGGCAGTGTCTGGAGAGATCCTCTTGGTGAAGACATTGTCCATCACTCCCTTATGAGGCCACCCAGGCTGGGCGGGTTGGGAGGTGATGCATGGATTCTCCTTTAAAATGCACCCAAACTCTTCCAAATGGACTCTCCTTGTAGTTTCATCATCTTCTAAGTACTTGGAGCTCAAAACACTACAAACTTGGCAATTTATTCCTAGGGCGGGTTTAAGAGTGTTGTCTGGACAAAGTCTCCTGAAACAAGGCAAAGTCCATGAATGCACCTTGAGGCCGCCCAAGCTGGGCGGGTTGGGATACCACCCTTGGATTTTGTCTTGAACTCACTCAAAATCTCTTCTAAACTTTGAAAATTCTCTCCCTAAGGTGGATTTGGAGGCAGTGTCTGGATAAATGCATGTGCAGGACATCAGATCCATGAGCTCATGCCAAGGCCGCCTAGGTAGGGCGGGTTTAGACATGGAGTGAGGAATTTCTTGCCTTGGTCAAATTTCAGATTTCCTGAATGGAAGTATATTGAAAATATGTTTAAGTATAAGTCAGATATTGAGTTTCTTATACTTTAAATATTTATCAATATACTTCCAGGATGTTTGAGATAGGTCCTGGATCCATAGGATTTAGCATGCAGATTCTAGATTTCTGAGGATCCACCAGATTTCAGACTTAGTCATTTTTTTAGGATTTTCAGGGTATTAGACTTAGTCATTTTCAGGGTCTCAGTGACATGCATCAGGATGAAGGCATATAGACCTCTTGGCAAGAAACTGTTGAGACTTGCATACACAACACTATCAAAATCATACAAGCTCAGAGGAAAACTAAACCTAGAGCAAAACAAAGCGAGAAAGCAAAAAAAAAAAAAAAGAGGGGGTCCCCATTTGCCATGGGGCGATGTGTGATTACATCACAACAGTCATCACCTATGATTTATTTTCAAAGTTGATTGTTGTAATGCCCCTTTTTAATTTTTTATATTTTTCTTTAAGTATAATAAAATCTGACTCACAATAATAGTTGCACAATAAATTCTAAGTATGAAATCAGCCTATAAATTGTAGTTGTAACAATTTATTTTTAATTCAGAAATAATATTTAGAATGTATGAAATTTATCCCATATATCTGCTGATAATCTTTCCAAATCTGCAATGATTTATCTTTAGTAAATTGCCTTTGAAATGTCTTTGGGTCTGCCTGAATCAGGGGTTTTCGTCCCTTAATTTCAAACGTTGAGCGGTTTTGTCCTCAAGTTGCTGAATCATAGTTCACGCTCCTATAAGGAGTAATAAGATATAAATTGTCTTCTCAATGATGTCTCCTTCTCCTTGATTGATCTCCCTTATATATCTTATCTCTTCATGAGACACAACCCTTCATATGTCTTTTGATCATTCTTAAAACTAATCTTTATTTAATTTTAGTTATTAATTCTTTTTCCTTGGGTGCTTCCTTAACTACCCTTGGCGGCTTGTGATTGTTATCATATTTTTTTTTGTATAATGGCGATTTCAGCCTAATGCGATCTGCCTTGTTTTAACCAACGACCCTTTGATTTGGGCGTATCAATCTAAAGTCTGAATGCATCGGGCAACCTCCTATTTATTAGTTTTAAGCTGGGTGATTTTATTGGTTGCCTTAGAAATTCTTTGATGGGTGATTTTAGCCCTGTGTCTTAATTTTAGGCAGGGGCATTATAGTCCGCCCTTCCCAAGATTGCTTGTCCTCAAGCGATTGTAAATTTGGGTGTTGAAGGATTTCCTCACTCTCCCATGTTGCATCCTCTTCTGGAAGATATTTCCATTGAACTAGATATTCTGTCATTGTTTTACTTAACTTTCTCTCTCTAAAATTTATAATGACCTTAGGAATCAAAATCAGTTTTCCTTTGTCATCTAGTGGGGGTAGCTCTAATGAAGGAATGACTTGACTCCCTAAAACTCTTTTTAAGCAAGATACATGAAATACATTATGAATCTTACTATTTTCTGGTAATTCCAATTTGTACACAACCTCCCCAACTCATCTTTTGATTCTATAAGGACCATAGAACTTTGGTTTTAATTTCTCTGGTCCACTTTTCTTTAGGGAAGATTGTCTATATGGTTGTAGTCTTAAGAAGACCATATCTCCTACTTTGAACATTCTTTCAGTTTGATGCTGATTTGATCAACATATAATTTTTGCTGATTTTGTGCTTTTTGTAGGTTTTCTTTGAGTGAGCCCAAAATTTCTTGACTTTGCTTGACCAAGTCTTTTGCCCTTGGTACTTTGCTATTGGTGATGACCAAATCCATAAAAGATAAAGCATCATAACCATATAAAGCCTTGAAAGGTGTCATCCCAATGGACATATGATATGTAGTATTGTAACAGTGTTCTCCCAAATAAAGCCATTTTACCTAAGTTGTTTGATGCCTAGATACATAATTACGTAAGTAGCCTGTTGTGACCTAATCACACATCGCCCCATTGCAAATGGGGACCCCCTTTTTTTTGAGCTCCTGTGTTTTCCCTTGGGTTTCGATGATGTCTTAGGACCTTTTTATGATGAAGTCGGTGGAAATGACAAGGTAAGTTGCACTTCAAATTGCTGAATGACTCTTAGCGAGTGGGGAATCTTAGGCAAAATCACAACCAATGACAAGCTTAAACCTTGATGTCTTAATAAAAATTGATGTTTTGATCTTTAAGTGACTTAGACTTTGAAAATCTTGCAAGAGAACGAACCAAGTTGAGTTAGGCGCTCATCATCACCTGTTCAACCATCAACTAGCACCTTGAGAGGAAAGAGGGAATTAGCGCCTTGAAGAGAGTTTGATCTATTAAGAATACCTTTAATCCTTCAAGCATTCATTTAGCATAGGCGCCTATTGTCATTTGTGGAGTCATCATTTTGCGCCTTGCAGGGAGAAAGACTTGAACCTTGGAATTTGATCACTATAAGGCAAAAAACTCTTCAAGACACTTATGCATTTGATTGGAATCTCTGAAAGCTTGTAGAAACCACCTGAATATGTTAGGCGCATTTCTTGACTTGTAGCAACCTCCATATGCGCCCTGGGTTGAGACTTGTTTAATCATCACTAACATTGACAAATAGGCGTTTGGGAAACTATTAAAGGTTCAAAACTAAGCTAAGATTGCCTTATCTAAGTGAGGCGTACTTTAGCCTCTGTGCAAGCATGTTTTGGCACCTAAGGAAAATCATGTTTAAATCCACAGATTTGGGGAGTATTGAGTTGGGTAAGTCTTCATGAAACATGTATAATGAATCAAATCCATCAATGATGAAGTGAATATCTATTTGAACTAGGGCGCAATTTCACACTCAGAACATCATGAATATGCGCATAGGCAAAAGGAGGCTAGAATCATCAAATTAGATATCACTTTGAAGCCTTCTAGATATCTTTGCACTGACTTAAGACCATCAAGATGAGCATGCTAGACACCTATCATGATGAGGCACACTTTTGTGTCTGAACTACTCCATTTTGGCGCCTAGGAAGCAGATTGTTGGAGAGATGAGTCTGAGCGTCTAATAATCAAAGGGACATTCATCAAGCAATTTGGAGGAGTTTAAGTCTCAAGATACCTTTGTTGAACCTCCACAAGAGTTTGAATTCATGAGAAATGAAGTGAGCATCTTCCAAGAGTAAGGCGCAATTTCTTGTTTTTGTAGACCACTTTTGGCGCCTTGAACAAAAGAAGTTTCAAACCTTGAGATCTAGCATGCAAGTGATAAGAAGATCTCTTGGAAATTTAGAAGAGTGATTGAGAGTGTTAGAAGGTTAAGAAACAAGTTAAAAGAGCTAGGCGCACATTCTCACCTATGTCATCTAAATTCAGCGCCTAGCTTAGAGAAGCATAATTCATTGACATCTCAATGAGCGCCCTAATAAAAGAGCATCAAATTGGATATTAAGAGGATGGCGCCTAAGATGGGAAGTTTCTTAAACATTATAGGCATGAAGTTGAAGTCATTGGAGGATGAACAATAAGCATGAAATGATCTAGGTGCACTTTTCAGCTTTTTTTACCTTAGATATGCGCCCAACCTTGAGGAGAACATTAATCACATAAAGGCGCTGATCCATATCCATACAACCTTCAAGTTGCGCCTTGATTGAGGGAGGCATTTGAGCATCAAAATCAGGTTATATTGAAACAAGGACTCCCTTAGATGATTTGCATTGGATTGAAGTCTTTAAGGAGACTAGGCGCTGATTTCACTCCAAGAGATCATAAGGTGCGCCCAAGCAATCAAGAAGTTTCCTTAAGACTTAAATCAGCGCCTCATTTGGATAAGCATCAAATCTGATATAATCAAGAGGATTGCGAGATGAAGAATTTACTAGGTGTCTAAACATGAGCTAGAGATCATTGAGTGTCAAACATCAAATCAAGTATTAAGGCGCTATTTCAACTCTTTTTACCTCAAATCAGCGCCTAAGATGAAGAAGACATTCATCCAACTCTAAGGCGCCACTTCACACTTCCAAATCACAAACATGCGCCTAGAGGTTTATTAGAATTTAAAACATGTTTGAAACCTTAGAAACATCAAAGAATAGCCTATAAGACTTAGGCGCATTTTCATGCATCCACATACTAACTTTGGCGCCTAGAAGACATGAGGTTTGAAGGCAAAGTGTTGGAACTTTGAGAGTAGGTGCCTTAATGAAGAAGTCTTTGGGAAGTCTAAACATGAGTTTGAAAGTTTAAAATGTCAAGAAAAAAAAGCTAAGGGAGTGTAGGCGCACTTTTCCACTCCTACCACCTTGAATTAGCGCCCCAAGTTTAAAGGCATCAATCAGTATGGAACACACTTTTCTTTGTCAATGATAATCAACTTTAAGCACTTGTAAGAGTTTAGAGCCAAAGGTTTGCACCATATATGCTAGGCGCACTTTCACTTCTCCAGAAACTCAAATTTGCGCCTAAGCTAGGAGGATGTTGAACATGCTAGAAAGTGTGCTAGAAGTGATTCTTATATATATCAATTGTTTAATATGTTGTTTCTCTATGTTGCAGGAACGTTGGTGGAGTTGAGGAGTCTTCTAAGGAGCTCGGTGCCTAGAATCATCTTCATGTAATAAATGGAGTCAAGAGGAAACATCATGTCGCTTTGCCAATGGAACACTTTAAGCTTATTGTGCAAGTATACTTCATCATCTACATCATGGAGGGCATCCATCCATCACTTCAAGCTTTTCATCTTCAAGTCTCCGAGAGGAATCTCCTACTCCAAGTCATGAAAGAAACATCATCATTTACATTACTCTCTACGAAGAAGCAAAGAAGATCAACATATACCCTGTCAAGAGAAGAAGACACAGAGTAAGACAAATGAGCTACATACATCATACATATTAACTTACAACGAACAAGGCAGAATCAACAAGGATACATTCCCAAACATACAAGTTCAAAGCAATCACGTTCGAAGACATCACACAGATGATGCAATTTGGGAATATGCTGAGGTGGCACTTACGTGGCATATACATATTATTCACCAGTTACAGTTCGCCACATCATTCAACAAGCAAGAAGCCAAAGAGGACGCTCGTGTGGAAGATGCTCTAAAGATTCCATTTGATCCTTATCTTCTTGGAAAGCGTGCCTTCATTGCCTCTCTTATGTACTAAAAATAGCAAGTTGTAATTAATTGTTGAGATGGCATGATCCTGGCCCTTGGCTACTTGAATTGATCGAGGCCATTCATTGTAATTCTGGACTCTATATAAAGGCCTTGTTGCCTCATTTGTAAAGCTCTCAGTCAGTAGGCAGTAGACTAGTAGAATAGAGTAGGAAGAGACTCTCGAAGTTCTCTGAAAGTACTTGAAGATTGTTGTAAATATTTCTCAAGAGTAATGCAAAGACATTGGAGCTTGTTTGGTGTTAAGTGTTGTCTTGTGAAATGACATGGTTTCTTGTATCTTGATGAAATGGAGAGGTGTTTTTAAGTAGATTAAAAGTAGATTAGTAGCTCATTGATATAATGCATGTATGTACTGGATATTTGATCAGCTCCTAGCTCATGCTTTTGACATTCATTGTTGGTGAAGTGTTGTGTAAGCTAGTCTGAGCTTCATTATAATTTGCTTAAGTTCGATTGTGGATGCTTGTTTGAGCTGCACCGTCCAATGGGTGCTTATATGAGCTTTCATGATTTGAAAACCATTCGCTATCCTTAGGAGATTGCACCAACTCCATGTAGTTGTAGACATCCTTGGTGAAGTGGAGTTAGGTTGATTGAGGAGTTTGTCTATTCATGCATTATCATTGCCTCATTGACCTTAGATTAGTTCCTCTAAACCTTTATCTTTTTCCTTTTTTTTTATCATTGAAGCATTGTACATATGTAATCCACATTGAAAGGAGAAATAAGCTGAATGAAATAAGAAGTTTGCGTAAGTCCCTTTGTGATTACCAGCAAGATCACATCAAATCACCGAGTCTATCCAATACAAATCACGAATAAGGAACCTTGAAGTTGTCTTACTAGATCACATAGCTTAGCCTTTGAGTCTCTTTATTCAAGAGAGAATAGGATACTTAGTGTTTTATTCTATTGTTGTGTTGTCTAAAAACAATCATCAACATAGCCCTCAATCCATTTATTGACTATCTATCTGTCTATCGGTTTGGGGATGATAACTAGTACTAGGAGATAATTTAGTTCCTGTTAAGTGAAAGAGTTCTTGCCAAAATAAGCTGAGGAACCAACTATCTCTGTCACTTGCTATGTTTTGTAGTAAGCCATGTAACTTGAAAACCTCTCTGAAAAACAATTCGGCTACTTGAGGTGCCTTAAACTCCATAGATATGGCAAAGAAATGACCATACTTAGTAAGTCTGTCGACCACAACATATCTACAATCTTTACCTTGTGACTTAGGGAGTCCGGTAATAAAATCCATTGATATGCTTTCCCATTTCTGGTTCGGGATCAGTAATGGTTGTAATAACCCTGCAGGAAAAGTATGTTTTATTTTATTTTGTTGGTAGATAAGGCACTCCTTTACGTACTTAAGAACATCTCCTTTTAGACCTTTCCATGAAAATCTCTCCCTAATTTGTTGATAGGTCTTAAAATAACCTTGGTGTCTTGCCAATGGTGTATCATGTGCCGCTTTTAAAATTTTATCCTTTACCTTAGATCCTAGGATAAGATAAACTCCGTTTTTATAAAGAATAAGGTCATCTACTAACTTATACCTTTCTTCATGGATCTTTCCTTCCAAAATATCCATAGTAAATGTGTTCTTTCCATATTCTACTATTATATTAGCCTTCCAATTAAGGGAAATCTTCAATAAGGAACATAAGTAAGGCTTTTCTTGATAGAGCATCGACTACCACATTATTCTTACCTTTGATGTATTCAATGTCAAAGTCATAGGCTTGAAGCTTGCTTACCCATTTTTGTTGTCGGTCGTTTAGATTTCTTTGGTTAAGAAAGAACTTCAAACTATTGTGATTGGTTTTGACCACAAATCTTCCACATACCAAATATTGTCTAAATTTGTCTAGAGCATGCATTATGGCTAACATCTCCTTGTCATAGATTGAGTAACTCTTTTCAATGTCTTTTAACTTTTGGCTCTCAAAAGCTATTGGGTGTCCCCTTTGCATTAATATTGCTCCAATGTGTTGTTCTGAGGCATCACATTCTAGCATGAAAGGACGTGAGAAATTTGGAATGGCTAGTGTTGGTGCCCAGATTTTTTGGCTCGCAAACTTGCATAATTTCAATCAATATCCATCAAAAGATCCTTGAGCTGATCCCTTGTGCCTTGCATTATGTTTTGGCCTTTTAAAATCTCAAAAATCGAAAAAATGGCTAAGTATGAAGATTTCGGCCTTTTCTAGGCTATTGGGAACAATTTCAGCTTGTTCTTGGTTCCTAGGAACTCGTCGAAATTGTTCCTAGTTCCCATTTGACCCCTGTCCACCGACAAAGGAAAGAAAGGTAAAGCAAGTAAGTTTCGGCGTGTTCTTGGTGACGCTGAAAAGGTTCCTAGTTCCCCCCAAATTGCTGACAAGGCAAAAATGACTAAGGCACGCATAAGACAAAGGAATGAAGATAGAAAGAAGGAAGAGATGGAGGTTTCTGCGAGTTCTTGGTCAATTGGAACTTGTCGACAAAGAGGAAAATAAGTAAAGAAGAAGGTTTCGACGAGTTCTTGGTGGCCAGGAACTCATCGAAAATGGTCCTGATGGGTTTGTAATTGTCGACTGGCTCAAATTTAAAGCCTTTTAACCGTTTTAAACACTTTTTTTGTGTGTTGATTGTAAAAACACGTCCCTACCTACCAAAAGAGCCATTAATGCCCAGTATGAGTAGGTTGGTGGTAGATTGAATTAAATGATGACAAACTGCAGGTAGATGAAAAATTGAATGCATTACGTACAGGTAGGTGAGTGGGTGGATGGAATTTATTGCTACAGTTGGGCGCCCTAATTTGTTTTCCCGCCCAGAACAACAAATGATATTGTAATGCTATATATACATGAAGTGAAGATGTAATAGAGGTAGGTCGCTGAACCAACTGGACGTGTAGGTGCTTTAGGAGGTTCTAGGGCATCAAATATTGCTGGTTCAGTCTGTAGTAGGGAGGAATACGTTTTGTAAATCAGAGGAAAGGGCTTTCATTGTGCATTTGTATGTAATGGTATGTCCCTAGGACATTTTATAATGATTCAGGGGAATATACAGACCCAACTATGTATTTTCTTTTGCCACATTTGTTGGTACGAGTGTAATGAAGATTTGATGTATGTGTGACAATATCTAATGCATTGCAAGATTTGTAATGTTCTTTTCTTCATCTCACATGGGTTGTTGCAGTTTTGTTTTGAGTTACTAAGTATGTCCATTGTATGCAATGTTATCTAAGATTTGTATGCAAATACATATTTGTTTTCTGTTGATGTTTTACAAATGTATTTCCTTGTCTTGCATTTTGTAACTCTGTTACCCAAAGGAATAGGCACTGGTCTAGCTTGGTGAAGACCCAACAATCATTCAATTAGTCCTTTGTCTTGTTAGCAGTAGGAGTAGGAGTAGATTAGGTTTTACACACTGTTCATGATTTTGTAGTATAACTAGGGAATCATCTTATGCGATCCAAAACAGTTCAAATCATTTGCGAGTCATGTTCATGTGTGCTTGCACCTTGTATTTGTGTATGTAACGTTAAGTATATTCATCTCAAGGGATGTCATGTTGTTATCATTTGTTGGTGCATTGGTAGGGTGTAGTAGTTAACTATATTGAGGTATATGGGTGGCTAGTTGTTTTTGGTTTAGTGACAATATTTGGAGCTAAGTCAATGGGTTGGGTTTAGCCATAAGATTTTTAGTTGTTCGTCTGGTTTAAACCTCTAGGAATACCCTCCCGAGTTTAAGTTGAGCTCGAAGAGCTAGAGAGAAAACCCACTCGGTTGTTGGCCTTCAACCCTCCATGGTCTGTGGACGAGCAAGTTTTACTTTCATGATGACATCCTTGGCCTTGAAAGTGAATCTCTGATCTAGGAAGTGGAGCAGCAGTTTTAGGACCCAACAAACATCTGGAATGGCTAGTAGGGGACATGAACTTACTACTTCATCGAGTTTATTGAAAGCTTGTTGAGCAATCTCAGTCCATGGAAATGCCCCCTTCATAGTTAAATATGTCAATGGAATAGCTAATTGAGAGAATCCCTTGACAAATTTTCTAAAAAAGTTGCAAAGTTCAAAGAACCCTCTCAATTGAGTTAAATTTGTTGGCAGGGGCCAATCTAAGATAGCTTGTATCTTTTGTTGATCGATTTGTACTCCTTGAGCACTATTAATATGTCCTAAATAGAGAATCTCCGTCAACCCAAATTCACATTTGGATTCTTTAGCATAAAAGGATCGTTTCTCCAATATTCCCAAAACTTCATCCAAATGTCGTAGATGTTCCTCCCATGATATGCTATAGATCAAAATGTTATCAAAGAATGCTAAGACAAACTTCCTCAACTGATTTTTGAACACATGGATCATACACGATTGGAAGGTAGAAAGGGTGTTAGTTAAAACAAAGGGCATGACTAAGAATTTCAAAATGCCCAAAATGACATCAGAAAGCAGTTTTTTGCACATCCTCTTCTCTCATCTGTATTTGATGATATCCTGATCTCAAATCAATTTTTGAGAAATATACTGCCCCATGTAACTCATCAATTAGCTCATCAATTCTAGGGATTAGATATCTGTTTTTAGTAGTTTTCTTGTTTAAAGCTTTGAAATCTATGCACATCCGCATAGTCCCATCTTTCTTTTTTACTAAAACAACTGAAGATGCAAACGAGCTAAAACTTGGCCTAAAATGACCCATTTCTAGAAGTTTCTTGATTGCTTTTTCCAAGGAAGCAAAAATCATTTGGAGATAAAATCGGCAAATCAAAAGTATAAGATTTTTTCAAAAAATAGTGAAAAAATCGAGAAAAAATCGGATCTCCAAAAAACGTAGAAAAATATAAAAAGGAAAGGAAACCCTGATGTTTTTTAAATGATATAAATTTTATATTTAATATTATAATATATAACTATTAATAATATAATATATAAATATAATAATATATTATAAATATTATTATATTTATAATAAATATTAATAATATGATATATATAATATTATATTATTATAATATATTAATCTAGAAAAATATAGATTAACGATATATATATTATATTTTAATATTATAATATATAACTATTAATAATATAATATATTATAACTATTAATAATATAATATTATTTATAATATATTGTTATATTTATAATAAATATTAATAATATAATATATAATATTATATTATTATAATATATTAATGTGGAAAAATATAGATTAATGATATAAATATTATAGCAAAATAATAAATACAAATAATATATTATATATTAAAAATATTAATATTATATTTTAATATTATAATATAGAAATATTATAATAAATATTAATAATATAATATATAATATTATATTATTATAATATATTGATGTATATATAGATTGACACAAATATTATATTATAATATTATAAATATTATTATATTATATTATAAATAGAATAATAAATACTAAATTATTAGTCGTAATCTATTACAAAGGCAATAAATAATTAAATGGCATATGGGGTTGAAGCAATAGATAAAGGTATTATTAATTAGCCGATAGGCTTTTATATGTGAGCATTATAGTGCTCGTAAAATTGCCTCACGTGGTAAAAAAAATTCACGCTGGAAGATTTTCTAAACTCGTAGAAAAAAAATTCATGCCAGAAGATTTTCTAACCTCATCAAAAAATTCACGTCGGAAGATTTTCTAAACTCCTCGGTTGTTCGCACGTAGGGAAAATGTTGGTATTTACGAATACAGAAAGATTAACGCAGAAAGCCCTCGATGCTTGCTAGAAACGAAACGATGAAAACCCTAGAAACGAAATGATGACTGTTGAGCGCGATTTATATAAAAATCCGATTTTTTGAGGGTAAAAATTGCCTAATTTTTAAACGATTTTTACTTCTATGGCTTTTTCAATTTCTTCCTTAAATCTTCTTGGATGCCTATAGGGAGTTGTTTAAGGTGAAAATTTGATGAAGAGGATTTGTTTGTGTTTAGGGTTGATTTTACTAGTTTGTATGAATCCTCCTTTCACCTCTAAACATTCAACGACTTTAGCCGAGTAGGAAGTCTACTACAGGCCTTCGACCACTCAAAATATAGGGGAAAATTGGAAGTGTATGATTTAGTTGTTCAATTAAGCCCAATTATGCTCAAAACCCTAATTATGCAAATTTGGAAGCAAACAGACAAATCACGGAAAATGTTAGCACATAGAGATATCAAATGACAATCAAATGCGTACCAAATTTCACAGTTCGGAAAACGGAAAATTCGGGGACTAATGAGCGGGTGCCCTAGTCCAGTGCCATAACTTTTGTCGAGATCTAGAAACCTTGTCTACAACCTGTTCCTGCTGTTCCGGAGATTTTCCTGTTGCGGGATCCGGAGGACTAATGAGCGGGCGCCCGAGTCTAGGTCCCTATTTTCTTCTTTGATCTGCAATTCGGACAATCTGCACTGCTCTCCTGCAACTCCACTTTTTCTACTCCTACAACCTGTAACCTGCAATCACAAAAAATGGGTTGGGGGTTGTGGTGTTTAGAGGCTTGCCTTAGTCAAGCCCCGGAGAGACATTCAAATCTTTCGAACACCGTTGTCAGATAAAGAGTGCGTATCCCTGCGGGATAGAGGCAAAATCCAAATGATAAATGATTAAAAACACAATTGATATCACCTTGTAGTGAAGATCTCATGGTAGGAAGAAGCTCTTCATGCCATGAGGAGATGGATGCCAAATATGCAAATACAAACACAATAACAACACAAATTCTGCTCTGCAACACACAATGAATGCCTTGAATCACTTTCACATAAGCCACAAGTTCGCAATATCCATCTAGTTTACAAATGAATGCCTAAACATGCTTATATATGCAACTACAAACATTCCCGCTAAGAATTTCGTAATTGAAACTTACCGTGTCAGCATAGGACCTAAATAACAGTCATAAACCGACACTTCAAAATTGGTCCTGACCTAAAATAGGGCAGGACTAGGGCGTGGGCACCTAAGTCCTCCCCCCCTATTTTAGGCAGGACTTATGTCAAGTGCACCCCCTAGGTCCCATTTGCCATGAAATTTCAAGGTTTTCTCATCGGGATGTCAAATTAACATGTAAGATGCTCTAAATGCATAAATAGGACTTGGGAGCTAAACCTTAAGAGGGAAAAGCCCCCAAGGGGACATTTTCTGACGTAATAGGAGTAGTAATTACGGGTTTTGTTCTTGTTTCTAGTTCTATAATATGTTGAAACCCTCTCTTAGGAGGCAATCCCGAAGGAATTTCTTTAAAAACCTTGCTATGCTTGTCCAAGATAGCTTGTATGTCCATATGATACTCTTTCTTATTTGTAGTACTTGTAGAAGTTACTAAACATTGTGCTGCACATGTTACTTGCCCACTTTTAAAACATCTCTCCGTTCTTTTTGCTGATACAATTCTAGGTGCTCCACTAGAAATGCCTTGTAATACTATGTCTTTACCTTCTGATTTGAACTTTAGTTCCATAGTTTGAGAATTTTGTGTAAATTCTCCCAAAGAGTGTAGCCATTGCACTCCGAAAACCATATCGGTTTCTCCTATGCCTATCACATAGAAGTCATCTTGCATTTTGTGTCTACCAAGAGTTACCTCCAATTGTTGAATTTTCTTAGTGCATGGGATGGTAAAACCATCAGCCACTATAATATTGAATCTGTTGATATATTTTGTTTGTAACCCTCTTCTTGCAACTAGACCTTCATCAATGAAATTATGTGTTGCTCCGCTATCAATTAGGATTGTAAATTTGTGCCCTTGTAAGACTCCTCGAATTCGAAAATGATGATATTTAGGAACCCCTGACAAAGTTGCAAGTGTGCCCTTTGAATTTTTACCTTTTATTTCTAATTCAGTTTCATCTTCATCTACTTCGGATTCTGATTCTTGCTCGTCAGATCTTACTTCTATGTAATGTACTTGGCCTTTTTCCAAACAACGATGTCTCGGTTCCCATGGCTTTCTACAAGAAAAACATAATTTGTTTCGGCGTAGCTCATTTTTGGTTACTTCATCAATATTGTTCTTCGATGGTAGGGTCTTTTGTTGAGAAAAAACCCTTTTGAAAAGGTTTTTATATTTGGCCATATAGGAGGAGTTTTTTGAAAGAACTTATTCTTGGTTATGGAAGTTTCCAAATTCAAAGCTCTTCTGTTAGCATCTTGAAGGGTTAATGGATCAAATGCCTTAATTAAACCCCTAAGAGGTTCATTTAGCCCTTCAATAAAAAGGACAATCAATCTTTTTTCCGAAACATCTGGCACCATTACTGATAATTTTGAAATTCTTCTACATGTCTCCACTGTTCCTTCTTGTTTTAATTGTGCCAACTCTCTAAAGTGGATTTCCGGGTCCTTTCTATCAAACCTCTCGATCAACCTTTTGCAAAATTCATCATATGTGTCTATTAGTCCGTGACCTTGGGTAACCAACCCATGGTACCACCATTCATGAGTTGATCCTTCCAATTGTAAGGTCGCAAATTTTATGGCATCATCTTCGATCATCGGTTTCAATGATAGGTATGTGTTTAGTTTCTACACCCATGCATGAGTAGTACACTTATTAGATACATTAAATTTAGATAATGTTAACTTACCCAAAGCTTGTTGATGTTCATTTTGTCTTGGTTGGGGGCTAGGCTCCATTCTTAACCCATTTCTGCTTCTCTTCATATTCATGTAATTTGTGAGAGACATTGCCTCTCTAATTTCTTCAGGGAAATTTCTATATTCTTCATAACATGCCGTGATATTATCTTGCATTGAGTTATGTGTTTCAAAGGAAACTTCTTCTCCCCTTTGAATGAAATTAGGACGAAGGGGTCTATCGATAGATCCAATCTTGGTATTTTGTGTGGAGCTTTTTCGTTTATTATCATCCCTGTTAGAGGTTTCCCCACTATCTCGACTATGGGACTTTTCTTCGTTATTTACCTTATATAACATTTGCCTCATCATATCTATTATGAGGTCAAATCTTCTATCAATTTTATTTGCATAATCACAGTTGTCATTCTCTCTATCCATGTTTGCTTCTACTGTTAGATTCCAAAGGAGTTTCAGTCACTTTGTCCTTAGAAATTTGAGCTTTCCTAAGTTCTATTTGATAATATCTACTGGCTTTGTCATTAAACTGCATAAGAAGGAAGGCTCACAGATTGGCAAGATCCTGCTCTGATATCGTTTGTAATGTTCCTTTTTAATTTTTTTTAAAGTATAATAAAATCTGACTCACAATAATAGTTGCACAATGAATTGTAAGTATGAAATCAGCATATAAATTGTAGTTGTAGCAATGTATTTTTAATTCAGAAATAATATTTAGAATGTACGAAACTTATCCTCTATTTCTGCTGATAATGTTTCCAAATCTGCAATGATTTATCTTTAGTAAATTGCTTTTGAAATGTCTTTGGGTCTGCTTTAATCAGGGGTTTTCGTCCGCTAACTCAGCAATGGAAATTAGGGGGTTTTCGCTTTTAATTTCAAACCTTGAGGGGTTTCGTCCTTAGGTTGCTGAACCATAGTTCACACTCCTACAAGGAGTAATAATAAATATAAATTGTCTTCTCAATGATGTCTCCTTCTCCTTAATTGATCTCCCATATATATCTTATCTCTTCATGAGACACAACCCTTCATATGTCTTTTGGTCATTCTTAAAACTAATTTTTATTTAATTTCAGTTATTGATTCTTTTTCCTTGGGCGCTTCCTTAACAACCCTTGGCAGCTTGTGATTGTTATCTTATTTCTTTGTATAATGGCGATTTCTGCCTAATGCGATATGTCTTGTTTCAACCTGTAATAACCACCCTAGTTTTTTTTTTTTTGATATTTTGAACTGAAAAGAAGATGCAACCATGCAAAATCCTCAACACTTTTTGATCAGCTAGATCTTGATGTGGGCAAGGTGAGAGCATATAGTGCATTGGATCCACACAAACTATCCAATGCAGCAACTAGAGAGTATGCAATTAAAATGTTCACTACAACACACTAGGGGGCCACACCGTCCACAATCTGCGCTTATTCAGTGGAGTGGGTGATGCAACACAAAATGATCACACTAGGCGACATAGTCGACCACATCTGCACTTATTTAGTGGAGTGTGATATGCAAACAAAATGAGCACACGAGGCGACAGAGCTGACTTTATCAACGCTTGTTCAGCGGATGTGTGCAATGTATGCCATTGATAGAATGACTAAAGTTTGATCAGACCAAAATTGTCGATTACATGCAAGCTTGTTCGATGCCAAACGAGTTTAATGAAATGCAGCAGTAACTGGCGGTATATCATCTAGTTTTACAATCATGAAATGCATTATATAAGACCACTGGCAGTACTACCACCCAAGGTTTACAAACAAGGAAGCATTTCAACTTATAAAATGAAATTACAATGTTAGGGAAAGCTGCAATATCATTTCAAATACTGATTTCAGACTGTAATACACTGCTGTAGCATAAAATCAGAATGTAGAGGCACTGGAAACACACATAACATCACAAGAAATCATACCCACTAAAGCTCTATCACTGAAGTTGATGAAGGAAGCCCTAAAAACATTGTAGCATGCCGATAAACACTGATATCACTGAATTTTCTAGATCTGATGTAACTTTGCAGCATTGAATAAACCCCAACCAGCAAGTGAATAAATCATCAAAGCACTCTAAATGACCAAAATCTCGTCATCAAACCCCTAAGGAAGGCTACTCCAGGCTGAGGCGCCTTAAATCTCATGAGAACAGGGCCCAAAGAGGAGGCATTTCAGCCTCAAGGATCCCATGTCAAGCTCTAGAAGGAATACAGCCTGGTGCAGGGCCATACAATCAGCGCTAAGGGTCTTAACTCTGCTCAAAACCTTCACAAATCTGCACCCAAAGAAATTGCTGCCAACCCTAGAGCCAGAAGGGCGCCCAACTAGGAAAGAAATTCATCTTACAAACCAAAATATAATCGACTAACTTCTAAGATACTCCATTATTGATTCTTCAATCATTGCATCAAAACCCTAGAGAAAACAACTTCAAATGCATCAAAACCTCCATTAAAGCACTCTGTGATTCCTAAAATGAAATCACCAAGACTAGCTAGGGGAGTTTTCGTTCTTGAAACTAGAAATCCAACAGATTAACAATATCATATCAATAGCATAACCCCAACAATGAGCTCCTGTCCTCTTTTTATAACTTTTTGATGGAAATAGAATATTATTTTCTTTTTACCTATTCATATTTCTCCTCTCCAAAAGACCTTTTTTTAAATAATATTAATATTTCATGTGCAAGACCCCCTTTTTAAAGTGTCTATCTTTAAAAAACACGTAATTACCTTTCCAAAGGGCTATTACACTAAACTTATCTTTTAATAATTCCAACTTTAGATAACTTAAACAAATATATTAATTAAATGGCTTAATAACTCACCCAACTTGCAGAAAATCCCATAATGAAGTGAATTTGCAAATTAAACCATACCGACATGATCTTGAAGGTTTGGGATGAAGAATGATGCCAACTGGGTGACTTACTATAAATAGACGTCTTCTCCAAGAAGTTTGGAGAGCAAACCGGAAAACCAAAAGTGCTTCTGAAAGCATCATTGTACTCCTGAACACTAACTGAGCTCAATGCCATATAAAATAATCCACTCCAAGAAGGGAACACCAATTTATAATTAATATTACACTAAGTTGCTAATTCTTATTCCAAACCTTAGGCAACCTTAGTGAAATGTTAATTAAAACTGCCAGATAATAGTCCCAAGCTACGGAAAACATAGAGATGCATTGATCGAACAACTCTGACCTAGTAGAAGACTTGGGACGAAAATTGGAGGCTGTTAGGTGACTATCTAAAAATAGCATGGTTCTCCAAGAAGGTTGGAGAGCACTTGAAAAGTCGGAACTGAATTCCGAAAGCATCTAAGAACTCCAAATGACGAGCCGAACTTAAAAGCATGAACAACTGCTCTGCAAGACTAAGCCACGGCCACTCCAAGGCATTGGAGTCCTCTCAAACAAAGCTAATAGCCTCTTGAAGACTACAAATGGGCGAAATGTGCACAAAAGATCTATGCACCAAAAAAGGAACATTACACCTTTCAATTTGGTCTCCATTAATGAGGTTGTAAGTTATTTCTTCCAATAAAGGACACAAATCAGCTTGTGTGCAAGCTGAAAACAAATTATCACAGCCATGAATCACTTGATTTTCCACCCAATTTAGAATTATGTTGGCTGATGTATTCATTTTCTTCACTCCGGAAACATTTTTCAACATTCTTCAATGATTTCATGACCTCAAAAAGATTCACCTTGCTGCTGTTCAAGTCTGAAATTAACAACTTGTAAACTGATTATGTCAAAATTAGTAATCTGAAATCGGAACAGCAGCTACAAAAATGAAATTTCCCAACAATAACAAGAAATATGAGCTTTCTAATGACTAGAAATACTTTTGTTAAAGCTGGAAATCTCTTTCCTAGAGTCATCAACTGAAAAATGCTCCATCCTTTAACTGCAATTACTTGTCAATCTCCTTGAAAATTTGCAAATGAATTCATGTGATGGCTCATTGGTATGAGGACAGCAGCACTAAGACTGAAATTGTGACCCATAATTCTCCATGGTACATTCCTTTCGTCATCACTAGTCTCCAAAAATCCTTCTTGTTGTCCTCTTGCATAGATACTCATCAATGAATTAACTCCACCATGCTTATGCTTTGACATTTTGATATCCATGATGACTCCTTCATAGATAGGGGGAGACTCAACACAACTCCCTACCTCACAATAGTAATGGTGTTTCCTACTTCTTGGCAAACTCAAATGTGTAAGTCTAGACACCATGCAAGGTTGATGCAACACAGAGCAAGCTTCATCATGAAAATATACCTTAACTAGATCCAAAATATTGCATACCTTGATCTCAATCCAAGTCTTCACAAAGATAGAAATGATGAAGCCTCCATGTATCATCACATTCCATGTGGAAACTTCATCTTCAACCTCACTTATGCATTCTTTATCAGGTGGTCTACCTAGAGGGTTACCAACCACAAGGCTTTGCACTTCCTCATGATATGATCCCAAAACTTCAGCAAGCTGAAAACCACATTAAGTATCCGGTATAGCGTCTATCTCATGTCTAAAAAATTCACCTGGATCCCATATCTAGACTGAAAGTTTGCCATTCCCAATACTTGATTCTTCTTGTGGTAGAGATGGCTTTTGTTGCGCTACACTGATATCATTACAAACTATGGGACTAGGCCCTGTAGATGTTTCATCATTCAACTCAAAAAGTGGATCATCAATTGTCATTTCAGCATCCATATCAAAGAGTGGATTATCAAATAGCTGAAGATCATTTATGGAAACTTGGTTTGCAATTTCAGATCTTCTTGGACAATGTTTTAAGTCAAACTCCTCACGAAGTTCATCAAGCTCATCAATAACTTGTTGGATTGAGACATTGTCTTCATCACAAGAAAGCCCATCTTTCTCAAAAATAGGCTCAAAATCAGAAATTTCAGTTGTAGACTTCTATTCTTCTTGCTCTATCCTGTCAATTGATAAGTATGGCCTCAATTTCTGCTCACATTGTGTGACCATATTGTTAACTAACTCGTGCCGCTGAAGAAGTAACCTGTTGTTGCCTTAAAACAACCAATATAGAAGATAAGAGTGGTTGAGAGTTATCATGTAACAAACTGCCCCAAACTTTTTTTTGAAATTTAAACAATGATATCACAATGTTAGCACAATATTGCATGAACCAACTAAAATACCTCCACACTTTTGATCACCAAGTTCCCAAATCGGGCGAGGTGAGAGCATACAGTGTTTTGGCTTACAAAATAAAGATTGTGCAACAAACTATTACATTCATCCGATAATGAGCAAGCATCTGCTTTTCAAAAGGCATCCGCTTATGCAGTGGGAATACTCCACTTATTCAGTGGGTGAATAAAGAAGATATATTATGTTCATCCACTTATTCAGTGGGAATTCTCTACTTATTCAGTGGGTTAAACAAAAAAGATAAACAGGGTTCATTATCCCGCACTGGCGGTAAACCATCCAGGGGTTATATAGTGTTTGCTTCAAATAAGAATGAATACAAATGAATTAAAAGAGTGCAACACTGCTCCGAACATAGCAATTGGATGATCATATCAGCATCCTGATAGACTTGGCAACCATGAATTACCTTGCACAATCATCTATGATACGACCACAAGATTATTTTTTAAACCACGCTGATAAATGTGCAAGAAAATCACTGCTGATTGGAAACTGTAATCAGAAATCAGAGTAACTCTCGGCTGTCCGGTGGCCCAGCAATTGTATGAATCACTAAACATGCAAATTGAAGACTCAAGTAACCCTCTTCTGGATGCAAACCCACAAATCTGTTCTAGACATTATCATCGAGGGAGGCTGTGACCTCAATTTCAATCAGATTTCAATAGAATATGCAAGTTTAAATATTGTACGGCACTCCCTGAATGGCAGTACGGCTGGCTCCTGAATGAAGATATTAATACCAGCTAGAATCATTATCATTCCAATAAGAATGAGGCGCTAAAAATCATAAAATGCAGTGACATAACATCAGTAACTAGTCCAAAAAGAATCGACTCCCACAAGAATTGCCTCCAAGCATAGGTACGGCTCTAGGTGGTACAGCCTGTCCAAATTACCTCTAGTTTGCAAAGATTGGATTCAAAATGCATGATAAATGATCAGTTAAACATGGCTTATATCAACCACTCAACTATAACAGCAAACAATAACAGTTATCCAAACATTGAATAAATCTATCTAGCAATGGTATGGCATTATCCATGTACGGCCTGCCTCAAGGAATTCCAAATCTGCGATTAAATAGCATGAAACTATGAACTAGGCGACCCAAGAACATGTTCATAATGATCCAATAATAATATATAGGAAACTCAAACAATATTCAAATAATACTTATTGCCCCAAATATCTGGTACGACCAGAAGTACGGCCCAGCACTATACAGCAGCAAAACTCAATAAAATCCATAAACATACAAATGAAATCACATCTAAAATCAGTCCAGCAACAAACTTCAATCAATCACCCCAAAAATCTCAACATTCTGTGCTCTGTGTGGCACCTGTAATGAAGTCACCCTATCTCCCAGCTAAGGTGGATCTTCCACCACCGAAACTGAGCTTCCTCTGGAAGGTTTTCGTCCTCAAGGTGGGAAGAACTCCAAGTTCATTCCAGCAGCATCTCAGTACAAAATCCAAAGCATGCCTCCAAATGAGCTCTCATCCCCTTTTTATAACTTTTTGAGAGGAATATAATATTATTTTCTCTTTACTTTTTCATATTTCTTCTGTCAAAAAGACCTTTTTTGAAATAATAAAAATATATCATGTGTGAGGCCCTTTTTTAAGTGTATCATTTAAAACACTTAATAATCTTTCCAATGAGCTATAACACTTAGGTACTTTTTAATTATTTTCACCCTTAGGAGACTTAAGTGAAAATAATAATTAAATAGCTCATTAATCCATCCAACTTTGCGGGAAATCCCAAACTCAAGGGAATTGCAAAATAAATCATACCAACGTGCTCTAGGAGGTTTGGGATGAAAAACAATGTCATCCAGGTGGATTACTATAAATAGACGGCTTCTCCAAGAATCTTGGAGAGCTATTCGGAAGGCCGGACAAACTTTCGAAAGTTGCATAGCCATCCTGAGACATCACCGAGCTCAAAACCAAGGCAAAACATTACAAATAATTGAACCTGTGCTCTTCACAACAAACAGAGCTCCTTAACCAACTCAGATAGCCTACAAAAGCTCAAAGGAATAGGCTATTGGTCACAAACTTGGCTATACGCCAAATGGGACATTACATATCATCACTCTTATTAATAATCAAAGACATAATGGACTGCATATAAGATATAACAATTTCTCCATGACACTCACTAACAACAACCGAGAAATATTGAAATATTCTAAGAATAAGATCTTCACAATCTAAATCTATCATAAGAACACATGATTTGACTCTTGCCACAAGTTTTAGAATATTTACCCTCTTAGCAAAAGAAGGATTTCTTGTAACCTTCAAACCTTGGAAACTTTCCACAATCAACTGAAATACCTCCCTCATTATGTCATCATTGTAGGGAACTTCAGGGGATGTGATTCTTGTGATTTCACAAAAACAAGAGGTGATTGCAAGTTTCACATCTTCATAAGAGTGTTATGAACTTGGGTTGGATCAAAGCATCCATTGATGGTTTCAGAGCCCATTTCAAAAATTTAGAATTTGATTGGTCAACTATAGATAAATAAATTTCTACTACCTCCATATTTTTGAGTAAATCATCTTTTGACAGATGTTGACTCTCAAGTAGCTTTCCCACTGCATAAATCCTATTTCCAACTTCTCTCCTTTCTTTTTGACTTGACTTATCAATTTTCTTTCCTTTGATTGCCATATCCTTTCATTGAATAATGTTATACAACTGATGAAACTCTGATTTCTAACTGAAGATTTACAACAAGGTGTTAACCTCCAACAGACTAGCAAGATCACTAGCTTTGATACCATTGTAATAACCACCCTAGTTTTTTTTTATGTTTTCAATTGAAAAGAAGATGCAATCCTCAACACTTTCTGATCACCCAGATCCCGATGTGGGCAAGGTGAGAGCATATGGTGCGTGGGATCCACACAAACTATCCAATGCAGCAACTAGAGAGTATGCAATTAAAATGTTCATTGCGACACATGTCATCCACAATCTGCGCTTATTCAGCGTAGTGGTTGATGCAACAAGGAAAGCTAAGAAAGCATATTGTAGAGATGGTGCAAATTGATCTGTTACTTGGCATTATACCTCATTCATTGCCCTACAGAGCTAGCTCAAGTTGTCTTTTAAAATGGATTTCAGAATCTAGTGTACTGTTTGCTATACACTCTTGCTTTCAAGAACTTTTTAAAATATTGTAATACTTAGGAAGTCATGCCATATCCCAAGTGCTGCTTATTTAATTTCTTTTTGTTCACTGTTGTATTTAGTTGTTTATCAGTTGTCAAGAAGTTGTGCCTGAGCCCATGTGGTAATGGTGGAACTGGATAGAAGCGTAAGCAATACTGAATCATTAACTTGGCGTCTAATTTCAGGAAGATGAGAGCCTTAGAAGGTGGAAGGAGAAACTCCTTGGTTGTGTTGATTATGACTCTGCTGAAGGTTGCTACTATATGCCCTTTGCATTCATGCATGGACTTCTATATAGCGTATTAATATCTCATGATTGTATGTCTTATTCCATACTTACAGAATACATGGAGCCAGAAGTTACATTTCAATCTCTGGGGATAATATTGTCTACCAATCAAGAAATAAATTTCTCGTTGCTGCTTGAGAAGAGCACCAATGACTTTTCTTTTACTCTAAAGGAAGGTTGCAACTATTATGTGAAGTTCAGTTTTATGGTTCGTCATAACATTGTTTCCGGTTTATCATATGTGAACACAGTTTGGAAAGCTGGACTTAAAGGTAGGCTGCATAATGTTCAGTTGAGTGTTAATTTTGCTTTGAGGATATATGAAAGCATGCTAACAGTGTGGTAGTCTATACAGTTGATCATACTCGTCATATGTTGGGAACGTTTAGCCCTAGGCAAGAGCCATATGTACACACCTTCGAGGAGGAGACGACTCCAAGTGGAGTGCTTGCTCGTGGAACATATACAGCGAAAACAAAGGTTTGCCACTTAAGGATATGAATGTTCATTTCAGTATTTTATTCAAACTTTTCTCATCCAAAGAAAACCACAAGTTATGGTCTTTATGCTGCCTAGCTTAAGCCACTTGTAAAGTACTGCAATTCCCTGTAGCTTTTTTGGCAAAATTTGATTGTATTATATGCTGTACAGTTTATAGATGACGACGGAAGGTGTCACCTTGAAGTAGATTATTCTTTTGAGATTCAGAAGGACCGTTAGAAGCCCTTGAAGTTCAGCCTGTTCATGACATCAATGTATGTCAGGGGGGTTGATTAGAAACGGGTTGTATTTGTCAATGGTGAGATTATTCTTATCTTAGATTTTATCTTCTTCACCATTCTCAATTAAATGCAAATATGTCTGGTGTTTAGCTGTAGCCTTAAAGACACAGCTTTTAAGTTGTATCAAATGTAAAAAATATATATCGTGCAATTTAGATTGCACAACTTTTAATTTATATATATGATATTGTTGCTTCTTGTGTCTATTTTTCCCCGATTGAGTGTATGTTCCCAGGACGAAGAAAACCTTTTTTTAGAGTGTCTCATTTGAGAAATGCAGCAGAGAGATTATGGTGATATGAATGGCTAGATTCAAATTGTGTAGTAGATCTGATTACGTAGTATGTAGCTCAAGGGCAGCAATGCGCCAGAAGTTGAGCAATAAAAGGGCATTACTGGAGAAATTCCAGGCTTGTTTTATCCATGTGGTCAATAAAAGGACGCAATGCCACGATAATATGAGAATGCATTAGTATTTAATATTTTTACTAGTACTATGTGGCGGTTATTCTTAAAGTGAAAAACAATTTTCTGACATGACACTATTTCAAGAAAATGGCACATTGAAAACACCAAGCTGTCTTGGCTCATTTTGTGTAACAATTAGTGAAAACACCAAGATTGGTCATAAAGAACTAACAATAGGGTTAATTGCGGTGGAAGGCAACTTATAGTTTGACCCAATACATATGTTCTCGGTTTATCTTTGTTAATACAAAAAGCTTTGACTTGCAGGTCAAAATAAATGTTTCCTTAGTGAATGCCAAAAAACCTGTAAATCATCAACGTTCATTTTGAATAATATTCATTAATTCAAAAGGCAGTTAGATTTGGTAAGTTTGAATTCCTTAAATTTGATATACAGAAAAGTCAACCTTCATGATTTTAGGTACCAATATTTTGATTATCTATACATGATTTATAGGACTAAATCAGTAGTAAATTCCTTGGGTAAGCTACATATCGTTTCAGTTTATTGCAAGTCCTTTGCAGATGCATGTATACCCACTAGCTTCATTGATAAGGTGCTATCAAATTATCAGTCACATATCATAGCAATCGTAATAAAGCTGTTGTAGCAATTGTTTTGTTCTGAATATGATTTTCTTCAACGTCAGTTGTGTTGTTAAGGATGTTGTGGAATAAGACAACGCCAGATCATAGATGTCCTATTAAGATTGAGATCCACCTTTATTTGTGTGTCATTGGTTTATCTTTATTAGGTTTTGGGTTGCATTGCTTGATATCTCTTTGATCCCTCCCAAACACCCTTGGTTTGTGCTTCATTGATGCATTTTACATCATGGGTTTGCCTAGGCCTTTATCTCTACTATATCTACATGCATACCTTATTAATTTTGATATAGTTTTACACTTTGTTACATTCGATCCACCTACGCTCGAGACTTTCATGTCTTTTTATTGTATGGATGGGGATGTATTCTCTATGGGGTTTTGTTTCATCATCTGTTTTACCCTCCTTATAGAGATGGTTGGCGTTTTTCCTTCTATTTTAAATATACTCACTTTCATTTGGCTATGAGTGTCATGTTGCTCGACTCTTCCGATTACAAGTGATAGTGATGTGCACGAGCATGGTAATTTTTTTTACCTTTGCACACCTTTCCTTCCCACGTTTTGGTTCATGTCGATGATACTTCAGACTTATTTCTCATCATACATCTAACAATCTTCCTTCATGTGATGATGATTGCTAGCTCTTTTTTTTTCACGTATGGGTTCTCCTCCTTGTGCCTCTTGCTTCATCTTTCATTGAGGATCCCAGTGACGTTGATATAGACATTTCACATTCACATGTGCTTGCTTGTCCATCCCCCCTTTCTTGGGTTCTTGGTCTATTGATTATATGTTCAATGAGGAGCATTGAGATAGTTCTTTATATTCCCATGATGAGATGGATGAATCTGACTTATTTCTCATCATACATCTAACAATCTTCCTTCATGTGATGATGATTGCTAGCTCTTTTTGTTCACGTATGGGTTCTCCTCCTTGTGCCTCTTGCTTCATCTTTCATTGAGGATCCTAGTGATGTTGATATAGACATTTCACATTCACATGTGCTTGCTTGTCCATCCCCACTTTCTTGGGTTCTTGGTCTATTGATTATATGTTCAATGGGGAGCATTGAGATAGTTATTTATATTCCCATGATGAGATGGATGAATCTTTGATTCATGATGATTTGGTTTATGCCATTCTTTTACATGCTTATGCTAGTCATTTAATGGCAATGGAGATGCAAATTTACTTGTAAAATCCTTAACCTCATAGTATGCTTATATGCATAACAATGCTACATTGATGCACATAGTTGGTGGTACTTTAGTTGATAGAACTAAATAATGATTTGTTTCATGTCACACTTTTTATACATCGTTTCATGCTGTCATTTGCTTTTATAGATTACTTTACTTTTGGCTCTAGAGTATGTGTTATTCTCGATTCTGGTGGCCTTCCTTTAGTGGATTTGATGAATTTTTCTATGCATCATGATATATTGCCTTTTGATGTCCATGCGGAATATCCTTTGGATCCTTTTATACTTTCATATGATGTATTCTTAAGTGATTTTGGAGTACATTCTTATACACCTATTGATCAACCACATGGCTTAGACATGCATGAGGATGAAGAACAACATGAAGATCCTTTACAATTTTTTATTTGGTATACGTGAGGATAATGTGCCACTAGTTGATGAGGCATCTTTCCCATCCTTCTCCACTATTACACGACACACACACACATAGATATGGGACATGTTGACAATACTCAAACACCTTATTTTAGCTCCCTCATAAGTAGGCTTTATCATTTAAAAAGGCGTGTTGATGCTTATGAACACAAGTTTAAGAAGAAAGTGATACTAGTAAGATATTGCATAATCCTTTAACATATGACATTTTGACTTATCCTTCAAATGGATTTGTAGCACCTTGTTTTACACGATATGATGGCAGAGATGACCCATTGTTTCATATAAGGACTTTTCAAGCTATATTGTTTACTTATTTTCATGAGCATTAAATACTTGCTAAATTGTTTCTCCCAAGTTTGTGTGGTTATGCATTTACATGGTTTTATTCATTGTCTCAAGCTTCTATCAATTCTTGCAAGGATTTAGCTACTCTTTCATGAAACATTTTCATTATATTGAGCTCAAGACATTTATTGCTCAAGTATTGCAATGTAAGCAAAAAGAGGCCAATTAAGGATTATATTTTTAGATTTCAAGCTTTGACCACTAATTTGGCTTTTATATTATGGGATGATGGGTTTGATTGCATATTTATTGACAATTTTCTTCAACTCTTCAAAAGACAAGTGTTTTGCAAGCCTTATCAGTTATTTTCAGATTTATGTGCTAATGTATGTAAATGTAAGTGTGCTTTATTGGAACATCCTCTTTTATATCGATGTATTTCTAACACTTCCCCTTATGTTCACGAGTTAATGTTTTTGTTACATTTGGATAATGGGGGCAATGAGGATGTACCAAATGATGATAAACATGCACACATAAAAATAGATTTAGAGAGTTCACTACATTAGACAAGACTCCACATCTTGTATTGGAACAACTTTGGAACACGATCTTATTGCTTTACCTTCGGTTAAGCCAATGGACATGCTTACACTTGCACTACACAAAGTAATATTTTTGTTTTGATTGTTGCATATGTGGATATTCTAGATAGATGCATTGCATTGAAACATGAAGTTCAAGATCTTATAGACAAATAGATGATGCAAGTTGAGGCTAAACATATGGCATTGCATGATGAAGATTCTTCTATCGATGAGTATATGGATCATAATACTCTACATTTTGAGATTACCCATACAAAAAAGAAGGAACTACATGATATACATGCAACCACCTAAATTCATTCCAATCTCCTTGCATCAAATTTCCACAATTATTCCCAACCTAACCATTTTTAATTATTCAATTATTCTTGTTGTAATTAATTAATGTGACTAGTTTAATTGACTATTTGCCATGTTGTAATTCATTAATACGACTAACCTAACCACTTTCCTCTCGCGACTAGCCTAATTTAATTAATTCCATCTTCCTCACAATTAACCCTCTTTCTCATCCCTAAGGTTAATTAATTAAATACACATAATTAATTAACCTTAACCTAAATATTCTTCCAATTAATTAATTAGATAATGCATCCTTATCTAATTAATTAGGTTAATTATTCACACTTCCCCATTTCTTCTAATAAAAAATTCAATCCTATGCCACTAAAAGCCAAACCTTGTCTTTCAATCTCCACCACCAGTTTCAATTCCCGAGTCAATATGGGCCCTCCACTTGCCTACATGTCTCTTGAGGCCACTTGGTCCCACTCCTTGCTCACACGTGTGAGCATGTTACATGGGTCAATGTTGACCTTTGATTCCTTCTTTCAATCTTCACCATCCATTTGCACCATTTTCCTCTTCCCACATGCTTGTATCTCCTTTCATCCTACACTTCAAGATATTCTTAACCCTCCATCTTGCACGAGACCTCTCATCATGCTACTTGTCACAAGGCTTAGTATCCTCATGAAATCAATCCCAACTATTCATTTCATCTTTCAATCACAAACATCTATGCTTGAATGAGAAAGTTTATTTAAGGAAGCTTACCCAAATGACATTTATTATGCATTATCCTAGTACTTACATGTCAAATTGAGCAATATCCTAGCACTTGAGCATCAAAATTGCATCATAGCATATCAACTTGATCTTTGGAGCATATATACAACAACAATGGAGCTTTAATGTACTTGTGTTTGTCTTGCATTATAGTCTAGCTTTGATTTCTTGTTCAAACTAAAAGTAGGAGTTGATATTGGATTGTGAGTTTGTTTGTGTTGTTTTGCACTTTTCTCCGTTGTTTGAATCCAACATTTGGTGGGATCTTGTCTCAATACTAATCTTTTGTTTCTTAAGTATTTTTGTGAGTTTTTGCAAGTTTTTGCCGTTCCTAGACGTGTTTCTAGGTCCGTAGCATTCTTGCCTTGTGTCTTGGCATCTGTGTAGGTCCCTGTGATGTTCCTACCTTATTTGGTGCTTGTTTGACGACTTTTGGCGTAGACAACACGTTGGTGAAAACTCGTGGCATCTACGCCCTGGTTTGTGTTGTTTGCGCAAACATCATGTCCTCAAAGTCTTGTAGCCCCTGTGCCCTGGCTCGTGGCGCCCTTGCTGTCTGGTCTTTATCTTGGATTTAATGCTACCTCTTTGTAGGTTTCTAGATCCTTAGGGTTCTTTGATATCATCCTTTTGGTCATTTGTGCATACTTACTGTTTATTTGTCATTTCATCGGTTGTTTTTATTGGTCCTTTAGCTAAGGTTTTGTGAGTTGATCTTTTGGAAGGCCTTGGTTTCATTTGGCCTTATTTTGCTTTTGTGCTAACATTGGTTTTTAGGGATTGTTTGTGTATTGTCCCTAGGTCTCAACTAACCTTTCTCTTGTAGGATTTTGAGTGTTTTTGGGCTAATTTTTGTGTTTTAAGGCTTGTGACCCTCTTTGGTGTAGATAACCTGTTGTCAATAGAAACCTATGGCGTTTGTGTAATCACAGTCTCACGCAAACACCATGTCATCGGTTAAAGCTTGTGGCATTTGTGTTGTCCTCATGTCATCTGTGCCCTGTGTAGTAGTGTCTATGCAGTATATTGATCTTTTTAGCATCATTTTTATCATTTTGGCTAACTTTTGCTTGTTTTGTGGATTGGATTATCTTGAGATTTGGCCACTAACTAGTTGCAGTTAGGTTTGTTTGAAGAAAACTTATCATTAAAACCTCCTTTGTGTGTTTGTTTGAAATTTCCTTTAGATTATTAAAATTAATATTGTTTGATGAGTGTTGGCATTTCAATTCGCACCTCTAGAATGCGATTTGGAAACGGACAACTATGCACAAATAAACTGCTCTCCTATTGGAAGGGGGAGTTCCCTTTCTTGCTGATGTTCGCTGAAAAGATAATTAAATGAAACTTCACCTATCTTCTTTTTGATTCTCAGCTGCGAGCACAAGTTTATAAAACTCTAAATGTTGCAGAAGAGGGTTTTTCCTTTTTAAAATTTTTTACTACAACTAAGCAAAGACTAACGACGCTTTCAATCTCCTAAGTAAATTCAGAGCAAAGGAAATTGAAAGTGAACAAAGAATGATTGTTAACACAAAAACTTAAAGTAGTTTTCCTCCAGGTTTACACCACAAGACTAAGAGTACTTTAATGATTAAATCTGAAATGAAAGCTGCAAAAAGCTACACATCTGCCAACAATAACTTAATGAATTGAGATAGAATATCAGAGCATAATAGGCATAAGACTCCTATTCAATATCATAAAGTTTGCACAACTCCAAGACAACAATGTTGTAGCAAAAGACATGCATACAACAAGCGATCAAACACTGGAGAACAATGAACACAAAGTGAACAGACACTTGGAATATCAAGATTTGCAGGCTAGAATAGGCACAACAAATTTGCTATCACAATTACCATTCACTTACAATGAACACAAAGTGAACAAACACTTGGAAAAACAAAATCCGCAGGCTAGAATAGGCACAACAAATTTGTTCTCACCAAAGTCATTACAAACAATGGGCAATGATGCCCTTATTTATACTAAAATCAAAGGAGTAGGGAACCCTAAAATCTCCTTGATTAACCCTAACTTGCCAACTCACAAGCTTTATTACTATTCTAAGACAAAGATACAATAAACATATGCTTTAAAGCAAAGAAGATTCCAACTATAACAAGGTGATTTCTTTTCTAAATATAGAATGGATGAGCTGCTTTAAAACAAAAATCATTGAGTTAAAGTTGCTTTTTGTGTCTCATCCCCATCTTTACTGTTGCTTTATTGGTGATGTCATCCACCGGTATTTTTGGAAATAATATCTTCTAAAAAGTTGATTTTGACGAAAAAGCTGACACATGGGTTTTGTAGGCAATTCTGTTTCAAAGCAACCCAGATTGTTGGATTTTGAAAAAGCAGAGATTTTTCTTAAAAAAAAGAAAAAAATAGATTCCCGAAAAAAAGCAAAACTCCAATCTTCAAGAGGATAATAATCTGGATGGACCCATCTTGACGAAAACTGAAAAAGCTCCAGTTGGATTTCTGAAAAACGATCCCCTTGAAACAAGGACCCTGAAAAAGCGAGCCTCTCTGCTTCCTCAACCTGAAACTATGAAGAACGCTAAAAAAACACTTCGTTTGGGTCTTCGAATCTTCATTGAAAGAAAAATAAAATCTTTCCTCTGGATGCAACCTGCAAAAGATAATGAAGTAAAGAAGCAAAATGCTTGTCTTTATAGATCTTTAAGGCAAAAAAGTAGCTTTATTGGTGTGAGAATAAAACTTCACTCTCATCCATGAAGAAAGCAACTTTAAAAGCATAAATCCAAGTGGATGTCTTTGAATAGGAAGAATCCCTATTTTGTAGCTACCTATGGCTTCATGTGCAAGATGACGAAAAATATCTTCTTTTGATGATGTCATCGAACACGTGAGTTGGAAGAAGTGCTAACCAATTTTTCTTCGTTTTTTACACTTCAACACTCGTTTTGACTTAAATATGGCCTGTCTCCAACTTCAACAAGGTGAAAAAATGTCACTGTTGACTGGAAAAGTTGACTGATCCTGACATTTTGGAGATTGATCAACTGAGATTCCATCCCCTGCCTCCGACTGATGATCTGGCATCGTTTGACCAAGTTTGACCTCCCGAAAACTGCCAATGGGTGAAGATTGAGAATAAAACTGTCAGAAAACACTGTGGAGATGGAAAATATTCTAACACTTCTCAAGTTGGGCACCCCAAGTCCCCTGGGGTACCTGGTTTTCCAACACTTTCAATTTTTGCAATTTCTTCAATTTCTTGGTTTGCGTGTGCGTTCTGATGGCAAAAGACCCCTGTTTGGTTGTCGATTTCTGTCAACTGGGATGAAACTGATTCTAATGATTTGGTAAGGCCTGATGAAAATTGAGTTGACTGTACCTTCTGTTTACCTCGAAAAACATGCCAAACTGATTAACTTTGAACCGGACCGGGCCGACTGAAGGAGATTCACGTTTTTCGAGAAAATCTTCAAAAATAAACTAACTCTGGAGAGTTTGGGCACCCCAAGCCACTTGCTCTGCCTGGTTTGTCAACACTTAGAATTTTTTTTGAAAAATTCACTTTTTGTACCTTTTCTCGATTTCTGTGCCCACAGCGCCCGTTTGATCTTCGATTTTGGTTGTTTTGATGACTGTCAACACGGGACAGAGGGTGATCTGGTAGTCTAAACATATATGTGATGAAATCCTGGCTTTGACTGACTTTTGACTGGCTTTGACCAAGTTTGACCAACCGGGAAAGAGCTGACGGAAGCATTTTCGACGTTTCTCGAAAAATGTGAAAAAAAACTAACACAGGAGAGTTTGGGCGCCCCAAGCCACCTGGGGCGCTTGGTTTCACCAGACTTAGTCAAATTTATGATTTTCCAACATTTCATTCCACCTTGGATCCATCTTGCATCGTTTTGCGTGCAATTTTGAGTCGACGACTGTTTGTCGGTTCTGCGTCGTTCGAATAGCATTGAAAACTTGTCAATGAGCTCTGGCAGATGAAATTTTCTCTGTTGATGACTTCGGAGCTCATGCTTCGCCTTCTGAAAAAGCAGAAATTACCCAGTAGAGAAAACTTGATCGTTTGAAGATTCCGTCTGAATCGCGCCGATCGTGAAGCAAAATTGACCAATGAGAATCGAGCGCGACACCTAAGTTGGAGATTCTATTTTTAGAAACTTTTACCAGCATCCATATCTCAAGAAACCCAGAAAACCTAACTCGACGTCTATTTTTAGAAATTTTGCTTTTTTGACTTTTTGACAAAATTTTTTCTAGACTCGTTTCAAAATGCCTTAATGAAGCAAAATTTTTGGTTGGGTACAACAATGAGTTTGATGTGTTTTGAGGTGTGTGTATACTTTTTTTTTATGCCAAAATGTGACCTTGGGAATTAAAACACCTTTTGAGCATATTGATTTTCACACCACACATTTGAATTTTTAAGGTTAATTAATCTTGTTTGGTGTGCTTGTGTGGACTAAGTGAGTGTATGCTCTCCCCTTGCACCAACATGTGATCTTGGGGATCAAAAACACCTATTGGATTATTTTTGTCCCAAGGAGTCAAGTTTGTATGCTTTTCCCTTGTGTTGCATGGTGATCTTGAGAATTAAAAGCACTTGGTCTTTTTTCCCTTTAGCAAGCCTGCCCTTGGATTTTATCACCTTGGGGGATGACTTGAACCATGTGTTTTGATGGGGTATAGAAAGGAGGGAGATCAAAAGATGCACCTCAAACGAGGATTCTCATGTTTGGCTTAGCCTTGACCACTTGAGGCAACAAGGTGAAGTGAGAAGGGATTTGACTTGGACCACATGCTTGTTGAGATACTCCCGTTCATGGACTTTGGCCACTTGTACCCTTGGATATATTGAGGACATCCCTTAGTAGCTAGTAAATCCCAAATATGACCTTTCAACTGTATATATTTTTGGTGCATTGGTTAGTAGTTAGCTTGGAGAAGCTACTCACCTTGTGTCCCTAGAACCAGATTTGTATGTCGTGTATGCTCTCCCCTCGTGCCATTGAGTGCTCTTGGGCGATAAAAAATGGTCAATGCCTCATCATGAGCTTTATACGCCATGACTAGACAAGGCATTAATGGTGACCCTAGAAGTGTATACACACCCTTTTCACTAATTTAGGCTGTTGGCGTGTCTGCTTGTAACTGTGTAAGAGCCATACTTGTTTTCACACCTCAAATCAAATCACATCTTTAAAATCACAACATTACTTTAAGAGAACATCACAAGCAAAGATTTGAAGCCAAGACCTTAGCCCATCAAGCCTTTGAAATCCCAAAGTTTCCATACTATCGAAATCATTTTCAAAAGTCCAAACAACCCTATCTAAATATAAATCCAAATCATTACACTTTTTCAAACCCCCAACCTTGTTCTAAAATCCAACCCCCCACATCCTTGAAAAAGTCTTAATACACCTAATCCTATCATCTTACATCACCTTCCAAATCTTAAATCACGTTACCCTTAGGAAGTCCCAAATTAAGGATCCACCATCCCAAACCACCCTTGGACTTTTCAAACATCAGGTCCTTGAATCCTTAACTCAAAATCTACCTATCTTAATTCATCCTTGGAACCTTAATCACCCCTAGGTTCCAAAATCCAATTATCGTTAGAACCTTAATCACCCTTAGGTTCTAAAAATCCAATCATCCTTGGGGTGTCAATTATCCTTAGGTGCCCAAATTTAATCATCCAATATCATCTTAAGGATTCAAAGTGTGATCACTTAATAGTCAAAGTCCCCTCCACGTTATAAACCAAATCCCAATATCCCAAATTTGTCCAAAGCTAATCATCTGATAATCAACTAATCAATCCAAATCCTTGAGTCCAAATCCTTTGGGGATCATTATCCCATTATCCTAATTCAACCAAATCAATCCAAACCAATCCAAAAATCATCTAAATGTAAGAGTTAATTTAGAATACTCTATACCATGCAAGATTTGGCTATGGAGGTAGCCACCCAAGATCTAGAAGCTTCAATGAAAGTACAAAAGAAACACAACATGAAAGAATAATTCTATTCTATCAAATGATGCAAATATACACAATATACGTGAATATGAATTACAATGAGAAGCCCTTAGTTATATAGACCAAGGTGAAACATAAGACAACATAAGATTATGACAAGTGTCTTAATCTTATGACATGCGACACAAAGTGACAAGTATGCTTAGTGTACGGTAAGTAAACTTGACTAGACAAGTGTGAATAGGACCTAATATGGAACTCGTTAGGTAATGTAGCCCATTCACACCAACACCCCCCCTTAAGTGCAACTTACAGAGAAGTAAACAAATGCAAAGATGCGATGATGGGTCCCATCTACAAGGCCATGTTAGGCACCCATGTACACACAATCTCTCACAAATTGAGAAAAGGAGAAAAACTCGTAGGAAAAAAAAACCCCTCTCCAGAAGAGAGAAAAGACAAGATGCTCTCTATAGTATTAGAAGAACAAAAGCCCATGTGAGGAAAAAGTCCCCCCATAAGAGAGAAGAAGAGAGACCATATAGCCCCCCTTCAATGTAGAATCTTTTGAAATGATGGTAGATGCTCGACAATGAATGCTGAAGATGATCCAAGATTGCCAAACGTTCCTCCCCTTAGGAAGAAATAAAACCAAGGATGTATGCAAGAAGTTTTCGCATTCCTAAAAGGAATATGAAGGAAGAAAGCTCAAGATGTATGAAGTCTCTGAACTCTGCTTAGGTTTTGCCATGTCGATGCTGAAAGAAGCCACAATCCAATCAGGAGTCCTAGGCCTACTTGAAGAAGGTGACAATCTAGAACCTAGTGGAAACAAATGTAGAACATGATCCAAAGATGATGAAGATGACTCTGAATGTTTCTCAAGGTTCTCCAACCCAATGCCAAACTGTGAGAAGTGAAGAGGAGAAGGAATAACAAGAGAGAATGAAGGTTCCCTTTTCACATCTAGAGAAGAAGATGCAACTCCATGAGAGATAATATCAAAGAGGAGATGGATGCCTTCAATAGTGTCCTGCACATATGCAAGATAAGACTCACAAAATAAACCTACAATGTCTGTCAAGTACTCATCCTAAGTAGTTGTATCTGGAAGATGATGGATATCTTGCTGCACTAAATCAACAAAAACCGTGGATGTTGCAACATTAGTCTCATTAGAAGAAATAAGAGATGGAGGAGATGAGTTATCGACACGTCCCACAAACCTTAGTGGATGAAAGAACACCAAGATTCAAATATTATCCACATGAGTGTGAACATCAACCGAAAAAACAAAGCAAAATGTGAGGTGTACACTCGAGATTGATGATCTACCTCCTCAACTGCAACAATATCTCAACTATGGAAATCCCAAATAATCACAGAATCTGGTGTGAACTCAACACTCTTCCTTGTACCACTGTGTGTAATTTGATAGATATAAAGGATATTGGTTGACAATGAAGGCATACAAAGGACATCATTGAATGATCCTTCTGCTATGTCAATAGATCCTTTCCCATAGACACACACACATGTATTGTTGGCCATCAATGAACGAGTCTCAAATGAAGAGTACATACTCTGTGATGAAGCCATTTGATGTGAAGCTCTAAAATCAAGGATCCATCTCGCTGACTTAGAATCTGCAACTGCAACAAGTGTTTACCGCGATATGGTGTGTTTCACAGAATATGAAGTAAACGGAAATAAGAAGTAGTAGTATAGTGCATCATACGAACATAACAGAATTACTCAGAATGGACCATTGTATTCATCATTGATTCACAGGAAACATTACAATGTTCATGACAGCAACATACATATTTCATTATAAATCTAATGTCTGCATATCAACTATTGTCAAATCACCGATATCCGACTACAATGCATTGACGACTTAAATACTTATGGCCAAGGTTGGTTGTGATACCAACCGTTGGTACTGACTCCAAACTACCCGACCCATCGGTTGGTACCAACAACTAATTATATCATTTGTTTACTTAAACTATTTTGCTGTCTACATCCATCACCCCCTCAAAATTGGTTGTCTTCCAGACGACATTTACATCAAAACAATAAAATTATGACAGAAACTCAAAAACATCCTACTGAGAGTGGGGAGGTTGGAAGGACGTCCCTGGATGTACTGAGGAGGTTGGGGTGGTTGATTGCTGCTGTGCCTGTAGCTTGCTTGCTTCCTCAGTCCTTTGCTGCAGCTAGTGTTGGGCCACTAGCTCTCGCTCTCTTGCTGCCTTCACCATTGTTTGCACTCATTTCCCATCAGACTTTCCCAAGTAATGGCTTTCATTCCTGTATCGGCACTTGGTTTTTTTTTTTTTTCCCTCCTCCGATGCAATCTTCTTTCCTCTGTCCATTTTTCCCTGACTGGATGCTTACCCTTTGTCCAACACTGTAAAAAAATAAAAATTGTCCAACACTGTAACTGAGTGCTCGGGGTCCGGGATGGCCTTTTATGAGGCTGAAGTGGTGGGTTCATACATCGTACGGCCTGGCCGTATGTCGTACGGATTTTTTTTTGATTTTTTTGCCCAGGCGTACGTCGTACGACCTGCCTTAAATTTTTTATTTTATTTGAATTTTTTTTCTTTTCGACATTTTATTTTTTCATCTTTTCTATGTCAAATTGAATCTGATTTGTGTATTTTTCCCGACGGGGTCCACATTCGATCTGCAACTCCGACTGGAATTGTTGTTTTAAAAAAAAATAAACTATCTGACTTTTGAACATTATTTTTTTTGTGTTAATTGTCACGGATCGCCAAAATATTGCAAGTTGACGAAAATACTCTATAGTCCTTATTCCTTCTGTATGTTCCCTTTCTGGCCGGTGCTTCCAATATTGGGTTCCCGTCGTTAGTTCCATCACTTCGATTCACCTTGCTTGCCAATGACTCTTCATACCTGATCACCTTGTCTGGTTCAACTTTGTGTGCAAGTGCATCATCTATCTTGGCATCATCATCTGTATATTCTTTCTATGCTTCTCTTGGTTGACTTGTCTGTTCTTGGTCCACTACTTGCTCTATTACTTTTGGCTAATTATTACCTTCCTCCCCTTTGTCACTCATTCTTAGTTCCCTCTTGCCAAGTGGTCAAGTGTTTGTCAATCCATCAAGTGCTTCATTCGTGAACAATGTTTCACTCGTCAACCTAGAGTTGCCCAGACTTTCACTCGTTGGCCTAGAGTTGGCCAGACTTTCATTCGTCGGCCAAAAGTTGCCGAGAGTTTCATAGTTGCCAAGTGTTTCACTCTTCGATTGAGTTTTGCCAATAATTGCACTACCATGACTTGCATTGCCAGGACTTGCACTACGAGGACTTGCATTGTTCATCGGAGAGCTCTCACCGACTTCTTTTATTGAAATCATATTACATTCCGGTTGAAAGAACTCGTAATCTTCCATCTGCCAGTGGAAGAGCCCACTAAAGGAATTAGTTTCATCCTCAGAACATTCTTGCAATTTTAATATTCCTTCCTCATCAGGTTCCATTGGTCCTCTGCCAACTGACTCCCCTCCATCTGAATTGGAATCCGATGCTAGTTCCTCACTTATAGCATGTGTTCTTAGATCTATGACAATCTTCTTGCCTTTATTCTCTATTGACAATGTGTTCTTTTTCCAGTTATGGTTGGCCTTGGCACTATCAGCCACCCTCGACCGAGTAATGCATCGTAAGACGCATTTTGTGCTGTTATGACTACAAAGTTTAATCGAAAGAGTTGGGTGCCAATCTTTACTTTCTGAGCCATTAGCACTCCCGGTGCTTTAATTCCGTGCTAGGCTACTCCCAATAACTGGAAATTTTGTGGCCATAGTGTAGGTTTCTCCAAGCACTCCCACGTATCTTCTGTCAACACATTCACTCTTGATCCACCGTCGATTATTGTGTTCGTTAGGTGACATCCACTGATTTCTATGTGTACGACGACTGGATTCTTGCCATTGTTAATGGCCAACAGTCTCGGGTTGATGACTTGTTCTCCTTCCAGCGGTGGTTCCACTATGACATCTTCATCCTTTGTTTGCCTGTTTGGGTTCCCTTCCATTGCTTTCAAGATTTCCACCCTCAGTTGCGGCATGCTCTGTAAAAGATCCGCTATCTTGACCGATATAGTGGTTTGTAACACCTGATTCACGATGCTCTTGTTTGACTCTGGTCATACAGTAGTTGTTTTTCTATTCTTCCCTTTCATTTCCATTGCCATCTCTACTTCTTTCCTAGCCTCCCGAAGTCTCTCCTTCTCGGTTTGGGGGTCTGGATACATCCCTTTTTTCCATTGTGCTCGAGTGACTGCCAGGATCTCTTCATCATTTTCCTTGAGACTAATGAGGTTCACCCCTTTCTGCTTTGGACAATCTTTTTCTTCGTGGTCTCCAGGCTCACACCACTTGCATAATGCATTTATTGTGTTCTGATTGTTGTTCGGGCATTCTCTTGCAAAGTGTCCCCACTCGTTGCATTGCCGGCACTGTATCATAGGTCGCCCCTTGCTGTCGTACTATATTCTGTTTCTCAGACTTTTATTGCTTTGGTAACCTCCAGGGGATGCATGGCTATTGTACTGGGGCTTTGGTAGTGTGTTCGGTGGTGTTGACGGTTCTCCTTGAGTGAAGAGTACTTGCGTACCCCTTGCTTTCAGATTGTATGGGCATTCCTTGATGGAATGTCCCATCACTTGGCAGATATCACAAAACAATTTTTTCAGACAATTTTCCTTTGTGTGACCTTCCCCCTTGCAATCTGTACACCACAGTTCTCTGGCTTCCCTCGTACTCTCCTTGTCGGCCTTCATTTCTTTTATCATTCTCATCATGTCCTTCTTGAGTGCTTGCACAGTCTTGGACTCACCATCGCTGTTGTCGTCCGTACTCTCCTCGTCGTCCGTCTTCCTTTTCCCTCAGAAGGATGTTTTATTTTCACTTTTTATATCCATCGCTCGATTGTACGCTTCATTGTAGGACGACGGAGGCACGACTTTCATTTTCTTTCTCAGCGATGGGCGCAACCCTTCAATGAACCATCACTTCTTCATCCCGTCGGGCGACTGAGTCTCCAATTTTCCCAACAATTCTTTTAGTCTCCGGTTGTAGGTTCACACATTCTCGTGCTTCGTACTATAGATCTCCGCTACAATTTGACTGTCATCCCTCAGGAGTTTGAATTCGTCTTGGAATGCCTTCTTAAGTAATCTCCATGATGCCCTGTGTGCTTCATCCAACTCTGTGTACCAGTCGATGGCACTATCTCTCAGTGTCGCTGGAAATGCTTTAAGCCAGTAGTCCACATCATCTTGCCCATTGGCTATCCAAATCGTCTCGCACGTCTTACAGTGCTATACTTGATCTTCTGACCCATTCCCTGTAAATTTTGGCAGCTTTTGTCTCTCTCCTGGCGGAGTCACCATCCTTCCCCGATGCCCTCCTTCTGCGTTGGACCTGGCTGGACTGGTTCTCTCATAACGTCCTGGTGTGTCACTTGCACTCTCGGCCACGTTCGAGTCTTTCTCGCGTCCTCTGTCGGTGTCCTGTACACCTCGAGTCTCCTTGGGTTTGTTCTGGTACTCCCTTTGCCCTGGGGTCTCAGGCTCAGATCTTCCAACTCTCGGCCCTTTGTTGTCCGATATGGATAACTCTCCAATGCGGCGTATGCTGTTTTCAATTTCTTCTACTAATTCATTTTCATTCCCTTTTTCTTTATTTGTCAGCGGTGTCTTGAAAATTCCTTTGTCGGTTTCGTCGACGAGGTTTTGGTGCAACTCTGTATATTGATTTATTTCATGATGATGTTCATTGGCAATTTGTCTCAGTCTTTTTCTTCATTCTTCTTGTTCCTTTAATCTCAATGATCTTCTTACTATTTCTTCTGGTGTTTCTTGCCCAACTGGTATTTTATTTTTGTCCTTATTAAGCTGTATGGGCATTAATTATGCTTACCCTTATCAGTTGTACGGTGTGCGACGGCGATCAGCGTCGCATTCCTCCTCTTGTTTCAGATGTTCCTCATACCTCCTGAGTATTTGTTGCCGTCACAATTCCCTCTCTCTTTCTTCTCGAAGGTCTTGGAAGGTTATCAGCTTCCTTTCCAGAAGTCAAGGAATGCGGTTCAAAAGGTTGTCCACCTCACTATTGACACACAGGTTTTCTGAAATAATCTCTTCTAGAACCTCTCTGCGGATGGATTCGTCTCTCACGTATTGTCCGACTGATAACAACCACAATTTTACCAACTCCTGTGTTACTTCATCTTCTCGGCTTCTGGGTTCATTCTCTTCTCTGTCGCTTCCCTCGCATTCTTCTTGAATTTCTTGTACTATTTCTTCTACGTGCCTTCTATTTTGTACTTCCTCGTCGGTGTTAATCGGTTGCCCCATTATGCTGCCATCTCCATCGTGTTTTTCTCAACCCTTGTTACACCCGACGGTTTGCTTGTTTTTGACGATGTCACTTGCCCAATGGTTTCTGACGACTTAACTTGTCATCGATATTCAACTTGTCATCCGATGGCCTCAGATGACTCAACTTGTCACCCTTGACCCATTTTCGAACTGGCAACGACGCCAAATGTTTACCACAATATGGTGTGTTTCACAGAATATGAAGTAAACAGAAATAAGTAGTAGTATAGTGCATCATACGAACATAACAGAATTACTCAGAATGGACCATTGTATTCATCATTGATTCACAGGAAACATTACAATGTTCATGACAACAACATACATATTTCATTATGACTCCAATGTCTGCATATCAACTATTGTCAAATCACCGATATCTGACTACAATACATTGACAACTTAAATACTTATGGCCAAGGTTGGTTGTGATGCCAACCATTGGTATTGACTCCAAACTACCCGACCCGTCGGTTGGTACCGACAACTAATTACATCATCTGTTTACTTAAACTATTTTGCTGTCTACAACGAGTGCTTGCCCCTTTCATTTCTCTGACTTTGAAGATGATGAAGAAGATGATTCCCCTGATATAGTTGAAGACGAATTGATTTGAGTCTTCTCTAGAAGATACTGCAATTCATCAATTTTCTTTAAATAACATTTATGTTCATCATGCCCTAGTTTCTTGCAATATGTACACTTGATCTTCTCCTTCTTAGATGATTCCCCTTTGGAAGGAGAGGATTCATAATCTATATATAGCTTTTTCTTTTTCTTCTTTTGTTTCTTTTCAAGATTCCCTGATTCTTTCTGTACTTTAGGCTCAATAACCACCAATGCTTGTGACTCAGAAGACTTGATGAGGCCCATTTGAATTAGCCTAGCTTGCTCTTGGATTAGAAGATTTGAAAATGCATCAAAAGTAGGCTCAACATATGCAACTCTTGTAGAAACTTGATGGGTGTGAAAGCTAGAAACAAATACTGAATACTCAAGATAAAGCTTGGACAACACATTTAGAATCAATTGTAAATCCTCCTTATTGATCTTGCAATCCTTTATATGTGTTTTCAATTACTTAATATTGGAGATATAGTCTTAGATGTGGTCAAAATCTTTAGGATTAAGATTCATCAAATCATTATCAATCTGATATCCCCTAATCTTGTCAGTTTTACAATACAATTGTTCAACAATCTACCAAGCCTTCTTAGGTGTTTTGCATGATTCAAGATGAAATTGTAAATCAAAAGAGACCAATGAACAAATGTGACTAAGAGTTTTCTCATGGTTGATCTCACACACTGTAAAGTACTCATTCCATAACAAAAGTTATTGTAGTAAATAATTCACTTATTTACATCAACTCAAGTAAAGAGATAGCTCTCATAAACATTAATCAATAATATAATTAAATCTTACAAATCACGTGCTTAATCCAGGTGTTAGCACTATAAAGAATATACAATGTCCAATTGACATTTTTGCCATAAATTGTTCAATGATAATTACAAGGTACAATAATCAAGTACAATATAAGAATAATAAATCAATCACACTCTCTAGCCGCCATCGACCTACATGGTCATCCACAAGCCGAGAGATGGGAACATGGCTTAGGCACCTTTCCGCCCAACCATGAAGCAATTACACTTCCTCAGATCCCTTCATGACACGAAGGAAACCCAGCCTTGCACGAAATATCTAGCAACTTAGAAACAACTGGCAGGAGGGAACACCCGATGCAATCTGAAGTCTAATGTGTAAATCTAAATGATGATATGCAAATTGTCTCACAATAGGATGTGGCAGAGATATATATAAACAAAGTTTTGCTAGGCATATATTCATCTATTTCAATGAATTCCCAGCTTGGCCAAGCATAAAAATAGTTTAAGGTCAAATCCTGAAAAGAGGAAAAGCCATCTCTGTTGTTCCACATTCGACATCCTAGCCCATGAAATAACCCCAATCACACACAAAAGATAAACTACTTTCTTTCAGAACAAACTAATTCTTTTCTTTTGCACAATCAAAATGAATTCACTTTCGAGCAATTAATTCTAGCAAAAAAGCTTCGCATATGTTTATTCAAGATACATAAAAAAACATAAACTGAAGATAGTTCTCAACTCATTCCATTCTTAATTACCTCAAAAGAATCTTGTGTCTAGATCTTATAGCACATACTTTTTCCTAGATACAATTACTACTTCATTTCTTTGTTCAATCAATGAGAATACATTTCTAGCAATATTTCTATCAAAGAGCTGCATTTAATCATTCAAGATATACATATATCGCTATAAAACTAGTTATAATATTTATCCCATAATTCATTCTTAATTTATCAAAAATAAAATAAAACAAATAAATCTAAATTTGTCTAACCGCAAGCAAGATCATATTTATAATACCGTTATGATTAAATTTGTAATAAGGAATAAAGGACAATCATCTTTTCTAACAATTTTATATTCATGTTTGTCAAATAAAAACACCATTTAAGTGAAGGCATAAACAAATAAGTCAGTTAAATTAAACCTACAGGGGATCAAGATGATGCTACAAGAGATAGAATGGTAGCACAACAAAATTAAGGATGGACATCAACACTACAAGTGACTTTAAATGTGGTCCGAAACACTATAATTTCCAACTCATGCTCATACCCTCATAACTAATATCCACATAACAATTTCAACATTTGTACGAAGTCACAAAATCATGTTGGGAGATCACACATAAACCAAACATGACTTTCATGCCAACAACTTAGATTTATATTACATGAAATATAGTTTTCACTAAAACATACATAACTTTCTCAAAACAAAACATTTTTCTAATTTTTAAAATACGTTGAAAAGATAATACAAAGATCTACATAACTCAATAAATATTTTCATAATAACTATATTTAATATAACTTTATAAATACAATATAATCACATATAAAAATCATGTCAAAAATAGCACCAGAGATAGACAATAACTAATTAATACATAACTTAGAATTGAAAAACTGGGTAAGGTTTACTTTTTTATATGATTCAAAATACTTAGTTGTGCACCTTCCATAAAAATTTCAGAGAAACCCAGTTTGTAAAACTAAAGTTCTTGATGTCGTAACAGACTAATTTTTCTCATGGCAGATTTACCAGTTTTTTTTAAAAATAGTCCACTTGTTTTAATAACTAAAAAAAAAACTATAAAAGATGAAATCATAAAAATTGGAGATAAAGTTTTGGTGCAAATAAGCTTAATTTTGACATTTTTGGGTTTTTAGGTTGATGGTGTGTTTTAGTGTTTAATAAGGTCATTTATGACCATTTGGAACCATATTAATCCATTTTTGGTGTGTTAGAGGGTCGTTGGTTTTAAAATATTAAAAATTACCAAATGTTGCTAAAAATTGTCATGCAACTTGGGCAAGTTGTCAAAAAGGCAAGAAATTGTTACATGCAAGCAAGAAATTGTTACAAAATCATTGGGATCAGTTGTAAAATGAAGAAAAGACACCCTCAAAAGTTGAATAGAGGAAGGGAATGACGGATTTTGGTAATTTTGATGTATAGAAGCAAGTTTTTTTTTGCTTTTCTAATGTTGTAGTCTTGTTCTTTCACTATGTACGACCTGTACGACCCATGTAATGATCTAAAAGCTATTGGATTTTGTTAATGTTGGAGTATGGGAAACACTGAGAGGGGGGGGGGGTGAATCAGTGTTTCAATAATCAATTTCAACTTCTTAATGATCAAAACACTTAAACTCTTTGCAAACAACAAATGTTCAACTTTCAAGAGTATAACTATATGTGATACCCAACCTTTGGATTCTTAAAGAGTATGGGAAACACTGAGAGGGGGGGGGGTGAATCAGTGTTTCAATAATCAATTTCAACTTCTTGATGATCAAAACACTTAAACTCTTTGCAAACAACAAATGTTCAGCTTTCAAGAGTATAACTATATGTGATACCCAACCTTTGGATTCTTAAACAATATGTAAACTCAAATGCTACAATATCAATAAAAGAAACAACAAGACTATAAATGCCTCCACAAAAGAATCATAACACAGTATTTTTCATGAGTGGAAAACCCTCATGGGGTAGAAAAACTACTCGGTAAATGCCTCACTGGCTTAATCAGAAAAATCACCAATTACAGAGCCTCACTGGCTTTTATGTCTCACTAACTACAAAATGCCTCACTGACAACATAAGCCCCACTGGCAACATAAGTCTCATTGGCTACAGATCAAACTTGTCTCACTGACATGATCTTATGCAACACATTCTCAATGATCAAATAAAAAATATACAATACATAGTGTTTCACTGTTTCTCTGCAATCCAGATCTTGACTGTCTCATTTATTTGAGACTCAAGAATTCATAACCATAACTGTGCACATACAACTTATCAACTCAGGAATGTTTTTGCATTACAACACATTGTTGTTATCTTAATGATAATGCAAGTACAATACCATCAATATCACCACAAACTGTTTGCATCTCCATCTTTTTATACTGTCTCACAACTTTTGTTCTTTCATCAAATAGTTTGTACATGTAACTAAACCAGTTCAACTGTCTGTAGTAGTTTTCATTTGAATCAATAACTATCAATGATATATGGTTGAATAGACCCATTTTGAGTTATGTAAAATTTGTTATTAACAACCTTTCATAATGCCCTTGTTCACTGTATGCAGGTATTACAAATAACCAAGGTTTAATCAAAGAATTTCATATAGATTTCAAACTATTTAACATAATCACAGAAAGATAAAAGATGCCTTTCGAAACTGCAGTTAACAACATTTAATCACATCTGAAGCAAGGTCAAACAAGTACCTTCAAACTACTTCCAAGCCCACTACATGGAACCCTAACAACAAATGCATGTGGTTAAGACAAGAGATAACCTTCCCAACTGGGTAATCTTCCATTTGTTGTTTGCTACAAACTCTAAACATATTTGTTTATGGGTAAACAAAAAAGATAAACTTTCCATACTATTACTGAAGCTCAAAGAAATGTCTACAAAAAAAACTGCTTGCTATTCAACTAACTACCTTTACAAAAAGGAAGGATATCACCTGAAAGTCTGTCGACAAAACAAAGTTTTTGCTATGCCTTTCATACTTCAGAAAAACCAAAATAACTGTCTAGCTACCTTATACTCTTGTCTACTGCTCACTGAAGCTGAGCATAGTCATATTTTGCAAGATCCACCTTATGATTACCGAATCTTCACATTTTTTGCAAACTGTTCAAACCCTAGGTTGAGAGACTTCCATTTCTCAAAGTTTGACCTTATGAAATGATCACAAAACAAACATTTTGCATGATATACTTTCTTTACCGACAGTCCTAGTGAGCCCTAAAAGGGCTAGTGACAATCAAGCTTAGATGCCAACCTTTTACCTGTTCATGTTGCCTGAAACCTATTGGTCAGGTTATGACTTAAGTGACCACTAGAAAACCTTATTTTCACATTGTTTTTAAATCAAAATAAAGACAATAACATTAAACCAAATGAAGCCCTTTAATAAATCAAATGACACTATAATTTCTTGTATTTTTATCCTTTTGAAAATGATCATGCTTGGTAATAAGAGCTTCAAGAAACCTTTGTTTACATATTGTTGTGAGATCAAATGGAATCAATAACACTTTAAATCAAAGGCCTTTTTCAACATTGAATGAGATCATAACCTTGTAACATCAAATGACACAAAAGATATCATATTGCCAACTTTAACCAAATTCAACACATCTATAAGGAGAAAGAGTCACTTAGCATCATGAAACACTGTGTCTATTGATAGAGATCTATGCATCAATAAACACCTCAAACATGCAAAACTGGTCAACAGCTACTTGATCACTGCCATCATCAAACAATGCCAACTTACCAAGTATCCAAGCACCAAAGACATTAGTTGCAATACTATAAATGCCACAAAAACCCTTGACATCAATGCCAAAATCAATGTCAAAGAGGTCAACAAACTGCCCCTTTGGCATTGATGCCAAACCTAAACTTGTATGATCAGCAATGCACTGTCAAGTCATCATCATATGATTAACAAATGAACTCTGATTTGCAATGTAAATCTGAACCTATTTCTCAACTTTTCTCCCCCTTTTGACAACAATGCCAAAGGTCAAATGGGTAAGATAAACAATAAAGACTTTAGATCGCTGTTACAGAGAAGGTAAACATTGTCATCAACTTTGTTTTTACTCAACATTATCTCATCCAAACTGATGAGATGCTAATAGCATCATCAAACATAAATGCCAACACTAAGACACAATAATTAATAACTGAAGGGCATCATACTACCAAACCAAGAAGGATATGGATGCAACAGATTCCTATAGCCTGTAGAGAACAATAACAAAGAAAATATGTAGCAAAAACTGAGTATAAACTGCTTCCAACTGAGCAAGAAAGCATAAAGAGTACTGTGAACAAGCGTGGAATCGTTGTCAAAGCATAGAACATTATTAGTGCCAAAGTCATGCAGGAAGAATAGAGTGTCATCACTCTACAATAATGCATCATAAATTCACTGACTAGATGCCAATCAAAGAATAATTTGCTTGAATCTTGAACCAGGTGTATATAATATGCAGTAAACCTCCCCCTAAAACCTTGTTCATACGAGGAATCAATCAACACAAAACACTGCTGAACCAACATGAATAGAATATGAAACCATCATGAACCATTAGGAACTATCATGAAACAAACTCACCATCAGGAACCATCATAAAACTAATGCATCTGAACTTTGCTGAACCAATGAGCCAAGTAAATTTGTATCAAATAACTTCATAAGGCAACATTGGATGAAATACACTGCTGATCAAATGAACAAATGAATCATGAACCACCATAAGCCAAAACCAAAACCAAAACCATAAAGCCCTTCTGAGAAATAATCATCATGAATTGAAATATTCATCAAGTGACCTAAATCAAGCATGAAATGAATTGATGAACCATGCTTGAACCAAAGTATCTCACCATGCCTGTACCAAGAATCAAATGAACCATGCACATTTCCCCCTTAGAATAACAAAAGACATAAGCATTAACTCCCCCTACAAATAAGCTCTAACACATGTACAAGACACCAACAAATGTACAAGATTCAAGAAGTGTACTCCCTTGATTGATACAAGATGTGAGTCACAATTTCACAAGAAGATCATTAAAAGCTGTCAAATTGAGCAAGAAAGAAAATGCCACCTCATTATCAGCTCACAAAATTACTTACTATTTTTATTTGATATTGCAAACCTGCGATTCTTCCATAAACAAATGAAGATATCAAGCATATGAAAAAGAGGGATTAACTTGTCATTTCTATTGTAAACCTTGAAACAAAAACTAAGCAAGTATAACCAGTTATGGCGTCAATATGAGAGCACTGTCTTAGAGCACTATCATCAAAGTACTGATCATGAGTTCTAACCACAGTTTCAAGGAGAACTGACACAACCTTTCTGTCAAACATTGTATCAAGAACTTCACAAGATTGTTTAATATCATTTCCCACTACAACACTGGCAACATAAAAGAAAACTGACCTCAAAGCAAGAGTCATCTCAGTAAAGAATGACTAACCATCAAAAAATACAAACCAACACATAACTGACTTCAAAATCTGCCTTTCATCAAGAATGTGCATACTCATTCAAAAGAGTCAAGAGAGAAGGGATAGAGATACTTGTAAGTTGTAGATCACTGTCTTCAAACTTAGCATGTCATGTACCAACTTAATTGCTGACAATTGATATGAGATAGATATATCTGAATGCAAGCATAGACTTGTATGAGCATGACAATACTTCTCTTGTCATCATGATCTTTATCATACAAGAAACTCCTTGGACTGGAATCACATTGAAAGAATCAAAGTCACTATTAGCATAATGAAGCACTTGAAGCTCTAAGAAGCATGAGACAACATGAACATTTGCAATACTGTTCCCATCATAGCAAAAAAACACTGATATGTTTTCATGGGGATGAATAATAAAACCTTATACAACAACTCTTCGAGATCAAAGACAATCACCAAGAAATGTAAACCAAAAACAATTAACCATATCACAGTCACTTGTTTTGGATTGTCCACTCTTGATCATGCCTATCATGACTTTGTCTTGATGCAACATTCTTTGTCATAAAACATGATCAAACAACAAGCACTTTGTCATAGTCATGGAGCACAACAATCTTTTGAATGCAAAGACTGCCTAAGAAATTATCCAAAAATTGTAAATGAAATTCCAGATCACTGACATTCGGTTGTCAAGGTAAAACACTTTACTATCCTGATTGAATACTAAACCACCACTTGTTGTCAAGATCAAAAAAAGACCATCAAGTCTAACTGAGAGCATTGCAGATTCAACTTGCCAACATTTGTCTTGAAACCTTTATCTTGTAACCTATTCATGACCTTTGCAAAGGGGTCAAAAGATAAAACACTAACCTGCTACCCTTTACCTCATACCCCTTTTTATACACTTACAGATGTCACTTGTGCAGTATGCACAAGCTTAGATTCATCCTTCTCCTGGTTTTGCTTTCTTATCCAAACCTTCTGAATGCTTGTCTTCTTGGGATGTTTCTTACTCCAAACTTTCTCTTCTGGTTTCACAAACATAGTTCTATAGTGCTTTGCAACATGACCATAGTTATGACATTTATAACATGTTATATTCATATTCTCAAAGAATGCATATTGACTCCTTTTAGACCTTATTCTACAATATCTTGCTTTATGCCCATAAACATGACAAGAATAGCAATAACCATGAAACTAAAAATAGTTTTTACCTTGTTGAATGGTTTTGCCTGACAGGTGGACACCTTGACAATCTGTTTGCTATATTTCTTCTTCCTCTGTTGAAGTCCTTGAACTATCTACTATCAGTAGTCTTAATTTCTGATTTCTTCTTTGCTTCAGTCTTAGGGACAGCATCGTGATAATTTAAATCTATCTTCGTTCTTGGTGTTTTTCTGACTCCAGAACTCTCTCCTTCAACAAATCCTAAACCAGTAACATCCTTGTGATGTTTCTGCTTACTCAATATGTCATTCAAGCAATCAGTACTCTTTTCAAACTGAAGACTCTTGTGCAATTTAGAGGAAACCTTTTCTAACTCCTTTCTCAAAGAGACTATTTCTAATTCTAGTTTTAGACATTCACTAGTTTTAACTTCAAGATTAGATTTTGTAAAATCAACAACCCTTTTGGCTTCTTCTATTTCAGTTTTTAGAATTATAATCAATTTGTCAGATTCATCAACTTGACATTTTAAGTTAACAACCTGATTTCTTGCCTCTTCAAACTCTAAAGAAACTTTTGCAAAATCTGAACATACCTTATCTTTGGAATCTTTTTCTTGCTGAAGTTGGTCTTCTAGTCTCTTATTCTTTTTTCTGAGTTGTTTGATTGTATCAAGAGCACACAAAAGTTCACCTTCTATGTCAACCTCACATTCCTGTTCATTGCAATCATCTCCATCCACAAAGAAATCTCTTTCTTCATCATTAATCTCAACAACACAATCATTTTCTTTATCACACTTTGTATCAACTTTCAGGGGTGACTCATGCAACAACTCATTGCTTGACTTGACTGGGGCTTGTTTAACAACCTCTCTTTGTTTGGCATCTTTCTTTTCTCTATTTCTTTTACACTTTCCCATGATACTCCACTATCAGGACCTACCCAATCTTGTTAGACTTCTATAGGGAACCTATGCTCTGATACCACTTGTTGGAGTACGGGAAACACTGAGAGGGGGGGGGGGTGAATCAATGTTTCAATAATCAATTTCAACTTATTAATGATCAAAACACTTAAAATCTTTGCAAACAACAAATGTTTAGCTTTCAAGAGTATAACTATATGTGATACCCAACCTTTGGATTCTTAAACAATATGTAAACTCAAATGCTGCAATATCAATAAAAGAAACAACAAGACCGGAAATGCATCCACAAAAGAATCATAACACAATATTTTTCATGAGTGGAAAAACCTCATGGGGTAGAAAAACCACTCGGTAAATGCCTCACTGGCTTAATAAGAAAAATCACCAATTACAGAGCCTCATTGGCTTAATAAGAAAAATGACCAATTACAGAGCCTCACTGGCTTTTATGTCTTACTGACTACAAAATGCCTCACTGGCAACATAAGCCTCACTGGCTATAGATCAAACTTGTCTCACTGACATGATCTTATGCAACACATTCTTAATGATCAAAGAAAAATATACAATACATAGGGTTTCTCTATTTCTCTGCAATCTAGATCTTGACTGTCTCATTTATTTGAGGCTCAAGAATTCATAACCATAACTGTGCACATACAACTTATCAACTCAGGAATGTTTTTGAATTACAACACATTTTTGTTATCTCAATGATAATGCAAGTATAGTGCCATCAATATCACCACAAGGTGTTTGCATCTCCATCTTTTTATACTGTCTCACAACTTTTGTTCTTTCATCAAATAGTTTATACATGTAACTGAACTAGTTCAACTGTCTATAGTAGTTTTCATTTGAATCCATAACTGTCAAGGATATGTGGTCGAATAGACCTATTTTGAGTTATGTAAAACTTGATATTAACAACCTTTCATAATTCCCTTGTTCACTGTATGTAGGTATTACAAATAACCAAGGTTTAATCAAATAATTTCATATAGATTTCAAACTGTTTAACATAACCACATAAAGTTAAAAGATGCCTTTCCAAACTGCAATTAACAACATTTAATCACATTTGAAGCAAGGTCAAACAAGTGCCTTCAAACTGCTTCCAAGCCCACTACATGAAACCCTAACAACAAATGCATGTGGTTAAGACAAGAGATAACCTTCTCAACTGGGTAATCTTCCATTTGTTGTTTGCTACAAACTCTAAACATATTTGTTTACGGGTAAACAAAAAAGATAAACTTTCCATACTATTATTGAAGCTCAAAGAAATATCTACAGAAAAAACTACTTGCCGTTCAACTAACTGCCTTTACAAAGAGGAAGGATATCACTTGAAAGTCTGCCGATAGAACAAAGTTTTTGCTGTGTCCTTCATACTTCAAAAAAACTAAAATAACTATCGAGCTCCCTTATACTCTTTTCTACTGCTCACTGAAGTTGAGCATAGTCATTTCTTGCAAGATCTACCTTAGGATTACCGAATCTTCACATTTTTTGCAAACTGTTCAAACCCTAGGTTGAGAGACTTCCATGTCTCAAAGTTTGACCTTATGAAATGATCACAAAACAAACTTTTTGCATGATATACTTTCTTTACCGACAGTCCCAGTGAGCCCTAAAAGGGCTGTGACAATCAAGCTTAGATGTCAACCTTTTACTTGTTCATGTTGCCCGAAACCTATTGGTCAGGTTATGACTTAAGTGACCACCGAAAACCTTATTTTCACATTGTTTTTAAATCAAAATAAAGACAATAACATTAAACCAAATGAAGCCCTTTAATAAATCAAATGACACTATAATTTCTTGCATTTTTATCCTTTTGAAAATGATCATGCTTGGTAATAAGAGCTTCAAGAAACCTTTGTTTGCATATTGTTGTGAGATCAAATGGAATCAATAATACTTTAAATCAAAGGCCTTTTTCAACATTGAATGAGATCATAACCTTGTACCATCAAATGACACAAAAGATATCATATTGCCAACTTTAACCAAATGCAACACATCTTTAATACCAAGGAGAAAGAGTCACTTAGCATCATGAAACACTATGTCTATTGATAGAGATCTATGCATCAACAAACACCTCAAACATGCCAAACTGATCAACTGCTACCTGATCACTGTCATCATCAAACAATGCCAACTTATCAAGTATCAAAGCACTAAAGACATTAGTTTCTAATACTGTAAATGCCACAAATAACCCTTGACGTCAATGCCAAAATCAATGTCAAAGAGGTCTACAGTTGAGCTATGAATCTACTTTATTTTGCTTTTTGTTGCATCAATTTTCATTGAGATTTGTGAAAGTTATGGCCATTTTGGTGAAGGCTACTTTGTTCTAACAATGTTTTCCAAAATTTGCAGTCTGAAAATGTGCTAGTACAGACATGCATGATACAATACGGACCTGCAACCAATTGGGGAAGATGGAGAATCTTTTCTTCTTTCATTTGTATCATTTGTATTGAACCATTGTTGGAATGTGTAAAGTTTGTTGTGAGAGAGTCCTTTTCCTCTACATCCAAGTCAGTTTTGAGGAGTTGAAACATAACATGATGGTTTTCCTTTGTTTATTGGAGTCATTTTTAGCAGTTTTCACATAGGAGCAACAGGGAGGAACATGCAAGATCACTTTGTCATTTGGGTTTGTTTTCATGAAGAATGTTCTTCCTCTGCATCGAATTGGTATCAGAGCACAGAAGATCTGGATGGTAGGAAGAAATAAGTGAAAGCTACAAGAGGTTGTAATAGTTTTGTTGTACTGATCAGTTTGCAAGGTGTGCTTTGTGTGGCAAGTTGTGTGGGTGGTTTAGGCAGGAGAAGCCTAAATAGGCTTGAAGGAAGGAGAAGAGCACAAGTGATGCTCAAAAGAGAAGTTGCCAACATACCGAGGTAAAACAAGACTCAGGTGAGGTAGAAAATGGAACTAAAAAAAATTGCTTATAGTGATGAAGCTTATGGAAGAGATACTGCATAAGGAAAGGAAAAGGAACTAACCCAAGCCACAACAAGATGTTGAAGCAGAGATAAAAGAGATAAGAGAGAGTTTGGACAAGTTGGACATCATACTAGAGCTACTACAGGGAATAAGATCACATGGATTCTTTATAGAGGTTAAGAAAACGGTAAAGTGGCCTCTTAAGAAAATGATGGAAAAGAGAAGGAAGCAGCAAGAAGTTAACAGATTAAGAAGGTGGCTGAAAGTACTTGACAAGCCATCCAAGGGAAGAGATGTGGAGGCAAGTAAGTCTCATTGTTGTGAAATTAATGAAAGCTTTGAGTGTGTAAATGCAGGCAGAACGGTAAATGAAGAAGAAATCCTAAGTGAAGAAGATGGAATACTATGTCATCCTAAGGAAGGTGAGATACTTAGTGAACGCATATTGCATTCTATTTTTGATAGTAAAAGGTTGGTGAATAAAGAATATGTTTTGTGTTCTCTTGGAGAAAGACTAGTGTTTGATGACATGCATGATGAATTGGATGCTATATTATTGGAAGAAATGGATATGAATGATAAGTTGTTTGCAACAGTAGGACAAACTGAAAAGTTCAATGATGAAGGTAGCCCTGAAGTGCAATAGGAAGTATTCAGTCCATATACAGAGATTGATCACATCCTTTGGAAGGAGATGGCAGGTTTGGCAAAAGAGGAACACTACTTTGTGTATAAAATTCAAGAGCAATTAACAACTGAGATGGAAGTGTTAGAAGATGCCATTTATCAAACGAGACCCTTAGAGTACAAGTTTAGTCCTAAGACAACCATAGCACACATGGAGGATCTCTTAGGTGTTGAAGTGGAGTGTATGATACAAGGAGATAAGGAGGAGACCTCAAGGTCTCAATATTTTATTTCTAATCTTTCATTGGACTATGTATGTGTAGGTTTGTTAGACAAGGAGATAAAAATCATTGAGAAGAAGGCTCTTGAAAGAGATTAGGTTCAGAGGAGGATGCCAAAAGAGGAATACCTTGCAAGGAAGGAAGAAGAGAAGAAGCTAAGAAGACAACCTAGAGCAAACAAGTGGAAGACACAAAGGCAAAGCCAAGAAGTCATAAAGACAATAGTGTAGAAGAATTGGAAGATCAGGAAGAAAAAGAAGACCTGCACTCAAGTGGGACTTGAGTCATCTTCCCCTTGGGAGTATGGTGCAGGGGCATTAGGAGCCTCATAAGCTTAATTTTGACATTTTTAGGTTTTTAGGTTGATGGTGTGTTTTAGTGTTTAATAAGGTCATTTATGACCATTTGGAATCATATTAATCCATTTTTGGTGTGTTAGAGGGTTGTTGGTTTTAAAATAGTAAAAGTTGCCAAATGTTGCTAAAAATTGTCATGCAACTTGGACAAGTTGTCAAAAAGGCAAGAAATTGTTACATGCAAGAAAGAAACCATTACAAAATCATTGGGATCAGTTATAAAATAAAAAAAAGACACCCTCAAAATTCGAATAGAGGAAGGGAAGGATGGATTTTGGTAATTTTGATGTATAGAAGCAAGATTTTTCTGCTTTTCTAACGTTGCAGTCTTGTTCTTTCACTGTGTATGGCCTGTAAAGCCCATGTAATGATTTGAAAGCTATTGGATTTTGTTAATATGTGAATCTACTTTGTTTTAATTTTTGTTGCATGAATTTTCATTGAGATTTGTGAAAGTTATGGCCATTTTGGTGAAGGCTGCTTTGTTCTAACAATGTTTTCCAGAATTTGAAGTCTTAAAACTTGCTAGTATGGCCATGTACGGTACAGTACAGACTTGCAACTAGTTGGAAAAGATGGAGAATATTTTATTCTTTCATTTTCTTTTTGTTTGGATCATTTTTATGGATATTTGAATAAGTTATGACCATTTTTGTGAGGGCAGGTCTGAACCCTAATTAGGGTTCCCAGTTTGGAACAACCTTGTTTTGCCCTATTTCGTACAAGACAACCCCAACCCATTTTCAGATATGTGTAGCAAGAGCCAAAAGGGTATTCCAAACAGGTCTTATATTTTTAATAGCATGTCTACAATGAAAGTTATGACCAAAAACGTCTAAATTGTTGCCCCCATGTTTTAGGCTTAAGAACACATTGTTGGTGTGAACAGAGTTATCACCTAACTGGTTTACCCTTGTGTGGATAATTTAAATTATTTAACTATTTACTAGGTAAATAATATTCACACATCACACATAATTCACACATGTTAAGTTGACTTAATGAGTCTTCTAGATGTCTAGTTGAGTCTAGTTGTGTTGAGTCGTTGATAGTTGGAGTGAGTTGTCTTATCCTCCACATGTGCAAATAGTTATCATCCTCTAATTGTCACATGTTGTAGGAATATCTCCACTTTCCACTCCACCTTTCTAGCTATCACCTTGCTTTCATAAGCAAGGCTTTCTTCATGTATTATGTAATCCACAATCTCTTGTAATCTAGCAATCTTTTGCACTTGTTAATAGAATAGCATTATTCTCTCATTTGATCTCTCTTGTGCTTTCATGAAGTCCTAGATCCTGGGTGGCTCCAATCATAGCCAACTCTAACATGGTATCAGAGCTCTAGGGATAATTACTTTGTGTTAGTCATTTTTTGAGAGATCTCGAGTGCAATTCATGGTGGATCTTGATAGTTGAGTATGCTCTTCTCTTGCATCGAATGATGACCTGGAGAATTAGAAAAACTTGATAGAAATACTAGTTTTGTGAGGGTTTCCCCTTCTTGCCCTTGTATTGAAGGTTCAAATCAAAGTGTGTTGCTGCAAATATGAGCACACCATTATGTCCAGAGCAGCCAAAATAGTCAATATCGCCTTTTGTTTCGTCGAAATTGGACATCGAAGGCAAAATTGACGAGGGTTTCAATTTGGGGCTCTTTGGCGTGATCCGGGAGGTACCAACAATCTCGGAGTAGTTTGGCCCAAATCAGACATCGCCATTGCGTCCAAAGCGGCCAAATCAGTAAGGATTGACTGTCCAAACACTGAAATCTATTACTGTTGCAAAAGGCAAAAATTTGTCTCTGCCCTCGACTGTACGGAATCCGTAGAGAATATTCCCTCTGCAGGTAGAATATTCATCGGTGTCATACTACACAGGCAGAATCTTAGCCGACACACTTTATCCATCGGGTAAATTTATTGTTTGAAGGTTAATAATCTTTGGTTAATAAATTATTATGTAGAATTTTGTTTCTATACCAGGAATACCTGCGTATTGCAGGTACCCTGTATCCTCTGCAAGTACCGCAGCCACTAGTGGGCGCCACATGGTGTGGGCGCCACCCCACACTCCACTCAGACTCTACATCGACGGTAACGTTTAACCCTTCGACGCTTTCTTCCAAACAATCCCGTCGATCAATACATTCGACGGTCAATAAATCCTCATTTGGTGGTTTACAAACATCCTCGGCGGCCAAACACATCGTCGACAATCACATTCTCTTGGCAGCTGTTTTGATTCACCCACCCAATTCTGGCATATTCCTTGAGCTTCCAATGGGTGTAAGGTCCCAGTGGTCACGCTTCACAGTGGTGAAATCCAAACCTCCATGGCAATTACATCTCTTTGGTAGGTATTTGAAACCTCTAGGGGGCATTCACCTTAAGTGTGGCCAAACATTTTGCAGTCGATGGTTAGCAATTTTGTGCTAACAAAGGCTTTCACAATCATCAGTGGCTTTCAAAATCTCAACGACTTAATAAAATCTTCGGCGGTAGTTAAAGATTTCTCCCAGTCGACATTTTTCCTGTGGCAGTGTCCATACATCTTCGCAGGCATAATCTCCACCAGCCAGCATTTGTATATACAGTCTGATCCGTGGTCTTTTCTATTGGGCCGCTCATAGTCTCACCGTAATAATTTCATGTCAAAATTTTTTCTAAATTGTCGGCTGTTCCTTTTGGGTGGTATCATGCAAAACCTCCAACGCTTGTGAAAAATTTTCAACTCGTCGGTTGTTCCTATTGGTGGATTCCTTAAAGCCACAATTGGCGGTCTGCTATTAACCGTCCACAATTGGTGGTCACAAACGATGATTCCTTGAATATCTCGGCGGTCATAAACCATCCACATCCGGTTGATCTACCCACAGGCGGCATCGGCGAGACATCAATCATAATAATCAACGTTGCAATTTTCTAAACCCGTCGGTTCTTCCTTACTAGGGGCAGCTAACCCACAATCTGCAGGTTGAGTTCACTCAGTGGGGGCAAAGAAACTGCGTTGAGTCCAGCGTGTCTCACACCTTACTCCATTCATGCCAGAAATTTTGGAAACTCAGTTGGCCATCACAAACTCCCGACAACATTTTAAATCTTGCCACCTAATGGTATCCTAAACCACTCGGCAAAAGAAAACAGGGCGCTTTCACACCTACAAACCCATGGTTTTCACCCACTTATCGGTAGTTTTGACCGAGAGAGTTTTTTTTTCCTATTTGCACAGGTGGTTTTCTCTACCAATCAGTGGTTTCGGTCACTCAAGGCGGTTTTAACCCTGGAAGGTGGTTTCTGACAAAAGGAAGGTGGTTCACAAACAAACTCACATTTTTTTACATAGACTGGCAGTTTTCCATTCTGCAGAGCATATTCCGATCACAGGAAGGAATATTCCATCAGCAGGGGGCCATTTTTGCCCCTAAAAGCCCTAAAAGGGGGCTTTTTTTAATTTTTGCATAACTTTTGCCCACGGAGGCCAAATCAGGAAAATGAGATATCGTCAGAAAGCTGACAGAGAGCACTTTGCAATGGTGTTAGTACTTTTCTAAAAATTTTCGGCAGGTGACTGCTATAGTATTTTGAAGATAAATCTTTATTTTTTACTTCCGAGCTTACAATTTTCTGCCACGATCTCTGATTTTTGTGATTCTTGTGGCATTAGAAAGGTATTCAGGAGCTCTTCAAATCCATTTTTACACTTTCCTTAGATTTAGCTCCAGGTTCATTTTATTCAATTTGTCAATTTTTTGGCATTTGGGTGATAACTTGGGCATTTTGACACTGGAGGAAGTGAAACTTGTTTTGGAGGGATTTGTTTGCTGTGATAAATAATTGTGAGTGATTGTAATCTCCCTAGGATCTCTATTTTAAGAGATTTTCACGCTTTCTCTTTTTTGGTCCCTTGAGGACAATTGTAAATCACACTAAGTATAAAGTGCTACAATCATTCATTTTTGGGAGGGTGATCTCTTTGATTAATAAGGGGGTTGCACTTGTGTTCTTTTTTGTACTCTTACATCATGGATCCAAACAAACTTCCTCTACTCACACCATATAACTATCATGAGTGGAAAACTAAAATAGAGATTCATTTAAGAAGTTTGAAAATTCATAGAGTAAAAATGGGTACAAAAATTGAACCAACAACAACTGCAAAAAAAAGAAAGTGGTACAATAGATGCAATCAAGCCTATGGAACACTATGCTTGTCTATCTATCCTGATCTTCCTTTTCATATTGAATCTTGTACAACACCTAATGAAGTGTGGACTACCTTAGAGAATCTCTTTGGTAATCAAGATACTATGAGAGGTTTCAAATTGGAGAATGAACTAATTGGTTTGAATCCAACTAACTTTGCAAGCATCCAAGACTTCTTCACAAAACTAAAGTCACTTAGATTGCAGCTCAAACAATGTGGAATTGAGAAAGAGGACACTCAATTGATTCTTTCAATCCTTGCCAAGCTTGGTCCTAACTATTCAATTTTTGTTTCTACCTTTTATACTACAATGGATGCACTTGGGAAAGCTTTCACAATGCCTTCACTTGATGAGTTTGCTACATCACTCACAAGGGAGCAAGCTAAGTTAGTACACATGGGCAAATTAAAATCTCCTAAACCTCAAGCACTTCTTGCTAGTCAAGGTACAAAGGATCAAAAGGCTTCAACTAGTAAAGGCAAGAAACAAAAACATAAGGATTCCAAGAATAATGAGCAAGTAAAAGAGTCAACCAAATCACCTAAGTCCTCATCCTCTCCCAAGGAGGAATCATCTAAGAAGGAGAGACCAAAGTGTGCATATTGCAAGAAACAAGCACATGATGAGCATAAGTGTTATGAGAAGAAAATTGATGAGTTGACTCACATTATTCAAAAGAACAATATCAAATGCCATCATCATCACCTAGTACATCCCCTTCTTCGACACCATCATCATCTACACATACAGGGAAAGTAGGCATTGCCAATGGGATTGTTGGTTTTTTCTTCTGAATCAGCATTAGGGTTTCCTAGTTCTAATGCACAGGCAGATTTAGCCACTAAATACAGGAGGTTGCGTGAGCTCCTCCCCTTCACTTTTGGTTCTGCCGCACCAAGGGGGGGTCCCTATTTGATAAAAGTATGACCTTGACTAGCTCAATGACAAAAAGATTTAACTTGACAGCAACAGGCATAATACTCTCATGTAAGGACCAAGATTTGTGTAACAAATCACAAGGTTGGCAACATTCTTGGACATGATGTCTGGTTGGGTATGAGAGCATGCAGAGGTTCCTAATCCTAATCCTACAACTAACAGATGGAAGGATGAAATGGTTTGATTTGATTTTTGGATGCAAAGCTGGACATGGTATATAACCTCAACACAGAGCTAGATTGGTGCCTATCCAGGGCTTGGAGTCAGTAGACATACACCTGTGAATGATCAGCATGAACAACTAAAACTGGATTTCAGGGGGATATACATGATATCTGCCTTACAAATATCTCCCAATACAGAGTGTCAAGATGTCTATACTTATGGCATCCCTATTGCAGTATACCCTTCCCAATATTCAATCTGAAAATAGTTTAATCTACCCCTTGAGCAGAAGTTAAAAGATTAAACATTCAACACATGAATTCTATGTTCTAGAATCTCAGACATTCCTTGAATGCCTAGACTCAGAAGAAAGATACATGCAAAACTGGAGAAAGAATCAGCATAACACATGCAAACATAGCATTATTCATATAAAATTGACCATGAAATCAGTGGATTCATGCACAAACGTACAACAGGAGATACATAAACTCGCAAGTTTTGCTGCATAGAGAAACCAAAACCAGTTGTATCTTATTACAGAGCCAAAATGTCCAGTTTTCAACAACGTCAAAAATGGTAACACAGTCTACCTATATTGGATAGAAAGTGTACCCGCAACAATTAATTACATGGTCAAAAATAAAAAATCCGCCAGATACAGACTCCACAAAGGAATGGCGCTCAGAAGTTATTGCTGCAGAGACAGAAAGTAGACAATGGTGGCCTCGAGCCCTGCACCGCCATCTGGGAGTCTTCACTCAAAAATCGGGCGACATGATCATGTGTACCATTGCCCATACCTCTGCACTGTCGCCATTAAAGGCCTCAACCACCTGCGGCCTACCTGGAAATCGTTGCTGCATTCAAACAGAAGTTCCCACCAAAATGCACTTTACTGAAGTTTCAAATGTGCAGGAAGAATAGTCCCACATTGGTGCCGTGGAGACTCCTTCAATACCTTAAAAACATGGTCGCGAGCATAATAGGTGTCGAGTGCCTTTTTCCACGCTCGACGCATAAGCCTTCTCCAAAAGCCCATCGCCAAAACCCAAGCCATCGGCACACCCCAGAATTCTCCTTCCGATCTCAACGGTCTTGCAGACCGCTACCTTCGCTTCCCCATCGGCCAGAGATGCATCATCGGGCCAACCATCCAAACCTTCACTGATCTCATCAGTTACACCGATGAAGCCACCGCAATCCCCTGTCGGCCAGACTAATACCGTCGGCCAAGCAAAAGATCCCTCTGCCGATAGACCACACTCTCACCGATGCACCAACGAATTATACTCTGCTCCTTCATCGGCGAGACCTCCCACTGTTGGCCCACCACAATCCATCCTCGCCGACAACACAAGTCACGCCGAAGACCATACACAACACTTCCCTTCATCGGCCAGAGATTAGTCTATCGGCCAACCATTTCACCGTTCACCCGACAATACAACCCATGCCGATAGACCCTGGCTCTTCCCCTTCTGTCGGTGTAACACACACCATCAGAGCATCCAAAAAGCTTCCTGCCAATCTCAAAGGTCACGCCGACGACATCTTCGCCAGCCACACACTGCTCCTCCATCGGCCAAACTCCTTACATCAGCGGGCCACAAATTTGCTTCGCCGACAGCCAAACACACACCGATGGACATCCATCAGCCAGACCAAAACAATCGGAGCACTCAAGAAATCTTTCGCCGATGAAGCCAATCACTCCGATAAGACCAAAAACGTAAAGCCTTGAACCGTTGAACCCCGAACCAAAAGGGTTCAACATGAGGGTTCAACGCGATGGTTCAAACATAAAAAATAATACTCCATAGGCAACAAAGCTTCGAACCATTGAACCTTGAACCAAAACAAAAAGGTTCAAGTGGGAGGTTCAACGATGCAATATTTGCGCAAGGCAAATGCATAATGCGACCCGTTAGAAGAAAAATGAACCTCGAACCGCTGAACCATTGAACTTAGAGAAAAAGGGTTCAAGTTCAAACTAAAATGTCAAAGACACAAAAACGAACGCATGCCGATGGAGAAAAGACGAAGACCCTTCCTCAAGATATGAGATGCAGATGCTGAAAAACACTGAAGGGGTGCCAAAACTTAGAACCTTTTGGATATTTCAGGATGGTGCCTGCATGAAAATTGCTAAATTAACTGACAGTGAATTTAGGCACCAACAGTGGCTCTAATTGGGGACGTGCAGGTGCAAGACTGCAGTGAGAACCCCAGATCTCTGGGATGTAGACTAGTGCCTTATCCATTGGGCATAGAGTCATGAAGTTACCATGATCTGCATCACCAAACACATTATTTTAAAATAAACATGGTGGCCCAGGGCCACCAAAAAGGGAAAACCAGACTTTTCCTTTGTCAAACACCTGATTTTCTTTTGATTTCTTCAAATGAAGCCTGAAAGCATTTAACTGTCTGCAGCAAGCCCCTTGGCAATTATTTGTGTTGCTGCTCATTTCTTTTTCTTCAACAAATCTACAACTAGCTTCATCAGCATATATAATTATCAGTTGTAGAATGTCATCATCATATGAGTCACTGATGTTGCTTGGAAAAATAACAGACTCACATGAAACAAATGAATCCACATCAGAATTTTGCCCTTCCTCAAAAAATAAGAGCTTCTCTGTATCAAACATGCAATATTCAGGCACAAGCAACATCTCATAATCAAATTTTTCTTGATGAACATATAGATATCCATCATCATCATGCATGGCAGTTTTGTCATTAATGTCCACCTGAAATGTCTCAAGAGAAGGCAGAAATAACTCAGAATGCAGCCCTACACTGAAAGCTTCATAGTCACCCCTGCAATCAACACTATCCCCAACTGTATGAGCACACACATCTGCAATTTTCCCATCCACCTCTGAATAGTGACCTTGTTTTTTATCTTCACTAGTGCCCTGATAATCAAAAGCAAAGTTTTCAACCTCTGCACTATGAAGGTGGCCAAAATCTTCAAGGAAACATTCATAATCAGCATCCAAATATATTTCATTATCTGAAAGGCTCACATATGCATCTGAATGCTGGCAATCACTAGCATATTCACTGCCATCCCTTGAATCAATGTTTTCTATATTCAGAGTGAAGCTCTGCATATCCACTTCATATAAATAATCAGGCATAACTGGGATATGCACACTGCTGCAAGACACAACTTCATGTATGTCTCTCATTTGATCAATTGGAGGGCACCTTGTGTCCACAGGCTTGTCTTCTAAAGGCTGATAACAATCTTTGTTTTCATTATTACAAGATGTGCTTACATTTTCTACAACATTTTCTTCATGCATCACATCATGGTTGCACACATTATTTTGAAGTATATTTCCCTCTATACAATCATCTCTCAATGCACATACTGGGAGGGCTGAAATATATTCACTTTGATAACTGCTTTAACAACTTGCAGCCATGAAACCTACTGGCATTTCATATTTCTCATTGTTTTCTATGTCCATAGCAAATTGGAAAGCCTGGTGAAGTGTGACTGGTTCTTTATCTCTCAACAGATAACTCATTTCTTCATCAAATGCAGCCAAATAAATTATCAAGCACAATGCATTATTAGGTCTCATATATTCAGGGATCTGCCTGAGCAATTTAATAAACCTAAGATTAAAGGCTGGAACCAGCTCCTCATCTTCCCTTTGGATATTCATAAAATGTATGATCAATGAGGCCACATCAAACCTTTCACTAAACTACCCTAGGAATGCAACTTCTAAATCTATCCATGAAGAAACTGAACAAACAGGCAGGTCTAAAAACCATATCCTAGCATCATCTTCCAATGACTGAACAAAGAGTCTCATTACTACATCTTCATCCTCTACCTCATAATCTTCTATTAAATTACAAAATCTCTGCAGATGTTTGTTTGCCGATTCAGAATCTGATCCACTATATTTTGGCAAACATCTTCTAATTTTATTGGGAGTAATATTTGGGTAACCATATATCCCTGTGAAATTTAGGGCTTTATATCTTTCAATAAAGAATGGTCTTCTCTGAGAGCAAGACAAGCTTGCTGTTCTAAACTCAACATTTTGAATCAAAGATGAATACCTGGATATATGTTGCAGCACTGATAGGTTCTTTCAACAGAGTCGCCACCTCTCAGAGAGAGGACAGAATGTCAGCAAGGCACTTTTGTTTTCTGGATTCATCACCCCAGCAGAGCACCACATGGTTCCTTTTTGCTGCAACAACTTCACTGGAAACTAGATTTTCCAGCCCTCAGGTTACTTGACTCTCTCTCTCCCCAGCAGAGTCGCCATTTTGTTGGTTTTTTCTTCTGAATCAGCATTAGGGTTTGCCAGTTCTAATGCACAGGCAGATTCAACCAACTGAATACAGGAGGTTGCGTGAGCTCCTCCCCTTCACTTTTGGTTCTGCCGCACCAAGGGGGGGTCCCTATTTGATAAAAGTATGACCTTGACTAGCTCAATGACAGAAAGATTTAACTTGACAGCAACAGGCAGAATACTCTCATGTAAGGACCAAGATTTGTGTAACAAATCACAAGGTTGGCAACATTCTTGGACATGATGTCTGGTTGGGTATGAGAGCATGCAGAGGTTCCTAATCCTAATCCTACAACTAACAAATGGAAGGATGAAATGGTTTGATTTGATTTTTGGATGCAAAGCTGGACATGGTATATAACCTCAACACAGAGCTAGATTGGTGCCTATCCAGGGCTTGGAGTCGGTAGACATACACCTGTGAATGATCAGCATGAACAACTAAAACTGGATTTCAGGGGGATATACATGATATCTGCCTTACAGATATCTCCCAATACAGAGTGTTAAGCTGTCTATACTTATGGCATCCCTATTGCAGTATACCCTTCCCAATATTCAATCTGAAAACAGTTTAATCTACCCCTTGAGCAGAAGTTAAAAGATTAAACATTCAACACAAGAATTCTATGTTCTAGAATCTCAGACTTTCCTTGAATGCCTGGACTCAGAAGAAAGATACATGCAAAACTGGAGAAAGAATCAGCATAACACATGCAAACATAGCATTATTCATATAAAATTAACCATGAAATCAGTGGATTCATGCACAAACGTACAACAGGAGATACATAAACTCGCATGTTTTGCTACACAGAGCAACCAAAACCAGTTGTATCTTATTACAGAGCCAAAATGTCTAGTTTTCAACAACGTCAAAAATGGTAACACAGTCTACCTATATTGGCCAGAAAGTGTACCCGCAACAATTAATTACATGGTCAAAAATAAAAAATCTGCCAGATACAGACTCCACAAAGGAATGGCGCTCAGAAGTTATTGCTGCAGAGACAAAAAGTAGACAATGGTGGCCTCGAGCCCTGCGCTGCCATCTGGGAGTCTTCACTCAAAAATTGGGTGACATGATCATGTGTACCATTGCCCATACCTCTGCACCGTCACCATTAAAGGCCTCAACCACCCGCGGCCTACCTGGAAACCGTCGCTGCGTTCAAACAGAAGTTCCTGCCAAAATGCACTTTACTGAAGTTTCAAATGTGCAGGAAGAATAGTCCCACATTGATGCCGCCGAGACTCCTTCAATACCTTAAAAACATGGTTGCGAGCATAATAGGTGTCGAGTGCCTTTTTCCGCGCTCGACGCATAAGCCTTCTCCAAAAGCCCATCGCCAAAACCCAAGCCATCGGCACACCCCAGAATTCTCCTTCCGATCTCAACGGTCTCGCCAACCGCTACCTTCGCTTCCCCATCAGCCAGAGATGCATCATCGGGCCAACCATCCAAACCTTCGCCGATCTCATCAGTTACATCGATGAAGCCACCGCAATCCCCTGTCGGCCAGACCAATACCGTCGGCCAAGCAAAAGATCCCTCTACCGATAGACCACACTCTCACCGATGCACCAACGAATTATACTCTGCTCCTTCATCGGCGAGACCTCCCACTATCGGCCCACCACAATCCATCCTCGCCGACAACACAAGTCACGCCGAAGACCATACACAACACTTCCCTTCATCGGCCAGAGATTAGTCTATCGGCCAACCATTTCACCATTCACCCGACAATACAACCCATGCCGATAGACCCTGGCTCTTCCCCTTCCGTCGGTGTAACACACACCATCAGAGCATCCAAAAAGCTTCCTGCCAATCTCAAAGGTCACGCTGATGACATCTTCACCAGCCACACACTGCTCCTCCATCGGCCAAACTCCTTACATCGGCGGGCCACAAATTTGCTTCGCTGACAGCCAAACACACGCCGATGGACATCCATCGGCCAGACCAAAACAATCAGAGCACTCAAGAAATCTTTCGCCGATGAAGCCAATCACTCCGATAAGACCAAAAACATAAAGCCTTGAACCATTGAACCCCGAACCAAAAGGGTTCAACACGAGGGTTCAACGCGATGGTTCAAACATCAAAAATAATACTCCATAGGCAACAAAGCTTCAAACCATTGAACCTTGAACCAAAACAAAAAGGTTCAAGCGGGAGGTTCAACGATGCAATATTTGCGCAAGGCAAATGCATAATGCGACCCGTTAGAAGAAAAATGAACCTCGAACCGCTGAACCATTGAACTTAGAGAAAAAGGGTTCAAGTTCAAACCAAAATGTCAAAGACACAAAAACGAATGCATGCTGATGGAGAAAAGACGAAGACCCCTCCTCAAGAAATGAGATGCAGATGCTGAAAAACACTGAAGGGGTGCCAAAACTTAGAACCTTTTGGATATTTCAGGATGGTGCCTGCATGAAAATTGCTAAATTAACTGACAGTGAATTCAGGCACCAACAGGGACAATCAAAGGAAAAGGACAAGCACTCTTTGCTTCAACAAGTCTATAGTCAGAGAGATGGTTTCTTGATTCAGGAGCTTCTCATCATATGGCATCTTCATAAGGGATGTTCTCTTCATTTGAGTCATGTACTTCACCACCTATTTTGATGGGTAACAATACATACATGCATTCAACTGGTAAAGGAAATATTGATGTTGGTGAGGGCACCTTCAACAATGTGTTGTGTATACCTTCCTTGTCAACCAATCTCCTTTCCATCTACCAAATTATACATTGTGGTGTAGGCAAGACAGTTGAGTTCACTCCTGATTCAGTGATCATACGAGACTTGGAGAGCAGAGATATCATTGCTTTTGGGATGCCTGATCATGCATCTTGCTTGTATACTTTCTCCCATTTTGCTTTTTCTGATGATGTAGATCCATTGATTGATATTCACACTCATGCATCAAGTGTGAATCATGTTTCTGAGGAGAAGTTTGGTCACTTGAACCTTTGTGTTCTTTCATCCACTTTGGTTCATGAGACTAGTGTTGCGCTTGCATCACCTCAACATCCTATTTCTTTAGAGATTGACATCGACATGGTTTCATCTACTTCAATTGAGCAAGATCATACAGGTCTTTTAGACATAGCTTTTTGGGATACTTTCTTGGTAGGTATATCATACTTGTTTTGTGAGTCTCATATTGCAGATTTGGAGGACACACTTGAGGGGATATCTCTCCTCTTTGATGATAGTTACAACACAACTATTGTCCCATCTACTTCGTCTTTGGAGGTTGTTCGTCATGAGTCTACCCAGGATTTTGGATTGGTCACACCTCATTGCATTGTATCATTCCTTGATTCTGACATGTGGACATTTGAGTAGTCTTCAGAGGCATTCATCATGAGACTTCTTTCCTCATATTTTTTTTTGGAGATGGAGTTTCTTCAACATTAGCCTTTGGATTGGTTTCTTCCTAAGGGGAGAAATGTTGTTTGCAAGTACAGGGCACTTTCCAGTGTTCGTCTTTAGGCATTGACCATTGGCATAGGAGCTACTTCATTGTGGGGGGGACCTATAGTCTCACACTTGCTCTCCTATGAGGAGTATTTGATTGTACATATGTGATAGAAGTAGTCCTTGGGGGGTCATGTTGAGTCCTCCTACTATCACTTCTTTCACTTTCATTGTTTCATGCATTCTCACTTTTGGAGAGGAGTTTTTTCCCATGAGGTTTTCTCCTTTTCTACACTTGAGATTTGTTTGTACATGGGTACCTAATATGGCCTAGTAGCCAGGACCTATCATCATCATCATCATCCATCATTCCATCTTGTTTTAGTCAGCTACTCCCTAAGTTGCACTTAAGGGGGGTGTTGGTGTGAACAGGGTTATCACCTAACTGGTTTACCCTTGTGTGGATAATTTACATTATTTAACTATTTACTAGGTAAATAATATTCACATATCACACATAATTCACACATGTTAAGTTGACTTAGTGAGTCTTCTAGATGTCTAGTCAAGTCTAGTTGTGTTGAGTTGTTAATAGTTGGAGTGAGTTGTCTTATCCTCCACATGTGCAATTAGTTATCATCCTCTAATTGTCACATGTTGTAGGAATATCTCCACTTTCCACTCCACCTTTCTGGCTCTCACCTTGCCTTCATAAGCAAGGCTTTCTTCAAGTATTATGTAATCCACAATCTCTTCTAATCTAGCAATCTTTTGCACTCGTTGATAGAATAACATTATTCTCTCATTTGATCTCTCTTGTGCTTTCATGAAGTCCTAGATCCTGGGTGGCTCCAATCATAGCCAACTCTAACACACATTGCCTGAGTAAACTAATGTGCACATTTGTATCATTTGTATTGGACCATTGTTAGAATGTGTAAAGTTTGTTGTGAGAGAGTCCTTTTCCTCTACATCTAAGTCAGTTTTGAGGAGTTGAAACATAACATGATGGTTTGCCTTTGTTCATTAGAGTCATTTTTGGAAGTTTGGACATAGGAGTAGTAGTAAGGAACATGCAAGGTCACTTTGTCATTTGGGTCAGTTTTCATGAAGAATGTCCTTCCTTTGCATCAAGTTTATCCCCTAATTTAAAACCATATATCCAAAAATTAGAAATACCCAGATCATGGTTTAAGAGATATGTCTAAACTAAGACAAGTTAATATTTTTCTTTTTAGTCTCTTCCTAAGTATTCTATTATGTTTTGTTTCTCCTATACAAAAATTAATATTTCAATATTCTAAAAATCATATTAAGATCAAATAACCTATTAAATCTTCCTACTAACTTTTAAGAATTCCCAACAAATCCAATTCAACAAAAAATCTTTTTTAATCTTCAAAATTAATGAAACTATAATTTGTTTAAATCTTTCTTTTTGCACAATAAGCATACAAATCGCAATTTCTTCACACAATCCTATATTTAATTATTAACCAAAGTAAGTTTTTGCTAAAGCCTTTCATGACAAGAATCCTACCTCAATCCTTGTAGTAATTTGATAAAAAAAATGGAAATGAACCAATCAATTCAAAAAGCACAACAATCCTTCAATTCTTCACAAAAAAAAAACACTTTCAAATCCCTGAGTTTCAATAACCTATTTTCTTTTTCTTCCCTTTGCATAATAAAATTGATAACCAAAAAGAAAGAATGAAAAAAACTAATTCTCTTCTTTTAATAATTCCTCCTATTTTTTTCAAATTCTAAAAAGCAAAATATAATATTATATTCTTAATAAAAGAAAAATAATATTAAAATGTCTTTATTAATATTCATGCACATCCTACTTAAAACTAATATTTGAAAATATAATTTTCTAATTCACAAATATGATAAATTTAATAATTGATTCTTTAAATCTTTAAAATAGACATGCACATTCAATAATTAAATAAATTAACAAATTAAAATAATTTAACTTATTTCTTTTTCCAAAAGAAATTAATTACTAAAATAAATAAATAAAAGAAATAATATAATGCTTATATGTTTATATAGTTATATATTGTTTTTTATATATATTTTAAATTATAAATATGTATATATAAATATATGCTTATTTTAAGTCTATCTAAAATATCATTTCATACAAGAGAATAATATATAGATATTTATTAATTTAAATTGTATATATATATATATAGACAAACTCTTTAAATAATATAAATAAATCAAATTGAATTCAATTTATACAATTCTATTAAATCTAAGTCAAAAGAACATATAAATACATGATTAACTTATGCAATTCAAATGAACATACTATAGCAATAAAAATTCACATATTTATCTAAGCATTAAACATCAATCACATCCATTAACCATATAATGCTCAACATGACTAGTAATCATATAACGATGCATAAATAAAGCCACTAAAATATGCAATATGACATGAAGCTAAGTGAGTGTGTGCATGCATCAAGTTTATCCATCATGCCAACTCTTTTCTGGCGGCTAGAACATTTCTACCTCAACCATGTTCTCATCTTCGACATTCTTCTTGCACTCAGTCACACTTAGATTTCCATTAATAGGTTAGTCCTTATAATCATGGTCGAAGCAAGACAAGATATACATCCACAATCTTAATAATAATTGGTCATCAATCGACTTTCAATTTTTTATGCATGTTAAATATCAACTATTTTACCTTTCACACACATGGAATCACTCAATAGTAAAACAATCATAGTAAAAATATCACATAATTTAAATTATAATTAAAGTCCAAAATGAGATGTGACATCCTTCCTCACTAGGAAGAGACATCATCCTGATGTCTTTTTACACACATGCTCGAATAATAATATCATCTCACTAACAATCAAAGTATTAATAAAGTACCATCAAACCAAACAAAGTATCTCTACTATGCCAAAATAAAAGAATCTCTGCTAAATTCTCTAATAAGAAAAAAATCTGTCTATCTCTTTTGCATATTCCCATGTGGCACTATCCACAAAATATTGGTCCTACTCGACCTTATACTAAGCAATAACTCTATTACACACTTAACTTTGCATCTATCAAGAAAAATTCAAGTATACAATCAATCAATACACATGGCACAACTGTTAATACAATGTATATAATCCAACACATGATACAACTACCACTCAATTACATTCATTTTAGCATAAGGATAATAATCACATCTTTAATATATACCAAATGAGGCATAAATCAGTTCATCATAGACACATACAAGCATGAATCAACATCACAATGCACATGCAATCTTATGGTAACAAAAGATCAGTCCTCCAAACCAACACTAGGTTGAGATCACAAAACGACAAAACAAATCTCCAAAGGTGTACCAACTAGGTTATAACCAACCATTGTGCATACAACTCCTCTGAGACTATGCCACTCCATCCTCCAACTGCTATTGCAAGGAGAAGATGATCTAGTTAGAAGGCGCAAAAGACTACAAGTAAGTCAAGTCCACAAAACTCAGGACCACCACTATGCTAGGATAGCCTCTCAAGCTATCAACTAAGTCTAAGGAAACTCATCAGGATGCCATACCCATTCTCAAGGAGAATTATAAACAAAAGATTACTCTCTCAACATTCCTTCCTCAGGCACTACCCACAGCAAAAGAACTCAAGGATCAAGGAAAGCTAACTCAAAAGATTATAGGCCCCACTACCGCACCTTCATTTTGACCAAAAGCATGCCTCAACTCTAGACACGGTTTCCCTACATGAGGTACTTCCTCATGTTTCACCCTAAAAGAGAGGGTTTCTCTAACACTCAAACTCTATACTACCAAAACTAGGATCAACCAAATAGGTTCTTAGAGGGAAGAATCTAACCACACCTTCTAACAACATAAGCACTTCCATCAAGCAAGGCTTAGCAACCTATCTCTCACTAGGGCACATCTAAGGTGGCCACAACACACTAACAAGGTGCAAGACTAATCATAACACCACTTCAACTCTTAACTAAGCTAGACCAAAAAGGTCAACAATACAACACGATCATGAGTTCGTGCTCAATTAGGCAACGTGGCCTAACACCAAGTATCCATAAAATGGAATACAAGGGACAACAACTTTATCACACAAGAATTGCATCCCTTCTAGCATCAAGCTAGGAAACCTCCAACTACTAAGGAGAAACTCTAGAAGCAACCCAATTCCCAAGGTTGGAAAAATCAAAGTTTGATGACATTAGTATCTGGAATGATGATGTCATCAAACATCAGCTAATGGAATATCCCAATCCACCAGAATATTTCCTCAACTGCTAAATCCTCTAATAGAATTTTCAAATAGTGCTTGTTTTCTGCAAAACCATTGTTAGATCTCATGAAACCACTATATCTTTAGCGAAAAATTGCTTTATGGCTTTGATGGTGGTTTTTGGTGTTAAAAAAACTATTTTTCATTTGAAATTTCACCACCAGGTTTTGTTGATAAACCGTCAATAGTTTTTAAATGTCAACAAAGGTATGGAGGGGGCTATTGAGGGGGGCTTGCACCAAATGGCACCCCTGGGCTGGCTGCTATCGCAGGTACCCTACATAGTACCCTACACATGCAGTGGGTAATAACCTCTACGTACAATTGAAAAGCTTGCAGAATATTTTCAATAACTAGTGAATAAAACAAAAAAAACATGTGAATAAATTTTTAACCTAATGGATAAAAGAAATATGTTGACTGTACGCTTGTGCCAACAATTGCAGAGATTCTGACAGTGCAAGGAATACTCCTTGCGATCTGTACGACCAAGGAGGGCAAAAAATTTTCTAATGGCCTGGGGCAAAGTGTCCAATTTTGACAAATTGACAATTGATCTTTAGGTTATTGGGCCTTCTGGACGTGATGTCAGGGCCATATTTGACCCAAAATGCTCAAAAAATACATCTACCTTGCACATCTGATAACCACCTCCCAACTTCAAACCCTTGTAGATCTTGCCTCCAATGTCTAATTTAGACAAATCAAAAGGCTAAATTGACTTTCTTGGACACCTTTAACTCAATGGTGAGATCAGATTTGCACCAACATGCTTCAAAATGAACTTGCAATACAAGGCCACAAAGAAGAAACCCTCCCAAATCTAGTGTTTTTATTAAGTTTTTATGATTTTCCATGTCATCATATGATGCAAGAGAAGAGCATACTCAACCTTTCAAGATCTACCATGATTTGCAACCTAGATCTCTCAAAAAGACTAACATAAATAAATCCTATAAGCTCTGATACTGTTACATCCCCAAACTACAAACTAGATTTAATCAACAACTTGACATGGTAATTAGGAGGATTAGTCTTAGTTAATTGATTTGATATTGTGGAAATATCTAATTTAACTTTTGATTATGAAGTAGAAACAAATGTTAAATAGTTTTAAATGATTCTCGATTATGAGATTTGATAATCATGCACTGATTGTAATCTTGTGGTCCTGAGTGTGACATGAGAAATGAATGTCCTTTGAAGAAGGAAGGAGAGTATCATCTTGGAGGAAGGCGTTAGACATTGTGAAAATATAAGTTGACTAGCCATCTGAGTAATCGACTCCTATGTCCTTCTTAACCAATCGTAAGTTGACACGTGTCATGTTTCTTGTCTTTGGATTTCTACATTCTTGGTATATTATGTGGTCGATGTAGTTGTCTTGACATGTCGTGATGGCCGAATAATGTTTTAGAGAACATCATCCCTAGCTGAGAGATAATAATATTTTGAGACAAAGAGGTCTCTCTTATTGATTGTTCTCAGGGTCATTATGTTTTTCCTAGTCTTTCGACTAAATGGGAATAGTCGATTTTGGGGGAGTATCACTTGACCCAGATAATCGACATAAATATTGTAAATTCTTTTATGTATTCTAAACCTTGTGATAATCCTTATCAAGGATAAAACCTTTTAATTGATTATTACCCTTATGATAATATTGTTATTATCTTATTGTGATAAGTTTTGTTGGTGCAATATTCTTTGTGGTAGTTGATCATGATAATAGATGGGAGCTTCGAGCTCAACCATCCCATATTATGCTGGGATCGAGCCACCTTTTTAGGGGTACTACCAAGTGTGGGTAGTTGCTAGCCTTTATCAGCATGGAGAGAAATTAGTTATCTGATATTCTTTGTCTTGAATCTAGTCTCTCATCATCGAAGGAGGGGAGAGAAAAGAACAGAGATTGCGGGGAAAAGAAGGAAAAAACAAAGGTTGAGGTTGGCTTTTTGGGAAGCTTCAAGTGATATATTTGTTCGAGGAAGAACAATGTTAAATCAAATTGAGAAGTAGTGGAAGGAATCACAAAACTGGTCTGCATTCAACCTTTTGCTTATCTCAGGTATCTTAGATTCATGAAGTCTTTGATATTCAATGGTATTATGAGGCACGCAATGCCATGCATGATAATTGCTTTTCTCTGAGTCATGGCACATGCCAGTCAGCTGAGCCATTCCTATGTTTCTTTTTGAGTATTTCTTATACAGTGGTTTGGGGTGCCATTTGGCCAAACCCACTTAATACAATCTTAGAGTTGCATTCATATTCTAAGCCTCTTAGGCTGAGTTTGCTAAATATAATAACTATGAAACTAAGCTCAAGGCATGGAGCCGAGCTGAGACCACACTTAAACTCTTTGAAAACTTATTCATAGATGAGAGCCAAGCCAAGAAACCAAACTGATTTATATTCTTGATATATGCTCAGTCGAGCATTGTAAAGATTGACTCTTTCTTGGTGAACCTTGAGTCTCTCGACTCGGCCACACTGTATTGCATATTATCATGTGAAAACTAGAGCTCAAACCCACAGTGGCTGATTATTTATTCTTTCATTTGTATTTAACCCTTGTCATATGATGACAATAGTCGAGCATTTGAGCACTTGAGGAGAGTTATATATATTACTCCCTATGTTTTGATAATGTATACAATCATGCGATTGTATTGATGGCCGTAAAGACCTCATTTCTTTGTATGCAGTCTTGTGACTGTATTGGTGACCATTAGGGTCTTATTTATATGCATACAGTCTTACGACTATTATGATGGCCGCATAGGCCTCAATTATTTGTGGATAGTCTTGCGATTGTGTTGATGACCGCATTGGCATCATTTCATAACATATAATCATATGACTGTAATGATAGCCATTTAGGCATCATCATATGGCATGCAGTCCCACGACTATGATAATCACTATGGAAACTTTTGACATCTTAAAACACAGTCCATTGACTGTAACGATTTCTAGGAAGGCAAATATATTTACATATTGGTGAACAGTTGTCACCCAAATAAAAACCAGTCGAGCTCACTTGGGCAACTAACAATGAATTGCATGTAAAACTACTATTACCTATGTGTATGTTGAATGAACCTTCGAATATGAAGGAATTTGGTTATAGTCTCTAAATGAGACAGTTGAAAATAAGTTTATAATAGGTTACAAACTAAATCTATTTGGGACTGAATTATGACTTAACAAATAACGTTAAGTAGTATATTCTTTTACTTAATACAACTATAGGGTTGGAGAATAACCCATGAGTTCATTTGTTAATAAAAGAGCCATTGATCCATAAGGAACTAACATACTTTTACCATGGCAAGGAATGCCTTAAGTATCATAAGATTGACTTTAGAGCCATTGATCCATAAGGAACTAACATACTTTTACCATGGCAAGGAATGCCTTAAGTATCATGAGATTGACTTCATCTTATGTGATGAATGTTATTGAAATAAACATAAGAGACCAAGACGGTTGTGAAATTGAAATTGTAATGAATTGAATGGAACAAGATGACATGGAGTCACTAATTCCGTATCTCTAATGTAACCTATTTTGTTATAAATAACCTTGGTTGGGAGTCAAATGTCCAAGTTTAGAGTGTGATTCGAATTGATCCCATTCTCATACTAGACCTAAAGGACAAGGTCGATAAGAACTGACTATAGGACATGACAACTTATAAGTTAAGTTAGGGTGGTGGACATATGACAATGTTCATTGCGTAATGTCTTGTATGAAAACTTTGGCCAAAGTAATGCATCCGTCTCTACATGCATTGTCGGTCCATAGTGATCCATATGGCCCAGTGTCTCTAGTAGTGTCATACTAGTTAGAGTGGATCTATAGTGTGTGACCACGAGACATTAGGAAGGACACAACACCAGTTACTTAGATGGCTAACCAATTGGTTCTAATGTCTAACCTTTTTGTGAAGGGTAGGGCCTCTTCCAGTTAGGAAGATGAGCGGGGCACCATAGGTCTATGGTTGGAGGAAAAACACTAGGATGATGCTCTCCTTCCCAAGCATGAGACAAGCCGAGGCTTATGAAGACATATGTCATTGGTTCCAGATACAGTGTTTGCATTTTGACCAGTTGGTCTATTGTAATGTAAAGATTTGAATATGATGCCAAGAGCACATATTGTATTTGATTAGTGATGGACTTCACTAAAGATTGTAATGATTTACTAGATTGTAAGTTATGTTATATCTTGATTTGATAAACATGCTTAAATGATGGAAAATAATATGTTTCTTTATGTTCAAACTTGATTATTGTAATCCATTCTTAATTATGACTTGATTAAGTTACATACTTAAGTTAAATCTTGAGTTTTATGGAAAATGATGTTACAGATACCATGTAAAAGTTGGTATAGAATATTTATACTATGCAAGATTTGGCTATGGAGGTAGCCACCCAAGATCTAGGAGCTTCAATAAAAGCACAAGAGAGTCTCAACTTAAACGAATAATTCTATTCTATCAAAGGATGCAAATATACACAATATACACGAATATGAATTACAATGAGAAGTCCTTGATTATATAGACCAAGATGAAATATATGACAACATAAGATTATGACGAGTGTCTTAATCTTATGACATGAGACTGAAAGTGATAAATATGCTTAGTGTACCCTAAGTATGCCCTAAGTAAACTTAACTAGACAAGTGTGAATAGGACCTAATGTGGAACTAGTTAGGTAATATACCCTGTTCACACCAACATTAAATTCATCCAAGCTTGATCCTCTTATCTATCCTTGGGACTCCTTACTGCCCTCATCCAAATCAATCCAATCACCTAGCAATCATCCTAACAATTTGAATCCAAAGGGGTCATCCTTAGGAACCTAATCCACTCCATCCTTCCAACCCCAATCTAAAACCCTAATCCATCCCATCCTTCCAACCCCAATTCAGACCCTAACCAATCTTATTCTTCTAATCCTAATCCAAAACCCTAATCCATTCCATTCATGCAACCCTAATTCAAACCATAATTAATATCATTCTTCCAATCCTAATCCAAAATCCTAATCCATTCCACCCTTCTAACCCTAATAAAAAACCCTAATCCATCCAATCCTTTGAACTTGAATTCAAACCCCAATCAATATCGACATTCTTCCAACCCTAATTCAAAACTCTATTCCACCCCATCCTACCAACTCCAATCCAAACCTTAATCCACTTCATCCTTACAACACTAATCTAAACCCTAATCAATCTCATTCTTCCAACCCTAATTTAAACCCTAATCCACTCCACTTCCAACCTTACTCCAAACTCTAATCCACTCCATCCTTCCAACCCTAATCCAAATCCTAGTCAACGCATCCTTCGAAAACCAACCCAAAATCAATCCTAATCCACATTATCTTCAATCATCCTTGGCCAAATCTAATCAATTCCAAGATCATAAAGTCCTAAAACCCAAAAAATTAAGATCAACCGCCATCCATAAACCATAAACCCTAAATTAGTTACAAGTCCCAAATTCAAAGGTCAAGTCATCAATCCCAAATCAAAATTTTCTTAAGGAGCTAGACTTCTTGAACATTGATCAGTCAAGTTAATCCAAGGTCATTTACCTAATCAAATATCCAAATTAGTTATCATGCAAGGTTTTGGGTGATTTCTGGACTAATTTTCATGTCTGAGGGTCCTTTCAGCCCATACACCACACCATTGGCAAAAACCTATGGCATCTGTACAACCTGTGTGGCATTTTCTCCATGTTGTTTGTGCAAATGCCACACAATTGGCCAAAACTTATGGTATCTTTGCAATCTTTGTGGCATTTGTGCAATTAACTTATAGGTAGTCTTCTTTTGAAGAACATAACTTTCGCATACAAACTCTATCTTCTACATTCTTATAGGCATTGGAAAGATAGTTAAAAGCACTTTCCAACAATAAACCTAAAACAAATCCAATCATAAAAATCTAATTGTTTAGGTATGTAATGTCCCAAGCTTATGCTCAAGACATTAACGTACAAAAACTAGATGAACAAATTTTTCACATTACAAAAATGGCATTAAGCAAGCCACACAACACTCTCACATGTGTAAGGTGTCATAAGATGTAATGACACACTTGACACATACACCAATGGATGATGCAAGGTGACATAAGAAAAATACTTAAAAACACCATGTGACAAAACACCATGGTTGTCATAGAAAATGAGGCATGGAGGAGAGACAAGTTTCTAAAAAATATTGGATCATATTGATAACATCTCTACCAAACCACTCTCCAAAATTGATTTACAACAAGTAGATAGGTAAGAACTATCAAGGTTCGGGTTCCTGAAGGAACTTGTACATAGGTCGAACTTCAAACTTGAGTTGCAACTTGCAACTTTGCAAATAAGGTCATGTTCGAGTTTTAGAATGCAACTTCATTTTACAATCTTGCAAAGAACAAAGACTTTCCGACCCCTAGTTTAGAACGACTTCAAACTTCTCTACTCAGTTGCAACATGCACTTCAGACTTTGGGTCTGGAAAGCAACTTACAACTTGCAAAGGCCCAACAATAGTCTAGAAAAGAACATCATTGGTGGTTGAGCTTTGGGGACACACTTGCAATAGAAACTTGCAAAGTGTCAGATCAAATTTGAACCTCGACTCCCTAAACAACTCGGACTCTGAAGACTGAGTGCAACTTACACACTACAATGTGCATCAAAACTCTGAACTTCAGACCACCTGCACTTTTGAGTTTTTGGGTTTGTTTGCAACCTACAACTTCAGATTGGCAAAAACATGTAGCACTACATTTCAGATTGTGAACCCAATTTTCAAAACAAAGACTAGAAAAACACTAAGGAAAGAAAGACAACAAGATTAGTTTGTCCACTCAATGAGGTATAACTTCCTTGATTTATAAGCTATTACAAAATGGTAGACATCAGATTTCCACAGTCCATAATATTCTAATGAGTGCTTCAGGATTAAACTGTGTGTTGTTTTTTCCCTCAACGTTTCGGATCACACTCCGTGATCCATCATCAGGAGAATATAAAGCAAGAGAGGAGAAGTATAAAGGATAATATTCAGATCCAGTAGGATAAATAGAAAGGGAGGGTTGAGGGAAGTGGCACGAGGGCCAAGGGCCCAAAATAAAAAAAAAACTAAAATAAATAAATTCATCAACACCTAAGCACATGCACAAACCTCAAACAAAAGGAATCAAAAGAAGCCAAGAGGAGGACAATAAATTAAACCAACCAACTTATATATATATATATGAGCACTAAGTAAATAGAGAGAGAAAACCATAAATGTATGTAAAACCAATAATTAGGAAACTAATAGAAAACAATAGATCTAATCATATATAAATATATGAAAGTAGGTGAAAATACAAGAGCACTAATAAAACAAAGGGAAGACACTCAAATCCTTGTTAGTGAAGACAACTTCTTCAAGAGAAAACTCAAATAAGCCATAGAGATCAACAAACACCCATCTAATCTCAATCGTGATGATGGATGGAGGCTAAGTTTTCTTGGAATCCCTTATTGACCTGACTTAGAAACTTCCCCCGCCCCCCCTCCTGACCTCCCTTGTGCCTCTCCATTTTTCTCTTCTTTGTCCTCCTCTTTATTCCTCCCCTCCCCCCTTTTGCTTTTCACCAATCCCTCCTTGCCTCCTCCCCTCTTCTCCTCTTCTCCCTCCTCCTTCCTTTTTGTTCACCATTTTTCCCTTTTCTTGTCCTTCCTTGTTCCTCCTCTTTCTTCACCCTTTACCAGTTCTCATTTCCACTCCTTTAACCCCCTCGGTCATCCTTCCTCCCTCTTGTTTTTCCTCTCACCTTGACCATTCAGTTGGTACTTTCTTTCTTCCATTCTCTCCCATTTCTTGGGTTGTTGCTTGGTGGTCAGTCCTTGTGGGTCCTTGGGGCATTTTTCTTCTCTTGGGTTCTTGTTGACCTTCCAGTTCTTTTTTCTTTTTCTTTGAGTCTTCTTTGAGACATTTAGGTCCTATTGTCTTTTCCTAGTGTTCGTCTTTGGAGTTGAGGTGTAATTTCAGTTTGTCTCTTTTCTTTAACTTCATCTGCTAATTGTTGTTGGTTTGCATTATATATATACACACACACATATATGTATATACATATACGTATATATACGTATATACATATACGTATATATACGTATATATACGTATACGTAAATACATATACGTATATATATTATATACATATATATAGTTAGAATTTTTATATATGTGGTTTTGTATGTGTTTGCATATATATACACACATACTTCTACATATAGCTTTAGCCCTCTGTGTGTTGGTGTGTGTGTGTGTACATACACTTCCATGCTATTTGTATAGGCATATATATAGTTACATTTGACATGTACACACACCAACACACTTATTTACATTCATTCCTTGATCTTGTGTACTTCCTTTTACGCTCTTTCTCTTCTTTTTTTGTTCTTTTTCTTTGGTTTTTTTCTCCCTCCATCCTTCTAACCCTTCTCTCTCTAATTATTTTCTTGGCAAGGCTTTTCTCCTTTTATCTTATTAGGATTGTTGGTTTTGGGTCTTCTTTTTTTGGGTGTTCTTCTCATTTTTCCCCATTTTGGCTCCTTCATTCTTCTTTAGACGTACTCTTGGTTCTCCTCTTCATTTCTCTCTTTGTTGTCCTTTTGGTATGCATTTTCCAATTTTTATTTATTAGTTTCCTTATATTTGGTTTGACTTTTATTCAATGTTTCTCCCTTTGTTTTATTCATGCTCTTGTATTTTCACCTACTTTCATATATTTATATATGATTAGATCTATTATTTTTTATTAGTTTCCTAATTATTGGTTTTACATACATTTATGGTTTTCTCTCTGTTTACTTAGTGCTCATGGATATATATATATATATATATAAATTGGTTGGTTTAATTTATTGTCCTCCTCCTGGCTTCTTTTGATTCCTTTTGTTTGAGGTTTGTGCATGTGCTTAGGTGTTGATGAATTTATTTATTTGTGTTAGTTTTTTTCCTTTTGGGCCCTTGGCCCTCATGCCACTTCCCTCAACCCTCCCTTTCTATTTATCCTTGTGGATCTGCAGATTATCCTTTCTACTTCTCCTCTCTTGCTTTCTATTCTCCTGATGATGGATCATGGAGTGTGATCCGAAATGTTGAGGGAAAAAACAACACATAGTTTAATCCTGAAGCACTCATTAGAATATTACAAAATGGTTTGAGGTAAACTCTCAAGGGATCATGGAATCCAACTTAGCCACGCGAGATGCCTCCTGAAGGGCACGAATCCCAATAAATAAGGTGGATAGTGAATCTCACTTCCGCAACATAAAGAAGCTAACTTCCTAAGCCAAACATGAGGAAAATGATATGGAAGCCATTGCTCGTTTGACACCAATGTTGAGATAGGCCAAAGGAAAAGATAGAACTCTTATCAACTATGTGGAAACCATGCAATCCAACACATAAACATCCATAGACAATTACATGTATAAAAGAGGACTCCAACGTCCCAAATAATAATTTCAACATATAAGATAATTATTACAACATGATAATTTCTTTCTAAAACAAGGATCAAATTCCATCCAAATGAGATCATAGCATTACTACAAAATATAGGCTACTTCCCAAACATGGAAGGATCAAACTCCAATACATAAATGATAAAAAATATATTATTATGATTATAATGAGCCACCTCCAAGGTGCTCCAATAATCATAAAGCATAACATAAAATGCTAAACTAGGAACTCTTCCAACTCTTAAGAGATCTTTAGGAATGAACCAATGAGAGAATGTTACCCACCACCATACCATATTACCATCATTGAGTGCAATAGATGTCTATGCCACTCTAGGCAACCTCTGAGTTACAGAGAAGAAGATCATGGATACACCACTATCAAGGCCAAGGCTCACACACATACAAAGTATACATGGAAACATTCACCCCAATCAATGTAAACACATCACATGTGGCAACTCATGCCAAACCAAGCAAATGGAAATATATGGCACACACACTAATCAATGCACATACAAGTGATCACAATCACATTGTACACTAGATCCAACAAAGGGAAGGATGAAGATCCTAGCAATAAGACAACAAGTGTCATCACTGTCGCATGTCGAAGCTTAGGTAACTATGAAATTCACCAACCCCTAGAGTTGTGACATGCCCTTCATAGCTAGACCAAACCTTTGTGAGCGTTCAAACCCTAGCTTGGAGACATCTTGATTAACCATTTATTATTTACTGAATGTGTATCTCATTTTCATTTAATTAACACTCTTCACACTTTTGTTTTTGGGATCCTTTTGTATCTCGACAAATGGTGAGAGCCACTCCTTTCCTATTCTATACCTTAATCCTAAAAGTCCAATGCTCCAATTTTACAAATTAGGCATGGCACACAAACAAATGCAAAATTATATGGCACATTGCCGAAAGATGCAGAATCCAAAAATAATGAGATAATTCATTTCACAAATTAAATCATTCATTTGAGGTCTAAAATGTAATTTTTCTATTTTCTTCAAAGAGGTCAAAATCATAAAAATTCCCAAGCCTCTAAAAGTTCCCAAAACTCCATTAATGGAGTCACATGCAACCTTCAATAATTTATGAAAATTTTTAACTTTTTAAATAAGACAAATTTCTAAATTTTGAAAGTGCCCTTTTGATCTAAAAATGCACAACAACATACTTCCACCATCAAAATTTTCAAATTTCCAACACACGTGGTTTTAGAAAATTTTGCCATAACTTGGCCTCCAAATGCAAGTTTTTCAAAAATTCAAAAAAATTAAAACCATAAATTTCAATTCTAAATAATTCCTATAGAATGATGCCATATGAATCTAGCTATTATGGGCATGACTAAAGGAAAATATTTTTTTCAAAGCAATTCTAAATAGAAGATTATCTCTTCACAAACTTACAACAATGGAGGAAATGCCCCTCTTTGGAAAACACACACACCAATAGACACTTCATCCAATTGCAAGCATTCCTAATCCAAGCACAAGCAATCCAAATCCAACTTCCAACCATCCCGTCCAATATTTTACTCCAATTATATTTTTTTGAAAAGGGAAGAGAGAGGCTTTGTCAAGAAAAAATGCAAAAGTGCAAAAGTAAGAAGTGTCTTCAAATAAGCCTTTCCTTTTTCTTTTTATTTCTTTTCCCCTTTTTCTTTCTTCCATATAACTTCTATTTCTATTATCCTTTTCCCAAAATAACATTCAATAATAATCGATCAAATTCATTTAATAAAATATAAGAGCTAATTAAATTTAATTGATATTTCCAAATTCCCTTGGGAATTAGATCAATTAAATTAAATTACGCTATAATTGATAATTATTTCACTAAGCCAAATATCTCATTTCAAATGCATAATTAAATTCATATAATTTTTTCTATCAAAATATAATAATGCAACAAACTTTTTCCTACTAAGGCATAATTTTTTTTTGATGCAAGCATTAGATATTTTGCAAACATGGTAAGCACACATTTTGAAGTAGATTTAAATGCAATGCAAAAAGATGAATTAAACAAAAGCAAAGGACTCAACCATACTTTACGAGTTTTCACAACATACTAATTTCAGAATCACCACCGATTTGAATTTGGGTTAACATAGGGATTCACAAGGACTAAGTAGGGTGAGATGTCTAAGCGTAATCCATGTCAACTTCCCCACATACCAACTATTGGTCGAACACTTGTTTTCCTACACACTCAGGTCAAACATTAGGCGTACCTGCTCCACATAATAATAGTTGAAACAACATAGTTCAACCAACGTGGTATATATCATAACATGATATCAAATCATCACATCTAAATGTAAATCATCTACAAATAACATGATCCAAGAACAAGATGCCTTACCAACTATAATCCATGTAGACACCTAAATTTTACCTTACCTTTTTGACACTAAAATTCATCACTTCTAATCCTTACCACACTAACATTTCTTATTCATCAATTAATTAAATAATTATCTTATTTGATTAATAACATATCATCAATTAATTAAATAATCACATTTAATTAATCTATTCTCATCCTTCACTTAATTAAATAATTCTATTATTTAATTAAATTTAATTCATTCACTTCCCATGCACAATTAAATAATTTTATTATTTAATTCTCTATGTATCCTCCATCTAATTATTCTTTCACCAATAATTTTATAATTAATTTATTATTTAACTTGTCAAATGCCACCTCACTAATTACCCGCTCATCATGCACTTAAAGGGTATTAAATTGAATTAATTTAATATAGTAATGAGGAGTTAACTATCCCATTTAGTAGTTAACCACCTCATTACATCTAACCACACACCTTCTCCTACTCAACAACAAATCCAAATACCATTTCAAACCCATTAATATTTGTAACAAAAAGTATTAATGGAACTTTAATAATTTAACCATTTTCTCTCTCATTTGATCACAACCGTTGATCTTGACTTTTAATATTGACCATTTATTTCAAAAATAAAAAATCTATAAATTAATCTTATTTCCTTCAACAATTGATCCATGAATGCAAAGTAAACTTATGCTACAAATTTTTAAAGAGCCTTTATCTTGAGAATCTACATCTTGTAATGCCCCTTGCATTTTGGCTTGTGATAGTTGTTAGTTTCATATTTCTCTCTGCCTGTTCTGAGACAGTTGCTAGTCTTTCATTGCATTTATACAGTCCTGAGACATTTGGATTAGTAGGTTATGGTTTATGTTTACTTTGATCTTGATGGACTATGTTCGATTGATATAGTTAGACATGTGTTATGAGTTTATGATGACATTATTATTACTTCAGTTATGATGTGTTGGACATGATTAGTAATGGATTAATATTTGCATGTTTTATTAGATTTGTTGATATCTGTTTTCAAATGCAGTGGTTATAATCTTGCTCAAGAGTAGGGATGGTGTAGTACTACTCGCTTCGAGCACCCTACTATGCGGCGAGTCTCTAACTCTCTGTGTGTAGACATATATGTATTTGATCGTAGACAACCAATTGTTCAGATGTAGGCTGTAGGTACCGAGCCTTGACTCCACCTGATATAGCAGGTTTGAGTAGGCTCTTGCACCAATGGGTATTAGTGATGGGAGATAACGCAAGGTCTATTCCACTAGGTCGGTCCTTGTCTTCTGTTGTGGTCTCGAGTCGTGTTGTGACGCTTGGTCCTTGCTTTTTATGTTTGGTAATCTTGTGTTGTGGAGTATCGTCGTGTTGTGATAATAATGCTCATGTGTAGTTGGATAATACTTTAATGTTTCCTTATTAAAATAATAATGCTTCTATTTTGTTTATTGGATAATATTTGGTTTAGCCTAGATCTTGGAATGACACCTTTGTAAGATTTTAAAATAGACTAGAATTAATTATCTGTTATCCGAGAGTATTTAATGTCATGAGTTGTCAAGTGTAAAATTTTAAAATTTGGAGAATCTCTTTTTATAGCAAGATTTTGAATTCTCAGAGGAGTGGGATGCTGGGTAATAGATGCATGTCTGTGTTAATTTATGAGCTGAGCCATTTTTATATTGGGGGATTTTGGTTCTAGAGAGGGAGTTGGAAAGAGAATACATAAATTGGGGGAAAAACAAGAATTGGTTGCAGGAATACGGAAGAAATTGGAGGCTCCAGATCAATTTTGTTGTTCCAGGTATGTTTCTGTATAATTCTTGTTTGAGTGTTATTTGTACTTGGATAAATTATTTCTTCTCCCTCATGCTTTAGAATCTATTAGTCTAAGGTTTTGTTCTGGATTGCCTGTCGCTTTCTCCCATCTTGATTTCTGTAGCTGATCATCCTTGGAAATTTATAAATAAAAAAATTGTGACATTCTTGGATCCTTGTGTCGAATCAATCCTCGTTCAGTTGTGTCTTATTGCCATCTTTATCTTTGCAAATTTTAATCTCTGGATGCTCTTATGTCGATTTCCTATCTTGGTGTTCCTGCATTCGTTGCTGAGACTTTTCTTGAGGGATTTTGTCAACAGTCATCGGGCTTTGTTTGTGTTTCTCCATTTTTGCATTTATGTCTACAAGAGGATTTCCAACCTTACTTTTTGACTAAAATTTCCTTCCTTATGCTATCCCAAGCACTTATTTTTGAGACAAGGAGGGTTTTGTCGAGGGCCGTAGGTTTGGCCTTGCAACTGTTAGTCATTTTTCTTGAAATTTTTTTAGCTATTTAACAAAATCCATCTTGTACATATCTTGCAAGCCAAAGAATGTTATGAGACCTTATTTCTTTTGAGCATTTTGTAAAATAACTCACGTACCTATCTATGATTCCATGTTTTGATTATATGTCTGCCAGAGTTTTTCCAACTATTTTATCTGAATTTTATACCCTTTTGCTACCATGCTCAGTGGATGACTATACTCTCTTCCTAGGCTTCTGTTATAGGGCTAAGTTGATATATTATACATGTCTTTTCTGCCATTAAAATCTGGCATAAACAAGTAAGAATCTTCTGCTACATCTGATCATCACATTTATCCTTAATCTTGTGCTTTTTTACTGCCATTTAATGGCGTTATGCTTTGCATATATTTTATCGAACTCCCTTATAGACAATTGAATTCTTTCTAATTTTTCTTCCAAATGTTGGCTTGGTTGAGTCTTTGTTAATTCTACCTTCTTCTCTTAATCATAGAAAACAAAAATCGAATAGCATTGTTGAAGCTTCTTTGTGCCAAGCCTAATAAATTTATGAATGAATAGGTTAGTAGGTGAGTTGATTATGACAGCTAAACATTTCAAGTTTCTATTTTTTTAAAGATTAGCTGACTGCGTTTTAGGTAGTAGCGTAGATTTTGTCAGTGACTTCTAAATTCTGTGGGATGTTTATTAAATCTATTTCTTGTATTAGTCTAAAAGACTAGTGAGATGTACATTATTAGAGTGGGTTTTAAGTAAAAGGTTTTCATACATTGGTGGTCGTTTCAGTAAACTAAAGTTGAATGTGGTGATGGGAAGTTGTATTATTGTTATAGCAAAAAAAAAAAGTGTATTCACATTAGTATATTGCTGTAGTCGCAGTAGTTTAAGAGTTAGTCAAAGACTAATAGCAAAATACATGCTTTTTGTAGTCATTTTTATTAAGTCGTGGTAGTCATCATGTGGTGTTTGCATTTGTTAATAGATCTGTTAGTATGGTAGTTGACTAGCCACAACAAAATAAATGTAGTGATAGAGTTAGATTTCGATGTTATAACCTCGGCCACCTTCTATGTTAAGCTGATAGTTAAAGAAGTTTCTTTTGTTTATTTTGTGTTGGTTTAAGCCTGAAAATCGTAATTCGTGGAATGTTAGGGCGTATAGGGAATGATATAGTTATTATAGCCATTTTTATTCAGACAGTGTAGTCGTATAAGGTGTAGTAAATAGTCGACAGTCATAGCAGAATAAATGTAATCGTAGTGGTTTTACTAAGGTATTGTAGATATTAGAATCGTTGGGGAAACTTTTGCGAATAAGAAAGGTGTATTTACTTATAGTTGTGTTTGCTAGAAATTTGTAAATGATAGATGGCAATCCATTTGAATAGGAAAATACATTTGTTTTGACTTGAAATTATAGATGGTGTAATGTTAGGAAAATATACCTATATGTTTATAGTATTTTTGATTGAAATGATAATTGGTAAGATGATTAGTTGGGAATCTATAGTTATAGGAAATCATGTTTAGATTTGAAATTTTAATATGGTAGATAGTTAATTTTGCTTATGGAAAGGAAATAAATTTGTATTTGTAGTTGTTTCATAGGGAAATCATAGTTAGTAAGATGTTTATGCTTATAGGTAACAATTTATATTATTTAGTTGTTTTCTTTATTAGAAATTGGAGGTAGTAAACATGTTGTTGGGAAGTTATGTTTATATATTTATAGTTGTCATTAGAAATTATAGTTGGTTAAAATTAATGGAGGTTTATGCTTTTGGTAAACATATGATTATATTTATAGCTTATTTTTAATGGTAGTGAATAGATTAATAGATAGGAATTTATGCTTGGTGTTGTTAGGAATTATTACTTTCGTATACTAGAATACTCTTTTAAAGAAAGTGAAAACCTTATATGTAATGCCTTAATTAAAGAAAGAGTATATTGAATCTCATTTTCCTGTTATCCTCCTAGTCATATCTTTATGCTTGTATTGGATCATTGTGCTTAATTTGGGGTGGAGTTTATGTCTATGATTTGGTTAATTGTGAAGTGGGAATCTTGAGGGATGTCATGACTTCTTGGTGTCAAGACGCAAAAGCATTGTCCTTGTCGGAAATGGTTCTTTGACATTAGTATTATGTTCAACCTTCCTACTCCAGAGGTGTGGCTTCTTGGTTTTCGGTTCAGTAATGTGGTGTGTCAATGTAATGGGTTAACTAAATTTTTGAGGCTTGGAATGAATGGGGATAGTCTTTTGGATATGTAACTTGGTATCTATTTATGTATCATGATGGGTTGTGAGAAGTTGGATGCCTTATAGCCCTCGCCCATGCATGTCATTTGTTTTAGATGTTGTATAAGATTACCTAGTGTAGAAAGGAGAGTGGCTTCCATGGTGGGGCCGGCGCCCAAAGTGGCTGCTTGGATAACCCCATGGAAGTTGTAATCAAGTGATAACTTTAAAATATATCTAGGTGGGTAGGGTAGACTTTCACATAACATGATAAGTATGTTGCCTCACCCATGCCTTGAGTGCTCTCAAAGGCTAAGGATGGGATGAGAAGGCCTGGTTGGCAAGGTTGACCTCCTTGTCCACATGAAAGGATGTGTCACCCTATGGGGCCGGTGCCAAAGGGTCACCAGGATAACCATAGATGGGGGCCGGCTTCTAGTGAGAGATAGCCTGGATAACCCATGATTAGGACCATGCGATGACACTCTCCTCGTTGCAGCTTAGCTACTTCCCTCTTATGCTTTCATTGTTTCCTCTGGAGTGTTACCTGGTCTTGTGCAGTGTTGTTGATATGGTCGGTTGTGTCAAGTCTGTATTCATTTGGTAATTTTGGATGTTGTTCCTTTGGCTTAGTGGAATCCTCGTTGTTATCTCCTAGCTTGGAGGGGTGGACCTCAGGGTTTCACATGGTTGGGTGGCAGAGCTATCCATTGGTCTTCTTGGAGAACCAGTTTGAGTTCATTGCAGAAGTGATCCAGTTCTAGATTTTCTTTCACCTTCAGAGTTGTTGTATATTTTTATATGTATTCAGTTGTAAACTGACATGATTGATCTTGTAATCTTGTACTGTAACTTTGTAAATTAACTATCTTGCAAATGTAAAAGTTGTTCTTATCTGCAGTAGCGGTATAATGTATATCACTTGTGTGGTTTTACATTTATATTCACTGATGCAGTTATGTTTCCCTAGAGGTGTTAGAAGTGCACTTTTCTTTATGATGTGTATTATGATATCTTTGGTTGCTAATATTGCAATTTCTTGCTTTAAAAAAAAATTATTTCTATAATTTTTGCACTTTTTAGTCTAGCACTCTAGGGTTGCATGACAGGGCATCACACATCTATTGGAGAATATCCATTTTATAATGGAGTTTCATTTGGTAATTATTTCATTTATTTTGTACATATTTTCTTGAATTCCCATTTGCTTCATCTAAGGTTTGCATCTAATTTGGAAAAGAAAGCTTTTGTTTAAATTTAGTTTTTTGGTTTTGAAATTATAATTTTTATACAGTACAATCCATAATGTTGAACAATTATAATAATCACAACTATATCAATTATAATGAAAACAATGAAGATGAAACATCAAGATGATCTAACATACACAAGCACAACATATGCATCCCATAATACATAGTCAGAAAACCAATACCAATACATAACTTCATTGGAAACACCTTGATGGTCATACAAAATAACTCCACAAAAGAATCCAAAATACACCATCAGAACACCTCAATGGCACAATAGATTTCATCAAGTCTGGTGCAATGACTCATAACACAAGAATCACAAAAATGAACAAACCAGACTACATCACAAAAATGTTAGACCACCTCAGCAATAGTGGTAGCTATAGAATCCTTCCGCAAAATCCTATTTCCAAAATCTTGAAACAAGTGAGAAATGCTATCTCCAATTCTACCTTTGATGACAACACAAAAAAGCGTCTCTTACCCAATAAAGAAATTACACCTCGCATCTATGGTGTACCTAAAATCCACAAATCCAACATCCCTTTGAGGCCGATTGTTGACACAACCTATTCCCCTACTTACAAACTGGCTGCCTACATGGCCAAGTTAGTTTCTCCCCTAACTGGCAAGTCCTCTTCCTTCATTAAAGACTCAACCCACTTGGTTGATTTCATCAAAGATAAAAAGGTCAATGATGATGACATTCTTGTCAGTTTTGATGTGGTCTCCCTCTACACCAAAGTCCCTCTTCAAGACTCCATTAACCTTGTCAGATACAAGACCAATGATGAAATTGCCTCTCTGGTTGAATTTTGCTTGAAATCTACATTCTTCACTTTCCAAGGCGTGGTTTACGAACAATATGATGGCATTGCTATGGACTCTCCTCTGTCCCCAGTCATCGCCAACCTTTACATGGAGTACTTTGAAGAACTAGCCCTGAATTCCTTCCCTCTCAAACCAACCTGGTGGAAGCGCTATGTGGACGATACAAACATTTGTTGGCCACATGGCCATGAACAACTTGAAGGTTTCCACAAACACCTTAACAACATTGCCCCTTGCATCCAGTTCATGAAAGAACTTGAAACCAATGATCAACTCCCCTTCTTGGACGTCCTTCTCATTAGAAAAGGTGATGGCACCCTTGGCCCCCATGTCTTAAGGAAATCTACCCACACTGACCTCTATCTTCATGCTTCCTCCCATCACCACCCTGCCCTCAAGGTTAGTGTCCTCAAAACTTTAGCAACGAGGGCCTTTCACATCTGTGATAATGAACACTTAAACCTTGAATTGTCCCACCTGACCAAAGTTTTCAAAGTTAATGGATACCGCATTAAGCACATCAAGAGAGCCTTTAAACTTGCCCAAACCTGCCTTAACTCCAAACCTGACAATTGTGACACCGAGGTTGTTTTTGGAGCCACCCTACCTTTTATCGAAGGTATCTCTAATAAAATTGCCAAAATCCTTTGCAAAAAAGGGCTCCATTGTGCCTTCAAACCTTGCTCAACTATCAGAAACCTTATCCCGTCTACCAAAGATGCTAATGACATTCTCTTAAACTCAGGCGTCTACAAAATTGATTGCTCATGTGGCACCCCTTACATTGGTGAAACAGGCAGATCTATCTGCATGAGAATCAAAGAGCACTTTGCAGATATCAGACATGAAAGGGTAACAAAATCGGCCCTTGTAGATCATAGCTCTAGCACCAAGCACCACATATGCCTTGAGGATACCCATGTCCTGGCCAAAGAAGATAAGTTCTTCAAAAGGAAACTCAGAGAGGCTATCTTCATTAGGAATAACCCTACCAATCTCAACAGAGACGATGGTTGGAACTTGAACCACACATGGAACCCTCTTTTATATTCCCTTAAAAACTAAACACCTTCCTTCCCTTCCTCCACCCTTTTCCTTCCTCCTTGCATCTATCTCGATCTATCTCTGACACTCCTCCCCCCTCTCTATCTTCTTGACCTATCTCTTTCCTTCTTCCTCTTATCCTACCTTGTACCACTTGCTCTATGAAAGAAAAGTTATGCTCTCCTCTGACTCACCTCCTCCAACCTTGTACCTCTCATATGAGTCCCCTCCTCAAACCTTGTACCTCTCCTTTGACTCCCCTCGAGTCCTCTCTCTCGACTCTTGCCACCCTTCCCCCCCTCCCTTGACCTCCCTCCCCCCTTTTCTCATCCCCTACCCCTCATCCTACCCCCTCATCTCCCTCTTAGTTTTTCCTTTCTTCCATCTTCATTACTCTCTTCCTTGTCATTGTTCCCATTCTCTCTAAACCTTGATCCTTCTCTTGGTCCCCCCTTATTTTCATCCTTGATTGGTGTTTTTCTTTTGGTTATGTTTTGCATATTTTTTGTGTAGGTTACTTGCATTTTTAGATCATTTTCTCTAATCATGGTTGTTTATATCTTCTTGTTTGCAAATTTTATCTACCTCTTTACCCATTTGAACTTATTCCTTTATTTATAAGTTTCCTACCTCTTTTATTTTCTCTCTACTTTTTAAGTCTCCTGCCCACATGTATATCATGGTTACATTTCTACTTGCCATACCTAATCATATTTATTTCATTTTCTTATATTCATTTTTCTATTAAATATGATAAGTGAACATAGTTTTATTTATAGATAAATTATTTATTTTTTATAATTATAGATTTATTTATCTAGTTAGACTCATTATTTATTCATACATCTCATAATTATAGATATTTTAATTTTTATAATATATTAATTGTGTTATTCTTATCCATATTTTTTACTACGTACTAATATATTGTTATTTTTATATTTTTATAAATAAATTAAGTATCTATATGATTAATTACTTCGGCAATTTTCACTACTTACAAATTTCCATTTTTTCTTTTGGTTGTAATTATATTTATATCCTATTTTTATTCACTTACCCTCGTCTTATTTATTTATATATTTACACACTAGTCTTATTAATATATTTATCTATATTTTATTTATATTTTTATTCTTTTATATCCAGGCACATACTATTTTTTACCTATTAAATATGATTAGTAAATATATTTTTATTTATGCTTAGATATGTTATTTTCATATTTTCTATATCTATAGATATACTTGTTCTTGTTTTAAATGTATTAAGTATTTGTACCATTATATTATTTTTATTATTTTTCATCCTTAATCTCACTTCTTTTATACATCTATTCTCACTTTATGTTTTACTTATTTTTATATTCTATTTAACCTCTTATATTTTTACATTTTTATATTTTACTTACCATACTTTTCTTATGTATTTATATATTTATTCACTTACCTTAATATAATTATTTATATTTTAATATATATTCTTATACATTTATATTTCTTACATATTATCTTCTTATCTATTAAATATGATAAGTAAATATTGTATTTTTTAGATAGGTTTTTATTGGTATATTTCCTTATATATTGGTATACATTTTTCTTATCTATATATATATTGAGTATATTCACTACCCCTATTTACTTATTCACGCTTGCTTTTTGTCTTATATATATATTCTTTAGCTTATTACTTAGTTTATATTTAGTAATTTTAATAGATTTATCCTTGGCATTCATCTATACTTCTACTTACCTATTCTTACATGCTTCTATTTTATTTTATTTAATTTATATCATTTATTTTTCTATTTAGTTACTATGGTAAATATTTTACTTATTCATATATTACTTTCCTTTTATTTCAATATATATCCTCTTGCTTATATATATATGCTCCCCTTCTGGCTCTTTCTTTCTTTTTCTTCCCCACTCCCTACCGTCATTACTTCTTTAGTCTTTGGTTCTCTTGCCCTTGACTCAATTTATTCTTTCTCCCCCCTTTCGGTACTTCTTTTTATCCTTTTTGTTTCTCTTAGTTGTCATACATTATGTTGACAATTTAATTTCCTCTCTACATGATCTTCATTCCTCCTTTCCTTAATGTTTCTTACTCTCTATCTTTAGGAATTCTTGTTAATTGGTTTATGTGAACCTATTGCTCTTTCCCATTACTTTACTAGTTTCTCTCCCTTTCGTTAAACTTTGTGCCCACACTTCCCCTCTCTCTTTTTAAGGAACCCACTCTGCAATTACAACTTACTCATTTTCTTCTCTTCATCCTGATGATGGATCATGGAGTGTGATCCGAAACGTCGATCTAAAAAAGCTCCACACAGTCTCTTCCAGAAGCTCTACACATACTTATCATGGACTATGGAAATATCATGTCTGTTAACATAATACATTGATAAACCACTCAATACAACATATATCATATGAACCAAAAATCAAACAAGGCAGGCATAAGAGTGGATATTACAAGGAACCTCAATCCCTTAACCTAAATTGAAGTCCAAATCAAACCATCATCACACCCCCTCAAGATCTTAGACCCTAATCACATCATCATTAATTAAAATCATGCCAAATTCACCACTGTCCTAGATCTTGTGCATCAAATCAAATCCAAAATCAAAATCAAATCCAAAATTAAAATCAAATCCAAAGGATAAGTCATTCATAATCTAAATCATCCATGTCCAATCATCTAAACAATCACCATCCCAAGCCTAACCAAAACAAGCGTCATGGACCCCTAGTTTGACAAGTTCATTAAGCAAGCTGAAACCCCACTTGTGAGTGATGATGATAGTCTCATCAACCAAGACAAGTATGATCCTTTTGAATGTGATAATGGTGATGATAGCCTAGTAGATCAAGAAGAATATCCTAGTGAACCTTATGATTTGTCTAGAGCCAAACATGAACCAAAATAAAATGTCCATAAGTCATTCTCATAGCAACTTGGCAAGGGAAACACCATTCTAGAACAAGACCCTATAGAAAAATTTTTGTTTGAATTAAGAGCCTTGGACAAACAAATCAAAGCCTCATCCTCCTATGCAAGTCCTTCATCATCCAAGCCTCCACAAATACATCAATAATCCAATCACTCATTTAATCCTACCCCACCTAAACAATCTATGAAGGAATTTATCCAAGGACTACTAGCGAAGGATCACAATAGAAAATGGCAGAACAAAGTTAAGGAGTCTTTCAACATAACTAACCCCATGCCAGCATACTTGCATGTTGTTGGCCATAAGGTTATAGAGCCAATCCCTACTTAGATTACCCAAGAGCCCCCTAACATCACCCCCACCCAAAGCCAAGTGCCTTATGCAAAAACATTACTAATCCAAAACCTGTTAAGCTTAATCAAGATTCCCTTGGAGCTACTATCCTTGCAAGCCAATCCATATGAGAAGGAAAATGAAACCAATCTATAAGATACATAAAACCCATAAGCTTGAAAGGCTTCTCACCAATCAATGTGCAAGAATCAAGGAGTATATACATGAGATAATCATTAAAGGGGATATCAAATCCAAATGTAGTACGTCCCTCTTGTCCAAGAAGTAATTAAGGCCATGTTAAGAGCTTGTTCCAAAGAATGATAACACTTACCCCCAACCAAATCAAGATCAAACTATCCAAGCTGCTCTCATCTATGATCAAGATCCTATCTATGATCAAGAGAACCATGATGATTCTTGGGTTGAAACTGAAGATAATAAAGTTACTTTTATGGTTTGGTTCTCAAGTCCTAGTTTCAGTTTGATCTTATGTCAATCTAGGGTGTAAACTTGTGAAAGGCGTAGTGGCTCTTTGCTCAAGGGATGGAAGTAGTAATTTGAGTATAATTAAATGCAATTTTAACTTAAGAAACAAATTGTGAAAACTAAAATCCTATCTGAAGGTTTATCTTAAATCTGCTGTAGAAAGAGTTTCTGCTACAGGAACAAGAATAGTCTGCTACAAGAACATAAAATGTTTGCTACAAGAACATAAAATGTTTGCTTCAGGAACATAAAATAAATTCTGCTACAAAAAATAAATTTACAACCTACTCAAACCAAACATACATAAATATATTTAAGAAGAATGCTATCAAATATTATTGATATAATATATATCTTAAAGTATTTTCATAAATCATGAATTGTTATTATATTATTTATTCTAAAATGAATTTGTAATCCTACAATTCACACTTATGCTTTCTATAATTACAAAACAACAACCATAGAATGATTTAAAGAACATAAACAAAACAATATATGAGAAACAACACTTTAAACACAACTTAAAATACAAAAGAAGAAAAGATAACCAGATGTTCCTAAGAGTGGGCCCTCTTCTTGGTCTGCTAGGTGATGGAATAATTCACCTCAAACTTCCTTAGATTAGAACAGATAAATTATATTTCTTATAATACTGAATAAATCTACCAACGTTACATCACTTATGCTGTAGTTTATATAACCTATAGCTAGTGTAGACACCTAAAATTGGACTGCTCTACAAACCAATTTGCCGTACCTCTGCACTCATCTACTCCCCCAATCTGTGTATCCCTGGTGATCAATTAATTCACCTAATTGATCCATTTAACCTTACAATCCTATCCTATCAATTAAATGAATATTCCTAATATTCATTTAGATGATTTATCCATTTTCCTAATCCCTGATTAATTAGATAAATCCTGATTATCTAATTAATCTAAACTTAAGTTAATTAAGAAAACACTTAATTAACCTTGTCTCCCACTCATCCACTAAACTGAATTTAAAATTCACTTGTCCCCCACTCTCATCCACTCACCGAATTTAATATTCAGTTGTCCCCCACTCTCATCCACTAAACTGAATTTAATATTCAGTTGTCCCCATTATCCTTCACTCTCCCCAAAGATGAATTATTTATTCATCCACTCCTCCACTCTTCCCATTCCTATCAAACCTCTACCAAAATTTTGGCTCAATCCCATCCAATCTATCATCTAATCTCATCTACATTGTGTTGTGAGCATTTGAGCAATCCACATCTACACACTAATCAGGGAAATATCTGAGGAGCTCTACATGGGTGCAAGCTCCTTCCTGCATGGATTTGTGAATCATCATGAAGGTATAATTGTGTTATTATAAATTAGATTAGTTATTATCTTCAGTTGATTTTATTGATCACAGCTAGTAACCAATCGGATAGAAAGGGATATGAAAAGTTATTTTGGCCTTTCGGCCCATTAAACCAAAATACAACTATATAGCTAATCTCGGCCTATGGCCATAATATAGTACCGACAACAAAAACAAACCAGCAAATGTCTTTGGTCCCATGGCCATAAACATACAAAAATGCAAACTTAATCTAAACAAGAGATAATATGAGCCACAACAAAGATTTTTGAATCAAAAGTTCTCACAACATAGTCCACATGATATATTCTGCTATAACTTAGGTTGTCCATTTTGTTTTAATCACAAACAACCAAATGGATCAGTATTCCAAAAATCAATTTCGAATGTGTTGCAAATATGTGCCTAAGTGGTGTTGTCATTGATGTCAACATATCCTTGTTGCCATTGGTGTGAATTGTATCCTATTTTGCTGCTTGTATAGAAGACTGGATTGTTGAGGATATTGAGAAAATCAATGAGGATCAATGTATGCAGACCATATGGTGGAGTAGAGGATTGTCTGAAGAAGCTCTAATTAAGTTTTGAAAGGTTCGCATGAAGATTTGAAGAAGCTATGGCCATCTAAGTAGAACTAGTTTTGTAGTGTTCAAAAAAGACAGAGTGATAGGAAAGAGGTCCGGATTGTTCCAGATATATCAAATGATGATCTATGAATCTAGAGGCATGTTTGGGAAGTCAGTGTGTATCATCCATTCAAGTGGTTTGTGGTTTGGAGGTCCACAAGCAATCTTTCTAATGTGACAGTCATGGCAGATAGTGTTCTTGAGGTTCTAGAGGACGATGCAAGTGATTCTGATGATTTGGAGGTGTGTGGATGTTTTTGCTAGATTCAATGTGCTTGTGGAAGTCTCTGGATCGTGTGACTGCTATGTTGGAGGTCCGCATTGAAGTTTGAGCTTGTCAGTGAATATTTCCTTCTTGGTGTTGCTGTTCTTCCCAGTCTTGGCTGATAGGATGATTTAAGCCTATTGCAGATGATCTAAGAGTAATTCTATGAAGTATGGCATGTTGACCAAGGAAGATTTGAGTCCCAGTTATGTTTGGCCAACAACTTAGTGATTCACATTAAGACGGATGTTTGAAGTGTCAACCTTGATGTTCATTCCAAGGTTGATGAAGCGTATAAATACTTGTTGATGAGTTGTGGAAATTCATCCTTGTGCGAAACAATAAAATCCGAAGAAAGGATCAAAGGCAGAGCAGAGCAGAGGAGAAGTAGAAGAACAAGAGCTGTGTAGGATGAAGAATTAGAGAATAAGTATTTGGTGCAGAGCATAAGTTTTGTGAGCATTCAATGAAATTGAACCAGACATGAAGTAGATGCTATTTATTAGTTAATTCTTTCTGTATCAAACATAAATTCTGTAGGCAGTGAGCCTCTCTTGAGAAATGATCTCTGGGTAGTGAACTCGAAGGCATGTGCCTTCTCTTTTCTTCTAAGTAATTTTAATAGGGTATGAATCTTGTGGGTTAACCCCCATCATGGTTTTCCCTTAACTGAGTTTCCACGTAAAATTTTTGGTGTTATGTGTGCTTAATTTATTTATGCTCTTGTGGTATTGATTCATGCTTTAATACTTATCTGATTGTAAGTTGTTAAAGAAGATTAAAAGAAGAAAATATTGATTTTTGTGGGACAACTGATTCACCCCCCTCTCAGTTGTTTGGTCTAATTCCAACAATTGGTATCAGAGCAAGGTTCCTCGAAAAGAAGCTTAACCGCTGAGGAGATCCAGGATGTCAACCTACAAGAAGGATAGTCTAAGATTTGATGGAACAAATTACTCTGTTTGGAAGAGTCACATGGAGTGCCATTTGCAATGCATGGGTGATGTTTATTGGGCAATAACCAATGATGAGTATTGTATACGCCTAAAATTGACACGATTCAGTCTAAATAAATATTCTTAATATTTATTCCATCTTTATTCCTCTATCAATAAATAAATAAACAAATTTATTTATTCAATTCATATTCCTCTAAGTTAATTAAATATGGAAATATTTAATTACCTCTTCTAAAGTCAAAATTAAATAAAATCTTTTATTTAATTAAATTCTTCCAAACAATTAAATAATTCTTAATTATTTAATTAAGTCAATTCTTCTTCCAAATTTAAATAAATCAAATCAAATTTATTTAAATTCTCTCAATCCCCAAAAATAAAATACAATTAAATATTTTATTTATTCTTCCAAATCATGCACAACAATTAAATAAATTTATTTATTTAATTTACTTTCTTATCTTCTAATTCTTCAAATATTCTTCCAAATCTTCTAAAAATAAGTCTTCTTCTCCATGCACACAAAATTAAATAATTTATTATTTAATTCCTCTCAAATCATGCAAAAACAAATCACAAGTTGAGTTAACTGACTCAATCAACCTTGTTTTTATCAATATCTCTTAAATTAGAAAAAACTTTCTAATTTATGAAGTCATGACTTATCTTTAGAAAAGAAAGTAGTTAACTCAAATAAAACAACTTTTGTGTGACGTATGTCTTCTTCCTATTTGTGCATGTTCCTCAACTGTTCTATACCATTGATCTTCTCTCTCTCAAGTCTATAAATTAAACCCTCTTCTTCCATTTCAATCATCCAAGCTTTTAGTATTGTTACTCTGCAGGAATTACAGCACGCCTTTGGCACCCATGTCATTCCATTTGCTTGCGATCAACTTGTTACCGTATCACTACCATTGTTGTGAAGCTCATCTTTATTACAATAAACTATCACAGCCATTCCCAATTGACATTCTTAGAAAATAGCAAGGAAGTGCACTCTTTGAGGGCCTTATTCATACATGCAAGATCGATTGAGATAGGCAATCAATGGAAGTCATAAAGCTTTGAAGTTTGCAAAGGTTCCATACACAGGAGGATTCAGAGAATAGGTGTTGAGCATTCAAATGGTATAACCTTAGCTCAAAAGGTTTCTAGGTTTTGTCAAAAACAACGAAATCCTATCTAGGTATATCTTACTTTTTGTAGAAAGTGCACGGATTTTAAGAAAAATAGATCACAAATCTGTGTCCTTATTTTTTGTAATAAAAACCCAAGGGGTAAAAACTTTATTGAAAATAAAAAAGGAGCATTACAAAGAGAACAAAGGACCAAAAGCCTAGGAAACAACACAAACAGAAGCACTAAACAAGACCAAAGTTATCCATCACCATAACCCTCCCTATCCTCTTCAAGAATTCTCTCCAAATCATGGCGGAGCACTGGTGGAACCAGCTCCCACTCCTCGGTTCTCCCTCCATCTAAATGCTCAGACGCCCATTTTGCCAAACAATCAGTAGCCCTATTCCATTCACACGGAATATGAACAAAGGTAACCATATCCATTAACAAACCAACTTGCAGAATCTGCTGCATAATCAAAGCCAACTACCAACTGACACCCAACACTTTCTGCTTTATGAGCAAATTGATCAAGACTTGGGAATCGGATTCACAAATAATCCATTTCCACCCCAGAGCATAAGCCTTCTCAAGAGCATAGAGAATAGCCAGCCCTTCCATCATGTTGATGGTCTGCGACCCTTCGTGGGCCGTGAAGAAGATCACCGAGCCTACAGAATCCCTGCCAATCCCCCCAATACCAGCAGGCCCAAGATTTCCCCTGGAGGAACCATTAGTATTAATCTTAAGAATCCCCTCGAGAGGAGGCTACCACCTACCGATCCTATGAATTCTCTTATTTGCCTTTCAACCTCTCCCGACACAAGCTGAGGTCATAGACAACCCCTGAAGCCCCAATCTCTCCACCACCTCAGCATCCCGCTTGATTAAAAGAAAACTCACCTCAGACTTAGCCTCCACCGACTCCTGAATCATGCCCAAGATTTTCTGCCACACTTGCTGAACCTGCCTCTTCTCACCATGAAAAATCCACCGATTCTGCTCGAGCCAAATTTGCCACAAAAGGAAGATGGCCCCCCCAAACCACACTTCTTGCAAGAAAGAAGCCATAGAAGGGACCTTACCCATACCATTCCAAAAATCAATCATGGAGGAAACATGAACACAGGGGCACTGCCAGACATCCCACCAATAATGCCAAATCTAAGTAGCAAAAGGACAATGGAAAAACAAGTGAGCAGAGTCTTCCTCGGCCGCCCCACACATAACGCAAGCTAAAGGGCCCTGGAAGCCTCTCTTCCGAACATTGTCCCAGGTCAAACACCTATTCTAGGCCAACATCCAAGCAAAGCAGTTACACTTAGGCTAGGAGAACTTGTTCCAAACCTTCCTCCACCACTGGACTTCCTCCCCCCCACCCTATGAGACAGTAAAACCTGATAACCAGAGGCAACTGTATAGACTCCCTTAGGATTGGGGGACCAAGCAAGCACATCATCCTCTTGAATGGAACTACACCACCATTTATAAAGGATACTGAACAACTCGGCAAACTCCTCATGCGAACCCACAACTGGCCACTCATCGGGAGACTTCCAGCTTGCCACCTCCAAATGCCCGCGAGAAGTAAAGGTTTTAAAATCACTCACCTGAGACCAACCAACCTTAAGGAATTTCTGGCAAAGATTCAACAAATTAGGAGACTGAGAGATAATGGGAGGACAGCCATCCCAAGAATCGGTCCACAAAAGAGCCTTGGACCCCTGCTTACAAATCCAGAATAAGCCGTCCTTAATAAGAGTAGCCCCTTTCTTTAGAGTACCCTAGATCACTGAGCCTTTGCCAACAAGGGGATAACGAAAAATATCACACTGAGGGATCCCTGGAAAGTACTTCTGAGAGAGAATCCTGGCCCAAGCCTTATCTTGTTCAGTGCACCAACGCCAATACAGCTTCGCAGACAGAGCAACTCCTGTCAAATCCAACTGCCGTAAACCAAGACCCCCAAGCTGTTTAGGGCTACAAACAACCTCCCATCTAACCAGACTTGATTTGGATGACACTAGACAACCAGCCCACAAAAATTCTCGTGCAACCATATCAAGATCCTTAACAAAACCCAACAGGGCAGCCTGGAGCATACACCTGTAAATGGGCAAAGCCTGCACCACCGACTTAATTAACTGAACACGCCCAGCAAAGGATAACCACTGATGAGTCTAGTGATTAACTTTCAATCAAAATTTATCCAAAATGTTCTGCCATGACTCCCTAGGTAAACGACCAACTGAGATAGGAATTCCTAGATAGATCAAGGGGAGAGACCCTATCTGAAAATGCAAAGTTTGAGCAATCCTCTGCTAGATGGGGCCCAGAGTATTGAAGAAGAAGATGGAAGACTTGTCTTCATTGATCAATTGACCTAACACAATTAGGTAGACATCCAACACCCTATGCAAATTAACAGCTTCTCTCATTGTAGCCATGACCATTAGAGCAGTGTCATCCACAAACTGCAGGTGAGACTGTGAAGGCACGTCACCACCCCACTGCCAACCCTGAATAAGACCACCCTCTAGATTTCTTCTAACCAGCCTTCCTAGGCCTTCAGCAAGGAGAAGAAACAAATACAGAGACAAAGGATCTCCCTGACGAAGCCCCCTAGAAGCACCAAATAACTCTGTGTGTTCCCCATTGATAAGCACCGAGAAGGAAACTGAAGTGATGCAGCTCATAACCTAATGAATCCAATCTTCTCCAAAACCAAAAGCACTGAGAGTCTTCCGAAGGAAGGACCACCTGACCCTGTCATAGGCCTTAGCCATATCCAACTTAATAAACATCGCCTTATCTTTGGAGTTGGCCATAGAGTGAAAGGATTCAGTAGCAATAACAATACCCTCCACAATTTGCCTGCCCTCCACAAAGCCACTCTGCTCCTCAGAAATCAGCCCTTTTAGCCCCCTTTTTAACCTATCAGCAATAATCTTAGAAATAATTTTATAAGTAACGTTGCAAAGAGAAATGGGGTGGAATTGACTTAACATATCTGCCCCATCACACTTGGGTATGAGGGCAAGAAAGGTTGCATTGGAAGCCTTAAGCATTTGCTTATTTCGTTGAGATTCTTGAACAATAGCTGAAAGATCTAGCTTGATGATGTCCCAGAATTCTTGGTAGAACTCAACTAGGAAGCCATCAAGACTAGGGGCTTTCCCTTTCTTCATCTGGAAAATAGTCTCCTCTAACTCCTCAAGAGTGATATCCTTCATAAGAAGCTCATTCAATTCTCTAGACACCAGAGGGGGAATACATGAAAGAACCTGGGCTTCTTCAGGTGACCCCCCAAACGAGACTTCCTGAAAAAGAGAGGAGAAGTACTGCACCACCTCACTCGAGATTTCAGGAAAGGAGGATAGCCGCTCACCCCTATTATTTACCAGAACTGAGATAGAATTTCCATGCCTTCTGGATTTCACCAAATTGAAGAAAAAAGCGGTATTTTTATCCCCTTCCTGAAGCCATTCTATTCGGGCCTTTTGCTTCCAAAACAATTCCTCCCTAAGGTCACACTCCTCTAGAGATTTCAAAGCCTGAGCTTCGTCCTGAAGTAGATCTGCAGTCATCCCATCCTCCCTTATCAGTCTCATGATGCCATCCAACTTAGCCTGAGCAGCTACCTTAGCATGAAAAATATTCCCAAAGCATTGATGATTCCAACGCTTTAGCTTGTATTTCACATACTGCAACAATTTAGCAAAGGTATACATTGCCATACTATGAGCAGGCCTGCCCCACCTCCACCAATTGGCCACATAATCGAACAGAGACTAATCCCGCAACCACATGAGTTGAAATCTAAAAGAAGGAGAACGAGGCACATGAGAAGACACACTTGAAATCTTGATAGGCCAGTGATCGGATCCTCTCCAATCCAAGATTTCAGAACACGAAGACCACATACCACCAACCTAGTAACAAGAGACCAAAAAATAATCCAACCTATCAGCAATGCAATTTTCCCCAGCCCTGTGATTGTTCTAAGTAAACTGACCGTTCCTGGGCTTGATGTCAACTAAATTCAAAGCATCAATGTAATTGTGCATAAGCATCGCAGAGGGATCCAACCTCGCCGTCCCACCATGCTTTTCAGCCAACTCTAAGATAACATTAAAATCTCCAGCCAGAATCCAAGGATGGAGAGGAGCCAAACTATGGACGAATCTAATATGGGCCCATAGAGATTGTTTACCCCGCAAGTCAGTAGGAGCATAAATATTAGAGAGGAGTACGACTTCCCCCGTCTCAAAACTAGAAGTAATCATGGTCATAGCAAACTTAGAAGACAACCACCAAAGAGGATAGTTCTTCCGCAGGTTCCAGAAGCAAGCTAAACCCCCTAAAGATCCGTGGGCACCAGTACATTGGCAGTCCCCGTTCTGCCACAACTTAGGAGCCAAACTGAACATAGTCTCGACTGAAAGCTTGGTCTCTTGTAGAAAAAGAACATCAAGACCTTAATTTCTAACCAAATCATGAACCACTTTTTGTCTAGGGCTGCTGTTCAAGCCCCTTACATTCCACGATAAAACAATCATTTCAAGGGGCTCGAAAAGTGAGAATCCAGAGTCTTTACTGACCCTAACTCCACCAAAGTCTCACCCATCAATTTGATCTTTTCCAGATCCTTCTTTCTGCCAGGTTTGATAGATTTCTCTGCCCCACCCTTCTTAAGGTCCTTTTGCATAAGGTCCAAATGAGGAGAAGATTTATGACCCCTAGCTGCAACTGAGCCCATGGGCCTCCCAGAAAGAGACGAATCCCCACCAACTTTCAAGGCTTCAACAAGAGGAGCCGACACCACTGAACCCACCATCTACTGATCTGTATCCATAAGCAAAGCCTCATCATCTTGTGGAGCTATTGACGCACCAGGAATAATGATCTCCTGAGATGAACCCTCAACCCCCTGCACTAAACTTACCAACCCCGGATTCACTTCCTGCTGGTTGAGATCTTCCAGTATCTCAAACCTGTTAAACGTGTCCTCATCCTGTCTTTCCTTTAAGGTCTGCTTTTGACCCCTATTCCTGTTTCGAGCCTTGACTGGAACAAAACCCTCAGCATCAACCCCCTCACTAGGGACAAGGCTCTTTCCCTTATCGACCCCAGGGGGGTTGCGAGGAGGTTGTGAAGGCTGAGAGTCCATGGGCTTAGATTTTGGGCACTTTCACTGGAGATGACCGTAAACGTGACAAAGACAACAACGGAAAGGAAGAGTCTCGTAGTCCAACTGTTGCACCCAAGAGAAAGATCCCGCACACATATCCACAACATCGAGCAAGGGCTTGCTAAGATCAATCTCAACACAGATGCGGGCAAAAGTCATTACCTTTCTCCCTAAGGTTGGCATTGAAGAACCAACTGACTTTCCCAGCAGCGAAGCAATCAATTGCAAAGTATCCTCCCGACAACATTCCACCAGAAAACGTGGTAAACAGACCCACACTGGCACACGATTTGGCAGCTCCTTTGAGGGATAAAACCAGCATGCCATGGCTTGATAAATAACCCCACCTGGTTATGGAAATAAGGGCATCCTGCAAAGACTTTATTGCGATCAGCCAAGCAATTAAAAGTAACCATAAGATAACCATTAGCGAGTAGCATGATGTCTATTTCACCCTCTGGTGCCCAAGTTCTCTGGGCCCAAGACTCCAAAAACTAAAGTGAAGTCCTCATTCCCAAAAAATTGCAATACAAGGAGTGATTTGAATAATATTCAATGTCTTTAGCAATCATCTCAAGCAGAATAACCAGCTTTGGCCTTTCCTTGCAATGCTCGAGACAACTGTTAACCTTCGGGATGCGCGCACCATAAGGCACACCCACTCCATTAAACCCTGAATCCTGAGTGAAAAGAGTATTATCAAAAGTCTTCATGCCTTGATCCGGAGACTTCGAGCCTATCGCTGCCTGGAAGTCCATGTCAGGAGACACCCCAGAAGCCTCCCCCTTCGAAGAATTCATCAAACCCTAGGCGGATCTGCACAAACTACAATAGGTAAATTGCAGGGCAGCCCCACACCACCTCCTTCACTCGTGCTTTGAACAAACACCCACCACCTGATCCAGCATACACCCGCGCCAGGAAAGGAGAAAAAACCCTATTGAAGAGTCCTGAGCTCTACACACTCCACACACCCTACCGCTGCACCTTGCTGTAGCCAAACCCCTAGAAGAATAGGCACGCCCCACCATAGAAGCACCAAGGGTGAACACACCACGTAGGGCGCCAAGGAAATCCACGGACAGGTGAAGAAAGGCAGAAAAAGACCAGCCTCAGGCTGTACACCCATGGAACTCATTCCCACAGTAAAGAAAAGAGAAAACACCCCCCTGAAAACACAAACCCCCCCCCCCCCCCCCAATAGCGCAGGAACCTCAGAAGCTCAATCACGAGCTAGGGCGCGGATGCCCTAGCTCGGCCCGCGGAGTTGCAGACGCGCACGCCATCATCCCCTCCAATATTGTGTAATTATTTGGTAGGGTTAGTAAATTGGAATTTCTTACATAATTCTTCTTTAATCATCATCCCCCGTGTCCCTATTTTTAGCCTATGCTTTTTTTTTACTTTTTTTTTGGCCTATTTTTAGCAATTTCATGAAATCAGACATATATGTGTAACTTTTGCTCAAAAATTTTTTGGGTTTTGTCGAAAACATCAAAATCCTATCTAGGTATCTCTTATTTTTTGCAGGAAGTGTATGGATTTTAAGAAAAATAGATCCCAATCCGTGTCCCTATTTTTAGTGCATGCTTACTTTTTTTTGGCCTATTTTTAACAATTTCACGAAATCAGGGATATGTTTTGCATAAGGAGTTAGATTTTCATGAAACCAACATCGTTGGAAAGATGTTTCTCCCAACTTTTCTATGGTAAAAGAATTTTAAGGTAATTTTTATAAGATTTGTCAGGTACACTCAGTCAAAGTCAACCCTTCTTTGCAAAACTTCAAATGGTCATAATTTGTGCAAAATTTATTCAATTTTCATGATTTTTTTTGAAATTGCATAGAATTTCATGTAGAATCTGATCATAATATCCAATCTAGTGTACCTAATCATTATTATTAGATTTTTTTTTAGATTGCTCATTTTTCACCTAACAGGTTAAGTGCTTTTGGTTCAATTGATTTTATGCTAACTATTGAGTTTTTGGTGGAACTAATCAACTTTTTGCAACCTATTATTACTCAAACAGAGCAAATAAGTTTTCCTAACATGTTCATGTAGGATGAGTGTTGAAAAATTAAAAATCTATCACACTAAGTCTTAGAAACATATTACTTTCTTAAGGGATAATTGAACAATCATCTTTTGCAAAATCTTAGGAGCAAATTGCTTTCTTAAGGGACAATTGAAATCATATTTGTAATCTAAGTCTTTGGAACATATTGCTTTCTTAAGGGACAAAACATCTTTTTGCAATCTAAGTCTTAGGAACATATTGCTTTCTTAAGAGACAATGGACATGAATGCAAAAAACACTTCAATTTTCTAATGGACAATGGACATGAATGCCAAACACTTCAATTTCATAAGGGACAATTGACAACTACAATTGCGTGTGTGCCCAAGTAGATAGCTCATATAGTCTTTTTCTTTTTAACTAGGGGAAAAGAACCATTGTCTTTCGTGTTTTTGAGAATGATACCAGGCCTATGCTCTCCCCTATCTTGGGTGACCAAAATGCTAGACATATCATTTTCGCATGTGTTTAACCTTTAGAGGGGCCTGCTCTTGGATACCATCCATCCAAGTAGGAACGACCCTAAGTGGTAACAAGCTAAAGCTAAGCTCTGCCAAGCCACTATAAATAAATTATGTTTGGAGCGAAAGCTTCAAACAATGAGTGAAGTTGTGTTATACCGACAACCAACCTCCTCCAAAACCCTCCAAGTTGCAACCCTTGTAGGCTGGGAGACTCCATAACGGAGAGTAGTGCTGCCGCATGTATAACCACTCGAACGGTTGCACTTATTAATCATCCTTTATTTTTAGTAGCTAAGAACCCCTATAAGCCAGTATAGGGAAGGGTGATTATTACCTCTCGAAGATGCCTCTCCTAGAAATAGGGAGAATTCGGTTTATATTGTCACAACCAGCCTAGGATTTGTACTTGCTTTTCTTGTCAAAAAAGAGTAAAAAAATTACAAAAAAAATCTAAAAAACCATGAAATCATTCTTTGTGTTTTCTGTGTCTTCTTGCCATAATTGAAAAATTCAGATCAAAAAGACCATCTTGTAACCAAGAAACCAAAAAAAAAAAACTTGCCAAAAATTGCAAAAATAGTCTAACAAAACCAGAGTTGCGCATTTACCCTCTGAAGCTGCGCATTTACCTCGACTTGCTGTGCATCTGTATCGACTTCCTGTGCATGTATCACCTATTGCTGCACGTTTTCTTTTTACCAGTACTGCGCATTCATAACGACTTGTTGCACTTATACCCTCTGCTTCTGTGCTTTTGTTTCTGCGCATTTGTGACAGTGAGCATCTCCACCTCTTTTGCGAGAAACTTTTCCACCTTTCTAAGTACCCATTTCAGTCTTGTGTCAGTTTCTATAGAGATGACAACCAAATTAGAAGAACTGGCTCAAGAACTCAAGTTCCTGAAGTTGCAGTTACACTTAGACACCTCCTCCCAAGGTCGTATAGCAATTGCTCAAGAACTCCAAGTCATACAAGAACAATTTGAAATCCTACAAGCTGAACAAGCTAGTACTAGCTACACCATGCCCCAAAGTCATACATTCTTGTCTCGTCTTAATGATACTCTTGATAAGGAAAACACTACTCCTAGAACCCGTAGCCCAAAGCATACTAATCCTACTCCGAGCTCAAAACCACCATTGAATTCCCCAAGCTCTAATACGACAAACAAAAAATCCTTGGATGATTTTTGGGAAAGATATGCAGCACAAGAAAAGCTATGGAGAATTCTAAATTCCACTCATCCATTACCTCTTTCATCTACCCAAATGCCTACAAAGGATGTGATCCAAGGACTACCAACAGAGAGTCAACCAATGCCCCAAATACCGGTCCTTGACCTTATCAAAGAGCCTTCAAACATGTCCATTGCACCAACCTCGTCGTGTAATTGGCAACCCCTTGAGCATGTTGAAAAGTCTCCTACCAGGAACCAAAGTCAAGGTCCATCACACCTTCATATTGTTGACCAAAATCCTATCCAAGAGACCTCTACCTCCACTTCCATTCAAACAACCCAAGAGTTATGTCAAGAGCACACTTTAGAACATATAGAAACATTCGACCTTTCTCTAAATCAAGATCAAAGCACCCCCATCCGACCTGTGCATAACCTTTATCTTTTCGATGATCCTATACCTATGCATGAGCAAGAAATCCAATCTCAATCCATTCGTGATCTATATCTTTCCCATGATCAAGATACTACCTTTGATGAAGAAGCTATCCATGAGCAACTTAATCCTATACATGAACTAGAAATCCAATGTCGACCTCTCCATAACCTCTATACTTTCCGTGATCAGGATATTATCGTTGATGAAGAACATATACAAGATCACTTTAATCCCATCATGCTAAATCCTATCTATGATAAAGATCCCACCTACGATCAAGAGTCTATCTATGATCAAGTAGACCATGATGATCCTCTTAGCCCGCTTTATGCATTCCATGGTTCAGAGCTAATAACCCCATCTAGTCCTATCTATGATCCAACAACTTCCACTTCCCTTGATGAGACACTTGCCTTCCAAGCAAGCGTAGAAGATCAAACCAGTAATAATCCTCCATCGTCCATTATCGACCATACTGTAAATCCCCCACCATATATCCTTGGTCTTACCGCCTTCATTCTCGAGTGTTCCTCCTTAGAATAGTAACCATTATCCTCTATCTCATCGTCTCCATCGAATAAAGAACTTGTGTCTAGTGTTCCACCTACACATAATCTTGCTGTCCACCACATACTCCAACATATGAACTATCAAGGTAAAGGCTTAGGCCTTCACGAACAAGGTATTTTGGAGCCTGTCCATGTCAATATTCCTCCTCCTTCATATGGCCTTGGATACACACCCCAAGGTGAACAATCTCAAGATGTTGGTACTTCCTCCATACCCTCTAAATCCACCACTTTCCATTGCAAACCCTATTATATCCCCAAAACATATGTCACCATTCCACCTCCATCATCCTACAATTGTCAAAAGCATGTGACCATACACCTTCCACCATCCAATCTACCTCCGCTACTTCCAACTCCCAACATCCCTCCATGCATTTTGCCACCGCTTCTTCCAATACCTTATCCATCCATCTATGAATCCTCTAACAATCCCAATCATGACCAACCAATGCACGTGTTGTCCAAACAAAGAGTTTCCACAAACCTCACTTCCACCATCCCAAGAGAATTTCACAGTAAAAATCTGGATACCTCTACCTATCAAGTCAAAAATCCTAAGAGTCCTCATGACCTAGGATACAAAGGCCAAGAATCAAAGAAATATCTTTCTCAAGAGCAGCATATACCCACACACCTATATGCCAAACTGAAAAAGGTGTGGGTCCGCATCTAACAAATAATTATCTCTGAAGCTCCACAAAAGCTGCATACACCCAATCCCATACCTTCATAGGTACTATCTAAAATCAAAATGGCTTGGGTACCTAAGCAAAAATCCCTGAAGTTACATGAGGCATCCACCTCTCAAGAATCTCAACCATCTACTTTCTCCCATTCCATCCAAAAGTCTCAAATTCTTTTATCCCACATGACAAGCAAAACTTAGAAAAATACTCAGTCTATGTGGATCCCTACATGCCTAAGTCATTCATCCACAAGCAAAAGTCTCTGTTGCTTCCTACACTACTTTCCCATCACTAGCTTCAATGTTTATCACGGTATGTGCAACCATTGGTCATGATTCCCTTCCATTCCACAACATTTTCATATACCTCCATCTCCCCTTCCTTCCACTTTTATCCTACATATCTTCCTCATCCTATTCCTATGGTCCATGCTTTTTCATAGACTTTTCATCCATCCTTGCATAAGCCATCCGTATTCTGCATCATCATCCACTGTCACACCCTCCATGATCCAATATCTACCCTTCTCCATCTCACTTTCATACAATCCCCTACCAACATCTATGAGAACACATGACATGGTCCATATGACGGCATCCATCTAGTGGGACTATCACCTTTCAAAGAACTAGATACTTGAGTCTCTCCCTTTCCCTATCCTATCCAAATATTCCAAAATAAATAAATAAATAAATAAATCAAAAGAGTAAAAAAAATCCCTTCATCCAATGGTGAAAATCTGGCAAATAGGCGCCTTGGATAAGTACCATGATGAAAACTTGGCAAACATGCGTCGTGTGTAAGTTGATCTTCTACGTCACCCACACTTGGGGGGCACCTTGTCTCATTAGCCTATCACTCTTCTCCTATCAATTTCCTTCCGTACCATTTCCTATCCTATCCTACCTATATTGTCCGGTATATCCATCCTAATCTTCCATTCCTCTATTTTTGATCTTGATAAAGATTGGGGGCACAATGTTGACAAATGTTTTTGATGTCTCTTGACATACCTTATCCCTCTAAACCATGCAAATCCTTCAACAATCCTCTCATCCTCCTATCATCAAAGCATTGCCATGAAAAATCCTAACTACTCTACCTACAATGGGGCATGTTATTCCTATGTGACTTAGTCCTTGGAGATCACATCCTTGATTCCTTCTATCCACTATTACCCATCCTCATACCTACCCGTTCCATTCTTTATCACCCATCCATCTATCTATCCGTGGTGTTTCCTTGTCATCAGTATCATCCGATCCATATCTGATCCATATCCATTCCATATCTAATCCATATCCATTCCATATCTGATCCATATCTGTTCCATGTCTGATCCATATCTATTCCATATCGTGTCTCATCCAATCCATATCTTAGGTCCATCAAAGTCAACCCCGAACTATGTTGCCTCTGCATTGTCACGTAGGCAAGACCATTTTTCAATGCGCCCCCGAGGCTCCACTCACTCATCCCATATCTGGTCCTTCTATCTATCTGAGTCCACACCACTTTCTATCACCTAGATCTTAGGTCCATTAGGGTTCATCCCGAACTACGTTTCCTCTGCGTCGTCATGTAGGCAAGGCCATTATCAATGTACCCTCGAGGCACTAGGTCAATCCCTTAGGGTCTGTCTCACCAATAAGGATTGTGGAACCTTTCACAAGGCAAGCAAGCGCAAGGAAAACCCGCTTTCAAGCAAAAATTTTGACGCAAGACCTCAACCTATCCAAAGCAAATCAAGCAAGTACCTAAAGCACTCTAAATGATTTTACCTAAATTACGCAAGGAACAAACACATCTAAATGCAAAATTGTTTTGTGGTTGTGATCAGGTTAGGTTACAAGTGTCTTGATTTTTGTTATCATGTCTTTCTATGCTACTCAAGGACACCAAAAGCTAGAGATGCTATGATGGGGGCATGATTATTTTCTTTGTTTTGCTATTTGTGGATTAAACTTTAGTAATGTGACGCCTTGTCCAACGACATGATCAGAAAAAGATCATCGAGGACATCGAAGGTCTAACATGAAAAGGGTCAATCCTTGTCTGTTGATACGCAAGAAATACTCAGGTCATCTTGGTTCAATTATACCTCGATGCTTGTATTAACTTGCTAAATCAAAATCCATGTAAGCAATACTTAGGTCATCTTGGTTCAATTATACCTAGATGCTTGTATTAACTTACAACATTCAGAAAAAGTACCAAAAAAAATTGCCCAATGATGAAATAAGCACTTCAAAATACTTGCACCATCAAGATGTCAAAAAGTAAACACCATTCACATCCATTATGCATCCATAAAAGCATCCATACCATATCCCATGCATATAAAGATCCAAATCGCAGAGTATCGAATAAAAGCTTGTGATTCCTTCTGTCGAGTCATTCTTCCATCAATCAGATTTTTATCTATCATCATATCTTTCATCCTTGTCCAGTCAATCTGAGCAATGATCCACATGCAGGTCCATCCTTAATCCACACCAATCAAGTCAAGTCAATCTTGTCAAATGATCCAATCACAATCAATGGTCTTGATCCTTGTCTGGTTGTAAACCAACTCAATCAGTTATAATCAATCAATTGTCTTATACAGAATGTTGCATTGTCGAAATCATACCAACACACACGTCTTACACGACATGCTTCATTTCTTGAAACCAGACACTATCCTGCCATGTTGGTCTAGGGATATATCGTTCCTCGCCATGACAACACTGTCGTATATCATTATTAGTATATCGTTGGTTTACAATTGGACAAGGGCAATACCTTGTTTGTTCTTGTATCATTTGTGCATACTTGCTTTCTTTCTTGTGTGTGTTATCATTTTATTTTGCATCGCATATCATTTGGCTCTTTCTTCAACCATTTTCTTCACCCTAACATAGTTATCCCTTCTTCATCGTGAGATTGTCCGTCTCTCGACCCTTATGCCTTCTTCCCGTCCAATCTCCCGAGGGGGCATCCTATCATCATAACCTATACCAGGGGCAAACTGAGACATGTATCATTATAAAAAATTTTATTCTTTGAAGCAACGCTGTAAATTGCATTGCATCAAAGAGGGACAAAATGTATACGCCTAAAATTGACATGATTCAGTCTAAATAAATATTCTTAATATTTATTCCATCTTTATTCCTCTATCAATAAATAAATAAACAAATTTATTTATTCGATTCACATTCCTCTAAGTTAATTAAATATTGAAATATTTAATTAACTCTTCTAAAGCCAAAATTAAATAAAATCCTTTATTTAATTAAATTCTTCCAAACAATTAGATAATTCTTAATTATTTAATTAGGTCAATTCTTCTTCCAAATTTAAATAAATCAAATCAAATTTATTTAAATTCTCTCAATCCCCAAAAATAAAATACAATCAAATATTTTATTTATTCTTCCAAATCATGCACAACAATTAAATAAATTTATTTATTTAATTTGCTTTCTTATCTTCTAATTCTTCAAATATTCTTCCAAATCTTCTAAAAATAAGTCTTCTTCTCCATGCACACAAAATTAAATAATTTATTATTTAATTCCTCTCAAATCATGCAAAAGCAAATCACAAGTTGAGTTAACTGACTCAATCAACCTTGTTTTTATCAATATCTCTTAAATTAGAAAAAAACTTTCTAATTTTTTGAAGTCATGACTTATCTTTAGAAAAGAAAGTAGTTAACCCAAATAAAATAGCTTTTGTGTGACAAATGTCTTCTTCCTATTCACGCACATTCCTCAATCATTCTATACCGTTGATCTTCTCATTATTTCGATACTGTTGATCGTCTCTCTCTCAAGTCTATAAATTGAACCTTCTTCTTCCATTTCAATCATCCAAGCTTTTAGTATTGTTACTCTGTAGGAATTACAACGTGCCTTTGGCACCCACGTCATTCCATTTGCTTGCGATCAACTTGTTACCATATCACTACCATTGTTGTGAAGCTCATCTTTATTACAATAAACTATCACAGCCATTCCTAATTGACATTCTTGGAAAATAGCAAGGAAGTGCACTCTCTGAGGGCCTTATTCATACATGCAAGATCGATTGAGATAGGCAACCAATGGAGGCTATGAAGCTTTGAGGTTTGCAAAGGTTTTTGAAGTTCTTTGTTTGATTGATCTCTTTGTTTCTATATTTCCTTGAGTATTGGGTATTATTGATATTGATTTATTGATTATTCATGTTTACTCCAATTTTTCCTTAATAAGTGTAAACCTCCAGAGAAAGGTCCTTCAACTCCAGATCAAATCAAAGATGCTGAAAATAACCTTCAAGCTAAACAAGCCTTGTTGAGTGCCCTGATTGATTTAGAAATGACAAATGTCTTTGGACTAAAAACTGCTCATGAAATATGGAAGAAGTTGGAGAATCTTTATAAAGGTGATGAATATGTCAAATGTGCCAAGCTACAAAGTTTGAGAGGAAAATTTAAAAATCTGAGGATGAGTGAAGATGAAAACATCACAATCTACATGCAAAAGATAAATAAACTTGTGTGTGGTATTAGGTGTGCTGGTGGAACTTTGGAAGAATTAGAGATTGTGGAAAAAGTGCTCAGATCTTTACTTGATTCATACAAACATAAGGTTGCTACTATAGAGGAGATCAGGACTGTCTCAAAAGTTACAAGAGATCAGCTGGTTGGCAAAATTTCAGCTCTTGAATTAAGTGAGTTTGGTGATTCTCTTCCTAAGTCTGAATATGCTTTTAAGGCCCGTGTATATGGAAAAAAAAGATATGATCCAGGTGAAAGCTCTTCTGCAAGATCAAACAGATTTGCTAAGGCAAGGAAGGATCTTGAAGATGATGAAATTGAGTCTACAGAAGATGATTGAGTGTTTATTGCTATCAAAGAAGAAGATCTAGTGTCTACTAAATTTGCTAGCTGTGCAAATGTGGAAAGTACCTTGGCTGCTTAGGTTGTTGAAAAGGATGAATGGGTGATTGATAGTGGATGTTCTCATCATACGACTGGTGATAAACGTAAGTTTATAAAATTTGAAAAATATGAAGGTGGAATTGTGAAATTTGGAGACAACTCAGCTGGTAGAATCTGTGGTAGAGGATCCATCTCTTTTGATGGTAAGAATAACACAAATAATGTTTTGTATGTGGAAGGGCTGAAGCATAATCTTCTTAGTGTTGGACAGTTGGTTGACAAGGGTTATGATCTTCGATTCAAGGATGGTAAATGCAGAATCTTGGAAAGCTCTAAAACTAAAATTGCATCTGGTACACAAACTAGAGGTAACATCTTTCAATTAAGTAGTTCTAGTAAAAGTTGTTTGAGTGCACAGATAGATCAGAGTTGGTTGTGGCATAAGAGAATTTGTCATGTGAATTTTGATAACATTGTCAAGATAAGTTCTACTCAGGCTGTGAGAGATCTTCCAAGACTTGTGAAACTTGATAGTATGTGTAGAGAATGTCAAGTGGGTAAACAGAACAAAACATCATTCAAAAGTAAAGAACAATTTTCAAGTGGGTGATTGGAACTTGTGTATACTAATCTATGTGGTCCTGCTAGGATTAGGAGTGTGCAAGGGGACATATATTTTATGTTGTTGATTGATGGCTACTCCCGGATGATGTGGGTAACTTTCTTAGAAGAAAAATTAGAAGCTCTTGACAAATTCAAAGTGTTCAAAGTTATGGTGGAGAATGAGATTGGTGTGAAGATAAAGTGTCTAAGATTTGACAGAGGTGGAGAGTTTACCTCTGGTGAGTTTGATACATTCTATGAAAAGCATGGAATAAAAAAGTAGTTATATGCGCTTAGGACTCCTCAGCAAAATGGAGTTGTGGAGAGAAAGAACCGAACCATTCAAGAAGCTACCAGGACCATGATGATGGAAACAAATGTTCCACAAGTTTATTGGAGAGAAGTTGTGAGTATTGCTGTCTACACTCTTAATTGGGTGCAGATCAAAGGCAATTCTGGTAAGACTCCTTATGAACTCTTGTTTGGTCATCCTCCAACTGTAAGATATTTCAGAGTTTTTGGTAGTAAATGCTATATCAAAAGAGATGAGGATCTAGGCAAGTTTGAAGCAAGAAGTGATGAAGGAATTTTTCTGAAGCATATAGGTGCTTTAACAAGATGTTGAAAAAGATTGTTGAAAGTGCTAATGTCAGAGTTAATGAGAGCAAAGAAGGGCATTCCAGGTCTTGCAGATATGATTCAAATGATCAAGATGAAAATCCAAGTCAAGAAAGGCAAGTGCAAACTCAGATTCAGATCCAGATTGATCCAGAAAATCTAGTGACTCAAGAGGATAATACAGAAGTTGAGGAACAAGTTTAAGAAACAGAAGTTCAAGCAAATCCCAAAACTCCCAGGTATGTAAGGATGAATCATCCTAAAAATTAGATCATAGGAGATAGAAATAAAGGTGTTCAAACTAGGAGAAGAATTGCTAAAGATCAAGAAGAGATTTGTTTGATTTCAAAGATTGAACCAAAATCAGTAAGTGAAGCCTACAATGATGAAAAATGGGTAAAAGCAATGGAGGAAGAACTAATGCAAATTGAAAAGAATCATACTTGGGATCTTGTTTCCACACCTGATGACAAAAATATGATTGGAACTAAATGGGTCTTCCAGAACAAACTAAATGAAGATGGTGAAGTTGTAAGAGACAAAGCAAGGTTGGTATGCAAAGGATATTCTCAAGTGGAAGGAATTGATTTTGAAGAAACTTTTGCTCCGGTGGCAAGAATAGAGGCAGTCAGATTATTTCTTGCATTTGCTCCTTATAAAGATTTCAAGGTCTATTAGATGGATGTCAAATCAGCATTCCTAAATGGAGAGTTAGAAGAAGAAGTCTACATTGAACAACCGGAAGGATTTCAGTTGTCTGATCAGAAAGACATGGCCTGTAGATTGAGGAAAGCATTATATGGACTCAAACAAGCCCCAAGAGCCTGGTATGCAAGATTAGATAAGTATCTGCTAAAGCTAGGATATAACAAAGGCACTGCTGACAGTAATCTTTACTTCAAGATTGATCATGAGAATATTCTGATTGTTGAGGTATTTGTTGATGATATCATTTTTGGTGGAAATGAGAACATGTGCAAAACATTTGCTGATCAGATGCAAAGTGAATTTGAGATGTCCATGTTTGGTGAGATGAATTTCTTCTTAGGTCTACAAATCACTCAGTCAGATAAAGGTATCTTTATATCTCAGTCTAAGTATGTGAAAGAATTGTTGAAGAAGTTTGGAATGGAATATTCAAATCGAGTAGGTACGCTTATGGTAATCAGATGTAAGTTGAGTAAAGATGATGACCCCCCTAAGGCAAATCAGAAAAGGTATAGATCAATGATTGGAGGACTGCTCTATCTGACTCAGACCGGACCTGATATCATGAATGTAGCTGGACTTCTTGTTAGATTTCAAGTTGATCCTAGAGAATCCCATGTTGTAGCAGTCAAGAGAATTTTTAGATATCTCAAAGGGACAATTGATTATGGCTTATGGTATCCAAAGGATAATAACTTCACTCTTCATGCATATACAGATACTGATTGGGCAAGAGATGTGGATGATAGAAAAAGCACTAGTGGTGGTGCATTCTTCTTGGGAAGTAGATTGGTTTCTTGGCTGAGCAAAAAGTAGGAGGCAATTTCCCTATCTACAGTAGGGGTAGAGTATATAGCAGCAACAAACAATTGTACTCAAGTTCTGTGGATGAAGCAAATGTTGAAGGACATCAGAATTGTGTTTAAGGAGCCTATCACAATCTTCTGTGATAATTCAAGTGCAATAAATATCTCAAAAAATCCAGTGTTGCATTCAAAGACAAAGCATATATCCATCAAGTTTCATTTCTTGAGAGAGAAAGTAAATGATAATGAAGTCAGGTTGGAGTTTGTGTCTTCAAAGGATCAGATTGTGGATGTTTTCACTAAGCCTCTTCCCAAGGATACTTTTGAGTATCTCAGAGAGAAGTTAGGGGTTATTACCCCTCCTGATCAGAATTAAGATGCACTAGAGTGCATCAATCCAATGGAATCCTCAGTCACATCTTGTGATCCAGATTGATGTCAAGGAGGCACTACTCAGGGGGAGTAGTCTGCATGTAATTTTTGAGTTTGGTCTAAAACAAAAATAAGGAGAGAAGACTGCAAATATGTGCCCTTTGCCATTGATGTCAAAGGGCGAGAGAAGTTCATGTGAAAAACTAGTTGCTGATGAAAGGGGGAGCAGTGAAGAAAGTGATTACAGAAGTAATAAGAGAAAGGGGGAGGTCTTGTCTTGATGGTCAAATTAGTTTTTCACATCATATGTTGCCATCAATGACAAAGGGGAAGATTTTTACAAATATGTGCCTAAGCGGTGTTGTCATTGATGTCAACATATCCTTGTTGCCATTGGTGTCAACTGTATCCTATTTTGCTGCCTGTATAGAAGACTAGATTGTTGAGGATATTGAGAAAATTAATGAGGATTAATGTATGCGGACCATATGGTGGAGTAGAGGATTGTCTGAAGAAGCTCCAGTTAAGTTTTGAAAGGTTCGCATGAAGATTTGAAGAAGCTATGGCCATCTGAGTAGAACCGGTTTTGTAGTGTTTAGAAGAGACAGTGACAGGAAAGAGGTCCAGATTGTTCTAGATATATCAAATGATGATCTACAGATTTAGAGGCATGTTTGGGAAGTCAGTGTGTATCATTCATTCAAGTGGTTCATGGTTTGGAGGTCCGCAAGCAATCTTTCTAATGTGACAGTCATGGTAGATAGTGTTCTTGAGGGTCCGGAGAAAGATGCAAGTGATTTTGATGGTTTGGAGGAGTGCAGATGTTTTTGCTAAATTTAATGTGCTTGTGGAAGTCTCTGGATCATGTGACTGCTATGTTGGAGGTCTGCATTGAAGTTTGAGCTTGTCAATGAAGATTTCCTTCTTGGTGTTGTTCTTCCCAGTCTTGGCCGACCAGATGATTCAAGCGTGTTGAGGATGATCCAAGAGCAATTCTATGAAGTGTGGCATGCTGATCAAGGAAGATTTGAGTCCCAGTTATGTTTGGCCAACAACTTAATGATTTGCATTAAGACAGATGTTTGTAGTGCCAACCTTGATGTTCATTCCAAGGTTGAAGCGTATAAATACTCGTTGATGAGTTGTGGAAAATCATTCTTGTGTGAAACAATAAAATTCGAAGAAAGGATCAAAGGCAGAGTAGAGCAGAGGAGAAGCAAAAGAACAAGAGTTGTGTAGGATGAAGAATTAGAGAAGAGGTATTTAGGGCAGAGCAGAAGTTTTGTGAGCATTCAATGAAACTGAACTAGGCATGAAGTAGATGCTATTTATCAATTAATTCTTTCTGAATCAAACATAAATTTTGTAGGTAGTGAGCCTCTCTTGAGAAGTGAGCCCGAAGGCACGTGCTTTCTCTTTTCTTCTAAGTACTTTTAATAGGGTACTAATCATGTGGGTTAACCCCCACCATGGCTTTCCCTTAATTGGGTTTCCACATAAAAATTTTGGTGTTATGTGTGCTCAATTTATTTCTGCTCTTGTGGTATTGATTCATCCTTATCTGATTGTAAGTTGTTAAAGAAGATTAAAAGCAAAAAAGATTAATGTTTGTGGGACAACTGATTCACCCCCCCTCTCAGTTGTCCATTCTAATTCCAACAAAATGTATATTTTATTCATTTAAACATATTAAATAATTGTATTCCATATGAACTAGTAGTGGCAAAGGTGAGGGATAAAGGTTGGATTTAGACAAATAAACTTAGGCATAAATGAACTTGAAGTTATACAAATCTAAACACATTTCCAACCCATGATTTCCCCCAACTTAAGGTATTGCATGTCCTCATGCAATGATAATTGAACACTTACACACTTAGGTTACTTCTTGGGTAGTAGTCGCTAATCTTTGCATAATTGACATACAATGAAGCCTTCAAATCCTCTATCTTTTGCTTATGCTCTTTCACATATATGTATGGTCCTTGTACTGTAACTTGTTCTTTCTCTTTAACTAGCTGATCTAATTGATGTTCCAATTCTTTGATTTTGTTGGTTTGTTGTTGATTAGGCTTCTTGTAGTTGTCCCTATAATGTTTGAATTTTAGTTTCAAGTTGATTCACTCAATCTCTTAAGACCCAAAGTTCTTTTATTGCTTATGAATTATTTCCTCAGGATTTGATTGTTCTAAAAATGGCGAGCCTTCAGATAGGCATTGCTATGTGATATGAATATCTTCTTCATACCGCTCTTCTAAAATAGGGGAAACATGTACAATGTTTGCATCAAAAAGGGTTTCTTTTTCCTGCTATTTTTTAGGAACAAGGTTCTCTGCTTCATGTAGCTCTTCCAGATTTTTTGCTTCCTGGGAGATAAGAACATTACTTGCTATTTCTTGGGAAATGTTATTACCACCTTTTGTAGTTAGAGGATCTTCACATTCATGTGCAGATGTGTCCATTTGAGTTGCATTATCTCGTTCTATAGAAATAAGGGACTCAATTTATTTTGTGGCTTCCAATTGTTCTCTTTGCTGCTTTTCCTTTTTTCTCTTCCTATTTTGCCTTCTTTGTTCTCGACTTTGGCAGTCCTTACCCTTCATGAGAAATGTTGCTAGGATTTCTAAATTTGATTCAATGGTTTCTTGTTCATGTTCAACTACTTCGCTTGCACTGCTGCTAGATTTTGCAACTTGGAAGATGACTCACCAGCCAAGTCCCTTTTTCTTTTCTACCTTGTAATATGAGAAGATCTTTCTAAGGTTTAGTTTCAATCCTACTTTCATGAACTTCAACATGAAGTTTAGTTTTAGTTACTTCAACATCATGACCATTGAATTCATGAGCTTCAACTTCAACAAATTCGACATCATGACCCTCGGCTTCATGAGCTTAAGTGGCTTTAGCATTTCCTTCTGAGGCTGAGCTACTAGACTGTTCATCCTCCCCATTTTGAACAAAAATAGACCAACTCATTGGTGGGAAAACTTGTTTTAAACCCTCTATAACAAGTAATTTGATTAAACCATGATGGGCAAGAGAATTTTTATGCCCTTTTTGTACTTCTTTACACACCCTTTTCAATGAATGAAACAAATAATGGGGTACATTCACAAGACTTTAAACATTGAGTTTAAATGTTTTGAATTTTTACAACCTTCATTGTGGTGCACGTCTGATCCTTGACATGCGCTTTATACTAATTCATAAAATTTTGAGACTAGAAATATTTCCTTTGTATAGGCATGCATCCATCTCCAGAAGCACACTTGAATACTACTTTTTTGTATTTTAATTGCAAAATGAGGTTTATTCCTTTAGGTGCATGCTACTCCCTGTCCAATGCACCTTTGTATTGACTTTGTTTCTTCCTTATATAGGTGCATGTTTGTCTCCTTGGTGCATGCCTCTGTTAAAGTCTTCAAATTTCAACTCAAATCATTCTTTGATGAGGTGTGCTATGGATTCTCAAGTGCACATCTATGAACTATTTTGAATTTAACTCTGATGCTTAGGTGCAATCATTTCTCCAAGTGTGCCACTTGTAACCAAAATTCTCTTTGCAAACTCATTTCTTATGTCAGAATGCTCAATTCCATGATCCTACAAAGATTGGAAAAGGACAAAGGATGAAAAGACACAACAAACAAGATGAGTCCTAAAGGCTTTGCACTTAAGACAACTTGAAATTTGACACAATACAAAAAAATTGTATGGGTACAACAAAGTTCACGAGCAAACTTTCCCACTCTGGAACTTTCTTGCTCAAACCTGTTTGAACCTGCTTGGGTCATGGTGGCCATCAACCCTAGGTGGCCCTTTGCCCCCTGCCAGACCCTTTGGTGGAACCTGCTGTAGCAAGTACTGCCTTAGGCAGTACTTCATAGCACAAATCTCTAGCCTCGTTACTGGATCCGAAGGCTTGGAAAAAGGCCCTTCTCGGAAAAGAAATCAGGGTTGAAGAGGACTCTACTACCCATGTGCTGTCAGAGACAGATAGACGAACGGATCTCCTAATCACAGACCAGATGATGGATAAAGTAATCTCATCCATGGATCTATCTCTAGTGGGTAAGTTCCAAACTCTAAGACCTAACATTAACACGGTGAGGAGATGGGTGGCCTCGAGATGGCATCTGAAGGCAAGTGTTGTTACCAGCGGCATGGCGGGTGGCCTCTTCCTATTTAAATTTACGGTCAAAGAGGACCTTGTGGCGATCTTGGCAGGAGGACCCTAGCTTTATGGTAAACATAACCTCTATCTAGTGCGCTGGAAACTAGGGTTCAATGCGACCATGGTGTTGAGTAGGTCGGCCTCGATTTGGGTCAGGTTGCTCGAGCTTCCTCTAGAATTTTGGGATGAGGAGATCTCCATCTGGATCATAAATTCTTTTGGAAGATTCATTGCACTGGACAACACCACTAAGCACAAAATGAGGTTAGTTTTTGCTCACTTTTTTGTTAGTGTAGACATCAATAGAATTTTGCCTAATACTATTAATATAAAGTCCAAGTATGGTAGCTGGGAGCAATATCTGGTGTATGAGAATGCTACCACATTCTATCAAAACTACTCCAAGAAAGGCCACTTGATCAATGAATGTAAACTCCTTAGGAACCAGAAAGCTAAAGATGTATTTGAGGAGGAGAATGTTGCAGAGGATTACCCATTTAAGGAATTGCTGAACATTATAGAGTCCCCATCGATTTCAAAGCAACTAGAAAGACAAAAGGATTAGGGCTCGCCTAGAGCTAAACATCCACTGTCAGACCGACAGAAAGGTAGGGATGTTCCTGTTGGCTCAGAGGAGACAAAAGAAGGGGAGATTAAGAGCTAGATCCCCAAAGAAAAGATTAAACCCACGATGCAGAATGTTGATTTAGGTGTTCAAGTGCCTGAAGGTGGGTAGTTTGCTGAGTTGGCAGATTCAAAGATGAAGACTGTTCTATCCCCACCCATAGTGCTATCTCCTAGTGCTGGTCCTAGTTCCACATTGACTAACCAGGATGGCTGGGTGACACCCAAAAAGAAGGGTAAAGGCCAACAAAAAAAGTCTGCAGATGTGGGGATAGAGGGGAAGGCTGGCAGACTCTCTCAGAGAGAAACCAAACATAGAGAAGCAACTAAGGAAATAGCCATTGGGAGACAAAGCACTTTGGAGGCTCTCTCTAGATGACCACACAAATGAAGGTCCTCTCCTAGAATGTAAGGGGACTCAACAGTCCTCAAAAGCAGTTCATGGTGAGGAACTGCATTTTTGAAAACAAGGTTGATATTATCCTTCTCCAGGAAGTTAAGATGTCTAAAGAAAACTTTAAAGGTATAGCTAACAACATCTAGCCCTTAGCAGGCTACCTAATCAACCCCTCAGTGGGGGCTTCGGGGGGCCTTGTCACTATGTGGAACAAGCACATCATCTCTGGTTGCTACTGCTCACATAGCAAAAGTAGTCTTAAAGTGAAATTCACTCTTAACAAGAAAGTTTGGAAAATTATAAATATATATGCTCCCAACACTAGGAGCGCTAGAAAGGACCTTTGGGAAAGCCTAGTTCCTAGACTAAATGCTGAGAAAAGAACTAATTAGATGCTGGCTAGAGATTTTAACACCTCACTTTTCCCTTTGGAAAAGTACGGGGGTATCACTGACTACTCAGACAACATGGTGGATCTGGCAGACTTTCTCAACCAAACTGGGCTAATGGATATTGAGGTCAATAATCAACTCTTCTCTTGGACCAATGGAAGAAGGGGAGACCAGCTGATACAAGTTAAACTGGATAGACGTTTTGTCTCATCCAACTGGGACATTGTGCAACATTCTACTCTGACTGCCCTGCCTTGTACCATCTCTGACCACAATGCCTTCTTATTCTCCTGGAGAGAAGAAGTCCCTAATAGCCTTTCTCGTTCAGATATGAAATCATGTAGGCCTCCCACACTGATTTCAGAGATTACATTATTCACTGGTGGATTATCTGGGTTCATGGATCCCCAATGTTTAGACTCACTCAAAAACTTATTCATGTCAAGCAGAAAGTTAAAGGCTAGAATAGGTTTTGCTTTGGAAATGTCATGAACCAGAAGAAACACATTTATGATAGTTTTCAGAAATTCAAGACAATTTGGCCAAGGGAGACAAGAGTGAGCCTAATTTCAATAAGGAAGAGGTCCTTCTCAAGGATCTAAGGGAAATAATGAACAAAGAAGAGATTTTTTGGAAGCAGAAGTCTAGAGTCCAATGGTTGACTGGAGGAGATAGAAACACTACTTTCTTCCATCAATCAACCATGAAGCATAGGAAAAGGAACATAATCTCCAAACTTCTGGATGAAAACAATAGGGAGGTCAGATCCAAGGATGAACTGGGGCAACTGGCCTTTAACTACTTCAGGAACTTCCTATCTAAGCACAGGAGCACTACTGGCCATGTCATAGTGGAAGAGCTGTTGGACAACATTCCCTCAATTCTCTCATCTGAAGATAATTGCAAGCTTTTGAATCCATATACCATGGAGGAAGTTAGAGCAGTTATGTTTTCTATGGGGGCTTTTAAAGCCCCAGGCCCAAATGGGTTCCCCCGGCCTTTTTCCAAGACTTTTGGGACATAGTTGGTTTTGATGTTACTGCGGTTGTTAGAGACTTCTTCAGGATAGCCAAGATCCTCAAGCAAATTAACTCCACTTTCATAGCTCTTATCCCCAAGAAGAACATCTCTGAGACTATGGCCGATTTCCTCCCTATTAGCCTCTATAACACTATATATAAGATTATCACGAAGACTCTAGTCCTCAGACTCCAACCTTTGTTGGACAACCTTATTTCAGATTGCCAAAAAGGTTTTGTCCCTGGTAGACAGATTGTGGACATGACCATCTCCACGCATGAGATAATCTAGTCGATGGATAGAAGTAACATCCCCAGTATGTCTCTTAAATTGGATATTTTGAAGGCCTACAAAATAATTTCTTGGGATTTCCTTTTTAAGGTTCTTAGAAAGTTTGGGTTTCAGGATAAATTGATAACTTTGATACGAGAATGTGTCACAACTGTCAAGTACTCAGTGCTGGTCAATGGTTCTACCTAGGGGTTCTTCAATGCAAGTAGAGGTATTAGGCAAGGGGATCCCCTTTCATCCTATTTGTTTATCATTATGGTTGAGGTCCTGGGCAAGAACATTCTATCCTGCCTAGATAGACAAGACCTTAAGGGGGTTAGAGCTGCGTCTACTGTGGGGCCCTTGGTTGTCCAACAATTTGTAGATGATACTATGTTATTTGGTGTAGCCTCAGTGGTGGAAGCTAGAAGATGGAAAAATCTGTTGAACTCCTATGTTGATGCCTCTGGGCAGTGCATAAACTATGAAAAGAACAATGTCTTCTTCTTCAATGCCGATCTGGAGCTCCAGGAGAAGGTAAAAATATCATGAATTGTAATAAGGCCAACCTCCCAGCTACTTACCTTGGTCTTCCCCTCACTATCAAGGAAGTGACCCCTTCTTTTTGGAACTTTGTCCTCGAAAGAATTCAAAAAAAGATGGAAGGTTGGAAAGGTAAACTATTGAGCCAAGCTGGTAAGCATCAACTTCTAAAGGCTTACCTGCAAGGTATCCCCACCTATTTTCTCACTCTTTTCAAAATGCCCAGATACATTGCGGAAAAGTTTGAGAAGATTCAAAATTTTTTTCTTTGGATGAGGGTTGAGGAAAAGAAGAGGATATCACTCATTGGGTGGGACAAAGTCTATCTTCCCAAGTATCAAGGGGGATTGAGTATTAGAAAGACTCAGATGATGAACAAAGCTTTACTAGACAAGGTTGGATGGAATTTTCTTAAGGAGGAGAAAGATTGGGTGTGGATCATGAGAGCCAAGTACCTCCACAATGGTGAAAAGATCAAGTTTATTGAGAGGGAGAGCCTTCCTAAAGGCTCCATTATTTGGAACAAAATGATCAAAACTAGAAGAACTCTGGCTCAAGGCATTAAGTGGAAGCTAGGCAAGGGAGACAAAATCATGTTCTGGGAAGACAATTGGCTACATGAAGTCCCCCTGTCCAACCAGTATAATACCAATACTAAAGCTATAGCTGTCACTCACTTTGGGAGGTTTTTCAGCAATTACATCACTATTCAAACCCGGGGCCAAAGACATTGGAAGAACTTAATTGATTGCTGGAATGACAACAAGCCTAGAGAACAGGGGTGCTTGTCTCTACAGTTGGAACTAAGAAGGTGTAGAATTCCCTTATTCCCTAGGAAGGATGAGATGCTCTAGGCCTAGGACAAGCAGGGGGTCTTCTCGATTAAATCGGACTACAATATGTTGACCAACAGTAGGCAGGACATCAATTTATGGAAGAAAGTCTAGAACAAAAACTTGACTCCTAAGATTAATTTTTTTTGGTGGTTTTTCGCCCACCACAAAATCCTTACTATTGACAACCTCAATAAAAGGGGCTTCCAACTGGTAAACCGATGTGTTTTGTGCTAGAAAGAGGAAGAGTCTATATAGCACCTTCTTTTCCATTGTGACTTCACCAAAGAGGTTTGGGGAAGGACCTTGGATAAACTTAGCATGGACTGGGTTTTCAATGAAAACCTTAAGGAATTCATTCAAGGTTGGTTCTTTACCTTTTCACATCCGAGGGTTAGGGAACTATAGAGACAAATTCCCTCGCATCTGGGGTGGAGTGTGTGGAAAGAGAGGAATAACATAATATTTAGGGGAATGACTAAAAGTGCCAATGATGTCTTCTTCTCCTTTAGCAAGATGGTCTCATAAAATATGTCCATCAGCACTCTGAAAGCTACTAAGGAATCCCCCACTCAGCTTGAAATACAGATCGCCAAGAACTGGGGTCTAATAGTGGTTATGACCACCTTTGACAATTCTAAGAAGCTTGCCAGATAAAATACCATATGGAGACCACCTCCCAAGAATTGGGTTAAAGTCAATTTTGACAGAGCAGAAAAAAAGATCACTGGCATAGCTAGTAGAGGAGGTGCCATAAAAAATGAACAAGGGAATCTAATTGCTACTTATGTTGGGGGAATTGGTACCCAGTCCAACAATGTGGCTGAGGGTTTGGCCCTTTTATGGGGGCTCAAATTTGCCCTTTCATTGGGGGTGGATAAAATCCAAATCGAAGGGGACTCAAAAATTATAGTTGATGCTGCTCTTGGCAAGAGTGACAGCGGATGGAAGCTTAAGGATATCACTAAGCATATTAAAAGTTTATTAACTGGGTTCATCGAGAAGGAGATAAGGCACACCTATCAGGAAGGCAATAGGGTGGCCGATGGCATGGCCAACCTGGGTCATAATTTGAGTAGTTGAAGATGTTGGAAAAAGTCAGAAAACCTCCCTATACAGATCTAAAACCTCCTTTGTAAGGAGCATAATTTCATCCTAAGTTCATCATGAGTTTAAATCAGGACATTTGGGATCCCCCACCTGTGGGGTGCCTCGAGCGCCAAATGGGGAATACTCTTAGTAATATTGCTTTTAATATTGCTAAAGGGTCTAGAAGGTTCAACGGTGGGTCTGCCTATTGCTAGATCAACTTGAAGAGGATTATAAACTGCTACCGTATGACGTGTAACCACATTGCCATTATTACGTGGATGCCTCAAGGGGTTAAACACATGGCCTTTCACATAACCAATGGTAGGTTTAATTATTCAAGCCTCCGTAGAACTCATTATCATGATCATCTCAAGGCAATTAATCATGATATGGGTTGGCACTCTAATTCGCACAATGCAAATTTAAGGAATTATGACATTTCTTACTGGCAAGGTGATAGGTTGCTCATTAAAACTTGTGCTTCACGTTGCTTGTGGATTCATATTTGCAGTTGTAAAGTTTATTGGCTCGCCAGAGTTTTCTTACTTTCTCAAACCTCTGTGAAGTGTTGTTGCATGCTGAATATGGGGGGTGATAGGACCTACACTGAGCCTGAGTCCTGCGAGGAATTCAAAAGGAATGAAACCCTTTGGCATATTTGCCAGGAGGGTGGGGTGGTGTCGTATCTGGATTGCCTCCAGGGGCATGACAAGAATTTATCCAAGCAATTTGTGCAGTTGTGGGTGGACATACATATTCAAGTTGGCGGAGTGGGCTTTGAAGTGTTTGAAGAGGTCATAGGGTTGGCAACTGGTATGTCCATAGACGGGGTAAAGCATAAGAAGATGAGTAAGGTCTCAGACTTGGAGGGAATGGCCTTGTTCTTGAAAAAAGGCAAAGTCTTGCATAGTCTGAGAGGTGGTTTTGACAGAGAGAAGCTTCCTAAACCTTGGGATGATGTCTACCATATGCTCATCAAGTACTTTACACTCGAAGGTAGGTTTCACCACTTCTTTCATTACCATTTTGCATTTTTGAATCATTTTAGGAGAAGCCAGTACATAAGTTTTCCTTTTTACCTGCTTTCTTCCCTGGAAGCCTTGGTGGAGGTGACCATTGAATAACACTCCGTTGATCCTGACAAACCCCTCATTCTGCTCTATTAGGGGCTTATTTATAGATTGTATAAGTTTCATCTTGCCCTCTGTCCCCCTAAGGTTATCACTGTTACCTACATTGACAACTTCCCTATGGTGCCCAAGCCAAACCCTATCTAGAGCATTCCTGTGATTATCACAGAAGTTACCCCTGAAAAGTATACCCAGTCCCATAAAACTGCTAAGGCCTCATCTTCTAAGAAGAAACCCATTGTGGGGATCAGCCCCGAGGCTCGAATTGTCGACCGAATAATCCCTAAGGCCACTAGCCCTAAACTGGCCACCAAAAGGAAGCTTGTGGTAGACGATTTAAGGGTGACACCTCCCAAAAGAAGTTTAAGGAGGGGAAGGATGGGGGTAGCTTTTTTGAGAATAGCGAGGAGAAGCCCAAGATGGAAGTGCATAACTTGGAGATTGATGCTGAGGGTTCTAAGGGAGGTGTGGATGGCACTGAAAACATGAAAGATGCAGAGTCTGTCATGCCTCAGGGTAAGACCCGGGTGCCATCGACTAGACTGGTTGCTAAACCAACCCCCACACGTAAGGAGCATGTGATTTCTGCTGAGTCGAAAGATTGGGAGGAAAACCTGGATGGAGAGGTCAAGACTAATAATCAAGAGGAGACTGTGGTTGTGGAAGCAGAGGAGGACGACCCGAGTAACTTTCCTGAACTGAACGTTCAGGGATCGTAGACCGATAATTCTAAGAAGATGAAACATGACACTAGTAAGAGTAACAAGGGTAACAAGAAAACCAAAAAAGGCAAAGGGATCGAGGACCTCAACAGCAGGATGACGGAGCTGGAGAAGAAATTCATGATCTTGGCTAGGTTCACTTCCAAGGTGATGCACAGGTCGACGACAACTCTGATTGTCCTGCAGGGCATTGAGCTCAACAGGCATGTTATGAAGGACAAGGAGCTGAAAGAGTATGAGGATATGTACCAGTTTCTCACTAATGACTGGGAACGACTGTTCAATCAGCCCTAGGGGCTCTTCTATGTTTTTATGTGTAGTGTGCTGTCTGTCTACTGGTAATCTGCCGTGTTTGTGTTTTTTTGTTGTTGGTGGTCTCTTTTTGCTGTGATGGTCTCTTTTTGTTGACTCTTTTGCATGCCCGTGGGGCTATAATGTAATGGGCTCGGCACCCTTGTTTTGTCGCTTATATTATAAAAAACAAAGTTCACGAGCATATAGCAAGTTCATAGACACGAACTACATCCAAAACAATGAAGTCAACCTAGCACACCATAAAGAAGAATATTCTGATTCTCAACCATATACACAATTACCCAAGACATTTCCATATTTGAAGGCAAACATATCTCACCGTCTTGAACAATTAACATATATTCTTTGATCACAAAGAACTATAAACAATCTCTCTTTATTTATTACTATTTATAATATAATTATATTTTATATCTAATATTGGTGATCTACTCCATTCCACTCCACTGGTACTTATTAAATGTAGATTTTTTAATTTATATTTAATTGTTTCATTTAACTACTTAACTTAAATTAGCCTTAAAAGGAACCTTTTATTTCCTTTTCAGTTATATAAAACATAAAAAAGCTCTGAAAATTGAAATAGAGAAACAATGATGTATCCTTCAATGATTTTCACATGGAAAAGCATCTTTGCTTTAAAATTCAGTGATGTCGTTGTTGGGGGATTAAAAACATTGTTAATCCCCCCCTTAAAAAGCGAGTGATGAAACCAAATTGCTGTACGTAAACAGAAACCGTTATTCTAGCCGAGTGCTGGGAAATCTCTGCTATTAGGGCCTAAATTTGACGGTCAACCTTAAATTTTCTCAAAGAGTTATTACTCAAACTTGTCATTTAAACACAAACATATTTTTATTATAAATAGAATAATGTGATACAATCTTCTAAAATTTTGATTGTATTTTACAACAAAATAATCAAATACAACCATACAACCATACAACCATCAAATTTAAGCCTTATATATAACAGCTTTACAGTGGTCAATTCTGTAACATATAACAAGTTTGCAGGCTCAGCCATTTAGCTGAAATCCAAGTTTTCTATCGAATTATAGTCACCATGAAATCCCAAATCAACCTCATTGTAGCTCATGTTATCCCAATAATCAGCAATGCTCACACTGCTTGTACTTGTTCTTGACAAGTCACTGCAGAGAATGGATTCTTCACATGGCAGAGAGCTCTCGCAAGAAGAACCCCATGAAATATTATTGCCTGAGATATCGCTCAACAAGTTTAGCATTTGATATCCTGGGCTTAATAATTCTGAACTTGTAGAAATCTGCTTCATTTCTTTTGGAAGTGGGTACTCGTTTGATTGGTAACTTATGCAGCTGGAATTTTCTGAGTGGGTCCTCAATTGTGGCCACATTTCCAATTTATTGGAAGCCATATTAATGGTGGGCCTTTCATTCTGGTCTGAATACAACCATTCATGAAAAAAACCACCCAGAAAAGAACTATCTTCCAGCAGGGATTTTGACTCAGGATTGGGCTTAACATCTTGAAGCCCAGCTTCTGAATGCATCGTTGAACATTCAGTAGCTAATGACATTGTATGCTCCACAGGAATTCCATATGTTGAGCTCTGCAAATTAAGCTCATCTTTTGAAACAAAAATATCCCTGGACGGTACATTTCCTTCTATGGTAGTGTTTGTGCTGCTACACTCTAAAATCTCTTTTCTAGTGCAGATTCCAAGAGTTTTTTTCTGGGTACTGCTTCCCAATATGTTCAGCTTCTTCTTCAAATGGGTATTCCAGAAATTCTTTACCTCGTTATCGGTACGCCCAGGAAGCATCGAAGCAATCAGAGACCACCTGTAATATTGTAAAAATATTATGTTAGAAACCCATATAATGAAAGGGACAGCAAAATAGCCCCCAGGGATAGGCCAAACAGTTGGAAAACACGGATGATAGTTGTTGGTTCAAGTCTCTGGATTACCCCACATGGGTGAAGGGCAGCTCATACGGACAGAGGTTATAGTGGTGCATGTTAGGACTTCGCTTTGTGGGTGGGCAGCTCATACGAACAGAGGTTATAGTGGTGTGTGTTACGACTTCACTTCGTGGGTGGGCAGCTCATACGTACAAAGGTTATAGTGGTGCGTGTTAGGACTTTGCTTCATGGGTGGACAGCTCATGTGGACAGAGGTTATAGTGGTGCGTGTTAGGGCTTCGCTTCGTGGGTGGGCAGTTCATGTGGACAGAGGTTATAGTGATGCGTGTTAGGACTTCGCTTCGTGGGTGGGCAGCTCATACGAACAGAGGTTATAGTGGTACGCGTTAGGACTTTGCTTCGTGAATCCCACGAGATATTGATTCTTCCCTTTAAAAAAACAGCAAAATGACATGTAAGTCTGTCTAATAGAGTTCCAAGATCAATTACCTGTTGCCTATAATTTCATGTGCATTGATGATAGTAATTTGTTCTTCAGGGGAAAAACCTCCTCGTTTTAGGCCGGGCCTCAAGTAGTTGACCCACCGAAGTCTGCAACTCTTACCACATCTTTGTAGACCTGCACAATTTCAGGACCCCATTAGATTACAAATTTTGCAATAAAGATACACAGAAAGTGAAAATAAAGTAGTAGTAAGTGGGTGTTGGTTTATTAGTGAGAATGTTTGGCTCATAAAAATCTATTGACACCATAAAAAAGAGGTTGGATTTGAAGAAAAAATACAAAAATTGAAACCTACAACTAACCAGCTAATTTAGAAACATGACTCCAAAATCCCTGGCCGTATTTCAGAACATAGGCTTTTAATATACGGTCCTCTTCAGGTGTCCATAGTCCCCTCTTGAATTTCTTCTTTTTTCCTTCTTTACAACAACATTGGCACACCATAACTACTGATTACTGTAAGTGAGAGACTAAGATGCAAGTTAGGCAAACATAAAAGATATGAACTAAAATGCAGACTTGTTTTAAATTCAATCTTGAGACAAGAATAAGTTGCTGAATTCTTTGTAGATAAATAAGAGATGAATTGTACATGGGTAATTGAGAAATGATATTATAAATTGTTACAGGAGCATTATTGCTGTACGGCCAACCTGCCGACTGTGTAGTTAGCACATTGCAGGTCCAAATCCAATATTTAAATTTGAGAGAACAGTTTTACTTGCTTGATGATTATAATATGGGAGTGGTGCTCAATTTCAATATACTGTCATGCTGAGTTTGTTTACAAGTGCAATCATATTCAATTAAATATTGAATAATGACAAAGCAATTAACCTTCTAACTCTAGTATGGGATTTTTTAATTTGTTTTGTACAGGGGGAGGGCGTGTTAACAATCCTTTAAGTACTTTTCAAAATGATTTTCTCATTTTTTATTCAATTAATATTTGTTTTCTTGCCTCCTAGTTGCCTGGTCATGTCAGCCGTAGACAAACAGTTAGTTGTTCATATAAACATGATCTTCATGGATCGGTGAAGACTAGTTTGCCACCAGCTTCCTTACGGAAGCATAGGTATTAAAGAAATCGACCATATAAATAAGGTGAATTAAAGGAATTTACACAACTTTTTTGAAAATGCATTTAAGAAGTTGAATGATCCTAAATCTATTAAAAATAACTAAATTTTTCTCATGATTTTTTACGCAGAGAGACACTACATATTCTTTTCTGGTTTATCATATATTTATATATAGATAGATTAGTAAGATGTCACTTTTAGTCTAGTTCATATTGGTGGCTATTGTGGTTAATGAATTTAGTAGTCATGTATTCAACTTAAATCATCTTAGAAATTATAATAGAAGTTCAAGAGTCACCACTTGGAATTCTATCTTTAGATGTCACTATGAAAATTCAAACTTTAATGTCAATCTTGTAAACCCTAAGACCTTGCCTTTTGAGCACAACCCCTTTGAGTGTTCATTTATTATTTTTAATAGTGCTATTTAAAATAAATAATATAGAATATTGGTTTATTAGTTTGTTATTGCACACTAAATGGGTCATTTTTATGCAATACTACGTGAATAGGCCTATAAATATCATATCCTATCAACTATTCAATTGCATTTATAGGTGTTATTTCTAATGGCCAAGGAACTTAAGATAGTTGAAATGAATTTATGAAAGAAGTCTAATCTTTTGATATGAATTCAACAATTAATTTTTTTGCAACTAATTATTATGGTTTGCTATACAACATATGCATGCAGGTATCTTGCATATTACAACAATATTTTGAGGTATGCTTACTTATTGCGATCACATTTTAAGAAGTGCATTTTTTCCTACAACTTTTAGGTACTAAATTTAATATTCTAATGGATACAAATCACAATGTGCATAATTATTATGTAATAGGTTTTATTTTTCTCTTTGGTTGCTTTATTATAATGCATAATGAATATTACAACAATATTTTGAGGTATGCTTACTTATTGGGAGCACATTTTTGCCTACAACTATTAGGCACTAAATTTAATATTCTAATGGATACAAATCACAATGTGCATAATTAGTATGTAATAGGTTTTACTTTTCTCTTTGGTTGCTCTATTATAATGCATAATGAATATGTTATTCTATAAATCATATGGAAGACATTTGTAATACATATCTCAGACATATTTTATGCAATATATATTCACCATAATTAAGCTATATAAAAACAATTGTAATATCACATTTTGTAGTACCTTAATAAAACTCATACAATTAAGGGCTTGATGATGGATTGGACATATTTTGATTGATATATTATTAAATTGAATTAACTTGACTCAGTCAATGATGTTGATTTATGAGATGTTGTGCCTTTAACATCTTTGTATGGTGGTACCCTTGTGGGTAAAGAAAGTATCTTTGTGCTATAATACTTAGGGGTAAAAACAAATGCTAGGAGATGTAGTGAGTTGGTTATCTTGTTCCACCATTCAACTAGATAGCTTTTGTACCTATAAAAAAATAGTTTCAAAGGAGTCTTGCTCATTCACAACTTTTAAGGCCCCACTTTTTTGCGATGAAGTCTACATCCTTTACTTGCCCTTCGAAAGAAACTTCCCTAAAAAGCATTGCCCCTTTAGGGCACATTACAATGACATTAATTAGGGACCTATTTTTGCAATCTTTTTGTCTATTGTAAATGATGGACACCCCATTTCCTCTCATAAATCCTTAATGGGTTGTGGTGAAGTATCTACAAACTTTCTTTCTTTGACCAATAAGGTGGTGCATACCTTCTCATACCAAGGACATGTCTACTGTGTAAGTGCCTCATTTATCCTCCTTACCATTTCCTATTAGAATGGTGATCTTATAAGGATGAAAGGAAGCCCATTAACATAAATGCAATGCACAATGTGCTCATTGTTATTGTATCTTGCCTCATTTTAAAATATCTTTCTAATGGATCCACATCTTTGGTTCTTTTGTAGTAAAGAGGGGTTATCATCTTCTTCTAAGAATGGTGTCACATGAAGCATGTGTGGTAGCCACAATTGGAGTACTTGAGGATGGCCTTGTAAAGTGCCTATGAGATCCTTTCTTGGCCAAACTTGGATGAGGCTTTGATTTAGATTTCTTAACTTTACTATTTGCATTCTCATGTTCTTTGATATAAGCAACAATTTATCACTTTAGCACCCCATGTTTAATTAGCCTACTACAAGGTTTGATTCCTCAACCAACAATCACACTCAAGTGGACTTTCACTTGACTATTTGAGCTACTATACTTCTTCTGGCACTATAACATCTAGTGCCAAAGATAATCCTTATCTCCAATGAGCTACTCAATCATCATCACTTGTTGCTAAAGTAATGAAAACTAGTTGAATTTGAATGCCATACCTAACCCTTGGCCCATAGAGCTAAAAATCCCACCCATTCTAGCTTGTACCTATATCCACATGTTTTAAATGAATACTTACTAGGAGTCTCATACCTTGACCCTTGGTACTCATCTTTCATATTGAAAACATATCCCCATCTTGAAGACTCATATGGGGATGTTTGTATACATTAGGATACTTTAGATGAAGTTTCTTTGTGTGTTTAAGTATCTCCTAGAAATTTGGGAAACTTCCTATAGAAGTTTCTTAGATATATAATATAAATTACAATGGGTTTTCCTAAACTATTGATATGTGGTTCACAGAAGTTGAAAGAGCTAATAAAAACACTAATTTATATTTTAAGTTTCTATTTTTAACATAAAAATTACAAGTTTTTTAGAGCACGATCATAGTTTTCAATATATTTTTATATTATGATGATGATTGTCAAATATCAATATATATTTGTTTTAATACTTTAAAATATTATTTTTAAATTTTTAAGTGCTTTAGTATTTTATATTCTCTCCTGTACTAAAACTAGTCCCTATTTTTTAGTACCTATAGAAAAAGAAAATAATAATGTAAACCTAGGCTACAATTACTTGTTAAAAACATAAATAAGAGACTAAAAATAATAATAAATGATTTTAAAAAACAGTTTTCCTTGAGCTTTGAAATAAATTTAAAAGGAAAAGAAAAAAAAAATCCTTACCTTAAAAGAAGATTCTCCTTCATACAAGCTCTTTGGTCTTAATAGCGAGGGTACGATATTTGAGAAATGGAATTTTAGTGAATGAAAATTGAGGAGTAAGAAAATATTTATACTCATGTTTTATGTGTTGTTAGTGACTAGAAGTTATTTTTAGAGTGGATTATGTTTTTCTTTTTTAATTAAAAAATCACTTTATATTTTTGGAAATCTAGTTGGTTCTCTTTAAGTTCAGCCAAGGTTTGGCTTGGACTTGAATATTCAGTCTGAACCCAAACTAGACCCTAACTGAAATGAATACCTTGTCTATATTAGTCTAGTTCTAACTAGGGTTCTGGACAAACCCAACACTTCACAACTTTATAACAATACATATTCCTATTATAACTCATAAAAGAATAATGAAATATAAGAGTTAATCCCACTATCGTAGTCTTTTAAATTATCAGGAACCTTGACATTACAAGTAGTTGTCAAAATAGAGTTTGGTTGGATGCAAATGGAAGGTTGAAACTTGTGTAGATTTAATGTTTGTTGTGGATAACTAAGGTTGCTTAGTATGGTAAGGGGGCATTCAGCCCTATTAATCAGTTGCTTGCCTCCATATGTACAGGAAGGATTACTGAGAATGTTCCAAATTTGTTTTGGATTCCTATATAACTTGCGAATGATTAAATATTCCTCTTTGAATGTAACTTCTTTCCTATAGTTAGTGTACCTTTTTCATGGACTGTTGGACTTTTCCATGAATCTTATACGACAAAAAAGATGTCCCATGGTAATGAAACCCATTTAAAAACTCATGTAAAAATTGTTAAAATCTCACCATAGAGCTATAAGACCAATTTAAAAATGAATGATATAAGAACCTTGGGGTGACAAACACATAAAATAAATGGTAAGGCTTAACCAGCCGGTGAATCTTATATGACAAAAAAGATGTCCCATGGTAATGAAACCCATTTAAAAACTCATGCAAATTTTTTTAAAATCTCACCATAGTGCTATAAGACCAAGTTAAAGATGAATGATATGACAACCTTGGGGTGGAAAACACATAAAATAAATCGTAAAGCTTAACCAGTTGGTACGTTGTAAAATGACCGACTGGTCAAAAACCTATCTACGGAAATGGTGTTGACAAATTGATCGACAAACAATGTCATTAAACTAGTCAAATTCATTACAGTTGGTTGGTTGAGAGTAAAAGTTGATAGTGATCAGAGTCAAAAAATTCGTACATAGTCGGCACGACAACATGTCGATTGTTTATGGTGGATGAAAATAAATGGCTTAACTAGCTGGTGCGTTGTAAAACGGCTAGTTGGTCAAAAACCTGTCTACGGAAATGGTGTCGACAAATTGATCGACAAACAATGTCATTGAATTGGTTGAATTCATTACAGTCGGCTGGTGGAGAGTAAAAGTCGACAATGATCAGAGTCAAAAAATCCGTACACAGTCGGCACAACAATGTGCCGACTATTTATGATGGACGAAAATAAATGGTGAGTAGAATTTACACAATAATATTCTTTGTATTACATCAGAGAGGAAGGACTACTAATGGATGACTGCAATTAATCTTTAAACACATTTTTAAAAATATTCCATATACCTGCAAGGATTTTTTTCTTATTGATATATTTTAGTTTGATAATAATCTTGAGTGTAGCTTAAATTAATGCTGTATTGAACATTATTCTAGTTTAAAGGATTGAATATTTCAATTAATTATTCAGTTTAAGAAACTCTCATCACACAAATACTATTCTTTTGTAGTATGCAAAATCAAAGTGCTTACATTATTTAAGTTGTTGAATGATAGTTTGAAATATATATAGAGAATGAACATTATCAATTATGTGCAAAAGTTAGTGTCCAATTTTGGTAGTTCCAATCCAGTGGAAAAGGTAGTCATAGATGTGTTAGTCTTAATCCCATGCAAGAGGATTTTGATGGGTAAGGATGTAGCTAAAATTTTCTTTTCCAATGTTTGGATCCACTTGGCTTGCTAGAAAACCTTGGTAAGTTTTGGTTTACTTTATGGGATAAAATGGATACCTGATTAAAAAGAAGCACAAATTTCCATCCACAAATAGGTGGACAAACTAAAGTAATTAACCGGACTTTGGTGCAGCTTCTTGGTGGGTACAATATGAAGCATCCAAAGACATGGTATGTGAGTCTTGCATATATACAGCATTCCTACAACTAGGCAATACATTATTTGACAAATTTTCTGCCATTTAAGATCTACTATGCTTTTCTACCCACTAGCCTGCTTGATATAGTTGCGAGACAACCAATTAGGAGGGAAAAAATGTTGACTCAGAGGTTGATAAGGCTGAAAATTTTATTGAACACATTAGACTGGTGTAGTTTCAAGTGCAAGAAAAACTTAACGACAACTAGGAAAAGTATAAGTTAAGGCATGTGTATTTGAGCAAGGATAGGATTCAAGGAGCAACATAAAAGATGAAACCACTAAGGTATGGCACCTTTGGAATTTTGGAACAAGTTAAAAAAGAGGTCTTTTGACTTAATTTGCCTCTATACATGAAAGTGCATTCAATGGTTAATGTAGAGAACTTGAGATTGTTTGAGCCTTCAATGTTGAACAAAGAAGAAGTGTTGGTTTTGCCATCTATGGAAGATTTTAATATAGATCTGTTCAAAGAGTGTGGAGAAGATGTCTCCTATAGAAGAAAGAAAGACAAACATGTAGGGGATTACATGAAACATAATTGGTTGGGTTGAAAGGGAAACTCCTAACAAAGGCAAAATGGTAACCAAAAGAGGATGTTGGAAGAAGTTTCACATCTTGTGAGTCCCTAAGCTTTTGGCGACCAAAAGCCTCCTAATTGAGGAGGTATTCAAAGAATAAATTTAACCATCCCCTTTGATTTTTGGTTTAGGAGATAACTCAATTCTTTCTTTTGTACTTATTAAGTGTAAATTAGAAAATAATAGAAAATACAATAATAAAACTACTATAATTTGATCTAATTGACAAGTGCATGAGTTGGGAAGTGCTTTAAGTGTAAGATTAAAAAACTACAACAAAGAAATGAAGAAATAGAGTAAGTACACCTAGAATTTGTAGAATTTGAGGTCAAAAACAAGTTTACAATGCTAGGAAGATGGTTTGGTGAAATTTGTAGGTTAGAGCTCTTTCAAATATGGGTATTGCTACATGTCACAGGGAAGACACAATTGTAGGTTAGGTTGGGTGCCATTGTAGGTTAGGGTGGGTTTGATGGCCTTCAAAATTTCTAGAGTTGCTCACCAAATATCCTTGATGCTTTTCCTACTTGTAGAATATGCATGTCTTCAATCTTGAATGTGAGAAAACTTGAGATGAAGATTGGGACTAGGGGGAAACGGGCATGCTAAATTACAGAGACTGCCTTATTCAGTCCTTTGGATGGTGTATTTCAATCTCAATAGAGCACAAATGTAAATAGGGTGTGTTTGTTGTAAGGCCCATATGCATTGATGCATTTACTATACCCATTGTATCAAGTCTTATTATGAGTTTACATTTATCCTTTTTTATGACACTTGATACTTATATGAGTATGTGACATTTTGACATTATATGATTATTAAATATGATCTTTTTAGGTTCATTGTTTCCTATAAGATGTTAGATATAGATTTATGCTATTAGATCATTATTGGTTGTCATATTTCTTAGGGTGTTGTTATCCTATTTGAGTGTTATGGATTAAGTGCATACTAATCATGTTCTTGTTTATATCTTGATTATTATATGATTTGAGAATCATTACTATTATGAGGTTAATTTGATGTACTTCATTGAGATGGATTCCATGCATGAATTAGATCACTAGAGATGTGACAGGTCTTGTGTGAGTATGTATGCTCCTTGGCTTATTATATTGTTGCTTCAACTATTATTCCACAATATAAATGATGTGTGCATCAAGTGTATAGCTAATAGGTATAATCCAAGATGAAGTAATTTGGAAGAGTGATGACATGGATGTGATTGCACCATCTTGCTCCATCTTATGGAGTAATTGAGACATGACTGTTTAAATCAATGATATCTTATTCTATGAGTCAAGTGTGTTTAGAACCCCTTGTGAACAACCTGTATATGTTATCTATGTGATTTTTTCTTTAGCATATGATGTATATGAGTTCTCCAAGTTTCTTAGAATGATTTAATTATGCATGTTTGAATTTCAATTAAAAAAGTGTATTGGATTTCTATGACTAGTGAATGTTAGTGATATCATAAAATGAGTCTTCCTTCATTTGAATACAAAATTGGACTTATGGATAATAGTAGATATGCTAGAAGAGGATTCTAGAAATCCCTAGTTGGCCATTTAGATGAGATATTTTCATGTATTTATTACTTGGGTGCATTAATTATTTCAGAAGAAGGTCTTTGAAGACCATTTTCTCTTCACATGGCACATTTATGATTTTGTAAGAGTTTTCAATGTGTTCTAAGAGTTTTTCTTCACTACTTTCATATGCATTTAATGTTTATGGGTGAGATATATTTATCTTTTGATTTTTTTTATTCTTGGATTTTTCGTCATATATCCTCAAAGATGCCTTTGTTGACCCTTGACTTACTTGGGTGAGAAGGGATTAGTGAGGACTTGAGAAGCGAGTTGAGATTTTTTAATAGTTGGGATAGGTTAAGGAGAAGGGTGAACACTTTTGGATTTCATTATTCACTTTCATGTTTGATTTTAGGGAAGCCTAGAGGAGAGAAAAGAGAATGAAGGTTGTATTCCTAAGATCTTGAGAACGTTTTCTTGTACTAAGGAATAGATCTTGAGCTATAGAAGCATGTTTGAGCTTGAAAAAGGAAAATATAGTTCTTGAATCTAAAGAATAGAGAGTTGTGAATCTTCATTTGGCAAGATTTAGAAGTTTAGAGGTAGTTTCTGTATTTCCTTTCTCCCTCTCTTTCTTATTTTCATATCCTCTAGGTATGTGCACAAAGATGGGGGACCAAAAAGTGGCCAAATTTTTTTTTTTGAGTCAAAATAAGTTATAACATGATTGTGTTACAAAAACCATAACACACTCTCATTATAATGTGATCACATTATGGTTTGGTAGTGACAAGCCTATGGCTTGGTTACTACCAAGCCATAATGAAGCATGTTATAATGTGCTCATGTTTTAAATTGCTTAAAACATAAAAAAATAGTTGCTACCATTTCTCCCACTTCCTCCAAAATGTGACTGTGTTATTGTGTGTGCGTGTTTTTGTTGGAATTAGGTTTGTCAGTCAAAAGGTCATTTGTTATATGTTTCATGATGGGTTATAACATGTTGTATTATTTTGATACTATTGTGAGAAAAACTTGTTTGAAGAGTTGTTTTTGTTGACCACTAATTCACCCCCCCTCTCAACGGTCTGAAGTATTCCAACAATTGGTATCAGAGCTGTAAGTTCCTTGCAGGTGTCTAACAGACTTGGGTAGATCCTGGAGGTGGAATACTATGGGTAAGTGTAGAAGAAATAAGGGAAGGAGAGATGCCAAGCAAAAAATTGTTCAACAAGTCCAAATCAAATCAAGTGATGAGTTGTTGAAAAAAACACCCCTACCAAAAAATTGTTGCAAAAAAAGTGATGAGTTGTTGCAAAAAACTATTCAACAAGTCCAAATCAAATCAAGTGATGAGTTGTTGCAAAAAACACCCCTACCAGTTGACACAAAATATGATATATCTGAAAGAGAAGATGATTTTGTTGTTGAGATTGATGACAAAGAAGGAGACCTCATTGTGAGTGAAGATGAACAGGAGTATGATGAGGATGATTGTGAAATTGATATTGAAGGTGAACTCTTGTGTGCTTTGGATGAGATCAAGAAACTCATAAAGGAAAACCAGAGATTAGAAGTACAACTTCAAGAAGAAAAAGACTCCAAAGACAAAGTACTTGCATCCCTTGAAGAAGCAAAGAAACTGATCATGGATTTGAAAGTTCAAACTGAAGAGGCAAAGAAAATAGAGGAAGAGGTACAAATCCAATTGAAATCAAAAGAGGAAAATGGTGAAAGGTTAGAATTTGAGATTGTTTCTTTGAATAAAAAATTGGAGAAAATAAGTGCTCAATTGAATAAAGACTTGAAGAATGAGAAGAGTACATAAATTTTAGATAATATTCTCAATTCCCAAAGGCCAACATACAATAAGAGTGGTATTGGATTTGAAAGACAAAGCTCAAAGACAATTGTATTGGAAGGCAAAAGGAAGATTGAATTCATTGCTGGAACATCAAAGATGAATGGTAAAGATCCAAAAGAAAAACTCAAACAATATGTGAAGATTGAAGTTGAGATGAAAACCAAAGATGAATTTCTCAAAATGCACAACCAAAGGAGAAATCTCAGAAGAACTGCTCTAGTAAGGCAAGCATATATGTACATGCACAATTACTCATTTTTTGGTTATTGTTATATCTGTAATCATTTTGGACACAAAGCAATTGATTGTAGGAGTCAATCTATTTCAATAAGGAATGTTGATCTAGTGTGTTACAATTGCAACAATGTTGCTCACATAAAAAGAAATCGTAGAGTGTATGGAAGGCATGATCATGCATGGAATAACAATAGAGGTGCTCATAGGTTGTCAAAAAGGAACTATCATTTATTTGATCTAGATTGCAATATTATATGTTATAAATGCAACACTCTTGGACACAAAGCACATTGTTGCAGAAAAGGATCACTTGGTTTGAAAGGTCAGAAAAGAAAAGAGTTTGAGAAAGTTTGGAGGAAGAAACCTGAACAAAAGAGAGAACCCATGAAAGTGTGGAGAAGAAAACTAGAGCAAAACAAGGAAGATCCTAAACTTGTGCATATTGCACAAGACACATCATATGTTGTATGAGATACAACATGAGGACAGGGGGAGTTGATCAATGCTCTATCATTTATCCCCAAGGTGAAAAATAAGGAGGTTGTATCAGTCAAGGAGCAAGTGGAGGTATATCAGCATGATGAACAATCTAGTGCTTCCTCCAAAAATCAGTGGGTATGTAAGCATGCAAAGACCTATGAAGACACTGTCAAAATGACATATGCCTAAAAAGAAATCAAGAACAACAGTTATAGTTATGAAGAACAATGTTACATGTATTAAATTAGTCACTAACAACATGAAAACAATCATAAAAGCACTAATGAGCAGACATTAGGTGACTGGTATTCAATGAAGCAAAAGTCATGTAATGACTGTCAATAGTATTATGAGACAATCCTAAAATCAAGAAGCAGTCCATTAGCAACAGTCATGTAGTGGAGATGAAGACATAGTAAAATCCTATAGGGCTTAGTATAGCAAGGATTGTATATAGTTTTTGATGAAGTCTCAAAGACCATGCAAGACAAGAGTTCTTAAAATTTTTACATGTCATTCAATAAGATTATATATCCCCGAGTCGTTGTATGAAGATAGTTCATGACATGAATATGAGAAAGGATTCATTGCTTTGACTCTGATGTAAGAAGAGCATTTAGGAAGGAGAATAGTGAAGGGCAGAGCCATCAATGTTATAATACACACTATTGAGGTCATGAAGAATAAAGTATGGACAAACATCTTTGGAACACCACAAAGAGAAAGCTTCTAGAGTTTAAGAGACCATCACCAAGAATGCAGGAGGTAGGTCAAAATATCTTTCCATGAACAATGGTTTTGAGGTCTGCATGAACACATGAAAGGAGTTGAGATCTATATCAAAGCCATTTGTAGGTTGCCAACACTTTAGAAGAGGGAGCTAGTATTAGAGGGGGAGACAAAGTGCAGTGATCTTAGTCATACCATGTTTTCTTAAGTCATTCTTTGATAGTGATCTTCCTTGGGAATTAGTATTGTCATGTGTTTGTTTACATGTTTGTGGAGATTGTGGAATGTAGAGAGTATGTGCAATGATGAGCAAGATAGTGACTATGCTTGACTATGAATAGCTTATTTGTAGGAGGAGCAAGTATTTCATGTGCAATACTTCCTACAAAAACACTGATATGATTTTACATTTGGCAGTGGTATTCATTGGTATCAATGGTCTTCATTGTCTTTTCATTGTCTTTTAATGATGATGCATTGATGGCTCCATGGTGTTGTTGTTTGGGTATGTCAGTGTTTGAGGACTGTATTAGTTTGTGCAAGGAAGTCTGAAATGATCAATGTTGAAATGGAAGAGATCTGATAGTATGCAATATGGTTGAACATCACTAATTGACAAGTTGCTCATTTTTTGTAGACCTGATATGACAGTGGTATTAGTATGCACTTGCTTTATCAGTATGCACTTGACTATCTTCATTTGGTATGTTAACAACACTATGCCAGTCTTGCAAACATGAAATGACAGTAGTATTAGATTGAAGGACAATCATTTCATTGAAGAACAGAGGACAATAATATTCCAAGAAGATAGTGGTATCAGATTGAAGAACAGTAATATGACAGCTATTTGCTTGAAGAATAGTGTTATTGTTTTTGGACTATTTGTGATCTACATAATAGTGATCTACATGATAATTATTGTCACAATTGATGGGGGTCTTGAAAAATGGTCTTGACAGTGCTCTGCTTTGATAAACTTGATAGTGTTCACTAAAGAAGAGAAAGTATTGCTTTGTCACTTGATGTCAAATGGGGAGAGAGAAAGTTGGAGATTTTTCCATCAATGACAAAGGGGGAGTTTGTTGGAATTAGGTTTTTCATTGATGTCAAAAGGTCATTTGTTATATGTTTCATGATGGGTTATAAAATGTTGTATTATTTTGATACTATTGTGAGAAATACTTGTTTGAAGATTTGTTTTTGTTGACCACTGATTCACCCCCCTTCTCAGTGGTTTGAAGTATTCCAACAATTTTGAGCTATTTGGAGCAATTTAGTTGAAGGACTCATTCCATGTGGACATGCAAGAGGTAAGTTTGCTCAAATTTTAGCAATTTCAACTAAAATGAAACATTTTTATTTTTCATTTGTGTTGATTTAAAAAAAAAATCAACAAATCGAAACTCCTCAACACCTCCAAATCTTCATCCACCTAATGAAATGTGTGATGAAACTTGTGTTGAAGAGCATACACAAATTACCCCCTCAAAATCCTCTGTTCATTCAAGGCATCTTCATGATACCCAAGCAAATATATTATGGCAAATTGAATAAAATAAAAAAGAGCTTCAAATATTAGTAGAAACATTGAAAAATCTAAATGCAACAAACACACATCAGAGAGCTCTTGCAACATCCTTGGAATTTGTAGTATCTCACATAGATTTAATTAGTCACCAAATAAATACATGGGAAATCATAGAGAGAATGCTTAGCAATTAGTATTCTTCAAAACTACAATATAAACAAGTGAAAGACAAGAAAATAATGAAAACTAATTTATGGGCATTATTTGTATACCTTAGAACTAATGATCCCATGCCTACAAGTTGTAAAATATTTTATATTCATTGGTGCCAACACCAAGGAATAAAGGATAATTTTGAGATAGGTGGTGGATGGTTTTTGACCATCCCCCATGCAACAACAATGAAGTGCCTCAATACTTCTTGAGGAAACTCTATGTGAGTTTATCCTCAACAGAATTCTAAATTATTTTGATATGCATGATTTCTAGGGAAGAGGTAAAGCCTTTTCACATGATACAAAGGGGACACATCATGCTTAGGACTAGCCATCTAGACACATTGTCCACCCATATGTTCAACATATCATAGTCCCTTCCATTATGAAAAGCATGTTGAGGTGGAGACCCTATAGTTCATCAGTTCCTCACACAAACCTTGTTGCAACATAGCATACATCTTTTATAGGGTGATGAGGGTGAGCCTTCTAGGCATCAACTCTAACCACACATTTGTCATGCTTGTGGATCTACATGTGATTATGGGTCCAAGGATTTTTTTGAGTTATAGAAGACATGACGTACATGGTCATGACATTGGTACACATGTTGAAGAGGATGTTTGACACTTTGAGGAGTATGCCACATAGGATGGGACACATGATACATCTATATTAGATACCATGGTGTTGACCGATGAGTTTCTAGATGTGACCTTTGGCATTGACCAATAGGTAATTTTCAATAAGGTCATGTAATTTAGTATATTTCTTATTTAAATCTACAATTAATTATATCAATCCATTATGAATGAAAATTAAAGTAAAAATCTGTATGTATTATAAAAATATAGGGTTAAAGTATGCATCCTGCATCTACAAGCCCTTCATCATATGGTTATATGGGCATGCCATGTCCACAAGTATGTAATTTGTAACAAAATAGTAAATATACTACATGTGATTTTTTTGTCATATATCAATGGTAATCTTAAAATGACAATTTGATGATGAACAACTGGATGTTGGACCTCCAACATCATGAGACATTGGTGGTAGTAGTCATATGCCAACTTTTATTTTGGTAAGTTTTACTATATATAATCATTATGTATGTAAATAATGTTATGTAGATTTTAGTCAAAAACGTTGTTATCCATGGAATAATGGAGATGCACATTTTTGTAGTAGTTTTATCTTCTATTTCTTTGACATAGGTATGGGCCAATAAAATAAATGTCATTATGTATTTGTTGTTTTATCTAACATCATTTAGTGTAAATAAATGATACTCATATTTATTTTAATTTACTTCTTCATGCTTCCCTTAGGAGGAGGTCACAACTCCACTTCATGCACCTACCCCTTAAGTGGATGAAGAGAATTAGAGGATGATTGAGGAGGATCATCAGCTTGTGGTAAGTAATTATTTACTTATGTCATTGCGTATTTCATGTTTTCTATATTAATGTATATATATTTTAATTGTATTAATAGCTGGAGATACAAAAAGGTCTTGAGACTAGAAGGTCTAGTTGTTGGAGAAGAGATATTAAGTATGATATTGGTTCTCCATCTTCCTAGTAGAACAAGAATTATCGGTTGTTCCATGACACTCCATAGTTTCTATGTTTGGACATTTTGTTGTATTCCTTCACGACATGTAGGTGTAGATTTATATTTTGCCAATGCATGTCATTGTATGACTATATGGCTTTGTACACATACATTTATGCTTTACTAGTGTATATCATTGTATTCCTATATGACTTGATTTATACATTCATCATATAGCTATATAACATTATAGGCCTTATGACACTATATAACATTTTCATGATATTATGTATACCTCAATGGCCTTATTGAGATTGATATAAATATTTTTTTCTATAAATTGATGACTTAAATAGTTTAATTTGTTTGAGTGGTATGAATAATTAAAGGCTTAAGATTAAACTTATTGTTGGGAGTAATCATAAATATGTTAAATGGTTTTAACACTCACTTCAAACTTAAAATTATTTTAAATGGATTTAATGCTCACTTAAAACTTAAGATTGTTGTTAGACAATGCTAATTAATGTATTCCTCATGTTAATGGTAGTATTCCCATTTTGGAAGACAACTCTTCTTGTATTGACATTTTTCTAATATGTGGTCTCAAAAACTTTTCACTATCCTTTTAAAATTGGACTACCTATTTTGGATATATGGATGACCTTTATGAACAAGATAATCCTTTTTGTTTATGTATGATTGACCATTGATTTATACTTATGACAAGTTTTTGTTGATATGGAAAACTTTGATGACCTATAAGATTTGGGTGACAACCCTTATGAGTTGATTATGTTCTCTCTCTTGTATGGCATCCTACATGATAAGTGACTAAGATGGCATAACATGACAATCCTCTTACTCTACATGACTAACTATTTGGTGTTTGTAATAGTATTCTTATGTCTCCATGACATCTCTTGGAGCCTTGTGACAAGTTTGCTTCTATGACCTTCATGAACCATCAACAATTGATTGCAATTCACTTTACACTACATCTTAGAGTTTATGACACTCAAGGCATATTTGTCATGCCCTAATCTAAATACTTTCTCCATGATAGTGATTTATTGGTTTATACAACATTGAGACTATTTATTATAGGTATTTTGGCATGATAGTCTTCTATGACATGTTAACTATCCTTGGACAATGTTATTGATCCTTATATGGTTATCTCTAAATGTTAATTATCCTCTATAATAGGTGATATATGATATAACAACTTTTATTTTTGGTGCTAGTCCATTATAACGTTCATCTTGGAAACCTTGTATCATACATTCATGACTCTTATCTTTAAGGATATGACTATCATCAAGGATATATGGGTGTCTTTTGTCTAACTTAATTGTCCTTTTTTGCAATAGGACTATATGTGATAGTGAAATGAGTGTTATTAGGACATTGATAACTATCTTTTTGAAGACTTGATGATACAATCTTGTTCATTATAGTTTGAAGAGGTTGATGACAATGTTTAGGTTGAGATGACTATCCTCTAAACCCTATGACATGCATTTAAAATTAGTGACAACAACCTTTATCCTTAGTGGCATTCCTCTAGGGGATAAAACTATCCTTGGTTTGGATGAGGGACTATCAATTCACCCACCCACCTTTTTTTCTCTTAGGGATCTTAAGAGACTTTCTCAATCTAATGTAGCCTAGAAGGATCATAACACCTATCAAATGAAATGAGGCCTCCACTAGAATTCACCTTCTCACCTTCACATTTTGGCACCATCGATTTAGTCCCATGAGGTGAAAAACATATGGCTATTGGCACCCTTGTACATTAAACACAAATGATGCATTTTGTAAGAATGCATTCATTGTCAATAGGATCAAATGGTTTGGATTTGACAGAAATTGAGATAAGCTATTATATATGGACTTAACATCAACCTATAGGTATGAATGAAACATTCCTAGGTGCTACATATTTTGAGAATTATTACGTCAAAGTTTGACATCTTTCTTCTCTTAGGGCTCTTAAGAGACTTTCTTAGTTTGATGTAGCTTGGAAAGATCAAGACACTTGGGGAATGAAATGAGGCCTCCACTAGAATTCACCTTCCCACCTATATGTGTTGGTTCCATCAGTTCAATCCCACAAGGTGCTAAACAAAAAATATGGCTATTGACACCCTTACATTGAATGCAAATGAGGTATGTTACAAGAATGCATTTATTATCAACACAGTTAAATAATTTGGAGTTTATAGAAAGTAAGATAGGTTATTGTATATGGACTTGAAATCTAATTGTAGGTGTAAATGAAACATTCCTAGGTGCCATGGATTCCAAGAATTGTTGCATAAAAGTTTGACACCTTTTTTCTCTCAAGGATCTTAAGAGATTTTCTTGGTCTGATGTAACCTAGAAGGATCAAGACACCTAGGGAATAAAATGAGGTCTCCACTAACATTCACCTACCCACCTAAACATCTTAGCACTGTTAGTTCATTCCTATGAGGTAAAGAACAAAAAATATGGCTATTGGAATCCTTACATTGAACACAAATGAGGCATTTTGCAAGAATGCATTCATTGTCCATATGGTCAAATGGTTTTGGATTTGACAAAAATTGAGATAGGATAGTATAAATAGACTCAACATCCACCTGTAGGTGTGAATGAAACATTCCTAGGTGCCACAAATTCCAATAATCACTGCATTAGAGTTTAACATCTTTTTTCTCTTAGGGCTCTTAAGAGAATTTCTTGGTCTAATGTAGCTTGGAAGGGTTGGGACACTTGGGGAATGAAATGAGGTGTCCACTAACATTCACCCACCCACCCTAACATGTTGGTGCCATTGATTCAGTCCCATGAGGTGTAGAACAAAAAATATGGCTATTGGCACCCTTACACTAAATGTAAAGGAGACATTTTTGTAAGAATGCATTCATTGTCGACACAATCCAAATGATTTAGAGTTGATAGAAACTATGATAGATTATTGTAGATAGACCTAAAATCCACATGTAGGTGCAAATTAAACAATCCTAGGTGCTAGGTATTCTAAGAATTATTGCATCAAAGTTTGACATATTTTTGCTCTTAGGGCTCTTAAGAGTCTTTCTTGGTCTGATGTAGCATGGAAGGATCAGAGAACTTGGGAAAGATAATGAGGCCTCCAATAACATTTATCCACCCACCATGACATGTTGGAACCATTGGTTCAGTCCCATGAGGTGCAAAAAAAAATGGCTATTGACACCCTTACATTGAATGCAAGTGAGACATTTTGAAGAAATCATTCATTATCAGCATAGTCAAACAATTTAGAGTTGATGGAAACTGATATAGACTATTATAGATAGACCTAACATCCACCTATAGGTGTAAATTAAACATTCCTAGGTGCCACAGATTCTGAGAATCACTATATCAAAGTTTGACATCATTTTGCTTGTAGGGCTCTTAAGAGTCTTTCTTGGTCTAATGTAGCCTAGAAGGATCAAGATTATTAGCCACTAAAAAGACACCTCCAATAGTAGTAACCCACCTACTCAGATGTGTTGGCATTATTAGTTTGGTTCCATGAGGTACACAATGCAAAATATCACTCCTAGCACCCTATCACTAAATGAAATTGAAGCATTTTACAACAATGTGTTTGTCACCATTGCAGACAAATGAATTCAATTTAAAAAAAACCAAGATAGGTATTTTTAGGTTGAACCAATGTATACCTATAGGTTTAGATGAGACATTCCTAGGTGCCATAGTTTGAGAGAATCATTGCATCAAAGTTTGACACCTTTTTGCTCTTAAGGATCTTAAGAGACTTTCTTAGTTCAATGTAGCTAGGAAGGATTGAGATACTTGGCCACAAAAAAGACACTTTTAGTAGAAATAATCCTCCCAGTCGGATGTGTTGGCATTGTTAGTTTAGTGCCACAAGGCACGAAATAGAAAATATTACTCCTAGCACTCTATCATTGAACAAAATTGAAGAATTTTGTAATATTACATTTGTTACCACCATGGGAAAAAAATTGAGTTAACCAAAACTAAGATAGTTATTTATAGGTGGACCTGATGTCCATCTATAGGTTTAGAAGATACATTCCTAGGTGCAATAGTTTGAGAGAATTGTTGTGTCAAAGTTTGGCACTTTTTTGCTCTTAGGGCTCTTAAGAGACTTTCTAGGTTTGATGTAGCTTGAAAAGATTAGGATGTTTTACCACCAAAAAGACACCTCTAGTAGTAGTGACCCACCCACTCAGACATGTTGGCATTGTTAGTTCAGTGTTAGGAGGCATGGAATGCAAAATTTTACTCCTAGCACCCCTTCACTAATGAAACTAAAGCATTTTGGAACATTGCATTCATCGCCACCATAGGAAAAGAAATTTGATTTAGAAAAATGAGAAGTATTTGTAGGTGAACTCGACACCTACTTGTAGTTGTAAATAAGACATTCATAGGTGGTACAATTTGAGATAATAGTTGGGCCAAAGTTTGGAATTTTTTTGGTCTTAGGGCTCTAAAGATACTTTCTTAGTCTGATGTAGCCCAAAAGAATTGGGACACTTGAACATTGAAAATATAACTCTAGTATTAGTAACCCACCAACTCAAATGTGTTGGCATTTCTTGTTCAATGCCATGAGGTGCATAATGCAAAATTTCACTCCTAGCACCTGTAGACACTCAAAAATGACCATTGCATTATTCACCGTGCATACATCAAGTTCATCTAACTCATCTTCATCCAACATTAATTAAATAACTTAATTATTTAATTAATTTCATCAATTTCTTCTAATTCACATAAATCCAACATTAATTAAATAAATCGTATTTATTTAATTAATTTAATCATTTCACCACTTTATTCTTCTATTTTTCCATTAATTAAATAAATCAATTATTTAATTAATTTAACACTTTAATTCCTCTTACCCACAATAATTAAATAATTTTAATTATTTAATTAGCTAATTATTCCTCCAAATTAAATAAATTATTCTAATTTATTTAATGTTGACTTTTCTAATCTTCTAAAATAAATAAAATCAATATTTTATTTATTTCCTATTTATTCTTCCATCATGCACAACAAATTAAATAAATTTATTTATTTAATTTCTAATTATCTTCTCAATCTTCTAAAAATATATTTTTCCTCCATGCACACAAATTAAATAATTTATTATTTAATCTTATTCATAGCATGTCAAAAAGCAAATCAAAAGTTGAGTTAATTGGCTTTTAAATCATTGTTTTTATTAATCAATTCATAAAATAGAAAAAAACATTCTATTTTTATGAAAATCAATCTTATCTTTAGTCAACAAAGCAATTAACTCAATAAAATAGCTTTTTGCATGTACACTTGCCATGTGCACATTCATTCATGTCTTCTCAATTTATCTCAACCATCGATTTCATCTAATTTGCTCCACCGTTAATTGATCTTCCCTAAAATCTATAAATACGCCCATCACCTCTTCACAAACCTTTCACAATTTTTGAGCATTGGCATCCATATCTTCTAGTGCTTTGAGCATTCGTTGAAGCACCTCGCATCCATTGAGCTATCATCCATCCACTTGCAATCATGGTTATGCTACGTTTAGAGAAATCCACATATCAATATATCGAGGAATAAATATTGTAGTGTGGTAACTTGCATTATTATTTGCTTTGGATTTTGTTATTAACTATTGCGATTATTTATTGAGCTATGTAAACATTGGAATAGGGTCTCTTTTGTTCTTGTTTGCATTCCAATTTCTAGCATATACATTCTAGCAGGCCCGGTGGGACCCACTCCTTGAATTTAACATCCTTTTGCTTGAGAAAAATTGATTTTTTTAAGCTACAAGTATGGAGTTGTGCTTCTGGTCGATAGAACGATGCTTCTAGTTGACAGAATGGTGCTTTGGTCAATAGAATTGCACTTCTGGTTCACATAGTTGCGCCTTTGGTTTCTACTATTTATCTTGAGTTTTCTAACATTGTAGGATTTCTAGGTGTAGACACTCAAAAATGACCATGTCATTGCATCACTTGCATTTCATCAAATCACCTGCATTTCAACGTTAATTAAATAATTGAATTATTTAATTAATTTCATCAAATTCTTCCAAATCTCCTAAATTTGACATTAATTGAATAAATTCTATTTATTTAATTAATTTCATCAAAAATCAACTTTATTCCTCTTATCAAAATTAAATAATTTTAATTATTTAAATAAATCATTATCTTCTTCCAAAATCCAAATCTATGTCAATTGAATAAATTAATTATTTAATTAATTTATCATCAAAATCCTCTTATCTACAATTAAATAATTTCTAATTTATTTAATTAAATCAATTATTCTTCTAAATTTAAATAAATCATTCAAATTTATTTAAATTGAATATCTCTTCTAAAAATAAAATATAATAAAATATTTTATTTATCCTTCATCATGCAAAATAAATTAAATCAATTTATTTGTTTAATTTATTTAAATCTTCAAATATATTCTATGTCTTCTATCATGCACAAACAATTAAATAAATTTATTTATTTAATTTGCCTCAAATATCCTCCAATTCCTCTAAAAATAAATCTTATTCATCATGCACACAAAATTAAATAATTTATTATTTAATTTATCTCAAATCATACAAAAAGAAAATTGTAAGTTGAGTTAATTGACTTAATTATTATTGTTTTTATCATCAACTCATAAATTAGAAAAAAATATTTCTATTTTTATGAAATCTAAAAATATGTCTGTTCCATGTCTTAGCCAAATCAAACAATTAACTCAAACAAAAATATCTTTTTGTGAGACACATGTCATGTGCACATTCATCATGAATTCTAGATTTATCTCATCCATTGATTATATCAAATTATTTCATCTATTGATCGATCATGTCTTGAAACCTATATAAACCCCCATCATCTCCATAACAAATCCTCTTCGATTATTTATTCTTAGGCATCCATACAACACATTGAGCATACATCGCATCGTTGAGCACATTGAGCAGTTTGAGCACATACACAATCTACATACGCTTGTTGTAAACATGGTTTCGCAATTTGAAGAGCAATCCACATTCGACCAAGATAACAATACAATCTAGGTGAAAGCTTTCATTGTTTTGTGTTATTAATTGATTATTTGGTTGTTTTCTTAGATTGTTATCTTGATGTTATAGGATTGAATTGTTGATTATTTCATTGTTTTGATTATCATTCGATCTTGATTAAATCCCTATAAACATTTTGGCATGCCCGGTGGGACCCACTAATCGTTGTTTTTCTTTAGAAAAAATGATTTTATGAAGTATAGCATGGAAAAATGCAATCAAACATAGAAAAGTGCCTTTGCAACACCATGCATTGCCTTTGGTATAATAGTACAATGCCTTAGGGAGATACTGTAGCACCTCTAGTAGCATAGTACCATGCTTTTGGTAACACAGTAGATCGCCTCTGATAGCACGGTACATCGCTTCTAGTCTATTAGGGTTTTGACTTTATTTTTTCTAAACTATTGGGTTCCTAACTAATCATATTGATTGATTCATTATTAGACAAGCTAATTTATTTTTCTCTCAATCATCATTTATACTACCTAAGATGATTTATTTAGGAATATTATCATCTTTGAGTTAACCTTTCCTTTCACAACGTTTGGTGAGTCGTTCTTGTTTGCAGGTTACAGATCTTATCCTTTATCGACATTCTAGATCATCCATCAATCATTAAATCATCTTTCGATCTAGCTTTTTTGATGAAATATGACTTTTTCTAGGCTTGGAGTAGTAAAGCACTTTTGGAACCTCAATAGCTCACTTCTGGTAGCATATTACCATGCTTCTGGTAACACAGTAAATCACTTTTTGATCTGCAGTAACTCGGCTTCGGTAGCACAGTCCAGTGCTTTCGGTAATACAATAAGTCACCTTTGGTAACACAGTAAAGCGCTTTTGATCAATTTGTTTTATTTTTGCTAACTATTGAGTTGTGGTGGAACTAATAATCTTTTGCAACTTCTTAAGACTCAAACAGAGCAGATGGGGTTTTCTAACATGTTCATGCAAGATGAGCTTTGAAGAAATTACCAAATCTATCGCACTAAGTCTTAGAAACATATTGCTTTCTTAAGGGACAATGGACATGCATGTAAAAATACTTCAATTTCTTAAGGGACAATGGACATGCATGTAAAAACACTTCAATTTCTTAAGGGACAATTGACATGAATGCCAAACACTTCAATTTCATAAGGGACAATTGACAACTACAATCGCGTGTGTGCCTAATCTAGTTGCACCTTATTTTTTCTTATAACGAGACAATTGAACCTTTGTTTGACGTGCTTGAACTTTAATTTCAGTTATTCCTTTAGAAGGGCCTGCTTTTGGATTGCACTTCATCCAAAAGGGACGACCCTAAGCGGAGTTTTGCTTTGAACTGCTATATAAGAGGGATAAGGCGAAAGCCAAGTCCTAACCGACGTCAACCTTACCTTGTGGTGCCAAATTGAAAAGAGGTGTACTAGCACTTTGTGGAAATAATTTTCACATTATGTGTAGTGTTTGATACTCTTAGTAGGATTGGTCAAAGCTTTTAGTAGTTTGTCACATTGCTCGTAAGGCATTGGTCCATCAAAGCAAATAGGAACCAATCTAGATAGTGACTACCCGTTTCACCTCCAAATGTTGCGGTAATCATCAGTGCAAGGGGAATTGATACAAGCCCCCAAGATACTCACCATTGCCTCCCTTGAGAAGAGATAGTATTCCCTCGGCCATAAAGCTCTTGTGACTTACTTGAGCTTTCCGAGGGGAGGGTGAGATATCCCTAGCTATCGTCTCTCGCAAAGATGCAAATGTACGACACCTATATGGAATGACATTTGGTTGACGAAAAATTAAGTTGTGAGCTGATCTAGTGCAATGAAACCATGTCTTTAGGGATAAAATGTGCTTGAATTATTTGTAATTGTCTAATACCCATGGAAACATTGGGATTTTTTGTGAGCCTAGAGCATACACTATCTATTGTGTCAGTCCTTTTTGCCACTTTGTTTGATGCATTTTCTCTTTTCAAAGCAAATCCAATCAAAATCCAATCCAAATCTATCAAAATTTGCCTTACAAACATCATTGACACCATTTCAACACCTTTGAAACATAGTAGCTCACTTTTGGTATAACAGTACAACGCTTCTAAAGTATAGTCCCGTGCCTTTGGTATAATAGTTCAATGCTTCTAAAACACAATAACTCGCCTTTGCAGCACAGTCCATCACCTTTGGTCTAGTAAACTATTCATCAAACTATCTTAGCAAAAATCTCAAACATATTGTCCTAGTGCATCCCATGGTAACCACTAGACTCCAGCAATCTATGAAGGCTAAGCAAATTGCCCCCAAGAAGCACAAATCACCCCCACATACACCTCAACCAAGTCAATCCAACATGTCTCAAAAGGGTACTCCCCAAACACGAATGAAAAGACCAACTAACTTTCAAAATAGACCGCAACATGACCAACCAACCAATCCACAAGAGAGTAATGTCCCTTTGGTAGATGTAACTCAATTTACTACCGGCATGCCTCATGATTTTGCTACACCCGGTTATACCACAGTTCAAGTCCCATCTCAAGAAGAGCAAAACTTTCAAGAAGGTCAATCCTCTCAAGAAGATAGACAAGACCTTGATGAAATCATGCAAGATCCTAGAGCCATAGCCACATTTGACAAACTCCTTAGTGAGAATCAAGATCATTTCTTTCGTTTGCTTGCGGAACAAGGAGCTAAACTACCCCAAGACTTTGATCTATCCAAACTTAAAGAACAAAACAAAACCCATGACCCTATAACTGCTATCGAAACTATGTCAACCGTATCCACTCCCATACCTGAACAAGGCTCACAAGGGAGAACGACTAATCATTTTGACGCTCACTATGAGAATCCTATTTATAAAAATCCAACAATAGAAAGACCCATATCACCACTCATGACTCCTATGGAGATTTACAAACACCAACAAGAGACTCTACAATGTCAAGAAGAACTAGAAAAACAAGCTGCTCTAGCTATATCAAACACACAACAACCTCCTAGCATATCACAAATGCCCACACCAATCATAAGTGGAATATTGGCTATCCCATCACAAGACAATTTTTCACCAAACTACAATCTAGGAAACACTTATGTAGCCATGTAACAAGGGTCACAACAGACACCACCACCAACATCATCAACCCTTCGTATCACTAATCCAAGCAATGTCATACAACCACAACATTCCAAAAACATCAACACAAACATCATCACTCCCCCACAACACTCCTAAAACACCAACACAAACTATATCCCTCCACCACAACGTTCATCCACACTCAACCTCACCTATTTCAATCAACCCCAACCATTACAAAAACCATCTACCTATGTTCCTCCACCACATTGATCATCCACACTCAATCTCTCCAACACTTATCTCAATAACCCTCAATATTCTCAAATCTAATCATCCTATGGCTATACTCCACCATCACAACCAAACCCAAGAAAATTTAGCTTTCCTCCATAGAATCCTTTCTTCACACCTCCTCAACATTATCAATGACAAAAATCTTTCATCATCCCATCACAACAATCACAAAGCCAACATTCTTATCTAGCACCACCTCCACATATGCAAAATCAAAACAACCAAACCCAACCTAATCCAAATCAATCATACAACACATATGATCCAAAACAATCATATGACCCATATAACATCAATTCCTATGGCTTCAACTACAATCTTCCCTATGTGCAATAACAACCACCCTTAGTGCAATAGGAGACTCTTCCAACACCCCCAACAACTATGGAGCTTAAACTTGCCGAGGTACAACAACAAGTAGCTAATTTAACATTTGGTCACACTAAGAAAACCTTCTCCTTGGAGGAGGTTTGTCCTTATCCATTTGATTGGTCATTGCAAATGATCCCGTTTCCTCCCAACTTCACCATGCCCAAATTTGATAAATACAAGGGAAGAGGAGACCCAAAAGACCACCTTAGAGAATTCTATCTCGCTTGTTTAGAGGTTGCACATAATGATACATATCTTATGCGCCTCTTCCCTCGCAGCCTTAGAGGTCAAGCTATAGAATGGTTCTCACATTTACCTACGGGTATCAAATCTTTTAATGAGCTTGTAGAAAAATTTGCCTCCCATTTTTCATACAACACAGAACATGAGGTCTCTATGACTAACTTATGTAACAATAAATAGAAAAATGGGGAAACTCTTATCTCCTTCCTTCAAAGATGAAGACACATGGCTAGCAAATTCCCATTTAAAATACCTGAAAAGAAGCTTGTTAGCATATTTGTGCAGAACCTTAACCAAGAATTGGGTTTCCATTTGCAAATACTAAGTGCTACAACCTTTGACGAGATTACCTATAAAGGCATCAATATCGAAAAAGTCCTCATTGCTAAAGGCATTGTCAAAATATTCAAAGACAATAAAGATAATCCTCCCCAACAACAATCAAATGATAAGCCCAAATATTGGAACAAAAACAAAAACATGGTTAATGATGGTGTGGTAGATTCCAAACATGTCCAAACACTACAAACACCCCTTAATATTTCATCCAAACAAAACCAAACTCTGCCTCAACAACAACAACAACAATGACAACAATAAAACCCAAACCAACAACGTCAACAAGAGTGACCTCCCCAAGATTACCCTCCAAGGCGTAAATTCACTCCCCTGGGAGAGCCTATAGAGTTGGTTCTGCATAAACTTGTGCAAAATGGACTCATCATGCTACCAGATGCTCCCCCATATGGCAAACCTGCTTACAAACCTACATGGTACAAAGATAAGGAATATTGTGAATACCATAGGACCAAAGGACACAAAACCATATCATGCATGAAACTCAAACACATGATCCAAAACCTTATTGATAGAGGTGAAGTCAATTTTGATGCACCTCCTACTCAAAGCACAAACAAAGATCTCAACATGTACAAGGAGCCATTCCCTAACCATGGTCAAGGTCAAAATCCCTACAAAGGTAAAGGTGTTAACAAAGCCTCAACTTCCTACGACTCTATTTTAGGTCATTTTGAAGAAAGTTGTGTGTCTACCCTCACTATCAAAGGTAAATCTATGGATTGCACCGTCACAACTTGTCATGGTCTTGTCACCCTTCGTGGGCCTACACCAAGTCTCCCAACTCAATTTGATTACAATCTTGTAGAACATCTAGGGAAAACCCTTGCATAGATCTCTATTTTAGACCTTCTATGGTCATCACCTGCACATAAATCTATGCTAGAAAAATACCTACAAGAGTATTCAGTTACTAATAACATAGCGGTCATGGATTTCCAAGCTATAATAGGTAACATTGCCTCACCTTACAATGTGGTCTTTTCTGAAAAGGATCTCCCATCCCATGATCCATGTCACAATGATGCCCTTCACATTGAAGTTTTCATCCATAAACGTAAGATCAAACACATACTTATAGATTGGTGGTGCTGGTCTCAATATCTATTCTCTCAAGTTACTTAAACAATTGGGATACTCTGAGGATCATGTCAACATTGATCATTGCATTACAATCAAGGGGTATGATGATGCTCTCAAGCACCGTTCAGAGGGTGTTATCCACTTTCCTATACAAGTAGGCTCCATCATGCTTGAAACTAGGTTCTTATAACATTATCTTAGGACACCCATGGATACATACCACGAAAAATGTTCCTTCCATGTACCATCAGTCTCTCAAGTTCCCATTTAATGGTACGAAGATCACTTCTATCATACCTTGCAAGGTAGTTATAAGAACAACAACCAAGTTCCAAATAATGACAAAGCCCATGAATCCCCATTGTATGTTGACTCTGAAAATCTAAAAAAAGCCTCTGAAGTTGAACCTAATCCTAATCCTATTCCTAAAATCAAAGCTAACATCCATGATATAGGTTTTGGTGAATATGATATCTCTAAATCTTGTTGTATAGGGCGGATGCCCTTATCCCCTAAATCCTATGGCCAACCACCCATAGCCAAAGAAACTAAGAAAGCAACTATCCCCCTGCCAACATCTCTAATCCAATTCCAAGAGGGAAAATTATTAGCAGAGTAAACTATTGAAGACATCTCATCTTGGCTCTACAAGGAGAAAGAACCACAATCAAATAATCTGGCAATGGCCTAAGAATTGTGAAGAACATAGTCTACAAAGGTGAAGGTGGCCTTGGGAAGGATAACCAAGGTGAAATAGAACCCATTATTGTGAAGAAGAAGCTAGACAAAAAGGGGTTAGGATTTGGTAGGAAGGTACCACGCGCCTTGGACATCGAGGGCATTCTCGACAAGGTAGCACAAACTTCTCTCACAGATTTGACATCTAAAGAGGATATCATCAATGAAACTTACCTCCATATGACTGACCTATTCACTGAATCCTCCATATTCATGCTATCATCTGTATCCTTAACATCCACCACTAGCACCCAGATTGGAACACTTCTCTACCCTGAACTTATTGATTGGGACCAACAGGGGTCCCCTATTCTAGATGTTTTTTAGAATGATGAAGCTATTGCCAAATTCATGGGACTCCGAGATGGTATCCCTCTTGGTGGTCACAAAGCTAGTTTTGTAATGGAACTAGAGCAAACTGCTTATTTTGATGAGAATGCCAAATCCTCCAGTCACAAAAGTGAAAATAAAGAAAGATCTCTAGGTGAAAACCAGACTGTGGCACCTCCCGATCACAAAACAGTAAAAATAAAGGACATCCAAAGGTGAAAAACTAACTATGGCACATGAGAGTGGAGGACTTGACCTTCACTTACCATCAAAGTATCAAGATAAGTCAGCTCTCCTAGTGGAAGATTCTACAGAGATAAATCTTGGCACAAAGCAACACCCTAAAACCACTTTCCTTGCAGCATCATTATCAGAACAAGAGCACAAGAATATTACCAACTTCTTCTTATAGTGAACCTTCAACTTTGTGAGGATCTATGCTGATATGCTAGGGTTGGATCCTTCACTAGTAGTTCACTATCTCACAGTTGATCCAAAAGCTAAACCAGTCTAACAGAAACTAAGAAAGATGCATCCACAGATAGCTCTCTTGGTGAAAGTGGAAATACAGAAGTTACTAGATGCAAAATTTATCAAGCCTATTGATTATCCAGAATGGGTCTCAAACATTGTACCTGTGGCTAAACTAAATGGGAGCATCTGCATGTGTTCTGACTTCAGAGATCTTAACAAAGCATGTCCCAAAGATGACTTTCCATTGCCAAGCATTGATCTCATAGTAGACTTGATTGCTGGTCATGAAATGATTTCTCTAATGGATGGATTTTTTGGATACAATCAGATAATGATAGTGGAAGAAGATCAACATAAAATAGCTTTCACTTGTCCTTGGGGTATCTATTGTTGGTGCGTCATGCCATTTGGTCTTAAAAACGTAGGAGCAACCTATCAAAGAGCAATAACAGTGATATTCCATGATCTCTTTCATCATATCATGGAGGACTATGTTGATGATATAATAGAAAAGTCTTCTAGGGAAGATCACATATAGGTTCTAGGACAAATCTTTGACAGACTAGAAAAATATCAAGTCAGACTCAATCCAAAGACAAGTGTCTTCTGGGTAACCTTAGGAAAACTATTGGGATACATCATATCTCATAGAGGCATTAAAGTAGATCCAACAAAAGTCAAGGCTATAGTAGAGATGCCTCCACCAAAAAAATTGAAAGCATTAAGTAGCCTTCAAGGAGGGTTACAATCCACTAGGCGATTTATCTCACTGCTAACAGATAAATGTCAACCATTTCAACACTTGCTCCGAAGGATGTCTCATTTCGATGGGATTATAAGTGTCAAGCAACATTTGATCAACTCAAGAAATATCTAGCTACACCTCTTGTCTTGGCACCACCAGTCGTCGAGAGGCCTTTGATCTTGTACATCTCAACTACAATTGCAGCTCTAGGGGCTCTTCTAGCACAACATGACGAATCATGAAAAGAGCATGTAATCTATTATATTAGTCAGACCTTGGTGGGTTATGAACTCAATTATTCACCTATGGAAAGAGCTTGTTTAGCCTTAGTGTTCGCTTCCTAAAAGTTGTGACATTACATGCTAAACCAACACACAAATCTAATAGCCAAAATTGATCCATTAAAGTATCTACTAGCAAAAGTAGCTCTCATAGGTAGACTAGCTAAATGGGTCATGATCCTAGTGAATTTGACATTGAGTATGTGGATCGTAAAGCAATCAAGGGACAAGCCCTAGTAGATTAGCTAGCAGAAGCACCCATGATAGATGTACATCCTATGGTATCTAACTTTCTGGATGAAAATCTATTCACTCTTTCTACCTCAGTAATGTGGAAATTGTATTTTGATGGTTCCTACACATAGCATGGATCAAGGGCTGGTATCCTTTTTATCACGCCTCAAAATGACTATATCCCAGAGTCATATCAGCTTGCATTTCCTTGCACCAACAACATAGCCGAGTATGAAGCACTCATCATAGGTCTCCATACATAAGTCTAATGGGAAATCAAAGAACTACAGGTATATGTAGACTCACAACTAGTCATTCGACAAGTCACAGATAAGTACCAAACAAAAGATGAAAAGTTGGTCCCTTACAAGAAACTAGTGGATGCCTACAAACCACACTTTTCTAGCATCACTTTTGAGCAAATTTCAAGAGAGCATAACAAAGCTATAGATTCTATGGTTTTAGTGGGGTCACTTATAGACATGATTGCAAACACACAAAAATGTGAATTCTTGATCGAGCAATTGTTGATACCAGTCATTGATGTTCCAACTACTAAAATCATCTGCAAACTTGTTGGTCCCAATTCCCCATGGTACGAAGATATCTATGAATACCTTAAACACAATACCTTTCCCTTTGAGCTATCTGCAAACCAACACAAAACCTTTATTCGCTGAGCCTCCCGTTACACCATTCTAGGTGATACACTATATCGCCGAAGTCTTAATGGTATCCTCTTACGATGTCTTAACATGGAAGAATCTATTGTTACCTTTTGAGACATACATGAAGGTGTCTGTGGTGCACATTCTACCGGTCCTAACCTTGCTAAGAAGATACTCAGAATAGGTTATTACTGGCCTACAATAGAAAAAGATGCTTTACAGTTTGCTAAGAAGTGTCTACAATGCCAGTAGCATGGAGATTTGATTCACGCACCATCTCATGAACTACAACCTATGACAACTCCATGGCCTTTTTCACAATGGGGTCTTGAACTCATAGGACAAATCCACCCATCCTAATCCAATAGACATAAATTTATCATTACCACCACTAAGTATTTCATGAAGTGGGTCGAAGCCATTCCCATGACTTATATCACTGGCAAACAAATAGCCAAATTTATCCTTAACTACCTCATTTGCCAGTATGGTATCCCCCAAGCTATTGTTACTGATAATGGGATACCATTCAAGAATAAAGATGTCTGTGCCTTGTGCACCCAATATAATATCCAACATCGCTTTTCCACTCCCTACTATCTGTTAGATTCAGGATAGACAACTGAGAGGGGGGGTGAATTAGTTGTCAAAAAATTTTCTTTCTAATTACACACTTAAATCCTCTTAGTGATTTAGAAGAATATCAATAAATCAATCATTGAAACATAATGCATTAAATCAAGAGCAGAAACACATCAACACATAAGACACCAAGATTTTGATGTGGAAAACTCGGTTAAGGGAAAAACCACGGGGTGATTAACCCAAGATTGTATTCTTTGTTAGAAGAATAGAAAGAACAAAATGACACATGCCAATTAGGGCTCACTACTCGAGCACACTGCTCACAAGAGGCTCACTACCTACAAGAGGTACATTGTCTACAAAATGATAAGTATCACATACTTGAACTGGAGAATAGCATCTTCACCATGCTTGAATTAGTTCTATTTAAGCCCAATACTTCTGCTCTGCATTTCGCTCTCTTCCTCGCTACCACACTCACATCTCCACAAGACACACTATGAAATGACTTTACAATCCCTTATTTATACAAGATATCAACTTAGGAATAATCATCTAAGTCGGCAAACAACTACAAGAATATCTGCAGGATGTATAATTCATCTGGTCAGCCAGTCTCAGGAAGAACATCATCATCCGGAAGTTATTCTTCAATTGCGAGCTCCAACTCCAATATGGACCACCAACACAAACTGGACATGATCCAAAGACCTCCACAAGATTGCTTGAATCACCAAGAACATCCACACTTCATCTGCTTACTGAAATCCTTCTCTCCTTCATCTGGAACCTCAAGAACACAGTCTGTCATCACTGTTACAAAGGAATAGATGCTTGTGGACCTTCAAACCATGAACCAATCGAGTTGACACTTCATAAAGACTTCCTCAACACTCCCTCAAATTTGCAGAATAGGATAATGCATTTCCGGATCTCACCGGACCTATCTGTGTCACTCTGTCACCTCTGAACACCTGTTGGAACCAGTTTTACTTGGGCCACCACAACTCCTTCAGATCTTCATGTGGACCTCTGGAATCTTTACTGGATCATCTTAAGACTCATATCTACAAACCCTTTGAACCACATCCTCTGATAGTCATCTTATCTTGGATCTTTACCTTACTGTCTTCACTGTTCTTCTCTATTCCTAGTTAGGACTAATTTTCTCAGTAGCCTCAGCACTCAACTCATCCAATCCTTTTCATCAATGCAACAGGAGTATGTTGACATCAATGACAACACCGGTTAGGCCCATACTTGCAACAATCTCCCCCTTTGTCATTGATGGCAACATATGATGTGAAAAACTATTTTGACCATCAAGACAAGAACTTTTCTTTACTGACACAACTCCCCCTATTACCAACAACCGTTCACTTGTCTTCTCTTTCTTTACTGCTCCCCCTTTGATCAGCCACCACTTGTTTTTCACATGTCTTCTCTCCCCCTTTGACATCAATGGCAAAGGGCACATACTTGCAATTCCAACACTTCAGAATCATACCAGCTACCTTCCTGAGTGGTAGCTCCCTATCATCAATCTAGACCACAAGATATGACTGTGATATCTACTAGACTGATGCACTCTAGTGTACCTTAGTTCATCACCGGAGGGGTAATAACCCCTAACTTCTCCCTGAGATACTCAAAAGAGTCCTTAGGTAGAGGTTTAGTAAAGATGTTTGCAATTTGATCCTTGGATGGCACAAACTCCAATTTGACTTCATTCTTATTCACTTGTTCTCTCAAAAAGTGAAACTTGATGGATATATGTTTAGTCTTTGAATGCAACACTGGTTTCTTAGATATATTTATTGCACTTGAATTATCACAGAAGATTGTGATAGGTTCCTCATACTCCACTCTGATGTCTCTTAGCATTTACTTCATCCACAGAACTTGAGTGCAACTACCTGCTGCTGCAATATATTCTGCTTTTGCAGTGGACAGAGATTTTGCCTCTTGTTTCTTTCTCAGCCAAGAAACCAATCTCTTCCCCAAAAAGAATGCTCCACCACTGGTACTCTTCTGATCATCCACATCTCCTGCCCAATCTGCATCTATATATGCATGAAGAGAGAAATCATGATCTCTGGGATACCACAATCCATACTCAACTGTTCCTTTTAGATATCTAAAAATCCTCTTGATTGCCATGACATGAGATTCTCTAGGATCAACTTGAAATCTAGTAACAAGACCCACAACATTCATAATGTCAGGTCTAGTTTGAGTGAGATACAACAATCCTCCAATCATTGACCTGCACTTTTTCTGATCAACCTTAGAAGAGTCATCATCTTTTCCCAATTTACATTCGGTTGCCATGGGAGTATTCATTGGTTTTGAGTCTTCCATCCCAAATTTCTTCAACAATTCTTTCACATATTTGGTTTGAGAAATGAAGATTCCTTTCTTTGTTTGAGTGATTTGTAGACCCAAGAATAAATTCATTTCCCCAAGCATGGACATCTCAAATTTACTTTTCATTTGATTTGCCAAAGTTTTAGACATACTATCTCTTCCTCCAAAAATGATATCATCAACAAACACTTCAACAATCAAGATGTTTTCATGATCAATTTTGAAATACAATTATTGTCAACAGTACCTTTGTTGAAACCCATCTTCAAAAGATGCTTATCCAATCTTTCATACCAGGCTCTTGGGGCTTGCTTTAGTCCATACAGAGATTTCTTCAACGTGCAGACCATATCACCATGATCAGGCAATTGAAATCCATCCGGTTTCTCAATGTATACTTCTTTTTCCAAGTCACCATTCAGGAAGGCAGACTTGACATCCATCTGTTATACTTTGAAGTCCTTGAAGGCAACAAAGGCAAGAAATAATCTGACTGCTTCAATTCTTGCCACCAGAGCAAAAGTTTCTTCAAAATCAACTCCTATTTGAGAGTAACCCTTGCAGACCAATCTGGCTTTATTTCTGATTACTTCACCAACTTCATTTAGCTTGTTCCAGAAGATCCATTTTGTTCCAATCACATTCTTGTTTCTAGGTTTGGGAACAAGATCCCAAGTGTGATTTTTCTCAATTTGCATCAGCTTTTCCTCCATTGCTTTAGTCCAGTTTTCATCATTGTAAGCTTCATTTACTGTCTTAGGTTCAATCTTTGAAATCAAACAATACTCATATGAATCTTGAGCAATTCTCCTTGTTTGTACACCTTTGCTTTTATCACCTGTGATCTAATCTTCAAAGTGGTTCAGTCTTACATACCTGGAAACTTTGGGAGTTTCTTGTACTTCTGATTCTTGATCAGGTTCATTAAAACTCATCTCTTCTTCTTGATTTACCAGATCAGTTTGAATCTAAATTCCACAAGGGGCTTGGGCTCCTTGAATCAGAACACCATTCTGATCATCTTCATCATATTCATAAAACCTTGAAGGTTTTTCAATTCCTTCATCAACCTTCACATTTGTACTCTCTATAATCTTTCTCAGTCTCTTGTTATAACACCGGTATGCTTTGCTTTGAGTAGAGTAACCCAAGAATATTCCTTCATCACTTCTACCATCAAACTTGCCTAGATCTTCATCTCTTTGATGTAACATTTGCTACCTAAGACTCTGAAATACCTCAGAGTAGGAGTGATGCCAAACTAAAGTTCATAAGGAGTCGTACCGGTATTGTTTCTAATTTGAACTCGATTGAGAGTGTAGACTGTAGTGTTGACAGCTTCTCTCCAATAGATCTGAGGAACACTTGATTCCATCATCATTGTCCTAGATGCTTCCTAGATGGTCCGGTTCTTTCTCTCCACTACTCCATTCTGCTGTGAAGTCCTAGGAGCAGACAACTATCTCTTTATTCCATGTTTCTCACAGAATTCTATGAACTCACCAGATGTGAATTCTCCATCTCTATCAGATCTCAAACACTTTAATTTTAATCTGGTTTCATTCTCTACCATAGCCTTGAAATTTTGAATTTCTCAAAAGTTTCTGATTTCTCTTTCAGAAAAGTTACCCATATCATTCGGGAGTAGTCATCAATTAGTAACATGAAGTATCTATCACCCTGCACACTCCTGATTCTTGCCGGACCACATAGATCAGTATGAACCAAGTCCAATATTCTGGTAGAAGATTGTTCTTTGCTTTTAAATGAGACTCTACTTTGTTTTCCCAACTGACATTCTTTGCACAAACTATTTGTAGGTTTCACCAATTTTGGAAGATCTCTTACAGCCTAAGTGTTACTTATCTTGATGATATTATCAAAATTCACATGACACATCCTCCTATGCCATAGCCAACTCTAATCAACTTGCACAAATAGACAACTTTTACCGGTACCAGCTAAATGGAAGATATCACCTTTTGTCTCAGTATCGAATGCAATCTTTATTCCAAAACTTTCAAAGATCTTGCATTTTCCATTCTTGAATTGGAGATCATAGCCTTTGTCCACCAACTGTCCAACATTGAGTAGATTGTGCTTCAATCCTTTAACATACAGTACATTACCGGTTTTGTTCTTTCCATCAAAAGAAATAGTTCCTCTACCTCTGATTCTGCTAGTAGAATTATCACCAAACTTTACCACTCCTCCTTCATACCTTTCCAAATCTAAGAACTTATTTTTGTCACCTATCATATGGTGAGAGCATCCACTATCAATGACCTAATCATCCTTTTCTTCAACTTGGGCAGCCAAAGCTCTTTCTACAACTTTATGATTGACAGATTCAGAGGGCATTGGATCTTCTTCCTTGATGGCAATAAACACCCAATCACTTCCAGATTTGTTTCTTGTCTCTGATTCATCATCTGTTACTCCTTCATTATCATCCCCTTCATGAACATAGTAACAATTCTTTTAGTACCTTGATCTATTAGGATTTGGCCTTGAAAATCTTTCCGGACACTTTGAGGCAAAATGACCAATCTTGTTGCAGTTAAAACACTTAAAAGACAATTTCCCTTCATACTTACCAGATCCTCTTGGCAGTCTTTTTGCAATAAGAGCTTCAAGTTGAACAGTTTCTGCTTCTTCTTCTTCCAGGTCTTTTCTTGCCTTTTCATACCATGATAACTTCCTTGAAGAGTTCTCTCCCAGATCAAACCTTTGTTTACCTTTTACAGAGGCACTGGCTTTGAATGCAGATTCAGTCATGGGAGGGGCATCTCCAAACTCAGTCATTTCAAATGTAGCCAATTTACCAGCCAATTGATCTCTTGTGACAGTTGTATGGGCTTTGAATTCTTCAATGGTAGCAACCTTGATTTTATAAGAAGCAGGAAGGGATCCGAGAAATTTTCCAACAATTTCATCTTCATCTAAGACTCCACCAGCACATCTAATTCCACAAACAAGCTCATTTACTCTTGGCATAAAAGTAGTGATATTTTCATCTTCAGATTTTTAAATTTCCCTTTCAGACTCTGTAGCCTTACACATTTGACATACTTGTCTCCTTCATGCAGAAGTTCCATTTTTTCCCAAATCTCAAAAGCAGTTGGTAGGTCAACAACATTTGAAAGCTCTGAATCAGATAATGCACTTAGAAGAGCTTCTATAGTCCGCAGATTATTTTCAGCATTTGTGATTTCATTTGGGGCCTTTGGACCACCCCGTGGAGGTGTATACTTTGTTGTAGCCATGGTCTAGTACTGCATTCCCATACACTGCAAGTGACATTTCATGCGACTTTTCCAAAGATTAAAATTGGTTCCATCAAACTTTAGATTATCCTTCTTGTAGGATGACATCCTGGATATCCTCAAGCGGTTAAGCTCTTTTAGAGGAACTTAGCTCTGATACCAATTGTTAGATTCAGGATAGACAACTGAGAGGGGGGTGAATTAGTTGTCAGAAACTTTTCTTTCCAATTACACACTTAAATCCTCTTAGTGATTTAGCAGCATATCAATAAATCAATCATTGAAACATAATGCATTGAATCAAGAGCAGAAACACATCAACACATAAGACACCAAGATTTTGACGTGGAAAACCCAATTAAGGGAAAAACCATAGGGTGATTAACCCAAGATTGTATTCTCTGTTAGAAGAATAGAAAGAACAAAATGGCATATGCTAATTAGGGCTCACTACCTGAGCACACTGCTCACAAGAGGCTCATTGCCTACATGAGACACACTGTCTACAAAATGATAAGTATCACATACTTGAACTGGAGAATAGCATCTTCACCATGCTTGAATCAGTTCCATTTAAGCCCAATACTTCTGCTCTGCCTTTCGCTCTCTTCCTCACTACCAAACTCACATCTCCACAAGACACACTATGAAATGACTTTACAATCCCTTATTTATACAAGACATCGACTTAGGAATAATCATCTAAGTCAGTAAACAGCTACAAGAACATCTGCAGGATGTGTAATTCATCCGGTCGGCTAGTCTTAGGAAGAACACCATCATCCAGAAGTTATTCTTCAATTGTGAGCTCCAACTCCAATGTGGACCACCAACACGAACTGGACATGATCCAAAGATCTCCACAAGATTGCCTGAATCACCAAGAACATTCACACTTCATCTGCTTACTAAAATCCTTCTCTCCTTCATTCGGAACCTCAAGAACACAGTCTGTCATCATTGTCACAAAGGAATAGATGCTTGCAGACCTTCAAACCACGAACCAATCAAGTTGAAACTTCACAAAGACTTTCTCAACACTCCCTCAAATTTGTAGAAAAGGATAATGCATTTCTGGATCTCACCGGACCTATCTGTGTTACTCTGTCACCTCTGAACACCTGCCGGAACTGGTTTTACTTGGGTGGCCACAACTCCTTCAAATCTTCATGCAGACCTCTGAAATCTTTACTGGATCATCTTAAGACTCATATCTACAAACCCTTTGAACTACATCCTTTGATAGTCATCTTATCTTGGATCTTTACCTTACTGTCTTCACTGTTCTTCTCTGTTCCTGGTTAGGACTAATTTTCTCAATATCCTCAGCACTCAACTCATCCAATCCTTTTCATCAATGCAACATGAGTATGCTGACATCAATGACAACACCGGTTAGGCCCATACTTGCAACACTATCCACAGAGTAATGGCCAAGCCAAGGCTTCGAACAAAACCATTCTCAAAATCCTTAAGAAAATAGTCAATGAAGCTGGTCGTGATTGGCACCTGCAACTCAATCCTGCCCTATGGGCCTACCACACTAGTATCAGAACACCAACTGGTGCAACACCCTATGTCTTGGTCTATGGCTTTGAAGCCATTATACCTATAGAGGTCGAGATCCCATCCCTCAGAGTATCCATGCAGCACCTGATTGATGAAGAGGAGTATCACACTTCTAGATTAGCTAAGCTAGAACTACTAGATGAGAGGTGCCTTTCCGCGCTTAATCATCTCCATGTATATCAAAATCACCTCCAGTGCAACTATAACAAGAAGATCAAAGAAAGAAGGTTCCAAGTTGGCGATCTTGTCTTAAAAGAAAATAAGAGAAATCATGCAGATCGAGAAAAGAAGGGCAAGTTCGAGCCTAATTGGTTAGGACCCTTTGTTATGACATACTTTAGCAACACCTGAAGGCATTCCTCTAGATGAACCACTCAACAGTGTTCATCTCAAGAAGTTCTATGCCTGATCCTCAAAGTATCCATGTCAAAAAAATCAAAAAATTAAAAAAAAAAATTAAAAATATCAAAAAACAAAAACAAAAACAAACTAATTCGTCCTTAGGTGAAAACCTGGTAAACATGCACCTTGGATAAGTACCATAGTGAAAACCAGACAAATAGGCGCTATGTGTAGAGTCAACATCCATCATCTATTGAGATTTTTTTTCATTCCATGTCCATTCCATAATAAACTTCATCCATCCATCCATAATAAAACCATTGTCCTTTTGAATTTCCATTTCCCTATCTAGAATAGCTTGGAAATTTGTCAATGTCCATCACTTATCCCATGACAGTTATCACAGCTTTTCCTATGGCATGTTATCCTATGTCAAAGTTATCCATGTCTTGTCCTTATCCTATGTAAAGTTATCCATGTCAATCATCATCCTTATCCTATGTCAAGTTATCCATGTCATTGTTAGGTATCCTATGTTAGTCATCCATAATAACACCTCTACCAGAATGGGGGGCAACTCTTTCCTTAACCTAGGTCTAGGAATGGATCCTTGTTCGTAGTTGATCAACCATCTCAAACAAGAACAAAAACACTTAAAAAAAAAACACATCAAACCAATCCCTCAACTATCTCACCGAAACCGAAACACTTCATCCTATCCTACACCATCTGATCTTGCACCAAAACTACATATCGTCTCATCTCAATCTTAAAGTACCTTGATCCCATGGACATGAGTATGTAGGTAGTCTGGAATACGAAGGAAGTATCCAGTACTCAGGTACATAAGATATCATCATGTCCCCTCACTTCATCCAATCCTACATAATCAAACAAAAGCTAGAACTACATATCATCTCATCTCAATCTTAAGGTACCTTGATCCCATGGATATGGGTATGTAGGCAGTCTAGAATATGAAGGAAGTTTCTGGTACTTAGGTACATAAGATGACATCATTTCACCTACCCAAGCTCAAACACCTTGACCCACTCATCACTCTATCCAGAACTACATATTATTATTTCATCTTTCATCGTAATGTGCCTTGATCCTGTGGATACAAGGTATGTAGGTAGTCTGGAATACGAAGAACGTTTCCAGTACTCAGGCACATACGATTCACCATTTCTTCACCCATCTCAATCCATTGACATTCCATCTTTCTAGCCTTCCATTTATCAAAATCCATCCACCTCAACTTGACTAACTCAAGCAGAAAAACAACAAACTATGCATCCTTGCAAAGCAAAAGTCCTTCACCAAGCTTGAAGAAAAACACCTACTTGCAGAGCCATATGCTGTCCTACATATCGATTGCCAACATTTGCTACATCAATCAATTGTCTTATATAGGATGTTCCATGGTCAAAGGTAGACCAGGCATCTTATATGACATGTTGCACTTCCTGAACCAGACATTATCCTATCAACAAATCAACACCCTTTAATGGATACGTCATTCCAACAATAAGGCTATTATCTATCCTATCAATCCAATCTATCCCAAGAAACCTCTTTGGCAAGAGAATATGTTGGCTATATGTTTACTTTGTAAGTTAGTCAATTTACTTTTTGGTTTATCTTTTTGCCCCTTTCCCATTACCTATTCAAGACTACCTTGATTTATCTATATCTGGGTATGTTGCGATGTAGTATGGAGTGGGGGCATAGTTATTGCTTTTGTGTACCGTGTTTGAGGAATGATCTTTAGTATCTTTCTTAGCAGCATATTTATCTTGTGTGTGTGTTACAACCTAGCATCTTACATATTGATATTCTTCTTGCATTTATGTATTGAATTTTATTTTATGTTCAAGACTATGGCTCATTCACATGTCCAACAAGGTTATATTATGTCTAAGGGATCTAAGTTCAAACTGCTTGCTTGCAGAGTCAACGTCCTCGCACTAGGATATCACAACACCTTGGTCTTTTATAACTTGGTGGCAAACTATCCATGTGCTATATCAAAAATAAGGATTTCTCTTTATAAACATTTGTGAAACCGTTGCAACAAGTTATCCAAATCCACCCATCCATTTATCCACATCATCATATAGTTTTTCAAGCAAAGATCGGTCAATAATATTTCTATCATGTTCTCATCTATCTTATCCTCATGTCTGCTATTGTCTTCATCGTGTTAGCCTCCGTCCATCCAACCTTGTCTATCTCCAACACAATCTTCTAGTCAAGTGTCAACCTAGTTCTTCTGTCGCTTCCCTATTTTTCCTTTTGAGGGGGCATCCTACGCTAGCTACATAGAGGCAGCTAGCTACATTGGGGCATCAAAATTGTATCATGTCTTCAACAATCATTTTCTTTGACGCAATGCTATAAATTGCATTGCATCAAAGATTGGCAAAATGTAGACACTAAAAAATGACCATGTCATCGCATCACTTGCATTTCATCAAATCACCTACATCTTAACGTTAATTAAATAACCAAATCAACTTTATTCCTCTTATCAAAATTAAATAATTTTAATTATTTCATTAAATCATTATCTTCTTCCAAAATTCAAATCCATGTCAATTGAATAAAATGATTATTTAATTAATTTATCATCAAAATCCTCTTATCTACAATTAAATAATTTCTAATTTTATTTAATTAAATCAATTCTTCTTCTAAATTTAAATAAATCATTCAAATTTATTTAAATTGAATATCTCTTCTAAAAAATAAAATATAATCAAATATTTTATTTATCCTTCATCATGCAAAATAAATTAAATCAATTTATTTGTTTAATTTATTTAAATCTTCAAATCTATTTTATGTCTTCTATCATGCACAAACAATTAAATAAATTTATTTATTTAATTTGCCTCAAATATCCTCTAATTCCTCTAAAAATAAATCTTATTCATCATGCACACAAAATTAAATAATTTATTATTTAATTTATCTCAAATTATGCAAAAAACAAATTATAAGTTGAGTTAATTGACTTAATTATTATTGTTTTTATCATCAACTCATAAATTAGAAAAAAATATTTCTATTTTTATGAAATCTAAAAATATGTCTGTTCCATGTCTTAGCTAAATCAAGCAATTAACTCAAACAAAAATATCTTTTTGTGTGACACATGTCGTGTGCACATTCATCATGAATTCTAGATTTATCTCATCCATTGATTCTATTGAATTATTTCATCCATTGATCGATCATGTCTTGAAACCTATATAAACCCCCCTTATCTCCATAACAAATCCTGTTCGATCATTTATTCTTAGGCATCCATACAACGCATTGAACATACATCGCATCATTAAGCACATTGAGCACTTTGAGCACAAACACAATCTACATCCACTTGTTGCAAACATGGTTTCACAATTTGAAGAGCAATCCACATTCGACCAAGATATCAATACAATCTAGGTGAAATTTTTCATTATTTTGTGTTATTCATTGATTATTTGGTTGTTTGCATAGATCATTATCTTGATGTTATAGGATTGAATTGTTGATTATTTCATTGTTTTGATTATCATTTGATCTTGATTAAATCCCTATACACACTAGGCATCTATTTTATCTTTTTTGCATGCAATCTGATGTATTTGCAAGCATTTATCTTGATTTGTTCACAAGCTGATGTATTTGTGGACATATTGTTTCCTTTTGACCTAATTGATCACTCATCTCGCTATTTGCTTTCTGATTCTTGACACAGGGTTAACAGAGTCATACTTCCAATCAATCCCCTGTCCCATCTGGAGCATATTCATTCACTTTTAGATGACATGATTGACCTTTGTTTTCTATTTTTGTAGGATTGAGATAGAGTTGTGCTTATGGTAGATAGAGTTGCGCTTATGATAGACAAAGTTGCACTTACGACAGACAGAGTTACGCTTACAACAGATAGAGTTGCACTTACGGTCAATAGATTCGCGCTTTCGATCAAAAGAACCTCACTTCTGGTTAAATTCATTATGCTTTTGGTCTGTAGAGTATACACTTTTGGTTAGTTTTATCGCACTTATGGTACACATAATTGCGCTTTTGGTCACTATATTTGTGCTTTTGGTTATGACAGTCCTGATGATTGCTTTTTATCTAACAAGTGGCTTTCTTGGAAACTAATATCATTTGTGCAACCTCTTACCGATTGTCAAAGAAGTAAAAGTGAAACTACTAATGAGTTTGGTGCAGGATGCTTGATAAAGATTATTTTTTATCACTAATCTAGTAGCACACTTCATTTTCTTAAAGGAATTTATAAACTTGTTTACTGTGTCTTGAATATCTATGTACATATGCTCTCTCCTTGCATTGAAAGGTGATCGTGGAGATTAGAAATACTAGATCATTCACTTTATTTCTTTATTTGCTTTATTCCTGGGAACTCAAGAGTCATATTATGCTCTTCTCTTGCATCACAAGACGATCTTGAGAATCAAAAGTACTTGGTATCCTTTATAGAAGGCCTGTTAAGGGATTTCATCACCCTTAAGGACAACCTTAACCGCATGTTTTGGTGTAGGATATAAATGTTATGAGAATCAAAAGATTCATTTCAAAGGAAGGACCCCTTCTTGCTTAGCAAAAACCTCGAGATCCTTGGTTCGCCAAGACTTGGTTTGGTTGGTGCTTGGTCAGAAGTTGGGAAACCCCTGTTCACAGACTTGAACCCCACTATACCTCACATATATTTGGGGGCTCACTAGACACCTTTCAAACATAGATAAGACATTCGATTGTCATATCCTTCGGTGCATCATGGCTACATGGAGGAGAAGAGCTCGCGCTATTACCTTCATTGTTTGAGATAGAATACACTTTGGGCAAGACTTTGTCTCTAAAGTAAATGGTGTAAGGTGGTACATGACCTTGCATTCCTTACCTATCCGAGCAATGATAAACAATATCAAGGGGATAAAGAATGCCATTATCTAATAGTGGCGGTTGAAGTCACACCTGAGTGAGTCTGTGGGATATGACACTCCTACTTGAATAATTTCTAGGCTTGTGCAAGCGTGTTTGGTGTGTTTTCTTGTGCTCTGCTAGTATTTACCCTTTGTTATCCATGGAGGTTCATAGCCTTGTGCACCCAATTCCAAAGAGTCTACAGCCATTGTATCTTACTTGTTTGATTCTCTTGCCAAAGAACTCAAAACCATCTTTCAAACAAACATATAGTCATATGATGCAGGAGCATCCATGGCAAATTAGCAATCTTGCGTCATCAAAATATTCTAATTTTTAGTTGTTTGGTTTTTTTCAATAATGGTGGAGCTTTGAGAAAATTATATTTTAATTTGCAACAAATGTAATTTCCCCTGGGTGAAATTGTAAATGTAATTTGGTGGGATTTGATTGATTTTGTCATAAATGGGGCTGCCAAGAATCATGGAATTAATGGCACTTATTATTGTAACTGTCATATTGTAAGGAATATTGTAAGTGGTCTTTATGGCCCAGGTTGGTGGACTTAACTCCCAAATTTTATTTTAGTAATTCCAAAATTTGTAACTCCAAAAATGGGGGGTCGTAATAATGAGACCTAGTCTTGGTAAAACAAGCATAAATTTCTCGTATCATATCAAAATTAAGAAATTAAATATGTTCTAGAAAGCTAGGAAGGAGAGGCACGAAACCCATAAACCATTTTAATACATTATAAGAAATGAGGGTGCAGGAAAAGGAATAAGTGACGGGTTTTTATTGGAGCCAGGAGAAGAAAATGAAAAAGAGACCCAGATGTTGGGAAATGAGTCTAGGATGCTGAAAATTTATTTGTTCAGGTGTTGCATGTATGATTCCAGGAAGCTTAGAAGCTTCATGTTGATGTAATGAAATTTTTTATTGAAATAAAATAAGTGTTGCAGATTTCTCTTCCATTTTCTATTGTTCCACTTCATTTGTAGCCCTCTTGCATAGGCTTTTGTTTTGGTATTTATTGTAGATTTGAAAGGGAGAGTTATCCCTCCGCATCAATTGGTATTAGAGTTTAGAAGGTTTGGGCAAGAGAGTTCAGTATTTGTGTGTTTGTGTTTGTGCAGGTTGAAGAGAGAACCTAGTTGTCAAAAGACTAGGTAGAGAAAAAAAGAAGAGACCTATGTGAGGCAAAGATAAAGAGAAGCAAGGAGAGACTTTCTAGAGGAAAGATAGATTTGTTTAGAAGGTACTTGTAGGTTGGGGGTTCACAAAAGAAGAAGTAAGAAGAAAAAGAGAGGAAGAGGAAAGAGGAAAAGATGAGGCAAATAGAGGTTGAGAAAGAGATAAGAGAACTGAGGCAAGCTATGGAAGAGATGAGTAGAAGGATGGAAGATGAGATGGAGCAGTTGCTCAAAAGAGCATTGAGTTGGCACTTGACAATCAAAAAGAAGGTATCATGGCCTATTAAGAAGATAGTTCAAAGAAGAAAACAAAGAATAGTTATGGAAGAGGAAGTTGCAGCAGTAGGACAAATTGAATGCAACCATGAAGTGCAGCAACAAGAGATTGATCAAATCCTTTGGAAGGAGATGACAAGTTTGGACAAAGTGGAATACTACTTTGTATATGAAAGTCCTAAGCAATTAATAACTATGATTTAGGAATTAGAAGATGTTGTTCATCAAAGGATAACCTTGGAGGACAAGGTTGAAGTAGAGTGCATGGTGCAAGGAAGCAAGGAGGAGACCTCAAGGTCTCAATATTTTATTTCTAATATTTCATTGGATTATGTATGTGTAGGTTATAAAGAACAAGACGAAGTGCCTACAATGTATGAAGATGATGGTGAAGAAGATGTTGCCAAAACACTTAAGGAAATGATTTCCTTTTCAGCTCAATATGCCGCCAGTGAAGACATAGATGATATTACTGAGGTATATACACAAGAAATAGAATTTTGGAGTCTAGAAGCTGAAAGAATGCTGAATAAGAGATGGCATAAGAAAAAGAAGAGGAAGAAGGACCTAGGGATAGTTGCAAAGATGAAGGACAAGTTGCAGAAGAATTGGAGGACCAGGAAGAAAGAGTTGACTTGCATTCAAGAGGACTTGAATTTTCTTTTCTCCGGGAGTCTGATGTAGGAGCATCCATGGCAAATTAGCAATCTTGCATCATCCAAATATTATAATTTTTAGTTGTTTGGTTTTTTTCAATAATGGTGGAGCTTTGAGAAAATTATATTTTAATTTGCAACAAATGTAATTTCCCTTGGGTGAAATTGTAAATGTAATTTGGTGGGATTTGACTAATTTTGTCATAAATGGGGCTACCAAGAATCATGGAATTAATAGCACTTATTATTGTAACTACCATATTGTAAGGAATCTTGTAAGTGGTCTTTATGGCCCAGGTTGGTGGACTTAACTCCCAAATTTTATTTTAGTAATTCCAAAATTTGTAACTCCAAAAATGGGGGGTCATAATAATGAGACCCAATCTTGGTAAAATGAGCATAAATTTCTTGTATCTTAGCCAAATTAAGAAATTAAATATGTTTTGGAAAGATGGGAAGGAAAGACATGAAACCCAGAAACCATTTTAATACATTCTAAGAAATGAGGATGCGGGAAAAGGAATAAGTGATAGGTTTTTATTGGAGCTAGGAGAAGAAAATGAAAAAGAGACCCAGATGTTGGGAAATGAGTCCACGATGCTAAAAATTTATTTGTGCAGGTGTTGCATGTATGATTATAGGAAGCTCAGAAGCTTCATGTTGATGTAATGGAATTTCTTATTGAAATAAAATAAGTGTTGCAGATTTCTCTTCCATTTTCTGTTGTTCCACTTCATTTGTAGCCCTCTTGCATAGGCTTTTGTTTTGGTATTTGTTGTAGATTTGAAAGGGAGAGTTTTCCTTCTACATCATCATAGAATCTCACTTTTGAGAAACATAGTTGTGCTTTTGAGTAGTTTTATTGCACTTTTGGCATGCAGAATTTCACTTCTAGTACACAGAAGTGCGCTTCTGGTCAACAAAATTGTGCCTTTGGTCAATAGAGCTACGCTTTTGGCAAACAAAGTTGTGCCTTTAGTTCTGTCATTTTCCCACTGTTATATGCAAAGTTGTGCTTTTGAGCTATCATGTTATCAGTTTTAGTCCACAGTTTTATGCTTTTAGTCCACAGAATTATGCTTCTGGTTGACAGAACTCCACTGCTGGGTTATCCTGCTACCACTTTTGTACTATCCTAATACCGCTTCTGGCAGACAGTCTTGTTCTTCTGGTTATACATAGTCCCTAGTCATATTTTTCACCTAGAATCAGAGACCATTCACATTCAGTTGATTTTATCATCAAACCTAAGACCATTAAGACTATCCACCATTAGCCCTTCAGTCATCTATTCATCTTCATCCACCCTCACATCATTATTTGGATTTTAGAGATTTTTATCTTCTTGAGACTATATAGATTTTGTCATCATCATCCCACATACATCCCAGACATCATCCAAATTTTAGCATTAGTTTGGTTATCAGCCCAAAATCTTGATCACATCTCCTAGTTTATCTTTGATTTGAGAAGTTGTCTCTCTTAGATCCATAGATAAATTAGCATCTTTCAAACTAGTGAAAAAATTAGCTTAGGAGAGTGTCTTCTCTTGAATTGGTAAAACTCACTACCCTTATCTTGTCTCTCCTTGAGTTCATTAGTTTATCTCTATCTCTTGGAGGATAATCACTATCCCAATCATATCAACAATTGATCTAGATTTTATCTTTTACCAAAACTTTCGAACAAGAATCATTCTAAGAGTCTCAATCTTGTTACAAAAGTCTAAACAAAAATCCATCCATCATCCATCCTTGTAATATCAAGTCTAAAACATCATATGCCTCTTACTAGGTATCAACATAGAAAATCCATGGAAGCCAATCAAAATAACCCTCAAGATAACCTCAACACATTCATAGATGCAACACAATTCACCATGGGTATGAACCCTCATGTCTTCCTTCTGAAGGGGTACACACTAGGTCCGTCCTCATCTAATGAATTTGGACAACAATCACATGAAGTGTCACAAGACCACACCAAAGAGTTACAAAACCTTGATGTCCTAGACACTATAGATAGGCTCTTAGCATCAGACCCTAATACATTCTTTCTCCTACTTGCTAAGCAAGTAGCTAAGTTGCCTACTAATTTCGACACATTAATTATCAAAGAAAAAGACCCTATTAACATCACTATTGCTTCTATGGGAGGATCACATCCCACTTCTATTCTAACCATATCTACAATAGCACCCACAATACTAACTACACCCACACATAATGTTCCTCTATCACCATTTACCAATCAATTTGTCAATCCACTTTATCAACCTCCCACATCAATTGGTCTTACTTCTTCTAGTATTCCTGCATCAACTCCTCTAGTCATACCATCAATGTCATCTATGACTCAATGTAATCCCCTCATCACATCACATGTACTCTAAACATCCCATGCACCAACATACATAACATCACAACACCAATCATCTATTCCTCACATCTCTTATATCAATCCGCCTCATGTGTCACAACCCCAATCATCTATTCCTCCTATATCATATATCACTTCAGCACATGCAACACAACCCCCAACCTCTTACACATTACCTAATAATACCCCACATGTCTACTCATACATATCCAACAGAAACCCCCCTCACATATCCTAACAATCACCCTCATCTTCCACTCATCAAGGTCTTGCTCAACAACAACCCACATCTGAAATCGATCTCAAATTTTCACATCTTCAAAAACAAATTTTAGATCTTACCCTAGGACATACCAAGAAAACTTTCTCTTTAGAAGAAGTTTGTCCTTATCCTTTTGATAGGTCACTCCCTATGATCCCTTTTCCTCCAAATTTCAAAATGTAAAAATTTGACAAATACAAAGGAAAAGGTGATCCCAAAGAGCATCTTAGGGAATTTTATATTGCTTTCTTAGAGGTTGTCCATAATGATACATATCTTTTATGCCTTTTCCCTTGTAGTCTTGGAGGGCAAGCAATAGATTGATTTTCTCATTTACCCTCGGTATTAAGACCTTTAATGAGTTGGATGAAACATTTTTCATACACTTTTCATTCAATATTGAACATGAGATCCCCATGATAGACCTATGTAATAACAAACAATGAAATGGGGAAACTTTTATCTCATTCCTACAATGATGGAGAAATATGGCTAGTAAATTTCCATGGCCTATCCCTGAGAACCAATTAGTGAGTATATTTGTCCAAAATCTAAATCTTGAACTAGGATTTCATCTACAAATCTAGTGTGCTAACTCTTTTGATGAGATCATCTCTAAAGGGACAAACATTGAAAAGGCTTTCATTGCTAAAGGACTAGTCAAGGACTCCAAAGAAACAAAAGACAATCCTCAAACATCAAACGAAAAACCTTGTTTTTGGTCCAAAAACAAAAATGTTGTTAATGATGGTGTTGTGGATACTAAACACATTCAAAATGTCAAAGCACATGTAAATCTTCAACCCACAAATAATTTTGTATCTACTCTTAGGGAGCAGCCCCAACCAGAATCAATGCCTAGACACAAATTCACTCCACTGGGAGAAGCTATTGAGTCTGTTCTATGAAAACTTGTCCAAACTAATCTCATCACATTACCCTAAGCATGTCAATATGATGAACCACTATTCAAACCCTCTTGGTATAAAGACAATGAATATTGTGAATACCATAGAGTCAAAGGACACAAAACTCTTGGACGCATGAAATTGAGAAACATTATACATAACCTTATCGATAGAGGAGAAGTGACAATTGATGAACCTCCTAAACAAACATCAAACAATGACCTCGACATCTATAAGGATCCATTCCTTCCACATGGTAAAGGAAACCCTTTAGATAAAGTAAAAGTGTCAACCATGCATCAAGTTCATATGATTCCATTGTTGGTCATATTGAAGAAAGTCATGTGTCTACTTTTTCCATCAAGGGAAAAGCCCCTGACTGTGCTATTACAACTCATCGTGGTCATGTTACCCTTCATGGGGTAGCACCAAATATCCTTCCAAATTTTGAATACAACATTCTAGATCATCTAGGGAAAACTCCAGCTCAGATATCCATCCTAGGTCTTCTTTGAACATCACTCGCACATAAAGCCATACTCAAGAAATCCCTTCAAGAGTCATCTGTCCCAAATAACATTGATGTTGCTCAATTCTAAGCCATGATAGGCATATTGATTCACCACACCACTTAGTTTTCACTGAAAAAAACCTTCCATCACAAAATCTCTGTCATAATGATGCTCTACATATTGAAGTCTTATCCATCAACGCAAAGTCAAACACATTCTTATAGATGGTGGTGCTGGCTTAAATATTTGTTCTCTAAAGTTTCTAAAATAATTGGGATACTCTAAGGACATTATTGATTCTAAAAAAAGTATAAGAATAAAAGCATATGATGATGCCGAACGAGAGTCAGAAGGTGTTATCCATCTACCTATTCAAGTTGGTCCTGATATAATAGAGACTCGCTGTCAAGTACTGAACTTTGATCTTCCTTACAAAATAATCCTAGGTCACCCATGGATCCATACCATGTAAGCTATGCCTTCCACATACCATCAATGGCTAAAGTTTCCTTTCAATGGTACATAAATTACTATCATTGGAGACCCTAATCCTTTTGAATTTTATTGAGCCATGCAAGGACGAATTAGAATTCCAATCACACCCCTAACAACATTGCATCTCAACCATCATCCTCATATCTTGATCCATCCACGCTAACTAAAGCCACATTAAATGCACCCATTGAGGTCAAGGTCTAGTGTAAAGATAAAGGATTTGGTGAACATGACCTTTAGAATTCCTGTTGTGTGGGCAACATGCCTCTATCACCTATATCCTATGGAAAATCACCAATAGCCAAGGCAAATCTAAAGGTAGTCATACAAGCTAACCCCATAGTATTCATTCATTGGGGAATGTTAGAAGATGAGTCTATTGAAGATATCTCCTCTTGGATATTCACATAAGATCTAGATCCAGTCACATTACCCATTGAGCAATATAGCAGAGGTCTCTGCATTGTTAAGAAAATGGGTTACAAAGGCCAAGGCGGTCTTGGATTGCATGGAAAAGGAAACATAGAACCCATTTTTGTGACAAAGAAAAAAAATAAACATGATTTAGGATATAGAAAGGAGGTACACGATCCTCAGACATTGAGTTGATTCTTGATGAAGTAGCGAAAGCTTTTCCCGTAGTTGCAATTTCTAATGAGGATACCATTGATGAATCCTACTTATACCTCACCGATTTATTTCAAGAGATTCCCATATTCATGATATCCTTCATATCCCTCACATCCAAAACAAAAACCCAAAGCCTTTCACTCATATACGCTAACCTTATCAATTGGGATCAACAAGAGGCTCATGTTCTTGATATCTTTTAGAATGATGAACCGTTCATAGAATTCACGGGACTTTGAGATGGTATTCCACTTGGTGATCACAAAGAAGGCTTTGTTATGGACCTAGATCATGCAACATATTTTGGCAGGAATGTCAAATCCTCCAGTCGCTAAAGTAAAAATCAAAATATTAGATCCCCTGGTGAAAACCACATTGTAGCGCCATTGGATCCTAAAAAAGTAAAAATAAAGGATGTATCCAAGGGTGAAAACCTCTTTGAGGCACTCGAGGATGGAGGATTTGACCTTCCATTTCCTTCTAGATATCAAGAAAAGTCTTCACTTTTGATCGAGCAATCACAGGAAATCAACTTAGGGACAACACATAATACAAATATCCTCTTCTTAGTAGATTCTCTTTTAGAGCAAGAGAGAAAAGATTTTACAACTTTCTTCATGAAAAGGATAGTCAACTTCACTTGGTCATATGTAGACATTCCTGGGTTGGACCCTTCACTATTGGTTCACCACTTAGAAGTGTTCCCTAACGCCAAGCCAGTTAAACAAAATCTTTGAAAAATGCATCCCCAGATAGCATTACTAGTTAAAGCAGAACTTCAAAAGTTGCTCGATGTAAAGTTCATACATCCTATTGATTATCCAGAGTGGGTTTCTAATTTGGTACCTATATCCAAAGTCATTGGGGACATTCATATCTATACTAATTTTAGGGATCTTAACAAGGCATGTCCAAAAGATGATTTTCCTTTGCCAAATATTGACATCATTGTAGACTTGAGAGTTGGTTATGAAATGCTTTCCTTAATAGATGGTTTTTCCAGTTATAATCAAATTATCATAGCACCTAAAGACCAACACAAGATGACTTTCATGTGTCCTTTGGGTACCTATTGTTGGCAAGTCATGTCTTTCAACTTGAAGAATGCAAGAGCCACATACCAAAGAGCGATGACTGTTATATTTTATAACCTTTTTCACACCATCATAGAAGATTATGTTGATGATATATTGGGTAAGTCAACCACTATAATAAGTCACTTACATGTCTTGGAATAGATCTTTGACATGTTAGAACAATATCAAGTTCGACTCAACCCCAAGAAATGTGTCTTTGGCGTTACATCAGGGAAATTGTTGGGGTACATAGTGTCTCACATAGGAATTGAAGTAGATCCCACCAAAGTCAAGGCTATAGTTGATATGGCTCCTCCTTCTAATCTAAAACAACTATGAAGCCTCCAAGAATTATTAAAGTCTATCAGACATTTCATATCATAGCTTGCTGACAAATGTCAACCATTTTTACACTTGATCCGTAAAGATGTAGCATTCAGATGGGATAGTAAATGTCAGTAGGCATTTGATCAATTGAAAGAATATCTTGCCACACCTCCAGTTTTGGTGCCACCAGTTTCAGAGAGACCTTTGTTGTTATACATCTCTACCACTACAGCTGCATTAGGTGCTCTCTTAGCACAACATGATGACTCTGGTAATGAACAAGCAATCTATTACATTAGTCACACCTTGGTAGGTTATGAGCTTAACTATACTCCTATGGAGTGGACATGTCTACCTATGGTGTTTGTTTCCTAAAAGTTGTGACACTACATGTTAAATCAACAAACTAAGCTCATTTCAAAGATATATCCCTTGAAATATCTTCTATCCAAAACAACTCTTATAGGCAGATTAGCAAAATGGGTGATGATTCTTAGTGAATTTGATATTGAATATGTTGATCATAAAGCAATGAAAGGACATGTCATTGCTGATCAACTAGTAGAGGCTCCTATTATAGATACACACCCTATGCTTTCTAATTTTCTAGACGAAGGGATATTCAATCTCTCTTCATCAATTGAATGGAAGCTATAATTTGATGGTTCATACACCCAACATGGTTTTAGAGCTAGAATCCTCTTTATCACACCATGGGGTGATTGCATTCCTAAGTCATCTCGGCTAGATTTTCCTTGCACAAACAACACCACCGAATTTGAAGCTTTACTTTTACAACACTCCACATGGTAGTTCAGTGGAATATCAAGTAGTTATAGGTCTATGTTGAGTCCCAACTAGTCATTCAATAGGTTACCGATGAATATCAAACCAAAGATGACAAATTGCTACCTTACAAAAGGATGGTCGATAACTTCAAGCAACACTTTTCTAGAATATCCTTTGAACATATTCCTAGATTGAACAATAAGGATGGTGATGCTATGGCCACAATTGGATCCCTCCTGGATATGCCAACCAATACTCAACACTATGAATTCTTGGTCGAACAACTATTGATACCGACCGTTGATGTTCCACCAATTGTAATAATCTTAAAACTTGTTGGTCCCAATTCTCCCTGGCACCAAGACATATATGATTACCTCCATTATAACACCCTTCCACCGAACCTCACAAATACCCAGAAGAAAACCTTTTTCTGCCATGCTTCCCGATTTACTATCCTTGACGACACATTATACCGACGGAGTCTCGATGGTATCCTACTTAGATGTCTTAACTCAAAAGAGGCTAATGTTTCTTTACGCGAAGTTCACGAAGGTGTCTGTGGATCACATTCCACTAGTCCTAACCTTGTTAAGAAGCTGCTCCACACAGGATACTACTAGCCTACCATGGAACAAGATGCTCATTAGTTTGCTAAGAAATGCCTTCAATGTTAGAAGCACGGAGATCTAATTCATGCACCAACACATCAGTTGCAACCTGTTACTACTCCATGGTCATTTTCACAGTGGGAACTCAACCTCATAGGTAAAATCCATCCATCATCCTTGAATGGCCATAAGTTCATTATCACCACCACTGAGTATTTCATGAAGTGGGTAGAAGCCATCACTATGACCTACATCACTGGCAAACAAATATCTAAGCTTATCTTGCACTACATCATTTACCGATACGATATTCCACTTGCTATAGTAACTGATAATGGAAGACCTTTTAAGAACCAAGATGCCCATGCCTTGTGCACCCAGTACCATATTCAGTATCACTTCTCTACCCCTTACTATCTATAAAGTAATGACCAAGATGAGGCTTCCAAGAAAACCATATTGAAAATCCTTAAAAAAATAGTCAATGAAGTTGGTCGTGATTATCATTTGTAGCTTAATCCTGCCTTATGGGCATACCACACTAGTATCATAACCCCAATTGATGCTACTCCATATGCTTTAGTCTATGGCACCAAATCCATTTTACCTATTGAGGTCGAGATCCCATCTCTTCAAGTTTCCATGTAGCATCTCATTGATGGAGAAGAGTACAAAATTGCTAGATTGCATGAGCTAGAGTTACTGTATGAGAGGCATCTGACAACATTAAATTATCTTCAAGTCTATCAAAATCATCTTCGTCGCAACTATAACAAGAAGATCAAAGAAAGATAGTCTCAAGTAGGTGATCTTGTTCTTAAAGAAATCAATGAAACTAGCAGGATCAAGACAAAAAGGACAAGTTTGAGCCTAATTGGTTGGGACCCTTTGTTGTTACAATAGTTTATAGATCATGAGCTTATACATTGTCAACACTTGAAGGCATTCCCTTAGATGAACCCATCAAGAGTGTTCATCTTAAGAAGTTCTATGCTTGATCCTCAAAGTATCCCTAAGAGAAAAATACAAAAAAAATACAAAAAAAAAAATACAAAAATACAAAAAAATAGAAAAATAAAATAAAAATAAAAAAATAGAAAAATAGAAAAAAAATCAAAAAATATTAAAATACAAAAATAAAATTATCCACCCTCTGGTGAAAACCTGGTAAACAGGTGCCTTGGATAATTACCACAGTGAAAACCAGGCAAACATGCACTATGTGTAAGAGTCAGTACCCACCATATACTAAGTCTTTATCCATACCATTCCATCCCATTCCATAATAAAACCCCATCCATCCATAATAAAGTTATTGACCTTTGCATTTCCACATACCCATCTATCATGGCTTGGAAATTGTTAGTGTAAATTGTTATCCATAGTCAATTTATCCATAGATAGTTCATCCATAGTTAGTTCATCCATTTGTCATTCTCCATAATAAAACCTCTACCTGAATGGGGGCACTTTTCCTTAACCTAGGTCTAAGAATGGATCTTTATTTTGACTCAAGAAGAATTGTCACACTTTCAATCACTTTTCCATAAACATTATTCATCTATCACAATCCATAATAAATCCAAACTTTCACTTCATCCATCTATCACAATCCATCCTATTCACTTATCACCCCGACTTGACTAACTCAAGCAAAAAATGAATGAGGCATCTTTTGAAAGCTCAAGTACTTATTCAAATCAGAAGCAAAAGACTACTCCTGAAGCAATACACTTGTGCCCATACCACTTGCCACATATGCTAAATCTATCTATCATAATCCAAAGCCTTTAACGGATATATCTTTCCTACAATAAGGCCCAATCTACCATGAGCACCCTCTTTGGCAAGAGAATATGATGGTTGTGTATTTATTTTATCAGTCGGTTAATTTCTTTTTGGTTTATCTTTTATTCCTTTCTAATACCTATTCAAGGCTACCTTGATCTATCAACATCTTGGTATTTTGCAATACAGTATGGATTGGGGCATGGTCATTGCTTTCATATGTTGTGTTTGTGGGATGATCTTATTATCCTACTATGGATAATATTTGTCTTGTTTGTGTTGAAATTAGCATCTTGCACATCAATATCTTTTTGTATCTAAGGTTCTGAAAAGGCCTTGGGTGATCCCACAATAGTGGGTTACACTTTTTGGCCAAACTTGACATTGAAATGAACATTTTGGACTAAATCTTTGTTGAATGACACAAGACAACTGAGAGGGGGGGTGAATCAGTTATATCAAAACTTTAACTTCTTTAAACCAAAATCAATTTCACAACCACTTAACTTATTTCCTTATTTTATTATGAGCATTAAACAAGAATAGCATAATCAAAACATGAACACATCAACACCACATACACATGAACAACATATTTTTTACGTGGATATCCCTAAATAGAGAAAAACCACGGTGAGTATTAGCTCACAATATATATGTAGTAACAATACCGAATATCATATGGTGGTTCACTATCTAAAAGAATGGCTCACTGCCGGGGGTGGCTCACTGCCAAGGGTTGAACTGATTAAGTAGCATCTACACCATGCCTGAGTTTAGTTCCATTGAAGCACAATAAAACTCCTCTGCTCCACTTTTCTTTTACACTTCACACTTATCTTAGCATCTATTCACTATTGCCCCTCAAACATGAATTCATTACATGTATTTATACAATTCATCAACCTTGGAATGTACATCAAGGTCAGCATTACAATCATCAACCATTGGAACAATCTCCAAGGTCGGCATACATACATTCATCAAATTAGGACTAGACCTAAATAGACTTGTGGACTAAATGAATAAATGAGGAACACTTCATGCCTTAGTATGGACTCAATTACATCTTCACACTCTACCACACGCTTCTACAATTCAAGAAATTCATCTGCAAAGAACATTAATCATCTAGGTCATCCAGACAGGTGTAATCACCAAGAACACTTGAACACATGCTTCCAAGATCTTTATTACAACTTGCAAATCAAGCACATGCCTTCAATGCATTTAGGGGACATCTACAAACATCATAGAATCATTTGAAAACCAACAAATCCAATCGTAACAGATCTCAACTTATTTCACTTGAAGATGGATCACAGACTGTTCTCAATTAGACACTGTCAAAATCTGCTAATTAGAAACTTGTTTTCCAGAGCTTCAAATCATATATCCTTTGAAATGAAGATGACTAAGGAACTTATAAGCTTCAGTCCATAACCACAAAGACAAACTCCAATCTGCAGAGAAATACGGAGCAAAACACTTTCTCCCTATCGCTCTACAAACCTTGCCAAGCACAATCTTCATACTGGTGAATAGAACTTTTTCTGTACAACGATCCTGACCACCAAATTCTAGATTTAGCATCTTCAAACACTTCTCTAAATCATATCCAAAGTTCATACTCTAGTCTTGAACATAGGAAATATGCGGATTAAAATACTCAGACAGTGTTCTTCAATCAATCAACAAACAACAATGCCATAAGATATAGTTGACACAAATGACAACATAGATATGTTGACATCAATGAAAACACTAATTAGCACATACTTGCAAAAATCTCCCCCTTTGTCATTGATGGAAACATAAGATGTGAAAAACATGTTCCACCATCATGACACAATTTTGCTTCAGGACTCCCCCTTTCTTTTCATACTTCTGCACTCTTACTCCCCTTGAGTTTTTCACATGATTTCTCTCTCGCTTTGACATCAATGGAAAATGGTTTCACATCTCTTCTACTACACATACTTGCACAATGTTGATTTGATTAGTTTGAAACCATTCTTTAATCCCCCTAAATGTTACAATCTTCTCAAACCACTACCTACTCCCCCTAAGAGGTAGCCTCCAACATTAGTCCAAAAGAGAAAATGTACTTTGAAGCACATAGGACTGATACACCTCCTCATGCATCTAAATCAAGGAGTGAGGGGCAATAGCCCCCAATTTCTCCCGAAGATACTCAAATGTGTCTTTTGGAAGAGCCTTAGTGAATATATAAGCAACTTGATTTTTTTTAGGCACATACTCAATCTTTACCTCATTCTTTGCAACTTTCTCCCTCAAGAAGTGATACTTGATTGAAATGTGCTTTGTCTTAGTGTTAGGGTTAGCCGGCAGAAGATATCAATTAAATGCAAATAAAGATTAAATAGAGAAATGGAAATACACAGAAATAATAACAATGAGAGACAAGTTTTAACGTGGTTCACCCAAACTTGGGCTACATCCACCAAACAGAGAGTCCAATATTATTATCCAGTAAATCAAACTGATTACAATCAGCAATCCCTGGAACTCAATATTGCTGCAAAATGCTACAATACAATACCAAAACCCTAACCCTTAGCTGCTTTTTATCAAGCTTTTGTCAGTTACAAAATAGGGTTTTCTTATGTCGGTCAATGAAAAAATTAACTTCCGGTGCATTATAAAATAATAAAAAACCGTGTGAGGTTTCGGGGGCGTTGCCCCCGAGCCCCCATGGGAGCGCTGCCCCTCGACCTCGCCCTGTATCGCAACAGGGAACGCGCTAAGGGTGCTGCCCCTGGACCTCGCAAGGGGCGCTGCCCCTTGACCCCGTCTTGGGGGCGCTGCCCCCAAACCCTGTAGGAATTTGGGGGGAAATCGTGCCGATAAAAGTGGGGTAAATATAACCTCCGAGTCTGATTAGGCTCCATATAACAACACTTAGAGTGCATCACTAGATTCTTTGAAATGTTTATGGCACTTGTGTTATCACAAAGAATAGGAATTGGCCCTTCAAACTCAACTTTGATATCCTTCAATGTCTGCTTCATCCAGAGCACCTGAGTGTAGCATGATACTGCAACAATATATTCTACTTCTGTAGTAGACATGGAAATTGATTCTTATTTCTTGCTATTCTAGGAAACTGCTCTATCTCCAAGGAAGAATGCACCTCCACTTGTGCTTTTCCTGTCATCAGTACATCCAGGCCAATTTGCATCTGTTTAGGCACTCAAAGCAAAATAATTGTTCTTAGGATACCACAATCCATGATCAGAAGTGCCCTTCAAGTACCTGAATATCCTTTTAACTGCCATCACATGTGATTCTCTAGGATCTGATTGAAATATGGCCACAAGATAGACTGCATGCATAATATATGGTCTGGTAACAATTAGGTAAAGTAGTCCTCCAATCATTGATCTGTACTTGCTTTGATCAACCTTGGAAGATTCATCACTCTTGCTTAGTTTACAACTGGTAACCATAGGAGTGCATACTGGTTTGGAGTCCTCCATTCCAAACTTCTTCAATAATTCCCTGACATATTTTGATTGAAAAATGAAAATACCTTTCTCTGTCTAATTGATTTGCAATTGGAGGAAGAAATTCATGTCTCACCACACAGACATTTCAAACTCTTGTTGCATCTCATTTGCAAAATTCTTGCACATCTCTTCATTTCCTCCAAATATGATATCATTTACATAAACTTCAATAATCAAGATTTGATCATTACTTACCTTAATATACAAATTGCTATCTGTAGACCCTTTATTGAAACCTTGCTGCAATAGATACTTATCCAGTCTTGCATACTAAGCTCTAGGAGCTTGCTTTAATCCATACAAGGCCTTCTTCAATTTGCGGACCATATCTGGTTTATCTGATAACTGGAACCCATCCAGTTGCTCTATGTAGACCTCTTCTTCTAGCTCACCATTCAGGAAAGTAGTTTTCACATCCATCTGATATACTTTGAAGTCTTTGTGTGCTACAAATGCCAAAAATAGTCTGATAGCCTCCATTCTTGCCACCAGAGAAAAGGTCTCTTCATAATCAATTCCTTCAACTTGGGAGTAGCCTTTACACACAAGTCTTGTCTTTTTTCTCACAACTTCTCCAAATTCATTCAGTTTGTTTTAGAAAACCCATTTTGTTCCAATCACATTCTTGTTTGCTGGTCTGGGGACAAGTTCCCAAGTCTTGTTCTTCTCAATATGTTGTAGTTCTTCATTCATTGTCTTGACCCAATGCTTATCATTGCATGCTTCATTAACTATTTTAGGTTCCACTTTTGACAATAGATAGAGATTTACTTGTTCTTATGCAATCCTATTTCTTTTCATCACACCTTTCCTTTTATCACCAATAATCTAATCTTCAGAATGATCTCTTTGCACATACCTTGGAGTTTTAGAAGTTCTTATCGGAGCCTCAACTTGAGTTTCTTCTTCTTCTTCTAAAGCTTGTTCTTCAATCCAAACTTCCTTTTCTTTTCCTTTTCTAACCTTTTCTATATCAGCAGGTTCATTTGACTCATATCCATTTCGTTGGAGGTCTTCATCTACCTTCACACTTGCACTTTCAATGATCTTTCTTAGTCTTTTGTTATAGCACCAATAAGCCTTGCTCTTAGTGGAGTAACCAATGAATATGCCTTCATCACATCTGGCATCAAACTTCCCTAATTCTTCATCTCTTCTGATGTAGCATCTGCTTCCAAAAACTTTGAACTATTTGATAGTGGGGGCTCTACCATACCATAGTTCATAAGGTGTCTTTGTTTTTTCTGCTCTAACTTGCACTCTATTATGAATGTAGACAATAGTATGTATTGCTTCTTTCCAATACACTTCTGGTAGGTCTGCTTCCTTGATCATTGCTCTAGTAGCTTCTTGAATAGTTCTATTCTTCCTTTCAACCACTCCATTTTGTTGAGGAGTCTGGGGAGTAGACAAATGTCTTTTTATTCCATGTTCTTCACAAAAAGCATTGGACTCATTTGAGGTGCACTCACTACCTCTGTTAGACCTTAAGCATTTGATTCTTAAAACCAATTCAGTTTCAACCATAGCTTTGAATGCCTTGAATTTACCTAAAGCTTCTATCTTTTCTCTAAGGAAAGTAACCCAAGTCATTCTTGAAAAATCATCAATAAGGAGCATAAAATACCTTTCACCTTGCAGACTTCTTGTTCTTATGGGACCACATAGGTCTGTATGCACCAGCTCTAGCAAATTGGTAGAGGATTTTTCTTTACATTTGAAAGTGGTCTTTGTCATCTTCCCAAACTAGCATTCTTTGAATATCACATTGGCAGGCTTCACAATCTTGGGTAGATTTCTGACAACTTGAATAGTGCTTATTCTTACTAGATTATTGAAATTTATGTGACACATTCTCCTATGCCATAGCCAACTTTCATCTAACTTAGCCAACAAACAACAATTTTCACCACCTTTCAAGTGATAGACATTACCATGTGTCTTCTTACTAGCAACAATTAGGGTTCCAGAGCTATTCTGTATCTTACACCCATTGTCCTTGAACACAAGACTATAACCTTTGTCACACATTTGTCTAACACTTAGAAGATTATGCTTTAGGCCCTTGACATAAAGAACATCATCTGTATTATGCTTTCCATCAAAACTAATAAATCCTTTTCCACAAATCTTACCAGCTACATCATCACCAAACCTAACAAGTCCTCGACTATACTTTTCAAACTTAACAAACTTACTCTTCTCTCCTATCATATGGTTTGAGCATCTGTTGTCAATGATCCATTCATCTTCCTTTTCAGCATGGAATGCAGACAACTCCCCTAGACTTTCTTCCTTCACACAGATTGCAAGATTAGCAGAAATAGGTTCTTTTCTAAGTGCAATAAACAAGCATTCACTACTATTGCCATCATCAGTTACACCATCATCATCTCTAACATAATAACTTTTTCTTACCATCTTTCCTTTACTTTCATTGATATTCAAGGCTCTGTTAGGACATCTTGAAGCATAATGACCAATTTTACCACAACTGAAGCATTTGAAAGGTAACTTATCTTTGAATTTTCTTTCACTACCCCTCTTGATTCTGCGTGCAAATTTGGCTTCTAGCTATGCAAAGTCTTCATCATCTGATTGCACAACATATTTCTCTGATCTAGTAGTCTTAGTTACTTCCTTGGCCTTGAAAGCAGTCTCAGTTTTCATAGGGCCATCAGTAGTACCAAATTATCTAATTTCAAAGGCAGTCAGTTTACCAAGTAGTTGATCTTTTGTAAGCTTGCCCATTTCCAATAACTCTTCAATGACAGATACCTTGCAACTATAAGATTTGGGTAGAGTTTTGAGTATCTTATCTATAACATCTTCATCCTTTAATTCTCTACCAAGACCATTGATGCTGCTGACAACTTCATCAATCTTTTGCAAGTAAATTGTTATGTTCTCATCTTCACTCATTCGCATGGTTTCATATGTGGTCTTCAAATTCTGCAACTTGGCCTTCTTGACAGATGCATCACCTTCATATATTTTGTTCAATTTGTCCCAAATCTCATATGCAGTTTCTAGATTTAGAACTTTTGCCATCTCAGTGTTAGACAAGGAATTTAATAGAGCATTTTTAGCTTTGGATTATCCTCAAATATTTTGATCTCTTCTTCAGAATCCAGATCTTTAGGAACTGTGTATTTACTCTTAACCACTGCCCAAACATTATAACCAAGAGAAATGAGATAACTTTGTGTTTGTACCTTCCTGTAGGCATAGTCAGAGCCATCAAACTGAGGAATGTCTTTACTATGTGCCATCCCAGATCTACCTTAAGCTGTTAGGCTTCCTTCAAAGGACCTTTCTCTGACACCAATTGTTGAATAGCACAAGACAACTAAGAGGGGGGGTGAATCAATTGTATCAAAACTTTAACTTCTTTAAACCACAATCAATTTCACAACCACTTAAATTATTTCCTTATTCTATTATGAGCATTAAACATGAATAACAGAATCAAAACATGAACACATCAACACCACATACACATGAACACCAATTTTTTACGTGGAAAATCCTAAACAGGGAAAAACCATGGTGAGTGTTATCTCACAATATAAATGCAGTAACAATACCGAATATCAAATGGTGGCTCACTACCCAAAAGGATGGCTCACTACCGAGGGTGGCTCACTACTGGGGGTGGCTCACTACTGGGGGTGGCTCACTGCCAAGGGTTGAACTAATTAAGTAGCATCTACACCATGCCTAAGTTCAGTTCCATTGAAGCACAATAAAACTCCTTTTCTCTGCTCTAGTTTTCCACTTCACACTTATCTTCACATCTTTTCACTATCACCCCTCAAACATAAATTCATTACATGTATTTATACAATTCATCAACCCTGGAATGTACATCAAGGTCAACATTACAATCATCAACCATTGGAACAATATCCAAGGTCGGCATACATACATTCATCAAATTAGGACTAGACCTAAACATAATTGCAAACTAAATGAATAAAAGAGGAACACTTCATGCCTTAGCACAGACTCAATTACATCTTCACATGCTACCACATGCTTCTACAATTCAGGAAATTCATCCACAAAGAACGTTAATCATCCAGGTTGGCTAGACAGGTGCAATCACCAAGAATACTTGAACACACGCTTCCAAGATCTTTATTATAGCTTGCAGATCAAGCACACACCTTCAATGCATTCAAGGGACATCTACGAACATCATAGAATCATTTGGAAACCAACAAATCCAACCATAATAGATCTCAACTTATTTCACTTGAAGATGGGTCACAGACTATTCTCAATCAGACACTGTCAAACTCTACTAATTAGAAACTTGTTTTCCATAGCTTCAAATCACATATCCTTTGAAATGAAGATGATTAAGGACCTTATAAGCTCAAGTCTAGAACCACAAAGCCAAACTCCAATATGTGGAGAAATGTGGAGCAAAACACTTTCTCCTTGTCACTCTGTAAACCTTGCTAGGCACAATCTTCATACTGGTGAATAGAACTTTTTCTGCATAGTGATCCAGACCGCCAAATTCTAGATTTAGCAGATTCAAACACTTCTCTAAATCATATCCAAAGCTCATACTCTGGTCTTCAATATAGGAAATATGCGGAGTAAAATACTCAGACATTATTCTTCAATCAACCAACAAACAACAATGCCAGAAGCTATAGTTGACATAAATGACAACACAAATATGTTGACATCAATGACAACACCAATTAGCACATACTTACAACAATCTTCACTTTCAGACACCTATATCTGCTAAACCGTGAGGAATTTGAAGATGATGCAAACTAGTGATTTGTGAAATTTTGTCTCTAGATTATAAATATATATTTTTATTTATTTTTGGAATCAAATTGCATTTCTTTTTCCATCTCCTTTGATAACTAGTTTTTAATAGTAAACACTATTTTTAAAGAGTGATGTGTACTATAAAGCACATAACTTTTTTTCTATGAAGGATAAAATTCTAATTTTTTCAAATTTAGATCTGTAACTACGATATCTAGAGGATGCATTTGGTTTCATAATGTTTTATTGAATATTTTTTTAATTAAGTTTTAAAGTCAAAGCAATTACAATTTAGACATAGGTGTACTATAAAGAGCATAACTTTTTTTGTATGTATTGGAATTCAATTTTTTTTTTGTTGGATCAAGGACATGAATACCAAGTTGATAGATATTTTTCAATTTTTTTTCGTAATATACTATTTTTCCACATGTGTAGAATAGAGAGCTTTATTTTCAGTGAAAAACTATGTTTAATTAAACTAAAAAATCAAATGTATAATAAAACTAAAATATATTAAAACTATACTTGATCGAGAGCTCGTTTTGAGGACTATAATCCTACAACTAGGTTTGTCAAGTTGATTCCATTTTGATCCTCAACCTGAGCCTCAAAACCAAAAATCTACATAAAATTGTAGCTGGAGGGGGGCAAGGGCAAAATAAGGGGGTTCTAATGAAGGGGGGTTCTAGTGAACCCTTGAAACCCCTTCTAATGAATGGGGTTCTAGTGAAGGGGGTTCATTTGAACCCTATAAAAATAACATTAAATAATCAAATAACATTAAGGGGTGTTCACTCGAACCCATTATTTTATTAAAAAAATTGGCCAACGAAAAGTGGGTTCACTCGAATGGGGGTGTTCGAGCGAACCCATTTATGTGTTCTAATGAACACTCCCATTCGAGCAAACCCGTCCAATTTTTTTTTCACGCCCAGACAATTTTTGTTCCTCAATACAATTGTAACCCACTATTGTGGGATCACCCCCTTATATATATTAGGATCAGTATGCACTAAGACTATTTTTTATTTACATATCCAACAAGGTTCTATTATGCTATTAGCAATAAGTTCAAACTGTTTATTTTGCAAAGTCAACGTCCTATGCATTGGATACATTGTCACCTTGGTCTTTATACCCCGGTGCATAATATCCATTGCTATATCAAAATAAGGATTGCTCTTTATATTTTATAAAGCATAACCAAAGGAAAGTCCATCCATCTATCCATCCGTATATCCCAATAAAAAACATATCTTTCATAAAGATCGATCAATCATCATTTCTTTATTCTAAAAATATCATTTTTTATATCCATACTAACATCATCTTTGTCTTTTTGTCTCTCATCGACATAGAAGTCCTACAAAAACATCATATATACATCCATAGCATCATATCCGTCACATCTATAAGCATGTCATCACATAAATCCATAATCATAGTATATATCAACATAAACATCCATAACATCTATACGCCTGTCATCACATACATCCATAGAACATCATATAAATCATATATCTCATATAGGTCATCGAAAATCATGTCATCTCATATATATCTCAAAAAAAGGACAAGTGTCATACAATGGGCTACCAAGAGCCATCAAATATATACAAATAATCCTATAGGCATCATAGTCTCAAAAGTACAACAAATATACAACATGAGGGCAATTGTGTCTAGGATGAACTCCCCTCAGAGGGCTTGGCTCTTGCATCAAAGGTTGATGGTCCTATAGCTGGGGAAGGCTATTGAGGTACCATAGGTCTAGGCTGAGGTGGTCCCATAACTAACGCCCTAGATCTCCTAGAGGATGAGGCCCCTAATCTGCTCCTCTCTCGAAAGCTGGGCTACCTCTACTTTGCTACCACTGCAGTATGATATATAGTCCTTTGTAATACTTAGCCTCATGAATCACTCAATTTAGCTCATGCTGAACTTGAGTCAACTCTGTCAACAAAGTCATCGTCAGCTGGTTTGTGTCTATCATAGCCTGAGTAGTGTCTCTCTCCAAGGTAATCCTCTAAAGGGATGACTCAACCCTCAATCTCATTGCTACCTCTCCATGACATTTTATTGTGATGCAAGCTAGCTCCATTGAGTCAAGAATTTGTGCCTATGACTGTACCTATCCCTAGGAGGCTACTCTAGCCTATGTCAGCTCTGCTCTAGTAGTATCCCTCTCTTATCGGCATCGAATAAACTAAAGCTCTACTCATGTCCACCTGTGGGTCTCTTCCTGTAGGAGTTGTTGTAGTCTCTTTGTCTTAGTCTCTACCACTAGGGCATCCTGCTGCATTGCCTCTCCCATCTCTACATCTGCATGACTGAGGCTCCTTGGAATGTCCTACTGGCCTGCCTCCGCATGTTATGCCACCTCCACCACAACTGCTACCCTTTGTCTCCTAGCACTGCGGGGTCTGACCTCCAACCCTCTACCTACAAACTCTCCTACCTACCTGTCCTGCTCCCCAACCACTCTTGGGATGGTCATTCTGGTCAGCCTATGAGTAAGCCAATATGTATCATACTCTAGCATCGTCCCAGGATCTTCTCCTCCACCAACAGGGTCTAAAGCCACTGGTTGTCACATGTCATTTTGGACTTTATTTATAATTTGAATTATGGGACATTTTTACTATGATTGTGTTACTATTGAGTGATTCTACATGTGTGAAAGGTAAAATAGTTGATATATAAAATGCATAAAAATTTGAAAGTCGATTGATGACCAATTATTATTAAGATTATGGATGTATATCTTGTCTTGCTTCGGCTATGATTATAAGGACTAACCTATTAATGGAAATCTAAGTGTGACTGAGTGTAGGAAGAATGTCGAAGATGAGAACACGGTTGAGGTAGAAATGTTCTAGCCGCCAGGAAAGAGTTGGCATGATGGATAAACCTGATGTATGCACACATGCACTTAGCTTCATGTCGTCATGGTGCATTTTTGAGTGGCTTTATTTATGCATCGTTATATGGTTACTAGTCATGTTAAGCATTATACGGTTAATGGATGTGATTGATGTTTAGTGCTTAGATAAATATGTAAATTTTGTTGTTACAGTATGGTCATTTGAATTGCATAAGTTATCCATGTATTTATACGTTCTTTTGACTTAGATTTAATAGAATTGTATAAGTTGATATCAATTTGATTTATTTATATTATTTAAAGAGTTTATCTATATATATACAATTTAAATTAATAAATATCTATATATCATGCTCTTGCATGAAATGATATTTTAGATAGACTTAAAATAAGCATATATTTATAGATACATATTTATTATATATATATATATATATACAATTATATAAACATATAAGCATTAAATATTATTTCTTTTATTTATTTATTTTGATAATTAATTTCTTTTGGAAAAATAAATAAGTTAAATTATTTTAATTTGTTAATTTATTTAATTATTGAATGTGCATGTCTATTTTAAAGATTTAAAGAATCAATTATTAATTTATCATATTTGTGAATTAGAAAATTATATTTTCTAATATTAGTTTTAAGTAGGATGTGCATGAATATGAATAAAGTCATTTTAATATTATTTTTCTTTTATTAAGAATATAATATTATATTTTTCTTTTTAGGTTTTGAAAAAAATAGGAAGAATTATTAAAAGAAGAGAATTAACTTTTTTCATTTTTTTCTTTTTAGTTATCAATTTTACTATGCAAAGGGAAGAAAAAGAAAATAGGTTATTGAAGCTCATAGATTTGAAAGTGTTTTTTTTTTGTGAAGAATTGAAGGATTGTTGTGCTTTTTGAATTGATTGGTTCATCTCCTTTTTACCAAATTGCTACAAAGATTGAGGTAGGATTCTTGTCATGAAAGGATTTAGGAAAGACTTACTTTGGTTAATAATTGAATATAGGATTGTGTGAAGAAATTGTGATTTATATGCTTCTTGTGCAAAAAGAAAGATTTAAACAAATTATAGTTTCATTGATTTTGAAGATTAGAAAAGAATTTTTGTTGAATTGGATTTGTTAGAAATTCTTAAAAGTTAGTAGGAAGATTTGATAGGTTATTTGATCTGAATATGATTTTTAGAATATTGAAATATTAATTTCTGGTATAGGAGAAAAAAAACATAATAGAAGACTTGGGAAGAGACTGAAAAGAAAACTAGTAACTTATCTTAGTTTAGACATATCTCCTAAACCGTGATCTGGGTAATTTCTGGATATATGGTTTTAAATTAGGGGATAAACTTATCTCCAATTTTTATGATTTCAACTTTTATAGTTTATTTTTAGTTATTAAAACAAGTGGACTATTTTTTTTAAACTGGTAAATCTATTGTGAGAAATATCAGTCTATTATGGCATTAATAAATTTTTTTTTGAACTGGGTTTCTCTAAAATTTTTATGGAAGGTGCGAAACTAAGTATTTTGAATCATATAAAAAAATCCATCTTACCCAATTTTTCAATTATGAGATATATCTTAATTAGTGATTGTCTATCTCTGGTGCTATTTTTAGCATGATGTTTATATGTGATTATATTTTATTTATAAAATTATATTAAAGAAATTTATTATGAAAATATTTATTGGGTTATATAGATCTCTGTATTATCTTTCCAATGCATTTTAAAAATTATAAAAATGTTTTGTTTTGAGAAAGTTATATATGTTTTAGTGAAAACTATATTTTATGCAATATAAATCTAAGTTGTTGGCATGAAAGTCATGTTTAGTTTATGTGTGATCTCCCAACATGGTTTTGTGACTTTGTAAGCATGTTGAAATTGCTATGTGGATACTAGTTATGAGGGTGTGAGCATGAGTTGAAAATTATAGTGTTTCAGACCACATTTAAAGTCACATGTAGTGTTGATGTCCATGCTTAATTTTGTTGTCCTACCGTTCTGTCTCCTGTAGCAACATCTTGATCACCTATAGGTTTAATTTAACTGAATTATCTATTGATACCTTCATTTAAATGTTGTTCTTGTTTGACAAACATGAATATGAAATTGTTAAAAAAGATGATTCCCGCTCATTCATTATTACAAATTTAATCATAACAGTATTATAAATATGATCTTGCTTTTGGTTAGGCAAATCTAGATTTATTTGTTTTATTTTATTTTTGAATGAATTATGGGATAAAGATTATAACTAGTTTATAGTGACCTATGTATATCTTGAATGATTAAATGCAGCTCTTTGATAGAAATATTTCTAGAAATGTATTCTCATTGATTGACCAAATAAATGTAGTAACTGTATCTAGGCAAAAGTATGTGTTATAAGATCTAGACGCAAGATTATTTTGAGGTAATTAAGAATGGAATGAGTTGAGTTATCTTTAGTTTATGTCTTGTTTATGTATCTTGAATAAACATATGCATAAGCTTTTTCCTAGAATTAATTGCTTGAAAGTGAATTCATTTTGATTGTGCAAAAGAAAAGAATTAGTTTGTTTTGAAAGAAAGTAGTTTATCTTTTGTGTGTGATTGGGGTTACTTCCTGGGCTAGGATACCAAATGTGGAACAATAGAGATGGCTTTTCCTCTTTTCAAGATTTGACCTTAAACTATTTTTATGCTTGGTCAAGCTGGGAATTCATTGAAATAGATGAATATTTGTCTAGCAAAACTTTATTTATATATATCTCTGCCACATCCTGTTGTGAGACAATTTGCATATCATTATTTAGATTTGCACATTAGACTTCAGGTTGCATTAGGTGTTCCCTCCTGCTAGTTGTTTCCAAGTTGCTAGACGTTTCGTGCAGGGTTGGGTTTCCTTCATGTCATGAAGGGATCCAGGGAAGTGTAATTGCTTCATGGTTGGGTGGAAAAGTGCCTGAGCCATGTTCCCGTCTCCCAGCTTGTGGATGACCATGTGGGTCAGTGGTGGCTGGAGATTGTGATTGATTTATTATTCTTATATTGTACTTGATTATTGTACCTTGTAATTATCATTGGATGATTTATGGCAAGAAAGCCAAATGGATATTATATATTATTTATAGTGCAAACACTTGGATTAAGCACGTGATTTGTAAGATTTAATGATATTATTGATTAATGTTTATGAGAGCTATATTTTTACTTGAGTTGATTTAAATAAGTGGATTATTTACTACAATAACTTTTGTTATGGAATGAGTACTTTACATTTGGTATCATCTAGCACAGTTCCAACATTGGGAGTTCTAGGGTTTGTGTTGCTTAGTTTGTTCGAGCTTGTGTGTGTTGGTGTGCAGTGAGTAGCATGTGCCTTCTTTTGTTATGTCTTCCTTGCATGTTTGTGGTAATGAATACATTACTTTTGGGGTTAGATAGACCTTGTTGGTTGACAAGAAGTTGCTTATGTGTGTTTTTCTTCTTGATGTCTTGAATGCTTGGCATGAACCCTTGCAGTGTATGTGAGTGCTTGAGTGACCGTTGTAGGGTCCTGTTCATGCTCGCGTGACCACTTTTGATAGTAAAGTTATGAGAACCTTTGTGTGAAAGAAAATACTATGTTCTTAAGTGTTATTGAACTTAGTTTACTCTTTTAAGAGTTATGCATTAGTATGTGAAAAAGGATGTTTGATCATATGCTTGTCAGATTGTTTATTGCCTCTGTATGGTGATCGGGAATGCTTTCTTGAAATGCATATTGCATTGTCTTATTGAGATAATGTCCCTCAATATGGATTCATTATGGTTGTACGAAAGATAGTATTGCATTGCATTGATAGATAGATCATTTAGGGTAATTGAAAGGAAGCAAGGTACGCAGAATATGCTTCCTACACTAATCTAATGAGGGAAGTAGTATGAAAATTCTTTTTAAACCTTACAGTTATAGTGATGTTAAGACAATAACATAGAGATTTCAGCAACATACACAACAAAAGAATGTAGACAGAGAGAGAGACACAAGATATATTGTGGGGAAAACCCTTTCAGGTGAAAAACCCCACACTCCAAAATCTGCACAATGTATTATCAAAACAATAATAGTTTATAATACACTTGCAATGCAAGTTCTTCCAGGAGTCTTCAAATGTCATTTCTGGAGTGATTCCAGTAGCATAACAATACCTGTCAATCAAACTATGCATCTCCTACTCTAAGCACCTATTTATATAGAGTTTACAAGGCAAAATGAGAAGCTTCTAGAGATGGGCGTCCAACTTGGCCTCATGGCCCATTACCCACGCCTAGGGACACTTGTCTAACATTACAACAAGGTTTTTACACTTGTCACAACATGCCTTCCCAATGTGGGTGCCTAATCCCAAGATAGGCTCTGACAGATGCTCTTATGCACCTTACAACTATCATAGAATCCGTCATACATGAAAACTCTTACAACTGTAAGAGAATCTATCATAATTGCCTAAAAATAGAATATTCATCTTATAACATGTCATAACCCACCTTGGCCACTCAAAGATGCCTTCCCCAAAGATGCTCTTCGACACTTGTCTTCACCTATCATAGAACCTTCTATGCTTGGCTCTTACGCGTCATAGAATCTGTCATAACACTTATGTATGTCATAACTCCTTACACACTTCACAAGATGCTAAAACATGGTAGAAAACCTCTACCACAATATGGGACGCCTATCATCCATGTGAGGACAAAATCAACTTCCTTGTCACCTTCCATGTCACCTCCCAGTCACCGACAAGTCACCATGTCAAGTTACTAGATGACGAAGCAGGATAAACAAGAAAGTTATTGCACAGTAAAAATTAATTACCATAGTAAAAAGCAAATGTCAAAAATTTACCAAGGTTGAGACACCTTAATTCCCAACATTCTCCCACTTGTCAAACACCTTGCAAGAGCCAATAGAAATAACATGATTTAACTGCTATAGGATGACAGTCCCATAGACTTCGAACACCATATGAACTTATCAGTGCCCATTGGTTTCGTCAATGCATCCAAAACATTCTTTAAAGTGTCTATCTTTTCCAATATCACCTTACCATCTTCCACCATGTCTCACACAAAATGAAATTGTACATCAATATGCTTTGTTCTGGCATGGAAAGTTAGATTCTTTGCTAAGCAAATCACACTCTGACTGTTACAATAAATAGTAATATGTCCTGCATCAACACCAATATATGAACACAACCTCTTAAGCCAAATGGCTTCCTTGAAAGAATGAGTAGCCACCATGTGCTTAGCTTTTGTCATGGACAAAGTGACCACAGGTTTTCACTTACTCATCCAACTGATTGCACCACCAAATATAGTAAACTTGCCGTCAATGCCACTTGCCCAATCAGAATCCACAAATCCATGATTACTTACAGAACACGGAGGTCTTGTAGGATTACCATGATAACATAGGGAATACTCAGAAGTACCTTGCAAATATCTGAACACTCTCTTCACTGCATCCTAATGTACCTGTCCAGGATTAGCCATAAACTGACTAAGGACTCCCATTGCTTGGGCAATGTCTGGTCTTGTACAGACCATAGCATACATCAAGCTGCCAATAACACTAGCATAAGGCACTCTACTCATATTCTCCATCTTAGAAGGAGACTTTAGACAATCATTAACATATAAATTTGTCCCCAAAGAAACATGAACACTCAATGGTCTGCAATCTGCCATGTTGAACCTGTGAGGCCCACCCTTGTGCGACTAGAATTAGTTGCCCTCTTAGACCATGATGTTTTGTGTCACCCTAGCTAAAGGTTTGATCTTGGAGATTGTGGTCCTATCTTGTGATATATGAGTTATTGAAGGATGGAGCTATATCCTTCATACATGATTTGATTGTAAATTTGATAATGTTGGATGTTTTATTGGTGCAATTGAAATGATTTAGTTAGTTGGTTTATGCCTTGTGGATGTTTAGAATATCATATTAGATTTCATTTTGTGTCATCATGTTTATAGGACATGTTGATTAGATGCAGATGATATGTTTAGGTGTGATTTAACTTATGATATCCCTTGAGTTATGTGAGTTTGATTATACTTGTGAATTATGGATGAATTGTGAAATATGTGAATAATGGCATGTGGATATCATAGATGTTATACTTGCTTATGCAATCATGTGTGTGTAAGTGCAGTTCTTTTTGCTTTGGCTATATTACCATGTGCTATTAACATGTTTGTGGAAGTGTGCAGGATTAATTTCCATGCCCATGGAAAATCAGAGGTCAGAGAACAACCATGTGTTATACCCCTGTTCAACCAACCAAGTCCTAAGTAAGACTAAGGTCATATGTGTTTGAGAATGTTGATTTTGTTGTAATTGATTTATGACATCTTGTATGGTTTACCCTTTTTCTAATTATCTTTTGATGTGTTGTAAAAAGTGTAATGTTGAGTTGCACAATTTTTAGTGCTAAATGTTTGAAGACCCTTTTAAGTGATTTTATGTGCTTCTAAGTGTTGCTAATGGTCAAATATTGACCCTAGGTCATACCCCTAGGGTCTAGGACCATTCCTAGCTTTTTTAAACTTGTTTTGGACCTTGTATGGTCACCCAAACTTGACCCTGAAGTCAAGTGACGAGTTTGGGAAGTGTGAGGGGTGGTTGGAAGGTCACCATCTCACTTAACCCCAACCTCACCCACTTGGGTAAGGTTACCCTTGCTTCTCATGCTTTAGAAACTTCCCACATGTGTGAACCTCTTCCCTATGCTCTCACACATGTGTGAGAGAACTTGTGGGGAAGAGTGTAGCTTAGATGAATGATAAGGTGACAAGTGTAACCTCCTCATTCATACAAAGCTTCCCTTGTGTGCTCACATCTCCATATGCTCTCACACATGTGTGAGAGCACTTGTGGGAGAATGTGTAGCTTTGTGAAATGGGGAGGTGACAAGTGTCACCTCCACATTCTTGTGGGGTTGTGAGGAGGGTTATGTGGATGGAGGAGAGGGTGATAAGTGTCACCTTCTCATCCATTAGGGTTTGGGAGCCTTGTCTATTTATCTCTCTCATTTTGATGAGATGAGGGTTCTTTTTTTTTAATTTCTTTTGGGAAATTTTAGACTTGTGTTGGGGGAGAGAAGGATTTGGAGATTTTGGGAGAACTTGTGGGAGCTCTTCACCAAACACACTCCATCCTTGAAGCTTGATAGGTATTCTCAAGGCTTCAAGCCTTCTTCTTAGTTGTTTTATTTATGCAATGTGTTTATGCATGTTTTATGCTTATGTTATTTTAGTTTTTTATGTGTTGTGGGTCTCAAGGGTTGTTTGGGTGAGCTCTCCTTGTGAGAGGGCTCACCCTTGTATTGGGTGAGAGAGGATGTGAACTTCCTCAGTTTCCCCTCTTCATTTTTGGTATGGATTTGTTGCCAAGGGCCTTTATTTGAAGTTTTGAGGAGTTTGGGGTATGGCATGAGTGCCTTGGTTTTGTGAAATGATAAGTATGGCAAGAGGCCAAGTGAATAATGAGTATGTTTTTTGTGTATTAAGAGTGTGGGTCTCCTTGAGTAGAGTGAGTCCACTCTCTCATCCTAAAAATCCATTTTAAAGATGGGTTAGTTTTGTGTTAAGCCTTGGGATGGGTGTCAATGTGCTTGGTGTGAGTGCTGCTTGGGATGGGTGTCAATGTATTTTGTTTGCATTTTCATAAGGGCTTTAAAGCCCTCTCTACCTTGTAGGCCGTGATGTGGAGGATCCGGCCGTCCCTACCTTGCTATGTGAAGACCTCATTCAGCTCTAAAATAATTTAATATTATTTTATTCTATTTGCCTTTGTTAATATATATATATATATGAAAATCCCTATGTATACTGCTTGTAGTTTCTTCTATGTAATAGCTTCAAAAAATAAATAAACATATATATATATATATATTTATTTATTTATTCTTAAAATATTAACGCTCTAGTTAAATATATATTTTCTCTGTGTAAAATTATATCTCTAGTTTTTTTGTTGTAAATAACAGAGTTATTTTTGTAAAGGAAATGGAAAACTAGAAAACATAGAAAACCTTGGAGACAAATAGAATTTAGTTTTTAAACAAATAGAAAATAGGGAACATGGAATCCTGTGCATGGGAACAAGTCTTGAAAATAAAACAATAGGTTAGAAAACAAATAATTCAACCATGTAGAAAAACATGGAGGTAAATATGTTAGAAGAAATAAATAAACTTGTAGAAAAGTAAAATATTTAGAAAACAATAAAACCTTGTTGGGGAATCTTCATTGGGGAAAATACTTTCCACTTGGGAAAGTAATTTCCCACTTGCCTTCTCCCCCTTGAAAAAAAAACTGCACTCATTAGAAAACACAATTAGTTGTGAGTGCAAATATACTTTTAAGTTGTTCTTATAAACTTGGATTAGGTTTTTTTTTGTTGCCCTAAAAGCTAGTGGGTTAATCTTTACCCTTAAGTTTAGTTAATTTTTTTTACCCACTTAGTGAGTGGGTGGGAAATATTTTCCTTTTATTTTGTTGTGGGTGTTCCATCAAGTATTTGTTTTAAATTTATCATTTGAGGAATTGTATTTAAACTGATCTAATTTATTTTAGTGCATGAATTAAATGGTTAAAGTGTTATTTATTAAAACCCTTAGTTAATTGATTATTCTATTTGAGTTGTGTATGGGTGTTTGTTAAGGCAATTTATTTAATTTATTGTTGAACTATTGTGTGAGGATTATTTTAATCCCTTGTGTTAATTATTCTGACCTTTTTGTCATTATGCTCAAATTGATTAGTTAAATGTTAATGCACTTTAAATTAGTTAATTTATTTTATTTTTGATTTAAATTTTGGGGAAAGTAATTAGTGAATATTATTTAATGTTTCTAAAAAAACTATAGTTGTGGGCTTTTGTGAATATTTGAATTAAGAGTGTAGTGTTAGTGGTGTTGTTTTGTTATTGCTTTAAATTATTGGGTGAGAGTGAATAGACTTGAATATGCATTAAATTTTATTAAATTTTGACAGGGGTTAAGTTGGGGATTTTATTTTAATTTAATTTTTTGTAACCTCCTATAACTGATGGGGTGGCATTATGCTACTGAAATCACTATAGGATTTACCCTAATTAGTCCCATTTTGCTCCGTTATGCTGTCGAAAATTATTTTGGATTTAATTGAGTTAAATGTTTTTATCAGATCGTTTAAGTTATTCCTTTTTATTAAATGTTAGATTAATGTATAAGTTAGAAATTTATAATAATCTTATTTAGATGTTTGGATCCTTAGGTCTTTAGTGGACCTAAGGTTAGATTCTGATTTATATCAAAGTCAACTCACTTCATTTTAGTAATTCCTAGGGTTAGAATCTGAAACAAAATCTAACCCTCTCAGTGTCACTTATTGCGACATACACCCCCTTAGTGGCTTACGTGTCGTAGGATGTCGAAGTGTGTGTTGCATCATCTTGTGGTGATTGACCTTCCCCGCCTTCAGGCGATGCGCATGACGCAAGTTGTTGAGAGAACTACGTGATGTGCGTGTGTCACTGAGCGCGCATGTTGCACGCGAGGGGGTTTGTAGAGTCGAGTGGAAATTTTTTTGATAATTCGTGTCATTACCACATGGCAAATGTGGACATGACATGTGGTTATCCTGTCATAACCACATGGTGAATGTGGGCATGACATTTGGTATTAGAGCCAAATTTCAAACACTAGGATCTCTGGGTGTGATTTTATTGTTGAGTTGGGTTGATGGTTGATCATGCATACTACTGTGGCATGTCTAACTCCAGCTAGCATAGCAACAAGTTCATAAGACACTTTGAGTGGGAAAAACTTCGTTCCCTTAATTTTGCTTCCGCTAACCCCCACGTACGGCATGGTGTCATAGGTACTTGGAGTGTGTAATTCGTGATAAATTATGTAACTGAAGGACCATGCAAGTCTTGAAATTGAGAGTTAGTCAACTCCATGATCTAATGCTATCCTAACAGGATGTTATTGGTCAAGTTTTTGCTAAGTGTTTCATTCTAGCTTATCCTTGCTCCTTGTCCTAGTTGATGGTACCTTTTGATCCTTCTTTAAGGATCGTATCAACCTGTTATAGGTCGCACCCTTGGAAAGGTGTTATTGTGGTAAAGATTATTCTCTTTTGACCACCTTGTAGGTTGCCCTAGTGAATGTTGAGTTGTGTTTATCCTACCATGTTAGAGGGAAGAGATGTGTTAAAGTGGTACGCTAGCCTTGGACAAGACTTATGTACCCTACTTCGTGATTCATCACCTTGTGTCACTTAGTTAACATATGTATCATGGGGTAAGTTGTGTCTTGTTTAGAAGACTCTTGGTTAGAGTACAAAGAAGATGCAGGTCTACAGTTATCCTTCACCTTGCTGTAGGATTAAGTTACCCTCATGGGTAGTTATCACCCGAAAAGTGAAAGGATGATAGTATGGTATATTCTCCTGTTAGGGTCGCTTGGTACCCTCATCTAGAAGATGGAGTAGAGGACGTTAAGGAGTTGGTGTGTAAGACCCTTCTTGGTTATCTTCTTATGTAAGCCTTTTGGTTAGATGAAAGGTTAGATAGTGACTTCGTGGACCACCTTGGGGTTGCGAATCTTGTGACACTTATTGTGCCATGTCATGGCAATCGCCTTGTATCTTGCTGGTGCCTAGTGAGTGGCTAGGCTATGCATTGCCTTCTCTTTGATTGGTAATGTGAATTATTCACTTATGATATGGCACCTCATTGTTGGAGGACTTAAAGGTGGTCTAAGTTCTTGCTGTTGAAACCTATTACGATAGTCAAAGAGTAAGGACTAGTTGTGGTTTCATTCCCTTTTTTTTTGCTTATCTAATATGAACCTAAGAGCAACTTGACCCCTACCTTGCCAACCTTGTTCGTTGGTTCTTGCTTACCTTTATGTCTTGTTAGGGTGATGAGTTTCCCTTGGAAGTAATGTATGTCTTGGTGCATAGAAGGCTATAGTAAGCCTTGTGTTGGGATGTGGTGAAGAAAGTTAAGCTTTTATGCTAGTCCTTTTGGGTTATTGAGAAAACCCTCTTGTGTGCCTTCTTATCTTCTAGTAGGATAGAACACATGAGATGCAAAAGATGAATGCATAGTTGATGCGATGAGATAGTTGGAGTGTTAACTCTCTTATCTTGGAACATTTTAGTTGTGGATCTCAGTATTCTTGAGGTGAGTCCCTTGTGCAACTGGTTGCACGATTCTCATGAGGATGACCCTAATGAAAAGAAAGATGTTATTTCAAAGAATACAATATTATAGATGCTAATTAATTAAGGACTCACATACCTTTCTAAGGTATCGTATGTGGTGAGTCGCTTGTTGGGCACCTTGGAAACATTTGGGATTGTAGGGATGCATTGGGAAGTTGAGTTCGTTGTGGAAGAGATAGTATGTTGGTTATGTTACCTGGTGGTTGTTAGTGGTTAAGTGTTATGATCAACATGTGTGTTTGGCATAGATGCTTCCGTGGATTGTTGTTGCACATTATTAAAGCAATGACTTTGAATTGAGTTTGGTTGAAGACGCCTTGGTTGGGTTCTCCAATCATGTTGCATTAAATTTTGTGCTGGGATAGTTGGCATAATTTTAGCCATGACTAGGGTTGGTTGGCTTAGCCCCACTCTAGTATCTTGGTGCCTGGATCAAGTTTATTGTTACAATTATGAATTTCATAGTGCGATTTTAAACTTGTGGAAGATAGTTGGTGTTTCGTTTTAGATGGCCTTGGTGCTATCCTTGTAGATGTGGGACGTGTTCCTTGCTAGGAAATGCGAAGGGGCCCCACTTCGAAGGTGACTTGTGGGATACATGACTCTTGGTAATCTTTTCCAAGCATGTCCTAGGTTGCCTAGAATATGTGGGGGATCATTGGTTGGGTGGATCATGACTTTAATTGAGAATTTGTGACCACTATTCCTCTTCTCTCTTTTTGTGACTATGTTATATATATACGATGTTGTAATGTGCAAATGTGGATAATTATTTGATTAGTGTTTGAATTTTGTTTATTTTATAAACCTAGCAGTATTGAGTTCTTTCCTTGGGCTATTTAGCTGATTTACTTTCTTATAGTCCTCTTACCTCAAGGACTTGTTTAATCATGTTTCGATTTAAATTTTGAATGTTGCACTTTGGCACCATTTTTGGATTTGACTTACCTTTTAAATTTAAATTAACTTTTAGATCTTAATCCTTTGAATTTTATTTCATTAAACTTATTTAAGACTTATCTTGTGCAAGCTTCTTATTTTGAGGTTTTTCTTATTGTTGTTACTGCTGGTACATGTTAGTAATGTGACTTATGTAACCTAACTAACCCATAAAGGGTACTTGGTGAGAGGAGATGAGAATAGTTGGTCTTGGGATGATGTCATAGGGTGATGTTGTTTAGAGGATCGATAGTGGTGGTTAACCTTGTGTCCTATTGAGAATTACTTTGGTGTTTTTGTCATGCCCGCATTTTCCATGCGGTCACGACACACAACACACGTGTCATGTCCACATTTTCCATGTGGTCATGACATGAATTATGAAAAACTTTTCTACCTATCCCTAGGAACCCCCTCGCATGCGTCTGCGTACTCAGTGGCAATACACATAAGGCGTAAACATGTCAACATAATTCAGGAAGGTGCGTTGTCCTATGTAGTTTCCCCACGTGATGGTAGTCGTCTAGGGGGTATGCGACATGAAGAGTGTCATTTTTAGGGTTAGAATGATTTTAAATATGAACCCTAAGTCTCCTAGATGATGATGATTCCACCAGCCTCGAAATCTAGCTCTAACTCAGGTCAAAATGAAAATGAAATAATGATTAGGAAAATGGTGGCATGATGGACACATGATTAAAGTGGAATGATGAAGAAAAAGTTAATAAATGCCATAAAATTAAAACCCCAGAAATCTAAGAAAAATTTGATAGTATAACGCGTTTTCGATAATCGACTTAAAATTTTTAAAATAAATCACCAAAAGAAATTAAATAAAATTTAATAATAAAAATCAAAACTTAAGAACAAATTTACAACAATTCAAAATAACAAAATAATTATCATGCCAAGGTCAAATAAAACGACCTTGCAGAAAAAAATAAAAATTTCAAATACTAAAATAAAATAATAATGAATGCCAAATAGGATTTCAAAATTGAGTCCATTAATAAATATAATTTCGGCAATTACATTCATTAACGAACTCGGAATAATGAGGAGGAATGAGGTTAAAATACTCCTTCCCATAAAATAATAGTAAAAAAATAGATAAACAATTAAAATGATTAAATCACGCTAGGGAATAAAATAAAATAATTTAAACAAAGTTAAAATTCAAGGGAATACACTTCTCATAAAACAAAATCAAACATCCCCTTTTATAAAATAATTTACAAGGCATAAAACAAAAATTCCCAATCCCATTTGAATCAAACAAATCTAAAAGTAATACAAAAATTAAATAAAAGCAAGGTAAAATGAAGGATTTAAAAAAATAGAAATAAAATAAACTCTCCTAAAACCTCTTGCCCTAACTCCCTTTTTTAAAAAAATTGGTTTGCTAAAAATAGAGAAAGCCCTAATATGCTATTGTTTTCTCATTGTGCCCTAATCCCTTATCTTATTCTTTTCCTTTGTTTTATTTTTGTCTCATGTTTTCAGGTTAGGGTTTCCCTGGTAGCCATTGATGAACCTCCCAAAGGTATGCATTCAGTTAACAAGAGTCCCATTTAACTACTGGTTTATTCTGTATATTATTTTTTTGTTCTTTAAAAAAAAACAAAAAACAGAGAGACTGATATATATATATATATATAAATAAAAATGTATATGTTTTAAGCATTTAGCAGGTTCAGAATGGTTTGAAGGGTCGTCAGCAGCCATAGCAAGGGTGGAGTGCAGTGAAGAGGGTGTACAAGGTAATGGTTGCAGAGGAGGGCGGCAACGAGGATCTTTCGGCAGAGGGTCGATGGTGAAGGGGAGGTGTTTGGGGAGCACGACTGAGGAGGGAGTTGGGGTGTGGCACCACAAGGAGAGGGGACAGTGTGGGGAGGGGGCTATGCCTCCCCCCACACCTGTGGTCATAGCAGAGGCAGGGGGCAGCGGCTGGGCCATCATCCCCTTGCTTCCTTTTTATTTATTTATTTATTATAAAATAAACACTATAGTTTATGGCGTTAGGGTTTCGACCCTTGGGAATTTTCAACAGTTTACTTGTATGGTAACTCAGATTTAAGGATATATATTTATATATATGTATATATATGTGTATATATATATACTCATCTCTATTTTAACAGTTTGCCAAAAAAATATAACAGTAAAATAATATTTTCTCCTATTGCATATTTATATATATAACTGTATGCACTTATATATATATATCTTTATATATATATACGTATATATATATTATATATATACGTGTATATATATATATACGTGTATATATATATATATATATATATATATACAACAAAAATTTACTTATGTATTTTCTTTTCTATCTCAGCATAAACACATCAAATAGAAAAAATGGACAATAAGCTAAACTTTAATAAAATGACTAGTATATATATATATATACACACCTGTACACACACACACACACACACTTTGCACTTATTTTCACAAAACAATGGTGAAGATAGAAGAATTACTAACTTTCAGTTTTAACTCTATATTTTTGTGATGAATACTAATATTTCATTTCTGCATAATAAATAGATAACCTAGTCTTAACTTTCTTTTTGAGACATAAAATAACAAAAATACATTTTTGTTTTGAAATAAACCTACATGGCAGAATAAGCATTCTCATTTAACTTTTCTAACAACAACTAATAAAATAAACTCTCAAGCAACCAAAATAGAAACTTAGTTTAAACTTTCTCATTCTTTCTTTTGCAAATACTAGGATTTATCTAACTCACTCATACATAATTTTTTTTGCAAAGAATAATCATAGAAAAATATATAGAATTTCAACATGCATTTCACAAACTCACTAACTCCAAATCATAGGAAATAAACAACTTTTAAATAAAATAAGGAGGTTGTTTACATTACAAACTTTTTTTTTACAGCCAACTCCAAGGGCATAAAACTTGACAAAATATATACAATAGGGCTACAATGGCCATGGCTCAAATAGTCAATAAAATACTACTAAAGCCACACAAAAATGAGCTTCATGACAACTCCATCTCTTTATTTAAACACCTTCAATAAAACACAACAACAAGAACAACCCAGCCACTTCGAAATGCCCTCCTCCCTATTGTAGACCCGCAAGAGGGTCACCCCTGAGCTAGGGAGGTAGGGATTCACACTTGTGCAACCACTCAACAACAAGTATCTAACACATCAACACAAAAAACAACCCTAAGGATAAACACATAACTCAACTCATGAAAATGAGTTTGATGGGGGTAGGGAATGGACCCCTCTACTTCAAAGGCCACACCAAAATACGAAAATACCAATCTCATGGCCTCAAGCCAAAAATCTCCAAAACCACAACTCTCCAAATATCACAAAATAACCTCCATGGCACTCTTGCCATTCAAATAATCTCCACAACAAGTAAAAGCCCTCAAGGCATAAATAACACAATATGGGAGTGACATCAAGGAGGTTCCTTTCCCCTACCCCAAACAAGTTGAGATTTACCTCCAAATGGAGGTGCTCTCACCATACTCCCATCCCACACAAAATAATGAAACAACAACCAACAAAAAAAAAAGACATCACAATAAATAAGCAAGGGTGAAGAACATAGTTCATGAGGCTTACCTTCAAAGCCCAATAATGGAAGCATGTTTGGTGATGAGCTCCAAGCTTCTCCCAAACCTTCCTACCTCCAAGAATTCCTCTAACGTTCCTAAAATTGTTTAAAAATAGAAAGAAGCTTCAAAAATGCAAGAACCCCACACTCCTCAACAAGAGGAGGTAATATAGGCCATCAATTTTGGCCTTGAGGAATGAGAAGGTGATACTTGTTACCTTCTCCTTCCTCCTCCAATGCCACTTGCAAGGGAGAGGAAGTGTGAAGGTGACAAGTGTCATCCTCCATTCCATCTCAATCCTCACCTTATCCACTTATGCTCTCACACATGTGTGAGAGAACAAGTGGTGAGGTGGCATTCCCATTCAAACCTCCAAGAGGATAAGGGATGCCATATGACATCCTCTTATTCTCTAAAAGAGCCATCTCCCTCCAAGATGGTCTCACACGTGTGTGAGAGTCTTAGAGGAAGATCCCACACACTTGGGAGTCTTGGAGACCTCCCAAGTCCTCCTGGGGAAGGGATTGCCAAACATTGGGAAGGGAGATGAGTCTTTCCCAAAGCATGACTCATTTCCCACCTTAACTAATTTCAAATTTCATCACTTTGACTAAACCATAGTTTAGAGTGACCAAAAGTGAGTTTATCCAAGGGTTAGTCAAAATTGACCCTAGACCCATGGGTAACCACCTAGGGTAACGTTTGGGACACTAAGGTTCACCAAGGGGGTCATAAATCCACTTTAAATGGCCTAAAAAATAAAAACAAATACCAAGTGGTGTAAGTCAATAAAAATTATATAATACTTAATATTAATTAATTTAAACAAAGGGTACTAGGCCAAAATGAAAAAAATTAAATCAAGCACTTAAATCAACATTCAATTTCAAACGTGATCCTTATCCCTCTTAGGAATGGATTGGTTTCACAGGGAATAACATAGTGTGAATTCTACCTCCAACTTCTTGTGGATTGGGAATGTAACCTGTAAATCTTGATCAAGTGTCAATCATATCATGATAATCATAGCCAAAGCAACTAGAATTAAATTCAAGCCATCAAATACAACAATAATCAACTATAACATAAATCTGAATTAAACTGCATTTTTCTATCACATGTCAAATAGTCATCATCACATAAATAACTAGAAATCACATCACAAAACATCATCTAATATATCTCGTATGTCAAATCACAAAATAGCATCAAATATGATCAAATCGAATCACCATATGTCTAATCCATGTCATATCAAAATTAGGAGATATAATCAAATTTGCATAATGAAACCATAGTCTCTGAAAGTCTGATAATGTCATCAAATGAAATGCATAAAGATCAAAATAAGGAAGGTAAAATAATCAGCCTCACATCCTCCCCCCTAAGACTAAACTTCCTCCTAGAAGTCGTCAAAAAGGTGAGGATAGAGTGCCCTCAAACTAGCTGTATCTTCCCAAGTCGCTGTGACCTCATCATAACAATCCCACTGGACCCTAACCTGGTCTAGCTCTTGACCTCAAAGTCCCAACGTCTAACGAGCCAATATGTGAATTGGCTCCAAAGCCAATTACCCATCCACCTCTACCTATAGAGCACTCTAGTCCAATATGTGAGATAAATCAGATATATATTGCCTCAATACAGAAATATGAAAGACATCGTGGATACGTGACAGGCTAGGTGGCAACACTAGACGATAGGCAACGAGTCCTATCCATTCCAAGATCTCAAAAGGTCCTACAAACTGTGGTGTGAGCTTAGAGCCCTTTCCATAACGGATTGGACTCTTGCATGGCTACACTTTAAGGAATACTCTGTCACCCATTGAGAAGCTCCGATCAGTCCTCTTAGCATCAACATACTTCTTCTGCCTATCTTATGCCTCTTGAAGTCTCTGCCTAATCAGTGTGACCTACTACTCCATATCTTGAACTAGCTCTAGACTAATGGCAACTCTGTCCTCTATCTGATCCCAACTCAATGGTGTACTGCATGGTCTATCGTATAAAGCCTGAAAGGGAGGTATACCCAACGAGCTGTGATGCCCATTATTGTAGGCAAACTCAACCAGATACAAATACTCCTCCCATCTAGATTGATGGTCTATAACATACATACACAGCATGTCCTCCAACACCTAATTCACCTGCTCTGTCTATCCATTTGTCTTGTGATGATAAGCGGAGCTAAAGTTGAGTTATGTGCCCAACGCCTATTGCAAGGCTCTCCACAATGCTAAAGTGAACACTGGATCTCTGTCTGAAATGATGTGGCGAGGTACTCCATGTAATCTCACAATCTCATCTAAGAATACTCTTGCCACTGCTGGTGCATTGTACATTGTGTGTATAGGTGAGAAATGTGCCACCTTGGTCAACTTGTCGACTGTCACCATGATGGAATCATGGCGACGTAAAGACATAGGAAGACCAACAATAAAATCTATGGAAATGGTGTCCCATTTCCACTCAGGTATCTCATGTGGGTATAGAAGACCCGCTGGATGCTGATGCTCGGCCTTGACCCTCTGGCACTCAAGGCATCAAGCAACAAACTCTGTAATATCTCATCTCATACTTGCCCAATGGTATAGCTGTCGTAGGTCGGCATGCATCTTCTTCACTCCTGGATGTACCGCATATGGTGCTCTATGAGCCTCTGATAACACTATAGTACATAGGTCACTTGCGCGGGGTACATAGATGTGTTGTCGATGATGAAGTAACCAATCTTTCTCAAGTGAATACCCTGCATACTTGCCCACAAGGGCCCTCTGTGAACTGATCTCCTGTTGCACCTCAAGAAACCACTCATCCTTTGGCAGATGCTGAATAATGCATCCTCTCAAGTCCACACTCAGAGTCAAGGTCAAGAGCTCGTCGTACCTTTGACTCAATGCATCAGCAACCACATTCTCCTTCCCTTTGATGTAGTGCACATCAAAGTCATACTCGTAAAGAAACTCCATCCAATGCCACTGACAGGTGTTCAGATTCAACTGTGTAAAGATATACTGAAGACTGTGGTGATCTGAATGGTGCTCAAAGCGAGGACCCAATAAGAAATGTCTCCAATGAACTAGAGCATGAACCACTACCGCTAACTACAATTCGTGCGTGGGTAGTTTAGCTCATGGGTCTTGAGCTTTCACGACTCGTACATAATCACTCTACCACCCTGCATAAGTTTGACTCCCAATCCCTCAAGTGATGCATCCGTGCAAACCATAAAATCTGCTGCAGGATCAGGAACCGCTAAAATGGGAGCGCTGGTAAGACATTCCTTGAGGACCCTGAAGGCCATCTCACACTGCTCAGTCCATAGAAAAATCTTCCCTTTCCGCTAAAGGGAAGTGATGGGGTGTGCTATCTGAGAAAAATTCTCAACAAAGTGATGGTAATAACTAGCTAACCCCATAAAACTCCTGACCTCTGTCACACTGGTGGGTGCTAGCCAATCCCTGATAGCCCTAATCTTTGATGGATCTACTATACCTCTATCGTAAAAAATGCACACTTCGCCAAGTTCCCATAAAGATTCTACTCCCTCAAACACTGTAGAACCTGACGTAGGTGCTCCTCATGCTCCTCCTCAGTCCGTGAATGGATCAAGATGTCATCGAGGAAAATGATCACGAATCGATCCAAATAGGTACGGAACACCCCGTTCATGAGACTCATGAACACTGTAGGGGCATTCATCAAGCCAAAGGGGACCACAGTGAACTCATAGTGGCCATAACAAGTCTGAAAGGTGGTCTTATGGATGTCCAACTATGTAATGCGTAGCTGATGATAATTAGACTTCAGGTCAATCTTAGAGAACACCCTGGCTCCCTGCATCTGATCGAAAAGATCATCAATCCTGGGCAGAGGATAACGGTTCTTCACCGTCACCTTATTTAACTGCCTATAGTCCATACACAAATGAAGAGACCCATCCTTCTTCACGAAGATGATAGGAGCACCCCAAGGTGAAACGCTTGGTCAGATGTGCCCCTTCTTGAGCAAGCCCTCCAACTGTAACTTGAGCTCCATGAGCTCATGTGTGGTCATCTTGTAGGGTGCACGAGACACTGGCTCGACACCCGGCACTAAGTCAATGTGAAAGTCTACCTCACAATGGGGTGGTGTCCCCGGTAACTCTGCTGGAAACACATCAACAAACTCTCTAAGGATGGGATGATCATCCAAAGATGCCTCAGGCTCATCATCTGATTTGTCACTCACTGTGATGGTGAACATCTGACATCCCTTCCGCATGCAACGCTTAAGTTGTTGAGCGGATATCATATGCACTGTTGTGGGCTTCTGCATGCCCACTATCTCAATTGATGTACCATGATCGTCTAAGCAGCTGATCGCCTTTCAGCGACAATCTAGCTTCGCTTGATGGGCTACAAGCCAATCCATACCCAACACCACATCGTAGGATCCTAATGTCATGACTCTAAGGTCACATACTATAGAAAAGGGTCCCAAAGAAATCTCACAGTTGTGGACTAAGGCATCTACTATCATCTTGGCCCCTGAGGCCAACTCAACCACCCACCTATCACCCTACCTAGAGGCCACCAGTTTGCAATGCTCCACTAACGATGGAGATATGAAAGAGTCAGTAGCACCAGAATCAAATAGATTAGAAATGGGGTTACCCCCAATCATACCTGATGTCTCAATCACTGACGCCTAAAAATAAGCCTGGCGGTTATCAACTGTTGCGAACATACGGTGGGATCTACCCACATCTCCAACAGTCTACTCGGATCCTCTTGCACGAGGTTGTCCCCCTACTGTAAAACCCTATGGACACTCTCTGGCTAGGTGCCCTGCTCCACCACAAACATAACATGGGCCCCTATCTTGTACCTATCTAGTCTAAGTCCTACTTGACAGCTGCTGTCCTGATCTACTAGTAGACCCCTGTGAGCCCCTATATGACTGCTGCGACCTCACGGGTCCTGCAGGTGGTCTCTGCTACCTCTGATCTCTGCGCGAGCCGTGCTGCTGCCAACCTCTATTATGTCCCCCATGTGCCCTCTGCTATGTCCTAACTTTTTGCTGCTGCTGTGGGGGCCTAGGAGGTAAGGGTGTGGAACTAAATCCTCCCCTATGAGGTGGCTGTGATGGTTTGTAGAAACTCTGCTGATGTTGCTACTGCCCACGATCCTAAAACTGAGGGCGTGAACTCTGCCCTCGCCCCTGAATCTCCTCAGGGACATATGCCTTCTTGGCAGCATCACTCAAAGTCTGGGGGTCTGCCATGTGAATAAACCCTGCTATGCCGTGGTTCAGTCCTCTAATAAACTTATGAACCAGGAGTTTTCGTCATGGAGATACTCCGCATATCGAGACAACTTAGTAAATCTACCCTCATACTAAGCAATTGTAAGTCCTCTCTACTGGAGGTCATGAAACTCGTCTATGCAATGCTGCCTGTAATGATCTGATAAGTATCACGCATTGAAGCGCTCAATGAAGGTCTCCCATGTGAGAGTGTCTAATGAAAGGTGACGCTTGCACTCCTCAATGCACCACCAAGTAGTTATTGTATCTCGCAACAGGTGTACTACCACATGAGCCTTCATGTTGCCCTTGTAAGGACACAACGCGAAGCATCTGTCTAAGCTGATGAGCTAGGCCTTTGCCTCTGCTCCCTCTGTGGTCTTGACGAATGTAGGAGGGTTCAGCCTCAACAAATCCCTAATGGGGTCTCCTCTATCTCTATGCCCTCTGATAGGCTCATCTGTGTAATAGTCATAAGGTTTGTGAACAATGTTCTCTACTTGTACTACCTCATCACGCCTAGCATGACGTGGAGGGCTCCTGCTACGGGCGTTGTCGGCTAAACCAACCTCCTTTGCTGTCATCTCTGGCACCTCAACATAAGGCTCCACATGTGGTGCCCCTCACGGCTCAATGCGGGGCTCCACATGTGGCTCGACATGGGACTCAGCTCATGGCTCCTCTCGCGGATCCTCACGGGGCTCAACACGTGGCTCTATGCATGACTCAGCTACAGCCGGTGGAAGCCTACCTAAAACTACTTGTAAAGCCTATAATATTTGTGGTGCAATATCTGGTAGGGTCGGTGGTGCCTGCAGTGCCTGTAGGACTGGTTGTGCCTATACCTCAGTTGAAGAGTCACTGTACACCTCGGGGGATGGAGTGCGACGGGACTGCGCTCACCGAACTAGTTGGGGAGGCATCCTACAAAAAATGAGGTAGCCACAAATTAATCAAAGTTGCAGAAATAACAATGTGCCCTAAACAAGCCCAGTGTTTAACTTAGGCTTTGATACCAAATGTCCTGCTCACATTTCCCATGCGGTCATGACACACAACACACGTGTCATGTCCACTTTGCCATGTGGTCATGACATGAATTATGAAAAACTTTTCTACCTATCCTTAGGAACCCCTCGCATGCGTCTGCATCCTCAGTGTCAATACGCATAAGGCGTAAACATGTCAACAGAATTTGGGAAGGTGCGTTGTCCTACGTAGTTTCCCCACGTGATGGTAGCCGTCTAGGGGGTATGCAACACAAAGAGTGTTGCTTTTAGGGTTAGAATGATTCTAAATCCGAACCCTAAGTCTCCTAGATGATGATGATTCTACTAGCCTCAAAATCTAGCTCTAACTCAGGTCAAAATGAAAATGAAATAATGATTAGGAAAATGGTGGCATGATGGATGCATGATTAAAGTGGAATGATGAAGAAAAAGTTAATAAATACCGTAAATTAAAACCCTAGAAATCTAGGAACAATTCGACAGTATAACGCATTTTCGATAATTGACTTAAAATTTTTAAAATAAATCACCAAAAGAAATTAAATAAAATCTAATAATAAAAATCAAAACTTAAGAACAAATTTAAAATGATTCAAAATAAAAAAATAATTATCATGCCAAGGTCAAATAAAATGACCTTGCAGAAAAGAATAAAAATTTGAAATACTAAAATAAAATAATAACGAATGTCAAATAGGATTTCAAAATTGAGTCCGTTAATAAATATAATTTTGGCAATTACGTTTATTAACGAATTTGGAATAATGAGGAGGAAGGAGGTTAAAATACTCCTTCACGTAAAATAATAGTAAAAAAATAGATAAACAATTAAAACAATTAAATCACGCTAGGGAATAAAATAAAATAATTTAAATGAAATTAAAATTCAAGGGAATACACTTCCCATAAAACAAAATCAAACATCCCCTTTTATAAAATAATTTACAAGGCATAAAATAAAAATGCCCAATCCCATTTGAATCAAACAAATCTAAAAGTAATACAAAAATGAAATAAAAGCAAGGTAAAATGGAGGATTAAAAAAATAGAAATAAAATAAACTCTCACCCAAAACCTCTTGCCCTAACTCCCTTTTTTTAAAAAAATTGGTCTGCTAAAAATAGAGAAAGCCCTAATATGCTATTATTTTCTCATTGTGCCCTAATCCCTTATCTTATTCTTTTCCTTTGTTTTGTTTTTGTCTCATGTTTTTAGGTTAGGGTTTCCATGGTAGCCATTGATGAACCTCCCGAAGGTATGCATTCAGTTAACAAGAGTCCCATTTAACTACTAGTTTATTCTGTATATTATTTTTTTGTTTCTTTTTTAAAAAAAGAAAAAATGGAGAGATTGATATATATATATATATCCATAAATACAAATGTATATGTTTTAAGCATTTAGTAGGGTCAGAAGGGTTTGAAGGGCCGTCGGCAGCCATAGCAGGGGCAGAGTGTAGTGAAGAGGGCGTACAAGGTAATGGCTGCAGAGGAGGGTGGCGGCGAGGATCTTTTGGCAGAGGGTCGACGGTGAAGGGGAGGTGTTTGGGGAGCATGACTGAGGAGGGAGTTGGGGTGTGGCGCCGCAAGGAGAGGGGATGGTGTGGGGAGGGGGCCGTACCTCCCCACAACAGTCATAGCAGAGGTAGGGGCGGTGACTGGGCCATTCTCCCCCTGCTTCCTTTTTATTTATTTTTTATAAAATAAACACTACAGTTTATGGCGTTAGGGTTTCGACCCTTGGGAATTTTCAACAACAGTTTACTTGTATGGTAACTGAGATTTAAGGATATATATATGTATATATATACATATATATATATATATATACTCAGCTCTATTTCAACAGTTTGCCAAAAAAATATAACAGTAAAATAACATTTTCTACTATTGCATAATTATATATATATAACTGTATGCATTTATATATATATATATATACGTGTATATATAATATATATATACAACAAAAATCTACTTCTATATTTTCTTTTCTATCTCAGCATAAACACAACAAATAGAAAAAATGGACAATAAGCTAAACTTTAATAAAATGACTAGTATATATATATATATATATATATACACTTTACACTTATTTTCACAAAACAATGGTGAAGATAGAAGAATTACTAACTTTCAGTTTTAACTCTATATTTTTCTGATGAATACTAATATTTCATTTATGCATAATAAATAGATAACTTAGTCTTAACTTTCTTTTTGAGACATAAAATAACAGAAATGTATTTTTGTTTTGAAATAAACCTACATGGCAGAATAAGCATTCTCATTTAACTTTTCTAATAGCAACTAATAAAATAAACTCTCAAGCAACCAAAACAGAAACTTAGTTTAAACTTTCTCATTCTTTCTTTTGCAAATACTAGGATTTATCTAACTTACTCATACATATTTTTTTTGCAAAGAATAATCATAGAAAAATATATACAATTTCAACATGCATTTCACAAACTCACTAACTCCACATCATAGGAAATAAACAACTTTTAAATAAAATAAGGAGGTTGTTTACATTACAAACTTTTTTTTACAGCCAACTCTAAGGGCATAAAACTTGACAAAATATATACAATAGGGCCACAATGGCCATGGCTCAAACAGTCAATAAAATACTACTAAAGCCACACAAAAATCAGCTTCACGACAACTCCATCTCTTCATTTAAACACCTGCAATAAAACACAACAACAAGAACAACCCAGCCACTTTGAAATGCCCTCCTCCCTACCGTAGACCCACAAGAGGGTCACCCCTGAGCTAGGGAGGTAGGGATTCACACGGGTGCAACCACTCAACAACAGGTATCAAACACATCAACACAAAAAAGAACCCCAAGGATAAACACCTAACTCAACTCATGAAAATGAATTTGATGGGGGTAGGGAATGGACCCCTCTACTTCAAAGGCCACACCAAAATACTAAAACACCAATCTCATGGTATCAAGCCAAAAATCTCCAAAACCACAACTCTCCAAATATCACAAAATAACCTCCGTGGCACTCTTGCGATTCAAATAATCTCCACAACAAGTAAAAGCCCTCATGGCATAAATAACACAATATTGTAGTGACCTCAAGGAGGTTCCTTTCCCCCACCCCAAACAAGTTGAGCCTTACCTTGAAATGGAGGTGCTCTCACCATACTCCCATCCCACACAAAATAATGAAACAATAACCAACAAAAAAAAAAAAAAACACATCACAATAAATAAGAAAGGGTGAAGAACATAGTTCATGAGGCTTACCTTCAAAGCCCTATAATGGAAGCACATTTGGTGATGAGCTCCAAGCTTCTCCCAAACCTTCCTACCTCCAAGAATTCCTCTAACTTTCCCAAAAATTTTCAAAAATAGAAAGAAGCTCCAAAAATGCAAGAACCCCACACTCCTCAACAAGAGGAGGTAATATAGGCCATCAATTTTAGCCTTGAGAAATGAGAAGGTGACACTTGTCACCTTCTCCTTCCTCCTCCAATGCCACTTGCAAGGGAGAGGAAGTGTGAGGGTGACAAGTGTCATCCTCCAATTCCATCTCAATCCTCACCTTATCCACTTGTGCTCTCACACATGTGTGAGAGAACAAGTGGTGAGGTGGCATTCCCATTCAAACCTCCAAGAGGATAAGGGATGCCATATGGCATCCTCTTATTGTCTCAAAGATCCATCTCCCTCCAAGATGGTCTCACACGTGTGTGAGAGTCTTGGAGGAAGATCCCACACACTTGGGAGTCTTGGAGACCTCCCAAGTCCTCCTAGGGAAGGGATTCCCAAACATTGGGAAGGGAGATGAGTCTTTCCCAAAGCATGAATCATCTCCCACCTTAACTAATTTTAAATTTCGTCACTTTGACTAAACCATAGTTTAGAGTGACCAAAAGTGAGTTTATCCAAGGGTTAGTTAGTCAAAATTGACCCTAGACCCTTGGGTAACCACTTAGGCTAACTTTTGGGACACTAAGGTTCACCAAGGGGGTCATAAATCCACTTTAAATGGACTCAAAAATAAAAACAAATACCAAGTGGTGTAAGTCAATAAAAATTATACAACACTTAATATTAATTGATTTAAACAAAGGGTACTAGGCCAAAATGATAAAATTAAATCAAGCACTTAAATCAACATTCAAATTCAAACGTGATCGTTATCCCTCTTGGGAATAACATAGTGTGAATTCTACCTGCAACTTCCCTTGGCTTGGGAATGTAACCTGCACATCTTGATCAAGTGTCAATCATATCATGATAATCATAGCCGAAGCAACTGGAATTAAATTCAAGCCATTGAATACAACAATAATCAACTATAACTTAAATCTGAATTAAACTGCATTTTTCTATCACATGTCAAATAATCATCATCACATAATAAATAGAAATCACATCACAAAACATCATCTAATATATCTCGTATGTCAAATCACAAATAGCATCAAATACGATCAAATCGAATCACCATATGTCTAAGCCATGTCATATCAAAATCAGGAGATATAATCAAATCTACATAATGAAACCATAGTCTCTAAAAGTCTGATAATGTCATCAATTGAAATGCATAATGATCAAAATAAGGAAGGTAAAATAATCGGCCTCACAGTTTTCCCTTTTTGGAGGCTAAATCTTTAAGTAGCACGAGATGAGTGCTAGAGAGATTCAAAGGATAAACAGGTTGAGAAAGCCTTGAGTTCCTCTTTTTGTTGTGTGGACCCACTGTCCTTGTGATATTGGTTCCCTCGTTAAGTGGCTTTGTGTTTGTCCAATCTTTTGAAGTTGAACCACGAGTTTTGTAGTGGCATAGTTGTTTAGTTCGTTCCTTGATACTAGGGATGCTCGGTATGTTTGGTTCCTACCTACTCTACAAGTTTGGTCTAGGCAGTCTAGTGGGGACCTGTTGTTTCAAGGGGCAGCCAAGACTTGAAACTCTCATGCCTTTTCTAGGAGTCTTTGGGCTTAAGCTTAGCATCAGTGGTAAGTTGAGTAAGATGCCTGTTTGGGGCTTGTTGTTTGGCCAAGCTTCCCTTGGGTTGTTTTGTGTTTAGTTATGGTGTTTGATGGCTAAAGGAGGGTAGGAGTTTGTTTCATTTAAGGTAGAGTTTAGAAGGGCCTCTTAGTGCTAACCCTCTTGGTGTGTCCCCATCGCTCTTGACCTTGAGTTTCAAAGAGGTCTGTCTTAGGGCATCTAATGCCCTTGTGTCTTTTAAGGCTCGTAAAGTGTTCAGAGATTGTGTAGTTGTTAAATGCTTGAACCCTCGTAGTCGAAGGAGGTTATCGTTGGAATTTTTGCTTTATGATAGCTTATTTAGTTCTTACTTGTTTCCTTACTCTTAGTTTAGAATCGAAATAAGATTACTGTCATGTTAGGACAGATTGTAAGCGGGTTGCTCTATGTTACCTCTGTGTTAACCTCTAGGAGGAATATTAGCTTTAGGGGAGGAGGATGTGAGGCCCACCCTTGTGTGACTAGAATTAGTTGCCCTCTTAGACCATGATGTTTTGCGTCACCCTAGCTGAGGGTTCGATCTTGGAGATTGTGGCCCTATCTTGTGATATATGAGTTATTGAAGGATGGAGCTATATCCTTCATATGTGATTTGATTGTAAATTTGATAATGTTGGATGTGTTATTGGTACAATTGAAATGATTTAGTTAGTTGGTTTATGCCTTGTGGATGTTTAGAATATCATGTCAGATTTCATTTTGTGTCATCATGTTTATAGGACATGTTGATTAGATGCAGATGATATGTTTAGGTGTGATTTAACTTATGATATCCCTTGAGTTATGTGAGTTTGATTATACTTGTGAATTATGGATGAATTGTGAAATATGTGAATAATGGCATGTGGATATCATAGATGTTATACTTGCTTATGCAATCATGTGTGTGTAAGTGCAGTTCTTTTTGCTTTGGCTATATTACCATGTGCTATTAACATGTTTGTGGAAGTGTGCAGGATTAATTTCCATGCCCATGGAAAATCAGAGGTCAGACGACAACCATGTGTTATACCCCTGTTCAACAAACCTAGTCCTAAGTAGGACTAAGGTCATATGTGTTTGAGAATGTTGATTTTGTTGTAATTGATTTATGACATCTTGTATGGTTTACCCTTTTTCTAATTATCTTTTGATGTGTTGTAAAAAGTGTAATGTTGAGTTGCACAATTTTTAGTGATAAATGTTTGAAGCCCCTTTTAAGTGATTTTATGTGCTTCTAAGTGTTGCTAATGGTCAAAGATTGACCTTAGGTCATACCACTAGGGTCTAGGACCATTCCTAGCTTGTTTAAACTTGTTTTGCACCTTGTATGGTCACCCAAATTTAACCTTGAAGTCAAGTGACGAGTTTGGGAAGTGTGAGGGGTGGTTGGAAGGTCACCATCTCACTTAACCCCAACCTCACCCACTTGGGTAAGGTTACCCTTGCTTCTCATGATTTAGAAGCTTCTCACATGTGTGAACCTCTTCCCTATGCTCTCACACATGTGGGAGAGCACTTGTGGGGAAGAGTGTAGCTTAGATGAATGAGAAGGTGACAAGTGTCACCTCCTCATTCATAAGAAGCTTCCCTTGTGTGCTCACATCTCCATATGCTCTCACACATGTGTTAGAGCACTTGTGGGAGAATGTGTAGCTTTGTGAAATGGGGAGGTGACAAGTGTCACCTTCTCATCCATTAGGGTTTGGGAGCCTTGTCTACTTATCTCTCTTATTTTGATGAGATGAGGGTTCTTTTTTTATTTCATTTGGGAAATTTTAGACTTGTGTTGGGAGAGAGAAGGACTAGGAGATTTTGGGAGAACTTGTGGAAGCTCTTCACCAAACACACTCCATCCTTGAAGCTTGATAGGTATTCTCAAGGCTTCAAGCTTTTCCCTTATTTGGTTTACTTATGCAATGTGTTTATGCTTATGTTATTTTAGTTTTTTAGGTGTTGTGGGTCTTAAGGGTTGTTTGGGTGAGCTCTCCTTGTGAGAGGGCTCACCCTTGTATTGGGTAAGAGAGGATGTGAACCTCCTTGGTTTCCCCTCTTCATTTTTGGTATGGATTTGTTGCCAAGGGCCTTTATTTGAAGTTTTGAGGAGTTTGGGGTATGACATGAGTGCCTTGGTTTTGTGAAATGATAAGTATGGCAAGAGGCCAAGTGAATAATGACTATATTTTTTGTGTATTAAGAGTGTGGGTCTCCTTGAGTAGAGTGAGTCCACTCTCTCACCCTAAAAATTAATTTTAAAGATGGGTTAGTTTTGTGTTAAGCCTTGGGATGGGTGTTAATGTGCTTGGTGGGAGTGCTACTTATTATGTGGTTTGAACCTTGGTTGTTTGGAATACCTCCTAGCTTGGGGGTGGTCTATATTTAGACCGAGGTTGGGAGGAGAGCATCCCATGGGAATGTTTATCTATTTTGAGATTTTTGTAGGTTCACCTTGTGGCTATGAAGAGGCTTGGCTATGGGAGGAAACATGGAGTTTGAAGTTTTTTTGTTGTAAGCTTTGTAAAATAAAGGCATTGTGATGTCTCATCCCCATTTTGGGTTGTAGAAGTTTGGTTCAAGTATGAGAGTGGATTATAGTCATTTACCCCTTTTTGTAAATATTGGAATGTAATAAATAAAGGAGCAAAAGTTTTATCATCCTTCATGGTTGAAATATATATATATATATATATATATATCGTTTAAATGCTATGCTCAAGAAAATGATTTGTGAAAGAATAAAGAAATAAGATAACAATAAGCCTATTTGTGAAATAAATTTTATGCTAATATGTTTATTGTAAAAGAAAACAAAACAATAAGAATAGTTTCCCTTTTTTTCTTTTTACCTCTTGGGTTTGTATATAAATAGATTTGTATTCATTAGGGAAAGTTAGTGATAAATTATATATATATATATATATATATATATATATAATATCTTTTTAAACCTTATTTAATTTTATGGAGTAGGTAATGTTGTCTTTTATAATCGAATGTCATTAAATCAAATGGAAATTAAGTAGAGTTTTGTTTTTGTTTTATTTATGTTTAGGGCATGGTTTTATATAGGGCTTGGCCCTGGAGAGTTAAGGAGAATGGGGGGGATGGGACCCTTGTTACCCCCCATAGAGACCCGTGGGAGGTGGCAGGAGCCCCGCCTCCCCCTTTTGTATTTTGTTTGCATTTTCATAATGGTTTTAAAGCCCTCTCTACCCTGCAGGCCATGACGTGGAAGATCTTGCCATCCCTACCTTGTTGTGTTAAGACCTCATTCAGCCCTAAAATAATTTAATATTATTTTATTCTATTTGCCTTTGTTAATGTTAATATATATATATATATATATATGAAAATCCCTATGTATACTGCCTGTAGTTTCTTCTATATAATAGCTTCAAAATATAAACACAAAGGCATCAAATTTTAGGTACCACATCCTAGGAGATTGCTTTAAACCATACAAAGACTTCTCCAACTTGCAACCAAATTTTCTTTACCTTTTTCTATGTAATACTCTGGTTGTGACATGTAAATATCTTCCTCCAAGTCACCATGAAGGAATGTTGTCTTCACATCCATCTGCTCCACCTCTAAGTCATAAGCTGCTACAAGAGATAATAAGAACCATATAGATGTCAGCTTTGCAACTGGAGAAAAAATTTCACCATACTCAATTCCCTCCACTTGTGAATACCCCTTCGCAACCAATCTGGCCTTATACTTCTCAACACTACCATCTACACCAAATTTCTTCTTGAACACCATTTACAGCCAACAAGTTTCTGTCCTTCAAGCAAAGACACCAAGTCCCAAGTTTTATTCTTCTCCAAAGAAGCCATCTCATCTTTCATGGCCATAGCCTCTGTCACAGTTCTAGGCTCATCAGTGTTAGTAATCAAGGCAAAAGCACAACTAGAATCTAGTAATGAATATCCAAACCTATCAGGTTGCTTCCTTGTTCGTGTAGACCTCTTCAAAGGTTGAGGTTGAGGTTATGCTTCTTCTAAGCTTTCAGAGCTGTAAGATCTCTCCTCATCATCAGGTCTCACAAGGTCTTTTAGTTTAGTCTTCAGAGGGATAGAAGGAAACTGAACTACATCCTCTTTCTTTTCTTTCTCTTCTGGTTGTAGAACAAAAAGAGAAGATGTTAGATCTATGAAAATAACACTTTTGCTATACAACACTTTCTCAGCCACAGGATCCCAAAGCTTGTATCCTTTCACACCGACACCATGGCCAATGAAGACACACTTAACAACCTTGTTCTCCAATTTTGACCTCTTCTTTCTAGGCACATGAGCATATGCCTCACAACCAAAAACATGAAGATGTCTTATTGAAGGCTTCTTACCAGACCACACCTCCATGGGTGTCTTACCAACAAGAGCTGAGGTAGGAGACCTATTTACCAGGTAGCAAGCAGTGGCAACAACTTCATCCTAAAAATTCTATTCGATACTAGCTCCACTAAGTATACTCCTAGCCCTCTCCATCAGCGTCATGTTCATTCTCTCTACAACTCCATTTTGCTGAGGGGTGTAGGGAGTTGTCTTATGTATTTCAATCCCATGTTCTTTACAGAACTTATCAAACTCTATCGGACAAAACTCACCACCGTTGTTAGTTCTCGAACACTTAATCTTTTTACTAGTTTGATTCTCAACAAAATCTTTAAACTCTTTGAACCAACTAAAGACATCAAATTTGCTCCTAATGAAATAAAAAAATGTCCTTCTACTGTAATCATCTATGAATGATACAAAATACAACAATTTAGAAATTGAAGGAACATTTACAGGACCAAACACATCAAAATGAATAAGATCAAACACACTAGAAGACTTGTGAGAACTAGAGTAGAACTGAACACGGTTTTGTTTTCCATATATACAATGTTTGGAAAAGTCAAACTCGAGATTACAATCATTTAACCCCTCAACGAGGTTTTCATTTTTTAGGGCTCTAAGACCCTTCTCACCAATGTGACCAAGTCTCTTATGCCATAACATTGTCTTCTCAGTAGGAAGTCTCATTTCCAAAGCATGAACACCCTTAGGTACCCAAAATGCACTACCATCAGAAGTTGAAGCAACAAGTCTTTTCGCTGCCAGTTCCAATGGTGAGGATGAAGTGACTACAGCTCTTTTCTTTGAGTCAGAAGAACTATTGCACTGTGAAGTGCATGCCTTAAACTAAAATAGAGTACCTCTCTGAGTACCCTTCACAAGCACAATAGCTCCTTTGGTCATCTTGCATCCTTCTTTCGAGAAGACAACTTGTACACTTGCATGATTCAATTTACTTACAGAAAGCAGGTTTTATGCCAAGCCTGGGATGTGCATAACCCTAGAGATCCCCTTCACTCATCCATCAGGGAATCAGATTGTGACTCTTCCATGGACAAATATCTTCAAATGAGAGTCATCACCCAGGTACACTCTTCCACCATCGAACTCTTCATACTTTGTAAACCAGTCTTGATGCAAGGTCATGTGAAAGGAGGCACCAGAATCAATTAGCTACACATCTTCAGATGCATGGGTGGCCAAGGTAGTGATGAAAGCATCACCATCATCTTGTGACTTGTCAGAATATGAATCTGAGACATTCTTCTTCTTTTTCTTTTTCTCCTCTTTGCATTCCTTTATGAAATGCCCATATTTACCACAATTCTAACAGAGTGACTTGGACTTTCCAGGAGATTTGGATCTCCCACTAGATTTGGATCTGCCCTTGTTAGCTTTCTTATCCTTCTTTTTCCCTTTCTCCTTGGGTCTTCCATGAACCGCAAGAGCCTCTTTGGTTGACTTGGACCAATTTCTCCTCATCTCTTCAAATAACAATGAAGACACTAGCTCATCCATCTTGAAAGTAGTTGTAGTGCTCCCAATGGCCATAATGAGATGATCCCATGAGTCTGGCAAGGAACAAAGCAAGGTCATACAATGATCCTCTTCCTCCATCTTCACACCAACAGATGTCAACTGTGCAACTAGCATGTTAAGGCATTTAGGTGATTTGCAATAGATCCTCCATCTTCCATCCTCAGAGAATACAACTTCTTCCTCAGGAATAGCTTGTTCACAAGGGATTTGGCCTAATAAACATCTCCTAGCTTCTTCCATAGTTCTTTTGCAATCTTCTCCTCATGGACATTAAACAAGACAGAATCAGCTAGACAAAGTCTCACAAGACCCTTAGCCTTCCGTTCCTTGAGATCCCAATTAGCTTGAGCCATTGCCATTAGTTTTGTTCCAGAAATTGTTTCCCATAGGTCTCTATCATTAAACATGTCTTCCATTTTAAGTTTCCACAACTCAAAATTGCTACCATTAAACTTCTCCAACTCTGTTCTTCCAGATGTGCTTTCCATCTCCTTCCTGCAACAAGATTACAGAATACTCTACACAGACTCCCACTCAATCGAAGATCAACTCAAAAAACCCCTACCCAACAACTAGGACCAAAGGTGATCAGGCTTTGATACCAACTGAAATGAAGTAAGGTTCATGGAATATGCTTCCTACACTAATGTAATGAGGGAAGTAGTATGTAAATTATTTTAAAACCTTACAGTTATAATGATGTTAAGACAATAACATAGAGATTTCAGCAACATACACAACACAAGAATGTAGAGAGAGAGAGAGAGAGAGAGAGAGAGAGAGAGAGAGAGAGAGAGAGAGAGAGAGAGAGAGAGGATATATCATGGAGAAAACCTTTTCAGGTGAAAAACCCCACACTCCAAAACCTGCACAATGTATTATCAAAACAATAACAATTTACAATACACTTGCAATGCAAGTTCTTCTAGGAGTCTTCAAATGTCATTTCTAGAGTGATTCTAGTAGCATAACAATACCTGTTAATCAAACTATGCATCTCCTACTCCAATAACCTATTTATATAGAGTTTACAAGGCAAAATGAGAAGCTTCTAGAGATGGGCATCCAACTTGGCCTCATGGCCCATTACCCATGCCTACGGACACTTGTCCAACATTACAACAAGGTTTTTACACTTGTCACAACATGCCTTCCCAATGTGGGTGCCTAATCCCAAGATAGGCTATGACATATGCTCTTATGCACCTTATAACTGTCATAGAATTTGTCATACATAACAACTCTTACAACTATAAGAGAATCTGTCATAATTGCCTAAAAATAACATATTCCTCTTACAACATGTCATAACCCACCTTAGGCACCCAAAGATGCCTTCCCCAAAGATGCTCTTCGACACTTGTCTTCACCTATCATAGAACGTTCTATGCTTGGCTCTTACATGTCATAAAATCTCTCATAATACTTACACATCATAACTCCTTACATAATTCACAAGATGCTGACACATAGCAGAAAACCTCTACCACAATATGGGACTCCTATCCTCCATGTGAGGACAAAATCAACTTCCTTGTCACCTTCCATGTCACCTCCCAGTCATCGACAAGTCACCATGTCAAGTTACTAGATGACAGAGCACGGTAAACAAGAAAGTTATTGCACAGTAAAAATTAGTTACCACAGTAAAAAGTAAATGTCAAAAATTTACCAAGGTTGAGACAACTTAATTCCCAACAGTAATGACTTATGTTCCTAGATTGTATTCTTCTCTAGGATTCATGTGGGAACCTAGGTGTATTTATTGCATTGCATCATTTGAAGTTTTAAAGAGAAGAGGGGTTGTGAAAAGGGTCATTTGCATAGTCCTTGCAATGTTGAGATGTTAGAATCTGGAGTGAATTAGAAAACCCTGTATTTTGTGACTTTGGGTTGCGATTTCCCTGTTGCTTAGTGTGCACTTAGTATGCTTGTCATCATGTTGTGAAGAAATTTGGTCTCATGAGAATGTTTCATTAATGCATTATCCATATGATTGGTGAATCCTTGTTTGGTGAGAAATGTTTGTTAGACTTAGGGCATACAACTGAGAGGGGGGGTGAATCAGTTGTGCAAAACTTTCTCTTTTTAAACACTTGAATCTTCTTTAGTGATTAGCATAATATTAATCATGAACCATAATGCATTCAAATCAAAAGCAGAAACATATCAACACACATAACACCAAGATTTTGATGTGGAAAACCTGGTTAAGGGAAAAACCATGGGGTGATTAACCCAAGAATGTATTCTTTGTTAGAAGAATAGAAAGAACAAAATGGCACATGCCAATTAGGGCTCATTGCCCAAGCACACTGCTCACAAAAGGCTCATTGCCTACAAGAGACACACTGTCTACAAAGGAATAAGTATCACCTTTATGAATTGGAGAATAGCATCTTTAGCATGCTTGAATCAGTTCCATTTAAGCCCAATACTTCTACTCTGCCTTTCACACTTCTCTTCTCTACCACACACTCATCACCGCAAGACACACTTCAAAATGAATTCACAATCCCCTATTTATACAAGGCATCGACTTAGGAACAATCATCTAAGTTGACAAACACCTATAAGAACATTCGCAAGACGTGTAATACATCTGGTCAGTCAGTCTCAAGAAGAACACCAATATCTGTGGTTATTCTTCAAATGCAAACTCTAACTTCAATGTGGACCACCAACATTAACTGGACATGATCCAACGATCATCATAACCTTCCCTGAATCACCAAAAACATCCGCACTTCATCATCCTATTGGAATTCTTCTCTCCTTCATCCGGAACTACAAGAACATAGTCTGTCATCACTATCACAAATGAATAGGCTCTTCTAGACCTTCAACCCACGAACTAATCTAGTTGATACTTCACAGGGACATCCTCAACACTCCCTCAAATCCGTAGAATGGGATAATGAAATACCAGATCTCACTGGACCTATCTATGGCATTCTGTCACCTTTGAACACTTGCCGGAACCGGTTCTACTTGAGCGACCATAACTTCTTCAGATCTTCATGTGAACCTTTAAAATCTTTACTGGAGAATCTCAAGACTTATATCTACAAACCCTTTAAACCGCATCCTCTGATCCTCAACCTATTGAGGACTTTTACCTTCTTGTCATCACTGTTCTTCACTGTTCCTGATTGAGACTTATTTTCTCAATATCCTTAGTACACAACTCATCTAATCCTTTTCATTAATGCAACATGAGTATGTTGACATCAATGACAACACTGGTTAGGCCCATACTTGCAACAATCTCCCCCTTTGTCATTGATGGCAACATATGATGTGAAAAACCATTAAGACAAGAACTTCTCCTTGCTATTACAACTCCCCTTAACAGCAAGAACTATTCACATATCTTCTCTTCCTTTATTGCTCCCCCTTTGATCAGAAACCACTTATTTTTCACATGTCTTCTCTCCCCCTTTGACATCAATGGCAAAGGGCTCATACTTGTAACTTCACTACTTCATAACATACCAGCTGCTCCCCCTGAGTAGCAGCTCCCTTTTCATCAATCTGGATCACAAGATATGACTATGATATCCACCAGATTGATGCACATCAGTGCATCCTAGTTCATCACCGGAGGGGCAATAACCCCTAACTTCTCCCTGAGATACTCAAAAGAGTCCTTGGGAAGAGGTTTAGTAAAAATATCTGCAAGCTGATCCTTGGAGGGCACATACTCCAATTTGACTTCACCCTTGTTCACTTGTTCTCTCAGAAAGTGAAACTTGATAGATATATGCTTAGTCTTAGAATGCAACACCAGATTCTTAGAAATATTTATTGCACTTGAATTATCACAGAAAATTGTGATAGGCTCTTCATATTCTACTTGAATATCTCTTAGCATCTGCTTCATCCACAAAACTTGAGTGCAACTTCCTGCTGCTGCAATGTATTCTGCTTTAATTGTAGACAGGGATATTGCCTCTTATTTCTTGCTTAGCCAAGAAACCAACCTTTTTCTCAAAAAGAATGCTCCTCCACTTGTACTCTTCCTATCATCCACATCTGCTGCCCAATCTGCATCTGTATATGCATGAAGAGAAAATTTATGATCTCTAGGATACCACAGACCATACTCAACTATTCTTTTTAAGTACCTAAAAATTCTTTTAATTCACATGACATGAGATTCTCTAGGATCAGCCTGGAATCTCACCACAAGACTAGCAGCCTGCATTATATCTGGTCTAGTTTGAGTGAGATACAGTAATCCTCCAATCATTGAGTTGTACTTTGTCTGATCTGTCTTAGGAGAGTCGTCATCTTTGCTCAACTTACATCCGGTTGTTATGGGAGTGTTCATTGGCTTTGAATCTTCCATTCCAAATTTTCTTAACAATTCTTTCACATATTTGGTCTGAGAGATAAAGATTCCTTTCTTTGTCTGAGTAATTTGCAGACCCAAGAATAAATTCATTTCACTGAGCATGACATTTCAAACTCACTTTTCATTTGATTTGCAAAGGTTTTACACATACTGTCTCTTCCTCCAAAGATGATATCATCAACAAATACTTCAACAATCAAGATGTTTTCATGATCAATTTTGAAATATAGGTTACTATTAGTAGTACCTTTAAAAGATGTTTGTCCAATCTTTCATACCATGCTCTTAGGGCTTGCTTTAGACCATACAGTACCTTCTTTAATTTGCAGACCATATCACCATGCTCAGATAGTTAAAACCATCCGGTTGTTCAATGCACACTTCTTCTAAGTCACCATTCAGAAAAGAAGATTTGACATCCATCTGATACACCTTGAAATCCTTGAAGGCAACAAATGCAAGAAATAATCTGACTGCTTCAATTCTTGCCACCGGAGCAAAGGTTTCTTCAAAATCAATTCCTTCTATTTAAGAGTAGCCTTTGCAGACCAATCTAGCTTTATTTCTGATTACTTCACCAACTTCATTTAGTTTGTTCTGGAAGACCCATTTGGTTCCAATCACATTCTTGTTTCTAGGTCTGGGAACAAGATCCCAAGTGTGATTTTTCTCAATTTACATCAACTCTTCCTCCATTGCTTTGGTCCAATTTTCATCATTGCAGGCTTCATTTATTGTCTTAGGTTCAATCTTTGAAATCAGACAACATTCATTTAAATTTTGAAAAATTTTCCTTCTAGTTTGCACACCTTTGCTTTTGTCACCTATGATCTGATCTTCAGAGTGGTTCAGTCTTACATACCCTGAAATTTTGGGAGTTTCTTGCACTTCTACTTCTTGATCAGGCTCATTCTGACCTATCTCTTCTTCTTGATTTACCAGATTAGTCTGAATCTAACTTTCAGGAGAGGATTGAGCTCCTTGAACTAGAACACCATTCTGATCATCTTCATCATACTCATAAAACCTTGAGGGTTTCTCTATTCCCTCATCAACCTTCACATTTGTACTTTCTATCATCTTTCTTAGTCTCTTGTTATAACACCGGTATGCTTTGCTTTGAGTAGAGTAACCCAAGAATATTCCTTCATCACTTCTAGCATCAAACTTGCCTAAGTCTTCATCTCTTTTGATGTAACACTTGCTACAAAAGACTCTGAAATATCTTACAGTAGGAGTAATGCCAAACTAGAGTTCATAAGGGGTCTTACTGGTATTGCTTCTGATTTGAATTCGATTAAGAGTATAGACTGCAGTGCTGATAGCTTCTCTCCAATAGATCTGAGGAACATTTGCTTCCATCATCATAGTCCTAGATGCTTCCTGGATGGTCCGGTTCTTTCTCTCCACTACTCCATTCTGCTGTGGAGTCCTCAGAGAAGACAACTGTCTCTTAATTCCATGTTTCTCACATAATTCTATGAACTCACCGGATGTGAATTCTCCACCTCTATCAGACCTCAGACATTTCAACTTTAATCCTATTTCATTCTCTACCATAGCCTTGAATATTTTGAATTTCTCAAGAGCTTCTAATTTCTCCTTTAGAAAGGTTACCCACATCATCCGGGAATAGTCATCTATTAGCAGCATGAAGTATCTATCACCTTGAATACTTCTGGTTCTTGTCGGACCACAAAGATCAGTGTGAATTAAGTCCAATAGTCCGGTAGAAGACAGTTCCTTGCTTTTGAATGTGACTCTACTCATCTTACCCAACTGACATTCCTTGCATAAGCTGTTAGTAGGTTTTACCAATTTTGGAAGATCTTTTACAGCCTAAGTATTGCTTATCTTGATGATATTATCAAAATTCACATGACACATCCTTCTATGCCATAACCAACTTTGATCAATTTGAACAAATAAGCAGCTTTTACCAGTACCAACCAAGTGGAAGATATTACCTTTAGTTTGAGTACTGAATGCAATCTCTGTTCCGGATCTTTCTAAGATTTTGCATTTTCCATCCTTGAATCAAAGATCATAGCCTTTGTCCACCAACTGTCCAACACTGAGAAGATTGTGCTTCAAACCTTCAACATACAATACATTACCAGTTTTGTTTCTTCCATTAAAAGAAATAGTTCCTCTTCCTCTGATTCTACCAGTAGAATTATCACCAAACTTCACCACTCCTCCTTAATACCTTTCCAAATCTATGAACTTATTCTTGTCACTTGTCATGTGGTGAGAGCAACCACTGTCAATGACCCAATCATTCTTTTCTTCAACTTGGGTAGCCAGAGCTCTTTCTACAACTTTATGATTGATAGATATAGAGGATATTGGTTCTTCTTCCTTGATGGCAATAAACACCCATTCACTTCCAGATTTGTTTCCTGTCTCTAATTTATCATCTGTTACTCCTTCATTATCATCTTCTTCATGAACATAGTAACAATTCTTTTGGAACCTTGATCTATTAGGATTTGGCTTTGAAAATCTTTCCAGACATTTTGAGGCAAAATGACCAATCTTATTACAATTAAAACACTTAAAAGGCAATTTTCCTTTATACTTATCGGATCCTCTTGGCAGTCTCTTTGCAATGAGGGCTTCAAGTTGAGCAGTTTCTATTTCTTTTTCTTCTAGGTCTTTTCTTGTTTTTTCATACCATGACAATTTCCTTGATGAGTTCTCTCTCAGATCAAATCCTTATTTACCTTTCACAGAGGCACTGGCTTTGAATGCAGATTCAGTTTTGGGGGGATCATCTCCAAATTCGGTCATTTCAAAAGCAGCTAGTTTGCCAGCCAATTGGTCTCTTGTGACAGTTGTATGGGCTCTGAATTCATCAATGGCAGCAACCTTGATTTTGTAAGAGGCAGGAAGGGATCTGAGAATCTTACCAACAATCTCATTTTCATCCAAGACTCCACCAGAATTTCTAATTCCACAAACCAGCTCATTCACTCTTGGCATAAAAGTGGTAATATTTTCATCATCTCTCATCGTGAGTTTTTCAAATTTCCCTTTTAGACTTTGTAACCTTGCACATTTAACATACTCATCTCCTTCATGTAGAAGTTCCAGTTTAATCCAGATCTCATAGGCAATTGGTAGGTTAATAACGTTTGAGAGCTCCAAGTTAGTTAATGTGCTTAGAAGAGCCTCTTTGGTCCGCAGATTGTTTTCAACATCTGTGATTTCATTTAGGGTTGTCAGACCATCCTGTGGAGGTACATACACTTTTGTGACCATGGACCAGTACACCTTTCCCATGCACTGCAAGTGACATTTCATGCGACCTTTCCAAAGAGAAAAGTTGGTTCCATCAAACTTTGGACTATCCTTCTTGTATGATGACATCCTGGATCTCCTCAAGCAGTTAAGCTCCTTTTAGAGGAACTTAGCTCTGATACCAATTGTTAGACTTAGGGCTTACAACTGAGAGGGGGGGTGAATCAGTTGTATGAAACTTTCTCTTTTTAAACACTTAAACCTTCTTTAGTGATTAGCGTAATATTAATCATGAACCATAATGCATTCAAATCAAAAGCAGAAACATATCAACACACATGACACCAAGATTTTGACGTGGAAAACCTAGTTAAGGAAAAAACTACAGGGTGATTAACCCAAGAATGTATTCTCTGTTAGAAGAATAGAAAGAACAAAATGGCACATGCCAATTAGGGCTCACTGCCCGAGCACACTGCTCACAAGAGGCTCACTGCCTACAAGAGACACACTGTCTACAAAGGAATAAGTATCACCTTTATGAATTGGAGAATAGCATCTTCAGCATGCTTGAATCAGTTCCATTTAAGCCCAATACTTCTGCTCTGACTTTTTCACTTCTCTTCGCTACCACACACTCATCACCGCAAGACACACTTATAAATGAATTCACAATCCCTTATTTATACAAGGCATCGACTTAGGAACAATCATCTAAGTTGGCAAACACTACAAGAACATCCACAAGATGTGTAATACATCCAGTCAGCCAGTCTCAAGAAGAACACCAATATCTGTGGTTATTCTTCAAATGCAAACTCTAACTTCAATGTGGACCACCAACATTAACTGGACATGATCCAGCGATCATCATAACCTTCCCTGAATCACCAAAAACATCTGCACTTCATCATCCTACTGGAATTCTTCTCTCCTTCATCCGGAGCTACAAGATCACAGTCTATCATCACTATCACAAATGAATAGGCTCTTCCGGACCTTCAACCCACTAACTAATCTAGTTGATACTTCACAGGGATGTCCTCAACACTCCCTCAGATTCGCAGAACGGGATAATGAAATACCGGATCTCATCGGACCTATCTGTGGCACTCTGTCACCTCTAAACACCTACCAGAACCGGTTCTACTTGAGCAACCATAACTTCTTCAAATCTTCATGTGGACCTCTGAAATCTTGACTGGAGCATCTCAAGACTTATATCTACAAACCCTTTAAACTGCATCCTCTGATCCTCAACCTATTGAGGAATTTTACCTTCTTATCATCACTGTTCTTCACTATTCTTGATTGAGACTTATTTTCTCAATATCCTCAACACATAGCTCATCTAATCCTTCTCATTAATGCAACACGAGTATGTTGACATCAATGACAACACTGGTTAGGCCCATACTTGCAACAATGTTAACTGTTGCTTGTTGGTGAGATTGGTGTGTTGAGATATCTTGGGTTGTGAACCTGATTTTGTCCTAGAGTAATCTTGGTTACTAGATGTTTTATGATTGTGTGTCTTTGCATGGTGTTTATGATTCCCCTGAATGGAATGCAACCTTTGTTGCTGGGTATCTTGAGTGATGTTTGTGTGGTTAAGGAGAAATAATTTTAGATTATAGATATGATTGGAGTCTTAAAGACTCGTATGCTTGGTACGATTAAGTGTTTTCTCTTACTTGCCTCAGCTTGGGATCCAGGCATAGTGTAGCATCGTACTCCCTCTCTAGTGCTAGAATTAGTCACATAGCTCATGTAATGTGAAACTTTTGAATTTTCATATTTTTATTCATTTGACTTTGGTAATTTCTCTAAACATTGTAAGGACCAACATTGAAATTTTGTTCTTATTTATGAAAAAATATATCCATCAAAATTTGATATTTACTTATCTTGTGATGTTGATGGTCATGTTGGATTTACTGTTGAAATTATGTACATTTTATGCCTTATTGTTGGAATTGACTTTTTATTTTCTTTGGAATTTATTATTTATTTATTTTTGTGGCTATGCTTGAATGTTTTAAACTGTTGGTCATGTATCATGTTATGTTTTCTATCATGTCCATGATGGGCCTCTGATAGGTTGTATAAGGGAGTAGGATGCAGAAAATATACTGTTTCATGGCATGTGTGTTACTAAGATATTTGGTAGATTGAATTCATTAATTGTTGTTAGATGCAAGAATGTTGTTTGAAGTATTGAGAAAGTTATGAAGTGGACATTGTTAGTGTAGGTTTTTATTTCCTAGATGGGTTATTTATTTTTCCTATATTCCTAAGTTTTTCCTACACTTCTATTAATCTCGCTTAGGTTAATAAAGCATGTCTTATTAGGTGAGTGGTTGCGAGGTGTCACCTTCCTACATGTGAGCATCCATTAGCTATCTTGGGAAGATACTTTGCTATCTTTAGTCCGATAGATGGTTGCTCCTCATTGGTCGGTGTTGCCACCTCCTCTCTCTTCCTAGTCTATATAAGCATGCTACCTGGCTTGTATTTGGTATCTTTTGCTTTTGCATCCTCTTAATGCTATTTTGCTTCTAGCATTTGTATTACTCTCTTGGAGACTAACTCTGTGTTACTATTTTGATTTCGTATCATTTGCATTCATAGTTTTAATATCTATTCTGTGCACTAGTTTTCTGGGTTATTAATCTTTTCAGATTCTAACATGGTATCAGAGCTATTCTATGTGCAAGAGTAGATTTTAGTTTCCATATTTGAGAGATTCGGGGGGGGGCTAATAAATCTTATTGTAGATTTTTGAAAAACCTAGTATGCTCTTCTCTTGCATCTTCGGATGATCTTGAGAATCAGAAAAGTTTGACGAATTTTTTTTAATCTCTGGGGTTGCACATGTGTTTATGAAATTTAGGTGATTGCAGCATTTCTGGTTATATTGGTAGCATTTCTGGCTGTTCCAATGCGTCTAGGAGGCTTGAGAAAGTTAGATTTGGCTTTCGTTTCACCGAAATCAGAGATCGTCATACATAGTTGCGGAACTGGGGTTTCGAGCTCAAATCTGACAACTAGCTTTGCATATTTGGTCTTTTGAATCAATATTGCAGGTTCCAGCATCTAATTCAGCCTTTGCATGTCATTTTTTGGTTGTTGGGGCCGTTTTTTGTAGCTAAAGGCATTCCATTTACACTGGAGCAACATCTTCTGTGCATTTGCAAGAAAAATGCCTTCTGGGTTTTGTTCGTAGCACAGAAAAACCATCTGGGTATCTTTCTATTTTTGCATGCAGTATGCATATTTTGTAAAAACGTGCTTGGAAAGCTACAGTAGGACCCCTCTCCGTTGGCAGCTGCAGTTTTGAAGACAGTTTTCAAATGCTCCGTTCTTGCTCATACGGACTCCTTTTCCCATGAAATATTTTTTGATTTTGGCTATTTTTTTGTGCTCTATGCACTAGTGTAGTCATTTTTTGATTTTGATACCAAGATTTTTTAGAAATTGTAGATTCTCAGTCATGACATTGCACGGTTCTCGTTTTGGGAACTTCAGAGGATCATAACTTTCACATACGACCTCGTATCAAGGCGATTCTTTTTTTGAAAGTTCATGATTTTTTGAGTAGATCACAGTGGTGGTGTTTATTTCTCTGGATATTATGCCAAAGTTATATTTTTAGCATATGCTCTTCATGAGGGTTTTGTAATGCATTGAAATCAAGACCACTTAGTATTTGTTGCTAGTGGTAGTTTTAAATGCACTAATATAAAGTACCAAATCATATTTTCTTGGGGGGGTTCTTTGATTGAGTGAAAAGGGGGGGTTGTCTTGGTTGGGTTCTCTTCTTTTCGACACTTCTTCTCTGCATTTCTTCATCACGGATGAAACAAATCTGCCCATCCTAACTCCATACAATTACTTTGAGTGGAAATCACGCATGACAATTCACTTAAGGAAAGCTGGATTAAATAGGATAACTATGGGACTTGAAACTGAACCTACTAAAGATGAAGATAAGCCTAAGTGGTTTAACAAATGTGATGAGGCATATGGAACATTGTGTTTATCTGTTTCTCCTGATTTTCTCTTTCACATTGAGTCTTTGAATATGCCAAATGAAATCTAGACAAAGCTAGAAACACTATTTGGTACACAAGATTCAATGAGGGGTCATATGTTAGAAAATGAACTAATTAGTTTAAGTCCAGGCAATTTCGACACAATCTAGGATTTCTTCACTAAATTGAAATCACTAAGGCTACAGTTAAAACAATGTGGAATTGAAAAGAAAGATGAACAACTGATTCTTAGTATTCTCTAAGCTAAGTTTAGAATATTCTGTGTTTGTTTCTACTTTCTATGCTACTAAGGGTGCACTTGGTACTCAATTCACCATGCCATCTTTAGATGATTTTGCTGTCAATCTCACTCAGGAATAGGACAAGCTAATCCAGATGGGCACTCTTAAGTCCTCTAAGTCACATGCCTTGGCTGCCAACCAAGGCACAAAAGAACAGAAAGGACAAAGTAGTAACAACAATAGTAAGGATAAGAAACAAAAGAATAGCAAGGAGAAGAAGGATCAGATAACGGTTGCTTCAAAAGCAACTAATGAGACCCAATATTCCAAGGGCGACAAGCCTAAGAAAGAGAGGGTCCAATGTGCCTATTGTAAAAGACCTGGTCATGATGAACATAAATGTCTGAAGAAACAAATTGATCACTTGACACACATTCTTGAGAAGAATAATATCAGTGTTCCTGATTCTGTCAAATAGAGTTCTAATGAGGGGTCTAATAAGGCAAAAGAAAACAGCAAAGGAAAAGGAAAGGGCAAGGCCCTTGTTGTAGTTGCTTCTTCACCATCCACTTGGGTTCTTGATTCGGGTGCTTCGCACCACATGGCTTCATCTAAGGAAGAACTTGCATCCTTGGAGTTGTGTACTTTGCCTTCTATTTTGATGGGTGATAACACTCCTGTTGAGGTGTGTGGGAGAGGGTCTGTTGATGTGGGGGATTGCACATTCCATGATGTTCTTTGTGTGCCCTCATTATCAACTAATCTCCTATCGGTATACCAGATCACTCACATAGGTTCAGGCAAGCGGGTTGAGTTCACTCCTGATTTAGTAGAGATTCGTGAGTTGCATAGTGGTTCTATAGTTGCAATTGGGAGAGTAGATCATCAGTCACGGCTCTATATGTTTTCTCACTTTGTTCCTGATCCTCCTTTGACTGTTTTGCTCACTCATTCTAATGATGTGAGTAGATTATGGCATGAGCGGTTTGGCCATCTTAACTTCCGCTACTTGCAGCAGCTCAACCAGTAGAGCATGGTCATAGGGTTGCCTTCAGTTCAGTTTTCAGGTGGTGTTTGCCAAGGTTGCATTCTTGGTAAGCATCCTAAGGAAAAGTTTGACAAAGGTAAGGCATGGAGAGCTTCACAAATACTGGAGTTAGTTCATAGTGATTTGGCTGGTCCATTTCAGCATCCTTCTTTCAACAGGGCTAGATATGTGCTCACATTCATTGATGACTTTTCTCAAAATACTTGGGTGTACTTTCTCAAATAGAAGTCAGAGGTATTTGATCATTTTCAGGACTTCAAGACTTTTGTAGAGAAGCAATCCGGGAAAGCCATCAAAGTTTTGCGCACTGACAATGGTGGTGAGTATGTCAACCATTGGTTTGAGAGGTTTTGCACTTCAGAGGGGATTGATTTGCAACATTCAGGTCCATACAATCCTTAGCAGAACGGTGTTGTAGAATGGAAGAATAGGTCCTTGAAGGAAATGGCGAACTGCATGATTCACTCTAGATCTCTTGCACCACAGTATTGGGCAGAGGCCATTAACTATGCTTGTTATATCCAGAACCGTGTTCCTCATCGAGCCTTGAAGGGAGTCACTCCTTTTGAAGCTGGGAGCAGTTAGAAACCATCAGTTAAGCACTTTCGAGTTTTTGGTTCTTCTGCATGGGCCCACATTCCTACAGAGAAACGCAAGGCCTTGGATCCACAGAGCAGACCTTGCATATTTGTAGGTTATCCTGATGGTGTGAAGGGTTATCGGTTGCTTCACCCTACTACACATGAGTTGTTCATTGAGAGGAGTGTTCAGTTTGAGGAGGGCTCTTCGAGCTCACTTTCTATCACTTCTCCAACTCCTTCTACTTTGACATTAGAGTCACTTGGGATACATAACAGATCTTTTGATGAGTCAGATTGACCTGAGCAGTCTTCTACCTCCACTTCTGTTGTAGAGAGTGATTCAGAGGACTCACCTCCTTCCTCTCCTAGTCATCATTCAGAGGTTGATGATTCTCCTCTAGATTCTCCATCTTCCGGTCCACTTTGGGCTAGACAGACCTTGCAATCTGCAGGTGATTGGGTTGGGGATCCATCAGACACCAGGCGAACTCGTTCATAGTTCCATGATGCTCCACATGTCTTCATTGCTACTGCCTCAGATCCACAGTCTTTTCATGAGGCTTCTGGTATTCCTGAGTGGGATACAGCTATGCAGGAGGAGTATAGTTCCTTGATGAGGAACCACACTTGGGATCTTGTCCCTCTTCCTAAGGGAAGAAAACTTGTTCGATGTAAGTGGATCTATCAGACAAAATTTGTAGCAGATGGGTCGGTTGACAAGTATAAGGCTCGCTTGGTCGCCAAAGGATTCTCCCAAGTTCCTGGGATTGACTACTCTGAGACTTTTGCGCTAATTGCTCGAATGAATTCCATCCGACTTGTTCTTGCCATTGCTGCAGCTAATCGTTGGGAAGTACACCAGATGGATGTGAAGAGTGCTTTTCTTCACGGTGACCTTCAGGAGGAGATCTACATGGAGCAGCCACAGGGGTTCCTTCAGGATTCTTCACTTTCTTTAGAAGTCTCTCTATGGCCTCAAACAGGCTCCTCGGGCCTAGTATGCCAAGATGGATTCCTTCCTTCTATCAGTTGGGTTCACTCGGTGCCATTCTGACCCTAATGTCTACATTCTGTAGCAGGATGATTCACTCCTATTTTTAGTTCTATATGTTGATGACTTGCTGATCACAGGGAGTTCTTCATCCACCATTGGGGCTGTCAAAACTGCCCTTCATGATAGGTTTTTGATGACTGACTTGGGCTTGTTGCATTACTTTCTCAGGATTGAGATCTACCAGTCTTCTTCCGAGATCACCATCACCCAGTCCAAGTATGCTCTAGATTTGCTCTCGAGGTTTCATATGGCTGACTGTAAGCCTGCTTCGACTCCCTTTCTTTCTGGAGTCAAACTTGAGACTCAGTGTTCTTCTCCACTTGTTGATGGCACTTTGTACCGACATCTTGTTGGGAGTCTCATTTATCTGACTCATATGAAACCCGACATTTCATATGCTGTAGGCATGGTCTCTAGATTCATGCAGGAGCCTCATGAGCTGCACTGGAAAGCAGCCAAGCGGATCCTTCACTACATTCAGGGTACTCATAGTTTTGGGATTCACTATGCAGTGGGCATTGAGCTTGACTTGGTGGGCTACACAGATTCAGATTGGGTGGGTGATTCTTAGGATTGCAAGTCTACTTCAGGTTACAGCTTCTCACTTGGTTCAGGTCCTATTTGTTGGTCAAGCAAGAAGCAATCTGCTATTGCTCTATCTTCTACTGAGGCCGAGTATCGAGGGGCTGTGAATGCCTCTACTGAGGCCATTTGGCTTTAGAATCTTCTCACTGAGTTTGGCATCCAGATCAGACGGCCATCAGTCATATTTTGTGACAACCAGAGTGCCATTCAGATGTCACGGAATCCGGTCCATCATCAGTGGACCAAACACATAGAGGTTCACATGCACTACATCCGGGAGCTCATCCATGGCCACGTCATCGACCTCCGCTACTGTTTGACTTCCGAGCAGGTTGCTGATATCTTCACCAAACCCTTCACTGAGAGCAAGTTCCTTCATTTGTGAGCTTTGTTGGGATGCGGGATGCTTCATCTTCTGGGGGGGCTTCTTCCTCTCACTCGGAGTCCTGACTCTCTCTACTTTTGGGGGGGTCTCTTTTCTCTCTCTTTGGGGGGGAATTTTATGTACATGGGTACCTCATCAGGCTTGATTTGCCGGGACCCATTTCTACATCCACCTAAGCTTCGCTTATGGGGGGTGTTAGTGTAGGTTTTTATTTCCTAGATGGGTTATTTATTTTTCCTATATTCCTAGGTTTTTCCTACACTTCTATTAATCTTTCTTAGGTTAATAAAGCATGTCTTATTAGGTGAGTGGTTGTGAGGTGTCACCTTCCTACATGTGAGCATCCATTAGCTATCTTGGGAAGATACTTTGCTATCTTTAGTCCGATAGATGGTTGCTCCTCATTGGTCAGTGTTGCCACCTCCTCTCTCTTCCTAGTCTATATAAGCATGCTACCTGGCTTGTATTTGGTATCTTTTGCTTTTGCATCCTCTTAATGCTATTTTGCTTCTAGCATTTGCATTACTCTCTTGGAGACTAACTCTGTGTTGCTATTTTGATTTCGTATCATTTGCATTCATAGTTTTAATATCTATTCTTTGCACTAGTTTTCTAGGTTATTAATCTTTTCAGATTCTAACAGATATCACTTGATATGAGTTAAATTATGGGTGAAATTAAATGTTGTTTATGTGTACAAGATATGTAGAGAGATCATTGGATTGAATATTTCTTTTGGCGAGTGTTGTGTTGGTGTGTCCTTTGTTTGAGAGTTTCATAAGTATGCTTATGTTTTGACATGGCGTAGGGGGCGTAGGGTGAGATGGAACCTTAATTAGTGCATGAGCACGTAATGTATATATATTATGTTATTATAGTTGTCTTCTTACTTTTGAGTTTTCCAACCTTGGGAATTGGGTTGCTTATAGAGTTTCTCCTTAGTAGTTGGAGGTTTCCAAGCTTGATGTTGGAAGGGATGCAAATTCTTGTTTGATAATTTGTTGTCTTTTGTATTCCATTTTATAGATACTTGGTGTTAGGCCACAAGGAAGCCTTGTGTTTCCTAGTTGATCATGAACTCGTGATCGTGTTGTATTGTTGACTTTTAGGTCTAGCTCAGTTAAGAGTTGAAGTGTTGTGAGTAGTCTTGTACCTTGTTGGTGAGTTGTAGTAGTTGTAGATGCGCTCCTAGTGAGTAGCAAGTTGCTAAGTCTTGCTTGATGGAAGTGCTTATGCTATGAGATGGTGTGGTTAGATTCTTCCTTCTAAGAACCTATTTGGTTGATCCTATTTTTGGTAGTATAGAGCTTGAGTGTTAGAGAAACCCTCTCTTTTAGAGTGAAATGTGAGGAAGTACCCCATGAAGGGAAATCATGTCTAGAGTTGAGGCATGCTTTTGATCAAGATAAAGGTGTGGTAGTGATGCCTATAACCTTTTTGGGTTATCTTTTCATGAACCTTGTGTTCTTTTATTGTGGGTAGTGCTTGAGGAAGGGATGTTGAGAGAGTAATCTTTTGTAGATAGCTTGAGAGGTTATCCTAGCATAGTTGTGGTCCTAAGTTTTTGCAAACTTGACTTGCTTGTAGTCTATTGCACCTTTTTGGCTAGAGCATCTTTTCATTGTAGTAGCAGTTGAAAGATAGAGTGGCGTAGTCTTGGAGGAGTTGTATGTACAATGGTTGGTTATGACCTAAATGATGCACCTTTGGAGATTGTTTTATTGTTTTGAGACCTTGACCTAGTGTTGGTTGTGAGGACTTATATTTTGATATTATATTGTGTTACCATGAGATTGCATGTGCATTGTGATGCTGATTCATGCTTATATATGTCTATGATGAATTGATTTATGCCTCATTTGGCGTGTATTAAAGATGTGATTATTATCCTTATGTTAGAATGAATGCAATTTAGTGGTAGTTGTACCATGTGTTGGATTATATACATTGTATTGGCAGTTGTGCCATGTGTATTGATTGTATTGATTGATATATATACTTGATTTTTTATTGATAGACGCAATGTTAAGTGCAAAATAGAGATATTATTCTATATAAAGATGAGTAGGACCAATATTATGTGGATAGTGCCACATGGAAAGATGTAAAAGAGATAGACAGATCTTTTTTGTATTAGAGAATTTAGCAGAGATTCTTTTATTTTTACATAGTAGAGATACTATGTTCGATTTGATGATACTTTATTGATACTTTGATTGTTATAGTGAGATATTATTATTCGAGTATGTGTGTAATAAGACATCAGAATGATGTCTCTTCCTAGTGGGGAATGATGTCACATCTTGTTTTGGACTTTATTTATAATTTAAGTTATGGGACATTTTTACTATGATTGTTTTACTATTGAGTGATTCCACGTGTGAAAGGTAAAATAGTTGATATTTAAAATGCAAAAAAATTTGAAAGTCGATTGATGACCAATTATTATTATGATTATGGATGTATATCTTGTCTTGCTTCGACTATGATTATAAGGACTAACCTATTAATGAAAATCTAAGTGCGACTGAGTGCAGGAAGAATGTCGAAGATGAGAACATGGTAGAAGTAGAAATGTTCTAGTTGTTAGGAAAGAGTTGGCATGATGGATAAACCTGATGCATGCACACACTCACTTAGCTTCATGTCATACTGCATTTTTGAGTGGCTTTATTTATGCATCATTATATGGTTACTAGTCATGTTGAGTGTTATACGGTTAATAAATGTGATTGATGTTTAATGCTTAGATAAATATGTGATTTATTTTGTTACAGTATGTTCATTTGAATTGCATAAGTTATCCATGTATTTATGCGTTCTTTTGACTTAGATTTAATAGAATTGTATAAGTTGAATTCAATTTGATTTATTTATATTATTTAAAGAGTTTATATATATATATAATTTAAATTAATAAATATCTATATATTATGCTCTTGCATGAAATGATATTTTAGATAGACTTAAAATAAGCATATATTTATAGATACATATTTATAATTTAAAAAAATATATAAAACAATATATAATTATATAAACATATATGCATTATATTATTTCTTTTATTTATTTATTTTGGTAATTAATTTCTTTTGGAAAAATAAATAAGTTAAATTATTTTAATTTGTTAATTTATTTAATTATTGAATGTGTATGTCTATTTTAAAGATTTAAAGAATCAATTATTAATTTATCATATTTGTGAATTAGAAAATTATATTTTCTAATATTAGTTTTAAGTAGGATGTGCATGAATATGAATAAGTCATTTTAATATTATTTTTCTTTTATTAAGAATATAATATTATTTTTTGCTTTTTAGGTTTTGAAAAAAATAGGATGAATTATTAAAAGAAGAGAATTAGCTTTTTTCATTTTTTTCTTTTTGATTATCAATTTTATTATGCAAAGGGAAGAAAAATAAATCATGTTATTGACGCTCATGGATTTGAAAGTGCTTTTTTTGTGAAGAATTGAAGGATTGTTGTGCTTTTTGAATTGACTAGTTCATCTCCATTTTTTTTTACCAAATTGCTACAAGGATTGAGGTAGGATTCTTGTCATGAAAGGCTTTAGCAAAGACTTACTTTGGCTAATACTTGAATATAGGATTGTGTGAAGAAATTGTGATTTATATGCTTCTTGTGCAAAAAGAAAGATTTAAACAAATTATAGTTTCATTGGTTTTGAAGATTAGAAAAGAATTTTTGTTGAATTGGATTTGTTGGGAATTCTTAAAAGTTAGTAGGAATATTTGATAGGTTATTTGATCTAAATATGATTTTTAGGATATTGAAATATTAATTTCTTGTATAAGAGAAAAAAAACATAATAGAAGACTTAGGAAGAGATTGAAAAGAAAAATAGTAACTTATCTTAGTTTAGACATATCTCATAAACCGTGATATGGGTATTTCTAATTTCTGTATACATGGTTTTAAATTAGGGGATAAATAGTATCTCCAATTTTTATGATTTCATCTTTTATAGTTTGTTTTTAATTATTAAAACAAGTGGACTATTTTTTTTAATACTGGTAAATTTGTTATGAGAAAAATTAGTCTGTTACAACATCAATAAATTTATTTTTGTGAACTGGGTTTCTCTGAAACTTTTATGAAAGGTGTACAACTAAGTATTTTGAATCATATAAAAAATTCAGCATTACCCAGTTTTTGATTTCTGAGATATGTATTAATTAGTGATCGTCTATCTCTGGTGCTATTTTTAGCATGATGTTTATATGTGATTATATTGTATTTATAAAATTATATTAAAGATAGTTATTATGAAAATATTTATTGGGTTATGTAGATTTTTGTATGATATTTCCAACATATTTTAAAAATTAGAAAAATGTTTTGTTTTGAGAAAGTTATGTATGTTTTAGTGAAAATTATATTTTATGTAATATAAATCTAAGTTACTGGCATGAAAGTCATGTTTGGTTTATGTGTGATCTCCCAACATGGTTTTGTGACTTTGTAAGAATGTTGAAATTGCTATGTGGATATAAGTTATGAGGGTGTGAGCATGAGTTGGAAATTATAGTGTTTTAGACCACATTTAAAGCCACCTGTAGTGTTGATGTCTATGTTTAATTTTGTTGTCCTACCGTTCTGTCTCTTGTAGCAACATCTTGATCACCTGTAGGTTTAATTTAATTGACTTACCTATTTATTCCTTCACTTAAATTGTGTTCTTTTTTTGACAAACATGAATATGAAATTGTTAAAAAAGGTGATTCTCCTTTATTCCTCATTACAAATTTAATCATAACGGTATTATATGAAAGGAAGCTAGGTGTGCGAAAATCGTTTCCTACACTAATCTAATGAGGAGAGATGAGTGCAAAATATTTATAAACCTTTTACAATTATAGAATGTTTAACACAATAATGGAGATATTGCAGCAATACACAACACAAGAATGTAAGACAGAAGAAGAGAGATACAAGATATAACGTGGGAAAAACCCTTATCAGATGAAAAAACCCACACTCCAAAACCTGCACAATGTATTATCAAAAATGTAATGGTTTACAATACACTTGCAATGCAAGCTCTCAGGAGTCTTCAACACTCATATTTGGAGACAATCTAGTAGCATAATAGTACTTGTCAATCACATACTATATCTCCTCTCAAAGTACCTGTTTATAAAGAAGTTACAAGGCAAAAATGAGCCTATCTTGAGATGGACATCCAACATGGCCTCATGTACCAAAATCCACACCTAGGGACACTTGTCCAACACTGTAGGGGGTTCATGACACTTTTCATATCACCCCATCCCAAAGAAGTTGCCTATTCCCAAGTTGGGCTATGACAGATACTCTTACGACTGTCATAGAATCTGTCATAACTGTCATATTTTACAACTATAAGAGAATCTATCATACATAGGCAAAAAATAGCATATTCTCTTACAACATGTCATAACCCTCCTTGGGGCCCCCAAATATGCCTTCTTCCAAGATGCCTTTTGACACGTCTTCACCTATCATAAAACATTCTATTTTCAACTCTTACGCATTATAGATTGTCATAGGAATCTATCATAACCGTTTCGGTCAAGATTCACTTACACACTAGTTAAGATGTCGACACATGGTAGAAAACCTCTACCACACAAAGGGGATGCCTATCTCCACATGGAGTGAGTTGACCATCCTAGTCATCTTACAAGTGGAGTGACAACTCACTGTGCCACTTCACACTAAATGACAAAATAGGATGTGCAATAAAATTACAACATAGGCTAAATAAATAAATACATTACAAATAATAAATGCAAGGAATTACCAAGGTTGAGACACCTTAATTCCCAACATTCTCTGACTTGTCGAACACCTTGTAAGATCCAATGGAAATAATAGGATTTAACTGCTATAGGCCGAGAGGCCCATTGACTCTGAACACCATCTGAACTTCTCTGTGCCCACTGGTTTCATCAATGCATCCACAACATTCTTCAAAGTGTCTACCTTCTCCAAATTTGCCTTCCCATCCTCTACCATGTCTTGCACGAAGTGAAAATGTACATCAATATGCTTTGTTCTGGCATGGAAAGTTGGATTCTTTGCTAGGCAAATCACACTCTGACTGTCACAACAAATCGTAATCTGTCCTGCATCAACACTAATATCTGAACATAATCTCTTAAGCCAAATGGCTTCCTTACAAGCATGAGTTGATGCCATATACTCAGCTTCTTTCATGGAAAAAGTAACCACAGGTTGTTGCTTACTCATCCAACTAATTGCACCACTGAACATAGTGAGCACATAAGCATTGGTGGATCTCCTGCTGTTAATGTCACCTGCCCAATCATAATCTACAAATCCACGAATACAAACTAAATACAGAGGTCTTGTAGGATTACCATGATAGCATATGGAATACTCATAAGTACCCCTCAAATATATGAACACTCTCTTAACTGCATTCTAATGTACCCATCCAGGATTAGCCATAAATCAACTAAGGACTCCCACTACTTGGGCAATGTCTAGTCTTGTGCAGACCATAGCATACATCAAACTGCCAACAACACTAGAATAAGGTACTTTGCTCATGTCCTCCACCTTACTAGGAGATTTTGGACAATCATTAACAGACAACTTTGTCCCCAAAGAAATAGGAACACACAATGGTCTACAATCTGCCATGCTGAACCTATCCAACACGGTCTTCACATACTTACTCTGGCTTAACCAAAGTTTTCTGTTAGATCTGTCTCTTTTGATTTCCATTCCTAGAATGTACCTAGCTGCCCCTAGATTTTTCATCTCAAATTGTGCTGACAACTAAGACTTCAAATCAAAAATCATATTCTTACCATTCCCAATTAACAACATATCATCAACATACAATGCAATAATGAGAATGCGATCATTGTCAAATTTATAATACACACAATGATCTGATTTTGATCTCAGAAATCTAACCGACAACACAAAGGCATCAAACTTCAAGAAACACATCCTAGGAGACTGCTTCAAACCATACAAAGACTTTTTCAACTTGCAAACCAAATTTTCTTTATCTTTCTCTATGTAATGCTCTGGCTGTGACATGTAAATCTCTTCCTCCAAATCACCATGAAGGAATACTATCTTCACATCCATCTACTCCACCTCTAAGTCATAAGCTGCTGCAAGAGATAACAAGAACTAAATAGATGTTAGCTTTGTAATGGGAGAGAAAATTTCACCATAATCAATTACCTCCACTTGTGAATACCCCTAGGTACACTCTTCCACCATCGAACTCTTCATACTTTGTGAACTAACTCCGATGCGAGGTCATGTGGAATGATGCACCAGAATCTATCAACCACACATCATCAGATGCATGGGTGGCTAGAGCTACGATGAAGGCATCACCATCATCTTGTGACTTGTCAGAATCTGAATCTGGGGCATTCTTCTTCTTCTTCTTTTCCCTCTTTGCATTCCTTTCAGAAATGCCCAGTTTTTCATAGTTCCAATAGAGAGCCTTGGACTTTCCAGGAGATTTGGATCCCCCACAAGATTTGGATATACCCTTCTCAGCTTTCTTGTCCTTCGTTTTCCCTTTCTCCTTGGGTCTTCCATGAATTGCAAGAGCCTCTTTGGCTGCTTCAAAAGACTTTCTCCGCATCTCTTCAGATAACAGGATAGATACCACTTCATCAATTTTGAAAGTGGATGTGGTGCTCCCAATAGCCATAATAAGATGATCCCACGAGTCTGACAAAGAACAAAGCAAGGTCATATAATGATCCCCCCCTCCATCTTCACACCAATGGATGTCAACTATGCAACTAACATGTTGAAAGCATTCAGGTGATCTGCAATAAATCCTCCATCCTCAATCCATTAGGGAATACAACTTCTTAGAAAAAGTTTGTTCACCAGGGATTTGGCTTGATAAATATCTCCCAGCTACTTCTAAGGGTCTTTCATGGTCTTCTCCTCATGGACATTTAATAGGACAAAATCAACTAGACTGAGTTTTATGAGACCCTTAACCTTCTGATCTTTGAGATCCCAATTAGCTTGTGCCATTGCAGTTAGTTTTACACTGGATACAGTTTCTCATAGGTCTCAATCAACAAGCATGTCTTCCATTTTAAGTTTCCATAACTCAAAATTTGTGCCATTGAATTTCTCCACCTCTAATCTTCCGGATGTGCCTGCAATCTCCTTCCTACAACAAGATTACATAATACTCTGCACAAAGCTCCCACTCAACCTAAGATTAGCTCAAAAAACCCCTACCCAACAACTAGGACCAAAGGTGATCAAGCTCTGATACCAACTGAAAGGAAGCTAGGTGTGCATAAATCACTTCCTACACTAATCTAATGAGGAGAGATGACTGCAAATTATTGTCAACCTTTTACAATTACAGAATGTTTAACACAACAATGGAGATATTGCAGCAATACACAACATAAGAATGTAAGACAGAAGAAGAGAGAGACAAGATATAATGTGGGGAAAACCCTTCTAAGGGTCTTTCATGGTCTTCTCCTCATGGACATTTAATAGGACAAAATCAACTAGACTGAGTCTTATGAGACCCTTAGCCTTCTGATCTTTGAGATCCCAATTAGCTTGTGCCATTGCAGTTGGTTTTACACTGGATACAGTTTCTCATAGGTCTCAATCAACAAGCATGTCTTCCATTTTAAGTTTCCATAACTCAAAATTTGTGCCATTGAATTTCTCCACCTCCAATCTTCCGGATGTGCCTGCAATCTCCTTCCTACAACAAGATTACATAATACTCTGCACAAAGCTCCCACTCAACCTAAGATTAGCTCAAAAAACCCCTACCCAACAACTAGGACCAAAGGTGATCAAGCTCTGATACCAACTGAAAGGAAGCTAGGTGTGCATAAATCACTTCCTACACTAATCTAATGAGGAGAGATGACTGCAAATTATTGTTAACCTTTTACAATTACAGAATGTTTAACACAACAATGGAGATATTGCAGCAATACACAACATAAGAATGTAAGACAGAAGAAGAGAGAGACAAGATATAATGTGGGGAAAACCCTTCTAAGGGTCTTTCATGGTCTTCTCCTCGTGGACATTTAATAGGACAAAATCAACTAGACTGAGTCTTATGAGACCCTTAGCCTTCTGATCTTTGAGATCCCAATTAGCTTGTGCCATTGCAGTTGGTTTTACACTGGATACAGTTTCTCATAGGTCTCAATCAACAAGCATGTCTTCCATTTTAAGTTTCCATAACTCAAAATTTGTGCCATTGAATTTCTCCACCTCTAATCTTCCGGATGTGCCTGCAATCTCCTTCCTACAACAAGATTACATAATACTCTGCACAAAGCTCCCACTCAACCTAAGATTAGCTCAAAAAACCCCTACCCAACAACTAGGACCAAAGGTGATCAAGCTCTGATACCAACTGAAAGGAAGTTAGGTGTGCATAAATCGCTTCCTACACTAATCTAATGAGGAGAGATGACTGCAAATTATTGTTAACCTTTTACAATTACAAAATGTTTAACACAACAATGGAGATATTGCAGCAATACACAACATAAGAATGTAAGACAGAAGAAGAGAGAGACAAGATATAATGTGGGGAAAACCCTTATTGGGTGATAAACCCCACACTCCAAAACCTACACAATGTATTATCAAAACTGTAATGGTTTACAATACACTTGTAATACAAGCTCTCAAGAGTCTTTGACACTTGTATCTAGAGATAATCCAGCAGCATAATAGTACCTGTCAATCACATACTACATCTCCTCTCAAAGCACCTGTTTATAAAGAAGTTACAAGGCAAAAATGAACCTATCTTGAGATGGGTGTCCAACATGGCCTCATGGCCCAAAATCCATGCCTAGGGACACTTGTCCAACATTGCAAGGTGTTCATGACACTTTTCATATCACCCCATCCCAAAGAAGTCACCTATTCCCAAGTTGGGCTATGAAAGATACTCGTATGACTCTTATGACTGTCATAGAATCTGTCATAACTATCATATATTACAGCTGTAAGAGAATATGTCATACATAGGCTAAAAATAACATATTCTCTTACAACATGTCATAACCCTCCTTGGGGCCCCCAAATATGCCTTCTTCCAAGATGCCTTGTGACACATGTCTTCACCTGTCATAGAACATTGCATTGTCGACTCTTACACATCACAAATTCTATCATAGGAATCTATCATAAATGTTTCAGTCAAGATTCACTTACACACTAGTCAAGATGCCCAATCATGGTAGAAAACCTCTACCACACAAAGGGGACGCCTATCTCCACATGGAGTGAGTTGACCATCCTAGTCATCTTACAAGTGGAGTGAGAACTCACCATGCCACTTCACACTAAATGACAAAATAGGATATGCAACAAAATTACAAGATAGGCTAAATAAATAAATACATTACAAATAATAAATGCAAGGAATTACCAAGGTTGAGACACCTTAATTCCCAACATTATAAATATGATCTTTCTTGTGGTTAGACAAATCTAGATTTATTTATTTTATTTTATTTTTGAGAAATTAAGAATGAATTATGGGAAAAAGATTATAACTAGTTTATAGTGATCTAAGTATATCTTGAATGATTAAATGAAGCTTTTTGATAGAAATATTGCTAGAAATGTATTCTCATTGATTGAGCAAAGCAATGAAGTAGTAACTATAGCTTGGCACAAGTATGTGTTATAAGATCTAGACACAATATTCTTTTGAGGTAATTAAGAATGGAATGAGTTGAGTTATCTTCATTTTATGTCTTATTTATGTATCTTGAATAAACATATGTGTAAGCTTTTTCGCTAGAATTTATTGCTTGAAAGTGAATTCATTTTGATTGTGAAAAAGAAAAGAATTAGTTTGTTTTGAAAGAAAGTAGTTTATCTTTTGTGTGTGCTTGGGGTTACTTCCTCGGCTAGGATATCGAATTTGGAACAACAGAGATGGCTTTTCCTCTTTTCAGGATTTGACCTTGAACTATTTTTATGCTTGGCCAAGCTGGGAATTCATTGAAATAGATGAATATTTGTCTAGCAAAACTTTATTTATATATATCTCTGCCACATCTGGTTGTGAGACAATTTGCATATCATTAGTTAGATTTGCACATTAGACTTCAGGTTGCATTTGGTGTTCCCTCCTACTAGTTGTTTCTAGGTTGCTAGACGTTTCGTGTAGGTTTGGGTTTCCTTCATATCATGAAGTGATTCGGGGAAGTGTAATTGCTTCATGGTTGGGCAGAAAAGCGCCTGAGCCATGTTCTCATCTCTCATCTTGCGGATGACCATGTGGGTCAGTGGCGGCTAGAGAGTGTGATTGATTTATTATTCTTATATTGTACTTGATTATTGTACCTTGTAATTATCATTGGATGATTAATGACAAGAAAGCCAAATGGACATTGTATATTATTTATAGTGATATCACCTAGATTAAGCACATGATTTATAAGATTTAATGATATTATTGATTAATGTTTATGAGAGCTATCTTTTTACTTGAGTTGATGTAAATAAGTGGATTATTTACTACAATAACTTTTGTTATGGAATGAGTAATTTACACTAGTGCAAGTGCATCAAACTTAGCCAGAGCTGTAGTTATAACCACCTCTAGACCCCAATCATGTATGTCTCACCGTATCCTAGCAAAAATAGCCTCCCTAACAGGTATAGGTTATTGTTGTCCAAACTACCTCAGAACTCTCTCCGATAAATATTGCTCTATCACATATACGCTCTTGCCGAATAAATATCGACCTTACCAATAGTAAGTCAACTACTCTGTGTCATCCTCCCATATCTCACAATCTTTTGAAGGATGCCAGATCATAGTGTTGAGCTCATCAAAAGTGTGTCTCCAATAGTTCAGCTCCCTGAGCTACCTCTACATAACTCCACCATCATATAAATGAACAAAAGGCTCACTAATTTGTCTCTGTCATGGGGAGATCAACCTCATGACTGCAATGTACTCCCAGGCCCACACATGCAAAAGTGTAACACATGCTACTAAGCTAGAGCCAAAATTGTAAATAATCTTGTACATGTCATGGTATAATTGCCCCAACACACAAGGCCCGCATGCATATTTGGTCCCATGTGTAAACATCCTTTCCAAAATTGGGCCCCAACTAATAGAAAATCCACGTGATCACCTATTAGGAACTAGGACCTCGCAAATCAACCTGCTCACTACCAATTAAATCTTGTCAAATAGGCACCGCATGTGCCTCACACCTATCTCATGATCCTCAATGTTGAGATCACGCATTATTAGTAGTCTTGCCAATGTAGCCTCTCCAACATCAATATCATAGTCAACATAGGCACCATAGATTGAGATCTGAAGGATCCTCCAAACGTCCTCTAAGGTGATCATGATCTCACTTGTTGATAAATGGAATGAGCTGTGCTCATTGTGCCATCTCTTGACAAATGTTGTCATCATTGCTTAGTGAGCTCGCACCGGTGTCATATGCACAACGTACCATAGGCCCATCACCTCCAAAAATAGATCCTCATCCTCGTCCAAGTTTGCTACTAGCACCAACATTGCCGAGTGTCACTCCTGAGACATCAGCAAGGGAAGAGAATCTGCATCCACAAAGTTTAATTTGTCAACGTTTGATAAATACCTAACTTTCTGCATTAAAAGCCAAAAGCGACCCTAAAGACCAAAATCACACTTCTGCTAGCCAAAATTGCCACCATTTTTTGCCAAAAGCACAACTCTATTTGCCATAAGCAAACTTCTACATAGCAAAAGTGACCACTAAAATGCTAAATACCTAAACTCTAAGACCAAGCCAAAAGCACACTTTTTCACCAAAAGTGCCATTTTGTCGACCATAGGCGAACCCTTTTTCTAAAAGCGTCGCTCTACTGGCCAAAAGCACATTTTTGCTAACCAAAAGTGAACTTTTTTCTAAACTACTAAAATTGACCAAAAGTGCAACTTTTAAGCCAAAGGTGCCATTGTGCGTGCAATAAGTGACCACTTTTTTTTAGAAGTGCCACAATTTTTGCCAAAAGTGCAACTCTAGCCTGCTGACTGCTTTTGGTCACAACTACAACCTACCCTCATTAATGACCCTATTTAATGCACTTAATGGTTTGATTAGGGGTACATACCACTCCTGGTGCTCTTGTTGGCTGGCCATGTGTCCTGGCCCTCTCCATGTGATGATCTTCTTGTGGGATGCTTGCCATATCTGCAATCTACTTTGCGCTAAGCTCTGAAAATCTCTAAAGCACTAGAAGACAAGAAACTCTAACTTTGAAGATACAAATGACTTGAAAGTGACCCCTATGCCCTACTTACAGCTTCCTAACCCTAATTTCTTCCCTCCCATGACCCAGCTTTCTTCGTGTCAGCCTTATTTCTTCATCGTGTGAGCTTCCACCTTCCGATCTTGTCTTTTCGAGTCTCTTTCTCCCACATCATTAGCCATTCTTCTTGTCATGAGTCAACCTAGTCTTTCTTTAGTTTCCTTGGTTTTCCTCTCGAGGGGGCATCCTATCACCCATTTCACTGGGGCACAGTTGTTAATCACATATTATCAGTATTTTCTTTGAAACAATGTTGTGAAGCACATTGTTTCAAAGAGGGCAAAATGTAGACACTAAAAAATGACCATTGCATTATTCACCATGCATACATTAGGTTCACCTAACTCATCTTCATCCAACATTAATTAAATAACTTAATTATTTAATTAATTTCATCAATTTCTTCTAATTCACATAAATCCAAATTAATTGAATAAATCTTATTTATTTAATTAATTTCATCAATTCACCACTTTATTCTTATATTTTTCCATTAATTAAATAAATCAATTATTTAATTAATTTAACACTTTAATTCCTCTTACCCACAACAATTAAATAATTTAAATAATTTAATTAGCTAATTATTCCTCCAAATTAAATAAATTATTTGAATTTATTTAATGTTGACTTTTCTAATCTTTTAAAATAAATAAAATCAATATTTTATTTATTTCCTATTTATTCTTCCATCATGCACAACAAATTAAATAAATTTATTTATTTAATTTCTAATTATCTTCTCAATCTTCTAAAAATATCTTTTTCCTCCGTGCACACAAATTAAATGATTTATTATTTAATTTTATTCATAGCATGTCAAAAAACAAATCAAAAGTTGAGTTAATTAGCTTTTAAATCATTGTTTTTATCAATCAATTCATAAAATAGAAAAACATATTCTATTTTTATGAAAATCAATCCTATCTTTAGTCAACAAAGCAATTAAATCAATAAAATAGTTTTTTGCATGTACACTTGTCATGTGCACATTCATTCATGTCTTCTCAAGTTATCTCAACCATCGATTTCATCTAATTTCCTCCACCGTTGATCAATCTTCCCTGAATGCTATAAATACGTCCCTTCACCTCTTCACAAACCCTTCATGATTTTTGAGCATTGGCATCCATATCTTCCAGCGCTTTGAGCATTCATTGAAGCACCTCGCATCCATTGAGCTATCATCCATCCACTTGCAATCATGGTTATTCTATGTTTAGAGCAATCCATATATCAATACACCAAGGAATAAATATCATAGTGTGGTAACTTGCATTATTGTTTGCTTTGGATTATGTTGTTAACTATTGTGATTATTTCTTGAGTTATGTAGACACTGGTGTTGGTTTTTCTTCTGAATCAGCATTAGGGTTTGCCACTTCTAATGCACAGGCAAATTCAGCCAACTAATACAGGAGGTTGCGTGAGCTCCTCCCCTTCACTTCTGGTTCTGCCGCACCAAGGGGGGTATCCCTATAACTCAAGATGTAACCTTGACTAGCTCAAAGATAGAAAGATCTAACTTGACAACAACAGGCAAAATACTCTCATGTATGGACCAAGATCTGTATGATAGATCACAAGGTGGGCAACGTTCTTGGACATATATGTCTGGTTAGGTATGAGAGCATGCAGGGGTTCCTACTCCTAATCCTACAACTAACAGATGGAAGGGAGAGATGGTTTGAAATGGTGTTTGGATACAAAGCTGGACATGGTGTATAACCTCAACACAGAGCTAGATTGGTGCCTATCCAGGGCTTGGAGTCGGTAGACATACACCTGTGAATGATCAGCATGAATAGCTAAAACTGGATTTCAGGGGGATACACATGATACCTGCCTTACAGATATCTCCCAATACAGAGTGTTAAGCTGTCGATACTTATGGCATCCCTATTGCAGGAAGAAAGATACATGCAAAACTGGAGACAGAATCAGCATAACACATGCAAACATAGTATTATTCATATAAGATTAACCATGAAATCAGTGGATCCATGCCAAAACGTACAACAGGAGATACATAAACTCACAAGTTTTGCTGCACAGAGCAACCAAAACTAGTTGTATCTTATTACAGAGCCAAAATGTCCAGTTTTCAACAACCTAAAAAATGGTAACACAGTCTGCTTATAACAGCCAGAAAGTGTACCACAGCAATTAATTACATGGTTGACCAAAAATCCCACCAGATACACAGTATCAGAAAAATGGCGCTCAACGCATTACCAGATTGGCGCCCAAACATGAATGCAACAAGTAGGGGAGGAGACAAGAAGAAACCTTGAGCCCTGCGCCACTGTCTGTTGATGTACACCTTCAATCGGGTACCAGATCCGTCCATACCTCTGCAACAATCGCCATTAATGGCGCACCAACCCGCGGCCTTGGGAAAACATCAAATAGTGCATCGCAACCGTTTCCCGCCAAAATACCTCATCGTGATATTTCAAAATATGCAGGATATCAATTATCCCACATGCACCCCGCGGCGACCTTTTCAACACTTTATATACTAGGTCGCGAGCATATATGATGTCGGTGCTTTTGCTCCCGATGACACTAGTATAAGCCTTCATCATCATCCTCCAACAGCATGATATCCTGTTGCTTGAAATATCACCCTGACATCAGCATCATCATCGCAATATCACCTACATGATAATCGCCTTCATCGGCACAACCTGATGCATCAGAGGAAGATCCTCCTGCTTAGCCGATACCAAATGTCTGGCCGATGAACATCCTGATGACGTCACCGTCATATCCTGCTGACGTCATCAGCATATCTGCCTATCGCGCACCTCCTCATATCTGGATGACGTCATCGTCATGTTTGCAAATATTAGGGGATCTCCACAAGATGATCAGTGTTAGAAATATGACCCCCCCGGACCTTGATGACATCATCATCATATCGACATCAGGATGATATTCAGAAGATAACCGGATATTTGGAAATATCATCCTAATGCACAAATATCATGCTGCACTGTAGCTCCACTATAAGATCAGGGTGATAGATGAATATGTGACTGATATTTGAAATGATCACCCCCATTGGATAATGCATGAAGCCGACAGGCGAATATCTCCCTTCGGAAATATCATGATGCAGACAGGTAGAAAAACGGATATCACCCTGACATAAGAATGACGTCAGCATCATCAGGGTGATAAAACAACGAACATGAAGTGATAAAACAACATTAGGATGATCTTGACTAAGATCACCCAATGTTCAAATATGATGACCCTGATGAAGATCGGATCATACTTAGGACTTTGCAGCAACATCATCAGGATGATCTTAAGTAAGATCACCCGATGTTAGAATATCACCCCAGCGAAAGATCATGCTGACAGAAAATATGATGACCCTCGTAAGCAACATCAGGGTGATGTCTGGAAACATGATGATGATGACCTCCTCCAAAGAAAATATGATGCTGATGTTAAAACATGCTGAGGAGGCCCAAAGACTTAGAACCTTTTTTGGATTTTTTGGGAAGGTGCCTGCATGAAAATTGCTAAAATAACCGACAGTGAATTCAGGCACCAACAACTGGAATAGGGTCTCTTTTGTTCTTGTTTGGATTCCAATTTCTAGCATATACAACACCCTTTCACTGAATGAAACTAAAACATTTTACAACATTGTGTTCATTGCCACCTTGGGAAAATAAATTTGATCTAACAAAAATCAAGATAGGTATTAGTAGGTGGACCCAACATTCACTTGTAGGTTTAAACAAGATATTCCCAGGTGCCATAGTTTGAGAGAATAATCGAGCCAAAGTTTAGCACTTTTTTGATCTTAGGGTTTTTAAGAGACTTTATTAATCTGATGTATCCAAGAAGGTTCAAGATGATTGGCCATTGAAAAGACATCTGTAGTAGTAGTAACCCACCCAGTCATATATGTTGGCATTGTTCATTTAGTGCCACAAGGTGCAAAATGTAGAATTTCACTCCTAACACCCTTTCATTGAATGAAACTAAAGCATTTTATAACAATTTGTTTTTTGTACCATAGGAAAATGAATTAAAGTTAACAAAACTAAGATATGTATTTTTAGGGTGGAATTGACATCCATGTGTGGGTCTTGTATACACCTAAAAATGGCTCGAGTCAAATTAAATAAATATTTTAATATTTATTTTATTCCTATTCCTCTTTCAATAAATAAATATCTTAATTTATTTATATGGTTCACATTCATCATAGTCTTCTAACAATTAATCATTCCTAAATTCCTCTAATGTCATATCTAATCAAATAATCCTAAATTAGTTAATTATTTCCTCTAAGACAAATTCCTATGTCTAAAGTCCACGTCATCTCATCCTTGTCATCTTCCACATCATTGGACACCTCATCATGTTGCTCTAATAATTAAATATTCTTAATATTTAATTAGTCAATTATCCTCTCAAACATGTGCCCTATATCTTCTCAACCATCAAACATGGTCAAAGACACTTGTCTTCTAATTCCTATATTCCCTCTCACATTCCAACAACCAAGGACTCCTTCCTCCATGTTCTTCTCATGGTCTTCCACCTTTGTCTCAATGGTCCTTGTGAGCATCATGACATGTGGCTTATGGTTCCACGTGTTTCTCCACCTTGTCTTCGTAGTAGGAACATCTTCCACCTTTATCTCCCTCATCCCAACCAATTTGATCTTGACCGTACATGTGACAAGACTTATTCTCCACCATGGATCTTTTGACATTTGGATTGGACCTCTCCTTGGCTTATGAAAGGAAGCTCCTCACCTCCATTTTAACAATCACAAGAGCTATAGTACTTACATGCTGCAGAAATTTCCATCAAGCAATCAAGTGTGCCTTTGGCCCCCCATTGGCATTATCATTGAGAAGATAGGAGACAATGGAACTCATGGGATAAATCAGTTTTCAAGGTATAACTTATGTTTGCTATATTTTTCTTAGTTTCATTGATGTATTGAATTTGAGTAGGAATTCTAGAGTATTTGTGGTATCTTATTAGGTTCTTACAATAGTTTCAAATTATCAATCACATTTTGGTACCCATCGTGGGGCCTTGCCCCATTTTTAACTTCCAAATTTGAGTTTTTATTGTACTTATAGTCATAACAGTTCATTTCTACATATTCAATTTCTAGTTTTGCACACCTGTGAAGAAAATTGTAGTCTTGTGCATATGATCATTCTTGCTGCACATATGACAAATTCTTCTACGCATCCATTCTTCCTGTGCATTTGATTCACCTTGATGTGCATATGATACATTCTGCTATGCATTTGTCTTTCTACGCATATAACCCATTTTTTTGCGCATCCGTTATCTGTTTCTGCGCATTTGAAATTAGTCAGTGTTAGTATAAATCTTTTGATAATTTTTAATGCTAACTCTTGTTACAGCTATCATCGATCGTTGAAGAAGTATATTCAAACTACTGACAAATGGTTTTGCAGGTTTAGGGCTTTGGTTTAGATATCATTTACTCATACTTTGTTAATCTAGTGGCATCTAGTCTAAATTAGGAGGAGTAATCATACCATTTTGCATTACAATCTTGCATACAATCATAACTTAGTTTTTAATTAGGAGGAGTAACTCTATCTTGCATACAAATCATCACCTAGTTTAAAATAGGAGGAGTAACTCAATCTTGCATGTAAATCATCACATAGTCTAAATTAGGAGGTTAATGGACAATTTTGCATACAATCTTGCATACAATCTTCACTTAGTCTAAAGTAGGACGTTTAATTGAACAAATTTTGCATACAATCCAAACATAGCATAAATAGGTGGAAGTAATTTCATCCAATCTTGCATACAAATCATCACATAGTTTAATTAAGAGGCTAAATTTGACTATTTTTCATTTTATGCTATCATGCAAATATGGCATTTTGTGTTATTAGATTAGTCACACTTAGCTTAATCTAGGTAGTCAATAAACAAGTGTTTGTTGTGCTTGCAAAGGTGATAGGCATATGCTCTCCCCTTGCAACATCTTGGGTGATAAAAAAGCTAGACTCATCTACCCTTTTCTTGTTTACCCTTAGAAAGGCTTGCTCTTGGATTTTACTTCATCCAAGAGGGACGACCTTAATCAAAACTTTCCTTTGACCTGCTATATAAATGGGATAAGGTGAAAGCCAAGTCCTAACTAGCGTCAGCCTTGCCTTTCAGTGCCAAATCAAAAAGAGGTGTACTAGCACTTTATGGAAATGATTTTCGTATTGTGTGAAGTATTTGAAACTCTTAGTAGGATTGGTCAAAGCTTTTAGTAGCTTGCCACATGCTCACAAGGTGTTGGTCCCTCAAAGGTACTAAGAACCATTGTTTTAGAGACCAAGGTTGGACCTTTAAAGCTGCCCAATGTTTTCACTAATCATGTGTAGAGATAGAAATTCCTCTTTTGGGGAATGAAACTTGGTGTGCCCGAGAAGTGTGTGTCATGTAAGGGGAGCCAGTGCCACCAAGTTTCTAGTTGTCCACCTTGATTTAAATGGATGGAGAAATCCAAGTTGGGATTCAACAAGTAGTATCTTTTCTCGCCTAGGATTGTACATGTTTTAAAATTTGTGTTAAACATTAAATTTCACAAACAAACATCAAATTCTACTGTCTGTTGTGTTTTCTTTCCTAAAGACAGAGAAAATCATCACAAGGAAAAATAATAGGTTACCTAAAAAATATGCCAAAATAAAAACAAGAAAAAACTAATCAAATATAGACACTGTGAATAGAACTGTGCATCTGCCAAATCCTGCTGTGCATTGGACAAATCTTACTGCTCATATACTCTGGATACACATATAAAACATCCTGCTACACATTTGAACAATATTGTTGCGCATACACTCCTACTGCACATATAAATAATAGAACTGAGTATTCAGAGCTACGCATATAACACCTGCTCCTGCACATTTGAACTCTATTTTCGTGCATCTGAAACTGTACATCCACATTAGTGAACTGTTCCCAAGATTTTGAGAAAATAATAAAACCAATTTTGGATATCCATTTCTGCCTAGAATTTATTGGTGAAGTCATTTTAACCATAAAAATCCATCCCATACCCATTTTCAAACATTTCACTCACATATCATACTTAGCCTTTCCAAAATCAAACAAAATCAATTTTTTCCCAAAGGTGCCATTGAGATCTTCATATTTAAACAAAACACTTTGGTTAGTTTCCCTATCAGGATCAATCATCCTCTATCTAGAAACTACACTAAACATCTTGACAAGATTAGTCTACATGAATAGTGATTTCAGTCATCCCTATTTGACTTGCTTTGGATCAACCCTTTGATAGCTATACACCATAGCTCAAGACTATTGTTTGAACAAGGAATCAAAACACCACCTTTAGAAAATCTTATCAACAACACATTCAATCCAATCTTTCACCTTAAACTATATCCTTTCACAAACATCACTTACATCTACAAGTCTATCATCCAACTTCATTCATATCACACTTTTGTATGATTGAAACTAGATCTCAAGCCAAAAGAAGAAAATAAATGGATTACACAAATAGTAGTGAACACTCTTCTAGTGATGGAGAGGAAGAAATCAACCAAGAGGAACTTGATAGATTCTTACAAGATCCAAAATTCCAAAAATTAATGGATAAGGTCATAACAACGGATCCTCACAAATACTTCCTCTTACTTGGACAACAAGGTGCCAAGCTACCCGCTGATTTTGACATTTCACAATTGAGAACAACAACCTCATCAAATGAAATAGAAGCTCTAAAGAATGAAAAGGCTAAGGCTATGTCAAATCTTTTAGATACACTCACACAACAAATCCAAGCCTTACAACAACAATTTGTGGACTTACAAACGGGAACCTCCACAAAACATTACTCATTAGAGGATATATCTCCATATCCTTTTGACAAAAGCTTAGTCATGGTACTTTTCCCTTCAAGATTTGAAGTTCCTAAATTTGAAAAATATAGGGGGAAAGGTGATCCATGTGACCACATTAGAGAATTCAGTACTGCATGCTTAGAAGTCACCCATAGTGAGACATATCTTATGCGACTCTTCCCATGCAGCCTAGGAGGTCAAGCTATGGAGTGGTTCTCCCATCTACCTCCCAGAATCTAAACATTCAATTAACTAGTGGACAAGTTTGTCACTCATTTCTCCTATAACATTGAACATGAAATTTCAATGTTAGATCTATGCAATAACAAACAAAAGAATAGAGAATCTTTCGCCACTTTCTTGAAAAGGTGGAGACAACTTGCTAGTAAATGTCCTTATCATATTCTTGAAAAGCAAATGATTGAAATGTTTCTCCATAACTTGAACACCAAATTAAGCTATCAAATCCAAATCCAATGTCCTACTTCTTTTAGTAAGGTCATTGAGATGGGACTACTTATTAAGAAAGCCTTGATAGCAAAAGGACAAATAAAAATCTATAAGGATGTCCCTAGTTCAAGCAACAACATAGATAAATTGAGGTTTTGGACTAAGAAAAAGAACATTGTAAACAATGGAGTTGTAGATGCAAAATGTGTGACACCAAAACAACCTATTCTAAATCTCTCAAGTCCACACAATAATACACATTCAAACAAACCTCCAAACAATGAACTAGGACCAACAAACTTTCCTCCTCACAGAAAATTTACACCATTAGGGGAATCAATTGAATCAGCCCTAAGGAAGCTCATAGAAAACAACCTTATAACACTTCCTACGATAAGAGAATATGAACCCAAGTTCAAACCCTCTTGGTGGAAAGATTCTGACTTTTGTGAATACCATAGAAGCAAAGGACATAAAACCAACGATTGCCAACAACTGAAAAATACCATACAAGACTTGATAGATCAAGGAGATGTATCAATTGATGGGCATACATCTAATGATGACCATATGGCATTTAAGAATCTTCTCCCTAATTATGAGAAGGGACGTCCCTCTAAGCAAAATAATAATAGTGGTAACAATGCCAATTACATGAATGTATCATATGAATACATTGTTAACCACATCTTTGAAAATGATTCACATGTAAATGTGATTACTATAAATAACAAGCTTGATTGTAATGTAACCACTCATCATGGAAAGATTACTCTCCAAGGGGCTCCACCTAAACCATCTTCCATATCCAATTAGTATAATGTCCTAGATCAACCCCAAAAGACACCCACACATATATCTATATTGGAGCTTTTGCATCTTTCACCATCCCATAAGTCTATCCTAGAAAAAAGTTCTATTGGAAACCGCTGTGCCAACTAATCTAGCCCAAGAGCAATTCCAAGCCATGGTAGGACATCTTACTACCCCTCACTTCCTATCTTTTACTGAAAAAGATGACATGTCCATTACTCAACATCACAATGCATCCCTTCACATTGAAGCCATCATTAATAAACACAGAATAAAATGGGTCCTTATAGATGGAGGGGTATGTTTAAATATATGCACACTAAAATTAATCCTTGCATTGGGGTTGTCTGAGAATGCTATTGACCCAAAGAAGAAGATCACAATCAAGGCATATGATGAGGAAGAAAGGACATCTGAAGGCACTGTTGTTTTGCCAATATGAGTTGGACTAGTAGAGAAAGACATGGTTTTCCAAGTACTTGACATGGAACTATCCTGCAATATTCTCCTTGGCCAACCTTTGATACATGTGATGAAGGCTGTACCATCCACCTATCATCAATGTATAAAGTTCCCTTACAATGGCCAAGAAATTACTATCCAAGGTGATCCCAACCCATTTCAATACTGCAACACCATCAAACCAAAGCTGGAAGTTGTCATACCTACCAACCATGCAAGCTCGTCCTCTACACCCCTTGTTGACCCAATTTCCATACCTTCTACATCCAAAATCTCTGAACTAAAAGTCAAGCTCAAAGATAAAGGGATACAAGAGTATTCCATTGAATAGACCTTTTGTCTTGCAAAACTACCTCTATCACCCAAGTCTTATGGCAAACCATCTATGAACAAACTACATTCATTAAAGACTCCTAAAGGTCCTTTTATCAAATGGGGTACTCTATCAAATGAAAGTGATGAGAAAGATGTCCTTCAATGGCTATACAAAGAAGAAGATATGGAATCCAAGCCACAAGATCAACAACTCCAATTACAAACTGATCAATATGGCCTAGGTTTTACTATCTTGTAGAGAATGGGATATGATGGTCATAGTACCATAGGCTTGAGAAAATAAGGTATCATAGAACCCATACAATCTTCTTCTGTATCAGCCCTAGACACTATATGGCTAGGATATAAAGGAAAAGACAAGGAAAAGGTTACCACCAATCTACTTGAGCAAATTCACAACTTGTAAGAGGGGAGTGAAACAGACTCTAACGAATGGGAATGGGATAGTCTTTCTGAGCTATCTTGTGAAGATAAAGGTATTAATGTGGTTCAAACATATAGCTCAACAAATACATACCATGAGGGTCAATGCTCAAGGCCTAGATCGCTAGAGTTTGATTTGCAAAACACTGAGAGTAAGTCCCAAGAGGAAGGTCAGATGTCACACTTGATAGATAATACTGAGGAGAGTACTGTTTTAGACCTTGTAAATACCCCCACAAACCTAGACAACTTCTCCATCCTAACCATCATTTCCCTTGAGTCAGACCAACTTGATGATCCTCTACCAATAGTACATCCTAAACTTATAGATTGGGAACTACAAGAGGCCCTTGAACTAGATACCTTTCAAAATGATGATGCTATTATTGACTATCTAGAACTAAGGGATCACTTACCATCAGGAGATCATAAAGCTAGATTTATTGTAGAACTCAATGACAAGGCTTATTTTGGAGAGAGTACCAAGCCTTTTAGTCACAAAAACATAAAAGTAAAAAATAGATCTAATGGTGAAAACCACTCTACGACATTGTTAGATGGCAAAAAAAGTAAAAAAATAAAGGATGAATCCGATGGTGAAAACCTCTCTGAGGCTCCAAAGGATGAAAGGCTTGACACTCTCCCCAACCGTACACATCAGGAGAGATCATTAGTTTTGATAGAACCAGTAGAACTTGTCAGCATTGGCACATAAGACAATCCATCTAGCAGAATCTTTGTCTGAACACGAAAAGCCAAAATTCATCCAATTCTTCAAATAGAGATAGATAAATTTTGCTTGGTCCTATGCGGATATGCCTGGACTTGATCCAAATCTCATAATGCATCACTTATCACTAGCTCCAGGAGCAAACTAGTAAAACAAAAGCTAAGGAAGATGCATCCACATATATCACTGTTAGTGAAGGAAGAATTGAAGAAGTTGTTGGATGCTGGGTTTATCAGACCAATTGACTATTCGGAATGGATTTCCAATATTGTTCCTGTCTCAAAACTGGATGGAAGGGTTAGACTTTGCAATGATTTTAGGGATTTGAATAAAGCTTGCCCCAAGGATTACTTTCCTTTGCCTAATATCGACATCATCATGGATCTTACAGCGGGGCATACTATGCTATCCCTCATGGATGGGTTTTCTAGATACAATCAGATCAAAATAGTGCCTTAAGACCAACACAAGACCACTTTTACATGTCCATGGGGTACATATTGCTGGTGTGTAATGCCATTTGGACTAAAAAATGTAGGAGCAACATACCAAAGAGCAATGACAACAATTTTCCATGATATGATGCACACCATTATGGAAGATTGTGTGGATGATATTCTAGCCAAATCACTCACAAGAGAAGGACATCTACAGGTATTAGATAAAATATTTTAGAGATTGGAGAAATTCAACATCTGCTTGAATCCAAAGAAGTGTGTGTTCAGAGTCACATCTGACAAAATTTTAGGATATATAGTTTCAACCAAAGGAATTGAGGTGGATCCGACCAAAGTGAAAGCAATAATGGACATACCACCACCTAGAAATATCAGTCAACTAAGGTCATTGCAAGGAAAGTTACAATCTATTCATTAGTTTATCTCACAATTAGTTGACAAATATCATCCATTTACCCATCTCCTTCACAAGAACATTTCTTTCAGATGGGATGAGATGTGTGAGCAAGCCTTTCAACTTCTAAAAGAGTATCTGATGAATCCTCCAATCTTGATGCTGCCAATTCAAGGCAAACCACTTTTGCTTTATATTTCAGCTACACCAACTGCTCTAGGAGCTTTACTGGCACAACAGGACTATGAAGGAAAGGAACAGGCTATTTACTACATCAGTCGAACATTGGTAGGCTATGAGCTATAATACATGCATATTGAATGATCATGTCTTGCCATAGTTTTTGCATCCCAAAAGCTAAGACATTATATGCTCACCCATTCAATCAAATTGGTAGCAAAGATAGATCCATTGAAGTATTTGTTCAGTAAGGCTACTCTGACAGGTAGACTATCAAAGTGGGTAATGATTCTTAGCAAGTTCGATATTGAATATATGGACAAAAGAGCTATAAATAGCCAAGTGATTGTGGATCAGTTAGTAGATGCACCATTGCATGATGACAATCCATTAAGATTTGAGTTTCTAGACAAAGCCATCTTCAACATAACAACCCAAGCATGGAAACTCTATTTTGACATGGATCCTATACACAACATGGGTTAGGAGCAGGCATTTTGTTGGTCACACCTCAAGGGGATACAATCCTAAAATCATATAGACTACTTTTCCCTTGTACCAACAATGTGGCAGAATATGAGGCATTAGTCATTGGTCTCAAAATGGTCGTAGAATGGAAAGTCTGAGAGTTTCATGTGTATAGAGATTCACATCTAGTCATCAATCAGGAAAATGATGACAATCAAACCAAGGATAAGAAGTTAATACCCTACAAGCATATGGTAGATGACTTCAAAGAATATTTTGTTGTGATTTCCTTTGAACAAATACCAAGACTAGAGAACAAAGCTACAAATGCCATGGCAACCATTACATCACTACTAGATATACCTGGAAATCAGTCACATTATGAGTTCTTAGTACAGCCAGTGTCTAATCTAGCTTATGATATCCCTGAAATAAGAATCATATGCCACATAGTAGGATTTGACTCCCCCTCTATGGAAATATCTATACCTATTTGAAAGAGGATACATTGCCACCTGGTTTATCCAATAATCAACGAAGAACCTTCATCCGTCAAGCCGCTTGCTATACCATAATTGCCGATACCCTTTATCGACGAGGTCTTGATGGTACTCTCCTTAGATGTCTTGAAAGTGAGGAATATCAAACTGCCTTAAGGGAAGTTCATGAAGGAATTTGCGGAACCCACTCTAGTGGTCCTACTTTGGCTAAGAAACTCATGCGTATGGGATAATATTGGCCAAGCATGGAAACACTCTTATCATTTTGTGAAAAGGTGGAAGAAATGCCAAATTCATGGAAATCTAATACATGCATCGGCACAAGAGCTACAACCTTTAACAACTCCTTGGCCTTTTTGTCAGTGGGGACTCGACCTTGTGGGTAAGATTCATCCCCCATCATCCAATGGACATAAATTCATAATAACCACCACTAAGTACTTTACTAAGTGGATTGAAGTTGTACCCTTAACCAATGTCACAGACAAGTAAATTGCCTCGTTCATCCTAAATTATATCATTTGTCGCTATGGCATTCCTTTATCCATTATCACTGATAATGGCAGACCCTTTAAAAATTAGGATGTCAAAGAACTATGTGACAAATTCCATATCCAACATCATTTTTCAACCCCATACTACCCCCAAGGAAATGGTTAGGTGGAGGCATCTAATAAAACCATCTTAAATTTTTTGAAGAAGATTGTCAATGATGCTAGCCGTGATTGGCATATCCAACTAAATCCTGCTCTATGGGCCTACCGTACAAGTATCCACACACCCATAGGTGCAACACTCTACACCCTAGTCTATGGCTCTAAAGCAATCTTGCCCATAGAGGTCGAGTTACCATCCTTGCGAGTATCATTAAAATGTCTAATAATTGATGAAGAGTATCGGGTTTCAAGACTTCAGGAGTTAGAGTTGTTGGAGGAAAGAAGACAAAATGCCTTAAATCATCTGAAAGCCTATCAACAAAGGATGTCAAGGAGTTACAACCATAGAGTAAAACCCAAAGTCTTTCAATTTGGTGACCTAGTTCTCATAGAAAACCCTAGAAATTAGTAGGACAGGGAAAAAAAATGCAAGTTTGAACTCAACTAGCTTGGTCCATATGTAATCATTATTTCTTACAAATTAGGAGCGTACCAGTTAGCAACATCAAAAGGTGAACTGTTTAATGATCCCATCAACAATATGCATCTTCAAAAGTTCTACACCTAAAAACCCTAGTGCAAGGGAACCTAAATTTTTTTTTTAAAAATGGTGCAAATAAAAACAAGTGGTGAAAACTTGGAAACATGCACTATTTGTGATAAACTGCTTCCTCCATCTTTTAGGATTTCAGTCCTCATCCATATTTTCTTACTGTATCCATCAAAATGCATAAAGATACCTATCATGGCTTGTTGTTCGCTCACCCTTATCACCTTGTCAAATCATGCTATTCATCCAAGCATTCGTCCATTGTGTTATCCATCACAACTCCATCGTCAACATCATTGTTGAACTACATCACCTCTGAGCTATCATGTATGCAAGGCCATCTTCAATGAGTGCCTGAGGCTTCCTACCCCCTAGGTCTTAGGTCCACATAGCCCACACCGTCAAACTACGTTGCCTCTGCATTGTCATGTAGGCAAGGCCATCATCGATGAGCCCCCGAGACACTAGGTCAGTCCCTTAGGGCCTGCCACATCACGTTTACCATCCATTCAGTACATATGTTTCATCCATAATAAATAATTCCTTTACTTGACTGGGGGCAAAATCCTTGACCTAGTTATGGAATTAGATTCTTGAATGTCATAATCTTAGAGGATAACAATTAGGATCACGATACTATCTCTAGACAACATGTAGCACTACAAACAAACCTTTTCAACAAAAAACTTGACGTAAGACATTAACCTATATTAGACAACAATATGCCTAAACTACCAAGCTAGTTATATCTATTATCATGGCAAGAAAACATATCTATGGCAAGAAGATTTGATGGGTGTTATAAGTTTATGTCTTATATCTTGATTTTCGTTATCATGTTTCCTATGCTACTCAAGGATGCCCAAGACTAGAGGAGCTATGATGGGGCATGATTATTTCATTTTTTTGTTGTTTGTGGGTTTATCCTTAGTAATGTGATGACTTGTCTAACGACATGATCAACAAAAGATCATCGAGGACATTATGTGTCTAAACATGAAAAAGATACAATCCTTATCTGTTGATACATGCAGGCAATACTCAGGCATCTCAGTTCAAGTTTGCCTAGATGCTTGTATTAACTTGCTAAATTAAAATCCATATAAGAGATACTTAGGTCATCATGGTTTAATTATACCTAGATGCTTGTATTTCCTTACAACATTTTAAACTCTCAATGATGAAAAAAGTACTTCAAATATTTGTATACAAGATGACTAAATCTGATTTGTGCATGTTAGGGTTGCATTTCATTTCATTTATAAGCATTCCATAAATTATCATTTTCCAAGTGCCTTAGGATCCAAGTCAATTTATTTCATTTCATCCAAATTACCATTTATCCAAATCATTTCTTTCATTTATCCAAATTATTTTTCTAAGTTATTCACCATATCCAAATCATTAGTCTAATTCTTCTAAGTGTTCTTTCATTTATGATTGATTATACTTGGCATAACAAAAACAAGTCATGATTATCATTTTACATATTATAAGAATGTCCAATCATAAGTTCATATCATTTAAGTGTATTAGATATCATTAGCATTTAGATCATGATTGTTAACAACAATTTCATATAGTGATGTCGTATATCCATATAGATTGCATACATAACATTTATCATAAAAAAAAAAACATAGATATTATTGTCATAGCTTTCCCAAATTAGATCATTATATGTTGAAAACTAAACATCAAGTATTGCATTTAAGAATCATCAACATATGCATTAGGTCATCATAAACTATAAGAATATAGGATCATTGCACATAACATTGCACATAGATATAAGTCATCATGTGAATCAATAGAAGCATCATATCATAAATACCGGATACATCACGGAATCAATATGTTAGAATCATCAAAATATAAGCATAATCATAGCATCCATCACATAGATAATGTCCATCAAATAGCAGCATAACATCAACATCAAACATATAGATAGCATCCATCCATAAGTGTACATGCATATAGTCCATCGAATTCATATATATATGATGAAGGGGGTAAATCACAAAACACACAATAACCAATATTAAACACAGCAAATAGAACTTTCTTTTATTGATCTGGGCAACTCATTACATTACAAAAGCTTAATTACAATCAGAAGAATCAGTCCTCTACAAGCTGCAACACACTACAGCTACCATCACCAGGCTCTGGAATCTTCCGCCTTCTGTAACCCCCAAATCAGCTAAGGTTTCTGTTTTCCTGCCTATTCTTGACTCTACACTTGCCCCCTTAACTCTCCTCCCTCCCAGGGTTCCCAAAAATGGTTATTAATAGCATTTTTGGCGGCCAACAACCTAATTTCAAATTTTGCATCTCCCTCCAAAATATAGGTCAACTTCTGGGAGCCATAACTTTTGATCTGGGACTCCAATTGACGAACCATTTTATGCGTCAGAAAGCTCACGGAGTGCTCTACGTGCTAAGAACCAGCTTTGCTAGTTTTGGCCATTTTCAGGCCCGTACGGGGCTGTTTAGTGCCTCAAACCTGAGTTTGAATAATTTTTAGGCATTTTTCAGGAAACAAAAACTTTAATATCTTTCAGCTCGCAAATGATCTTCGTGTGATTCCTTTGCCAAAGGTCTTATATTTCTGTTATGTAACTTCCTGTAAATTTTGACTTCATTCCGTGCCCAAATGCAAACTTTCTAAAAATAGCAGTTTACTATTTTTAGCAGTTTGGGAAAACTGAAAGTTCTACATTATTATTCAAGCGATTATGGGACCAGAACCATAGATTTTGAGAAGAAATGGGTAGAACATCAACAATTTTGAAACACATTTTTTTTAGGTGATGCAAGATTACCCTTACACCACTAGATGCTTCTGCATCAATATCATCATCAAAAATAAATGTCCAAGTATACAATGATATCATAAAAAGAGTATCTTGAGCTATCAAAAATAGTGTGTATACAAAATGCTGCAAAAATATACATGTCTCCAAAATGCCTAAGAGGTACTGCCTCTAGAAGGTGCTAGTTGATGAGGCTATGGACCTGTAGGCCCTGTCCCTGGTGACTCTCAAGGAGGTGGTGGCCCCATAACTCCTCCACTCTTTGATAGTGTCCACCTGGATCTACTACATGAGATCAGATGAAAGCTACCCACTCTCTGCTCTGGAGGCACTACCCGCTCATATAGAGATCTCCAGTGAAAAATCTCTTGACCATCTTGGACCATCTCTGAAACGGTCTACCCAGTGGGACCTTGTGCTTCGGTCTATTGTACCTACTAAAGTAGGGCCTTTGCCCTAGTGTATCTTTGTATAGCAGTATCCCACTCTAATATCACAGTGCTCACATCCCATGTAGCTGGGTAATCTACTGGTGCATTTGTCCAACTTGACCCTGAAGCTGAGCCACCTAGGATTGCAATGCTACCATCGCCCCATCATCTTGAGTATGTGTCTGTACTTGTACATGTTCCTGTGGCTGATCCTACACTTGAGGCAGGGGCTGCACCTGTGGTGCCCCCTGTACTCTCTATCTCACTCTCCTCTGTCCCCCATCATTCCCATCATCTCCATCATCTCCATCATCACCTTCGCCACCTCTGCCTCCATCATCACCTCTGCCACCATCATCTCCTCCACCTTGGCCACCTCTATCACCATGGAGCGTCGTCATCACCCTCATCTCCATCATCCGATCTAGGAGCCCGCTCCCTAGGTTTAGAGTATCTCAGAAAAGGATGAGCTATGAAGTATGCTACATATCAGCTGTCATACCTGCATCCACAATGTGCCATCGCAAATCCCATGCCTGGTATGGAATTTGTATAAAGTCAGTCCTCACCTATTCATATAATGCTACAAGACCCCACAATGGATGCTCCTTGTGCATCCGAGCAAATATAGTAGTACCCTAGGGTATCCCACGGACCGTAGATGAGAAATGATATGTCACTCAAGGATATAGGGGGTCCTCCCTATCAACCACTATGTCTAAAAACAATATGGAACCTCTACTACATCCTCCTCCCATGCCTCACAATCCAAGTACGACTGCCACTCAACTGTGTCCACATTATCCAATGCATGCTGCCAGTACTCAAGGTTTCCCAACTTGGGCTGGGAAAGGCTCTCTTGAAACAAGTTGGAGTAGGGTCTATCTCTGCCTCTAACTCCCATCTTGATTGGCTGTGTGATAGCCATGTGGCACCATGCCCAAATCTACAGTAAGGAAACTCTAGCCGATAGGCTCGTGGCTCCATCATATACAAACTAGTGAAGATCATTGTATAAGTGTGCAAGAAGACAAATACCCCAGGCAAAGTAGGTCCCCTTAGATATCATCCTCTCTAGAGTCCTCCCCCATCCAACTAGAAATCCATGAGATCTCTTGTCTGGGCAAACCACATCTCTAATCAACCCTGCTAATATAGCTAGCAAGGGCTCATAGTAATCGACCATATCAGCCTAGCTAATCTCTATGCCCTCAATGTCTGCATCATCAAACACTTGTTTGTACTCCTCCAATCCTACTCTTGAGTGTGACTCATACTCCATTAACTCTCCCTATATCAGAATCTGTAGAATCTGATGCACATCCTCCAAGGTCACTGCAATCTCTCTAGTCATCAGATGGAATTTGCCCCTATGCTCACTATGATATCTCTCCCTTAACGCAGTTAGCAGTCCCAGATTCATCCAAATCTTAGGCATAAAGCACACATACCACAATCCCACTGATCCAAGAACTAGGTGATCGATCTCGTTCAAGTACAGTTGTAGTAGCTGAGTAATGGGAAATCTCTCCCTCAACATCAAAACATCATCTAGCTCCTCCTGCAATTAATAACACAAGCGTGTTAACCAATCAACTAAGATGCATATCTATCAAATCTATCAAAATGGTTACTTAGCTATCCTATCATTAAACATCTCCTATCATCTCTTCTGAGATTCTATCAATCTTGAAGATGACCTATTAGTTGCCCAACATTGATCAAGATATCAACTTAATCAAATCAACTAAGTAATTGAATACATTTATCAGATGTATAGCTTTGTTTATCACAAGCGAGGCTTTATACCATATGCGTAGAAGCCCCAATCATTTGCGCAATTTCAAGAAAATGTGTAGAAATAGGCGCTATATGCACGTTTTTAGACCAATTGTGTAGACTTATAGTGGATGCACAACATCATAATGCATGCACAAAACCCCTTATTGGATGTGCAGGATTAACTCACATGCGCAAGACTATTGTTTAAATGTGCCATATCATTCATATACGTGGAACCCCTATTCAAATGCATGACTTCATTCTAAATGCACAAGACTATTTACTAAATACGAAAATAATGCATATTCACAGCTTAGATGCACTAAATCAGGTTATATGCGTAGACTTAATTATCAAATGTGTAGAAACATTTCTGTCACGTATTCAAAAATGCGGACTTTGACCCTACATTTTGACTACAATAAATGCACTTTGACCAAAATTAAAGGCATACATACCAAGGGTCCATACTCTACTAGCCGCACGAATTGCCAGATCCTCTCGAACCTGTGATTTTCTATTAGAATTTGCTGCATATTCATTGACTGCCCTTTTCTGTTATGCACTAGGGCTCCCTATAATCTCTCCTCAAATGACAAGTGTGCAAATGAGTAGAAACAAGACCCCACATCACTATTTATAGACAAGTGAACCCTAACTGGATGTGTTTGACATTGCATGTGCATGCCATGTTTTTCATCCATTTCTCATTCTCCATCACCTGAAATTTCCACCTATGGATCATGTCATTCATTATTCTACATCGTGAGATCGTTAGTCATCCTTTTGTGAATTTCAACCTGACCAATCTCCCAAGGGGGAATCCTACTGTCATCAAACCTATACCAAGGGCAAAATGGGGCATGCATCATACACATAAAATTTTAATTCTTTGAAACAATGTTATAAAACACATTGTCTCAAAGAGGGGCAAAATGTATACACCTAAAAATGGCTTGAGTCAAATTAAATAAATATTTTAATATTTATTTTATTCCTATTCCTCTTTCAATAAATAAATATCTTAATTTATTTATATGGTTCATGTTCATCATAGTCTTCTAACCATTAATCATTCCTAAATTACTCTAATGTCATATCTAATTAAATAATCCTAAATTATTCAATTATTTCCTCTAAGACAAAGTCCTATGTCTAAAGTCCACATCATTTCATCCTTGTCATCTTCCACATCATTGGACACCTCATCAAGTTTCTCTAATAATTAAATATTCTTAATATTTAATTAGTCAATTATCCTCTCAAACATATGCCCTATATCTTCTCAACCATCAAACATGGTCAAAGAGACTTGTCTTCTAATTCCTATATTCTCTCTCACATTCCAACAACCAAGGACTCCTTCCTCCATGTTCTTCTCATGGTCTTCCACCTTTGTCTCAATGGTCCTTGTGAGCATCATGACATGTGTCTTATGGTTCCACGTATTTCTCCACCTTGTCTTTGTAGCAGGAACATCTTCCACCTTTATCTCCCTCATCCCAACCAATTTGATCTTGACCGTACATGTGACAAGACTTATTCTCCACTATGGATCTTTTGACACTTAGATTGGACCTCTCCTTGGCCTATAAAAGGAAGCTCCTCACCTCCATTTTAACAATCACAAGAGCTATAGTACTTACATGCTACAGAAATTTCCATCAAGCAATCACGTGTGCCTTTGGCCCCCCATTTGCATTATGATTTAGCTTTAAAGTTGCATATCATTATCATTAGCTTTGAATTGTAGAAATCCTTCACATTGCATATTTTCATCCACAATTTCATTCATCTCATTGTCATCTTGGAAAGAAAAGAAGTACAATTCTGAGAGCAATATAATTATCATTAAGATCATTAAGAAGATAGGAGACAATGGAACTCATGGGATAAATCAGTTCGCAAGGTATAACTTATGTTTGCTATGTTTTTCTTAGTTTCATTGATGTATTGAATTTGAGTAGGAATTCTAGAGTATTTGTGGTATCTTATTAGGTTCTTACAATAGTTTCAAATTATCAATCAGAGGTGTAAACAATACATTACTAGGTGCCACAATTTGAGAAAACAATCGAGCCAAAGTTTGACACTTTTTTGGTCTTAGGGCTCTTAAGAGACTTTATTGGTTTGATGTAGCCCAGAACTACTAGGATTCTTGAACACAAAAAATACACCTCCATTAGTAAAAAATTTCCCACTTAGATGTGTTGGCATTGTTAGTTTGGTGCCATGAGGTACAAAATGCAAAATTTCACTCCTAACACCCTTTCAATATATGACACTAAAGAATTTTTCAACATTGCATTTGTCACCACCATAGAAAAAGGAATTTGAGTTAATAAAAAATGTGATATATTTTTAGTTGGACTTGACATACACCTATAGGTGCAAATGAGACATTTCTAGGTGCCATGATTTGAGAGAACAATCAGGCCAAAGTTTGACACTTTTTAGTCTTAGGACTCTTAAGGGACTTTCTCAATTTGATGTAGCCTAGAAGGATCAAGACACTTGGCCACTAAAAGGATAGCTCTAGTAGTAGTAACCCACCCACTTGGACATGTTGACATTATTAGATTGGTGCTATGAGGTGTAGAATGCATAATTTCATGCCTAACACCCTTTCATTGAACAAAACTAAAACATTTTACAATATTGTGTTCGTCGCTAACTTGGGCAAAAAGATTTGATTTAAAAAATAAAGATGTGTATTTGTTGGTGGACCTGACATCCACTTGTAGGTGTAAACAAGACATTTCTAGGTGTCACAGTTTGAGAGATCAGTCGAGCATAAGTTTGGCACATTTTTGATCTTCAAGCTCTTAAGAAAATTTCTTAGTTTGATGTAGCCTAGAAGGATTGAGATGCTTGGCCATTGAAAATACACCTTTAGTAGTAGTAATCCACCCAATTAGACATGCTGACATTGTCAGTTTAGTGCCATGAGGTGCAAAAGGCAAAATTTCACTCCTAGCACCCTTTCACTAAATGAAACTAAAGCATTTTGTAACAATTTGTTTCTTGCCACCATAGACAAATGAATTCAATTTAACAAAACTAAAATAGGTATTTTTAGGTGGACTCAACATCCACCTATAGGGGTAAAAATACACTACTAGGTGCCACAATTTGAGAGAACAACTGGGCAAAATTTTAGCACTTTTTTGGTTATAGGGCTCTTAAGAGACTTTCTTGGTTTGATGTATCGTAGAACAACCAGGATGCTTGGCCACCCAAAAGACACTTCTATTAGAAAAAAATTGTCCACTTAGACATGTTGGCATTGTTAGTTTTGTGCCATGAGGTATAGAATGCAAAATTTCACTCCTAACACCCTTTCACTAAATGAAACTAAAGCATTTTGCAATATTGCATTTATCGCCATTGTAGGCATATAGTTTTAGTTAAAAAATTTGAAATAGGTATTTTTAAGTGGACTTGACATCCACCTGTAGGTATAAATGAGACATTTCTAGGTGCCATGGTTTAAGAGAATAGCCAAGCCAAAGTTTGCCACTTTTTAGTCTTAGGGCTCTTAAGGTACTTTCTCGGTCTAATGTAGCCTAGAACAATTAGGATGCTTGGACACTAAAAAGACACCTATAATAGTAACCCACCCACTTAGATGTGTTGGTGTTGTTGGTTCAGTGTCACAAGGTGTGAAATATAAAATTTTAGTCCTAGTACCTTTTTACTGAATAAAACTAAAACATTTTTCAACATTGCATTTGTCACCATCACGGGGAAACAAATTTGAGTTAACAACAAATAAGATAAGTATTTTTAGGTGGACCCAAAATCCACCTATAGGTGTAAATAAGATATTCCTAGGTGCCATAGTTTGAAAGGACAATTTGGCCAAAGTTTGGATATTTTTTGGTCATAGGGCTCTTAAGAGACTTTCTTAGTTTGATGTAACCTAGAACAATTAGGATGCTTTCCCATTGAAAATACACCTCAATTTGTAGTAACCCACCCACTTAGATGTGTTGGCATTGTTGGTTTAGTGCCATGAGGTGTGAAATCTAAAATTTCACTCCTATCACCCTTTCACTAAATGAAACTAAAGCATTTTACAAGATTGCATTCATTGCCACTATGGGAAAAAGAATTTGAGTTAACAAAAATTGAAATAACTATTTGTAGGTGGACCTAACATCCACCTATAGGTACAAATGAGGCATTCCTATGTGCCATGGTTTGAAAGAATCATTTGATCATAGTTTGACACTTTTTGGCTCTTAGGGCTCTTAAGGGACTTTCTTCGTCCTATGTAAACTCTCTCTCTTTTCTATGCCCTTAATCCTATAGTATGGGTTATGAGTAGTCAGATTGTGGCTACCTTAACTCTTAATTAAGTTATATGGTCATTATTATATTCTTATTTATATGTATTTAGGTTGGCATAATTGTTATATTTTGGTATTTAAGTTAGCCCAGGTGATATCCAAGGCATAAGTAGGGTATATATATGAGGTACTGAGTGTTATTTGATCATCATATTTCAAATTGTGTTCTTCTTAGATACTTTTGAAGGGTTTCTCCCTTGAAGTGGCTTATTATTATAAAGTATTTACATCATATTTTATATTATATCCCTCTATTGTGTAAGTTATTTCATTACAAGTGGTGTCAGAGCATGATCTTGGCATTGTGAAGGTGAGAAACAAGGTAATTTTTTAATTTATTTTGGAGGCCATTTTTGGATGTGCATATCTCTCTCATTTTGATGGATATTTCCAAGATTATTCGAAGGTTTTTTGAGGACATATTGGAGCTACTATAGTCTAGATTTGAGGTGATTTGGAACAAAATTGAAGGATTTATTACAAAATTAGGGTTTCCACCTAATTTACTCCCAAGGTAGAAAATCAATGAATTATTTTATGATCTCTAGGGGGTTGATCAAGAATATATTGAACTTGATATAGTCTAGTGTTATGTGTGAAAAAGGTGAATGATGAAGACTAGCATGCACACTAGATCAAACCCTCTTCCACAATAACATTCAAGGACAAGACCAAGCCAAATCACTACCAAATGGAGGAGGACTCAACTACAGATCTTGTACTCAAGAGTGCTATGGAAAGATCAGATTTAATCAAGACTTTTATCAAACCCTAGGTCAACCAATGCACTAAACCTTAGATTTGTAAAGATCTGATCACAAGAGATGTACAACAGATAATCAAAAACTAATTTCACAAGAGTAATCAAAGAGATATAAGAACCTATGTCCCAAAAATTGGAAAGTTAGAGGACTATTTTGTGGGCATCTAAGTCCAGAAGGATGGAATCTTTAGAAACTAAAAACTGGAGAAATGTCACAGAGAATGTCTTGATGCCAGATTTGATATCTATTTACACAAAAAGACTATTTCATAGAAGCCCAAGTCTTCCACCGAGGAACATTCCTAAAATACTGTCGAATCCTAAAACCCTTTCCCTTTATCAATCTTCCTGTACCTTCACTTTTTTGGATCTCGCACCTGTAACTTGCACACAAGAAGAAAAGGGGTTTGGGGGTTATGGTGTTTAGGGACTTGCCTCAGTTAAATCTCGAGATAGCATTCAAGCTTCCCAACACCATTGTTTGATAGAGAGTGCGTGCCCTAGAAAGGTATAGGGTAAACATAAATCAATGATAGAATAATTCAAATAACAATGATATCACCTCGAAGATGAAGCCCTTAGGAGAATGAAGATCCTTCAACTCATAAGGAGATGGATGATGATTCCAAATTTGCAACACACATAATACAAACACAAATCTTCTCTAGAAACACAATGAATGCTTTGAATGCTCTTTGATCCAAGATCATAAGTTTTCTATATCCATCTAGGTGCATAATGAATTCAAAAATTGACTTATATATGCTTTCCCGCTAACATTCGTGAAATTAACCAAAAGAGCTGACAAGGAGAAACCCTTTTAAAGGTCCTATGCCGACATACATTAAAATTTGCCCTAACCAATCAGGGAGGACTTGGGCATGGGTTCCCAAGTCCCAAGGCATCTTTTGGTCCAGGGTAAGGTAAAGTATGGGCCCCTTGTTCCCAATTTGCATTAGTTTTAGGGGATTTTGCATCAAGATGAATATTTAGGATGTATAATGTTATCACGGGGACCTAGGAGCTAAACTAGGAGGTAAAATGGCATGTGTACACTTTTTACTCCATGATAAAATCTAGATTTGAGGTCATTTGGAGTATAATTGAAGGAGTTACTACAAAATTAAGGTTTCCACCAAATTCACTCTCAAGGCTACAAATTAGTGCAATTTTCTTGGAGTTTTTTTTTGGCAATGTGAGATCTAGGCCCAAGTAAGTTACAATAAATTTTATTAGATAATTTGGATTTATTTTTTGTGATTTATTGAAAAATTATTTTTCTCCATCATGGTGAGGCTTACAACAAGAGGCAAAAAGAATTTTGTCACACCTATAAAATATTTAGGTAATGATGATGTTGGATGTGAGGAGATTGGGTCCATAGTAAAGAATCTATAAGGGAATAAATAAGGGAAGAAACCAACAAGATAAAGGATGAAATCTTGTCAAGGATAGATGAAAAGATAGAAGATCTCAAGGTGATGATTGGTCAAATAGTTCTAGCCAAGATTTTAGATATTTCAAACATAGAGAGCCACACAACAAGACTTGGGAAGAAGAGGAGTCTCCTAAGAGGAAGATACTTTTGGGCTTGAATCAGATCTAAGATGGATCACCACCCAAGTAATTATATGGCTATGTATTTCACACCAAAGATGGATATGAGGAAGTTCTATGGTAAGGATCTAATCAATTGGCTTTGCCAAATGGAGCCATTCTTTAATCTTCATCGTGTTCTTTATCAACAAAAGGTGGAAATGGCTTCATTACACCTATATCCTAAGCAATTCATTTGGTATTGTTGGCTATGTGAAGAAAAGGAAAAGAAGGGATGTGTTCTCAAATGGTCTATTTTCCAAGAGGAACTCACTACACATTATGGTGACAATATTATAGATATGTAATTAAACTAGATTTCCAAATTAAAGAAAATAGGTATGGTCAAGGATTATATTAATCAATTATAAACTTTATCTTTAAGAGTGGAGAGTGTTGCAAACAAAAATATGAAGGAATTATTCCTAGGGGGCTTAAAGGACCACATCAAATAAGAGGTCTATATGTTCTATCTAAATTCTATGTCCTAAGCTATGATTATGGCAAGGTAGGTAGAGGAGAAGTTTGTGGCTAGTAGAAGGCAAGGTTTTGTAAAAAAAGAGATACAAGCACTCCTACATGTTGGTCATGATGTTAATCACAAACAAGCATAGAATAAAAGTACACATTAACCTTTATTCATCTTGAAAGATACGATGAATTCAGAGAATTCATGATCCCAAGTCTCCAGTGATTAGGTCTTAATCTTCTGATGTTACTCAGAGGTTGATGTGTGTTGCTGTTTCCATTTTGGGGCCTTACATAGAGTTCATCATCATGACCCTATTTCTGCAAAGATTCTTCACAGAGAGGTCATTTTATGCAGTTGTTTGATTAAATGATATAGCTGCACTCAAATATTTGCATGATATTCATCAATAATACATGCTTCAGCTTCAAATATGCTAAATATTTCCATTTATCTACGAAATGTCCACATATTTGTATTGTTTGCTTAAGATGTTCAGTTATTTGCAATTATGATAGTGAAATATTCTAAAATTGAAAGAAATGCTTTAAATGAAAGATGAATCTTCAGCTATTGAACCACATGTATATTAGATATAGTCATGAGGAGAAGAAAACCAAACCATATATTCACTAAGACATTCCACAGCTAGATACAGTAGGTGCTAACTTCAAAGGAATTGTATGAAAACAACATATGTAAGTAGAAATGCACTCCAAGGGACGCAGAAAATCACCACATACATCCAGAATTCACACACTGATTACTCAAGATTTACTATGAATTGTAACCAAAACAGTCTTCTCATTCACTAAGTATGCAAAGATATAAATGTATACAAAAAGCTTTGAAATGAGCCCTGAATATTCCAGCAGACAAATTTCAATTAAGTTTCAAATGTTCAAAAAGAGGCATTCCTGCACCTTTTATAGAATAAGGTGAGGAATCCGTTACAAAAAGATCAACGATCCTGATTTGTACATGCATATCCATGGTCAATATTTCCTTTGACTACGTCAAACTTACAAAATGGCACAAGCTGCCAGCTGGCAACTATCTAAAAAACTTATCTTCACTAAGTATCAGATGCTAATATTTACTCTAGGATGCATCATCATCTACTTTGTCAGAATCATGTGCTTCATCATCAGGTGCATCACTTCCTGAACTTTCATCATGATGATGATGATGAATCTACATATGAGGCTGCATGATGCTCCAGACCTATTCATATAACTACACAATTTATCTATTTCCCCGCCATCTTGAGTCTTTGCTTTGATCGTGGCGTGCTTGTGTGCCTCATATTTGTGTCTGCTGCTATCCAGCTTGTTCTTCCTGCTATTCAGTGTCTCATTGTAGTTTTCCATCTTGACTTTGATTCTCATTATTTTATCTATGACTTCTTCTATCAAGTGGACAAGTGGATCATCAGCCACTGATTGGAAGTTGCTGTGTAAAGCTTTGATGGCAAACTCCTCATCTTGATTCTCTACTTTTCCTTCCAGTGTTTCCAACATGTCTGCCTCAATAGTCATCAAATCATGCAACTTCATGCTGATATCCCTTAGTTTATTATTGCATCTTTTAAGTACTCCACATTCAAATTGAATGTCTTTATACCATATATCAACCAACAAGGCTGTATTACTGTTCAGTACCTATTTATTGATGAGCAGCTGAGGATTTATTCTCCTTATCTCCCCCAGGATGTCTAATACCTTTTCTAGTTTGAAAGACCTTTTGCCTGTCTGCATCTACAATTCATCTACCTTTGTCCTGGAGTCACTGAGAGTGTTCCACCTCTTCAAAGAGGCCTTTACCACTTCCTCCGCATCATCCAATGTGGATGACATCCATTTCCTTAGCACAGATGCCTCATGTTTCATGAGATCTAATTTATTTACCTCCTCCTGACAAATAGCAGTCAATGGGACTGCATGTTCAGTTGAAGTATCATCAGGATTAATCAGCCGTCTTATGTAGGCATGCAACTGAGCAATGTGCTCTTTGTGTTGCTTATTTTTCTCTTTCTCCTTTTTCACTTTTTGAATTAAAGAATCAATAATATCTTTGCCTTCTTGACCTTCTTGGTCTTCATTGGCAAACCCTTAGTCCATTGTACTGACCCAAAACTCATCCAAGGTAATTTTACCTTTTTCTTTCTCTATAGTAGGTACTGCAATTTGTGCAGTCCTTCTCCCAGTTGTTGGATCCCTTTTGATGGCCGAAGTCATTCTAGCCTTCCTCTTTGGTTTTACTATATTCTCAGAAAATAAGGTAGAAACATCGAATTCTTGAATTTCAAATTCTACCTCTGCATTTATTTCTTTCTCCAACCATGGAGGTACCTGATCATGTTTCTCCACATCATCATGATGTTCACCTTTATCTCCTGTATCTGTAAGCATTTGTGATGCAGATGGTGATTTCCTCATTCCTTCTTCCTGATGCTCACTTTGATGTTGATCCTGTGGCACATCCTCCTATTGAGGACTTTCTTTCTTTGGAGGAGCATCTTCGTGAGGTGGAGGATCTTGTGTTGTATCTATATGTTGATCATGATGATCATGATCCTTTTCTTTTGTCACCTCATCCACTTTTAACTTTTCCTCCTGTTGAGGAACATTCACAGTACTGGATACTTGGGAAGTTTCCTTAGGTGCTGATGTTGGTTCTGCAATCGTGATTTGTTCTGCACCTGTACCGCTTACTTCTTGAATCTTAGCGGCAAGATCCTCTACTACATCCTTCTCATCAACCCTCTTTTCTTGAACCTCTACTATAGTAGGTTCTGCTGATGTGTCCTGTGGACTTTGTTGGCTCAATTCTGAAGTATGGCCCTCTGGTTCCTGCCATCTTTACTTCTTCTGTATCTTGCCCTTTATCAAGTGATCCTGCTGGATGTTCAGGATTTTCATCCTGTTTTCCTGTTAAGTCTACCACTACAAGACTTGTCACCTCTACAATTAGTGTATCTAGCCCCATTTCTTGGGCTATCTGTTCTGGGCTCTTTTCTTTTTCAACTTCCACCTGCTTCATTTCTTCCAGTACTGTTTGGACTAGTGGGTCTTTTGAGGAGTCATACTCGTGCCTGCAACAAGGGTCTCCATCTTTTGTGAAGCCACTTCTTTCACAACCTCATCATTTGATAAGTTAATCATTTCATCTAGTGAGATGTGACCTCATACCTGTGTTTGAGAGGTTTCTTTCATCTGTTCTTCTGCAAGTTCAGTTTTGAACTTGACGATGGTAGGAAGTGGAACATTATGCTGAAGTTCCCTATGTACTTCACTACCTGCCCCTTGTAACAACGTAAGGGATTGTCTTATTTCACCCCTCATGGAGGTTCTCAGTTTCTTAGGTGGGGTAGACACCACCACCTGTGGAGCTCTTCTTTTTCTTTTTATTATCAAAGGAGCCTCTTCTTCTTCAGGCTCTTCCTCCATGAGGATATCCTCTTCATCTAGTTTCCTTGAGGATTGACCCTCTTCTTGGGTCTTAGTAATTTCAGCCCTTGCTGTCTTAACTTTCTTGGACTTTTATTTTCTTGTCCGTGGAGGGGATGCTGATCTTGATCCTGATCCTGATCCTGATGTTGATGTTGCTGCCTCTTCAGCTATAAACACTGCTCTTTCAATAATAACCCCTTTGGGTTCCTTATCTACCTTCTTGCCCCTTGGGGGTCTTTTGCTCTGTTGTGGTTGTGGAGGGAGCCTTTCTCCTTTAGACTTTCTCTTCTCATTTAGGAAGTCATCATACTCCCCATCAAGAATATCCTGCCCCTTCCTTTTGTTGTCCACCGTAATGGCAACACCCTTCTTCTTCAGTGCCTCTATCTGTTCATCAACCCAGGCTTGGGTTAACTGTATGGTCCTAGCAATGAAAGGGTCTAAGGATATATCCTCTTGTATGGTGAGGTCAGGTGTAGAGATAGTATCATTGTATATCTTCTTCTCTTCATATTCATTTGCAATTATCCTGCTATCATCTTTCTTCAATTGTTGAGGAATGGGGATGCAGTCAAAGGTTCTGATTTGATTCAATGTTAGCCTTTGATATCTTCTTCTTCTTGCTTCTGCTTCATCTTCACAGTCAGCCCAGAAGTCTTCTAGATGCTTCTGGTGAATAGGCTTTCCTATTATTTTCTGCATCCTGCCATAAGGATCATATGGTCTTGTCAGTGGAAAGGGCTGTAGCTTCATTTTATTCAAGGTGACCATCACCTTCTTTATGTTCTCTAAATCTAGACACATGTACCAGCCAATGGTGACTAAAAACAAAATTGGTGGCAGCTTCCATGCATCCTTGTATGTTTTCAACATTGTGGAGCTCTGCCTTATAAATTCCATCAGTATCACTGAATCAGTGGGATACCTTGGTAGCATGAGGGGATGTCCCTCAAAACCTTCAATCCTCATGTAGGAGAATGTGGCAAATTGTATATACCAGGCTCCATGCCTGTAAATTATCTCTTGAGCTTCCATGCTCAACCTCTTTGTTCTATCCTCCTCCATGGTTCTTACCAGATGCAAAGAGAATGCATCATTTACCAATTTGTAATCTTGGAGGTAATTAGCCCTTTGCAGTTGAGGATGATGATCCCAAATATGCACAACATTGATTGTGCCTGTGACCTTCCCATCTGTAACCAGTGCATCAAATGTGCCTGTATAAGCACAAGAATAGACAATGTATGATGTCATATAGAAAGCAAAATCTAAACCTCCTAGGTTCATCAGCTGCTCATGCAGAGCATCACTTATTAGCTGGCCCCACAGTGGCTTGATATTTGAATATATGCACATCATTATCACACTGTACATCCAGTCCCTAAAACTACCAGCATCAGGTTGGCCTGTTACTCTACTCAACAGTGCGATCATGTACTGGTATTCACCTCTAAAATCATATTTGAATAAATGCACAGGATGCTTGGCAGCGGCAGGATATGTGCTGTTCTCAGCCCTCCATTGATACATATTCTTCCTGGCTTGTTTCTTGTTATTTTCATACTCTTTTTCAAATTTCCTTAGGTCCACACTTTTAACGTTCCTGCCCAATGGCAGTCCAAATGTCTGAGAGAGACCCTTGATGGACAAGTCTGCATATATTCTCCCATGCTTCATGACCTACCTGGTCTCTGGATTGTAATTCTTGGCACATTCAATAACCAGCTCCGGAGACTCCATGGAGTACGGGAAACTGGCGGCATTCCACATTCCAGACATGAATACCGCATCCAGCACAGGACTTCTATTCTTGTCGTCATTCAACCTGGCTGACTAGGCTTCTAAATCAGTATTCCCCTAGTGGGTATCTATAATCACACCATATTTGAACAGGACGCCCCTCTGAGATGAGAACATGGGCTTACTAAATTTTGCTTCACACTTAACTAACCTCTTGTTAGCCATGGGTGCCTACAATTAACACAATCCTGTCTCACAATGGATACTCACATGCATATATATAACAATTAATTCTACTAATCATCATGTCTACTGTATCTCTTCAACATTTGACTTATCATGGGGTACATAACCAGAACTTCAGATTAACAACACCATACCTGACTATTACAGAAACAACATGATGAGGGTTTCATTTACTTACCTGGATATGCAAATTTCTTTTTATACTAATGGATTTCTAGAAGTGATCTTAATTCTGCTGATGATCCCGCACTTCCTCCTGTCTGTAAGCTCTTTTTGTACAAGGTCACTGGTATGAGAGTATGGAAGCTGGTGCTCTGTAAAAATAATTTTATCACAAGGTAAATTTGAAATGATGATGAACTTACCCTTTTAACGATGCACTTAGGGTGAAATTAGGGCAACCCTGACAGATTGGATTTTATTCATTGATTATCCGCGTGAAAACGCAAGATCTCGCCAGGTGTTTCATCAGGTTTCGTGGTCGGCGGGAACCACCTACCATGTCTGCGTGCATTAAATGTTAATGGTGGTAACGGGAGTGGGGGGATATCCATATGACAAGATATCACGAAAGCAGGATGATATTCGCAAATATTGGGTCAAGTTTAATGTCATCCTCCTCTCTCAGATTGGAATAACTATTGTGACAAGATCGGGTGATGAACACACCCCTTCGGTTATGTTTAGTACATTAGGAGGATATTTTGCTATATCAGGTGATGTTTCAAAAGTGATGATGATGACCGGACAAAACTACACTTTGCTCTAGGAATATCGGGATGACGTCATCCGGATATTCACTTTCAGTATCGCTAAGGCATCATGACATCATCATCATGTTTGTTGAGCAGGATCATGTTCAGGAAATATGCCCCGAGAGGTAAAATGATGATTACGTCATCGTCATATTGATTTCTTCGTTTATCGGACTTGGATGATGTTATCAGGATATTGGCTTAGGGGGATATTTCGCGGTAGGAGGATATTATGAAATATCGGGTTACATTGACAAATATGATCCTCGCCGAAATGCATAAGGCCGTTGACAGGTAAAAGTTACTATCACCTAAAATTGACGTTTGGATATTCAGACTGCATGATTTTATCGGGTGATATACTAGATCGGGGTGACCTTTTATAATATGACTGATGTTACGAAATATGATCCTCTCCCTGTGAATATCAGGTTTGACTCAAACTTTGACCTTTTATAACTTTCACCTCCTGACGAATATCAGGGTGATGTAAAAGACAAACCTGCATGGAATTTAATGCTCTTTCTAAATATGAGGTTTCTAGAATAAAATATGAAATTTTGACAAACTGACCTCATGATGATTACTTACCCAGCTTTTCAATGTATGATGATCTGCATGACTTGCTTTTACCAGACCGCCAGAAACCACAAAACAAGCCAAAAAGTTGGGTCCCTGTTTTGTCAAGTCAAAATGGGACGTGTTGTGTAAGCACACAACACTACATAGTCACTTCCTCAGCTTACTAGATTGACTCCACAATAAATTGAAGAGAAGAGAACAAAAGGGTTATGTTTCAACTGTGATAGCAAATATCGTCATGGACATAAATATGTTGAAAAGAAGTTGTTCTATATTGAAGGGCCAAGTAAGGAAAAAGAGGACGAAGAACCAATATTAGTGGGCAACAATGAGATAGATGAGGAATTGGGAGATACCACACCCACCATTTCTTGTAATGCACTTTCTAGAATTAGCACACCATAGACTCTTAAGGTAGTGGGGTTCTCAAAGAAAGAGAGGTTAACAACTTTGATACACTTGGGAAGCACTCACAACTTTATCAATAAGAAGTTAACTACTTGTTTGATTTGTTTTATATATCCCACTCCAAGATTTTAGGTCCAAATTACAGATGGCGTTATTGTTAGTTGTTTAGGAAAATGCCATAGTATTAAATTGACCATGTGATAATATCAACTTGATTGTCCAATGTTTTCTATTCCCATGGGTGCAGTAGATATCATGTTGGGAGTAGAGTGGCTCACTACATTAGGGAAAATTGAGATGAAATTCCAACAACTATTAATGAGATTTCATTTAGAGGGTAGGATAGTTGGACTAAGTGGGTTTCATGCAAACTCACCACATATGGTAAGCTCTCATCAAATGTAAAAGATGCTTAACAAAGGGGTGATGGATTTTTTCCCAATTGTGTCCATTAGAAATTTATCAGTCAAAGGTTCATACCTAGATAGATCTGCAAGTAATTATAGATATTCAATAGTTTTTGGTGATATGCCTAAGGAACCACCTAATAAAAGGGATCATGGTCATACCATTTAGATAGTACCAAGGAGTCAAGTACCTAACATCAGGCCTTATAGGTATCCATATATACAAAAAAGTGAGATTGAGAAGATGGTTCAAGAGATGCAAGAGGCAGGTATTATCAGGCATAGTTAGAGTGCCTACTTCTCTCCCATGGTGATGGTAGATAAGAAGGTAGAAACTTGGTGCATGTGTCTAGATTATAGAGAGATCAATAAGTACACCATAAAATATAAGTTTCTTATTCTAGTCATTGATCCCTTACTAGATGAATTGAATGGAGCTATGTTTTTTTTTAAACTTCATCTTAGATTAGGTTATCACCAAATTTAGATTAAGGAAGAAGATATTCTCAAGAAAATATTTAGAACTCATTAGGGTCATTATGATTTTCTAGTCAAGAATATTTTTAGTTGAGTTGGTGTCTACTCCATCTATCCTATATAATGTATGTGACATCCAACTGTTTGAAGATGGCAAGCTTGTCATAGACTTCATCACAAATTCAGGGGTCTTTGAGACAAAAATTATTAATGAATTATATAGAGATGACTTTGAGGTGGAAGAGGAAGGAGTTATCAACTTAAAAACAAACAAAACACCAAAGGGGATGGTTGCACTTGAGAAGTTGTTTTATGTAGATTAGATTAGTAAAGAAAGGAAATAATTTTATTTAGAAGGTGGTATATATGAGTCTTGTAACTTGGACAACAATGAAGAAACAAAGAATGTGTTTTTGGGAAAATCTTGTATGAAAAAAGAAAGGATGGGAATTATACAAGCTCTCAAAGACTATTAGGAGGTCATTGCATGGATTTATAATGACTTGAAGATATCTGACAAATCCATTATCATTCATAGGATTCCCTTAAAGCCCAATGTGAAACCTTTTTAGCAAAGGTAAATACTCAGTAATGCATTACTCGATCCATTGATTTCTAAATAGGTACAAAAGCTAATTTCATCTAGGATCATTTTTCTAGTGAGACATTCTACATAGGTCACAAATCCTATCTTAGTTAGAAAGAAAAATAATGAGATTAGATTGTGTGTTAATTTTTAGAATTTTAATAGATCTTTAGAAAAGGAAAAATACCCTTTTCCTTCATTGGACAAAGCCTTGAAAGTTATGAATGTTTCTCAAATAATGTCTTTCTTGGAGGGGTATTCAAGATATAACCAAGTCATGGTAAACTATGAGGGTTGGATCAAGATGGCATTCACTACTAAATGGGGTACTTTTTCATACAAGAGGATTACATTTGGTTTGATCAATGAAAAAACTACATTTCAACATGCCATAAACATAGCATTCAAGGATATCTTGGGAAAGTACATAATTATCTATATGGATGACTTTTCATAGTATTTTACAAGTATAGGAGTGATCATATATAAGATTTGGGGAAAGTATTGCAGAAACATAGAGAGCATGCAATTTCCTTGAATATGAAGAAGTGTATCTTTGGAGTCATTGAGGACAAGATTACTGGTCATGTTATCTCCTAGAGAGGCATATCCATTAATCCTAGAGACAATTCTAAACATTCTATTATTAAGCAACAAGGAGTTAAAATTATTTTTTGGTAAGATCAATTTTGTTAGTAAGTTTATGAGAGGATTTGCAAATATTATTAAACCATTGAATTCCATGTTGAAAAAGGATGCTTAAATTACATGGAGTGTTGAAGCACAAGAGGAATTTTTAGAAATTAAGAAGTCAATCAAAAACACACTAGTGTTGATTAATCTTGATTATATGCAACCCTTCTACATTTTATCTTAGAACATTCATTTGTTATAGTTTTGACATAATAGGAGGTAGGAGATGAGAGACTAGTTGCCTTCATGATTTCACCATTCAAGGATGTTGAATAAGGTATCTGAAGATTGAAAATAAAGCTTATGCATTGGTTAGGGCTATCAAAAAATTCATACATTACATATTGCAAAGAAAAGTATTTGCAATAGTTATAGATCAAGGAATAAAGGCTATGCTGACAAAATGAGTTGAGTGAGTGGAGAGATAAATGAATGGTCATTTTGCAAGAGTTTGAATTAGAAATCTAGCTAATTAAATTCGTAAGAGAACAATATTTAAGCAAGGCTATGACTAAATTTGATTCACAAATTATTTGCCAATAATACATAGTGGATCCTATTGCCAATGATGAGTGACATGATGATCTAGTTTTCTTATTACTAAATAATATGTGTCCTAGCCACTTGAATTCCACCCAAATGAGAGCCTCATTCCTTAAGAGAAACAACTTCATGATAAAATTAGGAATTTTATATTGAAGGAATCGTGCAGGCATATACTTGAGATGTTTAAACAAGGAGGAGGCAAAACAAACCTTGAGAGATTTTCACGAGATATTTGGCATATGACATGGTTTAGGAGTTTCTATATCTCATCAAGTACTTAGATTGGTTTATTATTAGCCACATGTCTTCAAGGATGCACATGCACACATTTGTAGTTGTCACACATGTCGAGTTTTATCCAATAAGGAGAGGAACCAGGCCATGCCATTGCAACCCATCATTGAGGTATATCCTTTTGCCCAATAGGGCCTTAATTTTATTAGCATTATTAATCCACATTCTTCTATAGGACATACGCTTATTCTTACAAGTATAAATTATTGTACTTGGTGGACCAAAGTACAACCTTACAAGATTGTACCACTGAGATTGTGATCAAGTTCCTTGAGAAGCATATCATTACCAAGTTTGGGATGCCTTTTTATTTAGTATGTGATAATGGCTCCACCTTTTCTTCTATTTAATTTTATAAATGATCCTAAAACAAGGTAATTCTCAAATACTCTTCAAACTATTATCCATAAGGTAATGGGGTTGCTGAGTCTACAAGCAAGAAATTTCTTGAGCTGATTAGGAAGCTTTTATATAAGAATCCTAGGGAGTGGCGCACATAGTTAAAATTTTATTTATGGTTGTATAGAACTAGCATCAAGTCTTCTTTGGGTACATCTCCTTATCACCTAGTGTATGGTTTAGATCATGTTTTCCCAATTATTAATATTACTACTTTGTAGTTCATGAAATACTATTTAGGAGTGGATGAAAAAGTTGAAGCTAGATTATTGAATCTATTACAACTTGAGGAAAAGATAGATGCAACCTTAGAAAGGTTTACAAAACACCAAGGAGTGATTAAGAGGTGGTTTGATAAGAGGGTTACGATTAAGGTCTTTAGGATTGATGATTTGATTTTACTTTGGGATAATACAAATGAGAGATAAGACAACTAAGAGATAGGGAGAAGATGTCAAGTTTGATAATTTATGGCTAGGTCATTTTTAAATTTTATATATGCATGGTGAAAACACTTTTAGGCTACACACCTTGATTGGAGAAGCTATTCCATTGCCTATCAATGGACAATTTCTTAAACATTGCTTTTTAGGCCAAAATAAGTTTGAAGTCCTACCTTGTATATAGTTATTTTAGAGGCTTATTTAGGTGTTTAGTTAATTATTTTTTATTTTGAGTTTATTTAGGTAGGTGTATTTTTTCTTTATTTTTGTTGTTGTTAGTGGGTTAGTCTTGAGTTTAATTTTTTGTTTTCTTTCAGTTTTCAATTCACTTAAGTCTTAGTTTATGGTTAGTTTTTAGTGTGTCATTGTTATGTTATTTTATCCTTGATATTGATTCTTAATTTTGCTAATTAGGTAACTAATTTATGCTCTAGAAAGAGGGTTATTTGTGGGTATTAGCAATGGGATTGTTGCTAGTAACTTGTTTTTAGTATTTCATGATAAATATGTAGTTTCTAATTCATAAATTTTAGTTTATATTAGTCATATCAAATTGTTGTATGCATAACTAATTGAAGTTTAGATGATTTATAATTCTTTTGAAAGTGTTTTTATGAAAAATTATATGCTTAAATATGTTAATGTTCCTTGGGTGTGTTAGAATTTGTTGTTGTAGCTGGGTATCAAGTGAACATCTTAAGAATTTTTCTTCTTGATCACCATTGTGATCCCCAACCCAATAACAAGATTTAGTGCTTGGGAGTTGAGATATATTCATAAGAGTGTTTTTAAAAAAAATCAAAATAATAGAAGAAACATAATCAAAACAAAAAAAATAGAAAAAAGAAATGAAATTAAAAGAACTTAACTAGCTAGGTGTTTCAAGTAACCATCACTAGGGCTATAGACACTTGGTTGGCAGTAGAGCTCCACCTTGAGTAGAATCAAAGATATGTCTATGTTGGATATATACACTTAGTTGGGAATAGAGAAATTTCTAGGAAATCAATGGTCATGTCTACTTAAGTGCATGCATATTCTAATAGACTTGTAATCATTTGAAGGTGAGATTGTCTACTAGCTTGATGCTTTGGTTATAACAACTAGTCCCAATAGTCTCCAAGAATGGTAATAAATTCTTATGCACGCACTTGGGTTTTAAAGGAATTTTATGTTGTTTTATGATGATTCTTTCCTTTGGTAGTCATGTGCTCATTCATTTGTCATGGTTGTGTTGACCAAGATTTTGAATTTATTGACTTGTTCTTTTATTTTTTTTAAAGGGAAAATTTTCCAATAGAGTTACCAATATTTTTTGTGTCACACAACCTACCCTAATTTGTTTTAGCAAGAATGTGGAGCCCTTTTTTGGTGTCTTGAGTCAAGACTTCTTTAGTGGTCATTGTTTTGATTATTTCAATTTCAATTTTGAGTGTTATTTTGTTCCTTAAGGCTAGTTGTTGAGAAATGGTTGACTTTCATTTTAATGATTTAAAAGTGATAATGTCCTAATTATTATTTTGATTGATTATTCATGGTTTCTCCTCTTAGATAATTTTGTTCATTATTTTGATTAAATTTTTATGAGTTTATGTTTTATATTGTTTTCTTGGATTTAGTTGCATGAGTATATTAGTCTTAATAGTAGAGTGATTCTAGATTGAAATGTGTATGTTTTGCTTCAACATTTCAAATCATACTCAATGATCCATCATTAGGAAGAGGAGAGTTATGGTTTAGATAGCACACTTGACCTTTTTAAAAACTCTTTTAAAAAGGTCAAGTCTGCTATCTAAACCATAACTCTCCTCTTCCTAATGATGGATCATTGAGTATGATTCAAAATGTTGAAGAAAAAAATACACAGTTGAATCCATAAGCACTCTACTATTATTGTCATGGATTGTGGAAAACTCATGCCTACTATATTAGTCTTGCTTGATTGGTGGAAGGTCAAGAGTCATGTGTTGTATTGATATTATCCTAAGCTAGATATGGTGTAGATGGTTAAATCACATTTTGGAGGTGGTTCTTGTATGCTTTTAAGATTGTTCAATATGTTTTGTTTATCTTCATGATTTTGATAATCTTTTGTTTCTTGTTATGTAATATGATGTGTTGGAGTTGGATATTAGATTAGATCCATGGGGAATATTTTCTATGCAACACATAATTCACATTGTCTTACCACCAAATTAAATGTTCTAATATTAAAGCAAATAAGTGTGTAGTGCTTATTTCCATACATGCAATATACTGGTGTCATAGTTACCCTTGGATTTGAAGAAGCATGATATACGTGTGGGATAATGAGAGATATTATATATAATTTATATTGTAATGAGAGAGACATGTTGGTACCCCACCAAAAATTTTCATCTCATCTTGCAAGTTTTGCCCTAGGTCCTTATTTTTTCCCATCATATATTACCAATTTGAGAAGTCATAAATGGGCCACCTTGGTAAATTCATGTTCAGTGTTGTGCTTTACACCCATCTAAATATTTGTGTTATCCTCATCTATTAAAAATTCTAGATTTTGGGAGGCTTTTGCTCAATTAACATGTCCTGGAAAAGATGTAGAGTTTTCATGTGAATTTGCAACTTTCACAAGTTGCTTCCCAACTTCCACTTCTCACTCACTTTCTTGCATGTGAAACTGTAGGCTAGGGCATGCAAATTTACAACTTTTGCAAGTTTATTCACAATATTTTCTTCTCACTCCCTTGGTCACTTGTGGAACTTTAGACCCCACATGCAACTTTGCAATTTTTGTAAGTTTCTTCCCAACCTTTGCTTCATGCTCCCTTTGTTGCTAGTGGAAATTTGGATCATGCATGCAACTTTAAAACTTTTTCAAGTTGCTTCCCAACCTCTACTTCTCACTCCCTTTGTCATTTATGAAAATTTAGACCCCACATGCAATTTGTAACTTTTTCAACTTTTGCAATTTGCTTCCTAAGTTCCTGACAACTTGTCTTTGAAGACTTTTCACCCCTTCCTACAAATTGCATCCTTGCTTCTTGACTCCATCATTCTACCATGCATATGACCCATGGAATTTTGGCTCTTCACTAAAAATTTGCATTGCATTCTGAGTTCTAATCTCTGCTCATTTACACTACAAACTTCTTAGCCTTGTATGTAATTTGTAAACCCTAACTACAAGTCCACCTCAGAGTCTATTGTTTGCATGTATTGACTACAAGAGATCCCACTCAAGGAGCTGAAATTTATTTTAAGGCATCAATTCATGAAATCCATGTCTATAAGGGAAAAGAACATGATTTGTAACTTATGCCTAGAAGATAGTGTTGGAGACACTTGGATAAAGTGCTACATGAAGACATGCTTGGAGAAGGATAAACACACACCTTAGAATTTGTGCCACTATATGGATTTGTGAAGATATGTTGCAGATGCCTTTTATTTTAAGTAACCCATGGTTTCTACAAATATTAAATGCTTATTTATTTTAGGCAATAGGATCCTTTTCTCATAGTCTTTGATGTCAAACTAAAATTTAATGTTTTTCCCTAGTTGTTGGGTTGAATGGAACTATTTTGTAAGCTATTACTCTATACATGAATAGTTATAACTTTGTACAAGCATTGGGAACTCTTTAATTTAATAAAAATTGAGACTATTTCCTTGTTTTTCCTTTAATTTTCTAAGATTTCCAAACATGGTCTATATTGTTCTAATGAATCTCTATACTCCACTTGAATGATGATGAATTCTAACAAGTGCTTCATGAAATATCTCAAGAATTAGAGGCTATGAGGGTTATATGCACTTGATTTACACATGCATATGGTAGTCATCTAAATCATCTTTCATTTTTTATTGTCCTTAGACTTCTATGCCTTCCTTGTTTTCATGGTTGTGTGTAAATTGACCAAACAAGGATTGGTTTTACAAGGAGTTGATCTCTTCATTAGGTGTAGATTTATCATCTCCATAAAACAAACTTATTTTCTCTCTTCAAATCCTTATTTATTTTGTATTTTTTTGCACATTTGATTAGGATAGGATTAATTTTAGGGAAAAAAACTTGTAATTTTCTATTATAAAGTTGAAATATTATGCTTGCAAGTGTGTTTATTGTTGGTTTATAAACTTTAAAATAACATCTAAAGCAATGAATGTTTTGATTAGTTTATGAGGAAGACTATATATAAAATGTTGATCATTTTGTGCAACTAACCACTAGTTTCTTTGAATGACTTTTAAAACACCATAGGCCCTTTGCAATGGAATATCTTACAATAGTCACTAAGTTGTCTCACATGGCCATGGTTTGGTGTAATACTACTTTTCTCCCATAGTTATTTAAGTATTAGCATCAGATTTATTATAATTAACACTAGAGTTAAGATAATATAGAATATTAAATGATGTGTAAATAAAAAAGGTAAATTACAACATATGATAATTTAATAAGAACTCTAGAGTAAATCATTAACAAAGTGAATTGGATAACATAATCCCATAATTAGATTAACACCAAACCCACATATATAATAATTCTAATATCTTTTATTAACAATAAGTTCAGTACTTATCCAAATCACTAAGCACTTGGATTGACCACTCTCACCCTAGGAAGATTTCAATAGTCTTGGACCTCATAGCTATGGTACATTCCAAGAGGAACCAGTTCTTATTGATGAGGAGCCAAAAATACCCTAACATGCATTACTCCTTGTATGTCTATGTTTTACTTGCCTATCAGCAAAACAACTACTATTGGCACAACTTTAACCTAGTCACCTGATCACACACCTCTTTCCGACGTATGTCCTTTGCATCATTTGCATATCGGCAACACTACCTTCATTGGAGAATGCTCACAACCCTTGACTGATGTGCCAACATCCCAACGGATGTGCATGCTTGTCTTGACTTACTATGGTTGGTGGTAATACCCTGATTTACTGTTACGCCCAATCAACACTTGTATCTGTTGCAAGATACATTACCCAATGTACATTCAGAATATGCATATACATTCGCAATATGCATTGACTTCAGTGAGACACTGACTGTCGGTGGACCCTCCTAGCACATACATAATATGACCTGCTGTCTCTGGTTCCTTTCACTGTTTCCACCGGTCACCCTTTGTATCAAACTCAACGTATGTGCACAATGTATATTTCAATATACATTTGCAAGATGCATTCACAATATACTTTGCAGAACATGCATTCAAAAGATGCATTCATAACATGCATTTGACCAACGACTTAGCACAATGTATGTTCATAACATACAACTAGAAGATACATTACCAACATGCTTTGTAGAATGTACATTTGATCGTTGACTTCCTTGTATCTGAACCTGATGTACATTCACAATGTACATTTACAACATGCAATTCAAATATGCATTTGATGGGTGTGACCGAACCGTTGACTTCGTTTGTATGCCGATACTCTTGTACATTCACAATGTATGTTCACTACATACAATCTTGACATACAATACACCAATGACTCCCGATATGCTCTGCGACATACACACTCAACAGACCCTTGCGATATACACACAAAATGTAAATTTGACATACATTTGTGATATACACACAAATTGTATATCTGATGGAACAATGTGAATCTTCACTGATTTAAACCTCTGCAAACTCTGTAACTTCACAGATCTATTTCTTCGACGATCTTACAGACCTTTCATCCTGTCAACCTAGCACATTATGGCGCTAGGATCTATCTGCACCTGGTACATGATCCTACAAACATGAAATAGAACAAAATGAAAAAACACAAAACAAACTGTACAGCCATTCCACTAATTTTGAAGAAATCTAACCGATGGAATGGATTAATGATCCATCTCAGCCACAAAATAGCAAATTGATTGCACAGATCGAATGATAAAAAGATGCTCAACACAGAACTTTATTATGCCTTTCAGAAAATGTACAAACACAGATGCTCTGTTTACAATTGTAAATCACTCTGATTAGATTTGAACTCAACTACAACCGATTACAACTCAACTGATTACATTCGATGATCTTGGGGTATTTATCTACTTGCCCTGGGTAGTACTGAATTAAATCCAAGTGGCTGGGAGATCTAACAACCTCCAACTGCCTAACAACCTTCATGATTACAGATCGACAAGTGCCCTTGGGACTTACAACATAAACCTAGATACAACCTAAATTAACATGCATTGGTCAAATAGACTTTATTACATTGAATGGTCTACTAGGACCTTATTGGAAACAACAAACATGAACATAAAATAGTCAAATGCCTCATGGAGGCCACTGTGGATTGGCTACTTGTTGATCATGATGTTAGTCATTCACAAACATAGAATAAAAGTTACACAACAACCTTTACTCATCTTGAAAGATACGATGAATTCAGAGAATTCATGATCCCAAGTCTCCGTTGATTAGGTCTTAATCTACTGACGTTACTCAGTGGTTGATGTGTGTTGATGTTTTCCATTCAGGGGCCTTACGTATTTCTACAAAGTTCATCATTATTCCTCCAAATATCCTGCTCTGTATGTCTGCTCTGTATAAATCTCCAACAATTCTACCTCTGCACTTATGGATTCACTCAAATAATGTGCCTACAGGCTGATATTTGCATGATTTCTACCATTATTTGCAATTCTTTGCATGATATTTTCAATACTACATGCATTTAACTCAAATATGCTAAGGATTTTCAGTTACCTACGGGATTTCAGCATATTTCTCTGTTCTGCTTGTTATTTGTCATGACTTGCAGTTATGGTGATGAATTTATGAAATTAAAAAAAGGAAAAGGGTTAAAGAATGAGATTCCCAAAACTACTTGACTTAGATCACTGATCCACATACAAGCTCCCATACATGCAATGAAAAGAAGGAAACTAGAATCATACTTCACCAGGACATTCCACAAATCCGCATGATCCAGTGCAAATCTTCAAAGGAAAAGTTGACAACAACATGTAATGAAATGAAAGCGCTTCCAGTTGAACACAGCATTCACCAGTACATATCCAGAAATCAACAGGAAGATTACGTAAAATTTACAATCAGGATGTAATCTGAAACTTCATATCCATTCAGTATGCTCAAGAACAGGTACATTTATAGTGATCTGAAGAAAGAACCTTGACATTTCAACAATTCTATCCTCATTAGTCTCAGTAATCTGATCTCCTAATTGATTCTACAGTAATTGGCCTTATTGCCAGATATATCTATCTATCTTCTTCTTAATTTTTGACAAGCTCTGGCTCTTATATAGAGAAAATGCCAGAAAACAGTTACAATGATCCAAGGATCAGGATCCTCTCATAATAATCAACGGTCCAGATGAAAAGCACATGCTTCGCCAGTTGGCAAATGTACAGCTGGCATAGAATATTCCAGCATCTTTGATTTGATTCGGTCTCTAGCTGGCAAACAGCATATTTGATAATATCCTCCTCACTTCTGGTTCATGTTGCCTCCTTGTGCAACCATACAATGCTCAGCAACAGCTCTAACATCATCATGACTTCCTGCAAATAAACAGACAAACATTAAGTTCATCATCATGTGGATAAACAACAGGAAGTAAAACGTTTTAATCACAGGCCTCAAAATGTGCAGCTACAGGCAATCGGGCTCCAAATCAGTGGAAATTATGCACTAAATGCATAAACAACGTTAAAAAACACTCGGGTCAACCATCGTTTCATTTTCCCGCCCATTTTCTTGTATATCGGGCTCCAAATATGATCATGTATCTCAAAATATACAAGGAAATAACTACTTTTCAATTTATTTCAAATCTGGCTCTGTATATGATGCATGTATGTATCGGCGTGACTACACACGGTCGGGATGACAAATTCAAAGCGCGGCCGATGGGGAAACTTATACCGACGCCAAAAATCATGATGATGTCCATCCATCGGGAAGACATGCTCTATCGGCGAGAAAAATCCAGACTTGGCCGATAGCAAGACTTAAAACTTTCGTCTGCATGATATTTTGGAAATATGATGCTCCCCCTTCCGAATGTCCAGATGATGTCACCGTCATGTTTCGCTTCTGTATATTGGGGAAAGAATGACATCATCATCATAATCATGTCGAAGGAAAATAGGAGGATATGAAATATGATCCTGCTGCTAAGGAATGGAATATGATGGTGACGTCATCATCATATCTGGGCTTCATTAAAATGCAAAAGATGACGTCACCGTCATGTTTAGTTAAGATCAGGGGATAAATGTAATATCAGGTCACCTAAGGAACATGATCAGGTGGTGAATGTAATATGACCCCTTTGCGGCCAAGGTAACCCTCTCGAAAGATCAGGATGATGATGATGATCAGGATATCCGGGGCTTTTGTTAAACTTAGAATATGACGTCATCGTCATATTCACGAACCGGATCATGTTTTGGAAAATATCCTGCCGAAGGGAAATGTGATGATGATGTCCTCCTAATATTTGCTTCTTCGTTTATCAGATTGGGATGACGTCATCAGGATATTTGCAAAAGGTCATATTTCTCGGCAGGAGGACATTATGAAATATCGGGTAGACAAACAAGATCATGATGATCTTGACAACATGACAGGATAAAAATATGATGACCCTCCTCCTCGAATATCATGATGACGTAACCATCATATTCCGTCTTCGAAGCATGAGGATGAGTTGAGGTCATCATCAGGTTAGCGCTAGGGTGATATTTAAAATATGATCATGCTGCTGAGAATATCACCCCCCCTTAAAAGATAGGGTGATCATCATGATCATGCTAAAGGAGATCAGGAGGATATGATGATGTCATCATCATATTAGCGAATATCAGCAAATATGACCCTCTCTTGAAAGATCAGGATGATGACCCTCCGATAGGACTTTGACATGCGCATGCAAATTATGCAGATAGTGGATTTTCTAAGCAGGGTGATATTATAATATCAGCATGCTCGTTGTTATGAAATATCGGGTTACACTCAAAACATTATGCTCACGATGCGCATAAGGTCACTTGACGGGTAAAGGGCACTATCACCTAAGATTGACGTCCGGATATTGGGACTGCATGATTTTTATCAGGTGATAGATCAAGATCATGATGACCTTGACAACATGACTGAGGATAAAAAATATGATGATCACTTGCGATTATCAGGTTTGACCAAAACTTTGACTGCTCATCACTTCCTCATATGGACGAATTTTCAGGTGATGTAAAAGGGAAACCTGCATGGAATTTCAAGCTCTTTCTAAATATGAGGTCATAGAAACAAAATATGAACTTTGACAAACTGACCTCATGATGATGACCAACCTCATCGAATATCATGATGATGATGCACCTGACTCATTTTTACCAAACTGCCAGAAAACAGACAACACAAGCCAAGCCAAAAGTTGGGTCCCTGTTTTGATAATGCAAAATGGGGCGTGTTGTGTAACCACACAACACTACTCCTGCACCACTTATTCAGAACTAACACACATACTTCCCAAGCATTAACCCTAACCAGGACAATCCCAGGTGTACATTGTACCCCGAGTTGGAGATACACTGTGTGCCCCTTCTCAAATGCCCATAGCCCACCAAAACCACCTTTTTCTTCCTTGAGTGATCTCCATGGCCCTTTCCAAGTCACATAAATTCCTTATATAACCTTCTAAGGGGTGGTTTCCAAACCGACTCACCCTTTCATAACGGTTGCCTTTTAATAATTATTTAAATAAATTATTTATTTCTTCCATTTAAAAGATATTATATAAACACTCTTTATTAATCTCCATTTTAACCAAAGGATCATAATATCCTTTATTTTTCCATCTCACTTTTAATTATAAAGAGTTAAATAAACTTTATCCTCTTATAATTTTAAAGGTTTATTTATAAATGGCTTTTTTTTTTCCATTTTGGGGAAAAGAGTCACATCACATTTCTCCCCCTGTAAATCAGTTGTTATCCTCATTAGCTCAAGTTGAATCTACATCATAATTCAACAAAAATTAATTAGTCAAGTAAGTGTGGATGTAACATTATTGATATCACAATGAATCTATTTCATTTTAATTTTATTTATAATTATATTTCTCAAATTTTAGGTCTATTCAATAACTCTTCTACTTTAACTAAAATCATAATTAGATCCCATGGAAATACATTATTTAATCAATAACATGATTAGAACTATAAATACATTTTCATATGAAATACATTCAAAGATGATAGTCATGCATTCCAGACTACATGAATATCCTCTTTTCATATACCAAATACAATTGAATAGCAACAAATACATCAATGTTTATATAATTTCCTAGTCACTCAAATAAGGTTTTGAAACAAATATAAATCTAACAAGAATTCAAATGTAAATCGGTTTGTTACTGTCAACAGGGTGTTTATAATACCTAACCTAGATCCCATTCCTATACAAAATATGTACAAGGTTATTGGGTTGATCAAGTCCAATTACAAAGTACAAAATAAAATAAAGATGGTACAAAGAATTCAAATAAAACATCTTAAGAAAAAATAGAACCAAAAAAATTATTACTAACTAAAAAAATCCTTAAATTTGTATATAATAGGTTTATAGTAATATAATTCTTGTTGAACTTCTATATCAAAAGAAAAATTAGAGTTTTTCTCTCCCCCTATAAAATTTGACATGTCCCCATGGTAGATGCTAAGATAATTTGTTTGGTTTCATATCTTATAAAACATTGTTTCATTCCACTTAGACAACATCATACTTTCCAAAGTTTAAGATGTGGAAATGATCTCGAGACCTATGAGTTATGAGTCCACAGTGTAACTTAGGTTAAACAATTCTAGGTCTCAAGTTTTTTTTCTATCAACAAGTATAGTAACAACACTTCTAAAATAAAACCTAATGAAAATTTGGAATAGATTTACAAATTTAACTATTATAAAGACTATCTTATTAATTCTATATTTCTAAGACAACTTCATTGTATAAGAGAGTACTAGCCAAATAGAAATATATTTAACAAGACTTAAACTTAATACCACTAAAGTTACTATCTCTTTATTGAGATCTCATGATATATAAATCAATGTTTTCAAAACTTCATGAATAATCCAACTACTATACATACATAAGTGAATTATCAAAGTTATTATTCTAAAGACCCTTCACAAGCGGTTAAGAAATAAATATACAAAAGAAATATTTGTCCAACCTTTAATTATGGTTCACCACAATATATTGTAAATCTATTTCTTTACCATCTAGAAATTATTATATAAGGTTCCATATGTATAAAATACCTCCTCTATTTATAAAATACTTTTGCACCTTAAGTATACTTTGAGAAAGGTAATTCTTTCCTTAGATTATGCAGTTATTACACTATCTGATAGACACTATAAATTAATCACACTTCACACCTACATGATTATTTGATTGCTATTCAATAATCCCACTATATCTTGGTATATGGGTGAATGGAAATAGGTTACATAAGATAATCTCCTCATCTAAAGAAGCACCAATGTGATGAAATTTTTTATCTTTAGTTGTTGTGGCATGATCTTAATTATAACATGATTATAGAGAAACAATAGTTATAATGAGAAAATATTGAGGTATGTGCTTAAATCATGTATGGGCATAACTAAAATCTACACATTTAAATACATTACAACTAGACCATGGGCAAAGGAATGACACACCTAACATCATGAATTCTTTAGGATGACTATCCCTTAACTGTAACCACTAAAATTCCTCATAAATGAATCAATGCGGTTACCTACTAAGCTGCATGTAAGTTGCTAGGAACAACTAGGATTAGACAAGGCCCCTATAAACTAGATTAATCGCCAATACTTAGAGTCAACATGTGTGTACCTAATTTGACAATGAGTAGGTCAACACTAACAACAAAACTAATAAAGAAAGGATGATCCACATTACTCTCTTATCAATTCATTTTTTTCATTAGGATTTATCTCTCAACCATCTAATTATGATTTCCTAAAATATTTAAGGACAACTTCTCAACTCAAGGTCTTTTGACTGACTATCCAAACCCAAATCCCAAACAATGTTTTGAAACACAATATTTCTATGACATTAGAGTTTTTAATTTATGATAGCTACAAGATTATGGATTATATTACACATGAACTTGATATTAAAGTCAATTATGCACTACATTGGACATAAGAAAGGATAGGTCATTAAGGAATTAATACCCATTCAAAGGAAGAAAAATGAAGATGTTACTGTCATCTTTTGAGAGTGTATACAATAGAGCAAAAATTATTGAATAAAACCTTTAAGATTATATTTAAGTTATATATTAAGAAATCACTACAACTATTGGCTTGATATTAATTGAAGTATGATGCCAAGAGTAAATGAATTGCTAGGTCATGTATGCTATTGACAACATATAAATCAAAATTGCTCTTAAAGGAGGATATGATATGATTGTAATAATGTAATTGAAAGACTTAGGTGAATATTACAATGCATACTTTTAAGATTCAATAATTGGTTTCTCCCTTATATTCCTAAAAATGAATCTAGGAGAAGAATCTAAAACGTTGGGCAAAAATTCATAAATGAAACTAATCATAAAAACTTTAGACGGTTAGATGTGTTGAATGCAAAGAATACTAAGAGGGGGGGTGAATCACTATTCTTAAAACCTTTTCATTTACACATTGATTAATCCATTTACCAAATTCAATAACATGAAAGCAAAGCAAACATAAGAAGAGCAACCACAAATTCATAACACATAGACACTAAGATTTTACGTGGTAAACCCAAAAAGGGAAAAAACACGATGAGTGTTAGATCACAGTATATTATGATAGAAATACCAAATTACTTGAAGTCTCACTACCTTAGGGCTCACTGCCCAAGGACTCACTGTCCAAAGAAATGCTCACTGCATAAGGCTCACTACCAAATAGAAGAGAAGATATAAGAAGGATTGGCTCACTTCCAAGAGATGACTACAACAGGTGCATCTACAGAATGTTGAGGTGTAGTACCAATTAGCTTAGTATACAGATTCAAAGGACTTCATACTGTCTACCTTTCTTTCATGCTCTGCTTCACATATACTTCTATTTTCTGACCTTGTTATCCTTTACTACTCTATAAACTACCTTAGATTATGCACATATTGAATTCACACACTTTTTCACATGTTACCTCCTCCAACAATAAAATTCATTGAATATATATATTTGCAATAAGATTCATCTCGCAATTAGGTCAGCAAGACAAACATGAAACATGTGTACACATGTTATACCTGGTCGGCTTGACCTTGTGCACAAACATCAACGTGGATCCAAAAATACATACAATAGTCTTCATATAGGTTGGAACCAATCATTCAACCACTTAGATTGATTGTTTAAACAATAAGTCTTCTCTACATATAGATCTAACATGGCTGTTGGCTTGCCCCTTAAGAACACACTTGACCAATTCAATAGTCACATCATAACTTTCACTGTGGACCATAAGAGACTCTAAGATCCATAAATAGAATTCATCATTGTCCTCTTGACATACCTTTAGAATGGAAGAACATAATAGTCCTTTATAGCAAAATGCAGATCTTGGAACTGTTGCTCTATCACAGTGAAATTTTGTCAAACTGGAAGCTGATAAAGAACAACTTGTAGAATGTGATCAAAGGAACTACAGAAGGTATAGCTCTGGATTCAGGTAGTCATGATATGTATCTTTGTTGTCTCAGAACCGCAAGACAAAATATGCCACAGCGGAGGAATGTAAACCCTTTTACTTTGGTACTGTGCACTGTTCCTAATTTAACTTTGTTCACCCAGACTTAGATATTTTACCATATGACTTCCGAAGGAAGTCAAGACTTGAACATTGGAACATGTGATCACTAGGTATCTATGAACAACATACCTGAATTGCATACAAATGTATTTAATTACGGAGGCATACCATCTCAAACATTGTCACTTACTTGGTATATTGTATACTACCCATACTAGTCATTTATTCTTCTGGAGTAAGGTCTCTTTGCCATGCCGGTAGAAACCCTTTGCCTTGTTGCCATCAATGACAACATTCAAAATTCATCAGAGCAGTGTCTCTTTCCAACAATCTCCCCCTTTGGCATTGATGGCAACACTTAGTGAAAAATGCTCATCTGCTCCCCCTTACTATATGAACTTTGTTTTTCTAGTCCCCCTTAGGCATTTGCCCATTTTTCAATAGTTTTCTTCTCCCCCTTTGTCATCAATGGCAAAGGTGAATGTGCAGATATCATAATTGAATCAAAATTTTAAGATTGTCAAATTCTTTAGCATATGTACAAGTATAATTTGTCAAATTAGTTAGTAGCATGTGAAAGGATATCATTATACATAGTCTTTAATTGTGTCAATTCTCCAACCCACCTATTCTTAGCACTGTTCAAAATTTGGATGTTCTCATTTACTTGGAATACCAGATCTTTTGCCTTCTGTACACTGATAGGCATGTCAATTATTCCCTGAACCTTTAAGGCTTTTGTAGATAGACTTTTCATGAATTCAATTTTTAGGCTTATCATCCTTCTCAACTGGCACATTCTATTTTTGATTTCTTCCTATCTATTGAGCAGATTACTTATGTTGTTTTGAGTATTTACAACTTGTATTTCTATGATTCTGATAGAGTCAACTGCTGGATCAAAGGTCTTGGAAATATTTTCTAGTTGAAGATCCATGCTTTTGACCTTCTCATCTATTTCCTTAGTGCTCTTAGGCCATGACAAACAAAATTTGTATATATCACATGCTTCCTTGATTGCATTTTCCATATTCTTTATACTACTTTCTAACAGAATTCTGTCACTGTCTAACTTGGCTTTTAACTCTACTAATCTTTTGTTTTCAAATTCCTTTCTAACCTTAATGTTAGTAGACTTTTCAAAGGATTCAAAGTGAATACTTATATAATTTATTAGACCTTTGAGTTTATCTGTTGACGAAACTGATGCATCTTTTGGGTATGAGGGTATTAGCTTCTCTAGAATACCAGATGTTTCATTAATGAGTTCATTGTCTTGTAAATGTGTTTTCAACATTTCTTCCTGAGCCTTAGCTTGCACAATTGATACTAATTTGAATTTCTGCACTGGAGACATAGAATCCAAATTTATTGGTCCTTGTAGAAACTTGGGTAAATCTAGAATTTGTGTTCTTTGTTGTTTTTCCAAAAGTTTTCTAGCATAGTCAATTAGAACTTGATTTGCAGTAGTGTCTCTTGCCACTTGTTCTTCACTGAGTGTAACTCTCTTTCTTTTCTTTTCTGTTGCTACCTTTTCTTTCTCTATTTTAGTTGTGGCTCCTGCAATGGATGAGGTCCTTGTTCTTTCTCTGGGGCTAGATGCTGGTTTTTCCATTTTAGATCTCTCATCTTTCCTTTCTAGAGTATTTGATGTCCAATCTACTCAAGAACTTATGTACATTGATCCTGCCTATTTTGATTTTTGCCTCACTTGTTTGTTCATCTAATGTTTTTTATGATTGCTCACATTCCATAGACATTCTGGAGGACAATTCTAAGAATGTTCCAAATCTATCTTCTTTGAGATCTTTCAGTTTGCTCAGTAGTACATCAGCTAATTTAGTCAAAATGTCTTCTACAACTTCATACCCTAATATAGGGACCCATACAATTCTTGGTTCCAAAACTTCCATGAAGCATTTGTCTTTGTTTACCATGAATACAATGTCCTTTTCATACTTCATCACTACATTTTTAGGTATCCAGATTCTACATAACATTTTCTTTTGAAAGTTCTTAAAATATCCCCATAAGATTTCATTCTTCTTATTTGCATTTCCCAAACTCTGCAAGTGATTTCTTATTTGAGTGGCTACTGGTGTCTCAAGAAGTAGAAGAGTAGATAAGTGATCAATGTTCCATATTTGAAAGGATGATTAGTCTCTTTTGTTCTTTTCAAGTTTTCCATTAGTTCACTCCAGAGCAATTCACATAGATCATAGTCTATATTATTTTTGATCGTGTCATATGTTGTGTATATAGCTAGTGTAGATAGAATTTTCCTTGTTGGAAAAGTATATTTTGTACCCAATAATCATTGATGCAAATCTGACAGCTGGATCCTTAATATCATTTACCGTGAGGGATTTCTTATCAAATTTGGCTGCTGTCAACTATATTACCAATTTGTTCTTTATTTTCTTTGAACTAGGAACCCTCCCGAAGGAACTCATACTAGTTACAACTTTGATAGCTTCTTTCGTTATCATGTATGGTTCATCAAGCCACAGAAACTCATCATGAATTTTGCTTAGAATAAACTTAACCCATGTTTCATTTGGAATCACAAGAAAATCGAACTAGGTGTCTAATTTCTTTTCTCCTAGAACTTTATATTCATCTTTTAACACAACATCAATAGTAGTCAGTCCATCCAAGTACAGTTTTCCTAGATTCATATGATCATATTCCTCTAGATTGATATGAATATATGCCCTAACATCTTCCATATGTATAATTCCATGTGGAGTAATTGAGAATGCCCCTACAGGATCATTTTCTAGTGATTTGAAGAAATGTTTCTTGAACTTGGGGTAAGGTTTTTCAGTTATCTCAATTACTTGAGGAGTAAACATTTTCCTAGAATAATTCAAACTTCACAGTAGGGTTTTCAAGTTGTAAATACCTCTTTTACTGAATTAGGGTTTCCTTCTTGTGAAATCTCTTTGAGTTGTTTTCAATCTTTGGAAATCTTTGATGTTGCTTGGGATTCTTCTATAGCTTGAATTCAAAGTAAATTATCTGTCGAATGAGCTCTTTTTTTTAACCCTTTATTTGTTTGACCTAATCACCATAAATGCAGTCTTTCAAAAAACTATCACACTTCTCTGTTAAGCTCAGTTAATCAAGATTACACTGTAATGTTTTGCATTTGATTCTTTTCTTCCAGAATTACTTTTAAAAGATCTATCATATGAAGCTTTACATAACATCTTCGTGCTGGATCCCAACACTAATTATCTGGCTAGGGGATTTGGATTTTCAATACAACTCCCCTGAGCCAGAGCTCCCAATTTACTTCCTGGAGGAAGTATCTACACCAGAGACTGGTGCGGATCCATCCTTGATATTATCAACATCCTTCTTAATCTAAACCATTCTCATTTCCTTCTTGATCTCCACCAGATCAACCTTGTTTTTACTTTTGTCTTCTTTTTGTTCTGTTTTCATCTTCTCCGTAGGATAGTTTCTTTTCTCATTCTTTCTTCTGCATGATTTTGCAACATGCCCAAACTTATTGCAATTGTAGCATACCACATTCCTCTATCCTTGATTCCTTCTATTGATTGAATTCATTCTTGATCTGCATTGGTTAGCCATATGTCCAAATCTATTGCATGTAAAACACTTTCCATTGAAGGATTGAGTATTCCTTACATTGTTAAAACCATTCCTAACTAAAATTTTGCATTCGTTTGATTTATGACCAATTTTCTTGCAATTGAAACATTGACCAAAGAAGGATGGAACATTCCGATTCATTCTACTCCTACACTGAGTAGCCTTATGACCAAACTTATTATAATTAAAATAATAGCCATTGAAATACGGGTACCTTTGAGTATTTGGTTGCCTGACCGGAGGCCTTCTAGGTCTTCTTCTCTGATTTCAGAGCCAGTTGCCTTTGTTTTGCTTAAACTCAGTGTTTACTTGGTCTGATTTTAAACTTTCTCCTTTTTCAAATCCCAAGGCTTGCTTGTCATATGGACTCTTCTGACTTTCAATTAGTTCCTCAAGCTTTGCAGAGCTTATTTTGAACTTTTCTTCATAGCTCTTAGCCTTCTCTAAATCTAATTTCAGGCTCACAACTTTTTTTTCAAGTTTAGCACATTCTTCCAACTTACTTTTTACCAACAGATTTATATCTTCTTCTACTGTAGCTCTTTCTACAACTTCCACTTTCAAATCATCCAAGGTTTCATTGGCTGATATCAATTGTTCACTAACCTCCTTGTATTTTTCTTTGAACTTCTTGACTTGTTCTTTTAGTTTTAAAATGCATTCATTATCTTCTTGTATGTTCTCCTTCAGATCCCTAATTTGTGCTTCAGATTTTTCATGATCTTCAAGATCAGCTTGTAAATCATCATTGCTTTCATATGAGGCTTCAGGAGAAGTGAGATATCTTCTAGCTGCCATGTGTACACCTTCCCAGATCTTCCTCAAGTTGTTAAGCTTCTTCAAAGGAACCTTGCTCTGATACCAATTGTTGAATGCAAAGAATACTGAGAGGGGGGGTGAATCAGTATTCTTAAAACCTTTTCACTTACACATTCATTAATCCATTTACCAAATTCAATAACATGAAAGCAAAGCAAACATAAGAAGAGCAGCCACAAATTCATAACACATAGACACCATGATTTTACATGGAAAACCCAAAAAGGGAAAACCACGGTGAATGTTAGCTCACAATATATTATGATAGCAATACCAAATTACATGAAGGCTCACTACCCAAGGACTTACTGTCCAAAGGAATGCTCACTGCCAAATAGAAGAGAAGATAGAAGAAGGATTGGCTCACTACCAATCTAGATGACTGTTACTAGTGCATCTATAGAATGTTGAGATGCAGTACCAATTAGCTCAGTATACAGATTCAAAGGACTTCATACTGTCTACCTTGCTTTTTTGCTCTGCTTCACATATACCTCTATTTTCTGCCCTTATTATCCTTTACTGCTCTATAAACTACCTTAGATTATGCACATATTGAATTCACATACTTTTTCACATGTTACCTCCTCCAACACTGAAATTCATCAAATATATATATTCGTAATAAGATTCATCTCACAATTAGCTTGGCAAGCCAAACATGAAACGTGTGTACACATGTTATACCTCATCGGCTTGACCTTGTGCACAAACAACAATGTGGATCCAAAAATATATACAATAGTCTTCATATAGGTTGCCACCAATCATTCAACCACTTGGATTGATTGTTCAAATAATGTCCTCTCCACATATAGATCTAACATGCCTGTCAGCTTGTCCCTTAAGAACACACTTGACCAATTCAATTGTCACATCATAACTTTCACTACAGACCATAGGAGACTCTAAGATTCATAAGTAACATTCATCATTATCCTCTTGACATACCCTTAGAACCATAGAACATAATAGTCCTTTATAGCAAAATGTAGATCTTGGAATTGTTGCTCTGTCATAGTGAAATATTGTCAAACTAGAAGCTGATAAAGAATAACTTGTAGAATGTGATCAAAGGAACTTCAAAAGGTATAGCTCTAGATTCAGGTAGTCATGATATGTATCTTTGCTATCTCAAAACTACAAGACAAAAAATGCCACAGTGGAGGAATGCTGACCCTTTTACTCTAGTACTGTGCACTGTTCCTGACTTAACTTTGTTCACCCAGACTTAGATATTTTACCATATGACTTCTGGAGGAAGTCAGGACTTGAACATTGGAACATGTGATCACTAGGTAGCTATGAACAACATACCTAAACTGCATACAAATGTATTTAACTACGGAGGCATACCATCTCAAACACTATCACTTACTTGGTATATTGTATGCTACCCATACTTAGTCATTTATTCTTCCGGAGTAAGGTCTCTTTGCCATGATGGTAGAAACCCTTTGCCTTGTTTCCATCAATGACAACATTCAACATTCACCAGAGCAGTGTCTCTTTCCAACAAGATGTAATTGAAAAAAGTTAAATGGTAAAGTATTAGCAAATGGTGGTTGACTACAAATTATTGTCCTTCATCCCTATATTTTCAATTTAGATGTTAGGTAATTAATCTTATTTTCCCTGTGGTTGGTTCCTTTTATAGCCTAAAACATTAACATACATCATATGCCCAAAGGAGATGCATATTGTCACATTCATAATTTACACCCAATAAATAAAATAAAATAAAATATCATGACTAGGATGCTTATGTTCATAATTTAATCCCAAATCCTTTAACAATTTAAGCTTAGTTGCATTCATGATTTGTTCTCTTTTATACATGGATTTTTCTTGGCAAAAGAATAATTGATCTAAATTCATCTAGTAAAAAACATTGGGATTATAATAATGCTTTTCCAATGCAGAGAAGTCCCAAAAATTAAAAAAAGCATTGTGAATTTATAATTTGATGGATGGCCACCACCGCCACCACCATTCACAAACAATGGGATGCTAAGTGGAGCCCTAAAATGTTGAGGCCTTTTTAATGGATGTCATTCCTGCCATTGTAAGAAGGCACCATATCATTGCTCTAAAAGAACGTAAGGGGAGGAGGAGTTTTTTCCATTGTAATTATCAGTATAATGAGGTGTCCTTGATGAAAGGTAGCCAAGGAAACTCAGTGAAGAGATTAAGGGCATTTTGATATGTATAGAATATGGTTGCTTGTTATAGAAGATTGTTGCAAATTTGTATATAGTAATTCATCACTTTGTTCATCCATGCTAAAAGTGATAGTGTGTCCTCTGAGGCAAAGGTACTTGTCACCAATGATCATGAATTACATAAGACCATGGAAGCAGTAATATCTAATAGAGGTGAGAGAGAAACAAAATCCAAAGAATGATATTAAATGATTGTGTGCAATCATTGGGATGATTGTGAATCAAAATGACATGCTCAAATTTGACATAAAGGATTCAAATTTAAAAATTTGAAATGCACGCAAGTGAAGGTTGAGACAATGAATTATCAAGTGGTAGAGAAATAATTAATTCTAGTGACAAAGAAGCAAGAAATAAATGAAATGGATCAAAGCCATTAAGAAATGCATAGAGAAGTCCACTATGGCAGCCATATTTTATATAGTAGTTCTATGAAAGATTATCAAAGCAGGGGGTACCTTATTGCAAAATGAGGAGACATGACCTCATGCCATAATACAACATAAAAAGGGGGTGATGGGACACATCCTTTGGAGTTTTAATATGAGGAGTGATCTATACAGATGTTCTTCAATGTGAACACTCAAGAATTTACTATAAAGTTTATTGTGATTTAGTCTAAGGATACTTATGTACCTTCTCATTTTAGAAATTATATAACTAAAAGACCTAAGGAACTTTATGTTTCACATCATGTAATATTTAATCATCAAGATCTTGATATCATGTACACCTTAAAATATCTCTATAAGCAACAAATTACACTTGAACTAAGAAGGTTATAGAAGAATAAATAGATTATGTATAATAAACTTATGTTTCATCCTAGAGACATAATTTGTTCATGCCTACCTAAGAAATGTTTTATGGCTAAGCAAATTTAAAATCTCACATGAATCTCTTTAAGAAACCACTTCCTCCAAGATCAATGGTTAAAGAAAGATAAATTAACAATTATGCATGTATTTATAGTGTTTTCCTAAGAGCATTACTTATTATCATGATAAAATCCATTGACTTAAGGACAAGAATGTGATGTTACTTGTTAGGACGAGGATGACCTTTTGGATGGTGGTCTCTCTAATTTTGTTTGTTTAAAGCTTGAGCATTCTTATACTTTACTTATTTATCTACACATTTTAGCATTTACTTTTTTTTCTCTTATACACCCCTATACCTTGTTCTTTTATTTATGTTATATTTACTGTGTGTCTCCTATTCAATATCACATTCTATATTATGCTCTATGCTTTGTTTCTCAACATTATTAATGCCTATGTGAAATCTTGTTAAGTTGAACTTAGGATCTGCAACTGTTTCCTGCCTCTTTGTAATTTGAATTTCCCATGGCTGCAGGGGACTCGGGGGGTCCCCTAAACCCTTCGGATCGGGGCTGCCCAGGGCTTGCTTTGGGGGTTGAGTCTACCCCAGGTTCTTTTGACAATAGCAATGACCTTTTTGTTCATGTGTCTAGTGACAAGGACTTTGTGTCCTCTACTCACATGTAGTAGGACAAGGAGTTTGGCCCCAAGGCCTAGAAAAATGCCCTTTTAGGGGATGAGCCGGAGGGCCCGTGGGCTTCCCCTCAATTTCATGAGATGGTAGACGGGTCGATGATTGTACTCCCAGATATTACTATGGAAAGAGTTGTCTTTTCTATGGAGAATGCTCTGGTGGGAAAGTTCTTTTCCTTCAGACCCAACATTGATGTTGTCAGGAGATGGATGACTGCCAAATGGAAGGTGAAAGGAAGTGTTACTGTGAGTGCTATGGTAGGAGGGATGTTTCTCTTCAAATTCATAGCTAGAGAAGACCTTGCCTCTGTTTTAGTAGGGGGGCCCTAGTGTTAGAAATCAAAGCAACACTACTTTAATGGAAATCTGATTTGAATAAATTTCAGCAATCTTTAAGTGTTCTTTAACAATGGAGATTGTAACAAAACATAAAACCCACTATAGAAAAGATGTCAAACATGAATAACTCAACACAATGACACAATGTTTACATGGAGAAAACCCTTGCGGGTAAAAAACTCCACCAGGAAAGAGGCACAAGTTTGTATTAATCTCAACAAGATTGTACAATACATCAACTACACAACTCTCTCCACAAGTCTTTAATCCGACAGTATTCCGGTAGCACCTGAGTGCCTAAAATTTGTATTGCAGCAAAAAAAACATGGAAAATACTTATAGAAATGTTTTCCACTCCATTCTAGGAATTCAACTTCTCTCTCCTAAGATTCTCCAACTTGTAAACATTAATTACCATCTTAAACAAGCATCTTACACTTGTCCAAAAAATAGCCATGCAAAGGTTGGGTGCCCAAGACTAAATCTGGCCTCTTACAACATCTTATGACACATCATAACCATCATAGATTCCACAAAAGAGTATCTTTCCAAGATAGGAACCTTGGGCTAAATATAGAAAATATACAACTAACATATCTGTCATATGTGTCATAGAATCTCAGAATCTTATGACAACTTGCAGTTGTCATAGATTCACTTACCAAACATTATGACAATTGTCATACATGCCAAATATAGTATCTTCTCCAAGGGAGCATGCATACCCTCATTTACTTTCAAATTTTACATTTGCCAACAGTAAAAGTCACTCTGTAATTACCTCCAGTTACTCTGAAATTACCCTTGCCAGTGAAACTAGTACATCTCCTCATGGATAATTACAAATTACATATAATAAATGGAATAAATACAATATTGGGATTTACAAGGTTAATGGCACCTTATCCCAACATTCTCCCACTTGACATTATACATTGTAAATCAACCCATAGGAAATTGATGAGGAGTGCATAGTGAGAATGAACAATTGATCAAATATTAAACTTTTAAAATCTTGAACCTTTTGGAACCATTTTTAGTCTCAGCGAACAGATCTCTTCCTTTCATTTTCAGCAACACTTTGTCTGTTGGCCACTTTACAACTTAACTCTTCGAAGTCTTAGTCACTCCAATGTGAGGTTCAACACTCTTTGCCTATCGGCAAGAAAATCACCATCGATCATCTTCAAACTTGTCACTTCGACATCACAACTCTTCCCGATGGGTGACTCTATGCTTCTTGCCTATCGGCAAGAAAAGTGCTATCGGCTACTTTAGATTCTACTTCGCCAATACACTGATCACTCTAATGTCACCTTTGACTTTCACTTGTCGGCAAGACAATTATTATTGGCCACGTTAGAATTTGCTTTGTCGATACATTAGTCACTCCGATCACTCATCAGCCAAATGAATGCTATCACTCAAACCTTAGGATCTCTTGCCACTAGTCAATTTCTCCTGATGGACCTCCATCGGTATCACTTACCCCTTATCACCCCGATACGCCTCGATCAGTAAGACCAATACTATCAGTCCAACACCAAGTTATCTACCTGATGACCTCATCATCCTGATATGAATCTTTAGATTGCGACTTCCATTCAATGACTTGAACCTCTCTTTGGTGAATTGCAGTGTTATTAAGTCGATACACTAAGAGTCTTTCTGCACTCGGCCAGACTATCCTTATAACTTTGAGAGAGGAATATTTTTCCAATGGCCCCTATTTCACTGACAATGACTTCAATTCCTCTGCTATTTCTATGACTCATTCACTCTCCAACCAAACCCTAGCACATGGAGATGCTGGGCCATCTACTGTGTAAAACGCTCCAATTTGGTCCTCTACGTTGCCGAACAAGGAAACAAAACAGAAAACAAAAATGAATACTTGTACAATGAAGCCATTCCATCGATCTTGATAGGGACCGTACCAGTGGAATGCTTTAATGAACCATTTTGCAATAGACTATAGGAAAAGGGAATCTACTAAGCACAATTACAAAATCTTTGAATTTAAGAACAAGAAAACACAAAAGGGGACAGAACAGAGCTTTATTGTTCTTCAACACAATTCATACATACTTCCAGAAATGAACACACAATAGGACACAAAAAAAACTGATCCCCAATGTTCATTCTACTATGCTTTTAACTCACTCCCATGGGAGGCCCACCGTTTCTCAACCAGTCAGTTACAATGGAACAACAACAACTGAAAAGAAACAACATTGGTCAGTTTGACCTTATTACAAACAAAAACATGATTTGTTAGGTGCTCCTGCACCATACTCCCCAAGTGAAAGTTGTCTCAAGTCCTCTTAGAGAATAACTGCTGCAAATTGCCACCCTTCTTTCTAATGTCTTCTTCCAGCATCCATGTGGCTTCAGAGTTTGGAAGTCCTTGCCATTTAACCAAGTGCTCAAAATAGGTCTGATTTCTGGTCTTCTTGGCTATCCTACTATCCAAGATGCACTCTAGTTTTGGTGGTTCCTTAGGTGGTAAATGTTGCACCCACTTTTCATTATCCTGGGCAGAATTTGTTGCACCTTCTCTTGTATCAGGACTCCTATATAATGTTAGATCAGCAACATTGAATATAGGTGAAATAGAAATATCATCAGGGAGTTCAATTTTGTAGGTATTAGGACCATATTTTTCTAAAATTTGACAAGGTCCAATTTTCCTCATCATCAACTTGTTGTGGCTTCCCTTGGGTAGTTTGTTCTTGTTAAGGTGAAGCATGACTAGATCTCTGATTTGGTACTGCACATCTCTCCTTCGTTGATCCAATCTAGCCTTGATTTGCTGACTAGTCTTGTGTAGAGTATCCCTGACTTGTTGATGAATCTCCTTCATAGCCTCTACAAATGTATCAACATGTCCACTCCTCTTGTCCAAACCCTGAGCATCTCTCAATTCAAAAATCTTGGTTGATGCTTCTTGTACTGCTGCTATGGTAGAATATGATTGTCTTTCAACTCTTGTTGGCTCTAAAGGACAAACAATGGTCCCTACTATGATAGCATCTCCTTCTTTCCAACCACCTTGTGGCTACTTGTAGACCTGCTCTTTAACCTTCTTCTGATCCATTTCAGACATCACCATCTGATCTCCATCATTCAAAGCTGAAACCACCTTCAAACTTTGATCTTTGGCAACCCCACTCCTTGAGGTATCCTCAACTTTCCTTGTCTCTTCTTCATTGATCTTCACAAACTCTTTCTTACCCACCAAGATGACCTTGGCTTCCTTCTTTGCTTTAACATCATCTTGCAATGGTGTCATCACAAAAGTCCTCCCATCCTTCTTGATGGTGTATGTGTTAGCATATCCATCATATAATGCTTGCCTATCAAATTGCCATGGCCTACCTAGAAGTAGGTGACAACATTCCATGGCAAAATGTCACATAAAACTTTATCCTTATATTCTCCAATTTCAAAATCAACATATGCTTGTTCATCTACCAAAAGTGATTGACTATCACTTACCCAAGATGCTTTGTAAGGAGTTTGATGAGGAATCCTTTCTATGTTCAATTTATCCACCATTTCCCTAGACACCATATTATCTATTGAACCAGAATCTATTACTACCTTGCATATTTTACTTTGCTTTTGCAATTGGTCTTGAAAAGAGCTCTCCTTTGTATCATCTCCTTGGATATCTTCAAAAGTGTTCTCCTTAGCATCAATGCTTCTCCATCTTGAACTAGGGCTGCACTCCCAATTGGAGAGTTGACACTTTCATCTACCTCCCCTTCTTGCACATATTGAACCCTCTTTTCATTCTTCCTATCACCTCCTAATGGTGAACCTTGCCTTGCTGGACATTTGAATGTTGTCTGACCAATTTCATTGCAATTGTAGCATCTTCCAGTGAAAATGTTAGAACCTATACATTCACCTCTTGTGCCTCTAAATCCCTCTCTAAAATAAAAAACACCTTACCTCTGCTTGCATCTCCTTGGTCTTCTTGGGACTGATTTCTGTCTTCAAAATTGTCCGTACCTCTGAAATTTCTGCCACCTCTTCCTCTATTTTACTGCTCACCTTTCCTCTATTTTTCCACGGTTTCAGGGGTCAATAAACTTATCTCATCTTGAATATTAAACCTCAGACCATTTAGATACCTGGACACCCTATCTTTTGCCTCCTCCATGTACCCACAAGGAAGAGTGTATTTGTGAAACTCCTCAGTGTAAGTAGCTACATCCATATCTTTTTGCTTGAGGTTCTGCATTTTCCTGTAAATCTGCACCTCGTAGTCAGATTGAAGGAACTGGGACTTGATCTTTTCCAGCATTCTGCTCCAAAAAGAGATCATACTCTTCCCATTCTTTACCCTTTCTCCTTGGGTGTAATTCCACCATGTAAGGGCAGGACCTTTTAGTTTGGTTTTTGCAAATTTAACTCTCTTATTCTCAGGAACTTCCTTGTATTCGAAGTAGTTGTTTAGAGCCTCAATCCATTCCATGACTTTGTTAGCATTCATCTTTCCACTGAACATGGGGATATCTATCTGAGCCTCTGAAGAATCCTTGCCAATTTCCTTAATGGCTTTAAGGAAATGCCTTTGATCAGCCGGTACTTCTACCTCTTCTTGCTCTTCTTCTTCTTCCTCTTTCTCTTCCTCTTCATCTGAACCTTCCTCTATCCTTTTTCCTATCTTTAGTGCCTTTAATTCTTCTTGGAGTGCTTCCCTGACCCTAGTTTTGATCTTCTCTTCCATCTCCTTAAATTTCTTGACCACTTCGGTGGTCATCCCCTTTGGAGGCATATTGCTAGCCTCTCCTTCACTCTCCTTTGCTGATATATACCAGGCCAACAAAAGAACCTTTTACGGCTCTGATACCACTATGATGAGGAGTACACAGCAGGAATGAACAATTGATCAATTATTAAACTTTTGAACTCTTGAACCTTTTGGAACCGTTTTTAGTCTCAGCGAACAGATCTCTTCCTTTCATTTTCGGAAACACTTTGTCCATCGGCCACTTTACAACTTAACTCTCTAAAGTCTTAGTCACTCTGATGTGAGGTTCAACACTCTTTGCCTATCGGCAAGAAAATCACCATCAGTCATCTTCGAACTTGTCACTCTGACATCTCAACTCTCGATGGGTGACTCTATGCTTCTTGCCTATCGGCAAGAAAAGTGCTATCAGCTACTTTAGATTCTACTTCGCCGATACACTGATCACTCCAATGTCACCTTTGACTTTCACTTGTCGGAAAGACAATTACTATCGGCCACATTAGAATTTGCTTCGCTGATACGTTAGTCACTCCGATCACTCATCGGCCAAACCTTAAGATCTCTTGCTGCTAGCCGATTTCTCCTGATGGATCTCCATCGGTATCACTTACCCCTTATCACCTCGATACGCCTTGATCGGTAAGACCAATACTGTCGGTCCAACACCAAGTTATCTACCTAATGACCTCATCATCCTAATATGAATCTTTAGACCGCGACTTCCATTCAACAGCTTGAACCTCTCTTCGATGAACTGCGGTGTTATTAAGCCGATACACCAAGAGTCTTTCCACACTCGGCCAGACTATCCTTATCACTTTGAGAGAGGAATATTTTGCTGATGGCCCCTGTTTCACTGACAATGACTTCAATTCCTCTGTTATTTCTACGACTCATTCACTCTCTAACCAAACCCTAGCACATGGAGATGCTTGGCCGTCTACTATGTAAAATGCTCCAATTTGGTCCTCTGCGTCACCAAATAAGGAAACAAAACAGAAAACAAAAATGAATACTTGTACAACGAAGCCATTCCACCATTCTTGATAGGGACCGTATCGGTGGAATGCTTCAGTGAGCCATTTTGCAACATACTACAGGAAAAGGGAATCTACTAAGCACAATTACAAAATCTTTGAATTTAAGAACAAGAAAACACAAAAGGGGATGGAACAAAGCTTTATTGTTCTTCAGTACAATTCATACATACTTCTAGAAATGAACACAAAATAGGACACAAAAAAAAATTGATCCTCAATGTTCATTCTTCTATGCTTTTAACTCACTCCCGTGGGAGGCCAGCCATTTCTCAACTGGTCAGTTACAACTAAACAACAACAACTGAAAAAAAATAACATTGGTCAGTTTGACCTTATTATAAACAAAAACATGATTTGTTAGGTGCTCCTGCACTAGAAATCAAATAAAAAAATAATCATGCACTAGAAACAAGGCCCATGGCCTCTCTGCACCATACGAACTTCTTTGTGCTCATAGGCTTGGTCAATGAATCTATAAAATTCTCTTGAGTGTCTGTCTTCTTTAGTTCATTCTCTCCATTTGCAACCAACTCTCAAACAAAGTGATACTAAACATCAACATGCTTAATTTGAGCATGACACATGCGATTCTTGGCCAAACAGATAGCACTCTAGCTATCACAACCAATCTGAATGATCTTGCAATCAAAACTAATACCTGTACATAGTCTCCTCAATCAAACTGCCTCCTTAGAGACATGAGTAGTAGCTATATACTCTGCTTCTGTGGTGGACAAAGCAACTATAGGCTGCCTCTTACTCGTCCAACTCACTGTACCTCCAAACAGTGTAAACAGATAGCCACTAGTGGACCTTTGACTATCCAAGTCACCTGCCCAATCTGCATCAATAAAACCATGTATGTCCAAAGATTTATCAACACTATCAATACCAAAATAAAACAAACAATGATCACGAGTACTTACAAGATATTTAAACACCATCTTCGCATAATTCCAATGTTGTCTACCAGGGTTAGACATAAATCTGGTCAAAACTCCCACTGCTTGGGCAATATCTGGTCTAGTGCAAACCATTGCATATATCAAACTCCCTACAACACTAGAATATGGTACATTAGACATATCCTCAAAATCTTCCTCAGTCTTTGGACACATATCTAATGAAAGCTTAGTACCAATGGGTAAAGGAACTCTAACTAGATTACAATCCTGTAAAATAAACCTCTGCAAAATATTATTCACATACTTACTTTGTGACAACTAATTCAGTATATTAATCATGAAACATAATGCACTTAAATCAAAAGCAGAAACACATCAACACATAAGACACTAAGATTTTGATGTGGAAAACCTGGTTTAGGGAAAAACCATGAGGTGATTAACCCAAGATTGTATTCTCTATTAGAAGAATAGAAAGAACAAAATGGCACATGCCAATTAGGGCTCACTGTCTGAGTGCACTGCTCACAAGAGGCCCACTGCCTACAAGAGACACACTGTCTACAAAAGAATAAGTATCACATACTTGAACTGGAAAATAGCATCTTTATCATGCTTGAATCAGTTCCATTGAAGCTCAATACTTCTGCCCTGCCTTTCGCTCTCCTCCTGCTACCATCCTCTCATCTCCACAAGAACAAGTTTGAAATGACTTCACAATCCCTTATTTATAAAAGACATCAACTTAGGAATGATCATCTAAGTTGGCAAACATCAACAAGAACATCCGTAGGATGTGTAACTGATCCGGTCAGCCAATGTCTAGAAGAACACTGTCATCCAGAAGATAATCTTTAATTGCAAGCTCTAACTCCAATACAGATCACCAACTTGAACTGGACATGATCCAAAGACCTCCACAAGCTTTAATAAATCACCAAGAACATCCATACTTCATCTGCTTACTGAAATCCATCTCCCCTTTATCCCGAACCTCAAGAACACAGTCTGTCATTACTATCACAAAGGAATAGATGCGTGTGGACCTTTAAACCATGAACCAATCTATTTGATACTCCACAAAAACTTCCTCAACACTCCCTCAAATCTGTAGAATAGGACAATACAATTTCAGATCTCATCGGACCTATCTGTAACACTTTGTCACCAATGAACATCTGCCAGAATTGGTTTTACTTGAACGGCCACAACTTCTTCAAATCTTCATACGGACCTCTGAAATCTCTACTGGACCACCTTAAGACACATATCTACAAACCCTTTAAACCATATCCTTTGATACTCATCCTATCTTGGACTTTTACCTTACTATCATCACTGATCTTCACTGTTCCTGATTGAGACTAATTTTCTCAAAATCCTTAGCACACAGCTCATCCAATTCTTATCATTAATGCAACAGGAGTATGTTGACATCAATGACAACACTGGTTAGGCCCATACTTGTGTGAGGCCTACTTTTTACACTTCTATTCATGAGACTATTTGCAGTGCTATTTCTATTATGTTTATGTTTAGAAACTATTGATCCTGGAATCTTGTTATTAAACCTAATTGATTTTTCAAGGAAATAATTGTGCAAGGATAATTAGATGTTGTTTTTGAGAAAATGATGAATGGATGATATTAGAAATGGAACTTTAATATGATTTCAGTATGATTATATGGTAGAATGTTTAGGTATGCATGTATTTAAATTACTTCGGCTCTGATATCTTTATGTGATATTAACTTCGAGTTGAGTGTGCAGGTATTACTAACGAAACCACAAATATAGGAGATCATTCCATACCCTATGTTGTATCCCTTGTGAGCTGATCTAGTTCCACGAGGAACTAAGATCAACCTCGTGTTGGTGAAATGTTGTAATTATGTAATGTTGTAATGTTGCATGAGGTCCAGGGGAATTAAGTCTACCTTATTATTTACTTATATTGTGATAAGTGTTGTAAGAAATGTCGTTTTAAATCTTGTTTTAAACTTTATTTCTTTTAGACCCTTTACTTGTGTTTTTATTTGACTCTGGGAGTTCTAACTAGGCAAAAATCAACCCTGGGTTATACCCCATGGGTCTAGGGACCTTTTTGACTAGGATAACCTTGGGTTAACCTCCATATGGTCACTTAAACTCCACAGTGAAGTTAAGTGACGAATTTGGGAGCATGGGGACAATGGGATGAGTGGAATCCACACTCAGGCCCACTTCCAAGTCATGGAACAACTCCATGATCCCCTAATAATGGAGTGCTTGTCTCTTTGTGCCTCTCTTTTGGTGGGGTTCCTCTTAATAAGGGTGGTGTGTCATCCATTTCCTTTTCATTTTTATTTTACTTATTGTATTTTATTTCTCCATGTGTTGTAAAAGGGCTATAGTGGGGAACCTCTTGAGTGGGGGTTAATTGTTTTAAGTCCACTAGGATAATGGATGAGTTAGGGGTTTAGTTTTTTTAATGCCATTTGGGAAATTAGGAAAAGAGAGGGAATTAGTTTTAAAAGAGAGAGGAGGAGGAAAGTAAGGGGGTTGGATTAATGTGGAAAGAAGGAGAACTTGGAGGAGGAGGCTAAGAGTGGAGCTCTTCTGTAAATTTCATCCATAATAGGGCTTTGTGAAGGTTGGTGAACCAGACTATATTCCTTGTAGGATCTATTACTTGCTTTGTATGTATTGTCCTTGTTTGATGAATGAGGATTGCAAATGTCTTCTATGTGTTTTCTGTTATTTTGGGGTTTGTGTTGGGTGTTGAAAGAGCTCCTTCCATTTGGAAGGCAATGCTCATCTTGTATAGGGAAGGGAAGGTGTGAACCTCCTCGGGTGTCTTCTTGTTTCTTGATATATGAAATGCCTTGAGGGCATGTTGGTACTTTTGAGCCAAGAGGGATTTAAGGATTTGAGAGCCTATTTGGGATATCCCTAGAAATTTGATTATTTGGAAGGCTTGAGGCCTTGAGAAAGAGTAATTTGTTGGCTAGAGGCCTTGTGATAAAATGTTGAAGAATGGAACCTTGAGTTGAGAGAGTCTACTTCCCTACCCTCCTTGAACTCACCTCAGCTGAGTCTTTGTATTGTGAATAAAACCATGGGTGTGTGGATGATCTCCCTAGCTCGGGGGTGACCCTCTTGTGGGTCTATGGTAGGGAGGAGAGCTAGTTGGTTGTTGTTTTCTCCCTTGTTGTCATGCAGGTTATTGTTGGAGCATATTAAGAGGATTGAAGGAATTTTGCCTTGTTAAAGAAATGTTCTATCTTCCTATTGTAGTGAGAGCTTGGTCTCTTTAAGTTTCATCCAGTAAGAGTTTTAAAGGAGAGAACTTCTCTCTCTAAAAATTGTTGTAAAAGTTGTATTTGGGAGTGGAGAGAAAATCTTTCTTTACGATGTTGTTAGTTGAGATTTCACTTGGATATTTCATTATATTATTGGTGTGAGTAGTAGGAAGTGAAAGTTATTTTATCCAAGAGTGGATTGGACTATTCCCTTGCAGAAAAATATATTGTAAAGCTGTGAAAATTAGTGGTGGATGTATGTGACAATTGATAAGATTTTTCCACTGTGTTGTATAGTGAAAGCGACATTTTAATTAATTTTTACAAGAAGTGAAAATGTCTTTTAGTAAAAGATTAAGATTTGAATTAGATGTGTATTAGAATTTCATAGAAAAAATGTTTTACTTTTCTGTTATAATGAATTTGGGAAAAGAAGGTTTATTATTTATTTTGCAGTTATTCTTAATTTCTTCCTTACATTGCATTGGAAAGTACTTGTGAAAGAATGAATTTTAATTGACAATTGCAAATTGGAATCTATATTATTTGCTAGATTAAATCAAGTATTTGTTAAATTTATAAACTGAAATATTAAAGAAAATTGTAAATTTGTATAGATCCTTTGACATGGTTTTTAAAAAATATATATATATATATATATATATATATATATATATATATATATATATATATATATATATATATATATATATATATATATATATATATATATATAAAACTAATTTTAGTTATATTTGATTAAACTGAAAACCCATGGAATATACATATTTTGAATGTCTTATGCTAAAAATATATATATGAAAAAATATATATATATATATATATTATTATTTAATTACAATTGAAATAAAGATCTTATTGTATATATATAATGTATATATACATATATATATATGTATATATATATACATATATATACATACATATATATACATACATATATATACATACATACATATATATATGTTTTAATTTAAAAATCACGAAATAACAAAAGAAATGAAGAGGAAGTTCGCAGTATTCAATGTATGCACAGTCGAACATTAGAAGTGGTGAGGTGGGGGTTAAACCCCACTGAAACTTTACACAAAGAGGGTGTGGGGAGGGGCGAAGCCCCACTCACACCCCACGCAGTGGGATGTGGGTGGGGCTCTGCCCCTCCCCACATCCCCGTCGCTGCCATAGCCGCAGGCTAACCGTTCCCCCCGCTGCGGCCAGTGAAAACCCCGCCCGCTGCGGATATCCCACAACACCAACCCCAACCTCCATCCTGTCCACTGCGATCCCGCCGCCCACGCCACTCCACACCTCGCCACCCCAAAACCTCCATTCCACTCTGCCATCTCCGCCATGCTCAGTCCCCCTGCGACTAGCGCCGTCGCCCCTCATCTGCCGTCGCTCCTCTCACACTTGCATAACACAACACATCAACAACAAAAGAAATTTTAGGGTTACTTAACCCTATTCAATGAGTTGGAAATTTAAATTATAAAGTTTAAAAAGATAAGTGGAGTTTCCACTAGTATGGCTCTAAATGTTTTTTAAAAATAAATGTATATATATGTGTGTGTGTGTGAGTGCAAATATATATATATACATTTATATATGATATTTGTTTTATAATGAGGCGATTCAATTTTAAAAAAATGTATATTTCATTAGTGATAATTATATGAATAATTATGTACATATACATACATATATATATATATATGTAAATAAATAAATAATTGAATGTAATTTAAAATGTAAATATATGATTAATCGTCTTGCATTGTGAATGGGGGAAATTCTTTTTAAAAATATATATATATTTATATTTATATTAGAAGAAAAATAAAATAAAATATTTAAATATGCATATATTTTAAATATTTACTTAAGAAATAATGAGACAATGAACTTTGACATTTTATATTTAAAATACAATTGAATGATCTTTAATAGAAACCGCGTTCTCAATGTTAAATTATTATCAAATGGTAGTTTATGAAAATGAATCTATTTATTTGGAATGAATAGATAATCAAATAAATAAATGATGGAAAGTAATAAAAGGAAAATGCGAGTCAAATTTGAAATAAATTGAGGAAACCAATTAAAGGCCAACCATCTACCAAGGAATCCTAAATGTTGTAAACTAAACCGACATAAACATAGTGATCGATATCTACATGCTCTTGTGAGAAGTTTATTCCGTCGACAACTGTGACGTTGACGACTTAAACATACGCAACCGAGCACGCTTACGCATGCGAGGGGAAAACTTTTCACGTCGTAAAAGAAAATTTTTGATAGTTCGTATCATGACCACATGTCACATGTGGGCATGACATGTGTGTTAGTGTGTTGTGACCGCACGTGAAATGTGGGCATGACATTTGGTATCAGAGCCCAATCGTTTTAAAACACTGGGCTTGTTTAGGCACATTATCACTTCTGCGACCAAACTGACTAGAGATTACCTCATTTTGTAGGATGCCTCCCAGACGAGTTCGGCAAGTACTGCCCTGCCGTACTCCACCCACCGAGGTGTGCACTGATTCTTCAGCTGTGGGACCGGATCAGCCAGTCCCACCAGAACAGCCAATTCCACAGGTTCAGCCAATTCTACAGGGACAACCAGTTCCCCAGGAACCGCAAGCTCCACCAACCCCACCAGATATGGGACCACAGATATTATAGGCCTTACAAGCTATCTTAGATAGGCTTCCACCAGCTGTAGTTGAGCCATGCATAGAGCCACGTGACGAGCCCCGCGATGTTCAGCAAGAGGAGCCACTCATGGAGCCATGAGCTGAGTCTCATGTCGAGCCACGTATGGAACCCCACGTAGAGTTGTAGGGGGTACCACATGTGGAGCCTTATGTCAAGTTGTCGAATACAGAGGAGGTTGGTTTGGCTGACAGAGCCCGTAGCAGGAGCCCCACACATCATGCTAGGCATGACGAGACAGTGAGAGTAGAGCAATTTGGTCCCAGGCCTTATGATTATCATGTAGATGAGCCTTACAGGGGGCGCAGTGATAGAGGAGATCCCATTAGGGATATATTGAGGTTGAACCCTCCTACTTTCATTGGAACCATAGAGGGAGCTGAGGCAGAGGCCTGGCTTATCAGTTTGGACAGGTGCTTCGCATTGCGTCCATACGCAGGCAACACGAAGGGCCGTGTGGCAGTACACTTATTATGAGATGTAGCAGCTACCTGGTGGTGCACTGAGGAGTGCAAGCGTCATCTTTCCTTAGATACCCTCTCATGGGAGACCTTTATAGAGCGCTTCAACACGCGTTATCTATCTGACCATTATAGACAGCGACGTATAGACGAATTTCATGACCTATAGCAGAGGGGACTCTCAGTGGCACAGTATGAGAGTAAGTTTACAGAGTTATCCAGATATGCAAAGTATCTCCATGATGAGAAACTCCTGGTGCATAAGTTCATCAGAGGTCTAAACCACAGTATAGCAGGACCTATTCGGATGGTAGATCCCCAAACTTTGAGTGATGCTGCCGAGAAGGCTTATATTGCTGAGGAGATTCAGGGATGAGGGCAGAGTTCTCGCCCTCAGTTCTAGGATCGAGGACAGCAGTAGCATCAATAGAATTTCCATAGACCAACACAGCCACCCCTTAGAGGAGGATACAGTTCAGCACCATTACCTCCTAGGCCCCCACAACAACAACAGTCACATCAGCAACATAAAGCTAAAACACAATAGAAGTCATGGGGGAAATAATAGAGGTTGGTAGCAGTAGGGCCCGCACAGAGATCAGAGACAGCAGGGACCACCTATGGGACCTGCGAGGCCGCAGCAGTCGTATAGGGGTTCACAGGGGTCTACTGGCAGAACAGGACAGCAGCAGTCGAGTAGGACTCAGACTATACAGGTATAGGTTAGAGGCCCTTTTTATGTTTGCGGTGACACTGGACACCTAGCTAGAGAGTGTCCACAGGGTTTTACAGCAAGGGGATAGCATCATGTAGGAGGTTCTGAGTAGACTGTGGGTGATGTGGGTAAATCCCACCATATGTTTGCAGTGGTTGACAATCACCAGGCCAATTTTTAGGCTTCAGTTATTGAGACAGCAGGTATGATTGCAGGATCTCCCATCTCTATCCTTTTTGACTCCGAAGCTACCAACTCCTTTATATCTACATCGTTAGTGGGACATTGCAGGCTGGTGGCTTCTAGGTAGGACATTAGGTGGGAGGTCGAGTTGGCCTCTGGGGCTAGGATGTCAGTTGATACCGTTGTTAGAAATTGTGAAGTTTCCTTGGGTTCATTCATTACAACATGGGATCTTAGGGTGATGCCATTAGGAACCTACGGCATAGTTCTTGGCATGGACTGGCTTGCGGCTCATAGAGCCAAGCTAGATTGGTGCCAGAGGATGATTAGTTGCACAGATGATCATGGCACACCGGTCGAGATAGTGGGCATACAGAAGCCTACAATTGCTTGAATGATATCCGCTCAACAACTTAAGTGTTGCATGCGGAAGGGTTGTCAAATGTTTACTATCACAGTCAGTGATAGATCAGAAGATGAACCTGAAACTACATTAGATGATCACCCCATCCTGAGAGTATTTACAGATGTTTTTCCACCTGAGTTACCTGGTATGCCTCCATGCAGAGAAGTTGATTTCCACATTGATTTGGTACCAGGGGTAGAACCAGTATCTCGTGCACCTTATAGAATGACTACATATGAGCTTACAGAGCTTAAACTGCAGTTAGAAGAATTATTAGAGAAGGGACACATCCGACCTAGTGTTTCACCATGGGGTGCACCGGTTATCTTCATAAAGAAGAAGGATGGTTCTCTTCGGCTATGCATGGACTACAGGCAATTGAACAAAGTGACAGTGAGGAACCGATATCCTCTACTGAGGATTGACGATCTCTTTGACCAAATGCAAGGAGCCAAAATGTTTTCAAAGATTGATCTAAAATCTAGGTATCACCAATTGAGAATTACAGAGGCAGATATTCACAAAACTGCTTTCTGAACCAGATATGGCCATTATGAATTTACAGTGGTACCTTTTGGATTGACGAATGCCCCTGCAGTGTTTATGAGTCTCATGAACGGGGTGTTCCACACTTACCTGGATCGGTTTGTGATCATTTTTCTAGATGACATTTTGATCTACTCACGGACCAAGGAGGAACATGTAGACCATTTGCGTCAGGTATTGCAGTGTTTATGTGAGCATCAGCTGTATGGCAACATGGAAAAATGTGCCTTCTTCAGGACAGAGGTGCAGTATTTGGGGCACATATTATCAGGTGATGGTATCTCCATAGATCCATCGAAGATCAGAGCAATTCAGGATTGGCCAGTACCCACCAGTGTTACAGAAGTAAGGAGCTTTATGGGACTAGCCGGATACTACTGTAGGTTCATCGAAGGTTTCTCCAGGATAGCACATCCTATCAGTTCCCTTCAGCAAAAAGGGAAAGGATTCACTTGGACTGAGTAGTGTAAGAAGGCCTTTGGGATCCTTAAGGAACGTCTTACTAGCACTCCCATATTAGCTGTTCCTAATCTGGTAGAAGATTTTGTTGTCTGCACGGATGCATCATTAGAGGGATTTGGAGTTGTGCTTATGCAGGGTGGTAGAGCGATTTCTTATGAATCGCAAAAACTTAAAACACATGAGCTCTACCCTACTCACGATCTAGAGCTAGCATCTGTCATTCATGCTCTTATTCGTTGGAGACACTTTCTCTTAGGCTGATGTTTTGAGCTCCATTCGAACCATCATAGATTGCAGTATATTTTCACTTAATCTAATTTGAACGCCCGCCAGCGGCATTGGATGGAGTTCTTATGTGAGTTCTTATGCAGGGTGGTAGAGCGATTGCTTATGAATCGTGAAAACTTAAAACACATGAGCTAAACTACCCTACTCATGATCTAGGGTGGTAGAGCGATTGCTTATGAATCGCGAAAACTTAAAACACATGAGCTAAACACCCTACTCACGATCTAGAGCTAGCAACTGTCATTCATGCTCTTGTTCGTTGGAGACACTTTCTCTTAGGCTGACGTTTGAGCTCCATTCAGACCATCATAGCTTGCAGTATATTTTCACTCAGCCTAATTTGAACGCCCGCCAACGGCGTTGGATGGAGTTCTTATGTGAGTATGACTTTGATGTCCACTACATCAAAGGAAAGGAGAACGTGGTCCCTGATGCTTTGAGTCGAAGGCGCCACGAGATCTTGACTCTAACTTTGAAAGTGGATTTAAGAGAACGTATTTTATAGCATCTGCCTGAGGACGAGTGGTTTCTTGAGGTACAACAGGAAATCCAAAATTAGAGGGTCCTAAAGGGTAAATTCGTGGGCTATTCCCTGGAGTCAGATGGATTACTTAGACATAAGCAGCGCATCTATGTACCTCGTGCGGGTGATCTACGTGCAGTGATACTCTCTGAGGCTCATAGAGCACCCTATGCAGCATATCTGGGAGTGAAGAAGATGCATGTAGATTTGCGCTAGTTATATCATTGGGCCGACATGAGACGCGACATTGCAGAGTATGTTGCTCGATGCCTTGAGTGTCAGAGGGTCAAGGCTGAGCAACAGCATCCAGCAGGACTTTTGTACCCACACGAGATACCTGAATGGAAATAGGACACCATTTCCATGGACTTCATTGTTGGTCTACCTATGTCATCGTGACACCATGATGCCATCATGGTGATAGTTGACAAGTTGACCAAGGTGGCGCATTTCTCACCTGTATGCACAACGTACAATGCACCATCGGTGCGAGAGTGTTTCTAGATTAGATTGTCCGATTGCATGGAGTACCTCGCCGCATCATATCTGATAGAGACTCTATTTTCACATCATCATTTTGGAGAGCCTTACATCAGGCATTGAGCACATAGTGCAACTTCAGTTCCGCTTACCATCCTGAGACCGACGGCCAGACAGAAAGAGTTAATTAGGTGTTAGAGGACATGCTTCGCATGTATTTTATGTTGCAAGTATGAGGTGAACCAGTGTTGTCACTGATGTCAACATACTCATATTGCATTGACAAGAAGGATTGGATGAGCTATGTGCTGAGGATATTGAGAAAATTAGCCTCAGTCAAGAATAGTGAAGAACAGTGATGAGAAGAAGGCAAATGTATTGTATAGGTTGAGAACCGGAGGATACAGATTAAAGGGTTTGTAGATATGAGTCTTGAGATGGTTCAGTTAAGATTTCAGAGGTCCACATGAAGATCTTTAGAAGTTATGGTTGTCGGTGTGGAACCAGTTCTGGCAAGTGTTTAGAGGTGACAGAGGATCACAGAAAGGTCCGGTGAGGTCTGGAATTGCATAATCTTAATCTGCAGATTGGAAGGAGTGTTTAGGATGTCCTTGTGATGTGTCATCTCGAGTTGTGTATGATTTGGAGGTCCGGAAGTACCTTCTTCTTTATGACAGTGGCGACAGACTGTGTTCTTGAAGTTTCAGATGAGGAAGAGAAGAGATTCTAGTAAGTAGAGGAAGTGCGGATGTACCTGGTCATTCAAGCAGGCTTGTGAAGGTTCTTGGATCATTTTGAGGTTGTGTTATTGGTCTGCATTGATGGTAGAGCCCAAAATTGAAGATATTCTTCCGGATGAAGTTCTTGTTCCAACTAGCCGACCGGATGAGTTGTTCATCCTGTGAATGTTCTTGTGGTGGCCGACCGGATGTGTTATTCATCTTGCAGATATTCTTATGGTTGATTGCCGACTTAGATGATTATTCCTAAGTCGATGTCTTGTATAAATAAAGGTTTGTGAGCATTTTGTAGTGTGGATTGTGTGGATGAGAATAGTATAGCAAAGAGAAGTGCGAAAGGCAGAGCAGGGGTTTTTGGGCTTAAATGGAACTAATCTGGACATGGTAGAGATGTCATTCTCTAGTTCAAGACTGTGATTCTTATCACTTTGTAGACAGTGTGTCTCCTTGTAGGCAGTGGGCCTCTTTGTGAGCAGTGTGCTCGGGCAGTGAGCCCTAATTGGCAAGTGCCATTCTTTTTCTTATTCTTTTAACAGAGAATAATCCTTGGGTTAATCACCCCGTGGTTTTTCCCTTAACTGGGTTTCCACATCAAAATCTTGGTGTTCAATGTGTTGATGTTTTATCTGCTCTTGTGTTTGTGCGTTTTACTTTCATGGATGATTAATTGATATGCTGTTAACTAACAAAGAAGAATCAAGTGTTTGAAGTAGAGAGCAAGTTTTTATACAACTGATTCACCCCCCCTCTCAGTTGTATGCCCTAGATCTAGCAATTTGTATCAGAGCCAATTTCCTCTGAAAGGAGCTTAACCGCTTGAGGAGATCCAGGATGTCGTCATACAAGAAGGATAGTCCGAAGTTCGATGGAACCAACTTCACTCTCTGGAAAGGTCGCATGAAATGTCACTTGGAATGTATGGGAAAAGCATACTTGGCCATGGTCTCAAAACCATATGTACCTCTACAAGGTGGTCTGACAACTCTAAATGAAATCACAGATGCTGAAAACAATCTGCGGACCAAGGAAGCTCTGCTAAGCGCATTGAACGACTGAGATCTCTCAAATGTTATTGACCTTCCAACTACATATGAGATCCTGACTAAATTGGAACTTCTGTATGAAGGAGATGAGTTTGTTGTAACGCCCCGCCCTGAACACCTTAGAGAAATTCACATTTAAGCCATATGAAACAATTTTTTTTTTTAAGTGATTAAAATAACAAAGTAATGTTAACATAACGAATTACATCATTAAACTTATGACATGTTCTCCAAGGTTTCAAAGCTGCATTACTTAACAATTCAACTCACATAATCTAACATGCATCAGTAACTGATCTAAATCCAATGCACAATTAAATAACTTATTCGTATTCATTACATATCGTCAAATAATACAATCTACATGATCAAATACATAACTGAAATGCTTTCCTTACACATAGTACATCATTACATCATTACATACGTTATGAATGATCTGTTACATAAGTCTGGTACAAGATTATACACATACATCTTCATCAACTGGTACAAGTATAATTGTCTAAAAACTGGAATAAATTTTTTCTGCATATGAACTTGACAAGGAATAACCAATGGATAATAAAGCTCTTTCACCTGACCATGTGGAACCCTAAGGTCCACCCCCCGAGCTAGGAGTTGACATGAGGTCCCAAACAATGACAGTCAGGTAAACAAGGACTAACATGAACAAAGGATGACCAAACGCCAATACAACACATGGCAATAACAACACAACACAACTTAACTTCCAGAGGCAACACTTAACATATGTGGAGAGACCCTACAAGGAATGCTAGGTTGTAGTAGGGAGAGTGTCATCGCACGGTCCTAGCATGGGTTATCCTGACAGCCTCTCACTAGGCGCCGGCCCCCATCTATGGTTATCTTGACAGCCTCTCACTAGGCGCCGGCCCCATAGGGTGACACATGCGGAATCGACCTTCCTTTCATGAGGACAAGGAAGTCAATCATGCCGACCAGGCCTTCTCTACCCATCCTTAGTCTATACAAGCACTACAGGCCATGGGAGAGGAATCCATTAATCTTGTTTAATGTGAAAACTACCCTTAACCCCCTAGTTCATTTTAGGTTATCACTTGATTAATCTACTTTCAACGAGTTATCCTGACTGCCACTTTGGGTGCCAGCCCCACGTTGAAAGCCACTCTCCTTCCTAACACCTAGTAAACCTGAACATCATACAAGGCATTGTAATCGTACACATACATGTTCACTGCAAGGTATAAACCCTCTTGCATTACAAACGGAATCATAACACTAGTTGTTATCCATTGCCTATAACATTACAACACTTTACTCTTTTACAGATTCCAGGTCTCTCCATATAACAATATGACAAACCGGGTACAATAAGATCACAAGTGGTTTGATATTTCATCCAGAGATTATTACTTTACAAAACACATAATCAACTTTGACAATACCTCATTATACTTCATACTATGTTTGATCCACATAATCGTTATTACATCGTAAATACAAAAACAACTATACACATGTTGCAAGTACTCAACTACAACAACTTAGCCTCTAGAATACGAGTTTGACCACACTCAATTCAATTTTTTTATGACAATAGATATACTTAACTCATATAGTTCAATACAGTTCTAAAGTTATTACTACAATTCCTCTCTGTTTAATGTAAACAACTCCCATAATAAAATGAACATTAAATTGCAACAATTAAATTAATACCTTACAACTAATTATCTAACTAATCTTTATTTTGTTTTCAAAGATAAATTACTTGATTAACTAAATAACTACAACAACTCGATCTTAAAGAACCACTCGGACCAATTATAATACATTCTATATTAACTTTCTTTCACCCTTGACTGATTAATTTTACTTATTCAAATTATGAAAGGAATAATAACGTTAGGATGGATGTCTTACGATTGAATGGCAATTACACGAGGAAAATTCAATCACGAACATAAATGTTTGTTATTCCTCAAGGTTCTGCCTTCATACGGTCTTTCAGACATTCTAGTGAGCTCAGCCAAATGAATCCTTTTATGATGATTTGAAGATGTCTCTGAAATTGATTTTATCTATGGTGATTTAATTTTGCCAAGGAGAACGATCGTAAATGCACCCAATGCGAACAGCTTGGGATATTTTACTGATGAGATGTAAAATTGTTATTGACTATTTTTACCATTGACGTGAATGATATGTATCCAGTCTAATGACTTCTGGCCATGTTCAAAAAAACTTGCAAATTTAATGCGTTGACGGTATCCACGAAAATAGTTTTCTCTTTCTCTAACGAAAAGCAATAATCACAAGAAGACAGTGATAATCAGGAAAAGACAAACTGGAGTTGTTGAAAAGACTACTTAGGGCTTCTAACAGCGTTCTTCTTATTCCCAAAGCCAAAAATGATTCTTTTTACAGTTGTGCAGATTTCCAAACATAAAGGTATGATTAACATTTCAAATACTATAGAGGTGCCCTCTTTTTTATGGTCTGACAGAAGGTTACACTGTTTAATCTTACTTGTAACTATGATCACAGAATGCTAACCATTAATCGTTGTTTTTGCTGAGTTGTTCACCTTGCTGCACTGGATACAATACTGAATGTTTTAAGCCCTGTTAAACTAAAATCAAATCTGGTAAGAACGCTATGATACAGCAAATGTTTCTGGTGATGATCTGATTGCAGTTTACACAAATTTCCAGGTGCAGTGATGGGTCCTTGTTCACCAGATATATTGCTATCAGTACAAGGATGGACGTCTCATAAACTGAATGTATAAAACCAAATATAATACCCCAGTTATCTGTCTACGTGGGGCTGCACACTGGTAGGCTATGATTATCAGAAAGTAATTGCACTACAACTCAGGGTTTGTTAATGATAAGCATTGGAACATCTTATTATACACCCAACTTATAAAGTAGAAATCCATTAGACAGCGGCTGTCAGGCAAACCTATCCTATGAGTTATGTTCGCACTATATATCACTTGGCTCATGTCTGGCATCTGAAGAATTTGCCTATATCATTGGCTCGTTAATTAATCTGCAATGAACTTGCATTACAGGGTGCAATTTTCATTAACAATCTTTGTCGGATGTGTGCCTAGCCAGAACGGCTAGGACTTATCATGGAACGAGTGAAGGGTAGATATCCAAAACACAAAAAAGAAATTTCAATAATTGAAATTGAAAGAGTTCGTGGCATTCAACAATTCAGAGGTTTGACGCCTTCCTAACAGCATTCGCTCTCCTTTACCAATAGCGCCTCCTCCAATAGTGGGAACAGAGGCCAGAGAAGAGTGTCCCATCATGGTCGAAGGGGAGACGTTCCCAGAAGACAAGGAAATAAAATGGTGAAGGATCTCTGTACAAACATCTGCCTTAAAACTATCATTGGAGGATGGAACGAGCCAAGGAGAAGCATTAACCTCACCTAACTTCTTCCTCAGATGAGCAGCTGCTATTTAGACTGGTTGGAAAAGAATGCGCCCTCTGTGCTTGCCAATCTACCTTCTAAGAAGCTCATCCTCTACCTTGCCATGAAGGTGGATTGCTGTTGAAATGAGAACCTCCACTAATGACAATTTAGGGTTTTTTTTTTTAAATACGATTACACAAAAGCAAATTGTAGCACTCGATCCATTGCTTATACCTGCTCTCTTTCAAGGAATAAAACTAGGGTTTGATGACAAATCAAAGACGTCCCTTTTTAAAATTCAATGATGACATAAAACGGAGATCTAAGTATTGCTGTTGTTTTACAAATCAATAGCTAAAACCGTGATAAATTTATAGTGCCGATTTATATGTTTGACAGCTAGTTTCATGGCTAAGAGAGGATAAGGGAATTTGCAAAAGGAAATTCTTGATTAACTCTGCGTAAGGGTTTTCAAAAAAAATGATATGAGGGAACTCTAGGGTGACGTCTAATCTATAACCTCCAATACCTGTCTAACTATGTGCCGATCAAAGAACTAGTAGGATTTCATCCTCAGCGCCATGTTTAAGTTCATTTTTGATAAGAAATCTAAGGTAAATTGATGTTTCCTAAGAATTCATGATTTTACTATGATTTCATCCTTTGAAAAGGAGTAAACCTAGAAAGGACAGAAGGATTCCACAGGAAAACAACTCAACCACAAGAATTTCGTTTGCAAATAAAGAAGCAATCGACCCAACATATACAGATGCAGAATCAGAGGGAGAAATCGAGCATTAGAGGAACTTGGCTTTGATATCGAATCGACAAGTTTGTTTCAGTTGCTGAAGTTCCAAGCTTCTTTTCCCCGCCTTCTTCCCTCTTCTACTACCTGCAATCCTGCCTCTTTGCCTCTACAAGCTTTCCTTTTATAACACAGTCCCTTCCATCTCCCCAGGAACTCGGCACGCGATCCCGTGCATATCCCTCCTAAGATATATATATTTTTAATTTAATTTAGTGATCCCAAGAGGTTTCTTTTTTTAAATATCAACACATAATTCAGACAAAATTTAATTTTATAACCAACCAACCATAATGTTATTAATAAAAATTGTAATGTTACATCAATCTATAATTTTATAACTATATTTTAATTTATTTTTATTAATTAAGTTATAAATCACAATTTACAACATGACTACAACTATTTTATTTATTTAAATATTTATTGTAAATAATATTATATTAAATAATACAAAATTTCTTACAATATTTATTTAACAACTATACTTCTAATAAAATAATAATTTATTTACAACAATAATTAACAACTATCAACATTATGCTCAATTATCAACATTTATATTCTTTCGTATAATGATTCTAATTAAAGCACAACACTACCTTACACACTTAGACACCTTCGGACTTAATTAGACTCCAAGGTGCAGTATTACCTGACAACAAGTCATGATCGAATGACAACCAATAACCACAAGGGTAAACTGACGACCAGACAACACTGACTAGGGACCTCACATTAACTCCAATCAACTAATCCATTGGTGAAGGCACGCTCAGACCTAGTAAATCAGGTGGAGTCGGTGCCTAGTACCTGCATCCTACAGCAACGCACAGTTAAACATAACAAAATATATATATCACATCCAGTGCTATAGTGAATGGAAATCGTAGTGGGGTAGGGTACTCGAGAGCGAGTAATACGACACTGTTCCATTCACGTTTATGAATAAACAATTAACTATGTTGAACAAGGTATCTGATTACTAGTCAACAACATGAAATGATCAACTATCTTCCAATCCCATATAGTGAATAACATCAAAGCATCTATAACATCCAGTTCGTTTATCAAATTGTAAAGCATAAAATAACATAATCCAACATCAACATCTGTTATCATAACAATTAGGTCCATACTGAAATAACAAAATAACCAGGAATCATCATCAAACGATCTAAAATACTGTCATAATGCCTAGTACTACTAAACAAACATCAGTCTGATAGACGACAAGTTGAGGGGCACTACATTTGTCAAGAGTGCAAGGTTACAAAGTCTGAAAGGGAAATTTGAAAGATTGAAGATGAGAGATGATGAAAACATCACTACCTTTATGCCAAGAGTGAATGAGCTGGTATGTGGAATTAGAAATGCTGGTGGAACTCTGGATGAAAATGAGATTGTTTGCAAAATCCTCAGATCCCTTCCTACTGCCTACAAAATCAAGGTTGCTGCCATTGATGAATTCAGAGTCCACACAACTGTCACAAGAGAACAATTGGCTGGCAAACTAGCTACATTTGAAATGACCGAGTTTGGAGATGATCCTCCCAAGACTGAATCTGCTTTCAAAGCCAGTGCCTATGTGAAAGGCAAACAGAGATTTGATCCGGGAGAAAACTCTTCAAGGAAGATGTCATGGTATGATCAAGCAAGAAGAGACATGGAAGAAGAAGAAGCAGAAACAGCTCAACTAGAAGCCCTCATTGCAAAGAGACTGCTAAGAGGATCCGGTAAGTATGAAGGAAAACTACCCTTTAAGTGCTTCAATTGCAATAAGATTGGTCATTTTGCTTCAAGATGTTCGGAAAGATCTGCAAGGTCTAATACTAACAGACAAAGGTTTCAAAAGAACCACTATTATGTTCATGAAGAAGATGACAATGAAGGAGTAACAGATGATGAATCTGAACTAGGAAGCAAAACCGGAAATGAATGGGTGTTTATTGCCATCGAGGAAGAAGATTCAATATCCTCTGAATCTGTCAATCACAAGGTTGTGGAAAGAGTTTTGGCTGCTCAAGTGGAAGAAAAGGATGATTGGGTTATTGACAGTGGATGTTCTCACCATATGACTGGTGACAAGAATAAGTTCTTGGATTTGGAAAGGTATGAAGGAGGAATGGTAAAGTTTGGTGACAATTCTGCTGGTAGAATAAGAGGTAGGGGAACTATTTCTTTTGATGGAAAGAGCAAAACAGGTAATGTACTATATGTTGAAGGATTAAAGCACAATCTTCTCAGTGTTGGTCAGTTAGTGGACAAAGGCTATGATCTCCGGTTCAAGAATGGAAAATGCAGAATCTTTACAAGCTCTAGAACTGAAATTGCATCCGGTACTCAAACAAAAGGTAATATCTTTCATCTGGTTGGTTCAAATAAAAGTTGTCTATTTGTTCAAATTGATCAGAGTTGGTTATGGCATAGAAGACTGTGTCATGTAAATTTTGATAACATCATCAAGATAAGCAATACGTAGGCTGTAAGAGATCTTCCAAAATGATGAAACCTACAAATAGTTTGTGCAAAGAATGTCAGCTAGGTAAACAAAGCAGAGTCTCCTTCAAAAGCAAAGATCAGTCCTCTACCGGATTGTTGGAATTAGTACATACTGATCTCTGTGGTCCGACAAGAATTAAGAGTCTGCAAGGTGATAGATATTTCATGTTACTAATTGATGACCATTCTCGGATGATGTGGGTTACCTTCCTAAAGGAGAAATCAGAAGCCCTTGAGAAGTTCAAAATCTTCAAAGCTATGGTAGAGAATCAAATTGGATTGAAACTAAAATGTCTAAGGTATGATAGAGGTGGTGAATTTACATTTGGTGAGTTCATTGACTTTTGTGAGAGGCAGGGTATAAGAAGATAGTTGTATGCTCCTAGGACTCCACAGCAGAATGGAGTAGTTGAGAGAAAGAACCAGACCATCCAGGAAGCTGCCAGGACAATGATGTTGGAAGCAAATGTTCCTCAAATGTTTTGGAAAGAAGCTATCAGCACTGCAGTCTACACTCTCAATCGAGTTCAAATTAGAAACAACACTGGTAAGACCCCTTATGAACTCTGGTTTGGCATCACTCCTACTGTGAAGTATTTCAGAGTATTTGGTAGCAAGTGTTATATTAAAAGAGATGAAGATCTAGGAAAGTTTGATGCTAGAAGTGATGAAGGAATTTTCTTGGGTTACTCCACTCAAAGCAAAGCATACCAGTGTTACAATAAGAGATTGAGGAAGATGATAGAAAGCACTAATGTGAAAGTTGATGAAGGAATTGAGAAGCCCTCAAGATTTTATGAGTTTGATGAAGATGACCAAGATGGTGTTCAAGTTCAAGGAACTCAATCCTCTCCGGTAAGGCAAAGTCAGCCTGATCCGGTAAATCAGGAAGAAGAGATAGGTCTAAATGAGGCTAATCAAGAAGCAGCAGTGCAGGATACTCCCAAAATTCCAAGGTATGTAATACAGAACCACTCTAAAGATCAGATCATAGGTGACAGAAACAAGGGTGTGCAAACTAGAAGGAGTGTTGCTCAAAATCAAGATGAATGTTGTCTGATTTCAAAGATTGAACCTAAAACAATAAATTAGGCTTGTAATGATAAAAACTGGACCAAAGCAATGGAAGATGAATTGATGCAAATTGAGAAAAATCATACTTGGGATCTTATTCCTAGACCTAGAGACAAGAATGTGATTGGAACCAAATGGGTCTTTCGGAACAAACTGAATGAAGCTGGTGAAGTAATCAGAAACAAAGCTAGATTAGTCTGCAAAGGCTACTCTCAAATGGAAGGAATTGATTTTGAAGAAACCTTTGCTCCGGTGGCAAGAATTGAAGCAGTTAGATTATTCCTTGCATTTGCTGCCTTTAAAGACTTCAAGGTATATCAGATGGATGTCAAGTCTGCCTTCCTAAATGGTGATCTGGAAGAAGAAGTTTACATTGAACAACCAGATGGATTTTAATTGTCTGATAATGATGATATGGTCTGCAAGTTGAAGAAAGCATTGTATGGATTAAAGCAAGCCCTAAGAGCATGGTATGAAAGGTTGGATAAGCTTCTTGTGCAGATTGGATTCAACAAAGGTACTACTGACAGCAACTTATATTTCAAAATTGATCATGAAAACATTTTGATTGTTGAAGTGTTTGTGGATGATATCATTTTTGGAGGAAGAGATAGTATGTGCAAAACTTTTGCAAATCAGATGAAATGTGAGTTTAAAATGTCTATGCTTGGTGAAATGAATTTCTTCTTGGGTCTGCAAATTACTCAAACAAAGAAAGGGATCTTCATTTCTCAGACCAAATACGTGAAAGAATTGTTGAGGAAATTTGGTATGGAAGATTCAAAGCCAATGAACACTCCCATGGCAACTGGATGCAAGTTGAGCAAAGATGATGACTCCCCAAAGATAGATCAGACAAAGTATAGATCAATGATTGGTGGATTGTTGTATCTCACTCAGACTAGACCAGATATAATGCAAGTTGTTGGTCTTGTAGCAAGATTCCAAGCTGATCCTAAAGAATCTCATGTTATGGAAATCAAAAGAATTTTTAGGTACTTGAAAGGAACAGCTAAGTATGGTCTATGGTACCCTAGAGATCCTGATTTCTCTCTTCATGCTTACACAGATGCAGATTGGGCAGGAGATGTGGATGACCGGAAGAGCACCAGTGGTGGAGCATTCTTTTTGGGGAAGAGATTGGTTTCTTGGCTAAGCAAGAAACAAGATGCAATATCTCTGTCTACAACTGAAGCAAAATACATTGCGGCAGCAGGTAGTTGCACTCAAATCTTATGGATGAAGCAGATGCTAAGAGACATTAAAGTTGAATATGAGGAGCCTATCACAATTTTCTGTGATAATTCAAGTGCAATTAATATTTCTAAGAATCCGGTATTGCATTCTAAGACTAAGCACATATCTATCAACTTTCACTTTTTGAGAGAACAAGTGAACAAGGAAGAAGTCAGATTGGAGTATGTTCCTTCCAAGGATCAGATTGCAGATATCTTTACTAAACCTTTTCCCAAGGACTCTTTTGAATATCTCCGGGAGAAGTTAGGGGTCATGGCCCCTCTGGTGATGAACTAGGATGCACTGATGTGCATCAGTCCGGTGGATATCACAGTCATATCTTGTGATCCAGATTGATGATGGGGAGCTGCTACTAAGGGAGAGCAGCTGGTATGATTCTGATGTGTTAGAATTGCAAGTATGAGCCCTTTGCCATTGATGTCAAAGGGGGAGAGAAGACATGTGAAAAACAAGTGGCTGATGATCAAAGGGGGAGCAGTAAATGAGGAGAAGACATGTTGCTGATAGGGGGAGCTGTGGCAGAAAGGAGAAGTTCTTGTCTTGATGGTTTTTCACATCACATGTTGCCATCAATGACAAAGGGGGAGATTGTTGCAAGTATGAGGTGAACCAATGTTGTCATTGATGTCAACATACTCATATTGCATTGACAAGAAGGATTGGATGAGCTGTGTGCTGAGGATATTGAGAAAATTAGCCTCAGTCAAGAACAGTGAAGAACAGTGATGAGAAGAAGGCAAATGTATTGTATAGGTTGAGAACCAGAGGATGCAGATTAAAGGGTTTGTAGATATGAGTCTTGAGATGGTTCAGTTAAGATTTTAGAGGTCCACATGAAGATCTTTAGAAGTTATGGCTGTCGGTGTGGAACTGGTTCCGGCAAGTGTTCAGAGGTGACAGAGGATCACAGAAAGGTCCGGTGAGGTCTAGAATTGCATAATCTTAATCTGTGGATTGGAAGGAGTGTTTAGGATGTCCTTGTGATGTGTCATCTCAAGTTGTGTATGATTTGGAGGTCTGGAAGTACCTTCTGCTTTATGACAGTGGCGACAGACTGTGTTCTTGAAGTTTCGGATGAGGAAGAGAAGAGATTCCAGTAAGTAGATGAAGTGCGGATGTACTTGGTCATTCAGGCAGGCTTGTGAAGGTTATTGTATCATGTTGAGGTTGTGTTATTGGTTCACATTGATGGTAGAGCCCGAAATTGAAGATATTCTTCCAGATGAAGTTCTTGTTCCGACTAGCCGACCGGATGAGTTGTTCATCCTGTGAATGTTCTTGTGGTGGCTAATCGGATGTGTTATTCATCTTGCGGATATTCTTATGGTTGATTGCCGACTTAGATGATTATTCCTAAGTCGATGTCTTGTATAAATAAAGGTTTGTGAGTTCATTTTGTAGTGTGGATTGTGTGGATGAGAATAGTATAGCAAAGAGAAGTGCGAAAGGTAGAGCAGGGGTTTTTAGGCTTAAATGGAACTGATCCGGACATAGTAGAGATGTCATTCTCCAGTTCAAGACTGTGATTCTTATCACTTTGTAGACAGTGTGTCTCCTTGTAGGCAGTGGACCTCTTTGTGAGCAGTGTGCTCGGGCAGTGAGCCCTAATTGGCAAGTGCCATTCTTTTTCTTATTCTTTTAACAGAGAATAATCCTTGGGTTAATCACCCCGTGGTTTTTCCCTTAATCGGGTTTTCCACATCAAAATCTTGGTGTTCAATGTGTTGATGTTTTATCTGCTCTTGTGTTTGTGCGTTTTACTTTCATGGATGACTAATTGATATGCTGTTAACTAACAAAGAAGAATCAAGTGTTTGAAGTAGAGAGCAAGTTTTTATACAACTGATTCACCCCCGCTCTCAGTTGTATGCCCTAGATCCAGCATTTTATGGATCATCAGTCTAAATGGGAGGAGTACCTATATCTGGTTGAGTTCGCCTACAATAATGGGCATCACAGCTCGTTGGGTATGCCTCCTTACCAGGCTTTATATGGCAGACCTTGCAGAACACCTTTGAGTTGGGATCAGTTAGAGGACCGAGTAGCTATTGGTCCTGAAATAATTTAGGATATGGAATAGCAGGTCACATTGATAACACAGAGATTGCAGGAAGCTCAAGATAGATAGAAGAAGTATGCAGATGCGAAGAGAACAGATCGAAGCTTTTTAGTGGGTGGCAGTGTATTCTTGAGAGTACAACCGCATAAGAGATCCGTTATGGAAAAAGCTCTAAGCTCGCACCCCGGTTTGTAGGACCTTTTGAGATTTTGGAGAGGATAGGACCTGTAGCCTATCATTTATCTTTACCACCTAGCCTATCTCGTATCCACGATGTCTTTCATGTTTCAGTCCTACGTCATTATATTTCTGACTTGTCTCACATATTGGATATGAGTGCTCTTCAGGTAGAGGCAGACAGATAGTTGGCTTTGGAGCCAATACGCATATTGGCTCGTCGAACGCTGGGCCTTTGAGGTCGAGAGCTGGACTAGGTTAGGGTCCAGTGGGATATGTACAATGAGGTCATTGCAACATGGGAAGATGCTACGAGATTGAAGACGCTTTACCCTCACCTCTTTGATGACTTCCAGGAGGAAGTACAATCTTAGGGGGAGAGGATGTGAGGCCTACTTTTTACACTTCTATTCATGAGACTATCTACAGTGCTATTTCTATTATGTTTATGTTGAGAAACTATTGATCCTGGAATCTTGTTATTAAACCTAATTGATTTTTCAAGGAAATAATGGTGCAAGGATAATTAGATGTTGTTTTTGAGAAAATGATGAATGGATGATATTAGAAATGGAACTTTAATATGATTTCAGTATGATTATATGGTAGAATGTTTAGGTATGCATGTATTTAAATTGCTTCAGCTATGATATCTTTATGTGATATTAACTTCGAGTTGAGTGTGCAGGTATTACTAACAAAACTACAAATACAGGAGATCATTCCATACCCTATGTTGTATCCCTTGTGAGACGATCTAGTTCCACGAGGAACTAAGATCAACCTCGTGTTGGTGAAATGTTGTAATTATGTAATGTTGTAATGTTGCATGAGATCTAGGGGAATTAAGTCTACCTTATGATTTACTTATATTGTGATAAGTGTTGTAAGAAATGTCGTTTTAAATCTTGTTTTAAACTTTATTTCTTTTAGACCCTTTTCTTGTGTTTTTATTTGACTCGGGGAGTTCTAACTAGGCAAAAATCAACCCTGGGTTATACCCCATGGGTCTAGGGACCTTTTTGACTAGGATAACCTTGGGTTAACCTCCATATGGTCACTTAAACTCCACAGTGAAGCTAAGTGACGAATTTGGGAGCATGGGGACAATGGGATGAGTGGAATCCACACTCAGGCCCACTTCCAAGTCATGGAACAACTCCATGATCCCCTAATAATGGAGTGCTTGCCTCTTTGTGCCTCTCTTTTGGTGGCGTTCCCCTTAATAAGGGTGGTGTGTCATCCACTTCCTTTTCATTTTTATTTTACTTATTGTATTTTATTTCTCCATGTGTTGTAAAAGGGCTATAGTGGGGAACCCCTTGAGTGGGGGTTAATTGTTTTAAGTCCACTAGGATAATGGATGAGTTGGGGGTTTAGTTTTTTTAATGCCACTTGGGAAATTAGGAAAAGAGAGGGAATTAGTTTTAAAAGAGAGAGGAGGAGGAGAGTAAGAGGGTTGGATTATTGTGGAAAGAAGGAGAACTTGGAGGAGGAGGCTAAGAGTGGAGCTCTTCTGCAAATTTCATCCACAATAGGGCTTTGTGAAGGTTGGTGAACCAGACTATATTCCTTGTAGGATCTGTTAATTGCTTTGTATGTATTGTCTTTGTTTGATGAATGAGGATTGCAAATGTCTTCTATGTGTTTTCTGTTATTTTGGGGTTTGTGTTGGGTGTTGAAAGCGCTGCTTCCAGTTGGAAGGCAATGCTCATCTTGTATAAGGAAGGGAAGGTGTGAACCTCCTCGGGTGTCTTCTTGTTTCTTGATATATGAAATGCCTTGAGGGCATGTTGGTACTTTTGAGCCAAGAGGGCTTTAAGGCTTTGAGAGCCTATTTGGGATATCCCTAGAAATTTGATTATTTGGAAGGCTTGAGGCCTTGAGAAAGAGTAATTTGTTGGCTAGAGGCCTTGTGATAAAATATGATAAAATGTTGAAGAATAGCACCTTGAGTTGAGAGAGTCTACTTCCCTACCCTCCTTGAACTCACCTCAGCTGAGTCTTTGTATTGTGAGTAAAACCATGGGTGTGTGTTGTTACCTTGATTTGTTGTTATTCAATGTTGTGAAGTGGTTTGGTCTATTTTACTCTGGGTGTGTGGATGATCTTCCTAGCTCGGGGTTGACCCTCTTGCAAGTCTATGGTAGGTAGGAGAGCTAGTTGGTTGTTGTTTTCTCCCTTGTTGTCATGCAGGTTACTATTGGAGCATGTTGAGAGGATTGAAGGAATTTTGCCTTGTTAAAGAAATGTTCTATCTTCCTATTGTAGTGAGAGCTTGGTCTCTTTAAGTTTCATCCAGTAAGAGTTTTAGAGGAGAGAACTTCTCTCTTTGAAAATTGTTGTAAAAGTTGTATTTGGGAGTGGAGAGAAAATCTTTCTTTACGATGTTGTTAGTTGAGATTTCACTTGGATATTTCATTATATTATTGGTGTGAGTAGTAGAAAGTGAAAGTTATTTTATCCAAGAGTGGATTGGACTATTCCCTTGTAGAAAAATATATTGTAAAGCTGTGAAAATTAGTGGTGGATGTATGTGACAATTGATAAGATTTTTCCACTGTGTTGTTTAGTGAAAGTGACATTTTAATTAATTTTTACAAGAAGTGAAAATGTCTTTTAGTAAAAGATTAAGATTTGAATTAGATGTGTATTAGAATTTCATAAAAAAAAATGTTTTACTTTTTTGTTATAATGAATTTGGGAAAAGAAGGTTTATTATTTATTCTGCAATTATTCTTAGTTTCTTCCTTACATTGCATTGGAGAGTACTTGTGAAAGAATGAATTTTAATTGACAATTGCAATTTTCTTTAATATTTCAGTTTATAAATTTAACAAATACTTGATTTAATCCAGCAAATAATATAGATTCCAATTTGCATACCCTGACTGTCTCCTTAGAAATCAGAAGTGTGTGACTATCTTTAATAGACAGTGTTGAAGACTGTTGTCCTACATAGTGGTTGGTTAGAGTTTTGATTGGAGTTGGGCATCTTGGAAGGTGTACCCTAAAGTCCTCCCTCTCTTGGTGTCAAGAATATGTGTAGTTTTGAGTTGAAACCTTGCCTTAAGTGAAGTTTGATCTTTATCAAGAAGAAAATAGTGAACCTAGAGAGAATGGTGTCATTGAAGTTTTGAACCATGAAATTGCTGTCCTTGATGCTCTTCATCAATATTGCAGGAACTGGCTCTACTTAGATGGTCGTAACTCCTTCAAATATTCATGCAAACTTCTCAAATCTTAACTGGACCAACCTCTGACAATCCTCTACACAGCCACATGATCCACATGCAATGATTGTTATTAATTTTCTCAATATCCTCAACAATCTGGTCTTCTATACAGACAACAAATTATGATACAGTTGACACTAATGGCAACAAGAATATGTTGACATCAATGACAATACCACTTAGGAACATATTTGCAACAATCTCCCCCTTTGTCATGGATGGCAACATATGATGTGAAAAACTGATTCAACCACCATGACAAAAACTTCTCCCCCTAACTTTTGCAACCACTTTCTTCATTGCTCTCCCTATCATCAGCAATTAGTTTTTCACATGTCTTCTCTCCCCCTTTGACATTAATGGCAAAGGACACATATTCGCAATATTTTACTCCCCCTTTTTATTTCAAACTGACTACTCCCCCTTTAAGTAGTACCTCCTTAACATCAATCCAGATCACAAGATATGAATGTGAATTCCACCGGACTGATGCACCTTAGTGCATCTTAGTTCTGATCAGGAGGGGTAATAACCCCTAACTTTTCTCTGAGATACTCAAAAGTATCCTTGGGAATAGGCTTAGTGAAGATATCTGCAATCTGATCCTTGGAAGGCACAAATTCCAACTTGACTTCATTCTCATTTACTTTCTCTCTTAAGAAATGAAACTTGATAGATATATGCTTTATTTTTTAATGCAATACTAGATTCTTTGAAATGCTTATAGCAATTGAATTATCACAGAAAATTGTGACTGGCTTCTCAAACATGATTCTAATGTCCTTCAACATTTGCTTCATCCACAAAACCTGAGTAGAATTATTTACTGCTACTATATACTCTACCTCTGTAGTAGACAAAGATATTGCCTCTTGATTTTTGCTTATCCAAGAGACCAATCTTCTCCCTAAGAAGAAAGCACCACCACTAGTACTTTTTTTGTCATCCACATCTCCTACCCAATCAGCATCTATATATGAATGAAGAGTGAATTCATTATCCTTTGGGTACCACAGTCCATAATCAATTGTCCCCTTGACATATTTGAAAATTCTTTTGATTGCCACAACATGGGATTCTTTTGGATTAGCTTGAAATATGGCAACAAGTCCAACTGCATTCATGATGTCAGGTCTAGTCTGAGTCAGATAGAGTAGTCCTCCAATCATTGATCTATACCTTTTCTGATTTTCCTTTGGGGAGTCATCATCTTTTCTTAGCTAACATCCAGTTACCATAGGAGTGCTTATTGGCTTTGAATCTTCCATTCCAAACTTCTTCAAAAAAAATTTCACATACTTGGACTAAGATATGAAGATACCTTTATCTGACTGAACAATTTGTAGACCTAGAAAGAAATTCATCTCACCAAACATTGACATTTCAAACTCACTTTTCATCTAATCAACAAATGCTTTGCACATGCATTCATTTCCACCAAAAATGATATCATCAACAAAGACTTCAACAATTATAATGTCCTCATGATTTATCTTGAAGTACATATTACTATCAGCAGTACCTTTTTTAAATCCTAGCTTAAGCAAATGTTTATCCAATTTGGCATACTAGGCTCTTGGAGATTGCTTGAGTCCATACAAGGCTTTTCTTAGTCTAAAAACCATATCTCCCTGATTAGACAACTGAAATCCTTCCATTTGTTCAATGTAAACTTCTTCCTCCAAATCTCCATTTAGAAATGCTAATTTGACATCCATCTAATAGACTTTAAAATCTTTGAAAGTAGCAAAAGCAAGAAATAATCTGATTGCCTCTATCCTTGCCACCAGAGAAAAAGTTTCTTCAAAATCAATTCCTTCCACTTGAGAATAGCCTTGACATACCAACCTTGCCTTGTTTCTTACAACCTCACCATCTTTATTCAATTTGTTCCAGAAGACCCATTTGGTTCCAATCACATTTTTGTCCGCAAGTCTGGGAACAAGATCCCAAGTGTGATTCTTTTCAATTTGCATCAATTCTTCTTCCATTGCCTTAGCCCAGCTTTCATCATTGCAAGCTTCACTTACTAATTTAGGTTCAATCTTTGAAATCAAACAAATCTCTTCTTGATCTTCAACAACTCTTCTCCTAGTTCAAACACCTCTATTTTTATCTCCTATGATTTGGTCTTTAGGATGATTCATTCTTACATACGTGGGGGTTTTGGGAATTGCTTGGGCTTCTGTTTCTTGAGCTTGTTCCTCAACATCTGTATTAATTCCTTGAGTCTCTGGAGTTTCTGGATCAATTTAAAACTGAGTTAGAGTTTGAACAAACCTTCCTTCATTTTGAATTTCATTTTGATCATCAGAATCATATCTGCAGAACCTGGAATGTCATTCCTTTCTCTCATCAACTCTAACATTAGCACTTTCAATAATCTTTTTCAACCTCTTGTTAAAGCACTGGTAAGCCTTACTTTGAGTAGAGTATCCCAAAAATATTCCCTCATCACTTCTTGGATCAAACTTGCCTAAATCCTCATCTCTTTTGATATAGCATTTACTACCAAAAACTCTAAAATGTCTCATAGTAGGAGGATGACCCAACCATAGTTCATAAGGGGTCTACTAGAATTGCCTTTGATTTGGACCCGGTTAAGAGTGTAGATAGAAGTACTTATAGCTTCTCTCCAATAAACTTGAGGAACATTTGTTTCCATTGTCATGGTCCTGGTAGCTTCTTGAATGGTCTGGTTCTTTCTTTCCAAAACACCATTTTGTTGGGGAGTCCTAGGAGCAGATAATTGTCTTTTTATGCCATTATTTTCACAGGAAGCATCAAACTCATGAGAAGTAAATTCTCCACCTTTGTCAGATCTCAGACATTTCAAATTTTCAGCAATTTCATTTTCCACCATCACTTTGAACACCTTAAATTTATCAAGAGCTTATGATTTTTCTTTTAGGAAAGTTACCCACATCACCTTAGAGTAGTCATCAATCAGCAACATGAAATATATATCTCCTTGCACACTCCTAATTCTAGCAGGACCATAGAGATCAGTATGTACCAGTTCCAATCGTCCATGTGAAACTTGTTCCTTACTTTTGAATGAAATTTTGCTCTATTTCCCCAATTGACATTCTCTACACATGCTATTAGGTTTCACAAGTTTTGGAAGATCTCTTACAGCCAGAGTGGTACTTATTTTGACAATGTTATCAAAATTTGCATGACACATCCTTCTATGCCATAACCAACTTTGATCTATCTGAACAATCAAACAACTTTTGCCAAAGCTACTTAAATGAAAAATGTTACCTCTAGTTTGAGTACTAGATGCAATTTTAGTTCCGAAACTTTCCAAGATTCTGTAGTTTCCATCCTTGAATCGAATATCATAACATTTATCAACCAACTGTCCAACACTGAGAAGATTATGTTTCAGTCCTTCCACATACATAACATCATTGGTGTTATTCTTACCATCAAAAGAGATGGATCCTCTGCCATGGATTCTACCAGCTGAGTTATCTCCAAATTTCACAAGCCCACCTTCATAATTTGCAAAATTCACAAACTTACTCTTGTCTTCAGTCATATGATGAGAACATCCACTATCAATCACCCATTCATCTTTCTAATAACCTGAGCCACCAAGGCACTTTCCATATTTGCATAGCTAGCAAATTCAGTAGACACCAGATTTTCTTCTTTGATGGCAATGAACACCCAATCATTTTCAGGGGAACATCCATGATCAAATTCATCATCTGTGACTCCTTCTTCTCTAGTTTCTTGGACATAGTAACATTTGTTTTGATTTATGTATCTATTAGGGTTTGTTTTTTAAAACCTCTCTAGACATCTTGAGGCAAAATGACCAATCTTATTACAAGCAAAACATTTGAGTGGCAATTTTCCTTCATACTTACTGGATCCTCTTGGCAATCTTTTGGCAAGAAGAGCTTCAAGATCTACAGTTTTAATTTCAACATCTTCAAGATCCTTCCTTGTCTTCACGAATCTGTTTGATTTTGTAGAAGAGTTTTCACCCAGATCATATCTTTGTTTTCCATATACACTGGCCTTAAGTGCAGATTCAGACTTGGGAAGAGAATCACCAAACTCACTTAATTCAAAAGCTGAAATTTTGCCAACTAGATGATCTCTTGTAACCTCTAAGACAGTCTTGATATCTTCTATGGCTGTAACCTTATGTTTGTATGAATCAGGTAAAGATCTAAGCACTTTTGATACAATCTCTGATTCTTCCAAAGTTCCACTAGCACACCTGATACCACATGCAAATTCATTTATCTTTTGCATGTAGATTGTGATGTTTTCATCTTCCCTCATCCTCATAGTTTCAAATTTTCCTCTTAGACTTTGCATCTTGGCGCATTTGACATATTTATCACCTTTATATAGAAACTCCAACTTTTCCCAGATTTCATAAGCAGTTTTTAGACCAAACACATTTGTCATTTCTGAGTCAGTTAGGGCACTCAACAAGGCTTCTTTAGCTCGCAGATTATTTTCAACATCTTTGATTTGATCTGGAGTTGAAGGACCCTTTTCCAGAGGTTTATACTCAACACTGGTTATCACCCAATAGGTATCACCCATGCATTGTAAATGGCACTCCATGCGATTCTTCCAAATAGAATAATTTGTTCCATCAAATCTCAAACTATCCTTCTTGTAGGTCAACATCTTGGATCTCCTCAAGCGGGCAAGATTTTAGAAGAGGATCTGGTTCTGATACCAATTGTTGGAATTAGACCAGACAACTGAGAGGGGGGTGAATCAGTTGTCCCACAATAAATACTTTTTCTAATTTTAACCTTCTTTATTAGTTGACTACTAGATTAATGATGTAAACATTAAAGCATAGATCAACAACATAAGAGCAAAAACATAATCAACACATTTGACACCAAAATTTTGACGTGGAAACCCAGTTAAGGGAAAAACCATGGTGGGGGTCAACCCACAAAAGTGTGTACCTTGTTGAAAGTACTTTAATAAAATAGAAGGCACACGCCTTCAGGCACACTACCCAGAGCTCACTGCTCAAAGAAGAGGCTCACTGCCTATAGAATTTATTTAGAAAGAATTAACTGAGAAATAGTATCTACTTCATGCCTGATTCAATTTCAATGAATGCCTAAGAACTTTTGTTTTTCCCTGAATTCTTCTTCACACTTTGTACTACTCTTGCTCCTATTCTTCTCTACTCTGCTCCTGATCCTTTATTTAGATTTTATCTATTTTGCACAAGGATGATTTTTCAATGACTCTTCAACAAGTATTTATATATTTATCAACCTTGGAATGATCGACAATGTTGGCTAAACTCAACGTGGATCTTCACACTGTTAGCCAAACATCACTGAGACTTGAATCTACTTCTACAATCACTTCATGCTTCATAAAAATGCCCTTAAGGCATCCGCAACATGCTAGGAACATCCGGTATGCCAAGACTAGGAAGAACACCAACTTTAAAGAAGAAATCTTCAATTAACAAACTCAAACTTCAATGCAAGCCTCCAACATAGTAGCCACATGATCCAAAGACCTCCACAAGCACATTAAAATCACCAATAACATTCACTCTAAACCATATTGCCAGAAACATTTGAATCTTCCTCTGGAACCTCAATCTAACACTCTCTGCCATGACTATCAAACTAGAAGGATAGCTTGCGGACCTCCAAATGACAAACCACTAGAGTTGATGATACACACTAACTTCCCAAACATGCCTTCAAATTCGTAGATCACAATTTTATATTACTAGAGAAATCTAGACCTATTTCCTATCACTCTATCTTTCCTGAGTATTGCAGGAACCGATTCTACTCAGATGGCCATAAATCCTTCAAATCTTCATGCAAACTTCTCAAATCTTAACTAGAGCAACCTTTGACAATCCTCTACATAGCCACATGATCCGCATGCAATGATTGTTATTAATTTTCTCAAAATCCTCAACAATCTAGTCTTTTATACAGACAACAAAATATGATACAGTTGACACTAATGGCAACAAGAGTATGTTGACATCAATGACAACACCACTTAGGCACATATTTGCAACAGATCATCTACACCAACTTCTTCTGTAACAACAGACTCATCTTCATCAGAACTACTTGAATCTTGTTCTTCCTCTTCACCCCCCAATCCATCATTCTGTTCTTCCTGAGGTGCATCTTGCTGCTCTAAATCAAAGTGCAACTACTTTACCTTTTCTTCTTTCTCTTTTAGATGCTTAGGTTCAGAAATAGCTCTAAGTTCCTTGAAAATAACATCTCTAGAAAAGATAATCTTGTGGGTTAGTGGATTCCAAAGCTTATAACCTTTCACATTATCACCATATCCAATGAATGTACACTTTTCAGCCTTTGGATCCAACTTAGATCGCTTTTCCTTAGGCACATGAACAAAAGCCTCATAGCCCAAAACCCTTAAATGTGAAACAGAAGGTTTCTTACCCATCCACACTTCATAAGGTGTCGAATCAAGAGCATTACAAGGAGATTTGTTTATCAAGTAGCAAGCAGTATGCACAGCCTCTGCCCAAAAGCATTTATCCAACTGTGCATCACTAAGCATACTTCTGGCTCTTTCCATAATTGTTCGGTTCATCCTTTCTGCAACACCATTCTACTGTGGTGTATACGGAGTTGTCTTTTGTCTGATTATACCTGCATGCTTGCAAAACTCATCAAATTCCTTAGAGCAATATTCCCCTCCATTGTCAGATCGTAATATTTTTATCTTTAAACCTGATTGGTTCTCTACTAAGACTTTGAATTCCTTAAACTTAGTGAAAATTTTAGATTTATGCTTCATAAAATAAATCCATTTAAATCTGGATACATCATCAATGAAGGTCACAAAATAATGAGATTTTCTGATAGATTCATTATCCATAGGTCCAAACATATCCATATGAATAATTTCTAACTTCTTTTTTGCTCTATTGCTTCCTGAAGGAAATGATTTTTTGTTTTGTTTACCAAACACACAATGCTCACAAAAATTAAAATGCTCATTAGAATAAGAGAAACCATTCAACAATTCTTTATTCTTAATAGTTTTCAGTACATTATTACTTGTGTGGCCCAATCTACAGTGCCACAACATACATGTATTTTTAGTAGTAGCCTCAGATACATAGGAGGCATTACAAACTGTAGTGGCTTCAAGATTAAACAAGTTCCTGAATCTCTTTCCTTTCGCTACCACCAAGTTCCCTCTCACCAATCTACAACCATGCTTGTCAAATGCCACATGCATTTCCAAATCATTCAACTTTGAAACTGAAATCAGATTTCTAGCTAATCCAGGAACATGCAAAACACTAGGGAGGGTTTTAATCCTCCCATCACTGAAACACAACAATACCTTTCCTTTCCTAACAATCAGATATGAAGAGTTGTCACCAAGGTAGATATTACTTCCATCATATTCTTCATATGAGGAGAACCATTCCTTATGCGGGGTCATATGAAATGAGCATCCTGAGTCAACCAACCAGTGATCTTTAGAAACAACATTACATGCAGAAAGTAAAACATCTTCACCTGCATTCAAGGACTTATCTGAAGCACTCTCCCACTGTTTCTTAGAATTTCTGCACTCCTTTACATGTCTCCTTTTACCGTAGTTCCAACACTTAACTCTGTTCTTTTTACCAGGAGTCTTAGATTGGCCCTTGGACTTTTCCTTAGCCCCTTTCTGATCTCCTTTAGGTCCCCTTTCCTTAGACCTTCCCCTAACATTGAGAGCATCCCCTGAATTATCCGAACTCTTCTTCCTCAATTCCTGTGACAATAGCACTGAAACAAGAGCATCCAACTTCAAATCCGCAAGGTTAGCAGTGATAGCAAGGATAACATTCTACCAAGACTTAGGTAAAGAACAAAGAAGTACTTGATATATTTATCTTTCTCACTAACCTCAACATCTACTGAATCAAGTTGACTCAATAACAAATTAAAAGAATTTAAATGCTCTACAACTAATTCACCTTCTCGCATTTTCATGAAAAACAATTTTCTTTTGAAATAAACTTTATTTACCATACTCTTGGCTTGATAGATCTCACCCAACCGATTCCACAACTTGTGTGCAGTCTCCTCCTTTGCGACATTCAATAGGACAGAGTCTGAAAGACACAACTAGATGGTTCCCCATGCCTTCTTATCTAGTCTATCCCACTCATCTTGAGAGACATCATCATGTTTCTTCTATTTTTGAATAGCCAACAACTGGTTTCTTTCTTCCAACAAATCTTCCATTTTTAGCTTCCACAACTCATACCCTATTCCATTGAACTTCTCAATGTCCAATCGAGAGGTTGATGCAATGGTGGATCCAGCCATAATAACAACACAAGATTTGTAAAACAAACACAACCAAATCTCCTACTACAACTACAGCTTCCACACTACCACCCAAGAGTCAAAGCTATTTAGGCTCTGATAATAAATGTTAGAAGTGAAAGAAACACTACTTTAATGGAAATCTAATTTGAATAAATTTTAGAAATCTTTAAGTGTGCTTTAACAATGGAGATTGTAAAAAAACATAAAACCCACTATAGAAAAGATGTCAAACATGAATAACTCAACACAATGACATAGTGTTTACATGGAGAAAACCCTTGTAGGTAAAAAACTCCACCAGGAAAGAGGTACAAGTTTGTATTAATCTCAACAAGATTGTACAATACATCAACTACACAACTCTCTCCACAAGTCTTCAATCTGACACTATTCTGGCAGCACCTAAGTAACCAAAATATGTATTATAGTAACAAATACATGGAAAATACTTATAGAAATGTTTTCCACTCCATTCTAGATGTTCACCTTCTCTCTCCTAAGATTCTCCAACCTGTAAACATTAATTACCATCTTACAAGCATCTTACACTTGTCCAAAAAATAGTCATGCAAAGGTTGGGTGCCCAAGACTAAATCTAGCCTCTTACAACATCTTATGACATGTCATAACCATCATAGATTCCACAAAAGAATATCTTTCCAAGATAGGAACCTTGGGCTAAATATAGCAAATATACAACTAACATATCCATCATATGCGTCATAGAATCACAGAATCTTATGACAACTTGCAACTGTCATAGATTCACTTACCAAACATTATGATAGTTTTCATACATGCCAAATATAGTATATTCTCCAAGGGAGCACACCTACCCTCATTTACTTTGAGTTTTTACATTTGCTAACAGTAAAAGTCACTCTGTAATTACCTTCGATTACTCTGAAATTACCCCTGCCAATGAAACTAGTACATCTCCTCATAGATAATTACAAATTACATATAATAAATGGAATAAATACAATATTGGGGTTTACAAGGTTAATGGAACCTTATCCCAACACCTGGATGTATGGAAAACACAACTTGTCCCTTTGCAAATGGAAACCAGGATTTGATATTGTTGTTGATCTCAATAAATATGCATTGGTTTGGGTTAGACTCCCGGGGCTCCCTTTAGAGTATTGGGATGAAGAGATCTTTATTTGGATCACCAATACATTTGGGCATTTCATAATGCTTGATAGTACCACCAAAAGTAAATTGAGGTTAGTATTTGCTAGGTTCTATGTTAGTGTTGATATTAACAAAGTTCTTCCGAACAATATTACTTTGGAATCTAAATTTGGTCATTGGGTTCAACCCATTATTTATGAAAACTCTACCACCTTTTTCCAATACTGTAATAAGAAGGGACATTTGGTCTCGCAGTGTAAGGCTAAAAAGCCTTCCCTAGTTCTGGAGGTTCAGGCTACTGATACTAAGGAAGAATATCCCTTTAGGGATGATCTATTGAATATAATAAATTCTCCTAAAAATGGTAATGCTATCAAGGATAAAATTGAAAAGTTGGGTCCCCTTCCCGTGGAGGTTCTAAAGAGTCCGGTCCACCCCACCGTGGTGGTGCCGAAGGCTATCCCCCATTCTAGTGGGGGGGGGACTACACTACCCCATTCGTTGATGGTTTGGAAGAAGGGGAGTTTCATCATGGAGAAATCTCAGAGAAGGAAGTCTTGGTGGAAAAGGAGAATCCCTTTGGCTTTGATAGCCCTTTGGAAAAAGAGAAGCCCCCTGGCTTGGACAGCCCTTCAATGGCTAAGGGAGGCAATTACCCTAGTAATCCGGTCGATGGTTGCGACATTAGCCTGGGTGTGTCCTCTCCTTGTAGCAAAACCATCACCCTTACTCCTGGAGCTAGTTCCAGTGTTACTAAATCGGAAGGTTGGACCACTGCTAGAAGGAAAGGTAAAGGTCACTTGAAGAAGACCCTAGATGTGGGGGTTGATACTAAACAGGGTAGACCATCTCAAAGAGAGACTAGATAGAAAATAATTAAGAAGGACATTGCAATGGGAAGACAGAGGACCTTGGAGATTGGCTGCAAGAAGGCCCCAAACAAATAAGAATCATTTCGTGGAATATAAGGGGGCTTAATAGCCCTCACAAACAGTTCTTAGTTAAGAGTTGTATTTATGATAACAAGATCGACATTCTGATGCTCTAAGAAGTCAAGATGAAAAGTGAGGGGTTCCAAGCTATTGCTATGAGTGTGTTGCCTAATGCTGAACACTTTATTTGTGATGCATTTGGTGCCTCTAGGGGTATAGTTACTATGTGGAACAACAAAGTTGTCAAAGAATGGGTCATTGAAAAGAATAAAAACTTTCTAGCGGTTAGAATGGAGTCTAACAACAAATCTTGAAACTTGTTAAATTATATGCTCTGAATTAGAGGGGCCCAAGAAGAGAGTTGTGGGACCTTCTATCCTCTTTGATTGCTAGTGAGCCCTCTAGCTGTTGGATGTTGGCTAGTGATTTCAACACTCCTCTATTCCCTTCAGAGAAGAGTGGTGGGAACCTGGATTACACTGACAGCATGCTGGACCTGACTGATTTCCTCAACAAAGTAGGTCTCATGGATCTTGACATTCAAGATAACTATTTTACTTGGTCTAATCAGAGAAAGGTGAGAAATTTGATTCAAGTTAGGTTGGATAGGGTCTTGGTCTCTTTTGACTGGGAGTTCATAAGCACCCATACTTTAGAGGCCCTGCCTCGAACTACTTCGAACCATAATTCCCTCCTCCTTTCATGGAGAGGTGTGGATAGTAAAGGCCCCTATCCTTTCAGGTTTGAGATTATGTGGACTAAACACCTAAATTTTAAGGATAATTTAGCTAGATGGTGGAAGGTGGATTTCCAAGGTACTCCTATGTTCAGACTTGCACAAAAGCTACTATTGGTTAAGAAAAAGATTAAAGGGTGGAATAGGTTCACCTTTGGGAATATTTTCGGTAATAAAAGGAGGATTAATGCTAAGCTTGGAGATTTGCAAAAGAGGGTGGAGGAGGGTGACATTTTGGAGGAAATTGCTAAGGAAGAAGAACTTTTGAAAGGTGAATGGAAAGAGGTGCTTATGAAGGAGGAAATCTACTGGAAGCAAAAGTCTAGGGTGCAATGGCTGAAAAAGGGGGATAGGAACACTTCTTTCTTTCATCAGTCTACAATGAAGCACATGAAAAGAAATACAATAATAAAGCTCATGGATGATAGGGGAATTATGATTGATTCAAACTTTTAGATTGGGTAGGTGGTTGCTTATTATTTTCAAAACTTTCTAAATGCTCAAGACTATAGGACCTTCCAGGAGCTCATTGATATCATTCCTACTCTTCTGAATGAGGAGGATAATACTCAACTTAGCAGAATTATTACTGAGGAGGAATTTTGTGCCTATCTTTTCTCAATGGGCACTTTTAAGGCCCCTGGGCTTGATGGCTTTCCCCCTGCTTTTTTTCAAGAATACTGGGAAATTGTGGGTAAAGATGTTATTGATGCAGCAAGGGATTTCTTCGGGACTAGTAAGCTACAAAAGCAACTTAATCATACCTTTATTGCTCTTATTCCTAAAAAGTTAGATCCTTTATGTGTGGGAGACTTTAGACCCATCAGCCTTTGTAATACTGTCTACAAGATTTTTTCTAAGATCTTAGTGTCCATACTTCAACCCATCCTTTACATGCTTATCAATAACTGTCAAAAGGGATGTGTGCTGAGTAGACAGATTACTGATGTGGCTATTTCAACTCATGAAATTATCCACTCCATGGAAAGAAGCAAAATCCTAGGAATGGCCTTTAAACTTGACATCTCAAAAGCCTATGATAGAGTGGATTGGGATTTCCTTTTTAAAATTCTGGGGAAAATAGGCTTCCAAGGAAAACTTTTGCAACTTATTAAGGTTTGTGTCACTTTAGTCATATTCTCCATTTTGGTGAATGGCATTCCCAGGGGCTTCCTCAATGTTCGCAGGGGTCTTAGGCAAGGGGACCCCTTGTCCCCTTACCTTTTCATTCTTATGGCCGAGGTCCTAAGTAGATGCTTCCTTAATCTTTTAAACTCTAGAGAGATCAAAGGTGTTAAACCAGCTTCAACAGCTACTCCGACAGCTATTCAGCAATTTGTGGATGACACCATCCTGTTTGGATTGGCTTCAATGGTTGAAGCTAGGAAGTGGAAGAAAGTGCTACAAGATTATGCTACTTTAGTTGGACAATGCACTTCAATACTCCTTTTGTGCTTCAATCAAAGATTATGGGGATTCTTGGGTGTGTTGTGGGAGTGCTCCCTGGTATCTACCTTGGGCTTCCTTTTATGGTGAAAGATGTCTCTACTGATTATTGGAACTCTATCTTAGAAAGGATGCAAAGGAAGTTGGCAGGGTGGAAAGGTAAATAACTGAGCCAGGTAGGGAAGTTTCATCTTCTTAAGTCATCTCTTCAAGGTATTCCTATTTACTTTTTGTCCCTCTTCAAAATTCCCAAATATATGGCTAAGAGGTTTGAAAAAATTTGAAGGAACTTCTTATGGACTGGAATGAAAAATAAAAAGAGACTGGCTCTGGTGGGATGGGATAAGGTGTGCAAACTAAAGCTCCAAGGGGGTTTGGGGATAAGAAAGATGAATCTACTTAATAAGGCTCTTATTTCCAAAGTTGGTTGGAACCTTTTATCTGGGGGCAAGGAGTGGGGTAGCATTATGAGAGATAAATACTTTGGGAATTTGGCTAATGGGGACCTTTTACATACTTCTGAATTCCCCAAAGGTTCTGTTGTTTGGAACAATGTCCTGAATTGCAGATATGTGTTGGTGCAGGGCATCAAGTGGAAGTTGGGTGATGGTGGAACTATAAGGCTCTAGGAAGACAATTGGGCCAAAGGGGGGCCGTTAACAAGTCTTTTGAATATTCAGGGGTTGGTTAATTTAGCTATTCATCACTTTGGCTGGCTGACGCTTGTAGAAGGGAGTGGAAACAACTGTCTGACTGCTTCCAAAGTCAGGCTGATCTTGTAAGGATTGCTAGAGGCCCAACTTTCTCTGAAAGGATGCAAAATTCCCCCTTTCCCTCAAAAAGATATATTGCTGTGGGCTAAAGAGAAAATTGGTTATTTTACTATTAAATCTGCTTATAATCTCTTTATGCCTCAAACTAAAGATAACTTATGGAGGAAAGTCTAGAACCATAATCTTGTACCAAAAATCAACCACTTTTGGTGGTTGGTGGTGCAAAATAAAATCCTAACAGTTGATAACCTTTAGCTCAGATGTTTTCAAATACCCAATAAATGTGCTCTCTACATGAAAGATGATGAGACTGTCTCTCATATCCTCTTGCACTACGACTTCTCCTAGGAGGTCTGGTGCCTTGCTATGAATATTCTTGGAATTCCCTAGTGTTTGAGCGAAGACCTACTAGCCCTTGTCAGGTCCTGGCACTCTCCTTTCTCCAATCCCATTTGTAGGGAAATTTAGGCCCATGTTCCTCCCATTCTATCAGGGGCCTCTAGAAAGAGAGGAATAACATGCTTTTCTATGAGAAGTTTAGAGAACCTAAGGAAATGTTTTGTTTAGTTGCCAAACTTCTCCAGGATAGCATCATTAACAACACCTTAAAAGTGGTTGAAACTCCTCCCAATGATCTAGAAACTAGTATCATAAATCAATGGACCATCTTGATAAGCATTTGCAGGGTGGATGATAGTAAGAGAAGAGCTCAGGCTGGCACTAAATGGTCCCCACCCCTAGCTGGTTGGTCTAAGCTCAACTTCGATGGTGCTGCTAAAGGCAACCCAAGGGTGGCGAGTGGTGGGGGTGTTATAAGGTCAGACAAGGGAGCCCTCTTGGTTTCTTTTGTGGGGGGACTGAGAGAAAGTACTAATAATGTGGTGAAGGCCTCAGCTCTCCTTTGGGGTATTGAGATTGCCCTGGCTTTAGGTATTAATCGGCTAGTTGTGGAAGGAGACTCTAAGCTTGTCATTGAAGCTGTCAAAGGGAGGGCTAGGGTGGGTTGGCAAATCGAAGATATTGTTGAGGATATCAAAACCCTTCTTCTAATTTTTGAAGGTTGTTAAGTAATGCATATATATAGGGAAGGCAATAGAATTGTTGATCTCATGGTGAATCTAGGGATAAGTCTTAATTCTTTAAGATGTAGGAAAAACATTGATAGTCTTCCCCCGAATGTTAAAGTTAGCATTCTGAACGAGGTGCTTTGCTCATTTCTCATGGATATAATCATAATTCGTATTGCTTTGGGTGGAGTATTCTTAGACTTCCCTTATGTTTCGAAGTGGCATGGCATTGATGATGACAAGAGGATTTCTACTCAACTGCTTCAGGTGAGATGGACTATGGAGTCCCATATGGACTTTGGACAACTCAGCAACCCCCGTTTTAGATGGTAATGCCATCTTACAAGGTCTTTTCACTCCCAGTTGGATAAACTGGATGCGACGGGCCTACACGAACTGATTAATGAAGGAAATAATGATTTGAACATGCTTAGGACTGGGAAGGACATGCTTGGAAATTTGAGAAGAGGAGCTAGTTTAAAATTTTATGATTATCATTCTAGATTATTTGATCAAACTCTATGCTTCTCCATTCCCTGTAGCTACTTTGCTTGCTTTGAGAGGTGTTTATTCAGGAAAATGGGTGGTGAGAAGGTGAGGACTAAACCTACGACGTGTGGGGAATTCAAGGAGGATTTGCAAGTCTGGAGCATCACCTATGAAGGTAGGGTGACTCCTTTTCTTGAGTGTCTGAATGGCTACAACAAAAATTTATCTACCCAATTTTCTAAATCTTGGGATGTGAACAGGAGGGTGAAAGTTGGGGGAGTGCAGTTTGTGGTTTCAGAGGAGGCTATTGCTAATGCTACAGGTTTGCTTCAAAAAGGGAAAAGGCTCAAGAAACAAACAAAGGTTCAAGATACCAAATGTTTGAATTTGTTTTACCATGAAGGGGAGAAGCAGGTTAGACTCCAAGGTGGCTTTGAACGTGCTAGCTTGATCAACCCTTGGGATTGGGTATGTTTTCTTATCATGGAGTTTTTCACACTCGAAGGTTGATATAGGTGTTTTTATCATTATCACTTTGTGTTGTTAAACCATTTTCACCATAAAATCCTGGTCAACCTTCCTTTTTACCTGCTCTCTAGCCTTTAGTCCTCTATGTTTCAAACAAAGAAGGCCCGGGAGGGAAATCCTAAGGTGGTATCCATGCCTCTGCATTAGGGCCTCATCTTCCACCTTTATCACTACCATCTCCTGTTGTTCCCTACTAAACCCCCTAGGGCTAGTCTTATGGATGATAGCAATAATGAAGACTCTGTGGATAATGTTCCCCTGTCTGTTAGGATTGGAAGCCCCTCCAAAATGAAATCCCCACTACCTAGCCATTCTAAACCTAAATCCCCTGTTAACCCTCCTACTATTTGTCCTACTGTCCCTAGCTCTAGCCTTCCCGTGTTAAAGGCTACCTCTCATTCTAAGGCTCAACTCTCTGGTTGGGCCCTAATGACCTTAGTTTTGATGGGGCTGGAGGGGTCCCATGGTTAGTCTCATGAGGAAGCTACGGAGGGTCTATGTGACCTAAGGAATAGCCTACCGATTCAAGGCAGTAAGAAATGCAAAGGGGTGAACTCAATCTCTGGCAAAAGTAGAAAGAAAAGTTGTAGGAGAAGTGTCAAGGGGCAAGGGAATGAAGAACAACAAGATGAGGAAAGAATGGACAAACAGGATGAGGAAAGAATGGACAAATAGGATGAGCATAAGAAGGAGGACATTGTGATTGTAAAGGAGAAGGTTGTGGGAAAAGATAGCTCTGCGAGAAGGCTGAGTATTAGGAGGTCATCTAGGCTAGCAGGGGGAAAACCCCAAGTGTTGAAAATTGTCGACTATTCCTCTACTTCTAAGCAGGGGGATATTGAGGAGGAGATAGAAATAAAAGAAGTGAAGACAACTCCGGTTCAGGATCAGGATGGTGCTAGTCATTTTGATTCCATGAACAACTCTTTCTATGACACTGATCATGAGGATATTAATGTTTAGGAGACTCCAAAAAAGGAAGTGGTGAGTGCTAGATTGGAGGTGTGTAACAAGAAGCTGGAGATGGAGCTCAGGGATGTCAAGGCCCGCCTCTCTGCTATAGATGGCAAAGTTAAGGTGCTGGTTAACATATACATGAAATTCTCTTATGGGGCTGTTGCCTTCTCTATCCTGTAGGTGGATTGGAACAATGGTGTTGATACTCTATTCGAGGACAAGGAGGAAATGTTTAAGCTAATTAATGATGACTAGAAAGAATTGCTTAGTTAGTTTTTCTTTATCTTATATTTCTGGTCTTAGACTATGTATAATTTTGTTATAAACTTGGGCTATTAGTCAGTTGTGTTTGTGTTGTTCGTAGCCTTGGGCCTATTTTGCTACCTGTTAGGCTTTTTGTTATCGAGACCTGCACTCGTGTTTGCAGCTTACTAATATCAAAAACATTATTAATGCCTATTTTTCTATGAAAAAAACTACTCATTCATTTTAGACAATCTATTTAATTAATTCTAGGTTTTATTCACATGCATGTTAGCTTTCTGAAGCATATTAAAATGTTAAATTTTATTATCACAAGTTTATTAGTGTTGTCTTAAATTGTCATAAGATTGGAATTATTAACATTATTTAAACTTTTATTCCTTGGATAGGGCTATTAACTTGCACATATTTAATAATTGTCATGCCCAAGAGATATACAATTACCATTTATTAATTGGTAGAAGATTGATCCTGTTTAGTATGAAAAAGGAGAATGATAACAATTAGAATGCAAACTATATCAAACACTTTTCGATATAACATTCAAGGACAAGGCCGAGCCAAATTAGTACCAAATGAAGGTGGACTCGATCCTAACCTTGTGCTCATGTATGCTATAGATGGATCAGATTTAACTTAGCCTTTTCATCAAACCCTAGGTTAATAATGCATGAAACCCTAGTTCTACAATGATTTGCTTATAACAAAGAAAATATAATAGAAAACTAGAGACAAATTGCACAGGGATACTCAGGGAGATGATAAAACCTGTCTCTAAAAAGCAGAGGTGTCAGAGGACCAAGGTGGGACTGCCTAGGTCCTGACTGAAGGAATCGGCTAGAGGTGTAAACTGGAAGATTGTTGCAAATGTTGTCTTGATGCTAGATCTAGACTCAGAAAAGGTAGAGGGACATGGGCGGTACCACCTAAGTCCTTGATGAGAGAATATTTTGAAACTATCTTTGGATCTTGAAACCTTGATCTATACCTAGTCTTCCTATAGCTCTATATTTTCTAGATCTCACTCCTATACCTACACACAAGAAGATAAGAAGGGGTTTAGGGGTTATGGTGTCTAGGAACTTGCCTTAGTCAAATCTTGGGATACCATTCAAGCTTCCCAACACTGTTGATTAATAAAGATTGTGTTCCCTCATGGGGGCAAAGGCTGAAAATAATGATAATATGATGATTCAAATGATGATAAACAAACAATTATATCACTTATGTGATGAACCCTTAGAATGATGAAAATCCTTGAACTCCTAAAAAAGAATAGATGATAGCTCCATATCTACAACAACACACAATAACAATACACAAATCTACTCTAGAATCACAATGAATGCCCTTGCTTGCTCCACTTCAAGATCTCAAGTTATGTTTTTCAAACTTAGTTAAAAATGAACTCAAAAACACACTTATATATGCTTTCCCACTTATAATTGTAAATTCAAACCAAAAGAGCTGACAAGGAGAAACCTCTAGAGAGATGTTAGGCCGACCAACACTTAAATTAGACCCAACCTAAAGTGAGGGACCTGGGTGGTACTGCATAGGTCCTTTAGCCCCATTTAGGGCTGGGGTAAGTTAAAGCAAGGGGCCCATATTCCAATTTTATTTTGGTGTCGGGCAATTTTGCATTTGGAGAAACATTTTGAATGTATAATGCAATCAAGGGGACATAGGAGATAAATAAGGAGGTAAAAAGACATGTGGATACTTTTTACTCCATAACAAATCTTTGACTCATAACAAGTCTTTACTATTTAAAAATCCACACACATATCAATCATTTAGTTCACATAAAATATTAATTTTCTTGCTAATAGTTATTGGCTTTGATACCAAAATGTAATACTACTTTTCTCCCATAGTTATTTAAGTATTAGCAATGGATTTATTATAGTTAACACTAGAGTTAAGATAACATAGAATATTAAATGTTGTGTAAATAACAAAGGTAAATTACAACATGTGATAATTTAATAAGAACTCTAGAGTAAATCATTAACAAAGAAAATTGGATAACATAATCACATAATTAGATTAACATCAAAACCCACATATATAATAATTCTAATATTTTTTATTAACAATAAGTTCAGTACTTATTTGAATCACTGAGAACTTGGACTAACCACTCTCACCCTAGGAAGATTTCAATGGTCTTGGACCTCATAGCTATGGCACATTCTGGGAGGAAATAGTTCTTATTCAGAACCAACTAGTTTTTATTCAAAACCAACACACATGCTTCCAGAGCATCAGCCCTGGCTAGGACAATCTCAGGTGTACATTGTACCCTGAGTTGGACACACATTGTTTGCCCCTTCTCCAATGTCCATATCCCACCAAAACCTCCTTCTTCCTTGAGTGATCTCCATGCCCCTTTCCAAGTCTCACATAAATTCCTTATATGATGTAGGAGCACTCGGGCACACACACGATCCTATGTCAACTAAAAAGAATGTTTGATCCAATTTTTGTTTTGTTTTTCATTATTTGTTACTTCTGTTGTGTTTTATGGTGTTGACGGTTGTTGTCACAGCTGCTAGCAACTTTGCATTATATTCATTTTTGTGTGGATTTTGGTTCAATCTTAGATTGATAGCGTGTTGTGTAGAGTGTTGATGACAAACATTCATTTGTTGTATATTTGTCGAAGGGTTTCAAATCATTGTGGTATTGCTAGAAAGCTATTTGATGTAGTCATCATTTTTTTATTCCGACATCTGGTGACCTTTATGTGAGTATCTGTAAAAGATACATACACCAAAAGTGGATATTGCTAGGAGATTTGATTACATTCACAGAAGGAGTGGAATGTATGCCCCCTTGATTTATTCTAGATTTTAACTATAGAGGAAAGGGCTCATTGACTCAATAAGAGTTTGCCCATATTTGAAATTCATTTCAAATCATTTTATTTTATTTTCAAATGAAGACAATGCCTCATCTTGTTTTGGCATTCTTTCAAAAATAAAATGTCATAGGATTAAAATACAATAGAATGGGAAGGGGAAAAAGGGGATTGATTGAATGAGTTTGGCAGATAGATGAGAAATCTAGCGCCTCATATATCAGAGATTTCATTTTATGTGAGATAAAATAAAACCATGATTTGGATATATCTAACGTGGCGTCATCATTTGCTAAGGGGAGCAGTCAATGGACACTTACACATGTGGATGGTGTTTTCTGTTTGATGATGTTTAAATTTTGATCAAATCCCATTTAGAAATCCTCTAAGGCATCGATACATCTGGTGATGAATCCATTCGTTGGTTTTTCTTTGACTACTACAATATAAAAAACAAGATAATATTATCTTGTGAGGGTTTGATCTGAGAGGAAAAAAGACCAAAAGAAAGAGGGGGGAAGAAATAAGGAAAAAGGAGATGGAATAGAGTGAGGAGTGGCCAGTTGAGAGAAAATATAGCATGGAAGAAACCAAAACAAAAGGAAATGTGGTTAGAAGATGTTGATAACTATAACAAGAGGAAGAATAAGTAAACCAAGGGGAATGCAGTGAGGAAAAGAGCTATTGAGTGGGATCTCACAGTAGTTGCAGAAGAAATCCATTGCCAGAACAATTAATGTCATGGGACAACAAATGAAAGAATAGAAAGAACCAACACAGATAATACAACCAGCAAGGGAGGATGATTCAAACATAAAATAGGGGAACTGTATATGTGGAAAATAGAGAGGAGAGAAATTCAAAGTCTCTCATCCATTGGTATTGAATTACTATGTAAATTGAAGTGAATTTGTAGAAAATCTTTGAGTGGATGGGACTTTGTCCATATGTGAACCTTCAAATATTGGTATGCTGGTAAATTGTGTTGAATAGAATTTGAAATCTAAACCATTCCCATTTCCTGTGAGTTGTTATTTTAAATTGTTTGAGTTCCTGTAGCTGCATTTAAATAGACAAAATTGTGAAATTGAAATTTATTAGAAATTGGTTTATGGTGTGCTGCTCCCGTCAGTTGTCTGATATGAATCCCAAGCTTGACTACATTAATTGGTATCAGAGCCTGGTACAGTGTTGTGTCAGAGAAGAACCCTAGGAGATTGTTGTGGGTGTGTGCGAGGACAACGAAACATGCAATTATAGAGGGTTATGAAAATGGCACAAAGAGGGCATGGTGGATGAAGAGGACCACAAATGGCAAACCAAGAGGTCTTTAGAGAAATGATAAGAGGCTTGGAAGACAGAATAGGAGAAAGGTTGGAGGTGTTGGGAAATGAGGTATCTCAACCTTGCATATTTCTTGTAGTGCCCCTCCATTCTCATCTTGGATGTGTAGATAGTCTAGCTAAGGAGCATGAAGATGAAGGTAAAATAATAGGAATATTTAGGGTATGTTAGACAATTGATGTTGTACATTATATGATGTTGGTAGATGTTACATTAATGTTGGTGACATTCCTAATTATCCTTATGTATGGTTTCATATGAAAATTAGCATATTTTATTGATAATCCTTGTTGTGACACTGATAATCCATATACTCTAACATTGTTTTATATTTAGGTGATTATGATTTTGATCTTACTATGATTGTCATAAGTTAGAATTGATTTTTATGTGACTGATTTTGTATTATAGGATGATCTGATTATTGTGTGCTGTGAAAAGAGACAATGTCGTACCACTCATTCATGAGCGTCTGGTGACATTGTGATTCTTTTTCACTCTGTGACCATTTGATATTTATTATACTTGTGCATAGACCGTGTTGTGTGCTGTAGGTTGTAGGTACTAGGCATCGACTCCACCTGAATTGATAGGTCTGAGCGTGCCTTAAACCCAATAGAAATTGTTGAATGAAGATAACATATGGTCCCCTAGTTAACCATCATCCTTGAAAATGATGAGTATCCAGTTTTGCACCCAGTCAGTGTTGTCTGTATAGGCATGATAGTCAGTCGATGCCACTGTGGTCATGCTTTTTGATCGTGTATTGTGTCAGGTATTGTTTGGCATTTGGGTTATTTAGTTTGACATTGTTTGATTACTACTTTGGTTAATTGTTGCATTAAAATAATATTATTAGTTATGAAAGTATTTTTGTTAAATAAATATGTATAAATGCCTTTATGAGAATTTGAGTTTATGGAAATAAATAATAAAAAATAATAATAAATGTAAATGCTAGCTAAAGATAAATAAATTAATTAACATAATTAAATGTTGTGTTAAGTGGCAATAAAAATAGATAATATTTATGAGTTGTCATAAAACTCATATATAGTAAATACTAAATAAATAAGAATAAAAATGCTTCTTGTCTAGTTGTAAAGGAAATAAGTAAGATAAAAAATTTATATACTATCTCATCTGGTTGTAAATGATAAAAAAAATAGTAAATTGTAAGAAAGGGATTTAGGCAGAATTTATTGCCTTTAATGGGAGGAATCTTCTAGAAGATATTGGGGGCATTTCTCTCTCATAATAATCTTCAGTAGATTGAACTTTTGGGGAGAGAGGAGATGGGAGAGACTAGTTTGTGGCTGCAACAGTTGAACCCGACATCGAATCTTCAGCCTAGTCAAGCAAGCAAAATCAGGTTCCTTTGGTTCTAATTTTTGTCTCAGTTTTCTATTGAAGCAAATGTTGATTTATAATTTTTCCTGTCGAATGTAATTTTCTTGAGAGGTTAGAAGACTTGTTATCAGATCCAATTGTGCATGTTTGTATCATTGCATTTATGGGGATCATCAATTGAAGTGACTGTCTATCTCTCACCCATTTCATCTCTATTTTTTTGAATCTGTTGCATCAGCCATAACTTTATTTTTACGCACTGATTTCCTCTAATTATTTTATATATGGTGCATGGCCTAGTTATCCAAATCATATATGAAAATCAGTCTTACCTAGTTTGCCATTTTAGAGATATGAATATTTTGTGACTGTCTATCTCTCACCCCTTTCATCTTTATTTTTATAGTCTGTTACGTCAATCATAACTTTACTTTTATGAATTGGGTTCCTCTAATTGTTTTATATATGGTGCAAGCCCTAGTTATCCAAACCATATCCAAAAATCTATCTTACCCAGTTTGTTATTTTGGAGATATGAAGATTTTGGTACTGTCTATCTCTCAACCATTTCGTCTTTGTTTTATCGGTCTGTTGCGCCAGCCATAACTTAATTTTTACAAACTGGGTTCCTCTAGAATTTTTATATATGGTGCACGATCTAGTTTTCTAAATCATATCCAAAAATTAGCTATACTCAGTTTGTTATTTTGGAGATATGAATATTTTGTGACTGTCTACCTCTCACCCGTTTCGTCTCTATTAAAATAGTTAGTTGCGTAACCAATAACTTTATATTTTCGAACTGGGTTTCTTTGAATTTTTTTTTAACAAATTTACTTTGTGCATATCCTACGATAATTGTTTTCCATCATATGACTCTCTTTGAGGCATTTTACCAATTAGTCTGCGTGCCCTATCCACGCTTTCACATTTTGCATTGTTGGTAGCTTCTAAAGCCTTCTCAACAAATTCATTTTGTGTTGATCCTACAATCGTTGATATCCATGAGATGCCTTCCCTTTGAGGTGTTGTCAAAAAAAATTACTTGAGTAGTTCCAACAATTATATCTTCTTATCTATGCTACTGTAGGTGAATATGCTTTCAATTATAAATAACTTTACTTATTTTGGTTGTTTGTTAGGTTATAAGAAGGCTATTAAATCTATATAGAATAGAAGTAGAAGAATTCAATTTGGATAGAGTGATTGTATAAATTTAATTTAAATTGATATTGATCTTATTGTGATTTATTAGTAGAAATATGATTTAAGTAGGTTTGGAATTAGGTTTGTAAATAATGTATTTAATATTTGATTTATAAGTTTGTTTTAGAAATTAGTTGATTTCGAGTGGAACTGTATAAGGTAAATGAAACTTGTGTAAGTTGTATCAGTGGTCGTAATAGGGTCATGTTGTCAAGGTTTAGTTTTCCTAAGGCATAGATTAGTATGTCCTGATTTCATGTGTATGCAATGTTGCGAGTGAATATTGATGAGATAGATTCACTTTATAATTGTTAGATGATTGTTCATGCTTGGATTAATGTTACATTCCTTAAAAATATTGTTGAAGGGTATTAGTTTATGTTGTGCTTTAAGAGTGAATGTGATGTGAAACCATTGTGTTTTTTAATGGTGTCAAGTGTTGTGTCATTTGGGGAAGTTGTTTCTAGAGGCCTAGGAGGGTATAATTGTGTGCGGGTTGGCTCTGTGTGCATCATGTGAGTTGAATGAAATGCATTCTTGAAATGTTGCCTCCTATTCATGTTGGTATGATACATGTGCAAGATGGATAATGCCTTACTCTGTGTGATGTGAAATGATGTGCATTTTGTGTTGTAAATGCATCATGATGAGAATGTGATAGTTCATGCTTGGTTTATGTTTTTGGACAAGGATATAAGAATTGGTTGATGTGATTATGTTTTGTATGCAAGAAGGTAAATGCCTTGCATTGTATATGTTACTTGTCATTGTGATGGTAATTCTCTTGCTTCATGGATAGGGTCTTCTAGATGCAGGTAGGGGAGTGGCTTTCAATGTGGGGTCGGTGCCCAAAGTGGTTGCTAGGATAACCCATTGGAAGTTTTTAATCCAGTGATAACTTAATAATAAATTTAGAAGGTTGGGTAGTTTCCAAATTAATTAAGATAATTGGATGCCTCACCCATGCCTGTAGTGCTCATTCAGGCTAAGGATGGGATGAGAAGGTCGTGGTTGGCAAGATCAACTTCCTTGTCCTCACGAAAGGAATGTTGGTTCTGCATGTGTCACCCTATGGGGTCGGTGTCCAGTGAGAGACTGTCAGGATAACCATAGATGGGGGTCGGCGTCTGGATGGCCAGGATAAGCCATGGATGGGGGCCGACATCTAGTGAGAGACTGCTACGATAACCCATGTTAGGACCATGCAATGACACTCTTCCCTACTACAGCCTAGCATTCCCTAAGTGTGTTTTCCCCTTTTATTATGTGATTGCCTCTGGAAGTGATGTTTGAGTTACTTGTGTTGTTCATATTGACCCGTGTTGTATTGGAGCCATGTGTAGTACTTGCACTTGTTAGTCTTTTGTCTTTCTGACTGTTTTATGTTGTGGGACCTTATGTTATCTCCTAGCATAGGGGGTGGACCTTAGGGTTCCACATGGTTGGGTGGTTGTGCTTTATCTCCATTACGTTTTTTGCTATTGATCATGAGCGAGAAGGATGTATTACTTGTAGCAGATTTTAGATCTTGACCTAGCTCAAGGAGATAGATATTTATGGTCTTGCCTTGTAGAACCATGTACTATTATTCTTGATGTATGTACTCCAATGTAATCAGGAAAGCGATATTGTCAGTAATGTAATGGTGTACCGTCATGTAAAGGGAATTGTATATGTACTTGTAATCCTTTATACATGACCTTAATGATTACTTATCTGATGTTGTAATATGGAATTATATGTGTTTATTCATCTGATGCAAATAGACTTAGAATGAACTATGGTTGTTAGTTAATTCATAATGTTGGTTAGACCTTGTTTTAGTTCATTAGTAATGCAGTTGTGGAACCCTAGAGGATAAAGCTTAATTTAAATGTTATGAATAAATATATGATTGTTGTTATTTCTTTCATTTTAATATATATATATATGTCCTTTTTGTAAGCTTAGTGGTGTTATCCTCTGGGTTCCTTAGCGGGGCATTACATTTGGTATCAGAGCTAGGTTACAAGATAGGGACCTCTGGATTGTTGTTGTTGCTCTAGGTTAAGCATTTTTCTTCTTGTGGTGAGTTGGTAATAATACGTCTCACCTATGTGCCTTAGTGTGATGTTAGAAGGTTGATAAGTTTATAGACTTGTTGTTTGATTATGGAAAAAATAAATTCTTTATGCCTTGTTTTACTTATGTGTCTGCTATGTGTTCTCCCTCCTTCTTTTCTGAAAATGTGATGATGTATCTGACAATATGTGTTTCATGAATGTTAGTGCTTGTGGATTTGTTGAGGCCTTGAGTTCCTCTTCTTGTCTCTAGTGCTTTAGAAGAAAGAAGAATGGTTAATGTTAGCGCATGTAATTAGGAGTGTGGTATTTGCCCCCTCTAGTGATGTGAATATCCTATACCCATTCTGTGTGGGGTGTTGTGAAAGCCCAGTGGTGTTTGGTGTTCTCTGGTTGGTGAAGTAATCATACTTGGGGGTTATGTTTAGCTATGGGTGTAGAAGCACCATACCATCTTTATGTTAATTTCATTATGTGTAAGTATTAGAATGATTTAATCACTTGATGGCATCATGCATCGCTAGTCATGAGGATTATGTTGTGTTGTCATGTGTGGGCTATCTTTGTGTGGTTGCTTGATAATCTGATATCTATTTCCTAGTTGGCCATGACCTCATGTAGAAGTTCTGTTGTGGTTTATGAAATTTCTCATTATGTATGCATGTGTAAGAATCGTGTACAAAAGATCAAATTGGAGTTCGTTTTGGACCCAAGAGATCATGAATGTGATGTTGTAAGTTAATTAGAGTTTTGAATTACTCTTGTGTGTGACATCATACATTTCTTCTGTAAGTATCTTTTTGCATAAGGAAGTAATTGCATATGTTCATAGCTTGGTAAAAAAAGAAATTGTACTACATTAATGATAGAAAATTTACATATATAAGTAGCGACTATGTTATGTTAAATTTTTGTATAAATGTTGCTTAGATATGAAGATGTAGAAACCTTAGTTGTCTGTGTGTTTGGTGTACATTCTCTAATGCATTTTGGACTTTGAGTCCTGGGGTGTTGTGTAACGGATACTCCCTTTTGTGGCTAAAATTAGCTACATCGTGATGTGGATTTATTTGTAATTTGGTTGTTTTAGAATTTTTTATAGTTGTTTCATGTGTTGTGGGTGGGCTAACAGTGAATTTATTTTCTTTGAACTTTCTTATGATAGGAGTGGCCACCAAAACTCTTTTCTTTATACTTGATTTATTGTTGAAAATTGCCGACATTTTGTGACTTAAGATTGAATTTGATCATTTCTCCACTTGGGTTTGTATTTTTTTAATTTCTATGGTGGCTATTCTGAATGTTTGTTTCTATTGGCTCTGTTTCGTGTTAAGTGTTGTTTTTATCATCTTCATTTTGAACCTCTGATAGTGTGTTTAAGGGAGGACTCTGCGGAGAATTATACTTTGCATGTTTGGTAATTAGTTGGAACCATAGTGGAAATAAGAGATGAGATGTATTTTTCCTTGTTAATATGTGAATGCAATTCTCTAAATCGTATGAAATTCTCAAAATATGTGTGATTGGTTATAAGTAGATCATATGATACGTCTTAAGGTGAGGAATGGATGTCCTTCTTATCTTTATTGAACAATTGTGCCTGTCTTATGAACAATTGCTTAATATGGATGCGTATGTTGGCAATAGAAAATTGTAATACTAATATGCTATGTTTCCACCCTAGTTTGTGACTTGCAGGAGTAAGTCAAGTTTTAGGGGGGGAGGATGTAGTGCCCCTCCATTCTCATCTTGGATGTGCAGATAGTCTAGCTAAGGAATATGAAGATGAAGGTAAAATAATAGGAATATTTAGGGTATGTTAGATAGTTGATGTTGTACATTATATGATGTCGGTAGATGCTATATTCATGTTGGTGACATTCCTAATTATCCTTATGTGTGGTTTCATATGATAGTTAGCATGTTTTATTGATAATCCTTGTTGCGAAACTAATAATCCATATGCTCTGACATTGTTTTACATTTAGGTGATTATGATGTTGATCTTACTTTGATTGTCATAAGTTAGAATAAATTTTTATGTGACTAATTTTGTATTATAGGATGATCTGATTATTGTGTGGTGTGAAAAGAGACAATGTCGTACCACTCATTCGTGAGCATCTAACGATGTTGCGATTCTCTTTCACTTTGTGACCATTTGATATTTATTATACTTGTGCATAGACCGTGTTGTGTGCTGCAGGTTGCAGGTACCAGGTATCGACTCCACCTGAATTGATAGGTCTGAGCGTGCCTTAAACCCAATAGAAACTATTGAATGAAGATAACACATGGTCCCCTAGTTAGCCATCATCCTTGAAAATGATGAGTATCCAGTTTTGCACCCAGTCAGTGTTGTCTGTATGGGCATGATAGTCAGTCGCTATCATTGTGGTCATGCTTTTCGATCGTGCATAGTGTCAAATATTATTTGGCATTTGGGTTATTTAGTTTGGCATTGTTTGATTGCTAGTTTGGTTAATTATTACATTAAAATAATATTATTAGTTATGAAAGCATTTTTGTTAAATAAATATTTATAAATGCCTTTATGAGAATTTGAGTTTATAGAAATAAATAATAAAAAAATAATAATAAATGTAAATGCTAGCTAAAGATAAATAAATTAATTAATATAATTAAATGTTGTGTTAAGTGTCAATAAAAATAGATAATATTTATGAGTTGTCATAAACTCATATATAATAAATACTAAATAAATAAGAATAAAAATGATTCTTGTCTAGTTGTAAAGGAAATAAATAAGATAAAAAAATATACTATCTGGTCTGGGTGTAAATGATAAAAAAAATAGTAAATTGTAAGAAAGGGATTTAGACAAAATTTATTGCCTTTAATGGGAGGAATCTTTTGGAAGATATTGGGGGGGATTTCTCTCTCATAATAATCTTTGATAGATTGAACTTTTGGGGAGAGAGGAGATGGGAGAGACTGGTTTGTGGTTGCAACAGTTGAACCCTGCATCGAATCTTTAGCCCAGTCAAGCAAGCAAAATCAAGTTCCTTTGGTTCTAATTTCTGTCTCAGTTTTCTGTTGAAGCAAATGTTTGATTTATGATTTTTCTTGTTGATTGTAATTTTCTTGAGAGGTTAGAAGACTTGTTATCATATCCAATTGTGCATGTCTGTATCATTGCATTTCTAGGGATCACCGATTGAAGTGACTGTCTATCTCTCACCCATTTCATCTCTATTTTTTTAGTCTTTTGCGTCAGCCATAACTTTATTTTTACGAACTAGGTTCCTCTAATTGTTTTATATGTAGTGCATGACCTAGTTATCCAAATCATATCCAAAAATTAGCCTTACCCAGTTTGTCATTTTAGAGATATGAATATTTTGTGACAGTCTATCTCACCCATTTCATCTCTATTTATAGTCTGTTGCGTTATCTATAACTTTACTTTTATGAACTGGGTTCCTCTAATGTTTTTATAGATGGAGTACACCCTAGTTATCCAAATCATATCCAAAAATCAGCCTTACCCAGTTTGTTATTTTGGAGATATGAATATATTGGGACTGTCTATCTCTTAACCATTTCATCTTTGTTTTATCGGTCTATTGCTCCAGCCATAATTGTATTTTTACGAATTGGGTTCCTCTAGAATTTTTATATATGGTGCGTGACCTAGCTTTCTAAATCATATCCAAAAATTAACCATACCCAGTTTGTTATCTTGGAGATATGAATATTTTGTGACTATCTACCTCTCACCTGTTTCGTCTCTGTTAAAACAGTTAGTTGCGTAACCAATAACTCTATATTTTCGAATTGGGTTTCTCTAAAAAAAAATTAACAAATTTGTTTTGTGCATATCCTACAATCATTGCTTTCCATCACATGACTCTCTTTGAGGCATTTTACCAATCAGTTTGGGTACCCTGTCCATGCTTTCACAATTTGCATTGTTGGTAGCTTCTAAAGCCTTCTCAACAAATTTATTTTTTGTTGATTCTGCAATCGTTGATATCCATGAGATGCCGTCCCTTTGAGGTATTGTCAAAAAAAAAATTACCTGATCAGTTCCAATAATTATATATTCTTTTCTATGCTACCGTAGGTGAATATGCTTTCAATTATAAATAAATTTACTTATTTTGGTTGTTTGTTAGGTTATAAGAAGGCTATTAAATCTATATAGAATAGAAGTACAAGAATTCAATTTGGATAGAGTGATTGTATAAATTTAATTTAATTTGATATTGATCTTAATGCAATTTATTAGTAGAAATATGATTTAAGTAGGTTTGGAATTAGGTTTGTAAACAATGTATTTAATATTTGATTTATAAGTTTGTTTTAGAAATTGGTTGATTTCAAGTGGAACTGTATAAGGTAAATGGAACTTGTGTAAGTTGTATCAGTGGGCGTAATAGGGTCATGTTGTCAAGGTTTAGTTTTCCTAAGGCATAGATTAGTATGTCTTGATTTCATGTGTATGCGATGTTGCAAGCAAATATTGATGAGATAGATTCACTTTATAATTGTTAGATGATTGTTCATGCTTGGATTAATATTACATTCCTTAAAAATATTGTTGAAGGGTATTAGTTTATGATGTGCTTTTAGAGTGAATGTGATGTGAAACCATTGTGTTTTTTAATGGTGTCAAGTGTTGTCATTTGGGGAAGTTGTTTCTAGAGGCCTAGGAGGGTATAATTGTGTGGGGGTTGGCTTTGTGTGCATCATGTGAGTTGAATGAAATGCATTCTTAAAATGTTTCCTCCTATTCATGTTGGTATGATACATGTACAAGATGTATAATGCCTTGCTCAGTGTACCTATTCATGTGGTTATGATGACTATGCAAGATGGATAATGCCTTTCTCTGTGTGATGTGAAATGATGTGTATTTTGTGTTGTAAATGCATCATGATAAGAATGTGATAGTTCATGCTTGGTTTATGTTTTGAGACAAGGATATAATAATTGGTCCATGTGATTATGTTTTGTATACAAGAAGGTAAATGCCTTGTATTGTATATGTTACTTGTCATTGTGATGGTAATTCTCTTGTTTCATGGATAGAGTCTTCTAGATGCAGGTAGGGGAGTGGCTTTCAATGTGGGGCCAGTGCCCAAAGTGGCTTCTAGGATAGCCCATTGGAATTTTTAATTCAGTGATAACCTAATAATAAATTTAGAGAGTTGGGTAGTTTCTAAATTAAATAAGATAATTGGATGCCTCACCCATGCCTGTAGTGCTCATTCAGGCTAAGGATGGGATGAGAAGGTTGTGGTTGGCAAGATCAACTTCCTTGTCCTCACGAAAGGAATGTTAGTTCCACATGTGTCACCCTATGGGGCCGGTGTCTAGTGAGAGGCTGCTAGGATAACCATAGATGGGGGCCAGTGTCTGGATGGCTAGGATAACCCATGGATGGGGGCTGGTATCCGGTGAGAGACTGCCAAGATAACCCATGTTAGGACCATGTGATGACACTCTTCCCTACTACAGCCTAGCATTCCCTAAGTGTGTTTTCTCCTTTTATTGTGTGATTGCCTCTAGAAGTGATGTTTGAGTTACTTGTGTTGTTCATATTGACCCGTGTTGTATTGGAGCCATGTGTAGTCCTTACACCTGTTAGTCTTCTGTCTTTCTGACTATTTTATGTTGTGGGACCTTATGTTATCTCTTAGCACGGGGGGTGGACCTTAGGGTTTCACATGGTCAGGTGGTTGTGCTTTATCTCCATTGGTTTTCTTGCTATTGATCGTGAGCAAGAAGGATATATTACTTGTAGCATATTTTGGATCTTGATCTAGCTCAAGGAGACAAATATTTATGTTCTTGCCTTGTAGAACCATGTACTATTATTCTTGATGTATGTACTCCAATGTAATCAGCAAAGTGATATTGTAAGCAATGTAATGGTGTACCCTCATGTAAAGGGAATTGTATATGTAATGAGTAAAATGGGATAATAAAATTGATTATAAAACACCCAATAACATCAATGGAATGTGCAAATAACAAAAGCTTTAAAATAGGAAAGATACTTACGACCTTTGTTACCTCACAATTTCCATTGTTCACCTATTCTCGTTTGATCTTCGGTGATGACCGTAGCCCTCAGGAAGCTTGCTTCCTTGCTTTAATTCATCAAGATGGCAAAAGAGAAATGGCTTGGATACTTGTAGTGTTAAAGGTGAGCTTCAACACAACATAAAATGGATAATGAAGGATGTGATAGTGGGGGTACCAATGGCGTGCTATGGATTCTGCAGCATAAGTTTACTTGAAAGCTTGTTATATGAAATGGAAGGATATAGGGGTATTTATAGGATTGTATGAGAGAAGATCAATGGTGTAGAAGAAATAAGAAGATCAATGGTAGAGGATGTTCGAGAGAACGTGTGCGAATAGAAGAAGGACATGTGTCATTCAAAAAGATACTTTGTTGAGTTAACTGCTTTCTTGATGAGGATGAGCTTTGATTTCATAAATTAGAATATATTTTTCTAATTTAAGAGTTTGTTGATAAAAATAAAGTTGCTTTAAATCAGTTAACTTAGCTTTTGCTTTTGTATGATAAGAAGAATTTATTTTTAGAAGATTTTGAAGATTTTTTAGAAGATAAGAAAGCGTAATTAAATAAATAAATTTATTTAATTACTTGCACATGATTTGGAAGAATAAATAAAATATTTAATCATATTTTATTTTTGGAGATTAAGATTTAATTTAAATAAATTTGTATTTTATTTAAATTTGGAAGAATGAATAATTTAATCAAATAATTAAAATTATTTAATTGTTTAGAAGAATAAAGTTGATATTGATGGAATTAATTAAATAAATATAATTTATTCAATTGATAGGAGAAAATGAATCAAATAAATAAATTGATTTATTTATTTATTGATAGAGGAATATTAAGATCAAATAAATATATATTTAGGTAGAGTCATGTCATTTTTAGGTGTATACAATATATGTACTTGTAATCCTTTATACAGGACATTAATGATTACTTATCTAATGTTGTAATATGGAATTGTATGTGTTTATTCATTTTATGCAAATAGACTTAGAATGAAGTGTGGTTGTTAGTTAATTCATAATGTTGGTTAGACCTTGTTTTAGTTTGTTAGTAATGCAGTCGTGGAACCCTAGAGGATAAAGCTTAATTTAAATGTTATGAATAAATATATGATTGTTGTTATCTCTTTCATTTTAAAAAAAATATATTTGTCCTTTTTGTAAGCTTAGTGGTGTTATCCTCTGGGTTCCTTGGCGGGGCATTACATTTTTTGTAATAGTTATTTTTCATTTAAAATTTTTTTACAACTGATACACATTGTCGGTGCTTTGAAAATTAATTTATTAGGTGTCAAAAGATGACCACATAGTGGTATATTATGGAAGGCCTATTTTTAGGCATATTATGATAGATTTTATGACATATGTAAGGGTCAAAATAGGGGATTTTATTTTGGACGTGAGAGCTTATTTTTAGACTGAATCTTGGTTGAAAAGCTTCGCACATTGTTTTGTAAAACCATAGATGGTTTCTTGTATAGCTAGAAGTCTATAAATTGGAGGCTTGAGGAGTAGTTTGTATGTGTGAGTTTGTAGGTATTGTTATGCTGCCAAAATGCTACCAGAATTCTTCCAGAGTTGTTTACTAGTGATACTCCTGTAATAAACTTGCTCTGCAAGTGTATGTAATCTTGGTATTGGATTTAGAATATAATGAGCAGGCTTTTGGAGTGTGGAGTTTTTCACCCGAAAGGGTTTTCCCAACGTATATCTCCAGTGTTTTGTGTTTTATTATTTATTTTATGTTTTGAATGTGCTTCTAAAATTTCTGTAACTATTAGATCAACTTTTAAAAGTTTTCCATAATGCTTCTTCTCAAGATTGGTGTAGGAAGTTCTTTCTACTACTTTAACGTCCTTACAAGTAGTATCAGAGCCTGATCACCTTTGGTTTCAGTTGTGGGTTGTTGGGTTTTTTGTGTTAATCAAGGTTTGAGTGGGAGCTTGTGTAGAGGATACTTTGTGATCTTGTTATAGATATTTTTCAGATGGCGAGCACATCTAGGAGGATTGAGATAGAGAAGTTTTCTAGCATGAATTTTGAAATGTGAAAGCTAAAGATGGAATATTTTTTGATTGATCAAGATCTATGGGATGCAGTGGATGAAAAAGTCCAAAGGCCTACGCATCCAACTTTGGCTGCACAATATGATGTAATGGATAGAAAAGCTAAAGGTCTCATAAGACTGTGCCTTGCAAATTTGATTCTGATAAATGTCCACAAAGAATCCACTTCAAAGAAACTATGGAAGAAGTTGGGTGAGATATACCAAGGTAAATCTTTGGTAAATAATATTTTCTTGAGGAAGAAGTTGTGTTCCTTGAGAATGGAAGAAGGTGGATGAATTTTTGAGCATCTAGGAACATTCAATGTGTTGGTGACTTAATTGACCTCAGTTGGGGTGGAAATGGATGAAGAAGAAAGGTGTCAAACTTTGTTGTGTTCACTACCAAACTCATGGGACAACCTAGTCATAGCCATTGGGAGCACTTCAGTCATCTTGAAGATGGAGGATGTTGTTGATTCTCTACTCTTTGAGGAAATGAGAAGGAAGGTCTCTCTGAATGCCAAAGAGGCTTTGAATGTTCGAGGAAGACCAAAAGAATGAGGCAAAGATGAGTAGCGTGGTTGTTCCAAGTCCAAGAATAAGGGGAGATCCAAATCTCTTGGTAAGTCCAAGGCAATATGCTGGATCTGTGGCAAATCCAGACACTTCCGAAAGGAATGTAAACAAGAGAAGAAAAAGAAGAAGAAACAAGATTATGATTCTGAGTCTGAAAAGGAAGATGGAGATGCCTTTATTGCAGCCTTGGCCACTGGTGTAGGTGATAATACATGGTTGATAGACTTAGGTGCATCTTTCCACATGACTCCTAATAGAAACTGGTTTAGTAAGTATGAAAACTATGATGGTGGTAAGGTGTACTTGGGTGATAATTCTTTTCTTGACAGTGTTGGCCATGGTAGTATTCATGTGAAATTTTCTGATGGTAGAGTTAGACGATTTGATGGTGTCTTGCATATCCTAGGACTAGGAAAAAATTTATTATCTGTTAGCAAGCTAATAGATGCAGGTGTGCATATACAGTTTTCTGAAGTAGGTGTGAAAATGGTGAGAGGTGCTATGATGATAGCAAAAGGAAGCATATTGGGTACATTGTACCATCTTGATGCATGCACGGTTGAGTGCAATAACACTTCTGATAAAATTAAGCCATAAACTACTTCGTTGAAAAAAGAGATAGTTTCCTCTTCTGCGGATGGTCGTGGCTTCTGGGTACCCAAGGGTGCTATGTTTGCCGAATCTAATGCAGGAGCATCCACAGTCAATGGTAATCTTACATCACCAAAAATATTGTTATTTTAATTTGGTTTGTTTTCAATAAGGTTTGTGGGCTTTGGGAGATAATATTTTTAATTTGCAACAAATGTAATTTTCCTTGCGTGCAATTGTAAATTTAATTTTTGTGGGATTTGGCTAATTTTGTCATAAGTGGGGCTGCCAAGAATCTTGGAATTAATGGCATCTATTATTCTAACCGTCATAGTTGTAATGAATCTGTAAGTTATCATACCAACCCAAAATTGATTGGGCAAATGCTAGGTGTCCATTTGAAGGTGGATTACACAAGATTTTATCTTTATTATTTTCAAATTGTAACCTCCAATAAGGGTGTAGATTTTCAAGAGGTGGTTCCATGTGGGCCACAAAGATTTGCATGTTGTTGCATGTCTGGGTTGAAATTATGAGACCTAGTCTTGGTAAAATAAGCCTAAATTTTGTATATCCTATCAAAATTAAGAAATTTAAAATGTTCTAGAAAGATAGGAAGGAGAGGCACAAAACCCAGAAACTGTTTTAGGAAATTCCAAAAACTGAGGGTGCAGTGAAAGGAATAAGTGACGAGTTTTCAGTAGAGTTGGGAGAAGAAAATTGAGGAGAGACCTAGATGTTGGGGAAGGAGTCTAGAGGTGGAGAAAATTATTTTTTGTAGGTGTTGGATGTGTAATTCTTAGAAGCTCATATGATTCCATATTTTGTAATGAAATTTTAGATTGAATAAATATTATTGTGTAGATTTATCTTCTTCTATTTGTTGTTCCATTTTATTTTCAGCTTGCTTTCAGAGGCTTGTTAAGTGTTTTGTTGTAGATTTCTAAGTGAAGACAATCCTCTCTACATCAATTGGTATCAAATCTTAGAAGGTCTGGGAAAGAGAGTTTGGTGTTTGTGTGTTTGTGTTTGTGCAGGTTGAAGAGAGAACCTGGTTGGCAAAAGACTAGGTAGAGATAAAAAAGAAGAGACCTAGGTGAGGTAAAGACAAGAGAAAGCAAGGTTAAAGGGACTTTCTTGAAGAGGAGATGGATTTGTTTAGAAGGTACTTATAGGCTGGGGGCTCACAAAAGAAGAAGCAAGAAGAAAAAGAGAGGAAGACGAAAGATGAAAAGATGAGGCAAATAGAGGTTGAGAAAGAGATAAGAGAACTAAGGCAAGCTACGGAAGAGATGAAAAAAGATATGGAAAGAATAGTTCAACAGTTGCAAAGCTGACACTTATCAGTGAACAGGAAGGTTACATGGCCTATCAAGATCTCAAACATAGTTGTGGATGCGTCTCCATGTCATTTTTAGTTATTTGAGTTTGATGTTCAAGATGAGCAAGTGGAAAGGCATGTTGATGATCAAGTTGTTGTTGATAATAAGGTTGCTAATGAAGATGTTGCAGATTTTTTTGTTAATGAGGTATATGCAGATTTGCAAGGGTATTATGCAGCTTGTGGTAATGATGAATATGCTGCTATATTGTATGATGAAGACATAAATGATGATGCTACTGAGGTATATGCACAAAAAATGGAATTTTGGAACCTAAAAGTTGAGAGGATGCTGAATAGGAGATGGTATAAGAAAAAGATGAGGAAGAAGGACTCCAGGATAGTTGCAAAGATGAAGGATAAATTGCAGAAGAATTGCAAGACCAGGAAGAAGGAGCAACCAACATTCAATGGGACTTGAATTCTCTTTTCTCCGGGAGTCTGATGTAGGAGCATCCATGGTCAATGGCAATCTTGTATCACCAAAAATATTGTTATTTTAGTTTGGTTTGTTTTCAATAAGGTTTGTGGGCTTTGGGAAATAATATTTTTAATTTGCAACAAATGTAATTTCCCTTGGGTGCATTTGTAAATATAATTTTTGTGGGATTTGACTAATTTTGTCATAAGTGGGGCTGCCAAGAATCTTGGAATTAATGGCATCTATTATTGTAACTGTCATAATTGTAAGGAATCTATAAGTTGTCATAACAACCCAAAATTGATTGGACAAATGCTAGGTGTCCATGTGAAGGTGGATTGCACAAGATTTTATCTTTATTATTTTTAAATTTTAACCTCCAAGAAGGGTGTGGATTTTCAAGAGGTGGTTCCATGTGAGCCACAAAGATTTGCATGTTATTGCATGTTTGGGTCGAAATTATGAGACCCAGTCTTGGTAAAATAAGCATAACTTTCTCATATCTTATCAAAATTAAGAAATTTAAAATTTTCTGGAAAGATGTGAATGAGAGGCATGAAACCTAGAAACTGTTTTAGGAAATTATGAAAAGTGAGGGCATGGTGAAAGGAATAAGTGATGGGTTTTGATTGGAGCTAGGAGAAGAAAATTAAGGAGAGACCCAGATGTTGGGGAAGGAGTCTAGAGGTGGAGAAAATTATTTGTTGTAGGTGTTGGATGTGTAATTCTTAGAAGCTCATATGCTTCCATATTTTGTAATGAAATTTTAGATTGAATAAATATTATTGTACAGATTTCTCTTCTTCTATTTGCTGTTCCATTTTATTTTCAGCTTGCTTTCAGAGGCTTGTGAAGTGTTTTGTTGCAGATTTCTAAGTGAAGACAATCCTCTCTGCATTAGAATCAAATTTACCTACAGAGAAGACCATGTTATGGCACCAAAGACTTGGCCACATTAGAGAGAAGGGTTTAAAAGCCCTGAAAAAAAAGAACCTTGTTGAGGGGCTGAATGATTGCAATCTAGAGTTTGATTTATGTGAACATTGTATCTATGGCAAATAGAACCGCATTCAGTTTTACTCTTCTCATAAGTCTTCATGTATATTGGATCTAATCCATTCAGATGTATTTAGTCCTATTAATGTTGCTTCTATTGGTAAATCAGTTTATTATGTTACTTTCATTGATGATTTCAGTAGGAGGACATGGGTATATGTTTTAAAGAGTAAATATGAAGTTTTTAGTCATTTTAAGGAGTTTAAGGCTATGGTAGAAACTCAGATTGGAAAGAAAATTAAATGTTTGAGGATTGACAATGGCGGTGAGTATTGTTCTACAGATTTTGACAGATTATGTACAAATTATGGGATTAAAAGGCAAAAGACAACTCCGTATTCTCCTCAACAGAATGGAGTTGCAAAAAGAATGAACAGAACATTGATGGAGAAGGCTAGGAGCATGTTGAGTGGAGCTGGTCTAGAACAAAAGTTTTGGGCTGAAGTTGTTGCCACTACTTGTTATTTGATCAATAGATCTCCTACAACAATGCTTGATAAAATGCCAATGGAGGCATGGTCAAGGAAAAAGCCTTCACTTAGACATCTGAGAGTTTTCAATTGTGAGACATATGCACATGTGCCTAAGGAGAAGATAACAAAGTTAGATTCTAAGGCTATCAAATGTATCTTCATCGGCTATAGCTATGGTGTGAAAGGATACAAGCTTTGGGATCCTGTTGCACATAAGGTAATTTATTCCAAAAGTGTTATTTTTAGAGAGACTAAATCTTCTCCTGTTACTTTTCAACCAGAATAGCATAAAGAAAGTGAATAGAAAAAGATGTGATTCAACTTCCTTCTACGCCTGAGAAAGTTGAATCAAGGCCCCAATATAGACAAGAAGTTGAGGAGAGATCATCAAGCTCTGAATCTTCAGAAGAGGGAGAAGAGGAGGAAGAAGTGGAAGAACCTCCACCTCAGCTTGTTCGAAGGTCTACAAGGCATAGGCAACCACTTGAAAGGTATGGGTATTCACCTGATGATTGGAAGTGTATGTTTGCTTTGAGTACTAACATTGATGAACTGAGATCTATGCAAGGGCTTTGGGTATGAAAAATATAGAGTCCTAGAAAATAGCCATGGATGAAGAGATGGAAGCCCTTGAAAGAAATGATACATGTGACCTTGAAACTTTGCCTGAAGGACGTAAACCTGTTGGATGTAAATGGGTCTTTAAGAGAAAGATTGGTTCAAATGGAAATGTTGAAAAGTATAAAGCATGGTTGGTTGCAAAGGGATACTCTCAGGTTGAGGGTATTGATTACGGTGAGACCTTTTCTCTTGTTGCTAAAATGTCATCCATTCAGTTTTTATTATCTATTGCAGCAGCTTATGACCTAGAGGTCAAACAAATGGATGTGAAAACTACTTTCCTTCATGGTGATTTGGAGGAAGAAATTTATATGACACAGCCAGAGCACTATGTGGTGAAAGGTAAAAGCAAGTTGGTTTTTAAGTTAAAGAAATCTCTATATGGCCTTAAATAAAGTCCTAGGATGTGGTACCAAAAGTTTGATACTTATGTGTTGAGTTTGGGATTTGTGCGATCTAAATCTGATCATTATGTATATTTTAAATCTGATGGTGATTGTTTCCTGGTAGTTACTTTATATGTTGATGACATGTTTATTGGGAAAGGAAAAGGTTTGATTGCATAATTGAAATTTCAGCTCTCTATGAAATTTGAAATGAAAGATCTTGGTGTAGCAAAACACATACTTGGGATGGAGATCAAAAGAGATCATGAGAATAGAAAGTTATGGCTTGGCTAGAGTAAGTATGTTTGTTCAGTTTTCAAAAGGTTTAACATGAAGGATTGTAAACCACTTTGTGTTCCTGTTACATTGGTAACGAAGCTCTCTATTTCATAATGTCCTACATCCCCATCAGAGATGGAAGACATGAGTAGAGTGCCTTACTAGATTGTAGTTGGAAGCTTAATGTATGCTATGGTATGTACAAGACTAGACATTACCCAAGTAGTGGGAGTTCTTTCTTGTTTTATGTCTAATCCTGGAAGAGTGCATTGGGATGCAGTTAAGAGGTCTTCAGATATTTACGGGGTACAACAGAGTACTCTATTTGTTTTCATGGTACAGGAGATCAACATTCCTTGAGTATTCATGGTTTTGTGGATTCAGACTGGGCTGGTGATGTCGATAGCAGAAGGTCCACCAATGCATATGTTTTTACTCTTAATGGTGGTGCAATCAGTTTGATGAGAAAGCGACAGGTTGTGGTCACTTTGTCCACTACTGAGGCAGAGTACATGGTAGCTACTCATGCCTATAAAGAAGCCATTTGGCTGAAGTGTTTGTGTTTAGATATTGGATTGAAATAGGGTGCAATTACAGTTTATTGTGACATTCAGAGTGCAATCTGCGTTGCGAAGAACCTAAATTTTCATGCTAGGACCAAACACATTGATGTTCAGTATCACTTCATGAGATATATGGTCGAGGATAGTAGGGTGAAGCTGGAAAAAGTAGAGACTATGGTGAATGTTGTAGATCATTAGCTAAGCTTGTGAGCACAACAAAATTTAGGTGGTGTTCCAAGTCTATGGGCCTTTTGGCCCCTAGCAGTTGATCCATGATGATGTGATTCCCCTGGCTCTTGCAAGGTATTCGACAAGTGGGAGAATGTTGGGAAATGAGGTGTCTCAACTTTGCATATTTCCTGTAATAGTTATTTTTCATTTAATATTTTTCTACATCTGTTACACGTTGTTGGTGCTTTGAAAATTGGTTTATTAGGTGTCAAAAGATGCCCACATAGTGGTATATTATGGAAGGCCTATTTTTAGGCATATTATGACAGATTTTATGACATCTGTAAGGGTAAAAAATAGGGGACTTCATTTTGGACATGAGAGCTTATTTTTAGACTAGAATCTTGGCTAAGAAGCTTTGCACATGGTTTTGTAAAACCACAGATGGTTTCTTGTATAGCCAGAAGTCTATAAATTGGAGGCTTGAGGAGTAGTTTGTATGTGTGAGTTTGCAGGTATTGTTATGCTACCAAAATATTGCCAGAATTCTTCTAGATTTGTTTACTAGTGATACTCCTATAATAAACTTGCTCTGCAAGTGTATGTAATCTTGGTATTGGATTTTTAATATATTGAGCATGCTTTTGGAGTGTGGGGTTTTTCACCCCAAAGGGTTTTCCCCACGTATATTTGGTGTTTTGTGTTTTATTGTTTATTTCATGTTTTGAATGTGCTTCTAAAATTTTTGTAACTATTAGATCAACTTTTAAAAGTTTTGCATAATGTTTCTCCTTAAGATTGGCGTAGAAAGTTATGTCCACTACTTTTACTTCCTTACAGGAGGCCATAGAATTGACATAATGAAGAGGAATTCTGATGGTAGATGTCAGTGACGATGAGGCTGAAGAAGTAGCATCAAATTTAGATGCAGATGATGATCATAGAGATGAAGTAGACAGTAGATTTTTGAAAGCAATGGTGAGGCTTTATAGCAAGCCTAGATTGGACCCCCCAAGTTTCAATGGCACTTTGAATCCAAAAGAGATATTGGATTGGATATCTAAAATGGAGAAATACTTCAACATAGAGTCAATTGAGGATCCAAAAAGAGTGAAGTATGCTAGCTCAAACTTGAAGGGACATGCTTCCATGTGGTAGGAGTATGTGTAGCTTGAATGAAGGTGAAAAGGTAAAGAGAAAATCAAGACATGGGAGAGAATGGTGACAAAGCTGAAAGAAAAATTTTTGCAAGTAGATTACTAGCTGAATTTGTTCAAGAGGCTACAAAATTTGAAACAAAGAGAGAAGAATGTGCAAGAGTACACTAAGGAGTTCTATCGATTGAGCATTTGGGCTGGACATGTAGATGATAACATAGAAAAAGTTTCAAGGTATGTAAATGGTCTCCATAATTCTATTCAAGATGAAATGAGCATGTTGCGGGTGAATAGTGTAGAAGAGGCATATCAATATGCCTTGAAGTTGAAAGAAAAACTTGCAAGAAAACAACAACAAACTACCCATGGTAGAGGCAAATTTTCAAGAGGAAGAGGGAAAACCAATGGTGATAGAGCTTACCAAAACAAGCAAGATGAGACAAGTGCATCTCACATGGGTGTGCAAGAAAAAGAGGGAAGAGGAGAATCTTCTAGGGGAAGAGGAGACTATTTTCACATTAGAGGATACTTTGGAAGAGGTAGAGGAAGAGGGTTTGGAAGTACATGCTATCAATGCAGAGAGGTTGGACATAGGGCTTTTGAATGCCCTCAAATACAACAAGATGTTAGTAGAAAGAGTGTAGCAAAGAACTATGCAATACAAGCTGATGAAGAGAGCATGAATTCTCAAAAGCAAGTGGAAGCGCCTGAACAAGGAGAGGCATTGATGCTGAATAGAGTTCTTTTGAACCTAGAAAAGGAACAACCGAAGCCAACACAAAGGCATAATTTATTTTAAACTATGTGTAAATCAGGTGGCAAGTGTTGTAAAGTCATAGTGGATAGCAGTAGTATGGATAACATTGTATTTGAAGAGATGTGAAAAAGTTGAATTTGAAAAGAATGAAACATCCTAGCCCATACTGAGTCACTTGGTTGCAAAAGGATCATCGAATTCTGGTAAGTGAACAATGTTTGGTCCAATTTTAGATTGGTAATTATGTTGATGAGGTTTTGTGTGATGTGATGCCCATGGATGCTTGTCATAGTTTATTGGTTTGTTTTCATGTTAGTGAAAGGGTTGTGACAATGACAAGCAAGGTTGAGAGTAGCCAAATAGTAGTTCATGAGAAGAGAACTTTGAGTGAGGTCAAGAGGAATGATGAAGAGTTGATGCAATAGTTGCATAAGGAAGAGAAGAAAAGTAAGGGGAAGCCAAGTAGCTATAAAAGAAGTGAAGAGAGTCCGCAAGGAAAATAGAATTTAGCATTGGGCCAAGGTACATGCTTGGATAAGAGGTCTGAAATGAATCTTTATCATTAGGAAGAACCAAGTGGAGGTGACCACCAAGGTGAGTGCAGGTTGCAACACAAATAATGAAAGAATGTGAAAGAGGAAAGAGGTAAAGAGGCTCTATTCAATGGACAAAAAAAGAAGCTCATTGATGAGGAGGAAATCTAGATAAAAAATGAGCATGGCATTACCATTTGAAGCTTCTAAAAATGTTCATGAGCTGCAGCCTCATGGAACATTTCTCCTATCCAGTGTGTCTGATGTAGGAGCACTTGGGCGCACACGTGATCCTACATCAATCAAAAAGAATGTTTGTTCCAATTTTGGTTTTGGTTTTCATTATTTGTTACTTCTTTTGTGTTTTGTGGTGTTGGCGGTTGTTGTCACAGCTACTGACGAATTCACATTATATTCATTTTTGTGTTGATTTTGGTTTAGCCTTGGATTGATAGTATATCGTGGCGGAGTGTTGATGACAAACATTCATTTGCCATATATTTTTTGAAGGGTTTCAAATCATTGTGGTGCTATCGGCAAGGTATTTGATGTAGTCATCATTGTTTTATTCCGACATCTGGTGACCTTGATGTGAGTATTTGTAAAACATACATACACCGAAAGTGGATATTGCTAGGAGATTTGATTACACTCACATAAGGAGTGGGATGTATGTACCCTTGATTTATTCCAAATTTTAACTGCAGATGAAAGGGCACATTGACTCAACAAGAGTTCACCCATATTTGAAATTCATTTCAAATCATTTTATTTTCTTTTCAAATGAAGGCAACGCCTCATCTTGTTTTGTCATTCTTTTAGAAATAAAACATCACAGGATTAAAATACAATAGAATGAGAAGGGGAAAAGGGAGTCGATTGAATGAGTTTAGCAAATAGATGAGGAATTCAACACCTCATATATCAAAGATATGAATTTATGTGAGATAAAATAAAACCATGATTTGGATATATCTAACATGGCGTCATCATTTGCTAAGGGGAGCGGTCAATGGACACTTAAACATGTGGATGGTGTTTTCTGTTTGATGATGTTTAAATTTCAATCAAATCCCATTTAGAAATCCTCTAGGGCCTCAATACATTTGCCTTGGTTTTTCTTTGACTACTGCAATATAAAAATAAGATAATATTAGCTTGTGAGGGTTCGATTTGAGAGGAAAAATGACCAAAAGAAAGGGGGGAGAAATAAGGAAAAAGGAGATGGAATAGAGTGAGTAGCGACCAGTTAGGAGAAAATCCAACACGACAGAAACTAAAACAAAAGGAAATGTCGTTAGAAGATGTTGATAACTATAACAAGAGGAAGAATAAGTAAACCAAGGGGAATGCAGTAAGGAAAAGAGATATTGAGTGGGATTTAACAATAGTTGCAAAAGAAATCCATTGCCAGAGCAATTAATGTCATGGGATAGCAAATGAAAGAATAGAAAGAACCAACATAGAGAATATGACCAGCAAGGGAGGAGGATTCAGACATAAAATAGGGGAACTGTATATGTGGAAAATAGAGAGGAGCAAAATTTGAAGTCTGTCATCCATTGGTATTGAATTACTGTGTAAATTGAAGTGAATTTGTAGAAAATTTTGAGTGGATGGGACTTTGTCCATATGTGAACCTTCAAATATTGGTATGCTAGTAAATTGTGTTAAATAGAATTTGAAATCTAAACCATTCCCATTTCCTGTGAGTTGTTATTTTAAATTGTTTGAGTTCCTGTAGTTGCATTTGAATAGACAAAACTGTAAAATTGAAATTTATTGGAAATTGGTTTATGGTATGCTACTCATGTCAATTGTCTGATAAGACTCTCGAGCTTGATTGCATTATTATATAACCTTATAAGGGGTGTTTTCCAAACCAACACACCCTTTCATAAAGGTTGTCTTTTAATAATTATTTAAATAAATACATGTATTTCTCCTATTTAAAAGAGATTATATAAATACTCTTTATTAATCTCCATTTTAACCAAAGGATCATAATATCCTTTATTTTCCATCTCCCTTTTAATTATAAAGAGTTAAATAAACTTTATCCTCTTATGAATTTAAAGGGTTATTTATAAATGGCGTTTTTCCATTTTGGGGAAAAAAGTCACAACACTTGGTAATATAGACCTTGGGAATAGTTGATTTCCTTTTGGGAGAGGTGAGGTACACTAGGTGTTTTACATGAGTTATTAAGTGTATCAAATAAACCATCAACAATAATGTGGTGCTAATGAGTGACTTTTGAGATTCAATATTAGAGGATTCAAGTGTGAAACTTCTTTTTCGCTAAGTCAATCCCTATTATCGATTTCATAAGATTGAAGACACAAGAGATAGATAATGTAGGATGCCTAAGTGTAATATAGATAATGCAATATTGTTTGATGTTCTCTAATTTGCTTTATCTTTGATCTCCTTTGATTTATTGATCCTTAGATGACTCAGTCTTTCAATTCCATGGGTAGATTATGTCCTATAGATTGTCATTAAATACACAACCCTAGGTGTCCAATTCAAACTATTGAGCACACAAGACAATGGGTACTAGCCATATTTTCTAAATGGGTTAGCTTGAGAAGATGGGAATAATCATTTGAATTGGGATGACAAGATAATTTGAGCACGATTCATTCCAAGGGATAGATTCACACCTTCAATCATGTCCAAGATGTAGGAAGGGATGATGTGAGATTTGGTCCAAGCTATTAGAAATTGATATATGTCAATGGAAGAATGGTTTTAGGTTTATGCCATGAAATTAGGAACTTAGAATATGTATTTAAGACAAGACTAAAACGAACATAAAACAAACTCAGATAAAAAGGTGAAGTATGCTCTTTTCCTATCTATAAATATAAATAATACTTTTGAAATACTTTTAAGAATTATAATACCATTCTATATAACAAACATGACAACTATAAATAAAATTGTTTGGTTTGTAAGTCCAACATAATACATAAACAATGGTAGTCTCTTTGAATCCCCTCCACAATGTATAATTGGATACTTGGCTTTCTTAGCCCTACCCTTAAACAATCAAACATAAGACCTAAAATAGAATAGAATTGAGATAAATGTTTTGAATAACACATTATTTATGAAAAAGAAAAAATAAAAATACTTAAAAAAAATTTCTAGTTTAATAGCATTGTTAGATTTCGTGAATAACAAGCTTTCCTTTAAGGTGGCGAAATTGGGGTCTCTTGGCTTGTCCCTTAGTGTAGACACTCCTCACCACCCTTAATCAAATGTGTTGTGAAGGTAGGAAGAACGTTTTGTATGCAAAATGGTCAACACCATTATAATAATAATAATAAATATAATTCACACATAAAATAATAACAATGATAATTCACACATATAATAATAGTTCACAAATGTGTTAAAAATGTCTATGAAATTGTTTGAAATAGGAATATAATATATGCGGTGACAACAAAAGAAACTCCACATTTTGTATACCTCGGAAATAATTGTGTTGGGCTTATTTTTAGAGACACGTTTTGTGTTACTAGCCAAGTTTTTCTTTATAGAGCAATGCTAGCTACCTCATATTCATAAGTCACATGAGTGTTGTGTTGATACCAACATAGTAATCATAAGTCACATGAGTGTTTTGTTCGCCATATACCTGTCTCTCAAATCTATGCCAACTTTCATCTAGTATGAGTCCCTTTATCCAAAAGATAATAAAATTGAGATTTATGCAACTTTTTGTTTTTGGTTGAGAGGTAGATAAAATATATATTTTTAAATAGTTTGTAGCTATTGGGTATACAAATTATTGATCTCTTGTAGTTTAGAGTTAAAAATGAGTGGTATGAAAATTTGAATATTAAATTTTAGGAATTAAATTTTTTGTGTGCATAATTAGTAAAGATAAATTTATATTTAATATGTATGAAAATGTTGGTCTTTAAGGATGGTTACATAAGCTTATGTAACTTTATTGTGCAAGGACACACACTATTACACCTATTTATCTCAACTACTTTCTCCTTTTTGAGATGCTAGCTTTCACATTGATGTTAAGAGCTTTTCAACAACCTCTCTCCCAACAACCTTTGGTTAAAAATTTATTGTTGCAACACACTTTGTTCTCTAGTGTTTCTTTGTCTCTAGGTTTAGATGTTTGTTTTGTCGCAACCTAGCTCCTTAGGCTATGATAAAGATAGATAAAATTTCACTCAAATGTGTGTGTGTATACACACATATACATACATACATGTACACATACACATAGATACATGTGTGTAGTCAAAGAGGTTGTCCTCAAATGGAATGGCCATAGGGTTATCAAGATGGAGATCTAGGTTTGAATCCCCATAATGACATCTAAAGGTGGAATTCTAAGTGGCAACTCTTGGAATTCCATTATGGATTCTAAGTTGATATTTCAATCTCATCATGTAATTGTCTAAATAGGTTGATATAATGTTTACTAATAGCTGAGTGAACAAGTCCTACAACTCTTGGGATAGTGAGATGGTACAAAGGTGGAATTGACTTAAAATACCCCCATTCATGGGTTCTCTAGAGTTAATTCAATTTTGGATCCACAACAAGGAATTAGTTGGTCCCCTCCTCTTAACGGTTGGATGAAGATGAACTTTGATGGGGCTACAAGAGGTAACCCTAGCAAATCAAGAGTAGGTTGTTTAGTTTGAGATGCTTTAGAAAAGATCATCAATGTTCAAAGAAACTAAAATATGGCTCTAACAATGTAGAAGAAGCACATGCATTCCTTCTTTGCCTTCAAGTTTGCAAAATATATGGAGTTATTAATGTGTAGATAGAAAGAAATTCAATTGTTATTATTAATGCCATTTGCAAACAAGGATCACCAAATTGGAAACTCAACAACAATCTACAAAATGCATGGTTGATATTGGTTTCATTTATTGCATTCATGTGGTCCAACACATCTTTAGGGAAATCAACAAAGAAGTTAATTTCCTAGCAAACTATACCATTGATAAGAAGGTTGATAATATTATTAATAACTTGGTCGAGATGTGGGAATCTTTTAATTCCACATTTAACTTATAACAAAATCTTTAAATGATTACCATTTAGTGGGTGGGATTCATTCAATCCATGACTAACATATAATCTATATGAGTGTTTGTATGGAAGATTAGGGCATTTATGGGGAACCTTAGTACTCCCATGTAGCCAAAGTAAAAGAACAACACATTTAAGTAATGATGGCCCTCCCAAGCATGTAAAAATAACTAGTTTTGGCCCTTCATGTACCACTTGTGATTGGAGTCATCATTTGAAAGCAAGTTGAGAATATAACCACTTTCCATTATTATAGCATCACGCTTCATTTTAAACCTAACAACCCAAAAAATTTGTAAAATTTCTTGGATAAATGGACACCTCAATGTGGTTGGTAGTGAAGCAAAGACAAATTATATTTTTTTGGCATAATTTTAGACCTACATCTAAGGAGTTGTTTTTAAATGACATGTACTATAATGTTGAATGCAATCAAAGCAGTCTTGGGTGAGGATTTTTTGGTGGCAAATCATTCATATAGATTTAATATTGGTGTGGCCTTACATGTCATGGTTCTCTTGGACATAGTTGAGCCGAAGGATATAGTCAAAAAAATTGGCATTGTCTTGTTGAATCTCAATGGTCTACTAGTTTGGAGCAAGTATTGGATTTGGTAATTCCAACATTAGGGTTCCCTTTAAACAATAGTGCTTGGAAAATCAATGATGGGGTCATTGTTGGTCCTTGGATTCCCTTTATCATGCATGTTGATGGACTCCCTGAGGCTATGTGTAAACATAGGTCTATTCTAGGTATCAACTTCCTAAAGTGCACCATAGGTAGATCACCCCCAAGTTACTTCTATTGATTGGTCTCTTGCAATAACAAAGGTGTAAGAAAGATGGTGTTAATACAATTTAGGAGGGTGAATATAGAGTACTATAGTAGGGTGAAAATTTTATTAATATTGGCCTTCATTATAATTTTACTAATGTAATGTGATGCTTTTTGTAGCTTTTAAGGACTATTTATTCCTCCTCCAATGACCACTTTTCATCGAGCCAAAAAAATAGTTCACAAGATTTTTGACTATGTGTAAGCAAATGCATTGAATTACATACTTAATTAAAGTATGCACCTAAGAATATATTTAAAGCATAAAGAAATCATACTTAATCTTTCTGAATTATAAACCAATCAATTTGATGCATGAGCATCTAGAGGTGTAAGAGAAATCTTGCATCACCCAAATAAAATGATTTTATTTTATTTCATTTTAATTTTGGTTTTTCAAATACCCATGAAGCTTATTTCCTCTAAAATGTCATGTAGAATGGTCTAGAACATCCAAAGTTTCCAAAAGGCTAAAAATAGCAAGACCTCTATTTTTAGAAAGTTTGCATTTGAGCATGTATGGACCTAAAATTTTACCCAAAGCTCTAGAATTAAATGAACATTGTGGGCGAGTTTCAACCCAAGGCCATGTCTAGAGGTCAAGTTATTGAAGTTCCAATTTTCTGGAAAACCTGAAAAAAACTTTAAATTTGAATTTTGAAGCTTTAAACGATGGAATGAGGCCTCGAAATTTGGGGAAATTGAATAAATTGAATTTTAAGGGCATAGAGCACTTTGAGATCTTGAGTTTAAAAAAATTGGGGCCCAATCAGTACATAGATCAAAAGTTATGGCTCTTAGAAGTTGTGTTATTTTTCAGATATTTTCCGGTGGTGGAAATTAATTGCACAAAAAGTGGAATTCAAGAGGAGGGGAGTTACAAAAGAGTGGGGTATAAGGTTTGAATGCCCAGAATGGTTGGAGGAATCTAGAGGTGAGTTTGGGGAAGTTATTTTTGGAAGATACAAGTTTGGCATGACAGATAGAGGATGAAATAGAGCCATTTTTAAAGCTCCAGAGGTTACAGGATTATAAGCTGAAAAATGTTGTTACATTTTGGAGGATTTTTATCCTATATTTTCTAAGACTATTGGGGTTTGAATCTGTTGTTTTTGACAGCCCATATTTCTATAACAAGATGTTTTCATGTTCAATGAATGGAATTTCTTGAATCTTTCAATTCATATATTTTTCTTATGTTAGCTTGTTGTTGTAAGTGTGTTGGGTGGAGAACACCCTCATCAAAATTACATGCAAAGACTTATGTAATTATACTATTATTTTTTCTTCCATACATATCAACAAAGATCTTACAATAATCATCCATGCAACTATTAAAGTAGGTGTATACTAATACAAATATGAATATAAGTACAAGTATAGTTACAAAAGTACAAATTATCAATAAAAGCATATTGGATATCAAACTTTCTTTCATAATATAATTGAAAAAGTTAACCATGATGAAAGAAATAAAATACAAATAATTTATACACCTTTCAAGCCCATTTACGATGTCAAATTACAATAATATAACCTTCACACTTTATGTCTTCAATTTTATAACATAAATAAAGTATATTGACATCCTTGTTCTTAATATCTTTTCTACCTTTCTATTTTACCATATGATAATGTTGTTTCTATAAATATATGAACTATAGAATATGGGAGAAAGAACATTATGAGAGAACTTTCTTGCCAACCATAGAGCCTAGGTAGGCTTCCATGTGCACCACTTAGCCTAGGTTAGACTTTACCCTTTATGGATGGGGTCATGAATGAGAATTACATAGGGGAAATGTAGATGTAATCAATGCATGTAACTCAATAGATAATAATGTACAACAAAACATTAGCCATGGATTTCAAGTACAAGGTACAAATATAACAGTCATCTCCAAAGTAGATAAGATAACCTGAAATTGAGACTCTTACTATAGTGTAGGATCTCTACACAAATGTATGGCACTAACTATGCACCTATACAAGGATAGAGTCATGTATTCACATGCTATATAGAGATGCCAATTATTGTCCCTAGAAAGAGTAAGACCCTATAATCTCTCCTAGGGGACTCAAGGAAAACTTTACCTAGCTATTTGTAGTGGATTTGGTAGCTAAGGCATGTATACATTATCAAATACAAATCTCAACCTAGTTCTAATTATTAAACATGGGCATACATAGATCATATAGTGATTTAAGGCTTGTAATTAATCTCATACAACCCACAATCCAATTTGAAGTTCATACATGATCACTTACAGTTCATAGAATAGTCTTTTATAATTGAAACATATTAGATTTGGTATATTTACTAGATTAAATACAAGTTATAGTCTAGTTAAAATGTTTGTACAAGGTCATATCAAATTCTCTAACCTTCCTAAATGCTTAAACCCAGTCATATACAAGTTACAAATTTGTCATAAGGCCTAAATATGAATATAACTAGTAAACAGAGCACCTTCAATGATTTAATCTACTCATATGATAGTCACAAACCCATTTAAGGGATTTTTCAAGATCATATATAGTTCATAGAATAGTCAAACACACACACACACACATTGTCATACATAGTTTATAGACTAGTTTTATACTTAAACATGATCATATCTAAGTTACATAGTCAAATTGGTCAAGTGGAGTGCACACTAGTTAGTCATCCACAAATCATGTTATGTGGGTAATAGAGGGGTATGTATACCTCTTTTCATTCATATTTAACCTTGTATTAAATCACATATGTCGATTTAATTCTATTGTAAATATCTACATGCTCATTTATATGAAGCTATATGGAATAAAAAACTTCTTAATGTTCTATCAATCCTTGCTCACTACTACCACTCCATGTACCCTTTCACAAAGAAACAAGTTTATTACTTCTATTTTTCCCTCTAACTAAGTTATAAAGAACCCAAAATTTCACATACCATTTAAATGTTGTAAACTTTCTCCTCCTTCATACTCATAATCTCCCCATATCCTCAATCATCTTTTCTCCTAATAAGTTTAATTGTAGTCATTTAAAGTTCCATACCACCAACACACCATGTATATAAGAGCAGTTGAGTCCTTTAAGGGTTGTGGTGGAGTTGTGTGATACCATTACACCATACTAGTCTTTCTATGGTGGTCGAGATTTCACCACTTTGACAACCTCTCTAATAACATTCAAATGAGATCCCTATGATTTAGAGTTTAACAAAATTATATTAATTCTTTTCAAATATTTAATGTCATTTTTAAACTCAAGTCTTCTAATCATCAAGACAAAGTCAATAGTAGTGTTGATTATATGGGTTCTTAGGATTGAGTAGAGTTTAGGATTAGGTACAGATCTAGGGTTTAGTTACTTATGACTTATTTTAAGTGTTTATATATCATTCATATAACAATATTTTAAAATAAAGCAACAATGTAACACATTAGTGAAATTGTATTCTGGGTACACGAGGAACTCTTTGAAGCCATAATGGGGTGAAGTGGCATACTGCATTATGAGGTATGTGTCTCTAGAAAAAAGGTTCAAATCTATTTATAAGTATCATTTCATCATGTTAAATCATTTTTGGCATAAAATGAGGGTGTCCTTTCATTTCTATCTTCTCTCTTCCCTCAAAAACTTTATGAAGGATTGCAAGAAAGCCTTGGGAATGACCCCCCTTCACCAAGGGTTGATTTTCCTCATTGTAAATTATATGAAACATTAGAGGTCAAGGCATAGGAGCCCTATCTTGAGTATTAAGTCAAGGGAGGAGAGAATGTTTAAAGTGGTTGATTACTTTGATACTTCCTCTGGAATAACTTTGTGCATTCCTTGAAGAAATCCAATGAGTATGATGAGAATAGGGTTTATCTTATTTTCATTCTAAGGATTCCTCCCCTAGGGAAATTAGTCTAGTCACTAGAGGATTTGGAGTGCTAGGAATTGAAGGAGTTTGAAATCCCTAGAGAGAGCAAGAGAAAGAGGTTGATGGAAAAACCCAAGTCTAAGCCCCATCCAATGAGGAAAATAAACAAGAAAGGGAAAAAAGTGGTCACCAAAGACACTGAGGATGTGGAAGCAGTGGATGAGAAGGATGATAATGAGATATGTCAGGAGAATGTCTAGGTCAAGGAGTAGAGGGTGGTAAAGATAAGGAAAGCAATTAACCTAGAATCTTCGATGGGAGTCCCTTTTCTAGGGATTCAAGATGTAGTGCCCCTCCATTTTTAGTTTGGTTGTGTAGGTAGTCTGGCTAAGGAACCTGAAGATGAAGATGGAACATAAGCTTCTGTTAGTACATTCATGGATATGATGTATATTGTTATGTTATTATAATTATGCAGAGATTCATTTGGATAGTCAGGTGATGCAGTAGTATGTTGTTAGGATATGTGAAAAGGGCAACATCATACCATTGAACGTATGGGGGACATATGGGAATGAGATACAAATGTTAGAGCTCCTTTCCAAGTGCTTCAGCTATTAAGAATTTGTGCTCTAATTGGTATGTTTGAGTGAACAGGAACTAGGTTATGTCTCCAGCTGAATTGGCAGGTCTGAGCGTACCTTGAAACCCAATGGATCACTTGATCAGAGATAGCACTATGTCCCCTACCCTAGCCATCATCCTCGAATAGGATGAGTACCTGGTTTGATACCTTTTCAAGTACTATCAGAGGTTAGTCAAGGTTGCTTGAAGCTTTGTGGTCAGTCAGTGTTGTTTGAAATTCTACTTTTGACCCTGGTTAGTGATTGTTTTGGCTTTTGGTTTAATTGGTCTGATAATATGCCTTGGTGAATAAATATATAACCATAATTAATAATGAAATAAATTTATAATGTAATATTAAAACTAATAAACAATAATAATAAGGTAAAATATTATAAAGTTTGGGCTCCGCATCAAATTTCTATCCTATGTGCAATCAATTAATTTATTTCTCCCTTGTTCTAAAAAGAGATGTTTTGATTTGCTCCATTCTGCCTAGGAAATGAGGCATTTATTTCCGCATAAAAACAATCAATAAATGTATTGTATTATCCTGAAATCATGGCATGATTCCTGAAATTTTGGGAGAGCCTATTCATTGGGAGGTTTTAGGGGCGCGTATTGTACACTCATTGGATATTTTTTTGGAGGAGGTGATGGGGAGAAGTGGGGAGAGATAATTAAGGCAAAAATGACAAGTAATGAGTGGAGACAATTCTATTTTGAGTTGAGTGTAACTGCACAGTAACAAAATGGATCCATGCCCGGTCGACAGCCGACTACATGACATTGCTCATCAATTGTACAATGGTCATTCATTTCTTCTTTAGTCTCTGTCGCCTTGCTTTACCACTTTCTGTTGCGACTACTACCGGCATTAATCACCATGGTGGAGGAACCCCACGGGGATGGATGCTCGGGCTTGAAACAATGAATCTAAGAATGGATGTGATTAGAGGAACACAACAAGATCCATTAAGTTTATATCCACCCAGTTTCTCTTCAATGTCGAAACTTCTTCATCAAATTTTGATACAGAGGTGAGTTAAGTGATTTTGTGGAATTTTCTAAAGCATTTAGTGTTCAAAGCATTTTCTTGGGGCTCTGCCATATGCCAAATTTTGATTTCCTTAAATTTGTTCTCAAGGTGATGTACTTCAATTTGACCATTTCCTAGAATTCTGGTCTTTTTTCTTTATGACAGTTGAATTAAGCCTTGATTCTCACCTAACAGTGGTCTTGTCAAGTTGGTTATGTTTAAATATCCATGATTTCTCCTTAGCCAGATTTGTTGATCTCTAAGTATGATTGTGTAGTCTTGAATCTGCTTCTATAGAGGATAAAGTCATATCTTGTTATTTTTAGCCGGATCTTACCAAGATGAATGAGCAATCTGTTTGGTCTACACAACCTACCCATGTTTCAAATCTGAATCTGTCTACCCAATTGTGTGTACTAATGCTATACCCAAAATGACCTACCAATTTCAATCAGTGTAGTGGATAAATTTTAGATATCCAAAATGATGTTGTTGACTAGGAATATCATCTATATGGGTATGCCAAATGTTTTATGTTCTTGTTCTAGTGAGGCCAAAAGCTAAAATTCTGGTCCAACATTAATAAGACCCAATTCAACTTGGCTGCTTCAGAATTCTCCAGCAAGGGATCACTATAGGCAGACATACCACACAATCTGGGGATTAGACCTAGTAACTTGAGGAATCGCCTCAGCCTTGCAAAGGCCACTTGATACAGGGTAAGAGATGTTCAAGAGAGTGTGTTTAACAACCAATTGCAATTGCCAACTTTTCAATATGATCGCAGAGAATTAATTTTGCTTTCGTTTATTTCTTAGTATTAAGTAAATGTCTTGAATCTAGAAAATACCTTGTTGTCTTCATCTTCCCAGCTAATTTCCCCAACTTTGCATAAAACTCCTATGCCTATGGATGTGATCTATCTGTCACATGAAAAGCGTGTACCATTTTATGGCCTGAATCCAACCGCTCACAGGTATCTTTTTAATTCCTCTATCTTTCATCAATTCTTCTTACCATTCGAAACTCACCACACCTGCCCACTTCTGCATAGATGTTTGAGAAAAGAACATAAATTATGTAATAAAAAAGAAGTGTTGTTGTAAATACTCCTAAGTCGATATTCATATGTGATCTATGCATTGGGAAAACACAAAAATACCTCCAGCACAGATTTAACTAGTACTGCAATGATAAAGTTTAGGGTGTCTTCAAGATAGTCAACGCGAGCAAGAAGGTCAACCATGAACACATAAAGATCAACTTAAGGTGTTATGCAATAAAGGTTACAAATGTGATTGTAGTGTGTACAACTCTTGTCCTCTAAATTTGCATGGCTACATGCGCCTTAAACACAAACAAAGCTTACAATGTTAGGGTGTCTTCTAGAGTGCTTCATTTTTTCATAGATTATGAGAACATCTATGCTAATCCATTATGGTCGTATTCTTCAGTCATTGTATTCCATGAGATTTTATCTCTTCAAGGCTTTCTGTCAAATAGTTCACATGCATTGTCAACACATCCACATTGTGCGACTAGGGCAATTGCACATCACCTTATAAGGGTTGCCTTTGCACAGATTATATGGGCAGATTTACATCCACTCAATCTCAGAATTTATGGCCTCTGACACCCTGTATACTCTATGTTGTCCAATGCTGATTTTACGTAATCATCTGGTTCTGTTGACAGAAATAGGAACCAGACGCATATAACCACAACAAAACAAAGCTCTGGTCATAGAACATTATGAATCTTATAGTGTCATAGATGTTTAGATTCTCGGTATTCCCTGTTAAGTCGAAGGAAGACAAATGCGAATGCTATTTGTAGGGAGTGAAACTCCATTATATTCAATAAAATATCATCACTTCTATGGAATATAACTTACCATTTCCTTCTCTTGTTATTGAGATCACTAAAGTTTTATAAAGACCATATTCATACTATCTCCCAGCTGGCCATAGAGCCTCTTCATGCACAATAGAAATAAAATTGGTCAACTCTTAAATAATACCCAAGAAATCCAATATAACACAGGTTAGAGTTTTCTTCTCATGGAAGGTGTCTTATTGAACAGCAGACTTCGCCTTGTGTTTTAACGACGAAATGGCCTGTCCGGCTACTGCATCTTAAAGGTAGGAAGAGTTCCATATTGATCTTAAATAAACAACTATTTAGTACCTTATTAACAATAACCAAACATAGTAATATTAACCAAACATTGTTAATAGATTGTAATTACGAACTTTATTTATTTTTTTTAGTAACGATGTTGGCCAGGTCATTATAATAAGGAATACCATATGACGGTTCCTTATTGTAATGATCAAAGCAAAAGCCCATTGAGATTTATTTGCTTTCCACATGAAGAAGTCGGCTTGTCACATAAAACAATGTATGTAATGATCTCTAACTCACAAATTTGAGATTTGTATAGAACTAATGAAAGAATCAACTTTGTTTTCATCAGTTTCCTATTTTCAAAGCACATATAAATATATTGCTATATGGCTGATTATACAATTAAATATTACCTTCAATTTTATATCAGAATATCCCTTGAACCTCATAAGGGTGCAAGTGCTAGTATAATGTGAATTGATAATGTGTATTGTGATTTGTAGATTAAGTAAAACCCGCCATGAGTTTAGTTTCCAAGATCAAAGTAGAGTTATTATTAAAGTTATTTAATTCATTAATTTTTACTATGTTGTATTCCAAATTATATACCTTGTCAAAATATGTAAGTTTGGGGCTTGAATGATTAAATAGTATAGATATTCTTTCTCTCATTGGTCCTTAATAAATTAGAGTAATCATGCTATTCTTTCAAGAGATTATGACTTAGAAGATAATTAAATTTGTAGTAAAATCCTTAGTAGTATGATTCTAATAAAATAGGATAGGTTAAATAAAGTGGATAGATTTAATGAATGTATAATTTTATCTATATTTTATATTAGAGATGATAATTTAGATATTGAAGGGAATGGTTATCTTAGGATGATTAAGAATGTTATGCTAAGAGGATGAGATAGGTTAATTGTAATTAGATATGTCATTAATAGGCAATACCTTAGGAGTGGGAGAGTTCCTTGTTGAAATTGTTGTAAATAGTGAATCTCTATTCCAACTTAATGGCAAGGGTTTTCAAGTTACAGTGTGTTAGATTCATTGGATTATAGGATTTATTATGTACTAGGTTTATAAGGAAATTGTGTCTAATGGGTTACTAAAAGTTAATTTCTATAGATTAAACCAAAAATGTGAAAATTGCTTCTATGATGTCGAGGCAATTATCTAAATTACCTCTAAAGGTATTATGCTGGACTCTTGCATTACCCATGAATGTGTTAGTCTATTGCTTCCTAACTGTCTATTGGATGTGGGACCTAGTGTTATCTCCTAGCACGGGGGGTGGATCTTAGGGTTCCACATGGTCAGGTGGATGTGCTTAATCTCCATTAGATTTTCCCTTGCTGATGTTCGTGTGTAAAAAGGGGGTAACTCATGTAGCAGATTTCAGATCATGTTCTTGCTCGAGGAAACAATATGTATGTTCATGTTCTAGTCCTGTGTATCAATTGAAACATATACTATAATTTGATGTATGCATCCCAATGTAATAAAAAAGGTGATAGTGTAAATAGAGTATTGTTGTACCCTCATGTAAGGGAGAATTGTTTATGTACTTGTAGTGTTATCTTCATGAACTTAAGGATTGTTTATCTAATGCTACAACATGGAAATGTGTGTGTATATTCATTGATGTAACAAATCCAGAATAAACTATGGTTGTTAGTTAATTCATGATGTATGTTTAGATCTTGTTGATAGCTCTATTAGTAATACAGTTGTGGAACCTTAGAGGACATAATGTTAGCTTAATAATATGTGTAGATAGGATTTATGTTACTTGTTATTTCTTCCATTTAAAAAGAAAAAATTGTCCTATTTGTATAGCATAATGGTGTTGTTCTTTAAGGTTCATAGGCGGGCATTATCAGAGCCATGTTACAACACTGCAATCTCTGGTTAATGTTGTTGCCCATGGCTGGTTATAAGTAATTCTTCTTATGCATGTGATAGGGACTCTTGTGTTGGATACCATGTTTTAATCTGAACACCCAGTTTGATGTGTTGGATAGATGATCAGATGCCTTGTGTATTCTCCTGTTGTGTGTGATCCCTTGGATGTGTGTAAGTATTGATCCTCCTGATGTGGCCTTGATTCATTTCCATGACTTCCAGTTTCTTAAAAGTGCAAATTTAGTTTGAAATGCATGATATTTGTTTTTAAAAGAAAACCCTGGCCCAAATGTGTCTCCCCTTCATATGCGCTCCTGGTTGGTAACAGTGTTTACATCCATATGTGGTCCAGTGCACTTTCATAATGATAAGAATATGTTGCTTGTAAAAAAGGGGTTGCTTGGTTAGACTGAAAGAATAAAAGTGAATGTGAGATAGTTTAGTGGAGTTGTTAAAATATCACGATGATCAAGACATTGATATTTAGCATCATACGATATGTGGAAAAAGTAGAGTGAAAGGAAATTGGAAAAGGGAAGTGGACAACAGGTAATGTTATGATTTTACAAAGGGAATCACATTGGTTATGGAAATAAATGTACTTATGGTATGTGATCCTTGAGTAGTAATGGAATTGTGTATGTAAATGTAATCTTCCCCTGTAAATGTGAGAAAATTAGTAACTGTGCATTGGTTGAGTGTTGTGAATACCCTGTATTTGCTTTGTGTTCCCATGGGATGGTGATACTGGGCACCCATCCATGGGGAATATGTTGTATTTTAGGTGTGGGATTAACCATACCATTATGTGTTCTTGTATGTTTGTTACCTGATTGAGGGCCAACCCACGTGTGGTTGAAAAAATATATATAAGAGTAGCCAAAAGTTAGTTTCGTAGATTCTTTTCTTTTGGTTCTCCAGTCCCTTAGTCCGTGAAGGGGTAGTAGTAGCCACAAAGTTCCTTGGGTAGAGTGTGCAGCGTATGCATATTGTGGTGCAGAGTGGTCCCTTGCTCAACTGAACCCGAGGAAAGTACTCACTACTTCCCCTTATGGTGGATCAGGGTACTTGATCCATATGTGCCAGCCTAATCCCCACAGTTTTGAGTACAACAGCATTGGTTTGTTAGTATATGCCTGGCCACCTGTAGGGGTGTTGAGCTGGTAGGAGCGAGTCAACCTCATCAATATGAGAGGTGAAGCTCAAGTAGCCCCATGTTGATATACTCATATATATGCATTATATATCATATCTGCATGTGTTCCAACATGATGCAATGGATATGATGCCACACCTCACTGATGTTCTAACACAGTGCTAGTAATGATGTCGTGTTGCTATTGGTAGTGAGCTAGGCTCAACACGATGCCACATGCATAGACATGTGAAGGTGCACTATGAGATTGTGTTATGATAGCCTACTGTGTGATGAGCGTAATGGGGCCTCACACACTTGTAGAGGGATACTCATGGTTTCTTTTGATAGTGTTTGGGTCGGCTAGCATATGGGTATGTCCTAGTCATGTATACCTCTAGCTACGATGAGTACCTGCATGTGCCTTTTCCATGAGGTGTCGCTATGCGGGGTGTGTTCTGTGCGTGCCTACTTCCGCGGAGCCACAGACACACTGCCATGCAGTATACAACTAGTATGTGTCTTCTTCGGCTGGTGTATGACCATTCTGTGTTGAGACACGATGCAAGATGTGGCCAAGGTGCACATTCCATGCGGGCAGCCAAGGAGTGCATGGGCCACTTGGCTAGTCCATGCCGCATGACGATGCGATGCAGGGTGTAGCTGAGGAGTACACTCTGAGCCATGTGGATGGTGTGCTCACTCTGCACCACATGAGGGTTACTACTATAGCCTAACATTGTTCTCTCCTTCCTCATTTGGTGGCTAGTATCTAGTTACATAGTGTTGAATAGTGCAATTTCAAAGATTGTGGACTTTCTTTATGGTTATTGATGATTTTCTATTGATTGTGAAGGCTAGCACTTTGTTTATATTTGATTGTGATGGTTTAGACACACTTTGTGATCTTATTTGCAAGTAACCCTCATGGTTACATTTGATTTAGCATTGAAATTGCACGCATTTCATTCTTTATTGTTGAAATTGAATTCTTATTTAATCTTTCTTTATGACTGTGGTGGCTAAACTAGTTTATTCTTATTGTTTTTTATGTTGGCCATGTGTCATATTGTGATTCCTCTCCAAGGACATATGAGGCAGACTTGGTGAATGTATACGAGGAAGAAGACGCAGGAAACCTTGAGGATGGGGGTATGTGAGGCTATTATACAGCTAGGACCCACTACCCACCTATGTGTTATGACTATCTCTTGGAGGCTAACCACCTTATACAACAAGAGAGAGGTCATTGTGGTCTTGTTTGGATGGTCTCACCCTATGTGTGTGGCCTAATACCAACAAGCCATTGAGTGTGAGGTATGGATTATGTGAGATGGATTTTGGCTCTTGGCTCATGGATTATGTATCATGGATTAGTATGTTGCTTTTTGATGTCTAGATGGACCCTTGTGTAGCCTTGTGATGTGATTCCTAGTGATGTGAATTTGTGTGTATGTGAGAAATGTATGTTAAATCATGGATATAGTACTTATGAAATGATAAATTATGTCTCCGTGCTTCAAAAAGGTGAAAAATCATGATCTTTTGTTGAATATGTTATAAGATGTAGTATTGTAAAATAATTAAAGTGGAATGTCTTGTTTATAAATGATGGATATTTAATGGAAAGTGTGTGCTTTATGTGTATAAATATGTTGTTATTTTGTGAAAATGTAGCATTCTAACGTATTGATTGCTTAACAGCAAATTGGAAGAGGAATTGTAATGGTGGTGTTTTTTAAATTGATACTTTACATGTATATGATATGAAAATTTCTACTAGTTAGGATTAAAAGGGTGCAATGTTTTCTTTGTCCTGAAAGAAACTAATGGGGGTCAATGCTAACATGTATGGATTTTGAGTGGATTATGTACTATGGAATCATTTATGAAATGCAAGTCTTGATTGTGTACTATTGTGACATTGGAAATTAGAAGGGTAGATTATGTTTGAAGTGGAGTATATAAGTTTATATTTTTGTGAGATAAATCATTTCCATAGGCAAACTAGTGTATATTATTTTTTTATGAAATGAATTAGCTTTGATGTTGATACTAACATATTATGTTTCCACCCTAGTTTATGACTTCTAAGAGTAAGTCAAGTTTTAGGGGAGGAGGATGTAGTGCCCCTCCATTCTGCCTTTGGTTGTGTAGGTAGTCTGGCTAAGGAACCTGAAGATGAAGATGGAACATAAGCTTCTATTAGTACTTTTGTGGGTATGATGTATATTATTATGTTATTAGAATTATGCAGAGATTCATTTGGATAGTCAAGTGATGCAATAGTATGTTGTTAGGATAGGTGGAAAGGGCAACAACATACCATTGAACGTATGGGGACATATGAGAATGGGATACGAATGTTAGAGCTCCTTTCCAAGTGCTTTTGCTATTAAGAATTTGTGCTCTAATTGGTATATTTGAGTGAACAGGAACTAGGTTATGTCTCCAGCTGAATTGGTAGGTCTGAGCATACCTTGAAACCCAACGGATCAATTGATCAGAGATAGCACCTTGTCCCCTACCCTAGCCATCATCCTCGAATAGGATGAGTACCTAGTTTGATACCTTGTCAAGTACTGTCAGAGGTCAATTAGGGTTTCTTGAAGCTTTGTGGTCAATCAGTGTTGTTTGAAATTCTACTTTTGACCCTGGTTAGTGATTGTTTTGGCTTTTGGTTTAATTGGTTTGATAATATGCCTTGATGAATAAATATATAACCATAATTAATAATGAAATAAATTTATAATGTAATGTTAAAATTAATAAACAATAATAATAAGGTAAAATATTATAAAGTTTGGGCTCCGCATCAAATTTATGTCTCATGTGCAATCAATTAATTGATTTCTCCCTTGTTCTAAAAATAGATGTTTTGATTTGCTCCATTCTACTTGGGAAATGAGGCATTTATTTCCGCATAAAAATAATCAATAAATGTATTGTATTATCCTGAAACCATGGCATGATTCCTAAAATTTTGGGAGAGCCTGTTCATTGGGAGGTTTTAGGGGTGCATATTGTACACTCATTGGATATTTTTTTGGAGGAGGTGATGGGGAGAAGTAGGGAGAGATAATGAAGGAAAAAATGACAAGTAATGAGTGGAGACAATTCTATTTTGAGTTGAGTGTAACTACACAATAAAAAAATGGATCCACACCCGGCTGACAACTAGCTACATGACATTGTTCATCAATTGTACAATGGTCATTCATTTCTTCTTTAGTCTCTGTCGCCTTACTTTACCACTTTTCTATTGCGACTACTACTAGTATTAATCACCATGGTGGAGGAACCCTAGGGGGATGGCTGCTTGGGCTTGAAACAATGAATCTAAGAATGGATGTGATTAGAGGAACACAACAAGATCCATTAAGTTTATATGCACCTAGTTTCTCTTTAATGTTAGAACTTATTCATCAGATTTTGATATAGAGGTGAGTTAAGTGATTTTGTGGAATTTTCTAAAGCATTTAGTGTTCAAAGTGTTTGCTTGGGGCTCTGCCATATGCCAAATTTTGATTTCCTTAAATTTGTTCTCAAGGTGATGTACTTCAATTTGATCATTACCTAGAATTCTGGTCTTTTTTCTTTATGACAGTTGAATTAAGCCTTGATTATCACCTAACAGTGGTCTTGTCAAGTTGGTTATGTTTAAATATCCATGATTTCTCCTTAGCCAAATTTGCTGATCTCCAAGTATGATTGTGTAGTCTTGAATCTGCTTCTACAGAGGATAAAGTCATATCTTATTATTTTTAGCCAAATCTTACCAAGATGAATGAGCAATCTGTTTGGTCTACACAACCTGCCCATGTTTCAAATCTGAATCTGTCTACCCAATTGTGTGTACTAATGCTATACCCAAAATGACTTACCAATTTCAATCAGTGTAGTGGATAAATGTTAGATATCCAAAATGATGTTGTTGACTAGGAATATCATCTATATGGGTATGCCAAGTGTTTTTTGTTCTTGTTCTGGTGAGCCCAAAAGATGAGATTCTGGTCCAATATTAATAAGACCCACTTCAATTTGTTTGCTTCAAAATTCTCTAGCAGGGGATCATTGTAGGAAGGCATACCACACAATCAGCAGATTAGACCTAGTAACTTGAGGAATCGCCTCAGCCTTGCAAAGGCCACTTGATATAGGGTAAGAGATGTTCAACAAAGCGTGTTTAACAACCAATTGTAATTGCCAACTTTTCACTATGATCGCAAAGAATTAATTATGCTTTCGTTTATTTCTCAGCATTAAGTAAATATCTTGAATCTAGAAAATACTCTGTTGTCTTCATCTTTTGAGCCAATTTCCCCAACTTTGCATAAAACTCCTATGCCTATGAATGTGATCTGTTTGTCACATGAAAAGTGTGTACCATTTTATGGCCTGAATCCAACTGCTCACAGGGATCTCATTAATTCCTCTATATTTCATCAATTCTTCTTACCATTTGAAACTCACCACACCTGCCCACTTCTGCATAGATTTTTGAGAAAAGAACATAAATTGTGTAATAAAAAAGCAGTGTTGCTGTAAATACTCCTAAGCTAATATTCATATGTGATCTACAGGGACAAGGAAAACACACTGATACCTCCAACACAGATTTAACTAGTACTGCAATGATAAAGTTTAGGGTGTCTTCAAGATAGTTAGTGCGAGCAACAAGGTCAACCATGAACACATAAAGATCAACATAAGGTGTTGTACAATAAAGGTTACAAATGTGATTGTAGTGTGTACAACTCTTGTCCTCTAAATTTGCATGGCTGCATGCGCCTTAAACACAAACAAATCTTACAATGTTAGGGTGTCTTCTAGAGTGCTTCATTAATTCATATATTATGAGAACATCTTTGCTAATCCATTATGGGCATATTCTTCAGTCATTGTATTCCATGAGATTTTATCTTTTCAAGGTTTTCTGTCAAATAGTTCACACGCATTGTCAGCACATCCACATTGTGCGACCAGGGCAATTGCACATCACCTTATAAGGGCCGCCTTTGCACAGATTATATGGGTAGATTTACATCCACTCAATCTTAGAATTTATGGCCTCTGACACCCTGTATACTCTATGTTGTCCAATGCTGATTTTATGTAATCGTCTGGTTCTGTTGAAAGAAATAGGAACCAGACGCATATAGCCACAACAAAACAAAACTTTGGTCATAGAACATTATGAATCTTATAGTGTCATAGATGTTTAGATCTTCGGTATTCCCCGTTAAGTCAAAGGAAGACAAATGCGAATGCTATTTGTAGGGAGTGAAACTCCATTATATTCAATAAAATATCATCACTTCTATGGAATATAACTTACCATTTCCTTCTATTGTTATTGAGATCACTAAAGTTTTATAGAGACTATATTCATTCTATCTTCCAGCCATCCATAGATCCTCTTCATGCACAATAGAAATAGAATTGGTCAACTCTTAAATAATACCCAAGAAATCCAATATAACACAGGTTAGAGTTCTCTTCTCATGGAAGGTGTCTTATTGAACAACAAACTTCGCCTTTTGTTTTAACGATGAAATGGCATGTCCGGCTACTGCATCTTAAATGTAGGAAGAGTTCCATATTGATCTATAATAAGAAACTATTTAGTGCCTTATTAACAATAACCAAACATAGTAATATTGACCAAACATTGTTAATAGATTGTAATTACGATCTTTATTTATTTTTTTAATAACGATGTTGTCCAGGTCATTATAATAAGGAATACCATATGACGGTTCCTTATTATAATGATCAAAGCAATAGCCCATTGAGATTTATTTTCTTTCCACATGAAGAAGCCAGCTTGTCACATAAAATAGTGTATGTAATGATCTCTAACTCATAAATTTGAGATTTGCATAGAACTATTGAAAGAATCAACTTTGTTTCCATCATTTTCCTATTTTCAAAGCACATATAAATATATTGCTATACAACTGATTATACAATTAAATATTACCTTCAATTTTATATCAAAATATCCCTTGAACCTCCTAAGGGTGCAAGTGCTATTATAATGTGAATTGATAATGTGTATTGTGAATTGTAGATTAAGTAAAACCCACCATGAGTTTAGTTTCCAAGATCAAAGTAGAGTTATTGTTAAAATTATTTAATTCATTAATTTTTACTATGTTGTATTCCAAATTATATACCTTGTCAAAATATGTAAGTTTGGGGCTTGAATGTTTAAATAGTATAGATATTATTTCTCTCATTGGTTCTTAATAAATTAGAGTAATCATGTTATTCTTTCAAGAGATTATGACTTGGAAGATAATGAAATTTGTAGTAAAATCCTTAGTAGTATGATTCTAATAAAATAATATAGGTTAAATAAAGTGGATAGATTTAATGAATGTATAATTTTATCTATATTTTATATTAGAGATGCTAATTTAGATATTGAATGGAATGGTTATCTTAGGATGATTAAGAATGTTATGCTAAGAGGATGAGATAGGTTAATTGTAATTAGATATGTCATTAATAGGCAATACCTTAGGAGTGAGAGAGTTCCTTGTTGAAATTGTTGTAAATAGTGAATCTCTATTCCAACTTAATGGCAATGGTTTTCAAGTTATAGTGTGTTAGATTCATTGGATTATAGGATTGATTATGTACTAGGTTTATGAGGAAACTGTTTCTAATTGGTTACTAAAAGTTAATTGCTATAGATTAAGCCAAAAATGTGAAAATTGTTTCTATGATTTCGAGGCAATTATCTAAATTACCTCTAAAGGTATTGTGCTGGACTCTTGCATTACTCATGAATGTGTTATTCTGTTGCTTCCTCTATTGGATGTGGGACCTAGTGTTATCTCCTAGCATGGGGGGTGGACGTTAGGGTTCCACATGGTCGGGTGGATGTGCTTAATCTCCATTGGATTTTCCCTTGCTAATGTTTGTGTTTAAAAAGGGTGTAACTCATGTAGCAGATTCCAGATCATGTTCTTGCTTGAGGAAACAGTATGTATGTTCATGTTCTAGTCCTATGTATCAATTGAAACATGTACTACAATTTGATGTATGCATCCCAATGTAATAAAAAAGGTGATAGTGTAAACATAGTACTGTTGTACCCTCATGTAAGGGAGAATTATTTATGTACTCATAGTGTTATCTTCATGAACTTAAGGATTTTTTATCTGATGCTACAACATGGAAATGTGTGTGTATATTCATTGATGCAACAAATCTAGAATAAAATATGGTTGTTAGTTAATTCATGGTGTATGTTTAGATCTTGTTGATAGATCTATTAGTAATGTAGCTGTGGAACCTTAGAGGACATAATGTTAGCTTAATGATATGTGTAGATAGGATTTACGTTACTTGTTATTTCTTCCATTTAAAAAAAAAAATTGTCCTATTTGTATAGCATAATGGTGTTGTTCTTTAAGGTTCCTAGGCGGGCATTACACAAGTTCCATCCTCGAGTATCCCTAAAGACTTCTTAGTTCTAGTGGAAAATTCCTCTTCAAGTCAAGATCTTAACTAGGAAATTTTCTTTCACAGCCAAACAATAAGGAGCACAAAATTTACAACTCCAACACTAAGGCCTCCAAGGCCATGGCTCACTACAGCTAACCAAATTATATTGCACAAGAGGTGAAAATGAGCTTCTCCGAGTTCCATTTCTCCCATTACAAACCTACAAGTAGCAAAACAACAAAAAGGGGAACCAAGTCACTATGAAATACCCTCCTCCCTACTGTAGACCCGCAAGTGGGTCACCCTTGAGCTAGGGAGGTAGGAATCACACGGTTGCACACACACACCACAAACAATCAACACAAAAACAACTCAACAATAACCCATGGATTAACACAAAACAAAACTCATGAAAATGAGTTTGATGGGGGTAGGGAATGGACCCCTCTACTCAAAAGCCACTCCAAGATCTCAAAACACCAAGTCTCATGGCCTCAAGCCAAAACCTCCAAAACACATATCTCCAAATAACTCAAAAACTATCATGGCACTCTTTCCATCAAAATGATCTCAACACCAAGAAAAAACCCTCAAGGCTATAAGTAGCACAAATATGGAGGTGACCTCGAGGAGTTTCACTCTCCCCTACCCCATACAAGTTGAGCCTTACCTCCAAATGGAGGTGCTCTCACCAAACTCCCAACCCACATAAAAATGAAAACATCAACAACAAAAATCCACAAACACAACATAAATGAAATATGAAAGGGTAAATGGCCATAGCTATGGAGCTTACCTTCAAAAGCCCTAAAAATGGAAGCACATTTGGTGATGAGCTCCAAGCTTCTCCAAATCTTCCAATCTCCAAATTTTCTCTAACTCCCTAAAGGAAACTCCAAGAATAGAAAGAAACTCCCCAAAATGTAAGAACCCCACACTCCTCAACAAGAGGAGGTAATATAGGCCTTCTAAATTGGCCTTGAGGAATGAGAAGGTGACACTTGTCACCTTCTCCTACCTCTTCCCATGCCACTTGCAAGAGAGAGGAAGTGTGAGGGTGACAAGTGTCACCCTCCAATTCCATCCCAATCCCCACCTTATCCACTTGTGCTCTCACACGTGTGAGAGAACAAGTGGTGAGGTGGCATTCCCCTTCAAGCCTCCATGAGGATAAGGGATGTCATATGGCATCCTCTTATTCTCCAAGAGAGCCATCTCCCTCCAAGATCCTCTCACACGTGTGTGAGAGTCTTGGAGGGATATCCCACACACTTGGGAGTCTTAGAGACCTCCCAAGTCTTCTTGGTGAAGGGATCCCCAAATTTTGGGAAAGGAGATGAGTCTTTCCCAAAGCATGACTCATCTCCCACCCTTAGCCATATCAAAATTCGTCACTTTGACTAAACCTTAGTTTAAAGTGACCAAAAGTGAGTTATTCCAAGGTTTAGTTAGTCAAAATTGACCCTAGACCCATGGGTAACCACCTAGGGTAAGTTTTGGGACACTAAGGTTCACCTAGGGAGTCATAAATCCACTTTAAATGCCCCAAAAATAAAAATAATACCAAGTGGTGTAAAACAATAAAACTTATACAACACATGATATAAATTTATTAAACAAAGGGGTACTAGGCCAAAATAATAAAACAACAAGTACTTAAACAACATTCAAATCAAACATGATCCTATCCCTCTTGGGAATGGATCAGTTCCACAGGGACTAACATATGTGTGAATACTACCTCCAATTTCCCGGGGCTTGGGAATATACTCCTGCACATCTAGATCAAGTGTCAATCATATTGTGAATAATTATAGTCGAAGCAACTAGAATTAAATTCATGCCATTGAATACACCATTAATCATCTACAACATAATTCAAGATTAAACTGCATTTCTATCTAATGTCACATAATCATCATCACACAAAGAACTAGAAATCACATCAATAACATCATCTAATATATCTCACATGTCTAGTCTCAACATAACATCCAAATATGATCAAATCAAATCACCATATGTCTAAGAAATGTCAAATCAAAATAAGGAGATATAATCAAATTTACGTAATGGAATAATAGTCTCTAAAAGTATGATAATGTCATCAACTAAAATGTAAAATGATCAAAATAAGGAAGGAAAAATAATCGGCCTCACATTGTGAAGAAGAAGGATGGGTCTCTTCAATTATGCATGGAGTATAGGCAGTTGAATAAGGTGACGGTGAAGAACCGTTATCCTCTACCCAGGATTGATGATCTTTTGGATCAAATGCAAAGAGCTAGGGTGTTCTCTAAGATTGACCTGAAGTCCAGTTACCATCAGTTGCATATCACAGAGGTGGACATCCATAAGACTGCCTTCCACACTCAATATGGTCACTATGAGTTCACGGTGGTCCCCTTTGGTTTGACGAATTCCCCTGCAGTGTTCATGAGTCTCATGAACAGGTTGTTCCGTACCTACTTGGAACGGTTCATGATTATTTTCCTTGATGACATTTTGATCTATTCACAGACCGAGGAGGAGCATGAGGAGCACCTACGTCAGGTTCTACAGTGTTTGAGGGAGCAGAATCTTTATGGGAACTTGGCGAAGTGTGCATTTTTCAGGACAGAGGTACAATATTTGGGGCATATCCTATCTGGCGATAGAATCTCAGTAGATCCATCGAAGATCAGGGCTATCAGAGATTGGCTAGTACCCACCAGTGTGATAGAGGTCAGGAGTTTTATGGGGTTAGCTGGTTATTACCGTAGATTTGTTGAGGGTTTTTCTCAGATAGCACACCCCATCACTTCCCTTTAGCAAAAAGGGAAGAGTTTTCTATGGACTGAGTAGTGTGAGAGGGCCTTGGGGGTCCTCAAGGAGCATCTTACCAGTGCTCCCATTTTAGCGGTTCCTGATCCTGCACCAGATTTTATGGTTTGCATGGATGCATCACCTGAGGGTTTGGGAGACATACTTATGCAGGGTGGTAGAGCGATCACGTATGAGTCACAAAAGCTTAAGACCCGTGAGATAAACTACCCCACTCACGATTTGGAGTTAGCGGCAGTGGTTCATGCTCTAGTTCGTTGGAGACATTTCTTAGTGGATCATCGCTTTGAGCTTCATTTAGATCACCACAGTCTTCAGTATATATTTCCACAGCCAAATCTAAACACCCGTCAGTGGCGTTGGATGGAGTTTCTTTGCGAGTATGACTTTGATGTCCACTACATCAAAGGGAAGGAGAACGTGGTTGCTGACGCATTGAGTCGGAGGCACCACGAGATCTTGACCTTGACTCTGAGTGTGGACTTGAGAGGATGCATTATTTAGCATCTGCCTGAGGATGAGTGGTTTCTTAAGGTGCAGTAGGAGATCAGTTCACAGAGGACCCTTGTGGGCAAGTTTGCAAGGTACTCACTTGAGCCAGATGGCTTACTTCATCATCGACAGTGCATCTATGTACCCCGCGTAGGTGACCTACATACTGTAGTGTTATCAGAGGCTCACAGAGCACCATATGTGGTACATTTGGGGGTGAAGAAGATGCATGCCGACCTACAATAGCTGTACCATTGGGCAGGTATGGGACAGGATATTACAGAGTTTGTTGCTCAATGCCTTGAGTGCCAGAGGGTCAAGGCTGAGCATCAGCATCCAGCAGGACTTTTATACTCTCATGAGATACCTGAGTGGAAATGGGACACCATTTCCATAGATTTCATTATTGGTCTTCCTATGTCTTCACATCGCCACGATGCCATCATGGTGATAGTCGACATGTTGACCAAGGTGATGCATTTCTCACTTATATGCATGATGTATAATGCACCAGCAGTGACGAGAGTATTCTTAGACAATATTGTGAGATTACATGGAGTACCTCACTGCATCATTTTTGATAGGGATTTTGTGTTCACTTCAGCCTTTTGGAGAGCTTTGCAGTAGGCATTGGGCACACAGCTTAACTTTAGCTCTATTTATCATCTTGAGACAAATGGACAGACAGAGCGGGGGAATCAGGTGTTGGAGGACATGCTTTGTATGTATGTTATGGACCATCAGTCTAGATGGGAGGAGTACCTGTATCTGGTTGAGTTTGCCTACAATAATGGGCATCACAACTCAATGGGTATGATTCCTTTTCAAGCTTTATACGGCAGACCATGCAGGACACCATTGAGTTGGGATCAGTTAGAGGATAGGGTTACCATTGGTCCAGAGTTAGTTCAAGATATGGAGCAGTAGGTCACATTGATTAGGCAGAGACTTTAGGAGGCACATGATAGACATAAGAAGTATGCCAATGCTAAGAGAACTGATCAGAGCTTCTCAGTGGGTGACAGGGTATTCCTTGGAGTGCGGCCACACAAGAGTCCAATCCATTATGGAAAGGGCTCTAAGCTCGCACCACAGTTTGTAGGACCTTTTGAGATCTTGGAGCAGATAGGACCTGTTGCCTACCATCTAGTGTTGCCACCTAGCCTGTCACATATCCACGATGTCTTTCATATTTCTATATTAAGGCGATATATATCTGATTTATCTCATGTATTGGACTGGAGTGCTCTACAGGTAGAGGCGGACGGGTAGTTGGCTTTGAAGCCAATTCACATATTGGCTCATCAGACGCTGGGCCTTCGAGGTCGAGAACTGGACCAGGTTAGGGTCTAGTGGGATCATTATAATGAGGTCACAATGACTTGGGAGGATGCAGCTAGTTTGAGGGTACTCTATCTTCACCTTTTTGAGGACTTCCAGGAGGAAGTTTAGTCTTAGGGGGAGGATGTGAGGCCGATTATTTTTCCTTCCTTATTTTGATCATTTTACATTTCAGTTGATGACATTATCATACTTTTAGAGACTATTGTTCCATTATGCAGATTTGATTATATCTCCTGATTTTGATTTGACATTGCTTAGACATATGGTGATTCGATTTGATCATATTTGGATGTTATGTTGACACTAGACATACGAGATATATTAGATGATGTTATTGATGTGATTTCTAGTTCTTTGTGTGATGATAATTATGTGACATTAGATAGCAAATGCAATTTAATCTTGAATTATGTTGTAGATGATTAATGTTGTATTCAATGGCATGAATTTAATTCCAGTTGCTTCGGCTATGATTATTCATGATATGATTGACACTTGATCTAGATGTACAGGAGTATATTCCCAAGCCACGGGAAATTGGAGGTAGTATTCACACATATGTTAGTCCCTATGGAACTGATCCATTCCTAAGAGGGATAGGATCACGTTTGATTAAAATGTTGTTTAAGTACTTGTTTTATTATTTTGGCCTAGTACCCCTTTGTTTAATAAATTTATATCATGTGTTGTATAAGTTTTATTGTTTTACACCACCTGGTATTGTTTTTATTTTTGGGGCCATTTAAAGTGGATTTATGACTCCCTAGGCGAACCTTAGTGTCAAAAAACTTACCCTAGGTGGTTACCCATGGGTTTAGGGTCAATTTTGACTAACTAAATCTTGGGATAACTCACTTTTGGTCACTCTAAACTGAGGTTTAGTCAAAGTGACGAATTTTGATATGTCTAAGGGTGGGAGATGAGTCATGCTTTGGGAAAGACTCATCTCCCTTCCCAAAATTTGGGGATCCCTTCACCAAGAAGACTTGGGAGGTCTCCAAGACTCCCAAGTGTGTGGGATCTCCCTCCAAGACTCTCACACACATGTGAGAGCATCTTGGAGGGAGATGGCTCTCTTGGAGAATAAGAGGATGTCATATGGCATCCCTTATCCTCATGGAGGCTTGAAGGGGAATGCCACCTCACCACTTGTTCTCTCACACATGTGAGAGAGCACAAGTGGATAAGGTGAGGGTTGGGATGGAATTGGAGGGTGACACTTGTCACTCACACTTCCTCTCCCTTGCAAGTGGCATGGGAAGAGGAAGGAGAAGGTGACAAGTGTCACCTTCTCATTCCTCAAGGCCAATTTAGAAGGCCTATATTACCTCCTTTTGTTGAGGAGTGTGGGGTTATTGCATTTTGGGGAGTTTCTTTCTATTATTGGAGTTTCCTTTGGGGAGTTAGAGAAAATTTGAAGATTGGAAGATTTGGAGAAGTTTGGAGCTCATCACCAAACGTGCTTCCATTTTTAGGGCTTTTGAAGGTAAGCTCCATGGCTATGGCCATTTACCCTTGCATATTTCATTTATGTTGTGTTTGTGGATTTTTGTTGTTGATGTTTTCATTTTTATGTTGGTTGGGAGTTTGGTGAGAGCACCTCCATTTGGAGGTAAGGCTCAACTTGTATGTGGTAGGGGAGAGTGAACCTCCTCGAGGTCACCTCCATATTTGTGCTACTTATAGCCTTGAGGGCTTTTTCTTGGTGTTGAGATCATTTTGATGGCAAGAGTGCCATGATAGTTTTTGAGTTATTTAGAGATATGTGTTTTGGAGGTTTTAGGTTGAGGCCATGAGACTTGGTGTTTTGAGATCTTGGAGTGGCTTTTGAGTAGAGGGGTCCATTCCCTACCCCCATCAAACTCATTTTCATGAGTTTTGTTTTGTGTTAATCCATGGGTTATTGTTGAGTTGTTTTTGCATTGATTATTGTGGTGTGTGTGTGCAACCGTGTGATTCCTACCTCCCTAGCTCGAGGGTGACCCACTTGTGGGTCTACGATAGGGAGGAGGGCATTTCATAGTGGCTTGGTTCCCCTTTTTGTTGTTTTGCTACTTGTAGGTTTGTAATGGGAGAAATGGAGCTTGGAGAAGCTCATTTTCACCTCTTGTGCAATATAATTTGGTTGGCTGTAGTGGGCCATGGCCTTGGAGGCCTTAATGTTGGAGTTGTATATTTTGTGCTCCTTATTGTTTGGCTATGAAAGGAAATTTGAATGTGAGATACTCTTTATTGTATATTCAAAAATAGGTTCATTATGTTGCTGTTGTGCTCATGTGTATATGGAAAGATGTCAAAGTTTATATAAAAATTATTGTTATATATTTCCAAGAAAATGTATGTCTATCACATGACTATTTGTGCATGTATGTTTTGTTGAAAGTTTGGGTAGAAATAAGATATACTGCTGTTTTATATTAAGTGTTATAGTTGATTTTGTACTATGTTGTATTTAAACATATAGAAAAGAAAATGGATGTTTACTGTTTTGTTATTTTGGTTATGTGTTTTTTTTTAAGTTGTCAAAAGAAATTTCAATTAGTTGTTGTTCTTTACTTCATAATATATATATATATATATATATATATATATATATATATATATATATATATATATATAGTTGCTACCAAAAGTAAATATGTGGTTCTGTTATATTCATTTCTGAACAAAAAAAAAAAAAAAGGGAAATTAGTAAATCTGTTTATTTAACTTTTACATATCCAAATGGTTGTTATGAGTCACTATTGTGTGTTTTGTGTATATATATGTACATATAATACATTATACACACACACACACACACACACACACACACACACACACACACACACACACACACACACACACACACATATATATATAAGTATTATATGAGTATATACATATTTCTGAAAAAAAAAGAGAATATATTATAGGTTTTAGTGTTATTGTTTTAATATATATATATATATATATATATATATATATGAGGCTATTGTTTAACAAAAAAAAAGTGATATGCATGTAACTGTGTATATGTATATATATATATATATATTAAATAAACTAAGTTTTGCTTATATATATATATATATATGAGAAACTGTAGTAGTGAATTTGGGGAGGGGGAAACCCAAGGATTGTTGTTTGTGTTTAGTTTTAAATAAAAGAAAAATATTGAAGGGGCTGTGGGCGGCGGCACCCACAGCCCCCCCTCTTTTGTGACTGAGGGGTGTGGGGAGGAGGCGGTGCCTCCACCCACATCCGTGGGTGTGGTTGGAGGCACCGCCTCCTCCCCACACCCCAAACCCCCCTCTACACCATTTACCACGTGACCCTCACTCTGTCCCTCAGACCCACGGCGATGGCAATGACCTCCCCAGATCCGTTGCCGCACTCTCTGTCATTTGGCCTTGCCTTGGCCGCTCTTTGACTTTTGACCTGTAGCAACATAAGTATATATATATATATATATATATATATATATATATATATATATATATATATATATATCACTAGGTTTATATATATATATATAGTTATATATATGTATATATGCAAAATGTATATATATAAGCATTTGCACAAACCCTACAGGGTATACATAATGAGTATACCTCCACAGAAAACTTCCATCCATGGCTGCCTCCTACTTCCAACCTCCAAACAAAATAGAAGGAAAGAAAACAAAAATGGAGAGAAAACAAAACAAAAATGGAAAAACAAGAGAGAGGAAATGAGGAAACAAAAGAGATGGGGTTTCCATAAGGAAACCAATAAAATAATGATTAGTGTTTTCTTGGGTAGGAAAACAATAAAATATTAACTTAGGGCATTTGGTAGGGAGAGGGAAATTAGTTTTACTAATTTATTTATTTTCCCTTTTTCTCCCATGCGCACGGGAGATTGTGTCTCCCTCTCCTTGGCTTTTCATGACTTTTTGAATTACTTATTTTCTTTGGGGATTGGGATGTTTTTCTTTATTTATCTAGTATTTTATTATTATTATTATTATTATTATTATTATTATTATTATTAAGGGGAATGGGTTAAATTTGTTTTAAATGGGAAGTGTATTCCCTTTTATAATTTATTTAATTGGGACATTTATTTTATTTCCCTAGTGCGTTTTAGGTCCTTGCGATGGGAAGTCTTTTACTTGATTTTTATTTCTATCGGTTTTATTATTATTTTATAGGGAGAGGTATTTTAATCTTTCCCTTTTCTCTATTATTTTCGAGTTAGTTAATAAATATAATGTCGAGATTGAATTTATTATCGGACTTCATTTTGAAAATTATTTTTTGGTGTCATTTAATTATTTTTGAATTTTAATATTCAATTGTAAGGTCGATTTAATTGGCCTTGGCAAAGTATTTAATTTTTAATCTTTCTTTAAATTTAATTATTATTTTTAAATTTTGCTTGAATTCTTGTTGGAGTTTTTATTTTAAAATTTTTAATTCGATTATTGAAAATGTGTTATGCTGTCGAATTTTTCCTAGATTTTAGGGTTTTAATTTTATGTCATTTTATTGACTTTCATTTTACCACTCCATTTATCATGTATCCTTTATGCCATTTATTTTCATTTTTTATTTATTCAATTTTCATCTTTTGTATTAGGATTAGGGTTTGGTTTCGTATCTGACGAAATCACCTTCTCACCTAGGAAACTTAGGGTTCAAATTAAAACTGATCTAACCCTAAAAGTGGCACGCTTTGCATCGCATACCCCCTAGATGACTTTCATCACGCAGGGGACAATGTAGGATAATGCACTTCCCCGTGTTATGTTTGACATGTTTACGCCTCATGTGTATTGCCACCGAGCAAGCAGATGCGTGCAAGGGGGTTCCTAGGGATAGGTAGAAAAGTTTTTCATATTTTGTGTCATGACCACATGTCAAATGTGGACATGACACACGTGTTGTGTGTCATGACCACATGGGAAATGTGGGCATGACAAGTTCCCTAGTTTTTTGAAACCCTAGTTTCTCTCTCCCTTCATCCTTTGGTCCTGGAGTTCTAAGTTCTCCCAAAACCTCAGTCCTTGATCCCCATTCCTCCTTGACCCCCAGTCCCCAATCCTTCTCGGATCATAGACCCCAAACACTTTCATGTTCCTGACACCTTTCTTCTTCTTAGTCTTGTGTCCCTCACAGACCTTGGATCCCAATTTTCCTTGTTCCTCTATTCTCGTTCTAAGGTTCCAAGTTCCCTCAAAACCCTGGTCCATGCTCCCCAAGTTCTCTTAGACCCTAGACTTCTATCATTCCCCTCCTTGGTTCCACGTCCCTCCCGAACCTCAAATCTTGATCTTCCCTGCATCCTCTGTTCCTAAGTTTTTGGTACCTGCTGACTCCCAGTTCCTACTCCTAAGTTTCTTTTCCCCCTTTCTCCTTTTGGGTTTCCTTATTCTCTTGGGTCCTTTACACCTAGTCCCTGCATCCCTTTCTTCCTCAATCCCCTAGAATCTTGAAACCTCAGCAAAGTGCAAAAAATGTGATGAGACATCTCAACAACTTCTAGATCTGCCATTACTGATCTGATTTGACCCCTACAAATCCTTAAAGGCTAATTTTTAGGTCTAAATGCATCCATTCTTCCCTAGACGTGATTCCACATGCAGTTATCACATCTTGGTTGGTGAGTATCATAGATTTCATAGTTTCTCTTCTCTCCTGCATTCATGGCAGTTGGTGAATTCAAAGTTCTAGGTGCTCAAGAGTCCTTAGGGTTCCAACAAGAGAAAGTTATCATTTTTCAAGGGGCAACATTGAGATCTATTTGTAGATTGAAAGGTGTATTTGGTATCATCTATGAACTTCTCCTTGTTTTATATGTTCATTCAAGGGAGGATTTCCTCTTGCCATGTTGTATGGAATGGTTGTAATCACTAATTTGATGAATAGGATAAATTCTTGAAACATCGTAGCATCTATAGTGATCATTTTAATATTATATGTGAATGAATGTAGTAGAATAAGGGATTCTTAAGTAAATTCTCTATTTGATATCAAATCTTCATGTATTTGAACATTTATAGAGACATCCATGTATTTCTTCTTTGTTGTTTTCCTTTGATAGATTGAGGACTTAGTAACCCATTGGATAGGCATCGGTCTGGATATGTCTAGTCACCCACATCCTTCAAAAATGAACTAAATTAGTTGAAGGTGGAATAGAGATGGACATTAATGTGTATGCATCATTTGGTTCTACATTTTAATTGATGGTGTGAACAGGGTTAATACCTATTCAGTTTACTCTTGTAGTGTGAATGAGGCACATTATCTAACTAGTCATTAGTTAGTGCTATTCACACATATTCACATGTTAAGTTGACTTAGTGAACCTTCTAGATGTTTCTAGTTACATTGATAGTTGTCTTATAATTGTCTTATCCTACACATGTGATCTATTTCTCATGTCATAGGAATAAGACACTTGTCACATGACTACAACATCTTACATCTCATCCTTGCCTTTATAAGAAAGGGATATCATGTACATTGTAACAATCTTTTTGCATTCATTGATAGAATTAAATTATTCTCTCATTTGATCTCTCTTGTGCCTTCATGAAGTCCTAGATCTTGGGTGGCTACCATTATAGCCAACTCTAACATGGTATCAGAGCTAGGAAGAATCACTTCTTGTCAGTCATTTTTTGAGAGATCTTGAGTATAAATCATCTTGGATCTTGATAGTTGAGTATGCTCTTCTCTTGCATCGAATGATGACCTAGAGAATAAAAAAGACTTGATAAAAAACTAGATTTGGAGGGCTTTCCTCTTTGTGGCCTTGTATTGTAGGTTCAGTTTGGAGCATAATTGCTACAAATCTGAGCACACCATTGTGTTTAGGAGGTTTGAGATAGTCAAGATCACCTTTTGTTTCATCCAAATCAGACATTAGATGCCAGATTTGCAAGGTTTTCAATTTTGGGAGTGGTTACTTGATTTTGGAGGTAGCTACAATTTTGGAGTAGTTTGGGCAAAATTAGACCCTACCATCGCGTCTAGAATGCCCAAAACCCTATAGATTAGCTATCAAATCAACCAAATTAGAGCGGTTTCAACAAAAGGCAAAAAAAATTTGCCTCCTACCCCGTCGTACGGATCGTAGGGAATATTCCCTGTGAAGGAGGAATATTCTAGAATCTTTGTGGGTGCAGTGTTTGCGCAGGTGGAATTGGAATTTGCTGGGTAAAATTTTAATTTCACTAGTTAAGAATATTTTTTTCTGGTTAAATGAAAATTTTTGCATATTTTTATTGTAGGGTACACAACTACATGCAGACCAAGGTACACGGTACACATAGGCTTCTTAGGGCACCAAATGGTGCCTTTTGTATCTGCATGGTGTAGGCCCCACTGACTTTGAAACTACTCCCCGTGGGAGTTCAAAAACCCCGGTTAGAGTCTTCGCCAAAAGTGGGAGTCTTGCCAGCCCCGCGAACACTATTTGTCAGCAACGAAAAACTACCCACCGATATCTAAATACCACCGATTGAACAAAAAGTGGTTTCCAGTGATAAACAGGTAGTGAATCCACCTACTAGGAGTCACCAAACCACCTCTGGCATCTCCATGGCAGTTTTCCAATGAAAATAGTGGTTTCGGCACCTTAACAATGGTTTCTCAAATATTCTGACAACATTTTTTGTGACAGCTGACATCAACATGATGTCATAATCTGATGTTGATGTCATCATTTTCTAGTAGCTAACTAACGTCACCTTCACGGCTTTTGACATCATCAAATCAGTTACCGACATCATCATCCCAGTGAATCTAAGGGAATTTTTAGGGTATCTTTTAGATTCCAGCTGAAGATTTTGCTGACATCAGTACTGCATTAGCAGACTTGGCCCAATTTGGCCCCCCTCTCATTGAGCTTTTAGTTTTGAAAATCCAACTTAAAAGGCTCATATCTTGCTCAATTTTGCTCTATTTTTTAAGCAATTTTTTTATTTTGGCTCGAATTTCGTCAGCTTCACAATGGTGGTATTAGATTTTGGTTTTGGTGCTTAGTTTTTCTACATATTACAGTTTGTCATCATTGTACCTCAACGGTTGCCATTTTTAGAACATCAAAGGATTCATTCGAGTTCATATGATAACATTTTTTGGTGAAATGTTTTTTTGAAAGTGCATAATTTTTCAACTACTTTCCAAATCTGCTATCATTTTGATCTAATTTTCCTCAAAAATTGTACTGTCAGTTTTAGCCTAATCTTGGCTTTTGTATTGTACCAAAATCAAAGACCACTTTGTTATTTTGGCTTATGGCAATTGTAATTGGACTGAATATAAAGTCCCACAATCATTTTTTGCTGGGGGTGACCTCATTGATTGAGTAAAAGGGGGGTTGTGCTTATGTTTTTTGTATTCTTGTATGATGGATCAAAACAAACTTCCTCTACTCACACCATATAACTATCGTGAGTGGAAAACAAAAATAGAGATTCATTTAAGAAGTTTGAAAATTCATAGAGTAACAATGGGTACATAAATTGAACCAACAATAGCTGCAAAAAAGAGAAAGTGGTACAATAGATGTGATCAAGCCTATGGAACACTATGCTTGTGTTGATGTGTTTGTCATTGATGTCAAAAGATGGATTGGAGATGTCAAAAGTTTGTCATTGATGTCTTCATGTGATAGATGATCTATCTTAATCTAGGAGATCCATGTCATATGCAATGTGATTGACTCATCAAGGGTTGCAAAGGTATACATTTCATGCATATTGAACATTTCATATCAGCATCATCTTTGGTAGTCAAGTTCTCTATATTTTATAACCTAGGCACTAAGGACATTTGAAACTCTAAGAGCTTTAAGTTTAATGGAAACCTAGGGTTTAACCTTATGAAGATTGTCTATAAAGAAAGTGCTTTTTGTTATAATTTGAAAGTGACTGGATACAAGTAATCATCTCATAAGTTATGACTAAGGGTTTCAACTACATTGCTTTACCGACCCTCTTCCCTAAGGGTCACCAGTAACACCTTTTCATTGGGAGCCAATATGATATCAAGGGCTAATATTCATTTTAGTAGGGGCGCTAAAGGAGAGATCAGTGATTAACATTAAAACCTAGTTTAAACTTCAATAGACAGTCTTTGTGATCAAACTTGATGGCTATTTGGACAGTGCTATTGTGTAAAGGAGTTTCACGGTTGTTTAGCTGTTTTATTCTCTGTTTTGAAACAAAACAAAATCCCTAACTATTTTTAATAGTACGTGGGTGTAGTGAATATTTTTTTTAATGAAATGATGCGATGTATCATGGTGAGTGATTTTTAAGTATGATTAATCTTTGTGTGAAGAAATAGCTTGTATTATCAGAACACAGAGATATGTTAATTGTTTAGAGGGTATGAATTCTTAACAAAGAAATGTGAAACTGAGAAGAAGAAAAGGCATACAAGGAATGAGAATTATTGAAGAGTAGAGTAAAGAATCATGAAGGCAACTATGATGTGAATGTATTTGTACAACGGTGGATATGGTGATGCTGCAGAAGGGTCAAATACAAATATCAGAGCAGTATGATGACTGACTAGGACAAAGACAAGGTTTACAGTCAAATGATAGAGATATTTGATAGGATGGTGCAATGGTTGTAGAAGAGTAAGGGTATGATGAATACTTCATAATCTCTTGATTGTAATGCTTTCTTTATGATTGTCTTTATATTGTTCTTGAGAGGATTAACTTTGTTACAAGAATATATGACTAAATGTATGTAAGAAGGTTAATGTAACAGAAAAATGACATATTGTATGGAGGTCTTGGATAGTTATATTTTGATGTCAATCTAGGAGAGATAAGGTGTTTGTGTCTAAGTTATAGAACTCATCTATACCCTTGATTTTCAATGTAAACAGAGTAGTACTCTATGTTTATCTTGTTTTGAGATTGGAGATGTTTGTCAGTGAGACATATTGTTTTGCCAGTGAGGCATTGTAACCAGTGAGGTTTATAACCAATGATGCTTGAATGTTATCAGTGAGATTCTAGCCAATGAGGCTTGTATGTACTCAGTGAGAGTTTGGTTAGTGAGACACAATGAAGTTTTGGTGAGGATTGGACAGTGATTTTTCCTTGAATAGGGTTTTCCACTTTACATCTTGTGTTATGGTTTCATGTGTGTGATTCTATCATTTGTTGATGTCTTTGTCATGATGATGTTATAAATTGTTTCTACAAGATTGATGAATAAAAAAGTTTTATTAGATCATTGATTCACCCCCCCTCTGAGTAATCCTTAGTATTCCTATAGCTTGTCTATTTCTCCTGATCTTTTTTTTCATATTGAATCTTGTAATATACCTAATGAAGTGTGGACTATCTTAGAGAATCTCTTTGGTAAGAAAGATACTATGAGAGGTTTCAAATTGGAGAATGAATTAAATGGTTTGAATCCAACCAACTTTGCAAGCATCCAAGACTTCTTCACAAAGCTAAAGTCACTTAGATTGTAGCTCAAACAATGTGGAATTGAGAAAGAGGACACTCAATTGATTCTTTCAATCCTTGTTAAGCTTGGTCTTGACTATTCAGTTTTTGTTCTTGGGAAAAATTTCACAATGCCTTCACTTGATGAGTTTTCCATATCACTCACAAGGGAGAAAGCAAAGTTAGTACACATGGGCACATTGAAGTCTTCTCGACCTCAAGCTCTTCTTTCTAATCAAGGTACAAAGGATCAAAATGGTTCAACTAGCAAAGGAAAGAAACAAAAAATAAGGATTCTAGGAATAATGAGCAAGCAAAGGAGTCAACCAATTCACCTAAGTCATCATCCTCTCCCAAAGAGGAATCATCTAAGAAGGAGAGAACAAAGTGTGCATAATGCAAGAAACTAGGACATGATGAGCATAAGTGTTATGAGAATAAAATTGATGAGTTGACTCACATTATTCAAAAGCACAATATCAAATTGTCATCATTCATGTCACCTAGTACATCCTCTTCTTTGACACCATTATCATCTACATAGATAGGGACAATAGGCATTGCTAGTGGGACAAACAAGGGAAAAGGACAAGAACTCCTTGCTTCTACAAGTCTTCAGTTAGAGAGATGACTTCTTGATTCTAGAGCTTCTCATCATATGGCTTCTTCACAAGGGATGTTCTCTTCATTTGAGTCATGTACTTTACCACCTATTTTGATGGGTAACAATACATACATGCATGCAACTAGAAAAGGAACTATTAATATTGGTGAGGGTACTTTCAATAATGTATTGTGTGTACCTTCCTTCTCAACCAATCTCCTTTCCATCTACCAGATTACTCATTGTGGTGTAGGGAAGATAGTTGAGTTCAATCTTGATTCAGTGATCATATGAGACTTGGAGAGTATAGATATCATTGTTGTTGGGTTGGATGATCATGCAGCTCTCTTGTATACATTCTCCCATTTTGCTCCTGATGATTTTGTAGATCCATTGATTAATATTCAAACTCATGCATCAAGTGTGAAAGTTTGCTCACTTGAACCTTGGTGTTCTTTCATCCACTTCAGTTCTTGAGACTAGTGTTGAGATACCATCTCCTCCACCTCCTTCTTCTTTAGAGATTGACATTGGTATGGATTCATCCACTTTAGTTGAGTAGAATTATTCTAGTCTTTCAATACAACTTTGTGGGATACTTTCTTGGCAGGTATATCAGACTTGTTTTGTGAATATCATATTACATACTTGGAGGACACACTTGAGGGAATATCTCTTCTCTTTGATGACAGTTACAACACAACTATTATCCCATCTACTTCATCTTTGGAGGTTGTTCTTCATTAGTCTACCTGGGTTTTTAGATTGGTCACACCTCATTGCATTGTGCCATCCTTTGATTTTGACATGTGGACATTTGAGCAATTTTCAGAGGCACCCATCATGAGACTTCTTCCCTCATATCTCTTCTTGGAGATGGAGTTTCTTCTACATCATCCCTTAGATTGGTTTCTTCATAAGGGGAGAAATATTTTTTGCAGGTACAAGACACTTTCCAACATTCATTTTTAGGCATTCACCATTGGCACAAGAGCTACTTCTTTGTGGGGGGACCTAAGGTCTCACTCTTGCTCTCCTATGGGGGTTATTTGATTGTATATATGTGATAGAAGTTGTCCTTGGGGGTCATGTTGAGTCCTCCTACTATCACTTCTTTCACTTTCATGTTTTCTCTCTTTTGGAGAGGGTTTTTTTCCTATGAGTATCTGTCCTTTACTCCAGTTGTGAGAGAATTGTTTGTGCATGGGTATCTAACATGGCCTAGTAGCCAGGACCCATCATATTCATCCATATTTTTGTATTTTTCTACTTCTCCCTAAGTTGCACTTAAGGGGGGTGTTGGCGTGAACAGGGTTATTACCTATCTAGTTTACCCTTGTAGTGTGAATGAGGCACATTATCTAACTAGTCATTAGTTAGTGCTATTCACACACATTCACATGTTAAGTTGACTTAGTGAACCTTCTAGATATTTATTTATTGATAGTTGTCTTATAGTTGTCTTATTCTACACATGTGATCTAGTTATATCATGTCATAGGATTAAGACACTTGTCACATGACTACAACATCTTACACCTCATCCTTGTCTTTATAAGCAAGGCATATCATGTACATTGTAATAATATTTTTGCATTCATTGATAGAATAGAATTATTCTCTCTTTTGATCTCTTGTGCTTTCATGAAGTCTTAGATCTTGGGTGGCTACCATCATAGCCAACTCTAAAATTAACCAGGGTATATCTCCTATAAGCCTTATCAAGCTTTAATATTACTGAACCAAAAATGTATTCTTGCATCTTGAATTGTTCTGAAGATTCCATTATCAACTTAATAAGAGGTTAGTAGTGTAGTAGGTTAGCTTTTGGTATAGTAACAACCTTTGGGGTCAAAACTAGAATCTGGGTACTACTTCTATATTATCATTTCATATACTCTGTGTTGTAATCAATCCCTATTGAGGGATACCTCTAAGAACACCCTCCTAAGTTTAGCTAAGCTTGAAGATAAGAGGAGATTACCCACTCCTAGCAATTGGTCCTTAATTCATCTTCAGCCTGTTGATGAGCCCCTTTCCCGTCTCCTTGATGACACCCTTGGCCTAGAGATTAGGAAACACTCTAGGGTTTTGGACCTGTGGTTTTGGGACCCAACACTACATAAGGAAAATCACTCCTTCTTATTGGTGCCAATATCCTATAAGGTTGATAAAATACAATTAGTTTAATCAATTTAATTGATTTAAACTATTCGATACATGTATTTATATAGTACACATTACCTCAAAAGTCATGGAAGAAAATGAGGTGTTTTATTATACAATAACAAGTTATAGTCCATTAGGAAAATAATTTAAATAAAGTTTTCCTTTTTTTCACATAGATAATTATAATATATTTTAGGATCTTCTCATTCCATTCATCTTTTTGTCCTCTTCCTATAGTATGAGTTGAATTATGTGTATTTTCATTTCACCTACTCTTTTATCATCTAGCATGTTAGTAGCTCATTTAAAAGATAAATGATATTTTTATAGGAGCTTCACCATTAAGATTCATGGTTTCTTGAAAGAAAATGTGGTTTATTTATTTCATTCTTACATAGACTATTGTCTTTTTTTTAGTAGTTATAGGATGTAAATGACCTAATTACAACTAGGATTTCTCCTCAAAATCCTTTTCCTCAATTGCCTCCTCATCAAAGGTGATCCCTTTTCTAGATTCAATGGGAGATCTTCTCCATTATTGATGCATTTTAGCTGTAGCCAAATGGAAATTTTGTGATTACTAATGATTTCTTGGCTTTGGGTTTGCTTAAAGTTTCTTTGGTTTTTTGAACTTATTTACCACCTTGAAACTTGATTTGATTTAGGGTGGAAGTAAGGTTTTCTATGTTAGTTGCACAACTTTTGCCTCCAATGGATTTAGAAGACATGATCCCTCTAGGTGTTCTTTGGTCTTAGGTGGTACCAACTTCCTAGAACTCCTTTTATTCTTTCAATTCCTGCACATTTTGTATCATGGTTTAAATGAAAGTATTGGTATACAATTTTTGTAAAAGTACACACATCATTATCACATAATGAGACCTAAGTTAGAGTTGAACCTAGTACTTTGTAATGATATGTCACAACCTAGCTCTTTGGGCTATGATAAAGATAGGCAATTCACTCTTTTTTATTTTTTAATTATTTATTTTCATTTCGATCTTATCATGTGATTTTTTAAATAGGTTGATATATTGTTTACTAATAGTTCCTGTGAGTTAGTTAATGTCATATTGCTTCCTAGGATTTGTTTTGTAACTAGGTTTAGACAAATGTATTGAATTCAATACTTAATTAAAGTACACACCATAAAAATATATTTAAAGCATGAAAAAATCGTTGTAAACCTTTCTAAATTATAAACCAATCAATTACATATAACTATTTATGTGATTCTTCTATTCTTTTTGCTTCCATACATATCAACTAAAATCTTACAATAACCATCCATGTCACCATTAAAGTAGGTATTTAATAAAATAAATGTGAATGTAGGTACAATCATAATTATGGAAGGTTAACTTATCAACAAGAGGCTATTGGATATAAAACTTTCTTTTATAATAATCTTAATAAAGTCAAGTTACATGATATAAGAACCAAGAATACAAATAATCTATACACCCTACAAGAACATTCACAATGTTAGATTACATTCATATAGCCTTCACAATTTGTCTTTAATTTCATTACAAAACTAAAGTATATTGAAATCATTATTCTTAGTACCTTTGTTACATTTACACCATATAATAATTTTGTTGCTATGAATACATGGGTAAGTGCAGGAAGATGGGGGGCCAAAAAGGGGTCTTAAGTGGCCACTTTTTTTCTGAAATCAGGAAATACTGGCCTTGGATGAGAAATTGAGCATAGTTACACTCAAAATTTGGAGATGCAACCAAAACAATGTTCGTAGTGCTTCGAGTCTACTTTCTAAAATACTATTATTTTTTGAAAATGGCATAGATTAAGGGGTTCAAAAGAGGGAGCCACAGAAATTGGTGTTGTTTCTGTCAAAAAAACATAACATAGCATGTTTTGTGGCTCCCTCAAAAGGTCAACTTTTTTTTGGTATTTTTAAAATCGCTTCAGTGAGAAATTAGCTAATAGCATGTAGTTTATGCCCGATTTTTCTGATAATTGTTTGATGAATATTTGATTTTTTACTAATTTTCAAAGTAGACACATCCTAAAAACAGAATTTTGGCCGTGCTACCCCTATAAATTTTGAAAACTAATCGAAAATCATTTTTTTCTTTTTTTAATATTTGTAGAATGGAGTCTAGTTTCTAAATATGTAATTTTTCTAAAATTTCAATGAATAGTTAATTTACAATGAAAAAAAGACCAAATAGTGGTTTTTGCCCAAAAACGGACACACAAACAAAAAAAATTAAAGATGAAAGGCTTAACATTGTTAAAATGTGAAAAAAATTACATTGTCAAGTAGCTAAGAGAAAGCCTAACATTACCCAAGTGTTTGATTTGTTTGACCTTGAAACACATGCAAATCTGAGGGTTAGCACGAACAAAATTATCTAAAATCTTGAAGAATATGGAAAAACACGTCTATTACTGTTCATAAGGCACTCCAAGCCTTTGGGTTGGAAATCCAAAGCAAATCCCAAGCCCAAGGCTTGGGATTCCCAAAGCAAGACATAACGCGGGCACGTTATAACGCGCTCTCGTTATAACGTGCTCACGTTATAATGTGCTCGCGTTATTCTTTTCTTTGCATTTTTCCTTTTCCACAAAAGTTTGTGCTATTTTTCATGTTTTAAATAACGCGAGCGCATTATGTTAAACTTAAATTTTTTTATGTTTAAGTCTATTAATCATGTATGTATGTATGCCTATATGTATGTATGTATGTATGTATGTATGTATGTATGTATGTATCTATGTATGCCTATATGTATGTATGTATAGTGTTGACGGTAGAGGAGGGTAGAGATGGGAGTGAGCCAGATAGGGGAGGAGAGGGGTGGATAAGGATTGAGTGATTAAGGTTTAAGGTTATGGGTTGAGCATTTAGGGATAGGATTTAGAGCTTAGGGATAAGGGATTAGAGTTTAGGACCTTGAGGGATTAGGGTTTAGGGTTAAGGCTTTAGGGATAGCATTTAGGGTTAAGGGTTGAGGGATTAGGGTTAAGGTAGACTGTTGAGGGTAGAGGGATTAGGGTTGAAAGTTTAGGGTTGAGGGATTAGGGTTTAAGGTATAGTTTAGTAGTTTTTATGGATAGAGCCAGTAAACAATGGGAGATTATTTGCTTGTTTCATAACAATATACCTCCCCTAAGTGCGGGGTGGACAGCAAGAAACATAGATGTACCCCAATGCAAAGCTTTTCTCATAATGATCATCCTTCTGATTTCAACTGTTAATTACTCACTGTGGATGTACCATATGCAAAGCTTTTCTCATAGTGTGTACACCTATTGGCATAATGAACCCCAGATGGGCCAGAAAAACATGCCATATAACATTACTAACATTAAAAAAGTTCATAGCCATTTTTTTGACATATTCTTGCAACTCAAATATCTTTAAGAGAAGAGTGTCAAAAATGATGGGTTTAACAACCTAACATAAGGCAAAGTAGTTTTGTTGGGTTTAGGGATAGGGTTTAGGGTTTAGGGTTGAGGGATTAGGGTTTAGGGTTGAGGGATTATGGTTTAAGGTATAGTGTTGAGGGTTGAGGGTTTAGGGATAGGATTTAGGGTTGAGGGATTAGGGTTTAGGGTTGACGGATTAGGGTTTAGGGTTGACGGATTAGGGTTTAATGTTGAGAGTTGAGGGTTGAGGGTTTAGGGATAGGGTTGATGGTCAAATAATTAGGGTTAAAGTAGAGTGTTGAGGGTAGAGGGATTAGGGATAGGGTTTAGGGTTGAAGGTTTAACGATTGAGGGTTGAGGCTTTAGGGCTGAGGGTTAAGGGATTGGGGTTTAAAATATAGTGTTGAGCATCTAGGGTTTATGGATATGTTTTAGGGTTTAATTTTTAAGGGTTAAGGGTTGAGGGATAGTGTTTAGGGTTTAGGGATAAGGGATTAGGGTTTAAGGTATAGTGTCGAGGGTTGAGGGTTTAGGAATAGGGATAGAGTTTAGGGTTTAGGGATGAGGGATTAGGGTTGAGGGTTGAGGTATTAGGGTTGAGGGTTAAGGGATTAGGGTTTAAGGTATAGTTTCAAGGGTTGAGGGTTTATTAATAGTGTTTAGGGTTGAGGGTTGATGGATTAGGTTTTAGGGTTGATGGATTAGGGTTTAAGGTATAGTGTTGAGGGTTGAGGGTTTAGGGTTGACAGATTAGGGTTTAGGGTTGACAGATTAGTGTTTAATGTCAAGGTTAGGGTTAGAGTGTCAAGGGTAGAGGGATTAGGGATAGGGTTTAGGGTTGAAGGTTTAAAAATTGAGGGTTGAGGCTTTAGGGATGAGGGTTTAAGGCTTAAGATATAGTGTCAAGTGTTGAGGGTATAGGGATAGGGTTTAAGTTTTAAGGGTTAAGGGATAGGGATTAGGGTTTAAGGTATAGTGTTGAGGGTTGATGGTTTAGGGATAGGGTTTAGGTTTGAGGGATTAGGGTTTATGGTTGATGAATTAGGGTTTAATGTTTAGAGTTGAGTGTTGAGGGTTGAGGGTTGAGGGTTGAGGTTGAGGGATAGGGTTAATGGTCAAGGGATTAGGGTTAAATAAGAGTGTTGAGGGTAGAGGGATTAGGGTTTAAGGTATAGTATCAAGCCTATTGAGGGTCTAGGAATAGGGATAGCATTTAGGGTTTAGGGATGAGGGATTCAAGTTGAGGGATGATAGATGACGGATTAGGGTAGAGGGTTGAGGGATTAGGGTTTAGGGACAAGGTTTAGGGTTAGGGTTGAGGGATTAGGGTTTAAGGTATAGTGTTGAGGGTTTAGGGATAGGGTTTAGGGTTGAGGGTTGAGGGTTTAGGGTTGAGGGATTATGGTTTAAGGTATAGTGTTGAGGGTTGAGGGTTTAGGGATAGGATTTAGGGTTGAGGGATTAGGGTTTAGGGTTGACGGATTAGGGTTTAGGGTTGACAGATTAGGGTTTAATGTTGAGAGTTGAGGGTTGAGGGTTGAGGGTTGAGGGTTTAGGGATAGGGTTGATGGTCAAGGGATTAGGGTTAAAGTAGAGTGTTGAGGGTAGAGGGATTAGGGATAGGGTTTAGGGTTGAAGGTTTAACGATTGAGGGTTGAGGCTTTAGGGCTGAGGGTTAAGGGATTAGGGTTTAAAATATAGTGTTGAGCATTGAGGGTTTATGGATAGGTTTTAGGGTTTAATTTTTAAGGGTTAAGGGTTGAGGGATAGTGTTTAGGGTTTAGGGGTAAGGGATTAGGGTTTAAGGTATAGTGTCGAGGGTTGAGAGTTTAGGAATAGGGATAGAGTTTAGGGTTTAGGGATGAGGGATTAGGGTTGAGGGTTGAGGTATTAGGGTTGAGGGTTGAGGGATTAGGGTTTAAGGTATAGTGTCAAGGGTTGAGGGTTTATTAATAGTGTTTAGGGTTGAGGGTTGATGGATTAGGTTTTAGGGTGGATTAGGGTTTAAGCTATAGTGTTGAGTGTTGAGGGTTTAGGGTTGACAGATTAGGGTTTAGGGTTGACGGATTAGTGTTTGATGTCAAGGTTAAGGTTAGAGTGTCGAGGGTAGAGGGATTAGGGATAGGGTTTAGGGTTGAAGGTTTAAGAATTGAGGGTTGAGGCATTGGGGATGAGGGTTTAAGGCTTAAGATATAGTGTCAAGTGTTGAGGGTATAGGGATAGGGTTTAAGTTTTAAGGGTTAAGGGATAGGGATTAGGGTTTAAGGTATAGTGTTGAGGGTTGATGATTTAGGGATAGTATTTAGGTTTGAGGGATTAGGGTTTACGGTTGATGAATTAGGGTTTAATGTTTAGAGTTGAGTGTTGATGGTTGAGGGTTGACAGTTGACGGTTGAGGTTGAGGGATAGGGTTAATGGTCAAGGGATTAGGGTTAAATAAGAGTGTCGAGGGTAGAGGGATTAGGGTTTAAGGTATAGTATCGAGCCTGTTGAGGGTCTAGGAATAGGGATAGCGTTTAGGGTTTAGGGATGAGGGATTATAGTTGAGGGATGACGGATGACAGATTAGGGTTGAGGGTTGAGGGATTAGGGTTTAGGGACAAGGTTTAGGGTTCAGGTTGAGGGATTAGGGTTTAAGGTATAGTGTTGAGGGTTTAGGGATAGGGTTTAGGGTTGAGGGATTAGAGTGAAGGGTTGAGGGATTAGGATTTGATGTTGAGGGTTGAGGGTTTAGGGTTTAGGGTTAGGGTTTAGGGTTGAGGGATTATGGTTTAAGGTATAGTGTTGAGGGTTTAGGGTTTAGGGATAGGATTTAGGGTTGAGGGATTAGGGTTTAGTGTTGACAGATTAGGGTTTAGGGTTGATAGATTAGGGTTTAATGTTGAGAGTTGAGGGTTGAGGGTTGAGGGTTTAGGGATAGGGTTGATGGTCAAGGAATTAGGGTTAAAGTAGAATGTTGAGGGTAGAGGGATTAGGGATAGGGTTTAGGGTTGAAGGTTTAACGATCGAGGGTTGAGGCTTTATGGCTGAGGGTTAAGGGATTGGGGTTTAAAATATAGTGTTGAGCATCGAGGGTTTATGGATAGGTTTTAGGGTTTAATTTTTAAGGGTTAAGGGTTGAGGGATAGTGTTTAGGGTTTAGGGATAAGGGATTAGGGTTTAAGGTATAGTGTCGAGGGTTGAGGGTTTAGGAATAGGGATAAAGTTTAGGGTTTAGGGATGAGGGATTAGGGTTGAGGGTTGAGGTATTAGGGTTGAGGGTTGAGGGATTAGGGTTTAAGTTATAGTGTCAAGGGTTGAGGGTTTATTAATAGTGTTTAGGGTTGAGGGTTGATGGATTAGGGTTTAAGGTATAGTGTTGAGGGTTAAGGGTTTAGGGTTAACAGATTAGGGTTTAGGGTTGATAGATTAGTGTTTAATGTCAAGGTTAGGGTTAGAGTGTCGAGGGTAGAGGGATTAGGGATAGGGTTTAGGGTTGAAGGTTTAAGAATTGAGGGTTGAGGCATTGGGGATGAGGGTTTAAGGCTTAAGATATAGTGTCAAGTGTTGAGGGTATAGGGATAGGGTTTAAGTTTTAAGGGTTAAGGGATAGGGATTAGGGTTTAAGGTATAGTGTTGAGGGTTGATGATTTAGGGATAGGGTTTAGGTTTGAGGAATTAGGGTTTACGGTTGATGAATTAGGGTTTAATGTTTAGAGTTGAGTGTTGAGGGTTGAGGGTTGAGGGTTGAGGTTGAGGGATAGGGTTAATGGTCAAGGGATTAGGGTTAAATAAGAGTGTCAAGGGTAGAGGGATTAGGGTTTAAGGTATAGTATCAAGCTTGTTGAGGGTCTAGGAATAGGGATAGCATTTAGGGTTTAGGGATGAGGGATTAGAGTTGAGGGATGACGGATGACGAATTAGGGTTGAGGGTTGAGGGATTAGGGTTTAGGGTTCAGGTTGAGGGATTAGGGTTTAAGGTATAGTGTTGAGGGTTTAGGGTTGAGGGATTAGAGTGAAGAGTTGAGGGATTAGGATTTGATGTTGAGGGTTGAGGGTTTAGGGTTTAGGGTTTAGGGTTAGGGTTAAGAGTTGAGGGATCAGAGTTAACGGTTGAGGGATTAAGGTTTGACGTCGAGGGTTGAGGGTTGAGGTTCGAGGGTCAAGGGTTTAGGGATAGGGTTGAGGTTCAAGGGATTAGGGTTAAAGTAGAGTGTGGAGGGTGTAAGGATTAGGGATAGGGTTGGAGGGTTTAGGGATAAGGGATTAGGGTTTAAGGTATAGTATCGAGTCTGTTGAGGGTTTAGGAATAGGGATAGCATTTAGGGTTTAGGGATGAGGGATTAGAGTTGAGGGATGATGGATTAGGGTTGAGGCTTGAGGGATTAGGGTTTAGGGATAAGGTTTAGGGTTGAGGGTTGAGGGATTAGGCTTTAAGGTATAGTGTTGAGGGTTAAGGGTTTAGGATTAGAGTTTAGGGTTGGCAGATTAGCATTTAATGTTGAGGTTAAGGTTAGAGTGTCAAGGGTAGAGGGATTAGGGATAGGGTTTAGGGTTGAAGGTTTAAGGATTAAGGGTTGAGGCTTTAAGTATGAGGGTTTAAGGCTTAAGATATAGTGTCAAGTGTTGAGGGTGTAGGGATAGGGTTTAAGTTTTAAGGGTTAAGGGTTGAGGGATAGGGATTAGGGTTTAAGGTATAGTGTTGAGGGTTGATGGTTTAGGGATAGGGTTTAGGTTTGAGGGATTAGGGTTTAGGGTTGATGAATTAGGGTTTAATGTTGAGAGTTGAGGGTTGAGGTTGAGGGATAGTGTTAATGGTCAAGGGATTAGGGTTAAATAAGAGTGTCAAGGGTAGAGGGATTAGGGTTACAGTATAGTATCAAGCCTATTGAGGGTCTAGGAATAGGGATAGCATTTAGGGTTTAGGGATGAGGGATTAGAGTTAAGGGATGACAGATGATGGATTAGGGTTGAGGGTTGACGGATTAGGGTTTAGGGACAAGGTTTAGGGTTAGGGTTGAGGGATTAGGGTTTAAGGTATAGTGTTGAGGGTTTAGGGATAGGGTTTAGGGTTGAGGGATTAGAGTGAAGGGTTGAGGGATTAGGATTTGACGTTGAGGGTTGAGGGTTTAGTGTTTAGGGTTTAGGGTTAGGGTTGAGAGTTGAGGGATCAGAGTTAAGGGTTGAGGGATTAGGGTTTGATGTCGAGGGTTGAGGGTTGAGGTTCAAGGGTCAAGGGTTTAGGGATAGGATTGAGGTTCAAGGGATTAGGGTTAAAGTAGAGTGTGGAGGGTGTAAGGATTAGGGATAGGGTTGGAGGGTTTAGGGATAAGGGATTAGGGTTTAAGGTATAGTATCGAGTCTGTTGAGGGTTTAGGAATAGGGATAGCATTTAGGGTTTAGGGATGAGGGATTAGAGTTGAGGGATGATGGATTAGGGTTGAGGGTTGAGGGATTAGGGTTTAGGGTTTAAGGGGGAGGTATATTGTTATGAAATAGGCAAATAATCTCCCATTGTTTACTGGCTCTATCCACAAGAACTACTAAACTATACCTTAAACCCTAATCCCTCAACCCTAAACTTTCAACCCTAAACCCTATCCCTAATCCCTCTACCCTCAACACTCTACCTTAACCCTAATCCCTCGACCCTTAACCCTAAACGCTATTCCTAAAGCCTCAACCCTAAACTCTAATCCCTCAAGGTCCTAAACTCTAATCCCTTATCCCTAAACTCTAAGTCCTATCCCTAAATGCTCAACCCTTAACCTTAAACCTTAATCACTCAATCCTTATCCACCCCTCTCCTCCCCTATCTGGCTCACTCCCATCTCTACCCTCCTCTACCCTCGACACTATACATACATACATATAGGCACACATAGATACATACATACATATAGGCATACATACATACATACATACATACATATAGGCATACATACATACATGATTAATAGCCTTAAACATAAAAAAATTTAAGTTGAACATAACGCGCTTGCATTATTTAAAACATGAAAACAGCACAAACTTTTGTGGAAAAGGAAAAATGCAAAGAAAAGAATAACGCGAGTGCGTTATAACGCGCTCGCATTATAACGCGCTCACATTATAACGCGCTCGCATTATAACGCGCTCGTGTTATAACGCGCTTGCGTTATGGCTTGGTTTTGACGAGCCTAAGGCTCGTCATTACCAAGCCATAACGTGAGCGCGTTATAACGCGCTCGCGTTTTGACCTAATTTTCTTTGAAATTAATTTGGCCACCCATCTTCTTGCACTTACCCACATGAAGCATCAAAGATGAGATAGAACATCATGAGGGTGCTTTTCTACCAACTATAGAGCCTAGATAGGTTCCCCTGTGTACCACTCAAACTAGGTGGGACCCTACCCTTCACAAATGGGGTCATGAATGAGAACCACGTAGGAAGAAGGAAGAGGTAACTAGTGTGAGTGACTCAACTAATAATAATGCACAATAGAAACTTGGCTAGTGATTTCAAGTAGGAGTTCCAAATGGACCAATTTTGTCTCAAAGGGATATAAGATAACCCAATATTGAGACTCTTACTATAATGTAGGAACTCTACACAAATATATAACAATAATTATGTGCATATAAATGGATAGTTACATGTTCTCACTTTCTATCTAGAGATGGAAATAATAGTCCAAAAAACATTGACCCTATAGCCTCTCTTATGGGACCTGAGGAAAATATCACTTAGTTGTTCATAGTAGAGTTGGTAGCACATGCACACATTGTGTCCTATGGACCACAACTCCTTCATTGCGAACAATTTAGATACATGTGAAATAAGTGCATGGGTTACATAAAACATTTATTTAACTCTGGGTGTAATAATATAGTTCCATTTTAAAATTCTTGACTCTAAGTTACAAGTAAGAATAAAAGTGTTTTCAACTAATAGGTCCATTTTACCAATACTATTAAACATTTAGATATACTATTTTTTTGTCTCAACCCACTAATATGGTTACAAAAAAGTTTAAGAATGGTAATAAGTTAAAGACAAGGTGGAGATCATAATAATGTTCAACACTCTTCTCAAAACCTATGTTCATTTGATAGGTGAATGAATTATCATCTCAAGAGTTTGTCCCAAAAAATAATTTGTTTACAAGTATTTTTGGATGTATTCTATTTCATAGGATTGGCTATCAAAGTATCATGAGTAAGGATAATAAGTAAACCAAGCATTATATATGCATAAAATGGCATGCTAAACATATAATATCAATACTCATCAATATAAATGTAAATTCTCAATTTTATGTAGAAACATACTAGTTAAAACATATAAACAAGGTCAAACATAACTCATAGGCTAGCTTCAAGTAATATACATGGTCAATACAGATTTAACCTAGTTGTAATTTTTAAACATGGCCATACAAAATTCATAGATTAATTTAAGGCTTAAACTTGATCTCATATAGTTCACAATCCAATTTGAGGTTTATACATGATCATTTACATTTTATATAATCTTATATAAGACACAAACCATATTTAGTACATAACTTGATTAAACAGAAGTCATAATCCAGTTAAAATGCTTGTATAAGGTCGTATCAAATTCTTATACCTTCTTAAATGCTTAAACCTAGTCATATACAAGTTATAGACCTATTTTAAGGATTATATGTATATATATAGCTCACAAAACACCTTCAATCCTTTAACCTCTATATGTGGTCATATATAGTTTACATATAAATTTGTACTTAAACATGGCCATATATGTTACATAGTAAAATTTGTTAGGTGGGTTACATACCACTTAACCATCCATAGAGCATAATTTATGGGTGAAAGAGTGGTATGTATACCCATTTCATTCACATTTAACCCAGTAAGAAACCACATATATCAAGTTAAATTCTTTTACAAAGATCTACATGCTTGTTTCTATTAATTTGGTGGATTAAACAAATTTCTCAATATTCTATCAATCCTTGCACTACCACTCAACACCTTTTCATACAAAAAAAATCCTACTTCTATTCTCTCCTCTATTTGCTACAAATAATCTAGAATTTCACATACCATTCACATGACCTAGTCTTTCTCCTCCATCATACTCTTAATCTCCCCATCTCCTTAATCATCTCCCTCCTAATATGTTTAACTATAGTCATTTAAAGCTATGGAACACCATTGAACCATGGAAATAAGAGCAATTTTGTCTTTCATGGAATATGGTGGAGTGGTGTAACTATCACCACACCATACTAGTCGTAGTTTGGTGAGGTGGATTCTACAACTACAAAAAAATTCCTTTGATTTAGGCTTTAATAAACTTATATCAATTCCTTTTGAACATTCAATATCATTCAAACAAGATTCTTCCAATAGTCAAGACAAAGTTAGCAATAGTGTTGATTATAGAGGGTCTTATGATTTAGTAGAGTTTTCAATTAGGTTAGGATATGGTTTAGTTACTTAGGACTTAGGTTAAATGTTTATATATCATTTCTAGAACAATAATTTCAAAATAATAAACTGACACTAAGGCTCAACTATGACCAACTCACAAACATCAATCACAAGAGACAAATCCAAGACTAGTTTAAATGACCAATAACCATAATTTAATCAACACAAGGATAACAAATGACTAAATTTCACAATCGACCAAGACACAATTTTACAAAGGTATTACATCTTATGGTTACTTGATTTTGGCTAACATACTAAAACTTTATTATACATTTCCATCTATGCTTCGCAATACAAACTAATGACACCATCCACCCCCATGATGTTCTCCCTCCAATTAGGGATGAAGTACCTCACAATCATAGATGGATGAACAAATAGGTTAGTAACATCTTATAATCAATATCCATAAATAGTAATAAACTATTAGATAAATTTAAGTAGAAATTAATTTAGTATATCAAATTAATATGTAGATTTAGTCATTTAATCTTAAAGTGTAATTCATTATCCTAATATAGTTTCATCATAATATATATAAATACACATTTTTATCACATCCAAACCCCATTAATCATAATTATTAAATATTATTTTTTATAGGGGTACTACACATTCTTGTAGTATTCAAGCCTATTCTTTGTCAAAGGATAGCTTAGTTTGTGTCAATTTGGATTTTACTACCATTGCTAACAACATGTTTTTTGAGTTTTTTCTTGATCTAGAATTGCAAACCTAGTTCCAAAATATAATATTCCTTTGCTTGATTTGGGTTCAAATGTTGTAGAGGAAGAGCAACATTATAGAGCTTTTGGTAATATCTACTAGTTTCATAACTTCTAGCCACTTGATTGGTTAATTTTCATGCCTAGATTTTTAAGCATTGAAGTCATATCTCTCTTTAAATTTAGTCATTTATTGTAGTGGACAAGGTTTTTTTCATTTTTGTATGTGGTTACCAAGATGACTTGGAGTTTATTCTTGAGAGGGTCTATGGATGTGGGTTGATTCTCCTCTTTATTTTAAACCTTCGTATCTAGATTTCAACCCCCCTTCTAAAACCTTCTTAGTATTTCTATTTTGGATGAGGTTGCTAGTCTTTCCTTGTAGTTTTAGTACCCCCAACATATTAGTCATTGGTAACTCCTTGGAGAATCTTATTTATAATCCTCAAGATACTTTATCATTCTCCCACATCACCCTTTCTAATCTATTTATTGAGATGGATTTCTTAGGGGGCTTACCAAAAGAGATTTGGCTCGAGGTCAAGGATCATGTTTGGAAGTAGTAATTGGATTATGAACATATTACTTTCGAATGTAGATATTTATTCTACATGGCCATTTGGAATATGCTTATTCATGTAAAAGAATCTATATCTCCAAGGAGGCTTTTTGGTGGAAAGGAGTTGGCCCTCAACATAAATAGGTTTTGGTATATTCTCCTTCCTGTATTTTGTTAGGAAAAGGGTGTGTTGTACACCTTGTACAAGAATGAAGTATTTTAATTATGTAAAATAAATATTTATTTGTGGTGCATCTAGAAGATGCATTTACCCACATTAAATATTTATTTGAGTAAACTTGTAAAGTGTTATGTAACATTGGGTTAGTTATTTTATGTGTGGGAGACATAGAATAATTAATTATTATTTAGAAAACTTAGTACCATAAAGTGAAAACTTAGTATCAAGAATTAAATGAGGGGGTCAACAGTTTTGTGCTCTCATAGTTTTGAGACACATGGTTTTACCAATACAACAAGTTATGTTTTTGTGAGATTGAGTCTATAAAAGAAAGCACATGGTTAGTGGTTTGGGTTGGCTGGTTCAATGTTGTCATTGTATTGAGTTTATTTTGTGAGTGCATATGTGAAAGCATGGCATGGGATGTGTGGTTACATGTTTGGACACATGGAGGATGCATTGGAGGAGCTTGATGTTATAGAAGTATTCATGAGAATTTGTAAGTGCATTGTAATATTTTATTGCTGAATAATACATTGAGTGTGGATGCTTTTGGAGGCTGGGTTTTTCCCTCTTGAGGGTTTTCCTAGGGTATATCTTGTGTTATCTTGTGATATGTCTTTTGATCGTTGCATTATGGTTATTTTTTAAGCTTGTATGCATCATTATATCTCATAGGGTTATGTAGGAAATGGTTTGATCAACCTGGTAATTTCCTAACATATTTTATCTCTTAATAATTCTATAGTTAAGTATTTGGTGGTTCTTGGGTAGGCTCTGTCTAAGTCTTTGCCTTATCTTGCACAAAGTGCTCTTAATGAGCACAAATCTTCTCTCATATTCCATCTACATATTTCTCCTATGAATAATGTTTCTCCATTTGTCTAGTGTCTTGGTTTCCAGGGATTTAATGTTGTTGTATGTTGAATCAATTTTGGATCTTGTTGGGGATAGTTCTATCACCTTTGTCTTAGGTCTTGTCTATTAAACTACACAAGATCTTGGATATGCAATACCCTCTTATTATTCCTCAATTTTTGATAGTTTGGAGAGTTGGACTATAGTTCTGAATAGGAAATATTTGTTTAGGAACAAATCTCTTAGTCCAATTGTTCTCATATCTCACAAGTAGAAGGGGATAATTTTAGGTTTTGGACTAAGTTGTGTCAGTCAATGTATTTTATTCACAATCTTATTTTTTAGTGTGATAAATTTTATTTACATACATTTTAGCTTATTCTCTCCATTCCTTATAAGGTGGTTGTTCTCTTGGTCCCTTGGGATTATCACTTTATAACCTCATTGTTCTAGTTTGTTATGTTCTTGCCATTTTTATTGTACCTTTTTTTTGGTATTTTTAATAGGTGAGGGCACCAATATAACCCTTATTTAACTATAAAAAATATATGGGAAAGTATTTTTTTTGCAATCTCCTATTGTAAAATAATTTAAAATTTAAAATTTTTAAAAAGAAAGTTTTGCCTTTTTTGTAGAACAATATTTTTTCTCATAAGTCACAACTATGTATATAAAATCTTATGCATTAGAATAATGTTTTTAAAATAATACTAATTTATAAATTTTATAAAAAATATTGATTTCTATTTTTTGAAAGAATGTAAGATTCCTCAAAATAACCCCTACCGAGTATATTGTCACTTCATTAGCAATGTGAATCCTCTTTTTTAGTAGGAAGATGATGAACCAGTTTGCATCATTTTCCTTAGATTTCACAATAGTTAGAGAAAGTTAACAAAGTGAAAACTACACACTATAATCCTCAAGTGGCTAAAGATTCATGAATATGGGTAATGTTGTTGAAGACCTTAGTGAATGTGTCATGGGTTTGGAGAGTCAATTTACTTACTTACAAACTCATTATCCTACTTACTAAGTCAGAGGACCATACATTAAGTCACTATAAGGGCAACATCTATCCAACATGATGGATTTACTTTTTATAAAAAGTAATAGTCAATATGTTAAATCCATTTGACATTGCTTTCTAATTTTAATTAATTATTATTTGAAAAATCACATCCAACATGATAGATATACTTTGGCTAGTAGATATACCCTTGATTGATCATGATTAGGGCATGTGAGACAAATTTGTGTTGTGGCTCACATAAATAATGGAGAAAATGATGTGGTGATTATTCATGCCAGTATTCCTTCTATGCACATTGATTATTATATTCTTAATCGATTTCAAGATGGTGGAGGATTCCTTGCATAATTGCCAACTCCTAATTGATCTTATGAGGTTTCCTTTGTATGGCATCTTCATGTTTGCCTATGGCATATAGTGTCATCATAATTACATTTTGTGCATATTATTTTGTTCTTTTATAATAAGAACCATAATTATTCGATTAATTTTGTGATGCAATGACCACTTAAAGATAGATTATTTTTATACTTAATTGTATATTTCTTTAAAAAAATATAAATGAAATATTGGTTATTGCTACCCATGTTTATTATTTTTCTTATTCAGTTTTTACCAAGGTAAATTATTATAAGTTTATAAAAATCACAAAGAATTTCTATGGGCTCAATTTGAATACTCCAAATTATTTCATAGGGCTGTCTAAGATCTTTGTTGCTGACCCAAAAATGTAGGAAGTCTTGGGCTTCTTAATAGAAGAATTAGTTGCTTTCTCTTTGTACCTAAAAGGATCACCAAAGCTCTAGATGGGAATGCAGCTTATAATTTGATATTTTTCCAATACATTTCTCAAGAAATTCCTTATGGTTAAGGAACTTAAAAGGGAATGAGGTTTCAGTTCCTCCTATTTTCTCACATGCCCATCAAAGACATGGGGAGTTTTATGGCCAAGAGAATTTGGAGATCTTAGGAATCCATTAAACCCTATCTCATATAGAAAGGATATGAAATGAAATCTAGACTATCTATTAATTCTCATTCTATTTCATGGTCTCATATAATTGACCATTATGGTGTGCCTTTGGTATAAGTGCCTTAGATAAAAGGTCTATAGATTTTTTTGGAAAGATATTACAACTCTAGATGATACTTTTTATTACTCTACTAGATCTTGGTTTTCTTGGTCAAATTTAAGGCTAAATATTAGTTAAATAAAATTTACTTTGATACCATTAGTGAAATGTGAATAGTCATCTTGGTCAAGTATCTTCAGAAAATTGGTGTAAAATATCTTTTATCTTCTAATAGAAGGATTGGAAGTGGTTTCTTGATACTTTTCTATATCTATACAAACCCTTTCTTGTTTCCTAATGGATTTTCCCTCACCAAGTTTAAGTTGAAACCTTGAAATATTGCTGGAATATTTAGTTTGTTGGTACCACTTGGACTTGACACTTTTTCCAAACTTTGAAAAGTCATTATAAAGATGAAGAAAGGTCATTTTCTTTTGTGTTTGCTTTACCGAGGTCTCTTAGCAAGGGATAGACCTAGGCATATGGGGATTTCTCACCCTCTTTGTAATAAAATTTGTTATCAACTTGAGACCATAAACAACCATTTCTATTTTTGTGTTCATGCTCAATTTCCCTAAGAATGGAGTTACACCCTTATCAACCATTCAAGGTAGATTTTTTCACTTGATAGATACTTAAATTGTTAGGGGATTTTTCTCTCTTACCTACATAGTTTAACTTAAATTGGTAAATCTTTCATGAATGATTTCTTTTTAATTATAGAAATAAATAAATAATGGTAATGTTATATGGTAAAAGGAGAAGAGAGATGATGAATGCATGTACGTGAGTACACTAGATCAAACCCTCCTTTCACTATAACATTCAAGGACAAAACCAAGCTTAAGTCACTACAAGATGGAAGAGGACTCAACTATTGATTTTGTGCACTTGTTTGTCAAGGAAAGATGTGATTCAATCAAGCCTTTTATCAAACCCTAGAATAAATATGAGTGAACCCCTATTTATAAGATAATAAACTTGAAAAAAATAATCAATAATAGAAATCCAAAAATTGAAAGTATAAAGATGATCAGTAAGATGTCAAAACCTGTCTCCCGAAAGCAAAGGTGTTAGAGGACAAATTCGATAACTGCCCAAGTCCATAAGTGAGAATCTGCCAAAGGTCAAAACTAAGAATATGTTGCAAATGATGCTCAAAGATCAAATCTAGAACCTAGAATCCCTGTAGACTAGGGCACCAACCACCCAAGTCTCTTCTGAGAGATAATCCAAAACTATTTATGGATCCTGAAACTCTAATTTCTGCACTACCTTCTTGTAGCTCCACTTTTCTCAAAACTTGTACCTGTAACCTGCACACAAGATGACAAGAGAGGGGTTTGGGGGTTGTGGTGTTTAGGGATTTGCCTCAATCAAATCTTGGGTTAGCATACAAGCTTTCCCAACATTGTTATTAGATAGAGAGTGTGCCCTTATAGGACAGAGGCTAAAGATAGTCCAAATGATGAAATGATTCAAATGATTCAAATAGTAATGATGTCACCTCAGAGGTGAAGTCCTTAGGAGAATGAAAGCTCATCAACTCATAAGGAGATGGATGGTGGTGCCATATCCACAACAAACACACAAATACAAACACAAATCTACAACAATAACACAATGAATGCATTGAATGCTCTTAGCTCCAATATCATAAGTTCGTGTTATCCATCTAGGTTTAAAATGAAGTCATAAACTCACTTCTATATGCTTTCCTACTAACATTTACAAATTTAATTCACAAAAGCTAACAAGGAGGAACATTTTGGAAGGGCCCATGCTAACATGCCATTAATTAGTCCCGACTAATTAGGGGAGACCTAGGTGGTTGGCACCCAAGTCTAGGGGCCCAAATTAGGTCAAAGGTAAGTTAAAGGAGGTCCCAAGGGTCCAAAATGTCATGGGTGTTGGGCAATTTCCTTCGGGATGGTCAATTAGAATGTATAATAAAACAAATAGGACCTAGGAGGTAAACTAGGAGGTAAAAAGACATGTGTCCACTTTTTACTCCATAACATTTAGCCCCCACTTTAATGTGTGTATGATCTTACAATCCATACATGTATTAAAGTATGGTTAAAGTACATCAAACATATAAAACAAACCCTAAGTTTGAAGATTATCTCTAGCCACCAAGCTTAGACAAACATAAGAAAACACTCAACAATCACATAAGACACAATGAATAAAGTAAGGAAGCATGCAATACATGAAGAAGATAATGAAGCACACAATATGTGGAGAAGATATGAACACAATCATGCAATACACAAAGAAGACATGAAGAGAAGACATGATTAAGTAATTACATATCCATATATATAAAATACTAACTAAAGTAAATAAAACACACATGTAAAGACACACAAAACATGTACAATGTGGGGAGGGACTCATCACCACACAACTTTAGACCATTCCACAAACATGCAAGACACGCAAAGAAGACACGTAAAACACACGGAAGACACATGGAATACGTGAGCACCACATAGTATGCCATAGACACACTATACATCTTATACACAACAAACACGAGTGATAGGAAGGAGCTCATCACCACTTCACTATTTAAGACACGCCAAACACACCTGACAGTTGAGCTATACTACCAAAACCACCAAAAACATGCTTAAGGGTGAATGACTCAAGATCCAACCCTGCCTCATGATGAGGACTTTATATAAAAGGATGTGCACTAGCTCAAGAGATACACCAACCTGCCTCACGATGAGAGATTTGTATAAAAGGATGCGCACTAGCTCAAGAGATACGCCATCCCACCTCATGATGAGGGCTTTTTTATTTAAAAGGATGTGCACTAGCTTAAGAGATACACCATCCCGCCTCATGATGAGGGACTACAAACATGATTTGTTAGTGTCAAAATTAATCAAGGAGATACCATTATATATGCCCCCACCTTAAGGTGGTTGATCCCACTTTTCGGTATCAAGCACATTAATATAGAGTGAAAACATGCAAGGGAACAAGAGCTTTCGCAAAGCCCATGCCCCTAAAGTGACATGTGCCATGATCACCGAATGTTCCCACAAACACAGAGAGATGATTTGCGAAGATAATCAACAAGATATAAGATTTGGTTAGAAAATATTACTCTAAGATAACAACCAAATCAATTCATGAAAGCTATGTAGAAATCATTAGATCATGTCAAAGACCAAGGCTACACTGGTGGTTTTGGAACTGAGTATAGCTGTTGGGCTATACTACAGGTATCTCAGAACTAAGTGTAGCAATAAGGTGAGATACAAAACAATCCAAAGTGCATTGGAGCAGATTGAGAGTATTGCAAAGGTTGTTACAACAAATATCACAACACGATACATCACACGGAGTGATTCTACTAGTTAAGCATTAAATATATATATCAACCCCATCTTCATATATGGACTAGGTCCATTTTTGCTTTCTTGTTGAAGGGACACACGATCCTTATCAGTATTTGTTTGTTTTTGTCATATGCCAGCTAGTAGAGCCACTGAAGAATGTAAACAATAAAAATGAGAGGGGAGACAAGAGTGACTTGGGTTTAAAACATGGGAAGATGTCCCCCAAGACATCTTCCATGTCGTTATAACCCTAAGACACAACATACAACAATAAAATAGAGTAGAGGAAAGTAGAAGAATATAGAGACAAATAGAAGAATGGTCACAATAGAGGTGGTCTCCTTGTATCCTTAACCTTATAGGAGTATCAAGGGTCATCCAAAGAGACCTAAACAACATATATAACACAACATAGGGGAACACAACACATAAGAGGAGGCCATATAAGGGAGCAACTCAAAGAGATGTTATAAAAAGGTGGCTAAGAAGGGTTAGAAATACTTACCTATTACATAACCGAACTAGTGGTTGTCATCGAGCAAATCATCTTCCTCCCAATCTCTAATGCAAGAGGAAATAGGTACATAAGGTACAATTGCCCAACTTGAACCATTGTCCCTTTAACTTTTCAACCTTTAGCTCTTCCTTGTTTGATTCAATATTAGTTGGTGGAATGTTTTCTTGTTGAGGTGTTTCTTGTCGAGCTAAGTCTTATCTTTTTCTTCTTATTTCTCTTGCTTTCCTATTCCTTTTTGTTTTATTAGTGATGTTTGAAAAAGGATTTTCATGATTTTCCATAGTCTTCAACATCTCAGAGGAGGAAGCTAGTACAAAATTAATTTTCTATGATGAAATGCATTTTTCTTTATGGGTATCTCCTAATCCTTGTAAGAATGGCAGAGGAGGAATCTTAGCAAAGACTCCCTTACCTCATGGTTGAGGGGGTTCTTTCAATTCGTGCTGCTCTTCACTTATGATTTGTTCAATAGGAAGTCCAACCAATTTTGTTATTAACTTTGCTTTATATCTTTGATATCCAAGGAAGATTTGATCTTCTCTTGGTTGAGGAGGCTCAGTAGGTTGTGGCCAAAAGTAGTCTAAGTTGAAGTTTCCATGAGCAACCATAGGTTTCCATCTACTATGGTGGACAACATACACTCTCCCTTGATGAAGAAATTTTAGACATTTATGAATTGTAGAAGGGACTGCTTTCATGGACTTGAGCTAGGGATGACCTAGTTTCACATGAAATAAGTCAGAGGTAGGGATGATGTCAAATGATTGTTCAAGGGATTTCTCCATTATGTTAATCAATAATGTAATCTTCCCTAGAGCTAGAAGGAAAGTTCCAGTATGTGTCTTAATCATCGTATGTGTGGGATCATAAGATTATTGTATCAAATCAAGCACATAGAGGAACTCTTCAGTAATCATATTCGTTATACAATTAGGATCTATAACGACCCCTCTTGTAGGATTTCCACTTATACGTGTGGTGATGTAAAGAGGTCCCTCAATGTCCCCAATTGTTCTATCATGTGGTGTAAATGTTATTTCAGGTTCAGGAGTCTTTCTCTTCCTATATACTCAAGGAGGGACCATAGCATTATTGTTGTGATGAGAAGCCATGTATGTGAAATTGTCTCACACCAAAGCATTTGTTTGAGGAAATCAGGTTTTTAAAGAGCAAAAACACATGAATTGTACAACAAAGTAAGTAGGATGGAAATAGTGCTACACAACAAGGTAAGATGAATGATCTAAAAGAAGTGTGAAGAAAGTGTGTAAAACCCTTAATGTTGAAATACACACTATGTAAGTGAAAATTTTGAAATTTGAATGCAATAACACACAATGAAGAAACAATACAACTCAAAATCAGATTTGAATGAGTGTTTAAAGTAGCAGAAAAATCTAAAATAAGATTTTGACTACCAACCCTAGCTTTTACCACAAACTAGGTTAAATGAAAAATGCAAATTTTCAACAAAAATCCTTACAAATGAGATATGTGAATGCAATATGTGATATCATTAAATGATTAAGTGCTTTAATAGGTTCAGATCTAATGCAAAAATCAGAAAATTAAATGTTTCCAATGATATGCAATGAAAATGATGCAAAACTATGTCTTTGTGCAAGCCTAGAATGCTTAATGTTTTTGATATTTTCAAAATGTATGCGAGATTTTTCAATTTAAAATGACAAGTATGATGCAAAATCTAATTTCAAAACTCAATAAGATGCAAATTCTTTAAAACATAGGTTCACCAAAATGTTATATGGTAAAAGGAGAAGAGAGATGATGAATGCATGTATGTGAGTACACTAGATCAAACCCTCCTTTCACTATAACATTCAAGGACAAAGCTAAGATTAAGTCACGACAAGATGGAAGAGGACTCAACTATTGATTTTGTGCTCTTGTTTGTCAAGAAAAGATGTGATTCAATCAAGCCTTTTATCAAACCCTAGGTTAAATATGAGTGAAACCCTAGTTATAAGATAATCAACTGGAAACAGATAATCAACAACAAAAATCTAGAAATTGAAAGTACAAAGATGATTAGTAAGATGTTGGAACCTATCTCCCAAAAGAAGAGGTGTCTGAAGACAAATTCGGTAACCGCCCAAGTCCAGAAGTGAGAATTTGTCAAAGGTCAAAACTGAGAATATGCTACAAATGATGCTCAGAGATTAGATCTAGAACCTAGAAGCCCTGTAGACTAGGGTGCCAACCACCCAAGTCTCTTCGGAGAGATAATCCAAAACTATTTTTTGATCCAGAAACTCTAATTCCTGCACTGCCTCCCTATAGCTCCACTTTTACCGAAACCTGTACTTGTAACTTACACACAAGACAATAAGAGAGGGGTTTGGGGGTTGTGGTGTTTAGGGATTTGCCTCAAATCAAATCATGGGTTAGCATTCAAGCTTTCCCAACACCGTTGTTAGATAGAGAGTGTGCCCTTGCAAGGCAGAGGCTAAAGTTAATCTAAATGATGAAATGATTCAAACGATTCAAATAGAAATGATGTCACCTTGGAGATGAAGTCCTTAGGAGAATGCAATCTCTTCAACTCATAAGGAGATGGATGATGATTCCATATATGCAACAAACACACAAATACAAACATAAATCTACAACAATAACACAATGAACTCCTTGAATGCTCTTAGGTCCAATATCATAAGTTCACGTTATCCATCTAGGTTTAAAATGAAGTCATAAACTCACTTATATATGCTTTCTCGCTAACATTTATGAATTTAAATCACAAAATCTAACAAGGAGGAACATTTTGGAAGGGCCCAAGTTGACATGCCATTAATTAGCCCCGACCAATTAAGGGAGACTTGGACGGTTGGCACCCAAGTCCAGGGGCCCAAATTAGGTCAAGGGTAAGTTAAAGGAGGTTCCAAGGGTCCAAAATGTCATGGGTGTCAGGTAATTTCCTTTAGGATGATCAATTAGAATGTATAATGAAGCAAATAGGACCTAGGAGCTAAACTAGTAGGTAAAAAGCCACGTGTCCACTTTTTACTCCATAAAAGGTATATTCACTCATGAAGCTATTGCCTATTGTTTTTAGGGATGGAAAAGTTATTGTGATTTCAAATGTTATGGTCCAAATCAAGTCTAAGAAAAAAAGTGTATCTAGAGGTGGATCATGTCTAGACCCTTATGAACTATTAGGATAATTCTCCATGTGTAGTTATTCAAGTTTTTTAAAATTCTCCTTACCATAATTCACCTTTGTGTGGGGTCTATGGAGGATGTGGTAGGTGTCACTCTAGTAGTCACTCATGCAGTCAACTATAATTTTTTCCACATTTAAGATGGCCTTCTATGTAGCATACTAGCAATGGTGGTAGTGGCTTTGGTCATGATGGAGTGGAGGCCAACACTTAGATGGTCCCTATAAGTACAAAAATCATGTCAGGCCTATATGGTAGTCTAATAATGATAAAGAGGTTCCTAATCATGGACATGTAGACATGAAATACACTCCTCTCAGTAGTTTCACTCTTGGTGAGATGTCCCTTGTGTTTTCCCCTCCTTGACCATCTTCTTGAACCCCCAAATTGACTTTCCAAACCTTTTGTGTTTCCTTACTAACCCTCTCATTTCACCTATTTAGGGTCACCCCAAAGACCTTCTAGGTCACCAGGTAACCTATCTATGTGTTCCAAAGTCGCTCGGGTGACCATAACTAGAAAAAAGGGATGACCCTATCATTTTTCAATGTGTGGGTTAACTCTCTATTTTATCTTTTCTTCTCAATTTTTAGTATATTTTAGCTCGCATTTTTTTGTGCCATCTCATCCTTTTCTTACTTTACTATCTTTGTGAACTCATCATCAAATCTTATCTCTTTTAAATTGTTTCATTTTTTTTAGTTCACTTTAGTTTTCTTTATTCTTCTTCTTATCTCTTTGTCTATTCATGAAATTATTTCTATTTCTTATAGAGTTAACTACTTCTCTTGATCTTATCTCTTCTTCCATTCCTTCCCATTTCTACCTAAAAATACCCCTTCATTCTTCATTGTTTAACATCCTCTTCTCATCAAGAAATTTCACAACTTATCTCACACAAGCTTCTTCACAAGCCTTTGATCCTCTTATTTTATTTCTTTTAGTTTAGTTTTTGCAAAGCTTCAAATCTTTCCCTTTAGGAGGTTGTTTTCATGCATTCTTGCCTTAGCCAAGCTTATGCATAGCATCCCCTCTAGATTTTTATGCTCACACAAGGATCACATGTATCTTCCCCTTTAAATTTGTCATTGCTTCTAAGACAATTTTTATTTTTCTCACATCCCTATTTTACCCTTGTTGCCAAGAGGAAGACCCCACTGTTGTAGAGGAAGAGATGGTTGCCACAAGACCTTTGAGGACATAGCCTAGAATTTGTGCCCATTATTACATGTTCTTTATTGATTTATTAGTAATTAGCTCACATTTTGCTTGAGGAAGTAAAATGTTGTTTTGTATTTCTCTTGATAGGATATAGAGTTAAAATATAGTATTTAATTTTTATAATAAATTTACTATTTTCTTAAAGTAGTTGCAAATTTAGATTAGAACTTCAATCTTGAAAAACACAAACATATTTAAATTGCATTAGGGAAAACCATATAGAATTGCATACATATTTCCTTTCAATAGTAAGTAGATCATAAAAAATAAAATAAAAAGTATCAAAAGTGCATGTATTCATTTAGGATCAGATACACTAGAAATTCATTTTAAGCTTTCAAATGTTTCAAACATTCAAGCCATCAATTTTACAATGAGGCATACAATGTTCAACTTTCATTCAAAAAAATATCGAAGAAACCCTCAGTGTCATCATGAGGTACACAAACTTAACAACTCAAACAATTCAACATTCAACACACACACACAAAACAATTCCACTATCATCTGTGATGCTCTACTTCCATGTGAAGAGAGTAATCAATCCTATTCATCCCTGCCTAGATGGATTTTCTTGGAAAGGTAGGTGTGATTTAGTTGATGCCTTTAGCAAGGGTGTAGTGCATGTCCTGTCTAGATTTTGACTCACCTACATTGTGTTTGAGTCACATTTTGGTTATCATAGTCCCACAACAAGAAAAATTCCTCCCTCATGATTTTTCAATTTCTCCCTCTAAAGAAAACACCTAAGAAATAGAAAAGGGTGAATTATTGGGTGGGAGCCCATACTTGATTCTATAGAATCCATTGGTGGGAGTGGATAGGGGGACAAATTTGGTAATCCTTCTCCTCTATTGTTGGATTGGGGGTTGGTGGCCCTTGTGGCCTACTTTTTTTAATGTTTTATGCTTGCATTACCCCTAGGATGGGATACCCATAAGTTCTTTTATACATGTGGTACCTAAATATTTATATTTCACCCTAATTAATTAGAGTGTTTAAAAATTAATTGTATGCTCTTAGCCTAGGGCTAATGTGATTTTCGACTCACTCATGGTATGATGAATTCCACCCATTTTTTATATGATCAATGATTGTACTTCTCTTTTATTAAATTAATAGAATACACTCTTCAACTAAGAAATTTTTTAAATGAACAAAGGTCACATGACAAATTTAGTACCTACTATGCAAGTACACTCATAATTGATGCATTATGAGGGCATGCTGTTGTAATTAAAAATAGTGACACATTAAAGATTTATCTATATTATTTTGAATACTACATATCAATAGAGATTTATATTTACAACATTAATTTTATTAAAAAATTAAACAAATAATAATTTTTTCATAACCTAGAGTAAAATTTCCACATTATTATACAACACCAAGTACAAATCCAGTCAAATCAAATTCTATAAAAGATAATTTTGATTTTTTCCCCTTTTCAAATATTATTAACCTACATCATAATGTTCATCATATGAGATTTATTTTATTTTTTTATTAATTACAATAGAGCTATTACCCAGTAGTTGAGTGAGGTCTAATACTTATGACAAAATTAAACATAAAAGGCTTTTCTTCATAAAAGAATTCATTTCTAGTGTTCAAATAATTTTGTATTCTTTAAAACAAGTTACATAAAAAAAATTATCTAATAACATGCATGCTCACCAAAAATACACGACATATTTAAGCTATAGACTAATTAATGATTATGAGAGTATTGAACATTAAAGGATTTTGTTTATTGAAAAAAATATTAGTGGTGGCTTTCATTACTAGTATTCAAATTCTAGAGGTGAAAAGTTCATCCCCTCACACTTTTCCCTCTTGTTTTACACCACTTTGTGTGGTTGTCCTAAGTGCATAGTCCTACCACATGATTTTTTCAATTGGGTGCACTCGCTAACCCAAACATTGTTTATCACTCAAAAATATCATTTTATCTCTTCTCAGGTCATTCCTAGCTCTACGTGTTTTCTTTGCCCATGTCAAGACCACTCAAGTGACCTTGACCTAGATTAGGGCCACGTGTGTTCTTGACTCACTCATTCTAAATTCAAATTTAATGTGGCCCTAGGCAGACTCAACCTAATGTTATTGTTACCTACTAATTCACAAGATAAAAGGTTTAAATTGTGTGCCTAGGATTTGTATACAAGGACATCACTCCTTGGTCATTTCATCATCAACCATAATGAAAAGATCACCCTTTATCATGCATTGAAATACATAGAATCATTTCCACCTCTGTTACAAGTCTATCTTTGCCTCAATCATCAATATTACATCAATGCTTGCATCGATAAATGTCAAATGCCAAATCTTGCACCTAATCTACTACTCAAACACTTATTGCACTTCATCTCTTGCATCAAGTCATAAGCACCCATTATCATTGTACCGCATCATTGTTAGCTACTTACACATCTATCACTTTGTGTGCCTTCCAACTTATTACAACACTACTAAATTAACATAAAAGATCTTATTGCAATCTAGAAAATATTAAGGATTCCCTATTGTCATAGCAAGTTCCAATAGTTCTTCTCAACAACACAAAGTTTTTCATTTGTAGGTGTAGACATAGGTAGTAACTTCTGCAAACACTAGAACCCTAACTTGTTATAGGTTAGGACTATACAAAAGGTTCAAGGCCACCATCTCAAGGTCAAGGTTTCATTTAGGAGGTTTAGGGCCACTCATGTGGCCTTGATCTAAGTATGCACAATTCTAGATTTCATAGAACACATTTTCCACAATAATTTATTTCTAGATCCAATCTCATATTCCAAGTATAAGATGTCTATCACAAAAAAATAGTCTCCTTCTTCCCAACATTTAAGGTACATGATATATTTCTATTATTTTATCTTTATTTTAGTTCTAGATTTATCAGATCTAAGTACACGTCTATATTCAACTCTTTTGTCAAGGTTAATTGATTAATTAACTGATTATTGCTTAATTATCTAATGACACATATACACACCAAAAATACATGCCATAATTAAAGTTATGGACTAAATAATACTTATGAAAAGTATTGAAGATTAAAGGACTTTCTTTTTTGAAAAATAGTTATTTTTGTTGGATTTTATTCCTAGCATGCAAATATGATGTAGAGAAAAGATAGAGAATCTTGTAACAACTCCAACAAATCAAACTTTCAAGGTTTGAAACATTAAATGGTGGGTTTTTGGTCTCTAGACCTCAATCCTCTAGTTTTTCTATCATAACTACCTGTGCAAACCTCATATCCAAACTGTAAAAGCATTTTTGAATACCCTTTTTGGTTTTACTCAACATACCAAGAAATTAGATAGGGTTGGTTTGAAAGGACAGGTTCAAATCTTGGCTGTCCTAGTCCCTAGGCCTAATTGCTTGAACAAACTTGGTAGTAGCAAATTGGGTTTTTCGGCCATAATTTTCAGTGCAGACATGATATCAAGAATGTAAACATAGTTTCAGACACCCATTTGGACCTTATACAACATATCTCAGAATCAAGGCAGGTTACTTTGTACGGAAACCTTCAAAAAATGATTTGTTTGCTCACTATTACCCTAACTAGGGTTACAAACCTGTTTGCAATAAAATGGGCATAACTTGCTTGAAACACAATGAAATTGGATGCAATAAAAATAATAAGAAAGTAGACTCAATTATCTTTTATTTCCAATAGGTATGACACCATGAAACGACTGTACAAGTCCATACCAAGCTCTGAAACAACAATTTAACATTTAGAAATGCAGAAACAAGGGTGTCTTTTATTGATTTCACTTCAAAAATGTAACCCCCCAACCTTGATTTCAAACTCCAAGGCTTATTTAAATATGTACCAACAGTTTTTAACTACTTTTCGAGTTGCAATTATCCAACTTCCCTCATTTAGAACTTACAACTCTTCATATTCCATGTTTTGCAACTTTTGACAACTTGTGCAACTTGACACTCCAACACACCTAGCAACCTAATATGGACTCCAACACACATAACATGATCTTAGATGACCTTATTACATACAACCAACATAAGAAAACTGAAATTACAACTTGCACTTAACCTACTGAACCTAAGGTGCTTCTGCACCATACTCTCAGGCAAAGAAAATATTCAAACTCCACTTGAATAGAAAGTAGCAAGTTGAGAATCAGGTCTGAAATCCCTTGTGTGATCTGCATAGACCCCTGCATATGACCTTCTTTGAAATAGTTCCATAGTGGCTTCATCTTCACTTGAGGTTTCTTGAACATGTGACATAGGTAGGTGAACTTGGCAAAATAAACAACTGCTAAGAACTTGGAACAAAATAGATAACAACCTTGATTACCCTGCTTCTCACACTCTTTTGGTGGCCTTCTCAACATAGTAACATCTGCCCCTTGCTTGCATTTGTCATCTCCAACCTGTAATTGCTTCCTTTCTTCATGATAGATTTCATGCATTTCAATAGCACCCTTCTCTCCCTCCATGGCTTGTTTCAATTTAACTTTAGGTTTCTCACCCATTGAGTTTGCAATCTCAATAAGAAAATCAGTTTCACTGCCCTCTATTACAAGAAACAAATCATATATAACTTTCAATACTCCCTTGTGAAATACTTGCAAAGAAAGTATGGATTGAAAATCAACACTATAACTCTTATCACCCAAACCTACCATATCCCATGCTACTTTCTCCTTGAAGTCTGCACAATCAATAGACCTTTCCTTTGCTATGTTTATTTTAGTTTGCAAAATAGAAAATGGATCCTTTTGTTTGCAGTCAAACCTCTCAACTACATCTTGTATAGGGGTACCCTCCCCAAACTTCCTAAGCAATGCAAAAATACAATGGGCTGCATCCTCACATCTCATCTTCTAATGCTGAATGTCTGCAAACACATTGAAGGTTTTGCCTTCCAATCTTAGAAACCTTGGAGTGTTATCTATCATCAAATTAACATGCTCTTGCAACAAGTCTTGAATCTCTAATGGCAATTGATCAATCCTAGTTGTTCTCATAACAGTCATAGGTATATTTATACCAGCAAAGCCCTTATCTCCCTTTCCTATGGCTTGTACATACTCCTTCTCCCTTATCAACATAACACTAGATCCCAATTGTGACTCTTGGTTTTCATATTGCAATGGTGTAAGGGTATATGAAACTCCATCCTTCACTATGGTATAGATGTTCTTTCTCCCATCATGTTTTGCTTGCCTATCATACTGCCAAGGTCTCCCTAGAAGCAAATGGCACACATCCATGGGTATTATATCACATAAAACCTTATCTTTGTAACCTCCTATGTGGAACCCCAGCCAACTTTTTTCATTTACCACTACTTGTTTCCCTTTATTAAGCCATGAAACTGTATATGGAGTGGTATGAGGGATTCTTTCCAACTCAAGCTTTTCAACCATCTCAACAAAGACCAAGTTATCCGTACTTCCTGAATTAATGACAACTTTGCAAACTTTACCTTGGCACTTAAAAGTTGTTCTGAAGAGAGACTTCCTTTGTGGATGCTCTTTCTCCTTTGGCCCTTTGATCAGAGTTCTCCTCACCATGAGAGACTCACCAACTTCTGGATCAGCCTGTTGTGATGAAGAATGCACACTTTCACAATCATTTCCTTGTACAAGCTAAGTTCTTCTTTCTCCTCCAAATGAAGTAGTGGGATGCTTTTCATGACATTGCCATGCTTGATGGCCAAACTTATTGCACTGATAACACTTCCCTGTGAATCCATTAGATCCTCTTCCTTGGCCTCTAAATCTGCCTCTAGAATCTGATCTACCTCCTCTAAATCAGCCTCTTGAATCTGCAGCTTGTTCTTGGACTTTACTTGCCTCTCTTTGACTCTCATATGACTATCTCAAGTCAACAAATGACCCTCTTCCTCTACCCCTGCATTGCTTGTCTTGCCTTCTCTTTAGCTTGTCTTCAGCCTTAATTGCCAATTGGTAGCATTCCTCTACCGTCCTTGGGTTTGTCAAACTTAACTCATCTTGCAGGTTAAATCTTAGCCCATTGAGATATCTAGCCACTTTCTCCACATCATCCTCCATGTGACTTGCTCTTATACTCAGTTTATAAAACTCCTCACTATAGGTTTTGACATCCATGTCTCTTTGTTTCAAATTTTGAAGTTTCCTGTACAATTGAATTACATAATCACTTGGTAGAAACTTACCCTTAAGCTTGGCCACCATTCTATCCCAAGAGACAATTTTTGACTTACCTTTCCTCCTCCTTTCAGTTTGTTCATAATCCCACTAAAAGTAGGGCATGGCGCTTCAACTTTGTTTTTGCCAACTTTACTCTTCGTTCCTTTGAAATATCTTCACATTCAAAATAATTGTCAAGTACTGCAATCCAATCCAAAATCTCTTCATCATTCAAGTTCCGTCCATACAAGAGTAATTCCATACTAACCTTGTGACTATCTCCCTTAACTGCCTTCAGTAGCTAGGCCATCTTTTGTTCATCGGGATCCAACTCTTCTTCTTGGGATCCTCCTAGAGGGCTCTCATTCTCACCCTCTTCCTCTTGGTCACTCACATCACTTGTGACCGTACCTCTTCTCTGACTGGTTTCAATAGCCTCAAGCCTGGCTACCATCATATCTTGCAACTCTTTCAATTTCCTAATTTCTTTTGCAGTCTTCTCTTTCATTTCACTCATTTCCCTAGCCATAGGGTTACCTTTTGGAGGCATCTTATTCTCTCTTTACTTCACACTTTCATTCTTACAAACCAACCTATGCTCTGATACCAATTGATGCATAGTAGGGATAGATAATCTTGTAACAACTCCAACAAATCAAACTTTCAAGGTTTGAGACATCAAATGGTGGGTTTTTAGTCTCTAGACCTCAATCCTCTAGTAGCCCTCACAAACTGGTTTTTCTATAATAACTACCTATGCAGACCTTATATCCAAACTGTAAATGCATTTTTGAATACCCTTTTTGGCCTTACTCAACATACCAAGAAATTAGATAGGGTTGGTTTGAAAGGACAGGTTCAAATCTTGACTGTCCTAGTCCCTAGGCCTAATTGCTTGAACAAACTTGGTAGTAGCAAATTGGGTTTTTCGGCCATAATTTTCAGTGCAGACATGATATCATGAATGTAAACATAGTTTCAGATACCCATTTGGACCTTATACAACATATCTTAGAATCAAGGTAGGTTACTTTGTACGGAAACCTTCAAAAATTGATTTGTTTGCTCACTATTACCCTAACTAGGGTTACGGACATGTTTACAGTAAAATGGGCATAACTTGCTTGAAACACAATAAAATTGGATGCAATAAAAAGTATAAGAAAGCAGACTCAATTATATTTCATTTCTAATTGGTCTCACACTATGAAATGACTGTACAAGGCCATACCAAGCTTTGAAACAACAATTTAACATTCAGAAATGCAAAAACAAGGATGTCGTTTATTGATTTCACTTCAAAAATGTAACCCCCCAACCTTGGTTTCGACCTCCAAGGATTATTTAAACATGTACCAATGGTTTTCAACTATTTTTTGAATTACAACTGTCCAACTTCCCTCATTTACAACTTATGACTCTTCATATTCCATGTTTTGCAACTTTTGACAACTTGTGCAACTTGACACTCCAACACACCTAGCAACCTAATATGGACTCCAACACACATAACATGGTCTTAGATGACCTTATTATATAAAACCAACATAAGAAAACCAAAATTACAACTTGTACTTAACCTACTAAACCTAAGGTGCTCCTGCACCAAAATAAAAAGTATTCCTTAAAACAAATGGCATAAAAATAAAAAAAATATATAACAACACATAAGAACTTAAAAAAAAATATGACATACTTAAAGTTATGGACTAGCTTCTCTCTATATATATATCCACAAACACTTTAAAAATAATCTTTTATATAATATAAATATTTCAAATAAAAATTTTAATTTTACAACATTATAAATGGTAAATTATTGGTTTGATGAAGATTGTAAGGCTACAAAGAGAGCTTTAAAAAAATGAGGTAAAGATGAAGCAAAAAAATTGTAAAAGCAAATAGCAAATGCAAAAAATGTGGAGTTTGTGAGATAAGGAGAGAAGAACTAATACATTTAGGGAAGAATAATCCATAATTATTTTTGAGGGAACTCCAATAGAGAAATATTTAAGCAAAAAATAAAATCATGACTATCCAATGGTTGGATGTAAAGCAATTGTAGGAACATGAGTTTGAAGAAGATGCACCTCCCATAGTCAATGCAACAAGAATATTAAGAATTTGGGAATAGGTAAGGCTTGTGACATGGAGGGGCTACATGAAGAACACCTAGAATGGAGAGTACAAAATCTAGCCCCTCACATTAAGAAGATATTCAACATCATTCAACATGGCTTCTCAAAGATGGGACAACCAACCTAGTAGTACCTCTCTTCAAGAGTGGAGATGTAAACAACCCTTCTAACTATTGAACCATCATGATCAATCCCTTATTTGTAAAGTTGTTTGGAAGCATGATTGAGTGCAAACTTAGCAAGTGGGTAGAAGAAAAAGATAAGAGGATAAAACATCAAGCAAGTTTTAGACCAAAACACTCTATGATGGACAATGCCATTACATTGAGACATATTATTGAAAAGCTAGGGGAAGAAAAAGGAGAAGCTTATTGTTATTTTATGGACTTTAAGAAAACTTTTAATATAGTTCCTAGAAGTAAATTATGGAGTAGAATGAAGGATCTAGGCATACTAGAGCAATATAGAGCAACAGTTCATAGGTTTTATGAGTAGGTTTGAGTAAAAAATAGAACTCAAGTAGGCTTCTCAAAAATATTTAGGAATGGCATAGGGGTTAAGAAAGGGTGCCCTTTATCCCCTACCTTATTTGGCTTATGCATTAACAAACTAGAAGAGTGGTTAAATATGCAAGGAGGGGACAATGTTCTTTGGGAGAATATGTTGTGAGGCTTCTTTGTATGCAGATGGTGTCATTTTGATTGTAAGGTCCACTCATGAGTTGAAAGAGCACTTTTACAAGGAGGTGAGCATGAAAGTTAACACTAGCAAGACCAAAATATTAATATTGTCCAACCAAAAGAAAAAATAACTCAACTTTTATTTTAAAGGAGGTCCTTTGGAAGAAGTAATAAGGTACACATATCTTGGGATAGACTTCAACAACAAATTTAATTAGTAAACATGCAAAAGGAAGAGAATTTTGGGATATTGGAGGGCTCTTTTGCGTTGTAGATGTAAGTAAAGACACTAAATTATGGGATTGGAAAAATCTCTAGGCTTTATTTGGGCTATTAGTGATTCTGGTGGTGTTTTATAGGTGTGAAGTATGGGCTAGCAATACATTAGAAATAAAATGGAGACAAATATAGAGGATTCAAAAGTTCTTGATTACAAGCAAATTCAAAATAAAAGCATCAATTCCTAATGAAGTGCGTCTAGTAGAAACATGCTCCTTCTCTATTGAAGTAGCAACTAAGGTTCAATGCTTACGATATCTAAAAAATTGAACAAATGAAGGCAAATAGATGGTCTAAAGTTGTCATCTAAAGGACTTGGATAAAACAAAATAATAAGTGGATAAACAAATGGAATATCAAATTGAATTCTTTCCCAAATAATAACAAAGGCATAATGGTATTTGTTATGGATAAATTCCACACAACTATGTGGGAAAAGGTGCTAGGGAGAAAGATGAAATTTTATCTTGATGAATTTAACTCTACATGTGAGCACCACAAAAAAGGACTATATAAACAAAAATATCACTTGGAGAGCAAAGATGCTGATAGCCCAAGTAAGGACTAACATCATCTTTGATGTGAAACATGTAGATGGAAGAAACCAAAAGATGAATGGGAGGCGAAGATGTGTATCTTTTGCACAACTAGGGTCATTGAAGATTTTTTGCATCAACTTTTCGGATCACAATTCGTGATCCATCATTCTCTCTTCTTCCTAATGATGGATCATGGAGTGCGATCCAAAACATTGACGTAAAAAATCTTACATAGTTACTACCAGATACATTCACTTATATTATTATGGACTATGAAAATATCATGTCTCTAAATAGGGTAGTTGAGTCAGAAAAGTACTTTATGTTAGAGTGTGATGTGTACAAAGACATCTGAGTTAGTATAGATTCATTAGGAACAATTTCTCTACATAATTTGTTTGGAAAAGAGACATTAAAAAACAAAATAAATTATCATCATTATTGCAAAGAGAGATATTAAGATCCTATAAACTATGTTTAACCTCGTAAACATTAAAATTCTTCCATTCTATTCTAGAATATTTTTAAGTAGTTGACATGACTAGAGGTGATAATTCCTCTCATGCATGGAAATTTTGTCAAAAGAATGCCCTTTGTTTTGAGGTGACGTGACCAAAGCTTTAAGTGCTACCCCACCAACTTGCTCGAACATGAGAAACATGGTATTATTAAAATACTTTGATGTGCTATAAAGGCTAGACCGTCCATAACAACGAGCCCATTGTTTACCGATTCCATGCACTTTTGTACCGGGATTCCTATTAAGGTTGTGGGCCTTTCCATTCCAAAAGTTTGGACGGTAGAAAGTTGTATTTAGTATCCCATAGCATGTTTCAAAGGCCTTTGATGGATAGCACACAACCAACCAAGTATCTAAGGTATCTAATTAAAGCTTAGATTAATATTAGATTAAAGAGTTAGAGATTGATAATTAATATGTAAATATGTATGTTTTGTAAAATGATGAAGACTATTAGGACTTCGTTTCGTATGTGGTTTGAAGATTTTATGTTATAGATTATGTTTTGTGATTGAAAATTATGTTCTTAAGTCAGATATAAAACTAGTATTTTTGATAGATAGTTGAATAAACTATTCTTTGTCTATGGAAATGAACTTTGTCTGTAGAAATAAATTGTACCCACCTAGATACCTGGAATTTGTTTGCATTGGCTATTGGAAGTTGCGTTTTCAAAAATCAAGGTGGTGTTGATGAACACCTTTAGGAATTTGCTAGGCAAAGATCTTCTCCTTTGGTTAAACCCTTGTTTTTCGAACATCATTGGTTAAACCCTTGTTTTCTATTCAATGATGTTCGAACAAGTATTGAAGATTATAAGCAACCATACATGATGTCATGATCTATCACTGGGTGTAATTGCTACTGTACATGGGTAATGTAATGAGTGTTTTGATATTCAAATAATGTTATGTGATAGACCTAGATGGATCTTAGATGTCTAAAGTGAATTGGGATTTATCTTTTTATATGACACCCTAGTATGTAATTTGAAATATTTTGCACTTAATTCGGTAGGTAATGGTCAATTCGTAAGGGGTTGGCTTGGGCCCAATTTAAAATTTGGATTTAAAAAGTTTTGGGATCATTTTTGTACCTACAAATTTGACTTGGGTAAATAGATGGATAATCTTAAAAAATCAAGATTAATTTTTATGGATATGTGTAGATGGATCAGGTTAGGTTAAAATAATTTGTTAGCTTTTATGTAGAAACATGCCACTTGTACACTAATCATTAAATTAAGAACATCTCATTTAAAATAAGCCCAAAACAAGGGTAAAAATGCAAGGTATGTAATTCCACCTTTACAAAAATAAATATTTATTTATTATGGGGTCTCATGTAGGTTTACAAAATAAATCACATTTACTTTTAATACCTATAAAAATTGTACTACCCAATTTCATGAACTCACAACATTGATGATTTTAAAGATGTATTTAGTTTCAATATTAATGAAGCCCGTCCCTTCTCTTTAGATCTACATAACAATCACATAAAAAGAATGGTGTGGAGATATTAAGTAGGTGAGCTTGATGATTTTAAAGATGTAATTGTTTTTTAATATTAAAGAAGATGCTCCCTCTCTCTTCAAATTCATATAACAATCACACAAAAAAAACAAAATAGAAATATTAAATAAGTAAACTTGATAATTTTAAAAATGTTTTATTTTTAATATTGATGAAGATGTTTCTCATCTCTTTAGATTCATAAAACAATCATACAATCATACAAGAACAATGATGTAAAAATATTAAATAGGTAATCTGTTAGTATCAATGTAATGGTGAATAAGACAATTAATAAATTGGATGCATTTGTCTACAATACTAATGAAGATGCCTCAACCTTTTAGACCCACATAACAATCACACAAAAAGTATATATATATGGGGGAAATATTATATGGTTGAGTTGTTAACATCAAATGCGGTTGTTATTTAGTTAGCCTTCAAAAGATTGGAGGTGACCACATTGACTTGGAATAACATCACGGGATATTAAATATTAAAATTATTGGCCTACATAATATAATTCGTCACAGAATATTAACTATATAAAATTAGGATTTATGTGTAGAACTCATATCAAGAGATATTAAAAATGGAGATTTATTTGGTGTGATTAAGAGTGTACAAGGAAAACAAGTTTATAAGAGAAAAAAATGAAAATATAATTATTTTTGACATTTGATCATATGCTAGGTTGTGGCCTATTTTAACCAGTTCAAAATTTATTCATTACATGTATTTTAGACTAGTATATATATTTTAAATACATTTATTTAAAAAATATTAAAAGTATTGGTTTCAAACTATTTTATTACGTTGAGATTATAGTGTAGAGTGGGTTGAGACGTTATAGTGTAGAGTGGGGAGAAGCATCTCATGTGGTGATTTTAAAAGAAGAACTATTTAGAATGGACATTTATTTTTTAAATATAAAGTCCCTAACTTTAGAATAAATAAAATATGTAGTAAATGAAATAATAAATAGTTCTAAAGTAAAATAAAGTAAACAATGTAGATAAAATAAAACCAACATACCTATCTTTAAAAAAATCTATGTAAAGGATGTCAAGAGATCATTCTCAAGGCACCTATTTTGACTAGATTTGTGATTTAAGTGGAATAGGTGCCTTGAAAATGAAATCTCGATGTATTTTACATATATTTTTTTTCTAAAGATAAGTTTATAGAACATGTAAAATAAAGAGTGATTTAATATTCATCAAAATGTGCCATACCTATAAAATCATACACTATATTTATTATTAAGGCACTATATTTTATTAAGGCATTGTATTTTTTTGGTATTGTTTTGGTATTTTATTTTTAAGGCACTATATTTTATTAAGCATTGTATTTTTTTGGTATTGTTTTGGTATTTTATTATTAAGGCACTATATTTTAGTACAATAATGTATTTGTTTTGGTACATTATTTAGTTTTATTGTTATTGTTGCATTAACTAGCATACCTATCTTTAGAAAAATCTATCTAAAATAAGCTGAGACATATCCTTAGGTGCCTATTCAACTTATATATAACAAATAAATCTATCTAAAATACATCGAGAGATATCCTTCTCAAAGTACCTATTTAATGTGTTTATTCAACTTATATATAACAAATTGATCAATAAGCACCTTGAGAAGGATATCTCTAGATGTATTTTAGATAGATTTTTATAAAGATAGGCATGCTAATATTACTTACATATATAATGTTATTTTATTTATATTGTTTTGAAGATACACTCATATATTTATTTATTATTTTAGTTGTATTGGTTTTTTAAATATGTTGGCCATGTAATTTTAAAAAATAAAAATAATAAATAGTTCTAACACTAAAATAAAATAACTCTTAAGTAAATAAAGTAGCTTAGCATTTTTAGATAGATGTATTTAAGATATCTATATTAATTTACTTAAGAGATGTTTTATTTTACTTTAGAACTATTTTATTTGCTAGCATACCTATCTTTAGAAAAATCTATAGTCACCTAGATAGATTTTTGATGGGTATGATAGTAGCATATGTTATTTGAAGATGTAAACAACATTATTTTAATGATTGACAAAATTTTGTTTGAGTAACAATAATGTAGTACCTTTAGAGAACATACCATTACAAATAAAGAATATTTTAATAATCATGAATTTGGGCAATACAACTAAGATAATGTGATAAAGAGTGCATTATTTCATATTCGTTGAAACAATTTTATAAGAAGTACATCATGTATACACCTAAAAGTGATGCGACTCTAGCTAAATAAATATTTTAAATATTTATTTCATTCTAAATTCCTCTATCAATAAATAAATAAATCATTTTATTTATTTGATTCACATCTTTCCAAAAAATTAAATAAAATCATTTATTTAATTAAATCATCTAAATTCTTCTAAAATCATTCTAAATTAAATAATACCAAATCATTTAATTAATTCTTCTCATTCTCTATATTTAAATAAATCCAAATATTTATTTAAATTGTCTATTTCCTCCAAAATTGAATTAATACCAAAAATAATTCAATTAATCCACATGCACATGTAATTAAATATTTTAATATTTAATTAGCTAAATATCCCCTCACCCACATGTCCTATTTATCCTCCAGTTAGATTAGTTAACTCATCAATCAAATCTGTTAACTAATTGGTCATCTGAGTTCACTGTTCAATCATCTCAGTCAACTCCCCAATCAGCCCACTTATCTCTCCAATCAATTCTGTTAACTAGTCAGTCATCTTAGTTAACTCTTCAGTCTATTTTGTTAACTCCCCTAATGCATGAAGGAGTGGGACACTTGTCCTCTCCCTATTCACGCACATCCTCTCAAATTTTCTCAACCATTGATTTTCTTATTCATTCTACACCATTGATCTTCTTTCTTACAAATCTATAAGTACAACCTCTATTCCTCCATTTGAATCATCCAAGCTTTTTATAAACTTACTCTGCAGGAATCACAGTGCACCTTTGGCACAAATCACTCCATAGCTTGAGATCAATTGTCACACCATTATCACCATTATCATTGTATTGTGAAGATCCACTTCATTACAAGACCTATCAACAACCATTCTCCATTGTCATCTTGGAAAAAAGCAAGGAAGTGCACCTTCTGAGGGCTTTATTCATACACGAGATCAATTCGAGATAGGCGACCAATGGAAGTCACGAAATAGAAAGGTTTGCAAGGTATTGTGTTCTTTGTGTTTGATCTTATTTATTTCAATTTCATTGAGATTATCAAATAATTAGTTTGTTTATGCTATTGTTCACATTTTCTTATAACATTTATGGCACCCACCATGGGGCCCTTGCCCAAATTTAACTTCAAAATTGAGTTTTTGTGTTAGAATCCATACACAGGATGTTTCTGCGCATCTGTCATATTCTGCTGCGCATCTACTCTCTGTTGTTGCACATCTGTCAAATCAACGCATCCACTTACTGCTATGGCGCATCTACTCTATGATACTGTGCATCTGTCATATTTGCGCATTTATTCACTATTACAGCACATACATTCTCTTCTATTGCACATTTGTTTCTGTGCATTTATTCACTGTATCTGCGCATATATTCTCTGTATCTACGCATACATTCTATGTTACTGCGCATTCATTCACTGTATCTGCGCATTTATTCTGCTAGGGTTTTTGGGCTATTTCTCAAGAAATTTGTAATGCTAACATCATTTGTAGGAATATTCTCATATCCACCTTGCAGGTTAAGAGCTGGTTAGACATATAGTTGCATGGTTAGCTCTCATTTAGGTCTAAATAGAAAAAGAAGTAATTGAGCTTGTTCATGCAAATTTCACTTAGATCTAAATAGGAGGGAATTAATTTGTACTTGTTGCATCACAACTTGAACATAGTCCCAACTAGAAGGATTAAAATTGAACAATTGCTTTCAAAAGCTTTTTCAAAGTTAACAAATCTTGTGTGCCAAATAGAGTAACTCATTTAGTTTTTCTCTTTTTAACTAGGAGGAAAGAACTAGTGTTTTCCATGATTTTGGAATGATGATAGGACTATGCTCTCCCCTTAACTGGGTGACCAAAATGCTAGAATCATCATTTCGCATGTGTTACCTTTAGAGAGGCCTGCCCTTGGAATTCCTTCCTTCCAAGTGGGATGACTGTTGATGGTGTTTTTAGCACGCAACAACGTAGGTGTGATTGTTGGTTTCACACCTCTCTTGAAAAGTATCTTACCCTAGGCAAGACTACTCCAAGGATAATACAGCTAGGTCTTAGCTTGCTTGGAATTCCTCAATGGTTATGTTCTAGCTGTACCTGCAAGGGGTCTTACATGCAATCTGCAAATGTTCAGGTTTGGGGCAGCAAATACACATAAGTCTTATTATGATTTTCAGCTGGTAGACAAGGTAAGATGCTGCTGAAACTTTCTATTCTAACAACTAAACAGTGGGTTTAAAGAAAATGCAAAAGATTTAGGGTTTTAAAAGGAGTCCTAAGTGACATTCACAATGCAAGGGTTATCTTTAGTAGACAAATATTCCAGACTTTAAACCAGTTTTCTGAGTTACCAAACTGAGATGGGTGTTACAGTGCTGCAGAAAACGGTGCTATCTTCAATGGAAGTCGAAAGATTTTCAGACCACATTCATTCGTTAAATACCCAATAAATGGCGCAACTTACTCATAAAATGAAGTTGAACTTCAGCACAAATAATAAGCCCAGGCTAACTTTACACAGTTATTTACCATCAGCAAATAACTAAAAGTATGGACTTGGAACATTCATCAAATACTGCAATAAACCATTAACATCATAAAAGCACAACTAATCTAACTATGGGAGAGCAAGAAGCAAACCATGAAAACCACAATGAATCGACACAAGATGCAAATCCTCAGAAATACTGCAGAAACTTGCTTTGTATTTAATTCAAATGGCACAGAGTCAACAATTTGGCATCAAAATCTCTCTTACAAAAAGTAGAAATGGCAGCCCTTTATATAGAAAGCAGCATACCCTAGCTCTTCAAATGGACGGTGGAGATTAACTCAACACCGACGGTTCAGATTACATCAAGAATGACCCACATTAATTCCCGGATTACATTTTGTCTTCTATGAAAAAGACGAAAAAACAGCCCCAGATACATTGAATCTAGTCATTTTGACTAGCCAACTCAATACATTAGTGAAAGGACTCATTTAGGAGGTAAGAAGAAGACAAAAATGAATCACATACTGTCCAGATATATCAAATTTATAACAATGACGGGATTGAATCAATAAAATATTCAAATAATATTAAGATTCTTTATCCAGGTCGATACTATCCCTGCTGGACAGCTTATTCCGATAGGTCAACCATGCCTCAAGTGCCGGATTGATGTCAGATGGGTCTGGATCTTTCAGATGATGTATTCTGTAATCGAATATCTCTAGCTCTCGACTGAACCTGGTGTATATCCTTTCAAAATCTGTCTCTGCCCTGCGGAATGCTTTGAATTCTGCTCTGAGGTCACTTGCTTTATCCAGCCGTTCTTCCGTACTTAGCACAGTGTCTTCAAATAATATAACATGTAGTTTACCCTTGCATTTTTTGACCTCGAAAGGAGCATAGTCATCAAAAGACTCATCCCTACAGCTTCTCAAAGCATCACTGATATCGTATATGACAGATCTTAGCTCTTCGTCGGCGGGTTTATATGCTTCCTTTACTTGCTCAAAGGTTTCTTTCCTCAGAAGTAACTGCTGATACCACTCAATAGCCTTCGGGAGCCTATCTCCAGTCAAAATATTCTCTGTGACCAAGGTTTGAGCTGGCAACTCTCGGATACCCTTGATTCGCGGATACATGTGAGAGTAATATTCGTCGAACAAATCACATTCATCACGCAAATCCTTCCATTTCTTAAGCAATTCCACCGTACGTTGGTGGACTTGAGCAGAGGCACTTATGGCATCGCATCCCGCCTCAAAAACACTCATCAACCAATTCTCGACGCCCTGGGACTTTGATCTTACCTCGCTCAGCTTTGCCATTTCATCTGTAGATAGGAAAGTAGGCACAGTCCTTATATCACCCCCTGCATCTATTGGTTTTACCAAAAATTGAAGGCATGCCCTGAGCTCCTCGTTTTGGCGCTTTAATTCCCTTTTGGACATCTCGTCCTTATCCAACTGCTTCAAAATTGACGTAACTGATCCCTTGAAATCATCCACCCTTTGAGCACAAGTGGTTGGGCCTAAGTCAATTGCAGATATCACATAATCTTCCACCCTGACCTGATCTCTTGCTACGTCAGCTGGAGGGACAGCTACCTCCGCAATCCTTGAGCCTGATTCGCTCTGGTAGATCCTTGATTGAACCTTCGCCCTCTTCTGTTTCTGAGGTTTTTGAGCCTGCGATAGGATGGTGCTCAAATCAATTTTCATTACTTCAATCTGGGGTTCTGGGTATACCATCCTATCCTGCAGCCATTCGGGAGCGGAAGATTTGTTCAACTCAGTGGCTCCATCCTTATCTGATACAACCAATTCTTTGGAAGGCTCTTGTTTGGGCTCAGGGCTCTTCTCCTTTTCTCCTTGGGCCAATTCATTTAAGCTTTCGAGCACATTTTCCTGTGCAATTTTCAAAACTTCCTCTGTTGGGTCCTTGCTCAGGGGACTATCAGATATATCAATTATTTCTATACCAACAGACGTGTCGAGGGGGCTTTTATCATTTTCAAAGGTCAGTACTTCCTTGCTCTTTTCAGTCACTACTCCGTGCTCTTGTAATCCTAATTCCGCGCACACCTTCTCAATACCAGCCAACAAAGGTACCTCCAATGACCCCGCAGGCATTTGTGAAATGGGAACAGCAGAAGAAATTGTGAAGGAAGGAGTACTAATTTGAGTCAAATTAGCGAAGGCAGGCAATGGTAAGGGAGAAGAAAGGGTAGGGTACGTAATGGCGAGAGTGGGAGAAACAGGATTGCTGGGATCACCGAAGGAGATTGCCAGTGGGCAGGAAGTGGTAGTAATGTCAGAGGAAGGAGAAGCGGAAGGAGATGATTCCTGCACAATGATGGCTGAAGTGGTGGGAGAAGTAGATGAAATGGAAGAAGGAGGAGGGATAGAAGTAGAGAAGGTGGAAGTCAAAACAGCCATTCCTGTATTGGGCATGGGGGTTTGGGAGATTGAAGGAGTTGAATCATCCTTGGTAGTAATACTCTCCTTGCTTGCTACTTTTGTTTTTACCTTCTTGGCCTTGGAGGCCTCCCCAGCACTATCTGGCATGTCCTTCCTCTTAGAAGCTCTGGCCCTAGGAGGTGGATCTTTCTTACGAGGAGATCTTACAGGAGGTTTTTTCACTTTTCTTGCCCTTGTTGCCAAAGGGGCATGTTCATCAATATCTGAATCCTTCCCCCTGGTTGGGTCCGCATCATCCGTCGCTAGTACGGGTTCATCCTCCTCTCCGTCGGAGTCCTTATTTGATTCAACTGCCGTGTAGGTCAATTGGACTCCTTGCCCCCTTAGGACACCCAGTTGCGCTCTGACCCAAGCTTTACTTAATCTAATTGGCTCCTTCATGATCATGTCCAAGGAGCTTTCCTCAGCGTTCGCCCAATTGGGTAATGGGATGGGTAGGTGGTATTGTGTCTCCCATGGGCCTCTGACCATGATATTTTCGTCATCCTGTAGTTGGTCTGGTACTGCCATTATATGAAATTTCTTAATGAAATCCAGGGATAGCCTCGAGTGCGCCCTCTTCATGACCTCGTAGTCATCAGGGCAGTTGGCCCAGAAATCTTCAATATGATCCTTGTGAAACAACTTCCTGCTCACGAACTTCTCCATCACCTGATTTGGGTCAAAGTGAGCCCTGCCATTGTAATAGTGTAAGTTCAGGAGCTGGAGCTCTTTATCCGAATACTCAGCTGAGGCGAGGGAGGGGCACGCGTAGAGTCCTTTGCCAAACTTGATGGGGAACTGGACATTTGTTTTGTGCAGGTGCTTGAGCTTTTCGGCACATGGCACTAGTTGCCTAGACAGTTCTAGGAGCACTGTCTTATCATCGGGATATCTTGGCAACCTATATGCCATTCCAGTGAAGCCTTGTACCCTGATGTATGTAAACTTTTCAAACTGGATATACCACCGGCCATATTGGACTACTTCGTTCATAGCCTCGGTTGAAATCCTCAAGGCTGTATTACCCTGCAACTTCCTCGCTATATACATAGTAAATGCATCGTTGACCCGCTTGAAGTGTATCAATGATTGTGATGAAGTTAACTGAGGATAGCCTTCATAGCCTTCATATACCTTGACCTGCGTCTTTTCATCATTCCCAATTTCTCCAATCTTGGACAATCCGTCGTAATGATTCATTCTTGCCAATGCATAGACGACATAGGATGTCCATCTGAAATACTTCTTCTCATTGAAGTTGCTGAAAGCTTCATGTATATTGTCACTAAGGATCTGCGACCAATGGAACTTGGTTCCCTTAAATACTTCTGAGATTATAATGAACATCCAATCTTCAAAAGTGGAAGCAGCCGGTAACCCATACACTCTGCTAAAAAAGGTTACGATATCCCCGATTTCATCGTGGAAATCACTTCTATATAACACTATGGGGAGCTTGACGAGAGCGGATTTCTTGCTCTTGACCCAATGGTCATTTATATGTTTCTTGCATCCCTCCACATCTTTATTATATGCCTCCTTGGATGCTTGCCTGTCGGGCATAGTCATGGTTTTATGCCACAGGATATCTAGCATCTCTGCCAAAGCAGGCGGGGTCAAATCAGCTAGGATTTCTCCACTAGCTATCTGTATTTGTCTAGATACGATATCATATCTATCTGCACAACTTGCCATCAATTCTGCACACTGAACGGAGGTCGGGAAGGCAGCTGCTTGTCTGAGTCCACTGTCCTTAAGTCTCTTAGCCCGAGGAGTCGGAGTGGGTCCGAAGATTCTGAGTCTAAAATCATCTAGGTCAATATGACCCAGATCGGTGTCTCCCACGTTGCTCCACCCAGAGTGGATTTTGGTCTCTAGGGGTATCCCTTTAAACTCGTACTTCATGGCTTGAGCTCGTGCAGTCATCTAATCTGCAAAACTAGACCTTATAAGCCCGATACCAAATAAGTTCCTTGATATACTCCTAGGATTAGTAAACCAATCATAAATCCATCATTCATTATAAGCATGCATTTTGAAGGAAGACTAAGTTAACATACACATGGCACTGCATGCAAGGAGATATCAAACGTTGCAAAAAAAAATTTCACCTAAACATCATTATTACAGCATTACAACCTTAATCACCCTACCCCGAACAATCTTCCCTAAAGAAACTTTAGCAAATTCGGCTATTTAGAGAGGTTTGCACTAATATGGAGGTTCTCCGACCTTGAGTAGAAAAAGCGCTATAATTGAGGTTGTCTGATTTTGGCAGGAAAATGAGGCAGGTCTGACCTTGGATCAGGGTCTGTTTTGTGAGTCCCGAAATTTGTGCTATTTTCAGGGGTGTCTGACTTGCGCGGGTTTCGACGGGGTCTGACTAAGTCGGATACAGGGTATTTTAGCGCATGGTCGGACGAAGGAGATTGTAGCGCAAAAAGAGGTTTTCAGAGTTGCAGACTTTTCTAAACCACCCGACCCGGTTGGGAATGATGTATTAATGGCGAGGGTCGGATGAGGTCGTTTTCGACGTAATTGGGCGCTGGGCTTTGGCGCTAGATCCCAGGTGTCAGACCAGATCAGATGGTTTTAGCGTTTAGAGGTCGATCGAAGGCCAATTCAGTGCCAACTTGGTGCGCGCGGTTTACAGGGCTTTGACCTAAAAAGATCCAAATCTGCTTAAGGCCTCCTGGTTTGTGGTCTTTTACCAGAATCCTTAATCTAGGGTTTGAAAAACCGGAGGGACCAACTCACCAAACCCTAACCTAGAACTATCACATTTCAGCAATTACTCTGTAAAAATGAAAACCCTAACGGTCTCCCTTGACTTGCTTCGAAAAAACCCTAAAGAAACTTAGAACGCAGAGGGTTAGAATCCTACCTGTAAATGGCGGCGCAAATCCAACTTGTCGGGAGGTCACGGGTTCGAGCTCAGGCGATGTTGGCCGTGAAAATCAGAGCTCGAGATGCGCAGTTTGGAAAACGCGATTAATATGAGTTAAACTCACTTAATTTCCCTATTTAAACCACGCCCATCTGCCATTAATTACTCGGGAGTACGGACTGTCAGCGCGGATTTGCAGTTGGTCTGACTTGGCGGGAAAACTGGAGGTCTCCGACCTAGTCGGTTGAGGGAAGAATCAGCGCGAACCCAAGAGATCCGACTTAACCTGTTTGGCGGGGTTTTCGAACTCATCCGACCCGCGGGGTTTGTTTGGGGATCTGACCAAGTCGGCGATTGAGGTTTTTAGCGCAATGTCAGTTGGAATGAATTTTAGCACAGGAGGTCTGACGAAGGGAGAATCAGCGCAAAGGTCAGAGCGACAAGGTTTTGGCGCATAGGTCGGATGGAGGGAATTTTAGCACTAGGTCCGACAGACTGAAAATCGGCGCAAAAGTCGGTTGGGTTCAGTTTTAGCATAAAAGTCAGAGCGACAAGGTTTTAGTGCAAAATACTAAATCAAGGACTCCAGAGGGAAAATAACAACCCACCTTAGCAAGTTTGAAGTGATTTTTTCAATGCAATCATTCTATCTAGGGCACAGATACTTTAGACCATACAACCACTCCGAGAGAGAGATCAGAAAACCAAATGACTCACTAGCCAAAGCAAAAAAAGAAAAGGGGGAGGGTCCCCATGTTTAGAATGGGGTGTGTGTGCAAGGCACAACAATGACCTTAAGTGATAATGGCTAAAGCCAAGTACCTCCAAGTCACTATAAATAAATTGTGCTTGTGACAAAAGTTGCAAGCAACGGGTGTTGTTGTATTACACCGACCAATGTTTCCCCCAAAACCCTATGGAGCATAACCTCTGCAGGCTGGGAAGCCTTCTTATCAAAGCGAATGGATGCATGTGTAATCACCTGAATGGATGCCTTGACTAAAATCCTTTTGTTATAGTAAGCCAAAATCCCCTATTCGGTGACACAGGAGGAAAACATTCTCCAAAGCCATCCAACGTCATACACTCATTTAGTGTAGAGACAGGAAAGTTCAACTCTTCAGAGGAACTATAACTTGGTATATATGAGAAGTGAGTGCCATGGAGGGGAGCCGGTGCTACCAAGTTATTAGATGTCTGCCTTTATGCAAGTGGCTGGTGTAAAAACCAAGTTGGAACTCATTGAATACTGTCCTTACCAACCTTAGGATTGTGCTTGCATTGTAATCAAAAAAAAAAAAATCAAACAATCATGAAAATATTCTTTGTGTTTGATGTGTCTTTCTTTCCATAATCAAAGAAACAAATCAAAAAGAGAAACATTAAAAAATGTGCCTTTACCAAGTCAAAATCAGTCAAAACCAAGCAAAATAGTCAGAGCTACGCATCTACTTCATCCTGCTGCGCATTTACTCAGTTCTGCTACACTTTTACACATTTCTGCTACGCATCTACTTTTTCACCAGACCTACACTTCTGTTTCCTGTTGTTGCGCATTTGTACCCTGTTCTGGAGGATCTACTTTTCCACCAGATCTGCGCTTTTGTATCCTATTGTTGCGCATATAGGCTATGTTCCTATGCATCTGTCATAGTGAGTACTTCTGTACAGTTTGTCAGAAAAACACCTACCTTTTTGAGCACCCATTTCAGTCTTGTATCAGTTTCTGAGGTCAAATTAACCATGCAGTCACTTCTCCCATTCATTTTCCGCAGCGTACCCTCTTTTCCATCAAATCACCTCGTCAAAATTTTGTAAAACTTCCTGAGAACAAGTCAAACTATCAAAAACCAAGTTACTACAAGCCAATTTTTTATCATACCGGATTCAAACATCACTAGTAAGTCTCCACTAACAGGATCTATCATCCTTCTATCTCGAAACTTCACTAGTTTGTTTTGGTGCAAAACTAGTCTCTACCAAGTAATCAGATTCCAATCATCCTTACTTTTGGCTATCATTTTGTATCAACCATCTTGTTTGACATCATTGATCAAAGAAAACCCTTGTTCAAATCTTATCACCACCAGTATCCCCTTCACTACAACCTCCAAACACATCTTACCAAAACATGCAATTTCACCCACCCCATTCCAAATCACATTGCATGGTACTAACTAGATCACATAAACAAAAACAAATTGAAATGGTTGAAACGTTCAACAAAATTGTCCCCTCCCCTCATGATAGTAATGAGGAGATATCTCATGAGGACTTACAAGAAGCTCTCCAAGACAGACAATTCCAATGAATGACGGACAAAGTACTCCACAAGACCCTACAAAGTTCTTTCTCCACCTAGAAACCCAAGGAGTTAAGCTCCCCATTGACTTTGACATCGCAGCATTGAAAGAAACTGAAGAGGAAAGAACTCATGAAGACAACACACATGAGGAAAGAACCCTTGCCATAGACAAAGGCAAGAAAACCATAAACTCAACCACACCTCTAGACATGTTAACAAAACAAGTTCAAACCCTACAACAACAATTAGTGGACCTCCAAACAAGGGAATCCACTAAACACTATTCATTGGAGGAGATCTTGCCGTACCCCTTCGATAAGAGCTTGAACATGATCCCCTTTCCCCTTAGATTTGAAGTTCTGAAATTTGACAAGTATAGAGGAAAGGGTGACCCTAGAGACCATATCAGAGAATTCAACGCCGCATGTCTGGAGGTAGCCCATAATGAAACTTTTCTCATGAGACTCTTCCCTAGATCTCTAGGAGGGCAAGCCATGGAGTGGTTCTCTCGACTCCCCCTAGTATCCGTACCTTTGATGAGTTAGTGAACAAATTTGTCATGCACTTCTCGTATAATATCGACCATGAGGTATCCATGCTTGACCTTTGCAACATAAAACAAAGGGGTGGCGAATCCTTTGCTGCTTTCTTACAAAAGTGGAGGCAACTTGTCAGCAAGTGCTCATATCATGCCCCTAAGAAACAGATGACAGAAATGTTTGTCCATAATCTCAATCTTGATCTAAGCTATCAAATTCAAATCCAATGCCCTACCTCATTCACGAAAGTCATTGAGATAGGGTTATTCATCGAAAAAGCTATGATTGTGAAAGGACAAATAAAATTGTTCAAAGACACTCCTAATTCAAACTATACCATGGATAAATCAAAATTTTAGACCAAAAACAAGAACATTGTCAATGATGGAGTGGTTGGTGCTAAAGTAGCGGCTCCTAAGAAACCAATTTTAAATCTCAAAGGAGCATCAAACAATGCAACATCAAGAAAACCTTTGTCAAATGAACTGAGACAACCATACAATTTTCCTCCTAGACAAAAATTTACACCACTAGGGGAGTCATATGAGTCCACTTTGAGAAAGCTAGTGGCAAACAATGAGATCACCCTTCCCACCGCAAGAGACTATGAACCGACAGTTAAACCTTCTTGGTGGAAGGATACCAATTTCTGTGAGTACCATAGAGGCAAAGGCCATAAAACTGGTGACTGTATCTGCTTGAAAAAATCATACAAGACTTACTAGATCAAAATCATGTGGGCACAAAAGATCATCCCTCTAACGAATCACATGTGGCATTCAGGGATCCACTCTTTAACCATGACAGGCAGAACCCTCATAACAACAACAACAATCGACAAAATCACAATAATGGGAACAATGATGCTAACTACATAAATGTGTCATTCGAGTACACCATTAATTGTATATCAGAGCATATCTCGCAAATCAATGTGCTCACGTTTAACAAACAATCAGATTCCAACACCAAATCTGATTGCAATGTCACCACTCGTAGTGGGAAAGTCACCTTGCACACACTCCCTCCAAGGTCATCATCTTCATCATCTACTCACCACAAGTATAACATCATTGACCAACTACGAAAGACTCTGGCCCATATATCCATGTTAGAGTTTTTGCGTCTATCGCCATCCCACAAAGAGATTCTTGAGAAAGCCCTAGTGGAAACCACTGTGCCCACCAACTTGGCCCAAGAGAAATTTTAAGCAATGGTAGGTCATCTTACCTCACCTAACATCCTATCATTCACTGAACAGGATGATTTATCCGTATCTCAACCCCATAACGCATCATTACATATTGAGGCCTTCATAAATAAACATTGCATCAAAAGGGTTCTCATTGATGGAGGAGCAGGTTTGAACATTTACACACTAAAATTAGTCCTTACATTGGGGTTCTCAGAAACTGTAGTAGATCTAAGAAAGAAGATCACAATAAAAGCCTATGATGAAGAAGAACGGACAACCAAATGAACCATGGTGTTACTATTAAGAATTGGACCAGTGGAGAAAGAGGTTGTTTGCCAAGTCCTTGATAAGGAGCTCGCATATAACATTCTCCTAGGTAGACCTTGGATACATGCCATGAAAGCTATGCCTTCCACATATCATCAATGTATTAAGTTCCCTCACAATGGCTAGGAGATCACCATCCAAGGTGACCCTGATCCTTTTCAACACTGTAACACTATCCAATCAAAGCCAGATTTCAGCATCCCTAATAATAGAGCCTCCATATCTTCTGCCTCCCAACATGATCCTAGCTCCCAAGCTTCCACATCAAAGGCCAAAGAGCAGAAGGTCAAGATTAAAGAAACAGGGGTAGGAGAGTACTCCATCAAGCATACCCTTTGTTTAGCCAAAATGCCTTTATCTCTAAAGTCCTTTGGGTGACCTACATCCTTCCCAAAACCATCTGCTCCTCCTGAACCTCCCAAATCTCCCTTTGTCAAATGGGGCACCCTATCAAATGAGAGCGAAGAAAGAGACATTTTGCAATGGCTCTACATGGACGAAGATGACACATCGCAAGACAAACAACCAAAGCTCCCAACAGAAATCTATGGGCACGGTCAATCTATCTTACATAGAATGGGCTATGAAGGATAGGGTCCCATCGGCCTGAGAAAAGAAGGAATAACTAAACCCATTTAACTGATGCATAGGCAGGGGAAGCTCACAAATGCAAGGTTTCATTTACCACTCGACTGTTCACACATTGTCTTGACTGTCCTCTTAGAATGCATTGTTTTAAGACTAGGAAAAGATGCCATTTTATGGTTTGAGTGCATAAGCTACCCACAAAACCTCCCAACCACCTTGGACCACACTAAAATAACTAGGGGATACTCACCAAACTCACAAAACAACTTAGTAACTTGTTCTTCCTACTGTCCCTTCACAACTAGGTCAACTTTGCTTGTAGCCCTTGGAATAAGGTTTTTGGGGCATAACTTGCAGAATCGAAGACAAATCCATGAAAAATTTACTTTTCTGAATACCCATTAAGCCCCTCCAAAACATATCTAACATGCAGGGTAGGTTGTTTTGGACCAAACTCCTCAAAAGTGGACTGTACCTGTTGTTCCTAGGCCTAATTAGGACAACAAATGAAGTATTTTTGGCATAACTTTCATAAAACAACTCAAAACCATGAAATAAAACCTGTTTTGAGTATCCATTATCCCCTTACATAACATATCTTTCATGCAGGTATAATTGTTTTGTAACATAAGGCCTTAAAAATGACTGGTAATTCTGGTAATAGGCCTAATTAGACCACTTTTACAAAGGAGGTGCCTCAAAATCACCAAATTTTTACCCAAATTCAATGGAAAGTCTTTATTTATGTATTAAAATAGAAGAATCCACCATTTGTTTGATCAGGACCCTCACTTATCTCATCAAATTCAAACATGCAAACTAGAAACCCTCGTTCTTCCTAAAAAATAGGAAATTACAGCAATAAGAACTTTTCAAAACACCAAGAAAACTTTTTTGTTTGCTCCACAAGTAAAGAAATCTTTTGAAGGACTTAAAAACCTATCATTCCACCATTTTGTGTTATTTTGGCATGGTCATGGCACTCAAAAACGTAAAATTTCTCTCTAGGACTGTCAAAACCTAGGTTATTGGACTGTTTTTAGTAAAATGAGCATAAAATCCATAAAACATGAGACTAGACCATAAAATTATATGAAAAAGAAAGGTAATCCAATAAACCATCCAACCATGTATGTTTTATGGTGTTATAGGTCCGTACAAATCCGTACAAGTGCAAATCGCAGCAAAAAATACAGAAAAACTGTGAAAAACAGAGCTAGAACAGCAAAAAAAATCATTTTATCCTATTTCCTTCATTCCAAAAGATTCATATCCTTCTTCCACAACCTGTATGTCATATAAAAAGCATGTTTTACAATATATAACTTCACTCCACTCCTCTTCCATTTAGAAAACTCAAAAAGAAAGGCTAAGAAAATAGCCTCTCCACTAAGGCTACCAAAATAGAGAATAATAAACTTCAGCAAAAACTTAAAGACCCTAGTCCTATAATTACCCCCACTACAAAAATGCCTCAAATAGGCTTTATTACAATAATGAATGGTCTTTTAAGACCTTATTTTATGCAAAACTCAAAACTAAAGCCTAGATTTTAATAATTGTCCATTTTTGACAAATGATGCTCCTACACCATTAACCCTCTTCATCCTCATCAGCCCGAGACACAAGAGGGATTGGATACAAAGACAATGGCAAAGGCAAAGCTAAGGCTACTACTTGTTTTGTGGAATAGATCCATAACCTCCAAGAGGATAGTCATACAGATTCTAATGAGTATGAATGGGATGACCTTTCAGAACATTCCTATGAGGACAAAGGAATCGATACCATTCAAACCTATAGCCCCTACCGTGAGGGACAAATTCTAAGGCCTAGACCGGTATAGTGTGATTTGTCCATTCCAGAGAGAACAACTTACGAGGAAGGTCAAAGTTCTCACGAGATAGATAATGTTGAGAAAAGTACCATCACAGATTTTTTTCCTATCACTCCCAATTCTAATCATGTATCCATCCTTACCATCACACCCACAAAATCAGATCAACTTATTAATCCCCTCCCCCTAGTACATCCTGAGCTTATCGATTGGGATCTACAAGGAACCCCCCAACTAGACATGTTCCAGAATGACAACGCCTACATTGATTACATGGAACTAAGAGATCACCTACCTGTGGGAGATCATAAAGCTGGCTTCACCATAGAACTCAATACCGTGGCTTATTTTGGAGAGGGTACCAAGCCTTCCAGTTTCAAAAATATAAAAATCAAACATGGATCTGATGGTGAAAACTGCTCTGCGGCAGTGTCAGATCCCAAAAAAGTAAAAATAAATGATGCATCTGATGGTGAAAACATCTCTGAGGCGCTAGACAATGGAAGGCTTGACACACTCCCCAACATGTATTAGGAGAAGTCACAAATTGTGGTAGAACCTACAGAACTTGTTGATATCAGCACAAAAGGTAACCCAAAGATCATACATTTTGCCAAGTGGGTAAGTGCAAGAAGATGGGGGGCCAAAAAGTGGCCAAATTAATTTAAAAAAAAATTAAGTCATAACGCGAGCGCATTATAAAAGTGGCCAAATTAATTTCAAAAAAAATTAAGTCATAATGCGAGCGCGTTATAACTTTCTATAAATTAAAAAAAAAAGGTTTCCAATCTCATTTTTTTCTATTTTCTCCTCTCAACCCGCAGCGTGGAAACCCTCGAAAGCACGCTCGCATTTTGTAAAACACTATTCAACACAAAAAGTTTATCAATTCATCGCCAAAAAGCCACCACGACGTCGAGGACACCAAAGGGGTGAGTTATATTTGTTTTTTTGTTTGCATTTGTTTCTAAATAGGTAGGTTTTTGTTGATTTTTGATGTATATTTCGTTAATTGTCAGGAAATATTAATGCACCTCCTTCTCCTCAAAATCCACAAAATCCTGAGGAGGAAATACCTGCAGAACAACAACCTCCTCCATTTATTCCTCGACATGCCCCTAGAACACAAGAAAATATAATGGGGCAAATTGAAAACAACAAAAAGGAAATTGAAGATATAATTGCAAGGTTGAAAGATCCTTCCATTTCAACCTTGCATAGGTCCACGCTTGCCGAATCTCTTGAGTCTATGTTATCAAATGTAGATTCAATTAGCAAGCAAATAACTAGTTGGACGGATAAAAAGAGAGAGTTTAGAGATTACTATGTAGACAAGTTGTCATACCAAGATGTCAAAAAATTACAAATTACAAAATTAGACTTGTGTTCAATTTTCACAAACCCACAAACAAATCAACCTCCACCCATTACATGCAAGAGGTTCACTATCCATTGGTGCAACAACCAAGTGATAAGGGACAATTTTGGGCAGAGGTGGTGGATGGTTTTTGACCATCCTCCATGCAATAATAATGAGGTCCCGCAATACTTTTTTAGGAAACTCTACTGTGAGTTTATCCTCAATAAAGTGCCAAACTATTTTGATATGCAGGACTTCCAGGGTAGAGGTGGGGGGATAGCACAAGATAGACCAGGGGCACGTCTTGACCCACAGCGGGTAGTGAGACAAGTAATCAGCAGACCAGCCCACGAGCATGTTTCTATCCCTTCCATTGTGAAGGAGAGTGTTGAGGTCGATACACTTCAGTCGATTAGTGCCTTGACCCAGAGCATCATAGAGTATATCGGTCCTGCAACACAGAGTGGGTTGGGAGATAGTGCGAGGAGTAGGGTCCCACCGCATACTTGCCAGGCTTGTGGGTCAGCGTGTGGTTATGACCCCATGGACAATCAGGACGCAGGTGCACAGGCTACATCTGCAGCTGAGCAGATGGTGATGACAGATACCCTCCTGAGTGATACTTTCGACCTTGATACTCAGGTAAATATTAGCAAGTTTATTGAATTTAATTTATTAAATTTTATTTTTGAAATACAAGATTAACTAACTTAAATTGATGATTGTAATGAAATTTTAGGGTCATAGCGTCGATGCAGTTTTCAGTGGTTCTCCACCTGCATTTTTCACTAGATCATCTACTGTCAAGGTATGTAACTAGTAAACAATTATAAATATTACATGTGAATAGCATCGTTATAGGAATGGTATTCTAATTTCTGATTTTGGATGTTGAATAGGTTAATACTGTAGATTTCATGGCAACACTTGCCAGTGGTGGTGGACTTCAAAGCTTTACGGAGGTAATAAAATAAATAGTTTAATGAATGAATTATACTTACTAAATTTGTGTATGTGATTTCTGTGCTTTATTGTGTGTACTACCATGTTTAGATGAACGTGTGTGTATGTTAGGAGCCATGATTTGCATCACTATTATAGTTTTCATAATTGAATAATGTTGTTTTATTTCCAGATGATGTAGGCTGCAGAGACACCTCCCCATGTTCATAGGGCAATGGAGTAGGGTGTGGCCTCTGCGATTCATAGCTCCATGGCATTGACAGGGGTATGAGGCAGATTAGTAAATTTCAATTTACATTCATTGTTATAGTTGTCTATTTTTGAAAAATCAAAAGATTATTGATTTGAAGTTTAATTTTTATCTGGATGGTTTCTATAGGACATGACATCACCAAGGCCTATTCTTGCTACTGAGGCAAGCAAGGAGACAGATTATATGTTAGCGGTAAGTGATTATTTTGTTAAATGTTTCATTTTTTATAACATGTAATTTCTATATATTAATGTCTATACTTTTTATTGTAACAGGTAAAGATGCAGGAAGACCTAAATAGGAGGAGTAGCCCTCGGGTTCATAGTAGACCACCCACATGCGCATCTCCATCCCCTAGAAGATCAAGGCTGCTCGTGATTTATTCTCTTCACCAGCTAGAGGGGAATGACTTTTTATTGTGTTCCTTTGTTGTATGCCTATATGGCATTTGTGGACATATATTTTGTATTGTACATAGTTGACATTGTATGCCTATATGGCATTCTTGTAAGCCTATATGGCTATTTTGTATATATGTTATACTTATATCGACAGATATTGATGTATGCCTATATGGATATTTGGTTAATACAAATCTTTTTTATTGATGGCGTCCATACTTGCATTATAAATCCACATTTGAATGGATATTTGTAGATGGCTACTTCAAATATTTAAAGTCCGATTGTATTACATAGGATGTTTGTTGATCCAATAAGCTAGCTATTGTTATTCAAGTATCACCTAAACTTCATTTTGGAACTAAAAGATAAAAGTCGTATTTAAAAAAAAAATGAATCATCATGTTGAACAGAAAATATTAATATTCTTTATGAGTAGCATAGAATGTCAACTATATGCAATACAAAAAAATGAATCATCATGTTATTCTTTATGTTTGAGATCCTGAAAATGACTAAGTCTGGTAGCCTGATATCCTGAAACACTAGGATGAATATCCAAGTCATTAGGATGATTGCGCCTTGAGAAAAAGTCATTAAGATGAGCGCCTAAAGGAGACTTTCTTAAACATTCAAACATTGAGCAACAAGCATGAAGGGTTAAGGTGCAATTTGCAACTCATAAAGCCTCAAAAGGGTGTCCAACTTAGAGAGAGCATTCATTTAAGACAAGGCGCCCATTGACACCTGTTCCACCATAAAAGTGCACCTAAGGTGGAAGGAGAACAAGCCTTTGGTAAGTGAAGCGCACCTATTGTCTAAACCACTTCATTATGGCACCCTAGCATGAGGAGGAGTATATAAGTCAATAGGAAATGATGCCTATAATGCAAATGAAGGACTAAGTGGCATTTTCAATAAGCATCAATTCACCTTGAGCTTTCAATAAATACATCAAATTGAGCCCCATAAGCCTAGGCGCCCTTTGCCTGCAAAAGAAGCTTGTATCGACGTCAAGAGTTGGTCGTATCGGTGTATCGGCAAACCTTGGTTAGGCTTCGCCAATAGTGGTCTGTCTTGCCGATGAGTGTGGTTTGAAGTCGAAGACATCGGTGTATCGGAAGATAATCCCATCTGTGCATCGGAAGAGCAGTTGAGAGATTCGCCGATGAAGGGGGTCACACTAACAGTCAAAATCCATCGGTGTGTCAGCCCAACGAGATTAGAGTTCACCGATGTTTGGAGTCTCACTGACGGGTGTGATTCGAAGGTTGTCATTCGTGAGATCGGTGTGTTGGCAGAAGAGTTTTTGAGTGTGCCGATGGTATTAAGTCCTACCGATAGGCAAGGGACTTAGAGTCTTGTATCGGAGTGACAAAGACATCAGTGTGAAAGGATATAAAGTCATCGATAGTGGTCTGTCTGACCGATAAGAGTCAATGATGGGATGTTTGTCAGAAGTGAAATCAAACAGAATCATGGTGGCATCGGCCTATCAGCTGATGAAATTTTAAGCTTGCCGATGGTATGTTGTCTCACCAATAGTGAGTTCGAAGGTTCAAAAGTTGATAATTCTATGCTTCCATTATTTTTAGACAAGTCTGTTGGTGCTCATTTTGACCTGGAGGCTGAGCTTGCTTGTTGGAGGGTTTCTTCTTTCAAACCCTAAGTGTTCTTGTCCATCGCCAAGACTATTGCCTATCGGCAAAGGATATTGTGGTTCCGCCGACGGTGTTGGTTTGCCGATGGGGGCTGAGTCATGTGTTCTTCGGCGAGACTCGGCGTATCGGCGGGAAGACTTTTGGGTTGGCCGATGGTGTTGGTCACACCAACAGCGGAGTATGGAGTAGCGATCGGCGAGGCAGTTGTCGTCGGCGAAGGTTTTTTGGGAGCTACCGATATGTGGATGTTTGGCCGATGTGATGTTATCGGCGTGGGTCACACCGACGAAGGGATGTTTTGAAGGTTATCGGGGTGACTTATGTTATCGGCGGAGGGGCTTGGTGTTGCTCCGATGGCCTTTCTCTGGCCGATGGGGAAATGTGTTTCTTTTGGTCATCGGTGAGAGTTGGTCTGTCGGTGGAGGTCTGGAGGGCTAGCCCGATGGTCTATGTCTGGCCGACAGAAGGGAGAGTAGTGTTGTATCAGCCAGACTGATGAGGTCGGCGGAGGATTCGTGGGTTGGGCCGATGGTTGTGTCACGGCGATGGGTTTTGACGAAGGCATGTGTGTCGAGCGCGGCAAAAACGCTCGACACTTGGTATGTATGCGACTATGTTTTTAAAGCGCCGAAGTTGTCTCCACACCATGCATATGGGACTAATCCCCTTGCATTATTTTTGAACCCGCGGTAGAACGTGTTTTGGCGGGAAACTTCTTTTTGACTGTAGCGATGGTTTTCAAGCGAACGCGGGTGGTTGAGGCCCTTAATGGCGATTGTAGCAGGAGTATGGGCGATGGTACAAGTGATCAGGCTGCCTGATTGAGAATGAAGACTTCCAGATAGTGGCGCGTGGCTCGAGGCCCCCCTTTGTCTGCTGCATTAACATTTTCTGAGCGCCATTCCTTCTGAGGACTGTATCTGGTGGATTTTTTGTTATAATCATGTAATTAATTGCTGTGGTACACTTTCTGGCTGTTATAAGCAGACTGTGTTACCATTTTTCAAGTTGTTGAAAGTTGAACATTTTGGCTCTGTAACACAATACAGTTCGTTTTGGTTGCTCTGTACAGCTAAACCTGTGAGTTTATGTATCTCTTGTTGTACGTTTTGGCTTGAATCCACTGATTTCATGGTTAATCTTGTATGAATAATGCTATGTTTGCATGTGTTTTGTTAATTCTGTCTCCAGTATTACATGTATCTTTCTTCTGAGTCTGGATATTTAAGCAATATTTGAGACTCTAGAACATAGAATTCCTATGTTGAATGTCTGATCTTTTAACTTCTGCTCAAGGGGTAGATTAAACTATTTTCAGGTTGAACATTGGGAAGGGTATACTACAGTAGGGATGCCATAAGTAGAGATAACTTAACACTCTGTGTTGGGAGATATCTGTAAGGCAGGTATCATATATATCCCCCTGAAATCCAGTTTTAGCTGTTCATGCTGATCATTCACAGGTGTATGTCTACTGACTCCAGGCCCTGGATAGGCACCAATCTTGCTTTGTGTTTGTATTACAACCATGTCCAGCTTTGCATCCAAACTTAAAATCATAATCAAACTCTAAAACAACCATTAGGACATTAGAATTAGTTTTAGGATCCTCAGTCCTCTGTCTACAACTGCAAATAGGCCCAAAGCTAGCCCCTTTGCTCTTATCTTTCAGTTTTGGTCTACTTACAGGAGGACTTATCTGCTTTCTGACAGCATCCCAATCCTTGTATGCGTATCTCATGGATGTTGAGTAGGGAATACCCCCCTAGGTGTTGTAGAGCCTGAAGAAGAAGAGGAGATAAAATATAGAGTCTATCTCCTACAATGTTGGCCCCTGGCCCAGAGATCCTGTTGATCACTGATGGCTACCTTGTAGGGAAATCTGGGAATAAGCATCCAGTCTGGGAAAAAACCAACAGAAATTGGCGACTCTGCTGGGGATTGAGAAGTAAAAGTACTATCTAATCATCTCCAGTAATATATCTGTGACCCATCCGAGTCACCAACAGAAATTGGCAACTCCGCTGGGGATGGTGATTTGAAAATTGTTGTTTTTGAAAGAACCCTGATTTATAAAAGAAAACAGTTCCTAGTAATAGGTGGCGACTCCGAAGTAATCTCCCAACCGGTCAAAGTAAAATTTATATGCAGGGGAGAAGATCCCAACAAAATCCTTTATTTGAAGAGTTACCAGTAACAAGAAGAATGATGTACAGAAGAAAGGGAGCTGTCTCAGTCAGTCGTGAGGGTTCCCCCAGAAAAAATGATGATATACAAGATAACCCTGGGCCATCAGGACAGCATGCGCCCTACTTTTCAAATGCAGAAGCTGATATTTAGGGTGCATATGAGAGGCAACAGGGTGGTAACATGAGAATGAGGTCAGAGGTGTTCCAAGAACGCCCATTTCTAGACCCTAGTGAAAGGTTTGAAGAGGCCGAGTCTCTGAGGGATGATGAAGACGAAGATCAGAATATGATAAAACCATCCTCCTCTAGGCCCAGCGAGGAAGAACTAGCTGATGAAATTAGGAGCTTAAGGGCCAAGTTTGAATATCAGCAGGCAATATCAATCAGAGATGACTTGAGGAAGAAAGTGCAAGCTTTGAGGACTGCCCAGAATAATTCAATTCCTACCCTTGAGAATGCAAATGTGCAGAGACATCAACAGAGAAATGAAGTGCAACATCAGCATAATGATGAGAGACAAAATGTGAATGATGCTAGGATACCACTGAACAATGTAAGAAACCAGAATGCAAACAGAAATATTAATGTCAATCAGTTAAACAGACAGCCAATGCAGCTAGATAGATTCAGACAGCTGGTATTTGATGGTATTCCTGGGTATCCTAACCCCATTGATAAGCATCTGAGGCTGCAAGTGCCTAAATTTTCAGGAAACAACACTGTGTCAGGAGAAGATCATCTAAAAGCCTTTCAAAATGTCATGGATAACTTTGAGGTTGAACATGAGGATGTTTTCATGAAGTCATTCATGCAATCTTTAGTAGATGAGGCAAGGGAATGGTACAAGAATCTGCCTGACAGGAGTATTTCATCATGGGATGATTTTACAAGGATGTTCAAGGAGCAATATGGTGACAAAACTGACCCTAGCTTTTTTGTAAATGAGTTCACCAGTATCACTAAAGGGTCAAATGAGCAGGTTGTAGATTTTAATGCAAGATTTACTAAAGTGTTAAACAAATTGCCACATCACATGAGGCCAAATGAACCAATGTGCATAATATTGTATATCAATGCCTTTGATGCAAAAACTGCATATGGATTAAGAGATAAAGGTCCTGCTACTCTCAGGGATGCTTTCAGAATTGCAGTGAATATTGAAAACAACAGGAAAGCATCGGGCAAGACAAATAGAAGGGATGATATAAAAATTCTGCAGAATCCAAACAAGCCTCAGAACACTCAAGGTAATACATCTGCCCTTGAAGATAAGATAGACAAATTGGCAAATGTTGTTAAGGACCTAAGCTATAGATTAGCTAGAAGTGAAAAAGGGATAGGTCCTGATAGGCAAGTCTATCAAAGGCAGGAAAAGAGGCCATCATTGCATGATATGCCTTATAATACCAATTGGCATAATGGTAAGCCTATATTCCCACACAACAACACAAATCAGAGAGCTCAACATGTCAAAGAAACTCCTGATCCTCTAAAGAAAGCTGTAAATATTGTTGATGATGCTCCATGGTGTATAATTTGTCAGATGCCACATTCACAGTCACAGTGTATGATTGCTCAGTCCTTGTGTGATAATCTACATCTTGTAATGAATGCAATGAGCCACATTATGTGCAAGATGATGATGTAAATATGATGTCCATAAGCAATGGATACACTCTTTATGATGCTGATGAGAGTACAAATGATGGAACTCAGGGCTTCCAACAGTTCCCATATGATGAAGATGATGAAGTTAACTATGCCTATGCTCAGAACTCACACAATTTTCTGAGTAACTTACAACGACCTTCTGATGAGGAAATTAGGGCCTTCACAGCTGCAGCAGTTGCTCAAGTCAAGAGCAACTACAATCTCAGAGCTAAAAATCAGGTAAGCAGCCCACATCAGCCAAAAGATGTTACTATAGGACAGCCAGTGCATGGTAATAAGGGGATGGAATTACAAAAAAGGCAGTGGGTTAATAATAAACAGAATTTCAGACATAGAACAGGTCATGAATCCCAAGGACCAGAAAATAGAATCCCTCAGGCTGAAGATCAAGGTAAAGGTTCCCAAGACAAGAATGATGATCAGGGAACTATGAAAGTAAAAGCTAAATCGGTTCAGGATAAAAACAAGATTGTGGAGCAAGCTACAACTGTTATACAAAATTATGTTCCATTTGATATAGCTCAAGTCCTCTCCCAGGTAAAAGTCTCTGTTCCACTTATGGAACTCATGAAAGTGGAAGAAATCAAGAATAGGACAGTATCCCTAATTTCAGGGGTGCCCTTTCAAGCTAAACAAAATGCTCAGACCCAGGGTGAGAAACATGTCATGTGTAATGAAGAAGATGAGGCTCCTGAGGTTTATTTAGGAATGACTATGACAAAGTGTCCTTCACAAGTGGAACCATTTTATGTTTCCCTGGTTATAAATGGAAAAATAATCAGAAATTGTATGCTTGACTCTGGAGCATCTACAAATGTCATGCCTTTGGCCATCATGCAACAAGCTGGATTGAAAATTGACAAGGCATGTGGAAAATGTTATGCTATGGATGCCAGGGAGGTACCGGTTATTGGAATCATGAAGGATGTAGATTTCAAACTGGCAGCATTTCCTGAAAAAAGATATAAAATGAATATAACAGTGGTTGACATCAAGCCACAGTATGGTATGTTGTTGTCAAGAAGATGGGCAGCACTAATTGGTGGAAGTATGCAGCTGGACCTGTCATATGCCATGATTCCAATGAATGGCAGGGATGTTAAGCTAATCAGAGAACAAAGATCATCAGAGACAGTGCAAGACCAAGAAGCAGAGGAACAGATATGCTTTGTAAACACTGACTGTGATAACTTCAAGGTTGTCTCAGATGATAGAGAAGATAAAAAGAAAAATGTCTGCATTGAAGAATTGGATTAGCAAGGTTTGTGGACCATGTTTTTTGATGGAGCTTGTGCAAAAGAAGGCTCTGGAGCTGGAGTTGTTTTCCTGTCTCCAACTGGTAAGCTCCTCAAATTCTCTTTCTTGCTGAGGTTTGTTTGCACAAACAACATTGCAGAATATGAGGCTTTACTCTTAGGCCTAAATATTGCTCTCAAACATGGAATCAAAATGCTAAGAGTATTTGGGGATTCTGAGCTGATTGTATCCCAAATTAGAGATAGGTATGCTTCAAAAAATAAAAGGTTGAAACAATACAAGCATGCTGTTTGGGATACCATTGAACTATTTGATGCATTTTCAATAGGCTGGGTAGAGAGGTCAAAGAATGTTATGGCTGATTTCTTAGCTAATGTTGCAATAAGGCCAGATGACATCACTTTGTCAGATGTTACAAATGTAGAAGTTAAAATTAGGCCTGCAGTACCAGAAAATATATGCAGTTGGCAAGTGTTTAATAATGATAGGGACTTGTTAAAATTTTTGCACTGCATAGATGAATATGAGAATCAAGAAATTGATTTCCAAGCTTTTGTAGAGACTATAGATGGAAAAGAAACTCTTGTGGGAAAAGAGATAATTCAATTAAAGACTAATAAAATCCCCAGAGGATTAGTAGCTTTGGAAAGAGCTTTTGACAGTAGAGATAAATTGGTCACAAGGACATCTCCCACAAATAAGGAAGATTTAGAAGAGATAAATTTGGGGACATCTCAGGCCCCTCAGAAGGTATACATTAGTAAACAGCTCAAACCACACATTAGGAGTATGCTGATTGCATTACTGAAAAAGTATAAACATGTTTTTGCTTGGTCATATGAGGACCTAAAAGCCTATAGGGAAGATTTATTCCAGCATGAGATCCCATTGAAGCCTGGAGCTAAGCCATTTAGACAAAGGCAAAGACCTATTAATCCTACCTTAGCTCCAAAGATGCAGGAAGAACTCAAAAGGCTCAGGGAGGCTAGAATAATTGTGCCAATCAGACATTCAACTTGGGTGTCTAACCTTGTCCCAGTCAGAAAAAAGAATGGTGATATTAGGCTTTGTGTTGATTTCAGGAACTTGAATGTATCCTCTTTAAAGGATAACTATCCACTGCCTAATATGGAAGCTATGTTGCAGAGAGTGACTGGTTGTGAACTCTTGTCCATGATGGACGGATTTTTAGGTTATAATCAGGTGAAGGTGAAGGAATCAGAACAGTATAAGACTGCCTTTACCACTCCATGGGGAACTTATGTGTATGTTAGAATGCCCTTTGGACTAACAAATGCAGGTGCTACATTTCAAAGAGCGATGGATGTTGCTTTTGCAGGGTTGATTGATTCAATCCTGGCTGTATATCAAGATGACTTGACTGCATATTCAAAGAAAGAGGAGCAGCATTGTTTGCATCTGGAGCAGATTTTTATAAGAGCACTAGAGTATGGCATTTCTTTAAATCCAAAGAAGTGTGCTTTTGGGGTGGTTGAAGGAAAACTCCTAGGGCACATTGTTTCCAAGGATGGAGTTAGGATAGATCCAGAGAGAGTGGCTGCTATTGACAGAATTCAAATGCCAAAAACTATAAAAGGAGTTCAGTCCTTCTTTGGACAGATAAATTTTGTTAGGAGATTTGTTCCCAACTTTGTAGAAACCACAAGGAACATTTCCAAGATGATGAAGAAGGATGCAACTGTCCACTAGGAAAGTGAAGCAATAGAATCATTTCAGAGCATCAAAGAGGCAATCAAGATGGCCCCTGTTCTTAAATCTCCTGATTTTTCTAGGCCATTCCAAGTATTTTGATTTGCTTCCTTTCATACTGTTGCTGCATGTTTGCTACAGAAAAATGAAGATGGTTTTGAATAGCCCATCGCTTTCTTCAGTATGTCCTTGCAGGCCTCTGAGTTGAAGTATGATATTATGGAAAAACAGGCATATGCACTAGTTAGAGCCATCAAAAGTTTCAGACCATACTTGGTAGGATCATATATAATTGCATATGTACCCCATGCAGCAGTTAAAGACATTTTCACTCAACAGGAAGTGACTGGAAGAAGGTGTAGATGGATAAACAAACTGCAGGAGTTCAACATAGAAATACAAATTACCAAGTTGGTAAGAGGGCAAGGATTAGCCAAGATGATGGCACAGTCAAACTTGGAAGCATGCCAAGTTAATGTAGTCCAAAATGAGAATGTAAATGTATCAAGATCTGAATGGTACAAGGACATTATATACTACTTGCAAAATCTGAATTGTCCTTCCCATTTCAGTGACAGTCAAAAGAGGACTTTAAAGTTACATGCAATCAGGTATGTTATTGTTCAAGGTGAGCTATACTGGAAAAACCCTGATGGTGTGCTGCTAAGATGTGTGGATGAGGATATGGCTAACAATGTTTTGATTGATATGCATAAAGGATTGTGTGGTGGACATTATACTGCCCAAACAACAGCTCATAAGATTCTCAGGGCAGGATATTGGTGGCCCACTCTCTTTTCGGATGCACAAAGGTTAGTGAGGAAGTGTGACCCTTGCCAAAGATTTTCAGGAAAGCTGAAATATGATGGTGCTTTACCCCTCAGAACTGTAACTGTGGATGCTCCATTTCAGCAATGGGGAATTGACTTCATAGGGGAAATTGCAGACAAATCAAGTGGGGGACACAGTTGGATTTTGGTGGCAACTGATTACTTTACCAAATGGATTGAGGCCATTCCAACTAAGAGAGCTACAAGTAAGGTGGTGATGGATTTCATACTGGAAAATGTTATCATCAGGTTTGGAGTACCATTCAAGATAGTCACTGATAATGCTATGTGCTTCAGATCAGGTGAATTTGTTGATTTTTGCAACAGGTATGGGATAAATCTATCATATACATCGCCATACCACCCACAAGGGAATGGTCAAGCAGAATCAAGCAATAAAAGCATCATGAAAATTATCAAGAGGATACTGGACAAGAACAAGAGAGCTTGGGACTCAAAATTAAAGTTAGCAATATGGGCTGACAGAGTGACAGTAAAAAAGGCTATTGGAATGTCACCCTTTGAGCTAGTCTATGGTGCATCAGCCAGATTGCCCATAAACAATCTACTGCCAGTTTACGGATTCATTCAGGAAAATGATGAGGAGATTGAAGATTCCATGATAGAAAGAGTGAATCAGCTGGTTGCACTGGATGAAGACAGAAGGAAAGCCCACCAGATCATTCTCAAGAGACAACAAGAGGTGAAATATCAGTTTGATAGGAGAGCTACTAAAAGGAAATTTTAGGTCAATGATCTGGTGCTCATATGGAATGCAAAAGATCAGGACAAGGGTAAACATGGTAAATTCAAACCCTTATGGATGGGCCCATATCAGATTTGCAGTGCTCATGGGGAGGATTCTTATTTCCTCCAGGCCCTAGATGGTGAAGTTCTGGAATTGCCTGTGCATGGCCAATTCCTTAAGTTCTATTTTGCATAGATGACTTGTCACTGTGCACATTTGTAAAAACATGTATATAGTGTAAATGTCTTGTGCAGTTCGTGCTTTTTGGTTTTTTGCCTGGTCTGCCTGGAGATCTGGTTCTCGCTGCAGGTTTTTCACCTGCACGTCCCCATTCGGAGCTAGTGTTGGTGCTCATTTTGACCTGGAGGCTGAGCTTGCTTGTTGGAGGGTTTCTTCTTTCAAACCCTAAGTGTTCTTGTCCATCGCCAAGACTATTGCCTATCGGCAAAGGATATTGTGGTTCCACCAACGGTGTTGGTTTGCCGATGGGGGCTGAGTCATGTGTTCTTCGGCGAGACTCGGCGTATCGGCGGGAAGACTTTTGGGTTGGCTGATGGTGTTGGTCACACTGACAGCGGAGTATGGAGTAGCGATCAGCGAGACAGTTGTCGTCGGCGAAGGTTTTTTGGGAGCTGCCGATATGTGGATGTTTGGCCGATGTGATGTTATCGGCGTGGGTCACACCGACGAAGGGATGTTTTGAAGGTTATCGGGGTGACTTATGTTATCGGCGGAGGGGCTTGGTGTTGCTCCGATGGCCTTTCTCTAGCTGATGGGGAAATGTGTTTCTTTTGGTCATCGGTGAGAGTTGGTCTGTCGGTGGAGGTCTGGAGGGCTAGCCCGATGGTCTATGTCTGGCCGACAGAAGGGAGCGTAGTGTTGTATCGGCCAGACTGATGAGGTCGGTGAAGGATTCGTGGGTTGGGCCGATGGTTTGTGTCACGGCGATGGGTTTTGACGAAAGCATGTGTGTCGAGCACGGCAAAAACGCTCAACACTTGGTATGTATGCGACTATGTTTTTAAAGCGCCAAAGTTGTCTCCACACCATGCATATGGGACTAATCCCCTTGCATTATTTTTGAACCCGCGGTAGAACGTGTTTTGGCGGGAAACTTCTTTTTGACTGCAGCGATGGTTTTCAAGCGACCGCGGGTGGTTGAGGCCCTTAATGGCGACTGTAGAAGGAGTATGGGCGATGGTACAAGCGATCAAGCTGCCTGATTGAGAATGAAGACTTCCAGATAGTGGTGCGTGGCTCGAGGCCCCCCTTTGTCTGCTGCATTAACATTTTCTGAGCGCCATTCCTTCTGAGGACTGTATCTGGTGGATTTTTTGTTATAATCATGTAATTAATTACTGTGGTACACTTTCTGGCTGTTATAAGCAGACTGTGTTACCATTTTTCAAGTTGTTGAAAGTTGAACATTTTGGCTCTGTAACACAATACAGTTCATTTTGGTTGCTCTGTACAGCTAAACCTGTGAGTTTATGTATCTCTTGTTGTATGTTTTGGCTTGAATCCACTGATTTCATGGTTAATCTTGTATGAATAATGCTATGTTTGCATGTGTTTTGTTAATTCTGTCTCCAGTATTGCATGTATCTTTCTTCTGAGTCTGGATATTTAAGCAATATTTGAGACTCTAGAACATAGAATTCCTATGTTGAATGTCTGATCTATTAATTTCTGCTCAAGGGGTAGATTAAACTGTTTTCAGGTTGAACATTGGGAAGGGTATACTACAGTAGGGATGCCATAAGTAGAGATAACTTAACACTCTGTGTTGGGAGATATCTGTAAGGCAGGTATCATATATATCCCCCTGAAATCCAGTTTTAGCTGTTCATGCTGATCATTCACAGGTGTATGTCTACTGACTCCAGGCCCTGGATAGGCACCAATCTTGCTTTGTGTTTGTATTACAACCATGTCCAGCTTTGCATCCAAACTTAAAATCATAATCAAACTCTAAAACAACCATTAGGACATTAGAATTAGTTTTAGGATCCTCAGTCCTCTGTCTACAACTGCAAATAGGCCCAAAGCTAGCCCCTTTGCTCTTATCTTTCAGTTTTGGTCTACTTATAGGAGGACTTATCTGCTTTCTGACAGCATCCCAATCCTTGTATGCGTATGTCATGGATGTTGAGTAGGGAATACCCCCCTAGGTGTTGCAGAGCCTGAAGAAGAAGAGGAGATAAAATATAGAGTCTATCTCCTACACTGTTGGCCCCTGGCCCAGAGATCCTGTTGATCACTGATGGCTACCTTGTAGGGAAATCTAGGAATAAGCATCCAGTCTGGGAAAAATCCAACAAAGTCAACAATAGAGTGAAATACAAAGTACCTAACCCTCTCTTGAGCAATCTACCTCCTAGGCACTCAACATTGAGGAAAAACTTCATAAAAACGCCTATCTCTTTCTTGGCAAGTTTTATTATTTTGATGGTTCTAACTCATATCTAGAGAACTTCTCACCAAGGCGCCAAAATAAGTTAAACCCAACTAAAGCAAGAAAATGCGCCCAAGATGATTTCAATCAATTGGACTAGGCACCAATTTAGTGTTATTTTGACTCATACACCCTTAAGGCGCTAAAGTATTATTCCTTCAATCAATCTAGTTTCCATGTTCCCATGTGTGATGTTCCAAGTAGGAGATAGCGCCTAGGGTCTTTATCTTATTTTTGAAATTCTAATTATTCCAAACACTTACCAATAGTCTCAAAAGATCCTGTTATTCCTTAAGCGCTCAATCCTTTGATTTATCAAGGCGCTCAAACTCATTCAAGGCGCTATCCTTTACTACTTCCCACTTCAAACACTCTAGGGCGCTCATAATTACTCCCATCACCAATCTTCCTCCTTAAAGCGCATTTGAGGACTTCTTCTTTATGCTAGGGTGCTAATATGAAAGTAACAACTCAAGGCGCTATATGAAAGCTTGATCTTGGAAAGGCGCCTAAACTCATAATGTGAGTTATTTTATCAAATTTTCAATTTTAAGGTCTTTTGGCAACTCCTCTACAAAGGCACCATTTGATGAGGTGTTTGAAGCTTAATTTTCCCCTTAGGTACACAAACTTAATGTTCTTGACCCTACAATGCACCTTGAGTCCCTAAGCTCTTACACTTATCATCTCTTATGCTACTTAGTTTCATCTCTCTCATAAAGGCATTTTGAGGAGTATTACTCTTCGAACTCAATCTCTGGAACTAAGGCGTTCAAGGGTGAGTAAACTTCCATTCTTCCAAGGTGCTCATCAAGGTATAAAACAACACACAAAGGTGCCAAGATTACTCCACTCAACCTCAAAGTGCTAGATCATATCTAAATTTACATAAGGGTGCCAAATCAAATTGTCACTCAAGGGCAAGTGCACTCGAAAGGTCATCTATCTTCAAACTCAACTTCCATTCCTCTAGGCACTTCCTTGGGTAAGTTTGGACGCTACATTCATGCTTGCCGTTCAAGTGGCTTCAACTCATTATAGATACTTCCTCATCTAGGTGCAAATCATGATAGTTTCAAACACTTAGCTTTCAAGGCGCCAGAAGATGATTGTAGAGGAGTGAAATTACGCCTTAGTTCAAATAAGCATTTACTTCATCATTGATGGATTTAAGTCATTGTATATGCTCATGAAGACTTACCTCACTTAATACTCCCCAAACTTATGGATCTAAACATGCTTTTTCTCAGGCACTAAACTGGAGTTGTCTAGATGCACAAGTGTGCCTCCCTCAATGAAGTTCATTTTGTTAACTTAGTTCATCCTAGTGACTCAAGGGGTTGTTATATTCTTTAGGCGCAATCTTTCATAGACTAAAACATTCACTCCATGTTAAGGCGCTCAAAGGAGGCTCTAGAGATGGAAAATGGCACCTTAACTCACTTGTGTAAATTTTGGACTTTTAGGCAATTGCAAGATGTCTTGGAGGGCTCAATTCTTCAAGGCACCCATTTTGTTCACCACTTGTAGCATCACTTGTTCAAGGCGCATGTTTGGGATTCTCTGGATGATGAAATGCTCCTTGACTCCCTAGGCAGTTAGACTCCAACTCTAGGCGCAAGATAATGATGATTTGAGTTAAAATAAGCATCTAAAAATCCAAGGTATTATTTGAGGCTTCTACTCCAAATTCTACCTAGGCGCTCACCTAGGGTGAAATGATTATCAAAGTGCGTCTTAATCATTCCTTCCTCTATGCGCCCACTATCAGGATCAGGTCATCAAGGAGCTCTAAAACTCAAACACCACTGACCTCATCATCCTGACTTAATACACTGCCTCCTTCTGATGATTTTTGGGGCAGCAGAAAACCTTTCGCCACGGGCAAATGCCTCAGAGATATAAAAAATTGAGAGAGGTTATTGTAGAGGCACTCTACGTGACCGCGTTGCCTCAGATGGAATGTTTCTAAGTGACATGATTTTTTGAGTAACATCTCGTCAAAGATTGCTGCCTTTTTGCACTTTGGACTCTTTAGGGATATCATGGGTACAATGTAGCTCGGACTGTTTCGACATGTTTGGGTGAAAAAAAGGACCATGCCTAGTGTAAATGTACCCATCCAGATGCGTTGGAATAGTCAGTTTGGTCACATCAGGAGAAGGACAAAAGTTACACCCCTTTGCAACTTTACACTGCCTCCTTCTGATGATTTTTGGGGCAGCAGAAAACCTTTCACCACGGGCAAATGCCTCAGAGATATAAAAAACCGAGAGAGGTTATTGTAGAGGCACTTTACGTGATCGCGTTGCCTCAGACGGAATGTTTCTAAGTGATATAATTTTTGAGTAACATCTCATCAAAGATTGTTGCCTTTTTGCACTTTGGACTTGTTGATGTGTTTTTCTTGCACATGCAAACTCAGAATAAAATACTAAGTATTCTATCCTCTCTTGAATAAAGTCTCTCAAATGTTAAACAATGTGATCAATCGAGACAACTCCAAGGTTCCTTATTCATGTTTTTGCTATGGATAGACTCAGTAGTTGATGTGATTTGCTGGTAATCACAAAGGGACTTACGCTGAATATGCTCCTTACTCCACTCAAATGTGTTACTTATTCCTTATGAAATGGAACTTTTTCCAACTGGGTACAAAAAGAAAATGCAAAAGACAAGGGTTAAGAAAGCTAATCTAAGGACAATGAAGTGATGGAAGATGTTTCAATAGACAAACTCCTTGAACCAAGCCTCGCTTCGCCATGAGAGCAACAACTACACGAAGCTAGTGCAATCTTCAAAGGGAAATGAAGGATTTTCAAACTGCAAACATGCATCCAAATATCCACAGCTGGCGCAACTTAAATGAACATTCACAATCGAACTAAAACACATGAAGGTTCAGACTAACTTTACACTGCAAATTGCAAGCCGCAAGTCACAAAAAGTATGAACATAGAGGAATTCATCAAATATCTCAACATAAATCCATCATATCAGTGAACTTCTAATCTAATTCTACTCTACTTGGAAACATCTCCCCATCACATCCAAGAAATTAGAAACCATGTTAACATTCCGCAACCACACAAAATCACCATGAAACAACCAACAATGAGCTTGTATTGATCTTGGAAGTATTTTTACAACAATTTCAATGTCTCTTCAATGACTTTAAGAAGTCTCCTCTACTCTACTTGCTATTCTTCCTAATTCTAATATCCTAATGTCCATCCTTACAAATGAGAGAAGTGAGCTTTATATAGAGCTCAAGAATTACAATGAATGGCCAGGACTGATTTGCAAATCAATGGCCCAGATTGAGACAACAAGACAATTTGTTACAACAATTTGCTATTTTTAGACATGAAAGAGGGAACAAAGGCATGTTTCCCAATGTGATAAGTAACATGTCAAAAGGTGATTGGCCTGATGATGTGTACATGCCACCTCAGCCTTGGGTGAACCAGTTTGATTTTCTCCCTATTCACATTGCTTGGAACAACTTTCCAAATTGTATCATCTTTCATGGAATAGTCTTTGAACTTGGATTTTCACCTCTGGAACTTTGCATCTTTCGAACTTGCAAATTTGGGATTTTGGATTTCTTGTTCTTGTTGTCTTGACATTTTTTAGTTTGAATGTAATTCATAGATTTCTTGATAAACTTGCTCATTTCTCATCTTGTGACATTCTCATTCTTGTGCAGGATTTTAACTCTGGATGGTGCATGAAGTAGAAGATGTTTTATGCATGAATTCTTAGAGTAGACTTCATGATGGATGTAGATGGCTCATGAAATAGACAACTTTGGAGCTCAAAGATGCAAACGAACTCCTGGAAATGGATTTCTAGATGAATGTTCCTCTCATGATGCTGGATTCTTGAACATGCAGGTGGAATGATCTTCTGGATGCTTGGATGATGGCAAACTTGATGATGCAATATTCTTCCTCTATTCTAGTGATGTTGCCTTCTTTGGAGCAAGGTGAATCAACTTGATGACACTTCGACCCTCTGGATGGCTTGCCTCCACATAATTCGATCTTTCACTTGATCTCGCTCTCCTTCAACATTCACCGCATACATTGCAAACCTACAAGAAAAATACCTCAAGTTGGTACATCAACATGATACATGATATAAAGGAATTTTACCACTAAATTCACCTTCCTTACGAATGTGGGACAAATAAAACAATTTCCATATATTCATCAAACAATTTTCAATTTAAGCCAGCTTATTCAATAATGCAAAGTGATTTTTCATGAAAACTTTCAAAAAGTGGAAATTGTTCTGGTCCATGGAATATGCGCCCTTCTAGGGCGCAAAATGTAAGCTCTAGAACATTTTCCCATTTTGCAACTTCAATACTTAGAATTTTTCTTGTTCTCTGCTTCAAGTTTCGCTTCTTTGGTAAATTCTCCTTCAATTTTAATGATCTTACATTCAATTTTGCATTTGTAATGAGCAAAATTTTCTGACTTGACAATCTTCCTTCAATACTTCGGCAATTTTGTAAACTTCCACCTTGTATCAACCTTTGACAAACCTTCACTTGGAGCTTCAAAACAAGATTGGAGTCTTCAAGATACTTCTCACTTAGTTCAACTTCTTCATGACAATTTGGGCAGAAATTGCATGGAGTAGAACAATTTCCTCCGTTGTAGGGCTAATTTTGCATGCTCCAGAACATTTTCCACCTTTTAACACTTCCACATTTAACACCCTTAATAAATTTCTTGCAAGTTCCTTGCACTAATTCCTCATAAAATTATATCAACTTGCAAGAATGGGATGTTTTTCAAAGTGCAAAGATCCTCCTCTAGAAGGGCACAAATTGCATGAGGCAGAACAATTTGCATCTTGGGAGGGCGGATATTGCATTGAGTAGAACATTATACACTCTAGGATGGGTGGATTTTGAAAGGGGTAGAACATTTTCCTCCATCTTTAACTCAATCATGACTTTCACTTTGAATTTTTAAAACAAGGATGATTTCTTAGAATGTTTCATAGTCAAATTTCCTTGTTCCTTCTAGGGCGGAAATTGCAAGAGGTAGAACATTTTCCACTATTTCCAAGTCTCCTTCTAGCTAAAGCACAAAATGCAAGGGGCAGAACATTTTCCCCATTTTGGTATTCTATCATGACCTTCACTTGAACTTCCCAAGATGTTTCATACTTAGCTAAATTTCCTTGTTACAAGCTCCTAGGGCGGACATTGCATTAAGTAGAACATTTTGTACATTTTGCATCATCCTCTAGGTAGGGCACAAATTCCACTTGGGAGAACATTTTCCACCTTTCCATTTCCCAGACTTAGTCAAATTTTGCACACTTTCCCCTTGGGCGCAAATTGTAGGTTCTAGAACAATTTCCTCACTTTGCAACTTATCTCCAACTAGGGCGCAAAATGCAAGGGGCAGAACATTTTCCCCATTTTGCATTCGATCATGACCTTCATCTTTCAAACACTTCGCCAAAATTCCTTGTTACAAGCTTGGGTGGAAATTGCATGCTCTAGAACATTTTGCACTCCACGGAGGGCGGATTTTGAAGGTTGCAGAGCATTTTCCTTCATTTTGCTACTTAGGTTTTTCCTTCAAATTTCAAATGTTGAGTGAATCTTCTACCTTGGAATTCCTTCATTGCCTTAAACATGGATTGAGTTTCAACATCCTTCGCACTTCATGCATTTATCATGAAATTCCTAGGGTGCATGTTGTAGGCTTGAGAACAATTTGCAACTAGGGAGGGCAGATTTTGAAGGGTGCAGAACATTTTCCTTCATTTTGGTACTTTAACAATTCATCAAACTCCATCTTTCTTCCAACTCCACAAAACAAATTGTCATATTCTTTGCAAGTATTCTCGAGAATTTGTCTAAGGCAATCATGCATTCAAAAATGGAGACCTTCAACCTAGGGCGCATATTGCATGAGGCAGAACATTTTCCACCCTCAAACTCATCCTCTAGGGTGGATATTGCATGTGTGAGAGCATTTTCCCCATTTGTCAACACTTAGCCAAATTTTTGAGTTTTGATCTTCTCTGTCGCTTGAATTCTCATTGCTTTTGCTTGGGCAGATTTTGAAAGCTCTGGAACATTTTCCCCATTTTCCTAGGTGCATATTGCATGGTGTAGAACAATTTCCACCCAAGATCCAAGACTTCAACTTTTTTCGCCTAATTTTGACTTGTCTTGGATGGAAGTATATTTAAAAATATATTTAAGTATATGCTCAGATATTGAGCATATACTTTAAATATTTTGAAATATACTTCTAGGATGTTTCAGATAGGTCTCAGATCCATGGGATTTAACATGCAGATTCTAGATTTTTGAGGATCCACCAGATTTCAGACTTAGTCAATTTTAGGATCTCAGAACATCAGGATTCCAGACTTAGTCAATTTCAGGGCTCAGAACACGCATCAGGATGAGAAGATACAAACTCCTTAGCCAGAATATATCGAGACTTGGGTAAAAAAACACTACCAAAACCTTACAAGCTCAAAGAAAACCTAAACCCTAAAGCAAAGCAATGACAGAAAGCAAAAAAAAGGGGGTCCCCATTTGCAATGGGGCGATGTGTGATTACATCACAACAGGACTCTTCAAGGATATCGTGGGTACAATGTAGCTCGGACTGTTTCGACATGTTTGGGTGAAAAATAGGACCATGCCTAGCGTAAATGTACCCATTTGGATGCGTTGGAATAGTTAGTTTGGTTGCATTAGGAGCAGGATGAAAGTTACACCCCTTTGTAACTATACACTGCCTCCTTCTGATGATTTTTGGGGTAGTAGAAAACCTTTCACCACGGGCAAATGCCTTAGAGATATAAAAACTGGAGAGAGGTTATTGTAGAGGCACTTTACATGATCGCATTGCCTTAGACAGAATGTTTCTAAGTGACATGGTTTTCAAGTAACATCTCGTCAAAGATTGCTGCCTTTTTGCACTTTGGACTCTTCAAGGATATCATCGATACAATGTAGCTCGGATTGTTTCAACATGTTTGGGTGAAAAACATGACCATGCCTAGTGTAAATGTACCCATTCAGACACGTTGGAATAGTCAATTTGGTCGCATCAGGAGTAGGATGAAAGTTACACCCCTTTGCAACTTTACACTGCCTCCTTTTGACGATTTTTGGGGCAGCAAAAAACCTTTCACCATGGGCAAATACCTCAGAGATATAAAAAACTGAGAGAGGTTATTGTAGAGGCACTCTACATGATCGCGTTACCTCAGACGGAATGTTTGTAAGTGACATGGTTTTCAAGTAACATCTTGTCAAAGATTGCTTCCTTTTTACACTTTGGACTCTTTAGGGATATCGTGGGTACAATGTAGCTCGGACTGTTTCGACATGTTTGGGTGAAAAACAGGACCATGCCTAGCGTAAATGTACCCATTTAGACATGTTGGAATAGTCAGTTTGGTCGCATCAGGAGCAGGACAAAAGTTACACCCCTTTGCAACTTTACACTCCCTTCTGACGATTTTTGGGGCAGTAGAAAACCTTTCACCACGGGCAAATGCCTCAGAGATATAAAAAATCGAGAGAGGTTATTGTAGAGGCACTTTACATGATTGCATTGCCTCAGACAAAATGTTCTAAGTGACACAGTTTTTGAGTAACATCTCATCAAAGATTGCTTCCTTTTTGCACTTTGGACTCTTCAGGGATATCATCAGTACAATGTAGCTCAGACTGTTTCGACATGTTTGGGTGAAAAATAGGACCATGCCTAGCATAAATGTACCCATTCGGATGCGTTGGAATAGTCAGTTTAGTCACATCATGAGCAGGATGAAAGTTACACCCCTTTGCAACTTTACACTGTCTCCTTCTGACGATTTTTGGGGTAGTAGAAAACCTTTCACCACGGGCAAATGCCTTAGAGATATATAAAAAACTGAGAGAGGTTATTGTAGAGGCACTTTACGTGATCGCATTGCCTCAGACGGAATGTTTCTAAGTGACACAATTTTTGAGTAACATCTCGTCAAAGATTGTTGCCTTTTTGCACTTTAGACTCTTCAGGGATATTGTCGGTACAATGTAGCTCGGACTGTTTCGACATGTTTGGGTGAAAAATAGGACCATGCCTAGCGTAAATGTACCTATTCAAACGTGTTGGAATAGTTAGTTTGGTCACATCAGGAGCAGGATGAAAGTTACACCCCTTCGCAACTTTACACTGCCTCCTTCTGACGATTTTTGGGGTAGCAGAAAACCTTTCACCATGGGCAAATGCCTCAGAGATATAAAAAACTGAGAGAGGTTATTGTATAGGCACTCTACATGATTGTGTTGCCTTAGACCGAATGTTTGTAAGTGACACGGTTTTTGAGTAACATCTCGTCAAAGATTGCTACCTTTTTGCACTTTGGACTCTTTAGGGATATCGTGGGTACAATGTAGCTTGGACTGTTTCGACATCTTTGGGTGAAAAATAGGACCATGCCTAGTGTAAATGTACCCATTCAGACACGTTGGAATAGTCAGTTTGGTCGCATCAGGAGCAAGATGAAAGTTACACCCCTTTGCAACTTTACACTGCCTCCTTTTGACGATTTTTGGGGCAGTAGAAAACCTTTCACCATGGGCAAATGCCTTAGAGATATAAAAAATTGAGAGAGGTTATTGTAGAGGCACTTTATATGATTGTGTTGCCTCAGATAGAATGTTTCTAAGTGACACAGTTTTTGAGTAACATCTCGTCAAAGATTGCTGCCCTTTTGCACTTTGGACTCTTCAGGGATATCGTCAGTACAATGTAGCTTGGACTGTTTCGACATGTTTGGGTGAAAAATAGGACCATACCTAGCGTAAATGTACCCATTCAGACACGTTGGAATAGTCAGTTTGGTCACATCACGAGCAGGATAAAAGTTACACCCTTTTGCAACTTTACACTGCCTCCTTCTGACGATTTTTGGGGCAGCAGAAAACCTTTCACCACGGGCAAATGCCTCAGAGATATAAAAAATTGAGAGGTTATTGTAGAGGCACTCTACATGATCGTGTTGTCTCAGATGGAATGTTTGTAAGTGACATGGTTTTCGAGTAACATCTCGTCAAAGATTGCTGCCTTTTTGCACTTTGGACTCTTTAGTGATATCGTGGGTACAATGTAGCTCGGACTGTTTCGACATGTTTGGATAAAAAAAGGACCATGTCTAGTGTAAATGTACCCATCCAGACGCGTTGGAATAGTCAGTTTGGTCGCATCAGGAGTAGGACGAAAGTTACACCCCTTTGCAACTTTACACTGCCTCCTTTTGATGATTTTTGGGGCAGCAGAAAACCTTTCACCACAGACAAATGTCTCAGAGATATAAAAAACTAAGAAATGTTATTGTAGAGGCACTTTACATGATTGCGTTGCCTCAGACAAAATGTTTCTAAGTGACACGGTTTTTGAGTAACATCTCGTCAAAGATTGCTGCCTTTTTGCACTTTGGACTCTTCAGGGATATCGTCGATACAATGTAGCTCAGACTGTTTTGACATGTTTGGGTGAAAAATAGGACCATGCCTAGCGTAAATGTACCCATTCAGATGCGTTGGAATAGTCAGTTTGGTCGCATCACGAGCAGGACACCAAAAATGCAAAAGTTGCTTTGTGCAACTTGACAACATTGACACTTTTTTGCAACATGACTCAAAGACTCAAACTGACCCCAAATGACTCAAAGTAACTTAAAATCACTTTGATTTTGGTGCCCAATGTACATTATAGAGGTCGGGGTGCTCCTTATCATTCAAACATCTTAGATGAGCGCATAGGAAAGGAAAAAGCTCTAAGTTTCATCATCATGGCTTAAACCTTAGCATGGAGTCCTAAGGCGCATTTCATGTCTCCTTTCATCCATTTTGGCACCCTTATGTAGATTTTTCAACTTGATTTGGCGCCCTGTATGTGAAGGAAGATCTAAAGGCATGAAAGTGGATGTTGTATTGCAAGAGTTTGGATCATCAAAATTGAAAGAAATAAGTCTATTAAGCTTGGGTGCCCTTGGTCTTCTTTTCATTCATTATGAGCACCTTGGGAGAATGGTATATAGGTCATCATCATGATTGGGTGCCCTAGATCCAGAGTGTTGGAGAGATCATCAAATGGTGTCTAGAGGAAGTAGGGTGAGTTATGAGTTTGGTCGCATCAGGAGCAGGACACCAAAAATGCATAACATGATGATGTAAAAATGTGTACATATGTGTAAAAATGCAGGAGGAAATAAAAAAAAGACAAACCTTACAAATTAATGTGCATACTTACAACTCAATGTAACATGACTTTAAAAAATTAATGTGAATACTTACAAATTAATCCAATGAACCATCCGGGTCTGCTCTACTCTTTATTGTGTCAAGTATTGCTTCATGGTCAGACTCACGCACCTTCCACAATATTTTGTTCAAAGGTCTACCCCGATACTTTATCAAATAAACATTGGATGCCACGACAAGGTTTGAGTAATGAAGAATCTTCCGATGCGTGTCAAAGTCCTGAAATAGCCAAATATTAACACTCTTATGTGGGTACCTTCTAAGCCATGTTCTAGTAATAACCACTGAGCCTGTAGGGTATTCGATGTTTTCTCCATCTGTAACAAGGGCCTCCAATTTCTTTTTGCCTCAACACAATGACATAACTAATAATCTATTCCCTCTTCATTATCTTCATCTACAATAACTGCATATACGTGCCCTACATTGATATGTGTAGCAAATTAGATGAAATTAGTCAACATTACAAAAACACTACAAAGTAAGATGACATTACCTGGTTGAACTAGATGAAATTAGATGCATATATGTGCCCTATATTACCTGGTTGAACTAAATCTGATATGTGGTCAAAGTCAATTGACAATTCCATCTGTGTTAGTTCCAGTGCCGTTGGGGGTCGATACATGTCAAGTGGGCTAAGATAACTTAACTGCCATTCGTCAACTCACTCCTTTGACTCACACTCATCCCAGACTTGAATTGTACAGGAAGAACAAAAGCATGACATCTTTCATGTATGGATAATCCATGAACCTGCAATTGAGCTTCTGAAAGAGTGCATCTCATTTGATCCTGTCAGTGTACAACAATCCTCATATGGTGCAATGTTAGTATCATCTATCAACCAAAAAAATCTATGAACTAAAGACTTACCTTCATTACCTGGACCCATGGAAGCATTACACCACTCGACAATCAATTTTGCATCTGTCAACTTTGCATTGTCTTTATAATTTAACTCTTCTCGTGCTATGGCTCTTTTGATACATGCTCCTGCACCATCATGCTCCCCCTTTCCATGCCTGACCTCACAAAAGTTCCACATATGTTGAATACCTGTAAAATTATGCCTCCTACTCAGCCAATAGAAATTCTGCAAGTTCTTGAATTGTGACGCATAGTTATCCGACCATATGATATGCTGACTGAATGATATGCCCCTTCTAGCCAAATCATTGTAGAACACCTGAAAGCAACCTTGCACGAACTCCGTAGAATGCGTGTGATCATCACTAATATAGAAATTATACTCCCTTATGATCCCTCTGTCATCCTCTGTACTATCATTCGCATGAATGAATGCGATGTGCATAAATATAGAAACCTGTGTGGAGTTGTAATATTGTGATTGCACCTCACACTGTGGCTATAGACTGTAGTTCTCTGCAAAGTCAACGACTGAAACAATGCTACCAACTAGAAATGTGTCCTTGCATAACTTGAATTGCAAGTCCAACCATCGAGCTCTATGGGCATGTCTTGCATACTCATACACTATGCTGTCACAAAATATAGGCATAAACTGATACACTGGAATCTTTTCAATAACTAATTCACACCTCTTTGCTTTCTTTACCATCTTTTGTATTGTATGCCACTATTTTATATTTGCCAAACTCTACTAGTTCATTTCCAACTGCATGTGTTATTTCCATATGTTCACATATTGGCAAATGTTGCAAGCCACCGCAACGATGACATGTGCCATCCAAGCATAATTTCTTGTAGAATATTTGACCTTCCTCTCTTTCACATAAAATTCTTGATATGAAGTCTCTTGAAGATGTTGGTGGGGCACATATGGCACAACCATGCAAATCATTGTTAGTATGCATATCTAAACATATAGACCTATAAGCATCAAAATAGTTAGAAAATTCAATATGTAATCTACAACAACAAGTAGTGCATGTGTGATTTATCTTAACATAGAAAGGTTTTAGCAATTCAAAATATCTTTGACAAATTTTAATTTGAGGATACTTCTCTAGAAATTTACCATAAAATTGTGTTTGAGTCTCATCCAAAAAATGCTTTGGATGTGGCTCACGGTTCTGACTACTGATTCTCCTTCTTACCACATCCCTTTGATTCAGAGATACCCTTGTGTAATTTTTCCAAAAGTCTTCAATTAGTGATCTCAATGCTTCAACAATTGGTTTATCTTTTCGTGGTAGTCTCCCCGAGAACGCCCATAATTCATTGGCATTAGTGTCCTCAATTCTTTGGCGTCTTCCAATGGCTCTTGATAAAGTTTTCCTATTAATTCTCAATTCTTGACTTGTCTTTCTAATGAGACGAGCTTTCCTTGTTTGACTACTTACTATAATTGATGTAATCACACGCCGTGTTGCATTACTATCTTTTGTGCGTGGGGTGTTACCCACACTCTCATATGCACTCATTAGATTATTGACAATAGATTTTTCACTTGAAGCCTCTGATGTTCTCAACCTAAGAATCTTCATGATAGACCTATACTTTATACTTCGCATCATTTCAACAAATAGTTGACATCTTGCAGTCTCATTTAACTTTTCAAAGAACAATCTCCAAATCTTATTAGCATATCTTCTACAAGTGCGTTTTGGAATCTTACCTTCCATTGGCTACAAAATATTCTCATCAATATCAATCAAATACTTTGGCTTTCTATGCAAAATTCTAGGTGGTGTCAAGTTAGGTAAATTCATCTCAACATTAGGAATTTCATCAATATTTAAATGAGATGGGTTAGATGGCATACCTTCGATTGAAGATGGAATAGATGACATACCTTGAGGTTGAGGTGGAAACGATGGCGTACCTCCTTCATCACATGTGAGTGATGATGTACTCTCAACTTGAGATGCGGTAGATGGTGTCCCTACATGTTGACTTGTGGTAGAGGACGTGTCTCCAACTATGGTAGTCAAATCCCTCATACCACAAAGTTTTTGCATTCATTCTCTTTGTGCTGCTGATGCAAAGGGAAAACCAGTTAACAGATAAAATAGGGTTGAATAATCCTTGAAAAGCCCACAAAATAACCTTTACAGTGTATATCGGCAAGACAATTTAAATGTCACACCGAAATCTACCTATTCTTGCCTATCGGCAAGATTATACACCGTCGATCAAACTAAAGAGTCCTTCGCCGATACATATCTCTCACTGATGAGTCTTCCATCGGCAAGACTTCTCGAATCTCACCCCGATCGGTGAGAGTTCCTTCCGTCGGTCCAAAGTAACTTTCCTATTCCGATGGCGATACTCTCACTGATGACTTCTCACATACATTTCTCAACTTGTTCTTTCGGTCTTCCTTACCATTTCCATTAGTCAACCTTTGTATTATTCAAAATGCATATTCACCAATCACAATCATGATAAATGATAGTAGGATATACACAAAACGTCCACGCATACATAAACATTATACACCTGGCTTGTATCTTCGGTGAAACAATATAGATTTCACACCGATAACCTCCTCTGCAACAATCTTGCAACTGAACGGACAACACATAAAAAACTATAGAAAGCTATAGAACAGAAATAAATCTAACTACATGGAGGTCATTCCACTGGTTTCGAAGAAACCCACCAGTGGAATGACTCCAAATCGATGTTCTGTAATTAGACCAAGAACTAAACCTTTTCTATTCCTTCCAGAGATTATACATACAAAAATTGTTTTCTTTTCTCTTTCTGTTCGTTCACTTCTCTCCCTCTACACGAACAGAGACCAACTATATAAAGACTCTCAATTGACAGTTACACATGGTGGAAAACGAACCACCACTGCCAATCAGTTACACTCCTTGTTCGGTTACAAGCTTTTAAGCTGTTTCTTGACATACATGTCATTATGTGGCTAACTAAGACTCAAAGTGGCCTAAGGCCTTACAACATAACATTTTGGACATAACATAAAATGTATAGAATCCTCAGATTCTTAATGTCTTCGAGGTGCTTCTGCACCAGCTGCCAATACCATATCTCTTTGTGATGGTTGTGGTTCCTCTTCAATTGGTATGTCTTCATTTATCGTGTCCAATTTCCTCTTCTCACAAAGTTCCCTCATAGCCACTGCTTTCTTTGCATTCTTAGCTTCTATCTCTTCCTGTGTTGGTTTAATTCTTGATCGCTTCCTCGGCATGACAGAGAATTTGTCTATAGCATGATAAAGAGACCAATATTAGTTCCTAAGAAATGAATACAAGATAATAGTGGGATTGTATTTTTTTTATGTTGTAAGGATTTATTCTTGTATAGTTTGACATCATGGTATGTTAAGGTTTGTTTATTAGACATAATTATTAAAGAGCCCAAGTGTAGAAAATATACATGGCATCATGTGAGATTGTAGGCTTCTTTCTTGATTGGGAATGTGTCTATTTTAAACATGTATGATAAAGCATGATAAAGTAATTCAATCCAAAATAAGGAAAATGTAAAGAACATGCATGTAAAGACTTGACATACCTAAAAAATGAAGATTTGAATGGAGAGAGTACCCAATTATGTAGTGTTTTTATCTTCTTGCATCAAACTCCTCAACAATTTGAGTTTTTCACCACTTGCTTCCTTTTCAATGTTAAATTGAATAACACTCAAATATCATTACTAGCAACAATACTATTAACCAATCTATAATGTTAAATTCCTAAAATTGAATCACAATTAACATTGCAACACTACAAAAATTAAAACTTGAATAGATATATATCAAACTTGGTGTGAAAACTATGTCATTTCCTCCTTCTCAAGTTGGTAAAGTAGAAAAGGTGGTGGAAAGATCATGCAAAGGTGGTACAATGTGTCAAATGTGCATGTGAACTTCCCAAAAGCATGAAAGCACTTCTTTTTTGTTAGAGCACGCACAGAATCAGTAAGAAAATAGAGCATGTGGGCCTGGATCACGGGGGTAACCACTTTTTTACCATTTCAATAGCAAGATAAAATGCGAGCGCATTATGACGTGCTCGTGTTTTGTCCTGCTATATATTCATCACATCCTTTGCATTGATCACATCTCTTTTCTGCAAGAGCTTGCCAGATGCTCTGCCATATGATAGGCATAACAATGAAGGGGCAAGCCCTCATAATCAAGTTCTTGATAGAAAATGCCCTCAACCCTCAACGTCAAACCCTAATCCCTCAACCCTTAACTCTGATCCCTCGACCCTCAACCCTATCCCTAAACCCTCAACCCTCAATGTCAAATCCTAATCCCTCAACCCTTCACTCTAATCCCTCAACCCTAAACCCTATCCCTAAACCCTCAACACTATACCTTAAACCCTAATCCCTCAACCTTAACCCCAAACCTTGTCCCTAAACCCTAATCCCTCAACCCTCAACCCTAATCCATCATCCGTCATCCCTCAACTCTAATCTGTCATCCCTAAACCGTAAACACTATTCCTATTCCTAGACCCTCAACAGGCTCGATTCTATACCTTAAACCCTAATCCCTCTACCCTCGACACTCTTATTTAACCCTAATCCCTTGACCATTAACCCTATCCCTCAACCTCAACCCTCAACTCTCAACATTAAACCCTAATTCATCAACTCTAAACCCTAATCCCTCAAACCTAAACCCTATCCCTAAACCATCAACCCTCAACACTATACCTTAAACCCTAATCCCTATCCCTCAACCCTTAACCCTTAAAACTTAAACCCTATCCCTACACCCTCAACACTTGACACTATATCTTAAGCCTTAAACCCTCATCCCTCAATCCTTAAACCTTAAACCCTAAACCCTATCCCTAATCCCTCTACCCTCAACACTCTAACCCTAACCTCAACATTAAATGTTAATCCGTCAACCCTAAACCCTAATCCTAAACCCTCAACCCTCAACACTATACCTTAAACCCTAATCCCTCAACCCTCAACCCTAAACCTTATCCCTAAACCCTAATCCCTCAACCCTCAACCCTAATCCATCATCCCTCAACTCTAATCCCTCATCCCTAAACCTTAAATGCTATCCCTATTCCTAAACCCTTAACAGACTCGATACTATACCTTAAACCCTAATCCATTATCCCTAAACCCTCCAACCCTATCCCTAATCCTTACACCCTCCACACTCTACTTTAACCCTAATCCCTTGAACCTCAACCCTATCCCTAAACCCTTGACCCTCGAACCTCAACGCTCAACCCTCGACATCAAACCCTAATCCCTCAACCCTTAACTCTGATCCCTCGTCTCTCAACCCTAACCCTAAACCCTAAACCCTCAACCCTAAACCCTCAATGTCAAATCCTAATCCCTCAACCCTTCACTCTAATCCCTCAACCCTGAACCCTATCCCTAAACCCTCAACACTATACCTTAAACCCTAATCCCTTAGCCCTCAACCCTAAACCTTATCCCTAAACCCTAATCCCTCAACCCTCAACCCTAATCCATCACCCTCAACTCTAATCCCTCATCCCTAAACCCTAAATGCTATCCCTATTCCTAAACCCTCAATAGACTCAATACTATACCTTAAACCCTAATACCTTATCCCTAAACCCTCCAACCCTATCCCTAATCCTTATACTCTCCACACTCTACTTTAACCCTAATTCCTCGACCCTCAACCCTATCCCTAAACCCTTGACCCTCAAACCTCAACCCTCAATCCTCGACGTCAAACCCTAATCCCTCAACCCTTAACTCTGATCCCTCATCTCTCAACCCTAACCCTAAACCCTAAACCCTCAACCCTCAACGTCAAATCCTAATCCCTCAACCCTTCACTCTAATCCCTCAACCCTAAACCCTATCCCTAAACCCTCAACACTATACCTTAAACCCTAATGCCTCAGCCCTCTACCCTAAACCTTATCCCTAAACCCTAATCCCTCAACCCTCAACCCTAATTCGTCATCCCTCAACTCTAATCCCTCATCCCTAAACCCTAAATGCTATCCCTATTCCTACACCCTCAACAGACTCGATACTATACCTTAAACCCTAATCCCTTATCCCTAAACCCTCCAACCCTATCCCTAATCCTTATACCCTCCACACTCTACTTTAACCCTAATTCCTTGACCCTCAACCCTATCCCTAAACCCTTGACCCTCGAACCTCAACCCTCAACCCTCAACGTCAAACCCTAATCCCTCAACCCTTAACTCTGATCCCTCATCTCTCAACCGTAACCCTAAACCCTAAACCTGCAACCTTGAATGTCAAATCCTAATCCCTCAACCCTTCACTCTAATCTCTCAACCCTAAACCCTATCCCTAAACCCTCAACACTATACCTTAAACCCTAATCCCTCAGCCCTCAACCCTAAACCTTATCCCTAAACCCTAATCCCTCAACCCTCAACCCTAATCCGTCATCCCTCAACTCTAATCCCTCATCCCTAAACCCTAAATGCTATCCCTATTCCTACACCCTCAACAGACTCGATACTATACCTTAAACCCTAATCCCTTATCCCTAAACCCTCCAACCCTATCCCTAATCCTTATACCCTCCACACTCTACTTTAACCCTAATTCCTCGACCCTCAACCCTATCCCTAAACCCTTGACCCTCAAGCCTCAACCCTCAACCCTCGACGTCAAACCCTAATCCCTCAACCCTTAACTCTGATCCCTCATCTCTCAACCCTAACCCTAAACCCTAAACCCTCAACCCTCAACGTCAAATCCTAATCCCTCAACCCTTCACTCTAATCCCTCAACCCTAAACCCTATCCCTAAACCCTCAACACTATACCTTAAACCCTAATCCCTCAGCCCTCAACCCTAAACCTTATCCCTAAACCCTAATCCCTCAACCCTCAACCCTAATCCGTCATCCCTCAACTCTAATCCCTCATCCCTAAACCCTAAATGCTAACCTTATTCCTACACCCTCAACAGACTCGATACTATACCTTAAACCCTAATCCCTTATCCCTAAACCCTCCAACCCTATCCCTAATCCTTGTACCCTCCACACTCTACTTTAACCCTAATTCCTCGACCCTCAACCCTATCCCTAAACCCTTGAGCCTCGAACCTCAACCCTCAACCCTCAATATCAAACTCTAATCCCTCAACCCTTAACTCTGATCCCTCGACCCTCAACCCTATTCCTAAAGCCTCAACCCTCAACATCAAATTCTAATCCCTCAACCCTTCACTCTAATCCCTCAACCCTAAACCCTATCCCTAAACCCTCAACACTATACCTTAAACCCTAATCCCTCAACCCTCAACCCTAATTCGTCATCTGTCACCCCTCAACTCTAATCCCTCATCCCTAAACCCTAAACGCTATCCCTATTCCTAGACCCTCAACAGGCTCGATACTATACCTTAAACCCTAATCCCTCTACCCTCGACACTCTTATTTAACCCTAATCCCTTGACCATTAACCCTATCCCTCAACCTCAACCCTCAACTCTCAACATTAAACCCTAATTCATCAACCCTAAACCCTAATCCCTCAAACCTAAACCCTATCCCTAAACCGTCAACCCTCAACACTATACCTTAAACCCTAATCCCTATCCCTCAACCCTTAACCCTTAAAACTTAAACCCTATCCCTACACCCTCAACACTTAACACTATATCTTAAGCCTTAAACCCTCATCCCTAAAGCCTCAACCCTCAATCCTTAAACCTTCAACCCTAAACCCTATCCCTAATCCCTCTACCCTCGACACTCTAACCCTAACCTCGACATTAAATGTTAATCCGTCAACCCTAAACCCTAATCCTAAACCCTCAACCCTCAACACTATACCTTAAACCCTAATCCCTCAACCCTCAACCCTAAACCTTATCCCTAAACCCTAATCCCTCAACCCTCAACCCTAATCCATCATCCCTCAACTCTAATCCCTCATCCGTAAACCCTAAATGCTATCCCTATTCCTAAACCCTCAACAAACTTGATACTATACCTTAAACCCTAATCCCTTATCCCTAAACCCTCCAACCCTATCCCTAATCCTTACACCCTCCACACTCTACTTTAACCCTAATCCCTCGACCCTAAACCCTATCCCTAAACCCTTGACCCTTGAACCTCAACCCTCAACCCTCAATGTCAAACTCTAATCCCTCAACCCTTAACTCTGATCTCTCAACCCTCAACCCTATCCCTAAACCCTAAACCCTAAACCCTAAACCCTCAACCCTAATCTGTCATCCCTCAACTCTAATCCCTCATCCCTCAACTCTAATCCCTCATCCCTAAACCCTAAACACTATCCCTATTCATAGACCCTCAACGGGCTTGATACTATACCTTAAACGCTAATCCCTTATCCCTAAACCCTCCAACCCTATCCCTTATCCCTTAACCCTCATGATTAATAGCCTTGAACGTAAAAAAATTTAAGGGGAACATAATGCAAGCGCATTATAACGTGCTCGCGTTATGTCAAACATGACAAACAACAGACTTGTGGTAAAGGAAAAATGCAAAGCAAAATAGAACGCAAGCACGTTATGTCTTGCTTTGGGAATCCTAAGCCTTGGGCTTGGGATTTTCTTTGGATTTCCAACCCAAAGGCTTGGATTGCCTTATGAACAGTCACAGATGTGTTTTTCTATATTCTTCAAAATGTCACATAATTTCGTTCATGCTAACCCTCAGATTTGCACATGTTTCAAGGTTGAACAAATCAAACACTTGGGTAATGTTAGGCTTTCTCTTAGCTATTTGACGATGTGATTTTTTTCACATTTTAACAATGTTAAGCCTTTCATCTTTAATTTCTTTTGTTTGTGTGTCCGTTTTTAGGAAAAAACCACTGTTTGGTCTTTTTTTCATTGTAAATTAACTATTCATTCAAATTTCGAAAAAATTACATATTTAGAAACTAGACTCCATTCTACAAATATTAAAAAAATAAAAAAATAATTTTCAATTAGTTTTTAAAATTTATAGGGGTAGCACGGCCAAAATTCTATTTTTTAGGATGTGTCCACTTTGAAAATTAGTAAAAAATCAAATATTCATCAAAAAATTATCAGAAAAATTGGGCATAAACTACATGCTATTAGCTAATTTCTCACTGAAGCGATTTTAAAAATACCAAAAAAAAGTTGACCTTTTGAGGGAGCCACAAAACATGCTATGTTATGTTTTTTTGATAGAAACAACACAAATTTCTGTGGCTCCCTCTTTTGAACCCTTTAATCTATGCTATTTTCAAAACAAAATAGTAGTTTAGAAAATAGACTCGGAGCACTACAAACATTGTTTTGGTTGCATCTCCAAATTTTGAGTGTAACTATGCTCAATTTCTCATCCAAGGCCAGTATTTCCTGATTTCAGAAAAAAGTGGCCACCTAAGACCCCTTTTTAGCCCCCCGTCTTCCTGCACTTAGCCAAGTCTCTATCTCCGGCGGTGTTGGGACTGAAATTCCCAAGAGACTTTTGGCAAATATTAAGTTTTAATCATCCAAAGATTTCAATATGAGGGCATATATAGAAAGATCCATAGTTGTTTTCAAGCAGAAATTAACAATTGAGCTGATAGAAATATTTGGATTTGATCTATCATGATTCCCAAAGACTTAATATAACATGGTTGAAATGCTCATTAAAAACAAACCGTAAACAAGGAAGTGAAAAGTTACAAACCATGTTGAAAGTAAAGGAAAAATAGCATTAAATACCGGAGCTGAATATGGGTGAAATCCTTGTCAAAAATGAGCTAGGGTTGTTTTTTGAACCATCTTAAAATTCCCTGTATTTTGCAAGTTATGTATGTTTTTGATAAAATACATTGTGGTATGGGTTTATATGTTTGTATATACAAAGTCTCTCATATACAAAGTGGTTTGTATGTTCTGTCATTGTATGATGCATGTGCAAAGTCCCTCGTATATCGGGTCATGGTATGGTGGCGTAAGGAGTCATCAGGTTGATGCATCATTTAATTATATGAGTTTGGCTAACATTTTATTACTACATACAAAGTGGACCTGACGAGGTTAAAAGTTGAAGTGTATATTCTGTCAGGTCCGTTGCTTGTATGTTATGTTTGTATGTTTGGCCAGATACAACATACAACACGATATGCATTGACCGGAACTGAAACAATTATGAATTAGCATTAAGTCTTTGCATGTTTTATGATATAGTAGACATACATTGTGGTATATACAAGACATGACTCAGTATCGTTGTGATGCTCACAACACGCCCCATTTTACTCCTTAGCAAAATGAGGACCCCCTACTGAAGCTGGTTTGCTTTGCTTGTTCGTGTGGTTTGCTTAGTGGTGAAAGGGAAAAAGGAGCTGAAAATTCAAACCTTGTTAGAAATAGTGGAAAATTTGCATTTGGGTACCAGGTCAAAGTACAGGTGAATTCCTTGTTGAAAATAAACAAGGGTTGCTTTTTGAATTTTTTTGAAATTCGCTGTATTTTGCAAGTTATTGTTGTTTTTGGTAAATGTACAATTAGAGGGTTTGTATCTTGTATATACAAAGTTATTTGTATATGCAAGGTCTTTTTATATACAAATGCGTTTGTATATTGTGTTTTTGTGTTGGTCGCAAAAGGGGAAGTCGTCGGGTTTTCTTATTGTGTTGCTTTTTGTCCTTGTATGCATTTAAAAAATATTTTATACATACATACAGGGTGGACCCGAAAGGAGTTAGGTTGGAGTGTATACATGTTGAAATCCACTATGTATATCGGGGTTTGTATATTTGGCAAATGGAGGACATACAAGTAAATATACAAGGGATTATACATAGCGTAGAATTGAAGAGATTAAAATTGGTATAATCCATGTATGTTCGGCACTTGTATATTTGGCGGATGCGAAATATACAATCACAAGATACAAAGAATAATATACAACACGGAATTGAAAGTAAATTGAAATACAGTATAAATGATGCATTCGGACTTAAAGTATATTTCGTGATACATCGATTTATACAAAGCACGGAACTGAAAAGGTATCAAAGGCAATAAAGTTAATGTATATTGTGCATTGTACATTTCTTATATACAACTCCGATATACATTGCACTTTATACGAACCGGAACCGAAGGGATTATAAAATGAAGTTAAACTATTGCATATTTTTGCTTGTATGTATGTTCAAAATGTACATCACTTTTCACATACAAGCTGGAACTCAAGAAGATTAAAGTATAGTTAATTCAATGTATCACATCCAAATTGTATATTAAGAGATACGTTGAGTTTTGAACATCGCGGAGATACAAAAGAAAGGTAAGGTGGGTCCCAGCGTTTGTACATTTGAATGTTTGTATAATGAGAATGTATGTTTTATGATGTACAAGTAGATGCGCATTCGGAGATACAAAATGGAAATACAAGCTGGATGTCAAAAAAGAGTTAAAAACAGAGAAGTGCTTGTATATTAGGTGTTTGTATGTTTATAATGTACAATCCCGATATACAAAGAATCAAAAGGATTTGCGAAAGAATAAAAGGTAATGAATACCTGTATAATGTGTTTATATATGCGATTATACAATAGAATATACAAGTGAGGTATACAAGCAGGGAGTACAAAGGGTGTACGGAAAAGGTAAAGGGGAAAGGGGAAAGGGGCTTTAGTTCAATTGTGTGCATAAAGTGATTGTATGTTCGAAGATGCAATGAAAAGATACAAGAAAAACATACAATAAGATATACAAAAGAAAATGCATGTTTAATTAAGCTAATGGTCAAAAGTTTAAAAAACTCAAACACTGAAAAAGGAAAGTCGAAGGTTGCAGTGCATTAATTACTATAATTAATGCGAGTTTAATGCTCAAACAAAGGGAATTTAATGAGGGTTAGGGCAGAATTATTGTTATTTTGCTTGCGGGATATATTGTTAACGTTGAAATTTGTAGAAAAGGCATTGTCACAATAAAATTGAACAGAATTTACCGGATTAACAAAGTTACAGTTGCTAGGTGAAGGTGAAAGGTAAAAGTAAGTCAATGTCAAAGGTTGAACGGTCACAGAAACAAGTATTTATCTTGGGGCCCCGTTTAATTTTTGAATGGTAAAACGCAACTATTAATTACAGTAATTTCGCTTTCAAAATGCATGCATTTGTTAAAATTACTGTTTTAACTGTTAATTAGCTAAACAGAGCTTAATCCATTTAAGGGTAAAATAATAGGAGAAACAAATGAGTTAGGGTAAATGGTAGAAAATAGATATTCACAGTAAAACCCTAGGTATGAAGTAGAAACAAAAATTGAGACATGTAAACTTCTACAAGATGGCCCCTAAACAGAAGAAAGACTCTAGGGACGAAGTAAAGAAAGAGAGAAAACCAAGGAAGGAAGTAGAAAAAGAAGAATTGCCAATATACAGAGGCTGTCCAACCCTGATTGGTACAAGCAGAATGGGTACTGATACAAACATATGAACTTCTGATGTAGAGGATGTGTTAAAGAAAATCACTGCTGCAGATGCCTCCCCAGTTATGAAATGTATTTGGGATAGTGGACTATATAGCTGCAGGGTTTCCTCTGGCTGTGGAGGCAAAAGATCTATGTCTAGACTGTCTAATCTTGTATGACCCTAATACAAGAAAGGTAATGCTACATGACAGATTAATTGCTGATCTGACTCCTGAGGGGATTGCAAGAACTTTTGGATTGGAGATCACTGATAAGATGACAGATATTGATATTGATCAGTATAATGAGAGTTTCTACACAAATGATGGAGACTGTAAGGGTAAAATATTTCACCACTGGTACAGTCCAAAGAACAAACCAAAGGCAGTGGCCAAAATTCCAATAAATCTACTGAGGATACATTTTAGAGAGGAGGTATATTTGATGATCACTATGCTGAGCAGACTGGTTGGGTTGAGGGATGGCACCAAATGTGAACCCTGGATGTTCACTGTCATAGAATACCTAAGAACAGGGGAAAAGAAACAAGGACCAATTCATTGGGCCAAGGCCATTAGTACAGCGATATGGAGGTAGGCTATGATGAGACAACAGAAAGGCTTGCCCTTTTATATGTCTTTCTATATATTATACTCCTATGCTGTAGAGATTAGACCACACATACATGGACTAGAAAGAGTTGGTGTTTTAGGGAATGGTCCTGAGCAGAGGTTGGTGTATGAACATTACCCAGAATTACAAGAGGAGAATGTCGTGAAGAAATTTTCTTTTGTTAATGATGTTTTCTATACCTACATGGTGAGAGTACTAAATGAGGAACCAGACAAAAGGTTGTCTAAAGAGGCTGAACATATAACTGGATTGCATTGTTCGTGGTTCATACAGTTTGAACAATTTTCATACATAAGAACTGAAGGATTTGAGGGGAGGCCATTTATGCTCCCAAGATACCCTTCTGACAAACTAATTGTCTTGGAGTTTTCAAGACAGAATTTGAATGCTTTCAGGATGTACAAGAGGAAATTTAATGGCAGGGGAAATGTGAAATTACCTTGGGCCATTGGCAGGTATTCTTGTATCAGTGAGGATGCTGCAGCCTATTCAGAACAAGAACTAAGGTATTATGGGTTCCAGGAATTTGATTTGGCTAGAAGTTTTGATCCATTTCACTGAATTCAAAACTTTGTTGACAAGAAGTACAAGCATCAAGTGCATATTGAAGATTTCTGGGCTGACTGCAAGAGTGACTTGGAAGTAAGAAAGAGAGCTCATAAGAGATTGACTATTAAACAAATGAAGTCTATTGGTGATATCTATGTTCCTCCAGAGGTTCGTGAGGATGACAAATTGTTGCACCAAAGTTATGCACAGGCTAGGCTAGCTCCCATTACAGAGCCTGATTGGTCGAAGCCTTGGAACACATCATTGGATATTTTGACAAAACCTGTGATATTATTTTCAAAAACATGGCTTAAGAATAGGATAGAAGAGCTCAAGGCTGAAGGAAAAGAAGTTACATTCCCAAAGAAGGGAAGGAAGAGAAAGGTAGAGCCCAGTGAAGACTTGCAATGTTTCTATGAGAAGAAGAGAAAAGTTGTAGAGGCAAGAATTATGGAAAAGAATAAAAATGCTACATTGATGGATCCATATGCTTTAGGCATAATAGTAGTAGTGGCATCTCAAACTTTTGTTGATGCAAAATCCATGAGTCATGAGATCATTTCAGAAGAAGCACAGGCTACAAAAGAGGCAGCAGGACCATCAATCATGAGGGCAATTCCCATAGGTTTGTCAAAAGGGGAAACTTCTAAGCCGGTTGATGTGATTGGAGCGCAGGAAGTAAGAGAAAAGATAAAGAATATAGCTAGTGCCTCCACATCAGTAGAACCAGGACAAACCTTTATCAGAGTAAAAGCAGAGTTAGCTGGAGAGAGGCTGCAAGAGTCAGAAGTTAGTAAAGCCAAACCCATTGCTGTAGAGACTGTGCAGATTGAAAGCAGTGACAGCGAAGAAAGGAAAATGTATAAAGGGAAAGTGATTGACGTGGAGGAAGAATCAAGTGATTTCTTCAGTGAAGAAGAATCAAACCTGCAAGATGAAATGGAAACAGAACAAAATATAGAATTTGAAAAAGAGGAGGTACAGGCAGAAACAAGATCTGTTGATCCATTTGGCACTCTAGTACCACCAGAAATCATTAGAGATGTGCAAGAGGAAGCACATAACATTGAAGAAACTGAAAAAGAAAAATCATCCAAAGAGGTAAACACATAAAGCCATGGAGCACAAGAGGACACCTCAGAGGGCGATGCTTTAGACATGCTAAACATGTATAGGGAGCAAGGTGAAGAAGAGGAAAATACAGAAAAATTGCAAACCCAAGAAGAGGAAGTAAAAGAAGATAAGGTAAAGGCCAATTCACTTGTACATCCAGAGCAACCACAGACAGGAAATATAGAGGCAGAAGATAAAATGGATAAGAATGAGCCTGATGACCAACCATTAGATGATGAACAAGAAGAAGATGTGAACAGGCCGGGTAGTGAACAGATACATGCAGGAGATGATCAAAAAGAGAAGTCATCAGCGGAAAAAACACCTGAAGAAAAGGATCAAGAAGGAGGAAATATCAAGGAAGAAAATGAGGTTGGATCAAAAGAGCAATCAAATAATCCCATAGATCAAGAGCTCCCACTTCAGCAGGAACAACAAGAAGAACAACAGGAGGAACCACTTCAACAGCAAGAGCAACAACATGAACAGCAGCAACATGAGGAAATTGGAATAGATAAACCTCATGAAGAGGTGATTGATGCAGAGAAGGTTGCATAAGGCATAAAAGAGGTGCCTACCTGGCTGGAAGGAGAGATAAGGAAGAGAAAGAAGGAAATATAGCTGGCTCCTATTGACATCAAAAGCTTATTAGGTGAGAAAACAACTCCAAGGAAAGAAAAAAGAAAAGCTAGGACGATGTTTGCAATACAGAGAGGTCCAGATGGATCCAGAACTTTGAACCTAGCTATACCACAAAAGGAGAAAGAAAAAGGTGAGATTACCTGGAGGAATACAAGATACTTAATCTAGACCTCGGGCATTCCACGAGGGAACAACACATCGCTAAATGCAAAGATATGAACCAGGTGACAACAGAAATGCTGAGGAAAGACAAAGATAAACAGGAGGTATTGAAAGGACACATTGTCCAACTCCAACAATTCATTCAGGGGATATTTGATCCCAGTGCCACAGTGCCTGACTTACCTGCTGACATAACAATAGTATCTAAGGAGGAAGTATAGGACATGGAAAATAAAAGGTTCAAGGCCAACATTTTTGATGAATGGTTTCATGATTTTTTGCAAGGAGGCAAACAAATGATAGGGCAAGCTGTGAAGAGCTGGAAAGTGGCCATAGAAGAGAAGAATAAGTGTATGGTATTAATAAATAATTGTCAAGTAAGAGTAGGGGAGTGCAGATCTAAAATTGAACAATTGACTGAAATTGAGACAAGAGCTGAAGAATTGATAAATGAGGGAGCACTCAATATCACATTGGCAAATCAAGTGCCGTAGATGATTTTGGAACTCAGATTTGAGGAAGATAACCTCAAAATAAATAGTCATGTAGGAGCTGGAGAAAAGGGCAGAAGGGATGATCAAAGTGCATAAGAAAATCATGGAAAGACTTTTACAGCATGAATGTGTAGAGATGCCAGCCTATGACTTAAAGAGAGCATTGACAGAGTTCAGGGCCATATTCACACCCTGTATAGAAAATCGTGATGCAATCCTTAGCAAGCAAATGATGGATACATTGATGGAAGAAAGAGCCAAAATGAAGAAGTACTAGAAAAGAAGAGAAAACTTAGAGAATGAAGAAAAAGAGTTGAAAGAAAAGGTGGTGATGCAAGAGTTCATTTTAGCAAAAAGTCCAGGAGGGGACTGCACCTTTGTGGAGGGTGTGATTGGAAACTTCAAGAAACATTTGAAAAGGTGAAAAGGCAGTCAGAAGAAAAGAATTTTGAGAGGAAATCAAATGAAGAGCCTCGTCGGGAAAAGGTCACATGAAATGGGAATCTTATTTGTGAAAGATTCCAAGAGCATCCTTTGAGAGGAGAAAGTGCCAAGTAGTGGATTGGCACACGGTTATGAAATGAGGGCACACCATTGGTCAGTAATGAAAGGACCTTAACCGTATAGTCATGGTTGTAACCGTAGAATTGTGGTTGTAACCATTTTGTGGAAGGTTGTAACCGTAGCATGGGAGGGAATTCAAATTCTATATAAGAGGCGTGCTACTTGTACATTAGTGACACAGGGATTTTTTAGCATTTAGCCAATAATTGTAAATTCTTTCTAAAAATTTTGGAGTAGAATATTTTAGTTTAGAGGAGGTCGCCTGTTGTCTGCATTAAGGAATGTGTGGAATGTCCATCTTTCTTAATGTATCTGTAAAGCACTGTAAGTTTTTGGTATATTCGATTAATAAAGCTAAGAGTCATTCCTACATTATAAATCTTGTATGACTGTGTTTTGAGTATAAGTGAATCTAGAAGTTTGCGTCTATTTTCTGAGTGTCTTCTATCTCTTCCTTGCGTTTAAAATAATTCCTCTTAAAGCTCGCAATCTTGAATGCAATATTCATGAAAATACTCAAGATATTTGTATTTAACGATTTAGTCTATTGGTTTAATTGAATCTGCTGTATTTCTTACTGTGTGCATAACAGAATGTTTAGATCCTGTAGTAAATGATGGTAGATTTAAATTTCTCTAACTTTTCCCAACAATTCTGAAATACTTAGCTTAAACGTTGAAATCCAAAGGAGATTATCTAACATTTGAAGAATTTTAAGAGCAATAAGTTGATATTTGATAATCTTCATAAAATATTTGAAAAGCAAAGCATGTTTGAATATAAATCATATATAGCTTTGGGGTACAATAACGATTTTATGCAAATGAATGATTAGAAAGTTGATATTTGTATTAGTTTGCATAATAAGAGTCCAGTAAGTCATAAACCCACTTTAAATCACGTAAGGCCCCTTGCATATTACAGCTTCATAATAACCTACTGAATGGTCCAACAGGTCAAGACCTGACCTATAAGGAAACTTGGGATCAAGTAATCTTAGTCGATTTCTTCGTATCTTTCAAGATAGTTAGGTTCATTTATGAATTTTAACTTTTGTTATGAATGTGTAAAAATAATCATCCACAAGTATCACCGGTTATCTTTACCATTTCTATAGTCACCCTTTGCACTTGGCAAAAGATACATTAACGACATACATTCTAAAAGATATGTTCTCGATATGCTACTGTGGTATATACATGCAATGAACATTAGGTGAAATAATATAAAACTCATGCCGATACACAGTAATATACAACACAGAACTCAAGCAAAAATTAAATCAGGTTAAAGAAATGCATTGAGATTTTATGTATATCAGAGGATGCATATACAAGTCGGACTAGAAAGGTTTATTAAATTTAAAACATTCGTTGTGTATGTCTAACTTACATTGCCAATATACAATGTATTTTATGCAACCCGGAACTGAAATAATTATGAATTAATGTTAAGTCTTTGTATGTTTGTGCTATGTATGTATGTTGCGGTATATATACATTGCGGTACATAGAAGATGATATGCATAGCATGGAATTGAAAGATTATGAAATATGGTGAAATTGTTGTATGTTTTACATCTTGTATGTTTCGGGTTATACAAGGCTAATATACATACCGTGGATTCAAAAAAGTATGAAATAGAGTTAAGTTGCTGTATGTATCACGCTTTGTATATATATGTTTTTGGAGACATACATTCTCGTATACATACATTGCGATATGCATTGCATTTATACAAGTGACGGAACCGAAAGTGATATTAAAATTGGTTTTATCCTTGTAATTGGGCATTACATGTGAATGATGCAAGTAGTGGGTCCCGCCGCACGCACATTTGGGCTTGTATAATGTTAATGTATATCTTTGATATACAAACCCATATACAAGCAAAAATACATCCTAAAAAAGCAAGCTGGATGTCAAGAAGAAATTAAATACGGAAAAATCTCTACATGTCTGGGTGCTTGTATATACATTACCGATATATAATGTATTACATACAAGGGGCGGAACCGAAAGGGTTCTTCAAAAGAATTAAGTGCTTGTATATTCAATGCTTTGTATGTTTCGAATATACATTCTTTAGGATACAAGCTATATGTACAAAAACTGGACGTGAAGGAAAAGTTAAATGTTAAAAACTCTTTGTATATTATAGCAATTGTATGTTGCAATGAATAAATCGAATATACAAAGAAACAGAAAGTGAAAAGGCGGGAAGTTTTTTCAACCCAATTGCAAGGTTACGCTGATGAAGGAAACCCTAAAAAACAACATTAAAATCCAAAATATCAAGATATTTTTCTGACAGATAAAATATTTGTTTTTGCAAGATCTATACAGTGGCAATTAAGTTGTGTAAACACCCGCGAGAGGATCTTAAGCAACTGATAAATTGTCGATGAGGGAAGTAATCAATTGAGTAAACGAATAAATTTGTTTTAATCAATTGATCTGAGACTAATGAATGTTTTATTTGGTCTTTTTAGGAATAATGAAGAAACCCTCTACGGATATTGGGCATAACTGCAGTTAAAGACTTTTCGACCTTGAAATGGTTATCCATTTGATGATTAGTGACCAATATTAAATTTCATAAATCTGTTTTATTAGAACTAATATTGTTGTTCAGTTATCAACCGTCACAACCATTGTAACTGGTCTGAAGCTTGTATGCCTCTCTTTATAAGAGATGACCAAGACCAGAGAAAGGGGGGATTAGAAGGAGAGACTACAGAATAGAGGAGGAGATACTATAGATTAGATTTGAACAACAATGCTAGTTCATTTTTAATACATTTTATTTCTGGTAGATCATGTGCAAGCATTCTCTGATGAAGTCAAGTCTGTAAGCATGAAGTAGTGACTGCAAAATTTGGTATCAATTATCTGTTAAATTTATTCAATTATATGATTGTCTCCTTTCAAACTTTTCTCTATTATTCAATTTGAGTTATCAAGTATATCTTCAAATTGTCTATGCACATTTGTTGTTATAGTGTGATAAGATTAATTGGTTTCTGCTTTCAGAATTAAATCCTTTAAATTTATCACAGTAACTTAGAAGACCTTGTTATGGATCTGTAAGCAGAGTCATATAGTTAGGGTTTGTATTCTATCTCTAGTTTTTTGATAAATCTGTTACAATTGTAGTATCATTCTGATAGGTTCCTTCAAGCAAGGATTAAATCCTTTTAGATGAATGCAGGTAATATTTTGTCAATTGGATATATGTAAGTATGGAATACTAACTATTTCTTTGCAGGGTTGTACAAGTTACATACCTATTCTTTCATGCCAGATAATTTGAGTTTTTACCAAACAAACAGTCATTTATTTCATAACCATACTGACTCTTTATTAAATAAGGCACTGGTCTAGTATTTTCATTATCATTTATTCAACTTCATTTTAGATTTACTTAGTTAGATTACATTATTGCTTTAGCATTACAATTTAGATTATTTTTGAATTATTTTGCTGTCTTTTATCTGTTTTATAACTTGTGCCATTATCGATAGTTAGATTAATTTTGATTAAAGTAGTGATCATTTCTTTATATGATTTACTAATTAGAGGTTTACTCACCTAGGTCTGACAGAGCCTAAAGCGAAGGGGGTTTAGCCATATCTACCCCGTGTCAGTTAGCCAAAAACGTTAAGAGAGCCTGGCACCCTCTTAGGGTTAAACAACCTGCATTTTTGAGACCTAACAGAATTGGTGACTCTACTGGGGAAAACACAAAGAGAAACTTGGTAATAGACCATGTTATTTGAGTCACATAATTAAAAGGCATAACTCTGCTGGTGGAAGGAAAAACCCAGAAGATTGATTAGTCCTCTAAATAGAGGTGGCAACTCTACACTAAACTTAAATTGCTTTTCTGATAAAAGTGTCATAATGGATGGTAGGAGATCTAAAGATGATGGTAAAAAACTGTAATCATCCCCACCTTTGAAGGCTCCTACTAAGAAGACTGGGATATCAAGTCAATCTCGTAGTACTAATAACCAATTCTTTCCAGATGATACCTCAAAACAGGCAATAATAATTCATAATAGCTTCACTCCCTTGTATGAATTAGATGAATTCCAATCCAACAATCAGTATACTCAGTCTGATCATAACAGATTTGATGATGTCCTTACACAGTACAAACCCTCCTTTCAAGAACAGCTTGACAATCAGACTCAAATTATGAGAGAGATAGACCAAAATCAAGCAGAACATGATTACCAAGCATCACTACAACAGGGTGAAGAAGCTCAAAATGAATTCATAGATCAAGGAACATCAACACAAATCCATAATAGGCAGCCAGAAGCCATGAGAACTAAGGATCAGATACAACAAGAGGTGCTTAGATTACAAGAAGAACTTGAGTCGGCTAGATTGGAAGAAGAAGAAGTAAAGATGAAACAAGAACTACAACAAATAAGATCTAGAACTAAGGTAACCAGTTCAAAGTATGTGCCTCCCTATAGGTAGTGTAATGCCCGCCTTGAACACCTTAAAGAAATACACACTTATGCTATATGAAACAGGGAATATTTTTTTTAAGATGATTAAGTAACGTTAACATAACTAATTACGACATATTCTCTAAGGATTCAAGGCTGCATTACTTTACAAACCAACTAACATAATTTAACATACATCAGTAACTGATCCAAAACTAGGCTCAATTAAATAACATATTCACATTCATTGCATATCATCAAATAACAGAATCTGCATGATTAAATACATAACTGAAATGCTTTCGTATAAGTACATCATGACATCATTACATTGCCATTTTTAGACTACATCAAAATTACATACATAATAAATGTTCTGTTACACAAATCTGGTACAAGATTATACACATACATCTTCATCAACTGGGACAAGTACAACTGGAACAAATCTTATCTGCATATGATCTTGACAAGGAATAACCAATGGATAAAATAGCTCTTCCACCCGACCATGTGGAACCCTAAGGTCCACCCCCCGAGCTAGGAGTTAACATGAGGTCCCAAACAATGACAGACAGGTAGACAAAAGACAAACAAGAACAAAGGAATGACCAAACGCCAATACAACACATGGCAAATAACAATACAACACAACTTAACTTCCATAGGCAACACAAAACAAATGAGGAGAGACCGAACAAGGTATGCTAGGTTGTAGTAGGGAGAGTGTCATCGCACGGTCCTAGCATGGGTTATCCTGACTACCTCTCACTAGGCGCCAGCCCCCATCTATGGTTATCCTGATAGCCTCTCACTAGGCACCGGCCCCATAGGGTGACACATGTGGAATCGACCTTCCTTTCATGAGGACAAGGAAGTCAATCATGCCGACCAGGCCTTCTCTACCCATCCTTAGTCTAAACAAGCACTACAGGTCATGGGAGAGGAATCCAATAATCTTATTAATGTGAAATCTACCCTTAACCCTCTAGTTAATTTTAGGTTATCACTTGATTAATCTACTTCCAACGGGTTATCCTGACTGCCACTTTGGGCGCCGGCCCCACATTGAAAGCCACTCTCCTTCCTAACACCTAGTAAACCTTAAACATCATACAAGACTTTATAACAATACACGTACATGTTCACTGCAAGGCATAAACCCTCTTGCATCACAATAGAACCATAACACCAATTGTTATCCAACGCTTTTAACATTACAATACTTTAATCTTTTACAGATTCTAGGTCTCTCCATACGACAAAACGGTACAATAAGATCACAAGTGGTTTAATATCCCCACCAGAAAATATTACTTTCAATACACATAAACAACTTGACATTATCTCAATATACTTCCTACTATGTTTGATCCACATAATCGTTATTACATCGTAAATACAAAAACAACTATACACAAGTTGCAAATACTCAACTATGACAACTTAGCCTCTGGAATTCAAGTTTAACCACACTCAGTTCGAATCATTACAACAACTCAATCAATTCAATTCAGATTCAGGAGATGAAACACTACAATTCCTTCTCGGTTTAATGTAAACAACTCCCATATTAAGTAGAACATTAAATTGCAACAATTAAATTAATATCTTGCAACTAAATATCTAACTAATCTTTATTTTGCTTCCCAAGGTAAATTACTCGATTAACTAAATATTACAATACTTTATTCGTAAAAGGAACACTTAATATAATTATGCTATCCAATTTTGGTTAACCGTTACGACACTCCCATAACAATACTATCTTTGTCATTTTCCTTTCAAACTTGTCCATGTAACTTGACTCTTTCAAGAAATGAAATTAACAAGAACGCTAAATTGATACCATATAACTACATGACAGTTATACCGAGGAAAAATCATCAACGACGAGCAACCAGATAAGATGGTTTAATATACTTGCATGTCTTCGTCGTAATGGTGGCTCAGAAATGTTTTTAATCAAAATGATTTAAATCTGTCTAAACAGAAGATTGGAATGGCCATACATATGCTATTACGCTTGATAGATGCATAAACTATGTTTATCTCCATGGCGTTTCAATTGCTATATTTGTTACCGCTGATATAATCTATCGCCTTGCAATCATAATTCGTAGAGGTGTTAAATTGTTATTGACTATTTTACCATTGAAATAGATGATAATGCTTCAATTGATAGCATCGGACTTTAAACAGTTTATTTCTAATAGACATTGACATCACAATCACTTTGTAGGATTCAATAGTTGATTTCTGTATGTGCTCAGTTGAATTTCCCTTGCTGCACTGGCCTTCAGAGGAGCGCCAATTCTATCGATGAGATATCTGTTACGTCTGTGTCGGCTAAGTGGACTGTTTTTGCATTCCGTTCAAACTAATGCGAAGGTGTGATCTGGAGGAAGGAACCTCTCAGACGTCTCAGCAAAGTGAAACAAAATACGGTGATTTTCCAATTATATACCAATATTGCTGTTAAAAGAGGTTGAACTTATGATATACGATGCATCTAGTTGACAGAAACAACGATCTATGTGCATTGACCTGATTGCAGAAGGTATGCGAGGTAGGTTAGCTTCTATGGTAGCGTTCAATAGTATTGTATTCCTTCTGAAGTGCGCCTAGCCAAGACAAGGGCGATCTAACCTTTAGATCTTAACATTTAGCAATACAGGAAACCTAATTTCTTAAGGCATCAGCCAGATGCGCTATGAGAGCAATAGTAGTTGATGCATGACAAAATAGACAAACACTTAGCCAATGGATTCATTTAAGACAAGGGCGATCTTCCCAGGATGGTAATATTCATTCCATTTGAAGGTAATTATCTATTTGTAGGCCAGCATGATTTCGATGACCCAAGCTATGGAGTGGGCTAGTCAACGGAAACATCGTATAATACTAGATAAATGGCGAATGAAAAGGCTTCAGAACCTTCATTCAAAACGAATGATAATAAGGCAGCGAACTACCTAATTCACCACCTCCCTATCATGCCCTAGCATTAAAACTCACAGCGTTACCTGATATTATCGGTCCACAAAATAATACCAAACATAGCAAAAACAATATAAATAGAACCTCAGGCAAGTTCGCTCACCAGTTTTTTTTTTGAACAAGCAGAACTTCAATCACAGACATTTAAACAGATAATTTGTGCGGCTCTTGGCGTAACCCTAACCCTTGATTAATAGTAACTGCCGTATTATCAAATGTCATGTTTCTAGAAAGTGTTCACTAACCATAGATAAGAGAACCAAATGATTATTAGCTTTTCACGCAGGTCTCAACATTTAAAAAGGTATACGAGCCTGTAAGGACGAAAGTATGCAAGAAAACCACTATGTGACCTTTGTTTTTACTTCAACTCTCTCAACGACACCGACAAGTAATATGATCTCAATGCCGGCTATAGTTTGTTGAAGGTAGCGACGGTAGAAACAGAAATGGAAGATATTGCAAAAGATTTGTGACAGGAAACTGGTTTCTAAAGAAATCTGGAATGGCCTTCTCAAGGCGCCAATGCCATCTGCCTACTGGGGTAAATACCAAATCGGAGAACACTTCTCAACTTGCGAATTTAATGTATTTACCTATGATGTGGCTTTCTAAGAATGATATACGAACACCCTATTCACAGCCTGGTATGGTCTCTTTTTTAGATGCAAGGTTCCGCAATACATCGAGGGCATACCACACAACACGGTGTCATTTTACATCTACAAACCCTACCAATATTACGCCGGTCTGAGAGTGCATACAGATGGAATTGCTGATATACATCCTCCATGATATGAAGAAGACTATCAAAAATGATTTGTTGCATGGATGATTGACTGATTTGGCAAAATAGTGGAAGGAAGACAATCGAATAACAGAATCCTTGAGCAGAAAGGAATAATTTAAAACCCTAAGAGAAGATATTGTTTAAACATAGAGAGGACAGTCTACAGACATGAGCTTTGATGGCACAACACAGAATACAAACTGATTTTAGATCGTAATATGTCTTAAAGTGGGTGTCCAATCAACAAACTATTTGGAATCAAATAAATAACAACATTTGCAAATTCGGAATAAAGTTAAGAGATAAGGCATTCGACGGAACCTGGCTACGATATCAAATCGACGAGTCTGCTTCAGTTGCTACAGCTCCAAGCTGCTTATTCCAGCCTTCTTCTCTTTTCTTTCACCTGTAATCCTCTCCTCTATGCCTCTACAAGCTTTTCTTTTATAACACAACCCCTTCCTTCTTCCAAGGGACTCGGCACGTGATCCCGTGCATCTCTCCTCTAAAAAATATATTTTTACTTAATTTAATGATCCCAAAATGTTATTTATTTATTTTATTTTATTTTATTTTAAATGTAAACACATAATTCTTGACAACATTTAATTTCTTTATAGCCGACCAACTATATTGTTATTAATAAAATTGTACTATTTCGTCAATCTATAATTTTGTAACTATATTTTAATTTATTTTATTAATCAAGTTGTAAATCACAATTTACAACATGATTACAACTATTTTATTTATTTAAATATTTATTATAAATAATATTATATTGAACAATACAAAATTTCTTACAACTTTATTTAACAACTACACTTCTAATAAAATAATAATTTATTTATAATGATAATCAACAACTAACGACATTATGCTCATTTATCAACATTTATATTCTTTCGTATAATGATTCTAATTAAAGCCCAACACTACCATACACACTTAGACACCTTCGAACCTAATTAGACTCCAAGGTACAGTATTACCTGACAGCAAGACATGATCGAATGACAGCCAATAACCACAAGGGTAAACTGACAACCAGATAACACTGACTAGGGACCTCACGTTAACTCTAATCAACTAATCCATTGGCGAAGGAACGCTCAGACCTGGTAATCAGGTGGAGTCGATGCCTAGTACCTGCATCCTGCAGCAATGCACGGTTAACCGTAACAAGATATATATATACATCACATGCAGTCCTATAGTGAATGGAAATCGCAGTGGGGTAGGGTACTCGAGAGCGAGTAATACGACATTGTTCCATTCAAGTTTATGAATAACAATTAACTATATTGAACAAGATATCAGATTACTAGTCAACAACATAAAATGATCAACTATCTTCCTATCCCATATAGTGAATAACATCAAAGCATCTATAACTTCTAGTTCATTTATCAAATTGTAAAGCATAAAACAACATAATCCAACATCAACATCTGTTATCATAACAATTAGGTTCATACTGAAATAGCAAAATAACTAGAAATCCATCATCAAACGATCTAAAATACTGTCATAATGTCTAGTACTACTAAGCAAACATCAGTTCGGTAGACGACCAGTTGAGGGGCATTACAGGTAGGGTGGACATGTTCAAATAAGCAATCAAATAGGATTACATCAAAATGCAAGTAGTTCACATACTTTAGCAGTGCCACATGTTAGCCATGCTCAACAAAATATTCCACCTCAAAATCTAAGACCATCCAATGTACACAACCCATCTCAACATATAGCTAATCCTCATCCACCACCTGGTCATCACCATATTCCACCTCACCATCAAAATGTAAAAACGACACCCCACAATATATACAATAATGCTCCTCTGCAAAATAGACAAATGCAAGGACCTCCACATGTAAATACTAGGAATGTTCACCAAAAATACCCACCACCAGGGCAAAGACATAACAATCAATATCAACAACCTCCCCCACAACAAAATATGTATCATCAGCAATATGCCCAACCCAATATGTATCCACAACCTCCATTTGGATACCAATATTATCCGCCATACCCAAATATACCACTTCCTAATCCTACGAGTATGGCCAGACAATTTGAATTGACTGGATATCAGTTATATCCTTATCCCATGTATAACAGTTGGAGGAACAATGTGCCTAAGTTTACAGGAAGCAGTGAATTAACTGTTGAAGAACATATGAAATGATTCAATGCTTTTATACAGGACATTGGTAATGAATACAAAGATATAAAAATGAAACTATTTATGATATCTCTTACTAATGAAGCAAGATATTGGGTAAATAGCTTACCAAGCACTTCAATATATTCCTTGAGAGACTTCCACGATCAATTTTTAAAACAATTCAAAAATCAATGTGCCCCAAAATTTGCTCTTAATGAACTAATAACTATTCAAAAGTATTAAAATGAATAGGTGTATGATTTTAATTTGAGATTCACCAAACTGTATAATAACCTCCCACAAGAATCCAAATTGAATAACCAAGCAGCCCTTAGCATATACTTGAAAGCATTTGACCTAAAGACATGTTATGAACTCAGGGGCAAAAGTCCTGCTGGTGTTTTGTTTCCAAATCAGCAGAGGGTTTGCCGTTCCAATGCACAGGTAGATTCGGCCAACGAATATAGGAGGTTGAGTGAGCTACCTCCCCTTCACTTTTGGTTCTGCCACACCAAGGGGGGATCCCTATTTGCTAAAGATGTATCATTGACTTACCCAATGACAAAAAGATTTAGCTTTGTGAGAACAGGCAGAATACTCTCATGTGTGGACCAAGATTTGTGTGAAAAACCACAAGGTTGGCAATGTTCTTGGACATATTTGTCTAGTTGTGGATGAGAGTATGCAGGGGTCCCTAATCCTACTCTTACAACTAACAGGTTGGAAATATGAATGGATTGGTTTTATGTTTTAGATGCAAGACAAGGGGTTTTGGATCATAACTACTTCACAAGAACAGACCGGTGCCTATCCCAGGGCAAGGAGTCAACTAGACGTATACATAAGAATGGCTTGCAACTATCATTCAAGTTTCAAGGGGTTAGGACTAGTGTTTGCCTTACAAATACCACCCAAGGATAAGTATTCAACTGTCTCTACTTACAGATATCCCAGTTGACATACAATCTTCTCCATACTTAACCTAAAATGATTTAATCCACTCCTTGAATGGAAGTTAGAGATTAGGCATGTGATACAGAAATCTATACCCAAGAATCTGAGAAACCCTTAGCAACTAGATTCAAAAGAAGAAATTGCATGCAACAAATGGAGACAAACAAATAAATACATGCAACAATATATTTTTCATAGACAATGACAAGAAACTGAATATATGTGCAAGATACACTTCAGATGCAACTCATAAACTCCACAGAGATACAATAGACAGGAAATGCTCTATATTTTGTTATTCACACAAAAAATTACCCAAGTCTTCAACAACACAATGAGTAACACAGTTTGGCTTTTATACCAAGACTATGTACTCAGCAAATTAATTACAAGGAAAATCAAAAATCTGCCAGATATAATGTATGAGAAATGGCACTTAGAAACAGTAAATGCAACAGAGAGACAAAGAGGAATGAGCAGGTGAACTCGGGATTTGCATCGCCGCCCAAGGATTTTCTTCATCAATCGGGTGGTTGATCTGTCAACTCCATTGATCATCCTCTGCAAGTCCACCATTATTGCCTCACCTACCCACATGCCCCTTTGAAATGTAGCAGCGGATGCATCTGTTGTTTTCCCGCTCAAAAATGATTGCAAATACACAGGAAAAAACCTTCGCTGCGGGTTCAAAACATGGCCGTCAATCTACTCCCATCACTAGGATCAATGGCTAGCAAAAAATGTTAAAAAGTCACCAACCAACGATTACGTGCCACATAGGCACTCCATGTTCCTATCGCTGACTTTTTGCTTTCTCCATTTTGCCATTTTGCCCTTGTATATGCATGTTCAAATGCATATACAATCATCTGATATACAAGTCGGACCTCAAACACTTACCTGTCGTATTTGATTTCCCCATCGGGTCTGAAATGCATATGTTTCATTGCACCTATTGCAATGTATATCTGCATATACATTCACCTTATACATACAAGGCGCAGATTTCAAATTTTCATAAAACATGTTGAAGTTGCTTTGAAATCTGGCTTGTATCCTTTATTTGTATCATTGCAATGTATATTGGAACATACAAACGCCCAATATACATGCCGTGGACCCCAAACTTGTATGAAGCATCTTGGAATCCTATTCAGGTCCGGAATGCATCTTTTCACTTGTATTTTTTGAATGTATGTCAGCGTACATACAACTGCCATTGTATACAACTGGTGGGCCTGACCCATTTTCTCTCTCCTTTGCACATTTCGTTACACATCGCATATACAAATGAAATGTACAAGCCACGGACACCACTACTGTTCACAGCCTGATTTGAATCCCTTTGGAATTAGCGTTGTATGTTACTCATTGCATATTAAACATACAACACAATGTATAAACCCTTTGATACAACGGAATCTATGACGGAATATTCCAAGAATGCACCCAAATGCCATATACAAACCCGAGATGTGTACAATAGTGGGCCCTACCAAATGTATATCTTGTTCTTTGTATGTTACCAAACATACAAGGCCCCATGTATGTTTTTCCTTGCACATCTAGCAAATGTATCTGTGCCCTTGCCACTGTAGCAAATGCATATGCACCCTTGTATATTTTCTTGCACCTTTGCATACAAACCCGATATACAAGCAAAGCTGATATACAAACACAAAATATTCCTAGAATCTTGTGAAAGATTCCCCAATGTATATGCAAGCCTGATATGCATATAAAATGCATATAACTCATTTTTCTCACCTTTTTCAAAGGCCGATTGAGATTTCTGACTCGCCAATTGCACATTTGACCTGCATGTATATACAAATACCCTTGTATATACAAAGTGGCATGCATACAATAGACTTTTTGCATTTTTCTACTACAGAGGCCGAAAGTGTTAGAATTTTTTGGACTTTTTTGGAAGGTGCCTACATATTTAAATGCTTGAAACCTAAATGTTTATGCAGGCACCACCAAGTCCTAGAACCTTGGCAAAAGCACAAAAAATGGTTCTCACTATTGAAAACAATAAAAAGGCTACTGGGATGATCAGAAAAAGAGACGATATAAGAGTTCCTCAAGATCCTAATCCTCTTGCAAACAAACAAGAATACTCACATAAGAATAAAAGACCAAGACTCCATGATATGCCATACGTACAAACTAGAAAGATGGAAAGCCTGTGGATACTAATAGGAGACATAACTATGGAAAAGACACCCTTGACCCTTTGAAGAAAAGTGGAATCCATGTGATAGAAAATAATCCATGGTGTACGCCCTGTAATTTGCCACACTCTCTTGATTATTGTGTGGTAGCACAATCAATACAGAAAGATAAGATATCTTATAACCCTGAGATGGATCATCACACCATAAATATGTTGGGTATCACACCTTTCATGGTTGAAGAAGATTATTCATCCAACGAGGAAGCAGGATATGAATATGATGTAGGAGCACAAAAATATAATGTGAACATAGGACAACAAGAAATATTTTCTGACCATGAAGACTTAGGAAATTGTGGATATGACCTCAATGCAACACAAAGTTACAATTGACAAAAACCTTCTGAGGAAGACAGAAGAGCCTTAACATGAGCTGCAGTAGCACAAGCCAAAAATAGCTATAATCTAAGAAATAGAATTGTAAATACTGAACAAGGAACTCCCAGGAGTATATTTATAAAAAATCAGACTTCCAGTAAGAATGATAAAAGTAAAGCTAAGAAAACACCTCATGACATACCTCCTGTTGATACACCAAACAAAAAGGACATCACGAAAACTGAGGAAAAGGGGCAAACAAAAGTTGATAGGTCAGAACTAAATCCTTCATTTGATATTGCTCAGGTTGTTTCTCAAATAAAAATATCTATGCCACTTCTAGAAATGATGAAGGTGGAAAAATATAAAATAGTAGTGGTGAAGATGATATCAAATGTATTAGACAAAAGACCTGAACAACATAGTTCTAAAATAAATACGCAACAAGAATCTTTCAAAACACCTAAAGTATACCTGGGTGAAAAACCCATCTCAAGTAGATCCATTCTATATCACCTTGCTAATTAACAACAAATTAGTCAAGAATTGTGTCAGTTATTATCCCAAACTGGATGCTTATTCCCAGTAATCTCTACAAAATAGCCATCATTGATCAATAGGATTCCCGGGCTAGGGGCCAACATTATAGGAGATAGACTCTATAAATATCTCCTCTTCTTCTTTAGGCTCTGCAGAACCAAGGGGGGTATTCCCTATTCAACATCTATAAAATGCATCTATGTATTTGCTAGGATGTTGACACAAAGCAGATAAATCCTCTATTAAGTAGACCAAAACTGTGAGATAAGTGCAAAGGGGCTAGCTTTGGGCCTATGTTCAGTTGTAGACAGAGGATTTTGGATCCTAAAACTACTTCTAATGTCCTAAAAGGTTTGTTTATGAAGTTTGATTTTGATTTATATTTGGATGCAAAACTAGGACCTAGAGTGTGACCTCAATGCAAGGCTAGATTGGTGCCTATCCAGGGCTCAGAGTCAGTAGACATACACATGTGAATGGTCAGCATAAAGATGTACCAAAGACTGGGTATCAAGGGGATTTTATTATATCTGCCTTACAGATATCTCCCAAAATAGAGTGTTTAGTCATTCATACTTAAAGGAATCCCTGCTGCAATAGATTTTCTTAATGATTAATCTAAAACTTTTAATTTGTCCCTTGAACAAAGGTAGGAGATTAAACATTCAATATAGAAAACCCATATTCCTAAATCATAAATAACCCTTAGTTATTTAGACTCAAAAGAAAATACAGCCACAACTTGGAGACAAATGATTAATCACATGCAATCAGTGCATTTCTCATATAAAATAGCATGAAACCAGTTAAATTATGCATTAAACACACAACATGAGACTCATAAACTCACAGAAATTTTAGGACAGGGCCACCAACTAAGTTGTATTGTGTCACAGAGCCAAAAGTTTGTCTAGTTTTCAACAACCAAAATGAGTAACACGGCCTCCTTTATATAGCAGAAGGGTGCACCCAACACTAATTACATGGCAAAAGTCAAAAGTCTGCCAAATACAGTTCCTTCAGAGGAAATGGCACTCAAACATTGAATGCAGTAGGTGGAAGAGGAGATAGGAAGGGGTCTCAAGCCACGCGCCGCCATCTAGGGATCCTCAACTTCAATCTGGTACTAAAATATGTCCATATCATCGCCCATACCCTATAACATTCACCATTAATGTCCACCTACTCGCGGTCCTGAGAATGCAGCGATTGCATGATTCCTTGGAAGCTTTTCCTGCCAAGAATCATGATCCTGATATTTCAAAATATGAGGGAACTAATTATCCCACATGCACCCCGCGGCAACCTCCTCAATACAATATAAACTGGGCTGAGAGCATACATAATGTTGATGCTTTTGCTCCTGACGGCATCAACATATACCTCATCATGATGCTCTGATGCTCGATCTCATCCTGACGTCAACCTCATTGGTGCCACTTGACGCATTAGAGGAAAATCCTCCTGCCCTTCCGATATCCATATGTCTCGCCGATGATCCTCATGATTATGTCTACTGATATCCTAATGACATCACCATCGTATTCACATATCACCTTGTGGGAAACATCACCTTGACGCATTATAGAAAAATCCTCCCGCATGAAATCCTATCAGCTCCTGATGACGTCACCGTCATATTGACAAAATAGGGGATAATCAGAAGATCACCTGATATTTGAAACATCACCCCTTCCGCAAAATATCTGGTTGCATTGTAGCTTTTCTATAATATCGGGGTGACATTTAGAATATGACTAATGTTTGGGATATCACCCCCCTCCTTCGGAAAAATGATGCAGCCATTAGAGAAACAAATATCACCCCCTACATAAAACTGATGTCAGCAGCATAGGGCGATAAAAAAACATCGGGGTGATCTTAACTAAGGTCACCCGATATTTGAAACATGATGATGACCCCCTCCATCGAAATATAGGGTCATGCCGGAATATGATGATGAGGCAAAAAGACTTAAAACTTTGACAGGCATAACTCCCTCACCAGGCCGAATTTCAGGTTGATATAAAAGGCAATCCTGCTTGGAATTTTACACTCCCCCACACGGTAGGCTTCTTAAAGAAAGATTTAGACTTTGAGTTTTTTAGATTTCAGACCTCAGGATCACAAACATATTTGACATGATGCTCATGCATACTGAAAGATGTAGCATAGACAGAAATCTTGACATGTCATAACATCATGCCCCAGAAATTTTAGGATTTGAATGAAAAATCCTGCAAATGCTCAAGCTCACAACCCTAGACATAAATGGATACCAACATAGGCTCTGATTGGGGACGTGCAGGCGCAAGATTGCAGCGAGGACCAGACTACTCCAGGGCAGACCAGACAAAACACAAAACGCAAGACAACACCGACTATACAAGGTATGTACAAAACATTTACATCCAGTTTACAGTGTGCACAATGATGCCTCATTCACAAGAAAAAGGCCTTAAGGAATTTACCGTGCACGGGTAGTTCCAGTAGTTCACCATCTAGGGTCTGGAGGAAGTAGGCATCATCCTCATGGGTGTTACTGATTTGATATGGGCCCACCCACAAGGGCTCAAATTTACCATGCTTGCCCCTATCCTGATTCCTTGCATTCCACATAAGGACCAGGTCACCTATCTGAAACCTTCTTTCTGTAGTTCTTTTGTCAAATAGATACTTCACCTTTTGTTGTTTCATGATATTTGTCCTGTATGCCTCCCTTCTGATCTCATCTAGTGCAACCAGCTGATTTATTCTCTCTATCATTGGATCTTCAATTTCCTCATCATTTTCTTGTACGAATTTATAAACTGGTAGGAGATTATTTATAGGCAATCTAGCTGCTGCACCATATACCAATTCAAAAGGTGACCTTCCAGTTTCTCTTTTCACTGTCACCTTGTCAGCCCATAATGCCAACCTTAACTTTGAATCCCATGCCCTCTTATTTTTATCTATCACCCTCTTGATGATTTTCATGAGGCTTCTGTTGCTTGACTCTACCTGACCATTTCCTTGTGGGTGGTATGGTGATGTATGTGACAAACTAATCCCATAGTTATTGCAGAAATCAACAAACTCACCAGACCTGAAGCACATCGCATTATCTGTGACCAATCTGACTAGTACTCCAAATCTGATAATAATATTTTCTAGGATGAAATCCATCACCACTTTGCTTGTAGCCCTTTTAGTTGGAATTGCCTCAATCCATTTAGTAAAGTAATCAGTAGCAACCAAAATCCAACTATGTCCTCCACTTGATTTTTCTGGGATTTCCCCTATAAAATCAATTCCCTATTGCTGAAATGGAGATTCTACAATTATAGTCCTAAGGGGTAATGCACCTCATATCTTAGCTTTCCTGAGAACCTTTGGCAAGGATCACATCTCCTCACCAACTTCTGTGCATTTGAGAAAAGAGTTGGCCACCAGTAGCTTGCTCTAACAATTTTGTGGGCTGTTGTCCTGGCAATGTAATGTCCACCACACATTCCTTTGTGTAGATCACCTAAGATATCAGCAGCCTAATTTTCATCCACACATCTAAGTAGTACACCATCAGAATTTTTCCAATATAGTTCTCCTTGTACAACAATGTATCTAATTGCATGTAGCTTCAATGTCCTCTTCTGACTATCACTGAAGTGGGAAGGATAGTTAAAATTTTGCAAATAATGTACTACATCCTTATACCATTCAGAATCTGACATGTTTATATCTTCATTATGTACTGCATTCACTTGGCATGCCTCTAGGTTTGATTGTGTCACCAATTTTGCCAAACCTTATCCTCTTACCAGCTTTGTGATTTGTATTTCAATGTTGAACTCCTGCAGTTTGTTTATCCACCTGCATCTTCTTCCAGTTACCTCCTGCTGAGTAAATATATCTTTGACTATTGCATGAGGCACATATGCAATTACTTGTGAGCCTACCAAATAAGGCCTGAAGCTCTTGACTTTTTTGACCAATGCATACGTCTGCTTCTCCATTATATCATACTTTAATTTAATAGCCTGCAATGACCTACTAAAGAAAGCTATAGGTTGTTCAAACCCTTCTTCATTTTTTTGCAATAGGCATGCAGCAATAGTATGGAAAGAAGCAAATGAAAACAATTGAAATGGCCTAGAAAAATCTAGAGATTTTAAAACAGGAGCCATCTTTATTGCCTCCTTTATGTCTTGAAATGATTTGGTTGCTTCATCTTCCCATTTGACAATTGCTTCTTCAGCATTTTAGAGATCTCCTTGGTGGTCTCTGCAAAATTAGGAACAAATCTCCTAACAAAATTAATCTATCCAAAGAAGGACTAAACACCTTTTACCGTTTTAGGCATTTGGATTTTGTTAATTGCAGCTACCCTTTCAGGATCGATCCTGACTCCATCCTTGGAAACAATGTGTCCAAGCAGTTTTCCTTCTATAACCCCAAAAGCACATTTCTTTGGGTTAAGTGAGATGCCATACTCTAATGCCCTAATACAAATTTGTTCCAAATGCAAACAGTGCTGTTCTTCTTTCTTTGAAAAGGCAGTTAAGTCATCTTGATACACAACCAAGATTGAATCAATCAATCCTGCAAAAGCAACATCTATTGCCCTCTGAAATGTGGCACCTACATTTGTCAGTCCAAATGGCATCCTAACATATACATATGTTCCCCATGGAGTAGTGAAAGAAGTCTTGAACTATTCTGATTCTTTCACTTTCATTTGATTGTATCCTGAGAATCCATCCATCATAGATAGAAGCTCACAACAAGTCACCTTCTGCAACATGGCCTCCATGTTTGGCAATGGATAATTGTCTTTCAAAGAGGACACATTTAAATTTCTAAAATCCACACAAAGTTTGATGTCACCATTCTTTTTTCTGACTGGGACAAGGTTAGACACCCAAGTTGAATGTCTCATAGGCATGATTATTCCAGCCTCCCTAAGCTTCATAAGTTCCTCTTGCATTTTTGGAGCTAAGGTTGGGTTGATAGGCCTCTATTTTTGTTTGAATGGCTTAGCTCCAGGCTTCAAAGGGATTTCATGCTGGAACAAATCCTCTCTATAAGCTTTCAGGTCCTCATATGACCAAGCAAACACATGCTTATATTTCCTAAGTAGTGCAACCAGCATACTTCTGATATGTGGTTTGAGTTGTTTACCAATGTACACCTTTTTGGGAGCATGAGATGTCCCCAAATTTATCTCTTCTAAATCATTCTTGTTTGTTGGAGATGACTTTGTGATGAGTTGGTCCCTATTGTCAAAAGCTCTCTCTAAAGCAACTAGCCCTCTAGGGATTTTATTTGTTTTTAGCTAAATTACTTCGTTCCCTAAGAGAGTTTCTTTCCCATTTACTACCTCTACAAAATTCTGAAAATCTATTTCCTGGTTCTCATATTCATCAATACAATGCAGAAATGTCAGTAAATCTTTATCATCATCAAACACTTGCCAGCTGCATACATTATCTGGCACTGTAGGTTTGAGTTTGACCTCAACATTTGTTACATCTGACAGAGTTATATCATCTGGCCTTACAGCTACATTAGCTAGAAAATCTGCCCTGACATTTTTTGCTCTTTCAATCCAATTTATTGAGAAGGCATCAAATAATTCAATTGTATCCCAAACAACATGATTATATTGTTTTAACCTCTTATTCTTTGATGCGTACTTATCTCTATCTTGGGAAACAATAAGCTCTGAATCACCAAACACTTTGAGCATCTTAACTCCATGTTTCAAGGCAACATTCAATCCTAATAATAGAGCCTCATACTCTGCAATATTGTTTGTACAGGTAAACTTCAACAAGAAAGAGAATTTGAGAAGCTGGTATAATCCCGGCACCAGAGCCCTCCTTTGAACAAGCTCCATCAAAATACATGGTCTAGAGGCCCTGTTGATGAAACTTTTGAATGCACATGTCTCCCTCTTTACCTTCTTTGACATCAGAGACAACTCTGAAATTATCACAGTAAGTGTTCACAAAGCATATCTATTCCTCTGATTCTTGATTCTCCATTGTCTCTGATGATCTTTCCTCCCTGATCAGTTTGGCATTCCTACCATTCATAGGGATCATAGTGTATGACAGATCTAATTGCATACTTCCACCAATCAATGTTGCCCACCTTCTTGACAGCAACATGCCATACTATGGCTTGATATCAACAACTGTTATGTTCATTTTGTAGGTCTTTTGAGGATATACTGCCAGTTTGAAATCAACATCTTTCATGATTCCAATGACAAGTACCTCTCTAGCATCCATGGCATAGAAATTCCCACATGCCTTATCTATCTTTAACCCAGCCTGCTGCATGATGGCCAAAGGCATGATGTTCGTTGATGCTCCTGAGTCAAGCATACAGTTCTTAATTACTTTTCCATTTATGACAAGGGAGACATAAAATGGTTCCACTTGTGAAGGACATTTTGTCATGGTCATCCCCAAATATACCTCAGGAACTTCATCTTCTTAAATGCACAGGGCCTGTTTCTTGGCCCGAGGTTTGTCATTTTGCTTGGCTTGACAGGGTACTCCCGATATTAAGGATACTGCTTTATTTTTGAATTCTTCCACTTTCATTAGCTCCATCAGTGGAACAGAGACTTTTATCTGCGATAAGATTTGAGTGATGTCAAATGGGGCATAATTTTGAATGACAGTTGTAGCTTGCTCCACAGTTTTACTTCCATCCTGAGTTGATCTAGCTTTAGCTTTTACGGCTCCTTGACTGTCATCTTTGATCTGAAGATGTTTATTTTGATCCTTAGCATGGGGAACTATATTCTCTGCTTTTTGAGAACCATAGCCTATTTTTTGCTTAAAACCTTGCTTATTATTGTTCCATTGTTTCTTATATGTTTCCGTCCCCTTATGACTGTGCATAGGTTGGCCCACAAAAGTGTTCTCTGGTTGAGGTGAGTTGCCTACCTGAGCTTTACCCTTGAGATTGTAATTACTTTTGACTTGAGCTACTGCTGCAGCTGTGAGGGCTCTAATTTCTTCATCAGAAGGTCTCCTCAAACTATTCAGAAAATTGCGTGAATCCTAAGCATAAGTGTAGCAGTCTTCTTCATCTTCGTCATAAGGAAATTGCTGATAGACCTGCATCTCATCATTCACATTTGCATCACCATCATGAGAAGAGTATCCTCTGTTTGTAGACAACATATTGACATTATCATCCTCCATGCAATGCGGCTCATTGCACTCATCACAGGCAACAACATTATTATATAGAGACTGAGCAATCATACATTGTGACTGTGAATGAGGCATTTGACAAATTATACACCATGGGGTGTCATTAACAATATTTTAAGCTTTCTTCAAAGGATCAGGAGTTTCCTTTGTATTCTGAGCTCTTGGATTTGTATTGCTGTGCGGGAGGACAGGTTTACCATCATGCCAATTAGTATGATACGGCATATCATGTAATGTTGGTCTTCTTTCTTGCCTTTGGTAAACTGGTCTGTCACAACCTATCCCCTTTTCATTTTTAGTTATTCTATAACTCAGGTCCTTAACAACATTTGTCAATTTATCTATTTTATCTTCAGAAGTAGATGCATTGCCTTGACTATTCTGAGATTTAGTATGTGGATTTTGCAGAATTTTCACATCATCTCTTCTGTTTGTCTTACCAGATGCTTTTATGTTATTTTCTATATTTGTTGCAATTTTGAAGGCATCTTTGAGGCTGTGAGGTCCCTTGTCTCTTAATCCATAAGCTGTCTTGGCATCAAAAGCATTTATGTACAACACTATGCACATAGATTCATTAGGCCTCAAGTCCTGTGGCAATTTTTTTAATACCTTCATGAATCTAGCATTGAAATCAACAACTTGTTCATTTGATCGTTTGGCAATGCCATCGAATTCATTAATGAAGAAACTAGGATAAGTTTTGTCACCATATTGTTCCTTGAATATTCTCCTAAATACATCCCATGATGAAATGCTTCTGTCAGGCAGAGCTTTGTACCACTCCTTGGCTTCATCAACTAAGGATTGCATAAATGATTTCATGAAAACATCCTCATGCTCAACCTCGAAGTTGTCCATGATATTCTAAAAAGCTTTTAGATGGTCTTCACCTGACACAATATTATTTCCTAAAAATTTAGGCACTTGTAGCCTGACATGTTTGTCAATAGGATTTGGATAACCAGGAATGCCATTAAAAACTAGTTGTCTGATTCTGTCCAACTGCATTGGCTGTCTACCAAATGGATTAGCATTTGCATTTCTATTTGCATTCTGATTTCTTACATTATTTAATGGAGCTCTTATGTTATTTGCATTCTGTCTTTGATCATTATGCTGATCATGGATTTCATTTCTATGCTGATTTCTCTGCATATTTATATTTTCAAGGGTAGGAATTGAATCATTCTGAGCAACTCTCAGGGCTTGCACTTTCTATCTCATGTCATCTTTGATTTTCACTACTTGCAGATATTCTATTTCTACCCTTAAGCTCTTAATTTCATCAGCTAATTATTCCTCTTTGGGCATAGAGGAGGATGGTCCCATTTCATTTTGATCATCATTATCTTCATCCCCTGGAGACTCATCCTCTTCAAATCTATCACTGGGGTCTAAGAAAGGGCGTTCTTGAAACACCTCTAACCTTATTCCTAGAGCACCATCCTGTTGTTTCTCATATACATTTTGGATTTCAGCTTCTGTGTTTAAAAAATAAGGCATTGTTTGCTCTAAACATCCTGGATTATCCCGAATAAATTTATTTTTCCTGGGGCTAGGAGAACCATCCTGACTGGCTCGTATAGTCCCTTTTTTCCTATATATCATCTTTATGGGTAACTCTTCAAATAGAGTATTACACTGGGATCTTCTCCCTTGCATACAAATTTTTACTTTACTGGTTGGGAGATTGGTTCGAAGTCGCCACCTATTACTAGGAATTATTTTCCTTTTGGAATCAAGGTTCTTTTACAAGTCCCCAGCGGAGTCACCAAAATCTGTTGGTTATTTTCCCAGACTGGATGCTTATTCCCAGTAATCACTACAAAATAGCCATCATTGATCAACAGGATTCCCAGGCCAGGGGCCAACAATATAGGAGATAGACTCTATAAATATCTCCTCTTCTTCTTTAGGCTCTGCAAAACCAAGGGGGGTATTCCGTATTCAACATCTATAAAATGCATCTATGTATTTGCTGGGATGTTGACACAAAGCAGATAAATCCTCTATTAAGCAGACCAAAACTGTGAGATAAGTGCAAAGGGGCTAGCTTTGGGCCTATGTTCAGTTGTAGATAGAGGATTTTAGATCCTAAAACTACTTCTAATGTCCTAAAAGGTTTGTTTATGAAGTTTGAGTTTGATTTATATTTGGATGCAAAACTAGGACCTAGAGTGTGACCTCAATGCAAGGCTAGATTGGTGCCTATCCAGGGCTCGGAGTCAGTAGACATACACATGTGAATGGTCAGCATAAAGATGTACCAAAGACTAGGTATCAAGAGGATTTTATTATATCTGCCTTACATATATCTCCCAAAACAGAGTGTTTAGTCATTCATACTTAAAGGAATCCTTGCTGTAACAGATTTTCTTAATGATTAATCTAAAACTTTTAATTTGTCCCTTGAACAAAGGTAGGAGATTAAACATTCAATATAGAAAACCCATATTCCTAAATCATAAATAACCCTTAGTTATTTAGACTCAAAAGAAAATACAACCACAACTTGGAGACAAATGATTAAACACATGCAATCAGTGCATTTCTCATATAAAATAGCATGAAACTAGTTAAATTATGCGTGAAACACACAACATGAGACTCATAAACTCATAGAACTTTCAGGACAGGGCCACCAACTAAGTTGTATTGTGTCACAGAGCTAGAAGTTTGTCTAGTTTTTAACAACTAAAATGAGTAACACGACCTCCTTTATACAACAGGAGGGTGCACCCAGCACTAATTACATGGCAAAAGTCAAAAGTCTACCAAATATAGTTCATTCAGAGGAAATGGTGCTCAAACATTAAATGCAGTGGTGGAAGAGGAGAGAGGAAGGGGTCTCGAGCCACGTGCCGCCATCTGGGGATCCTCAACTTCAATCGGGTACTAAAATCTGTCCATATCATCGCCCATACCCTGTAACATTCACCATTAATGTCCACCTACTCGCGGTCCTGAGAATGCAGTGGTCACATGATTCCTTGGAAGCTTTTCCCGCTAAGAATCATGATCCTGATATTTCAAAATATGAGGGAACTAATTATCCCACATGCACCCCGCGGCAACCTCCTCAATACAATATAAACTGGGCCAAGAGCATACATAATGTCAGTGCTTTTGCTCCTAATGGCATCAACATATACCTCATCATGATCCTACCGCATGATGCTTCGATGCTCGATATCATCCTAACATCAACCTCATTGGCGCCACCTGACGCATCGGAGGAAAATCCTCCTGCCCTATCGATATTCATATGTCTCGCTGATGATCCTCATGATTATGTCTACTAATATCCTAATGACATCACCATCATATTCACATATCACCCTGTGGGAAGCATCACCTTGACGCATCGTAGAAAAAGCCTTCCGCATGAAATCCTATTGGCTCCTGATGACGTCACCGTCATATTGACAAAATAGGGGATAATCAGAAGATCACTCGATATTTGAAACATCACCCTTTCTGCAAAATATCTGGTTGCACTGTAGCTTTGCTATAATATCAGGGTGACATTTAGAATACAACTGATATTTGGGATATCACCCCCTCCTTCGGAAAAATGATGCAGCCGTTAGAGAAACAAATATCACCCCCTGCATAAAACTGATGTCAACAGCATAGGGAGATAAAAGAACATCGGGGTGATCTTAACTAAGGTCACTCGATATTTGAAACATGATGATGACCCCCTCCATCGAAATATAGGGTCATGCCAAAATATGATGATGAGGCAAAAAGACTTAAAACTTTGATAGGCATAACTCCCTCACCAGGCTGAATTTCAGGGTGATATAAAAGGCAATCTTGCTTGGAATTTTACACTCCCCCACACGGTAGGCTTCTTAAAGAAAGATTTAGACTTTGAGTTTTTCAGATTTTAGACCTCAGGATCACAAACATATTTGACATGATGCTCATGCATACTAAAAGATGCAGCATAGACAAAAATCTTGACATGTCATAACATCATGCCCTAGAAATTTTAGGATTTGAATGAAAAATCCTGCAAATGCTCAAGCTCACAACCCTAGACATAAATAGGTACCAACAAATTGCATGCTTGATTCAGGAGCAACAGTAAACATAATGCCCCTGGCTGTTATGAAAAGGTTAGGAATGTGGGTGGATACTACATTCGGTAAATGTTATGCAATGGATAACAGATCTGTCCCTGTTGTTGGAATCATGAAAGATGTTGAGATAAAATTAGCATCTCATCCTGAAGCCTCTTTTAGAATTGACATCAGTGTGGTAGATATCCCACCTAACTATGGAATGTTGTTATCTAGACAATGGACTGCCATGGTAGGGGGAAGTGTGCAATTAGATTTATCTTATGCTACTATCCCATTGGGAACACAGGCAATTAAACTCTATAGGGAGCCAAGGTATGAAGATATTATAGAGAAAATTGATCCAAATCAAATGATTTGTTTCTGTGACACAGACTTTAGTACATTCAAGGTGGAAGAACAATCTAAATTGTATAATATAGACCCAATTCACCATGAAGCCCAATTTTATGAAGATGGTGTATGGACCATGTATTTTGATGGTGTATGGACCATGTATTTTGATGGTGCATGCAGCAAGGCAGGAAATGGAGCTGGGGTGTTGTTTATATCACCATCAGGAAAAGCATTCAAATATTCTTTTTCTCTGAATTTTGAGTGCACAAATAACATAGTTGAATATGAAGCACTTCTAATTGGACTGAACATTAATAGAAAACACAAAATCAAATTGTTAGCAGTATATGGAGATTCTGAATTGATTATTTCACAAGTCAAAGGTAAATATTCCTCAAAAAACAAAAGACAAACAATACAGAAATGCAATTCTGGATGATATAGAATTGTTTGATGCTTTTTCAATAAGTTGGATAGATAGGTCAAAAAATATAATGGCTAATTTCCTTGCAAACATAGCTCTGAAAAAAGATGACATTACCTTGACAGGTATTTCAGAAGTTGAGCTCAAAACTAGACCAACTATCCCAGACAACATATATAACTGGCATTTTTTTGACAGTGATGCCGATTTACTCAAATTCTTGCACTGTATAGATCAGTATGAGAATCAAGAGATTGATTTTAATGCTTTTGTTGAGAAGAATGATGGTAAAGAGATTTTATTTGGGAAAGAGATTGTCTAGCTTAAAACAAATAAAATTCCAAAGGGCTTAGTAGCATTAGAAAGACTTTTTGATGCAAATGATAGATCCATTACCAAAGAAGTAACAATAAAGGAGGATGATGTGGAAGAAATAAATTTAGGAACTAAATTATCACCTAAAAAGGTCTGCATTGGAAAGAAAATAAGCCCTGCAATTAGAAGCATGTTAGTTACATTATTGAGAAAATATAAACATGTGTTTGCCTGGTCTTATGATGATCTTAAAGCATATAGGGAAGATTTGTTCCAACACAAAATTCCACTTAAATCTGATGCTAAACCCTATAGACAAAAACAAAGACCCATCAACCCTATGTTAGAAACTAAAATGCATGAAGAACTTATAAAACTTAGGGAAGCTGGCATAATTAAACCTATTAGGCATTCATCCTGGGTCTCAAATCTTGTTCCTGTTAGGAAGAAGAATGGAGATATTAGACTTTGTGTCAACTTTAGGAATTTAAATATTTCTTCCTTAAAAGATAAATATCCATTACCCAATATGGAAGCTTTACTGCAAAGAGTTATTGGTTGTGAGTTATTATCCATGATGGATGGGTTCTCTAGATACAACCAAGTAAAAGTTAGAGAGTCTGAACAATACAAAACAACCTTTACAACCCCATGGGGAACTTATGTATACGTGAGAATTCCATTTGGCCTTACAAATGCTGGAGCCACATTCCAGAGGGCAATGGACGTTGCTTTTGTAGGTCTAGTAAATGATATCATGGCTGTATATCAGGATGACCTTACTGCATACTCGAAAAAGGCTGAGGATCATGTGAATCACCTTGAGAAGATATTTATTAGAGCATTAGAATATGGTGTTTCCCTGAACCCCAAAAAATGCAAATTTGCAATTATAGAAGGGAAATTGCTTGGGCATATAGCATCCAAAGATGGAGTCTAGATTGATCCCAAAAGAGTAGATGCAATAGATAAAGTTCCTATCCCAAAGACAGTCAAGGCCATACAATCATTCTTTGGACAAATAAACTTTGTGAGAAGGTTTATACCAAACTTTACAAAAATAATTAACCCTATATCTAGAATGTTGAAGAAAAATGCAAAGGTTAGTTGGACAGATGAATGCATAGAAGCTTTTGCATCCATAAAGAGAGCAATTAAAGAAGCTCTAGTGCTAAGATCTCCCAATTTTAATAAACCTTTCCAGATCTTTTGCTTTGCATCTTTTCATATAGTAGTGGCAGTTATGTTACAAAAGAATAATGAGGGTTATGAGCAGCCTGTTTCTTTTTTCAGTAAATCACTCCAACATGCAGAACTTAACTATGATATTACAGAAAAACAAGCTTATGCATTGGTAAAAGCTATCAAGGCATTTAGACCTTACTTGGTTGGGGCTAATGTGATAGCTTATGTACCAAATGCAGCAGTCAAGGATGTGTTCATGCAGAACAAGGTAACTGGGAAGAGATGTAGGTGGATAAATCGACTTCAAGAGTTTGATATAGAAATTCAAATCACAAAACTAGTAAGAGGACAAGGGTTAGCAAAATTGATGACTCAAACAAATCTTGAGGCTGCCCAAGTATGTAATATTGAAAATGAAGAGGACATGATAACAAGTATTGAGAAAACTCCTTGGTATACTGACATAGTGTACTACCTCAAGCACATGAAGTGCCCTGAAGGATTTGATGATAATAAGAAAAGGACTCTAAAATTACATGCTTCAAAATATGTGCTTATAGAAGGAGATCTTTTTTGGAAAAATAATGATGGTATTTTATTGTTTTGCCTAGATGAAGAGCAAGCTAAATCTGCTTTGAAAGAAATGCATCAGGGAGTGTATGGTGGCCATTTCTTAGCTAAAACCACAGCACACCAAATATTAAGGGCTGGTTATTATTGGCCCAAAGTTTTCAATGATGCTTATAATTTTACTAGGAAATGTGAAGCTTGTCAAAAATTCTCCAGAAAATTAAAATATCAAGGTGCATTGCCCCTGAGACCTATGCAAGTTGATGCCCCATTTCACCAAAGTGGAAGTGACTTTATAGGAGCAATTATGGAAAAATCAAGTGGTGGCCACAGATGGATATTGCCAGTGCATGGACAATTCTGGGCAGTTTTTGAAACACTTCTTCTCTTAAAAGGAACCTAAGGGAAAAAAGAATTGCCAGTGCATGGACAATTTTGATTAAACTCTCTAAGTGGTCTTTTCCATGCACAGTAGTTTAGAAGAATCAAATGACTTGCTTAAAGATATCTCTTAACAAGAGATAAAGGCTTTTTATAAAGAAATAATCCAGGATATCCACTCATCATCAAATGAAGAAGGCATTGCTCTGCTCTTCCAGAAATCTGGAATCTTGCTATGCCCGCAAGGAACATACATCCCCAGAAAGAGCCACTGTTGGGATTGAAATTCCCAAGAGACTTTTGGCAAATATTAATTTTTAATCATCAAAAGATTTTAGTATGGGGGCATATATAGAAAGATCCACAGTTGTTTTGAAGCAGAAATTAACAATTGAGATGATAGAAATATTTGGATTTGATCTATCATGATTCCCAAAGACTTAATATAACATGGTTGAAATGCTCATTAAAAACAAACCGTAAACAAGGAAGTGAAAAATTACAAACCATGTTGAAAGTAAAGGAAAAATAGCATTAAATACTGGAGCTGAATATGGGTGAAATCCTTGTCGAAAATGAGCTAGGGTTGTTTTTTGAACCATCTTAAAATTCCCTGTATTTTGCAAGTTATGTATGTTTTTGATAAAATACATTATGGTATGGGTTTATATGTTTGTATATACAAAGTTTCTCATATACAAAGTGGTTTGTATGTTTTGTCATTGTATGATGCATGTACAAAGTCCCTCATATATTGGGTCACGGTATGGTGGAGTAAGGAGTCATCGGGTTGATGCATTGTTTAATTATATGCGTTTGGCTAACGTTTTATTACTACATACAAAGTGGACCTGATGAGGTTAAAAGTTGAAGTGTATATTCTGTCGGGTCCGTTGCTTGTATGTTATGTTTGTATGTTTGGCCGGATGCAACATACAACACGATATGCATTGACCGGAACTGAAACAATTATGAATTAGCGTTAAGTCTTTGCATGTTTTATGTTACAGTATACATACATTGTGGTATATACAAGACACGACTCAGTATCACCGGTTATCTTTACCGTTTCTACTAGTCACCCTTTGCACTTGGCAAAAGATACATTCCTGACATACATTCTAAAAGATACATTCTCGATATGCTATTGTGGTATATATATGCAATGAACATTAGGCGAAATAATATAAAACTCATGCCGACACACAGTAATATACAATGCGGAACTTAGGCAAAAATAAAATTAGGTTAAAGAAATGCATCAAGATTTTATGTATATCAGAGGATGCGTATACAAGCCGGACTCAAAAGGTTTATTAAATTTAAAACATTCGTTGTATATGTCTGACTTACATTGCCGATATACAATGCATTTTATGCAACCCGGAACCAAAATAATTATGAATTAATGGTAAGTCTTTATATGTTTGCGCTACATATGTATGTTGTAGTATATATATGTTGCGGTACATACAAGACGATATGCATAGCGCGGAATTGAAAGATTATGAAATATGGTGAAATCATTGTATGTTTTGCGTCTTGTATGTTTCGGGTTATATAAGGCTAATATACATACCATGGATTCGAAAACGTATGAAATAGAGTTAAGTTGCTGTATGTATCACGCTTTGTATATATATGTTTTTGGAGACATACATTCTCGTATACATACATTGCGATATGCATTGCATTTATACAAGTGACGGAACCGAAAGCGATATTAAAATTGGTTTTATCCTTGTATGTATTGGACATTGCATGTGAAGGATGCAAGTAGTGGGTCCCGCCGCATGGACATTTGGGCTTGTATAATGTTAATGTATATCTTCGATATACCAACCCATATACAAGCAAAAATACATCCTAAAAAAGCAAGCCAGATGTCAAGAAGAAATTAAATATGGAAAAATCTCTGCATGTCTGGGTGCTTGTATATACATTACCAATATACAATGTATTACATACAAGGGGCAGAACCGAAAGGGTTATTCAAAAGAATTAAGCGCTTGTATATTCAATGCTTTGTATGTTTCGAATATACATTCTTCAGGATACAAGCTATATGTACAAAAATCGGACATGAAGGAAAAGTTAAATGTTAAAAACTCTTTGTATATTATAGCGATTGTATGTTGCAATGAATAAATCGAATATACAAAGAAACAGAAAGTGAAAAGGCAGGAAGTTTTTTCAACCCAACTGCGAGGTCACGCCAACGAAGGAAACCCTAAAAAACAACATTAAAATCCAAAATATCAAGATATTTTTCTGACAGATAAAATATTTGTTTTTGCAGGATATATACAAGCAGCGATTAAGTTGTGTAAACACTCGTGAGAGGATCTTAAGCAACTGATAAATTGTTGATGAGGGAAGTAATCAATTGAGTAAATGAATAAATTTGTTTTAATCAATTGATCTGAGACTAATGAATGTTTTATCTAGTCTTTTTAGGAATAATGAAGAAACCCTCGACGGATATTGGGCAGAACTGTAGTTAAAGACTTTTTGACCCTGAAATAGTTATCCATTTGATGATTAGTGACCAGTATTAAATTTCATAAATCTGTTTTATTAGAACTAATATTGTTGTTTGGTTATCAACCATCACAACCATTGTAACTGGTCTGAAGCTTGTATGCCTCTCTTTATAAGAGATGACCAAGACCAGAGAAAGGGGGGGATTAGAAAGAGAGACTACAGAATAGAGGAGAAGATACTATAGATTAGATTTGAACAACAATGCTAGTTCATTTTTAATATATTTTATTTCTGGTAGATCATGTGCAAGCATTCTCTGATGAAGTCAAGTCTGTAAGCATGAAGCAGTGACTGCAAAATTTGATATCAATTATCTGTTAAATTTATTCAATTATATGATTGTCTCCTTTCAAAGTTTTCTCTGTTATTCAATTTGAGTTATCAAGTATATCTTCAAATTGTCTATGCACATTTGCTATTATAGTGTGATAAGATTAATTGGTTTCTGCTTTTAGAATTAAATCCTTTAAATTTATCACAATAACTCAGAAGACCTTGTCATGGATTTGTAAGAAGAGTCATATAGTTAGGGTTTGTATTTTGTCTCTAGTTTTTTGATAAATCTGTTACAATTGTAGTATCATTCTGATAGGTTCCTTCAAGCAAGGATTAAATCCTTTTAGATGAATGCAGGTAATATTTTGTCAATTGGATATATGTAAGTATGGAATACTAACTATTTCCTTGCAGGGTTGTACAAGTTACATACCTATTCTTTCATGCTAGATAATTCAAGTTTTTACCAAACAAACAGTCATTTATTTCATAACCATACTGACTCTATATTAAATAAGGCACTGGTCTAGTATTTTCATTATCATTTATTCAACTTCAGTTTAGATTTACTTAGTTAGATTGCATTATTGCTTTAGCATTACAATTTAGATTATTTTTTGAATTATTTTGTTGTCTTTTATCTGTTTTATAACTTGTGCCATTATCGATAGTTAGATTAATTTTGATTAAAGTAGTGATCATTTCTTTATCTACTTTACTAATTAGAGGTTTACCTGCCTAGGTCTGGCAGAGCCTGAAGTGAAGGGGGTTTAGCCATATGTACCCCATGTCAGTTAGCCAAAAATGTCAAGAGAGCCTGGCACCCTCTAAGGGCTAAACAACCTATGTTTTTGAGACCTAACAGGCGGAAAAGATGAAATTTGTACCATTCTTTAAAAAAGAAATAGGTCATCTTTGCTTGGTCCTATGCAGATATGCCCAAGTTAGATCCAGACTTGATCTTGCATCATCTACCACTAGATCTTGGAGTTAAACCTATTAAACAAAAACTTGGGAAAATGCATCCGCATATCGCATTACTAGTCAAAGAAGAACTAAAGAAGCTACTGGATTCAGGGTTCATTAGAGCAATCAATTATCTGGAGTGGGTATCAAACATTGTACCAGTATCAAAACCTGATGGAAGAGTTAGATTGTGTAATGACTTCAGAGACCTCAACAAGGCATGTCACAAAGATGATTTCCCATTGCCCAACATTGACATCATCGTAGACTTGACAACTGGACACACTATGCTCTCCCTTATGGATGGTTTCTCTGGATACAACCAAATTAGAATGGAGCTAGAGGATCAACATAAGATGACATTCACATGTCCATGGGGTACCTTCTGCTAGAACGTCATGTCATTTGGGTTGAAGAGCGCAGGAGCAACATACCAAAGGGCAATGACTACTATCTTCCATGACATGATACACATCACTATGGAAGACTATGTGGATGACATGCTTGCCAAGTCACTTACACAGGAATCTCACTTAGATGTCCTAGAGAAAATCTTTCAGTGGCTAGAACACTTCAAGGTCTGACTGAATCCAAAAAAGTGTGTGTTTGGAGTCACCTTTGGCAAACTCTTGGGTTTCATAGTATCTGCTAATGGGATTGAGGTAGATCCTGTGAAGGTAAAAGCTATCATGGAGATGCCACCACCAAGGAACATCACCTAATTGCGGTCGTTACAAGGAAAATTACATGCAATCTATCAGTTCATCTCACAATTGGCAGACAAATATCAACCTTTCACTTATCTCTTGCATAAGAATATCCCCTTTAGATGGGATGAGAAGTGTGAAGAATGATTTCATAAATTGAAGGAGTATCTCATGAATCCACCTATCTTGATGCCACCTATCCAAGGCAAGCCACTATATCTCTACATATCTGCTACACCAACAGCTTTGGGAGCCCTTTTAGCACAACAAGACTATGAAGGCAAGGAACGGGCAATCTACTACATCAGTCCCACATTGGTGAGGTATGAATTACAATATTCTCAAATTGAAAGATGTTGTCTTGTTGTGGTTTTTGCTTCCCAAAAACTATGCCATTACATGCTTGCACATTCTATCAAGCTAATTGCAAAGATTGATCCACTAAAATACTTGTTAAGAAAAGCAACTCTAATAGGCTGCCTAGCTAAATGGGTAATGCTACTAAGTGAGTATGACATTGAATATGTGGAAAGGAAAGCTATCAAGGGTCAGATCATCGCAGATCAATTGGCAGAGGCACCATTACAAGATACTACTCCAATGACATTTGAATTTCTCAATGAATCAATTTTTAGTATCACAACACATTCATGGAAGCTCTAATTTGATGGGTCTTATACAAACCATGGATCAGGGATAGGAATCTTATTAGTCACTCCTCAAAGTGACACCATACCTAAATCCTATCGTCTACTTTTTCCTTGCACAAACAACATAGCAGATTATGAGGCCTTAGTCATTGGTCTTAAAATGGAGGCAGAGTGGAAAGTGAAAGAGCTACATGTCTATGGAGATTCACAACTTGTCATTAATCAAGTAACTGATGACTATCAGACGAAAGATGACAAGCTGATACCATACAAGTGTATGGTAGATGACTTTAAAGGGTACTTTGTGATAATCTCCTTTGAGCAGATTCCTCACATAGAGAACAAAGAAGCATATGCCATAGAAACTATCACCTCTCTTCTCAATATACCAGAGAATGAGTCACGTTTTGAGTTCTTGGTGGAGTCAGTCGCAAAACCAGCTTATGATATCCCTGAAACACAACCCATTTGCCTCCTAGTAGGATCTGATTCACCCTTGTATGGTAAAATTTACACTTACCTCAAGGATAACACCTTACCAGCTGACTTATCCAACAACCAATGCTGAACCTTTATCCTCCAAACATCCCGCTATACCATTATTGCCGACACCCTCTACCGCCGAGGTCTGGATGGTACTCTACTCAGATGTCTTGAATGGGACAAATCTCAAGCCACCTTACAAGAAGTACATGAAGGAATCTGTAGAACACACCCTAGTGGTCCTACCTTAGCTAAGAAACTCATGCGTTTGGGATACTATTGGCTAAACATGAAGACAAACTCATATCATTTTGTCAAGAAATGCAAGCAGTGTCAGATTCATGGTAACCTCATCCATGCACTAGCTTAGGAATTGCGACCTTTAACAACACCTTGGCCCTTTTGTTAGTGGGGACTCAACCTTGTGGAGAAAATCCACCATCCATCATCCAACGACCACAAGTTCATTATCACTGCCACTAAGTATTTTACCAAGTGGATTGAAGCCGTCCCACTCACCAGTGTCACAAGCAAACAAATTGCCTCCTTCATCCTTAATTACCTCATTTGTCGATACGAAATTCCCTCATCCATAATCACGAATAATGGAAGACCCTTCAAGAACTAGGATGTCCAAGAGCTTTGTGACAAATACCAAATCTAACACCACTTCTCTACCCCATACTACCCCCAAGGCAATGGTCAGGTAGAGGCATCCAACAAAACCATCTTGAAAATCCTCAAGAAAACTGTCAACGATGCCGGTCGTGATTGGTACATGTAACTAAATCCTACTCTGTGGGCCTATCAAACCATCATATGCACTCCCATAGGTGCCACACCATATGCCCTTGTCTATGGTTCTGAAGCCATTTTGCCCATTGAGGTCGAGTTACCATCTTTGAGGGTGTCATTAAAAGGTCTTATAACTGATGAGGACTACAGAGTTTCTAGACTACAAGAGTTAGAACTGTTGGAGAAGAAATGACAGAATCTTTTCAAACATCTCAAATCCTACCAACAAAGAATGGCAAGGAGCTATAATCATAGAGTCCGTCCAAGGGTCTTTAATGTTGGTGATCTAGTGCTCAAAGAAAATCCCCACAATCAGCAGGATCAGGAGAAGAAAGGAAATTTTGAACCCAACTGGCTTGGTCCTTATGTAATCATTGCTGCCTATGGATCAGGAGCATACCAGTTAGATTCATCATAAGGTGAGCTATTCGATGACCCAATCAATAGTATGCATCTTCGCTGGGTCTATACCTAGAGAACCCCAATGTAAAGGAGTCAAAAATAGCAAAACAAAAAAATGGAAAAATAGAAAAAAATTAAAAAAAATAAACAAATGGAAAAATAGCAAAAATAAAAAATAAAAAAAATAGAAAAACAACAAAAAAATCATCCTCTAGTGAAAACCTGGTAAACAAGCACCTTGGATAGATACCATGATGAAAACCTAGAAAACAGGCGTCATGTGTATTTTAGCTTTCGTTGCAATAAAAGCAAAGTAGTGAAAACCTAGCAAACAGGCGCTCTTTGCGATGAAAACTACTTCCTCCATCTTTGGGAAACCATCACCTTGCGTCCATCCTTCCTACCATCATCCGTCGTCCGATCGTATCTGTTTTGCGAAACCACTTAATGATAACCTATCATGCCTTGATACTCTATCACCATTGTCGCCTTACTACCTAAGGTTTATCCAATTCCCTGTCCATAGTGTCAGCTTATCATAAGGTCCATCGTCAGTATCTTATCCTCCTAGACTACGTTGCCTCTACATCGTCACATAGGCAAGGCCATCATTGATGGGCCATCGAGGCTACCCATTCATTCCATAGATTATCATCCATCCTCTGGTCCATCTGCATCCTCACCATTTCCCCTCGCCTAGGTCTTAGGTCCACATGGTCCACGCCCCAAACTACATTGTCTCTACGTCGTCACGTAGGCAAGGCCATTTATCAATGAGCCCCTGAGACACTAGGTCAGTCCCTTAGGGCCCATTTCTTCATGTCTATTGTCCATTCTTCCATAATAAATCTATCCTTTACCTGACTGGGGGCAAGTCCTCAACCTAGTTATAGAGTTGGATTTTGCAATGCCACATGTTCTAAGAAGGCACCAATAAGGATTGCGATACCTTTCACTAGACACACGTGCGCAACAAAGCATGCTTCCGCACAAAAGTTTTGATGGAAGATATCAACTTATCCAAAGAAAAACAAACAAGGGCCTAAACACTCCAAATGATTTTATCTAAATTATGGCAAGAAGACACATCTAATGCAAGAAAGTTTTGTTTATATTGGTTGTGCCTTAAATTTTAACTTTTTGTTATCATGTTTCCTATGCTACTCAAGGATGTCAAAAACTATAGATGCTATGATGGGGGCATGATTATTTTATTTGTTTGTTGCTTGTGGGTTTATCTTTAGTAATGTGAGGCCTTGCCTAAAGACATGATCAACATAATGATCATCCAGGACATCAGAGGTCTAAACATGAAACATGAGTAATCCTTGTCTGTTGATACGCAAGCAATACTCAGGTTGTCTTGGTTCAATTATACTTAGATGCTTGTATTAACTTGCTAAATCAAAATCCATGTAAGAGATACTCAGGTCATCTCGGTTTCATTATACCTAGATGCTTGTATTTTCTTACAACATTTTAAAGAGAAAAGAAACAAAAAAATGCCCAATGATGAATCAAACACTTCAAAATACTTGCAATATCAAGGTGACAAATATCCACATCCATACACATTCAATTACATTTCATTTACCATCCATAAAATAAAGATTTTGTTCACAGTGCCAGTGTTTACAAATAAAATGAAAGCTTGTGATTCCTTCATTTGTGTTTCTTCCATTAGTCACATTTCTATCTATCGTTGTGTCTATCATCAAGTCTCTTCTACATTGATTGAGTACACTTGGATGTAACAAAAACATAGTATCATTTTGCATTTCAAATTAGGTGAGATAGTCATTAAATTGATTAAATCATTCTCATACATATAGGTGTAACAAAAAAACATGTCATCATTTTACATTTCGTATTAGGTGAGATAGTCATTAATTTGATTAACTCATTTGCATACATCTAGGTACATTCAATCATCCATATACATTTGTAACGACATAACATAGATGCATACATAGTATCTCATCAGAAAACCATCAAAAACATAGCTGTCAATTATCATCTCATACCATTTTATTCGCATAACAGGTGTTGCACATTAGATATCATAACATGTGCATCACATATAAACATAACAAATAGAGTGCATCCATGATCATCGCATAAAGATAAAAATGCATGTAGGCCATCATAACTGCATCATCTTATATAAACATAAAATGTAAAGGTGTCCATAACAAATAGAGTGCACCCATGCTCATCGCATAATACAAAATGCATGTAGGCCATCATAACTGTGTCATCATATATAATCATAAAACATAAAAATGTCCAAGTGTATAATATCAATCCATCATCCTTGAGTTGAATCACAAAAGGTGTATACATACATCAAAATAATAATGATAGATGTCTCAGTACCTGTCCAATAAGAGTGATATATACATAATCTAGCTATCCATGAGCCATCAAAATATGTATGTACAAAGGCAAAAATATGTACAGAATCACTGCTGTCACGGGATGCTTCTCCCAGCACTGTCCCCTCTCCCTCCACCTTGGCCTATCCCAAATTGCTGTGGACCTGATGTAGAGTGCATAGAGGAAGCGAACAATTGATCAACAAACTTGATTGGTGTGAGACCATCTTACGTCTTAGCGATCTATTCTCATTGGCCAAATAGACCCTGTCGACCACCTTACTATTTCTCTGGCTGATCTCTCAACTCTCCTCAACAGTCAACTCCACTTTGTCTTTAGAGAGACTTCCTCTATCGGTGTCGTCTTCAAACCTCCCGTCGATACTCGATGGCAGTTAAGCTTCCACTTGCCTTAACTGTGGCGGTTAGTCATGACCTTGTCGGTAAGACTTCGATCGTCGGCGACTACCTTGTGTGTCCCCCTGATACGTTGATGTACCAACTTGTATATGCTTTGCTTGACTTGTTATTACCGGTGGACTAATGTTTCTTTACCCTTATTCCACTATTACGACTGGTCACCTTTTGTATCCGACGAAATGTATATTCTCAACATACAATCTCAAAATACATTCTCAACATACATTCTTAAGATACATTCTCAACATACAATTGTGATATGCATTCGCAATATACATTTAGCGAACCGATACAAAACTTGCACTGATGTATGTTCTTCAGCGAAACTTCCTTTGTCCTTCGCCGATACACCTCTTATCAGCCCGACACTTTGATCGGTATAACTTCCACAAATTGCCCCAAGGGGCTATGTTACGTCGATGGCAACTTTATAACTCTACAACTCACAGACATCAAACCAGTATACAGAGACAAAACTTGACAGAATGGAAAGGATCTACAATCCTCTGCAAACACTAGATCAACCATCAATTTGATCACTCCACTCACAACACTTTGCCTATCATTTCAAAGACTAGTCACATAGAGATGCCTAGTCAACTCATGCCAAACTCCTTGGATCCTTGGGTGTTTGATCCAAAACCGTAGAAAACACAAAATGTACACTGTATTCCTCCATCACACTAAACATGAGAATCTTGGTTTTAGTGGACAGAGGAGATACAGTCCATTTATTCATAGAACCCTAGTTTCTAGGTTTTCAAACCAGTCTTTGCAAAAGGAACGAGATCTCACAAACTACAACACTTTAAGACACTAGACTACTATCAAATGGAAACTACCTAATGCTTGAACATCTCTAATTAGTTTCAAACAATTAACTATCCTTACAGAATGACTGTTACAGAAAAAATACTCAGAAAGAATAATGTTTCAACACACCCAAAAATCCAGATCTTCATTCATTCATGCATGCTTCTCTCTCATTACATCTTGCTTCTTCGCCTATAGAGGCTTTAGATAGCAGTTTTCATCCCTCCCAACTGTACAAATTGATTTTGAAAGTTAGTTAGCCATTGGGTTTCTCCTAACATAAGAAAACTACATGTTTTCATTTTGTGATTACAACAAACTTCACCAAAACATGGTCTACATAGGTCTAGTGACCAAATTGACAAAAAAAACCTTATTACAAACATGATGTGGCTTAAAATCCTTATTGAAAACAAAACATGACTCCTACACCATAGAGAAGGTGCTCCTGCACCATACTCCCCCTACAGGAAAAACTCAAGTCCTTTGAGTTGCTAACTGTTGAAGTGTCTTCCCATGCTTCAAAATGTCTACCTCACTCATCCATGTAGCTTCTGAATCAGGAAGATCCTGCCACTTGACCAAGTAATCCTTGTACACACCTTTCCTTGTCTTTTTGACAACCTTGGAATCTAAGATGCATTCCAATTGTAAAGGCTTACTTGGAGGTGGATCTTTGACTCAATCTTCATCTTCAATCACAACCTCTGATCCATCTTCAACATTCAATGGAGGTCTGAATGGAAAAAGATCTAAAACATTGAATATGGGAGAAATACCAAGACCGGATGGCAATTCTATTTCATAAGCATTTGGACCAAACTTATGCACTACCTTGCACAGTCCTATTTTCCTCATCAGAAGTTTGGTTGGCTGTCCTTTAGGCAGCCTTTCCTTCCTTAGATAGGCCATCACCAAATCTCCCACCTTGAACTATACATCTCTCCTTTTGAGATCTGCCCTATCCTTGTATTTGGAGACTATCTTTTCCAACTAAACTTTGACTTGATCATGAACTGTCTTCATGGTGGTAGCAAAATCTTCTCCTAGAGCACTCCTCTTATCCCAACCTTGTAGGTCTTTGAGTTCAAGTGGTACTCTTGGATGGAAACCATAAACAATTTCAAATGGACTCTTCCTAGTGCTTCTATTCACTGAATCATTGTAAGCATACTCAGCTTGATTGATCACCAAGTCCCATGCCACCCCATGCTACTTGGTAAGGCATCTTAGAAGGTTTCCTAAGGACATGTTAACAACCTCAGTTTGACCATCAGTTTGGGGATGGTAGGTTGATGAGAAAGACAATTGTGTTCCCAATTTTCTCCATAAGGTCCTCTAAAAATGACCAACAAACTTGGAGTCTCTATCAGTGACAATTGAAAGGGGCAAACCATGGATCCTGACCACTTCTCTGAAAACAAGACCAACAATGTGAGATGCATCATTTGTGCATTTGCATGGCACAAAATGAGCCATCTTACTAAATCTGTCCACAATGACAAAAACACTATCCACACCCCTTGTTGTCTTAGGAAGACCAAGTACAAAATCCATACTAATGCTCTCCCAAGGCCTGTTGGGAATAGGGAGGGGTTGGTACAAACTAGCATTAGAAGACATACCTTTGGCCTTTTGACATATGGTACAACTTGCAACATATCTCCTTACATTCGATTGTACTTTTGACCAATAGTAGAATCTAGTGACTTATTCCAAAGACTTGTCCAACCCAGAATGTCCTCCTAAGGTTCCATTGTGCTTCTCTTTGATGATGTTATCCCTCATTGAACACTTAGGAATACATAGCAAACTGTCTTTAAATAAGAGACCTTCCTGCAACACAAAATCTGAATATTCACCATGAAAAGTGTTAGCCAAACTAGCACACACTTCATAAGCAGCTTTGAAATTTGCATCCTCCTTATATAACTCCTTCAAATAGTCTATGCCCATGCTTTCCATCTGTACTTCCTGTATGACAAGCATCCTTCTACTTAAAGCATCAGCCACTTTGTTGGCAACACCCTTTTTATGCTTAATAGTGAAGGTATAGGTTCGCAATTGTTCCATCCACTTAACATGCCTATGATTCAACTTTTCTTGACTATTTAGGAAGCTAAGAGCATGGTTATCAGTAAAAACAATGAATTCTTTGGGCAGCAAATAGTGTCTCAACTTTTTGAGAGCTTGCACCATTGCATAAATCTCTAGGTCATAGGTAGAATACCTTTGTTTAGCCTCATTTAGCTTCTCTAAAAAAAAGGCCACTGGATGTCCATCTTGACTAAGAACATCACCTATTGCTTGCTAACTCACATCACATTCCACTAAAAAAACTTTGTCAACATTTGGGAGTACCAATGTAGGTAATTTAGCCACTTTCTTCTTTAACAATTCAAAGCTATCATCTGCTTTCTTTGTCCATTGAAATTTGCACTTTATTCCACCCTTGATGGTGTTGGGAATAGGAGCACTTATGTGACTAAATCCTCTACTAAACTTCCTATAAAAAGTTGCCAAGCCATGGAAACTTCTAACATCTCCCACTGTCTTAGGAGTAGGCCAACTGAGAATGGCCTCAACCTTTGTGGGGTCCATCTTCAAACAACCATTAGAAATCACAAAACCTAGGTACACAAGTTCATTTTTCATGAACTCACACTTATCCAAGTTGATCATCAACTTACTCTCATGCAACTTCTTCATCACTTGTCCAAGATGCTTCACATGTTCTTCTTTTGTCTTGCTGAAAATAAGTATGTCATCAAGATAAACAATTACAAATTTTCCAATGAATTCAACAAGTACCTCATTCATCAAATGCATGAATGTGCTTGGGGCATTGCTAAGGTTGAATGGCATGACAAGCCACTCATAGAGACCTTCATTTGTCTTGAAGGCAGTCTTCCACTCATCTCGCTGCCTAATTCTGATTTGATGATAACCAGATTTCAAATCAATCTTTGAATAATAACATGACCCTCCAAGATAGTCGAAAAGAGTCTCAATCCTTGGCATAGGGAATCTATACCTTATTATGATCTTATTTATGGCCCTTGAGTCCATACATAGTCTCCACTTCCCATCTTTTTTTGGAGCAAGTACACTAGGGACTGCACATGGACTAAGACTCTTTCTAATTAGTCCTTTCTCTAAGAGATCTTGAATTTGTCTACTCACCTCTTCATTTTGCTGTGGTGTCAATTTATAGGCAGCCTTATTGGGCAATGTGGCACCTAGGATCAAGTCAATTTGATGACTTATATCTCTCATGGGTGGTAAGGAGTTAGGAGTATCCTCTACCACAAGATCCTGGTACTTATCCAACAATTATTGCACTTCTAGTGGAATCTCTTTTTGCCTTTTGTCTTGTTGACCTAATTCATCTTTAGGATTCATTGCCAAGGCATACCCTTGGGTATCCTTCTCCTTCATGAGGTCTAAGAACTCTTTACCACTAACCATCATGACATTGGTGTCATTACTCTTCTCTCCAATCTGTTCTTGCATAGGATCCATCCTAAACTTCCTTCCATTCTTGGTGATGAGGTATGTGTTCTTCTCACCATCATGTTGTGCCTTCACATCATACTGCCATGGACACCCAAGAAGAAGGTGACAAGCATCCATAGGAATAATCTCACATAGTACCTTGTCCTTATAATCACCTATCTCAAACTGAACCCACGTTTGTTCTTCTATCATGTAATTTTGATTCTTATTCAACCAAGAGATCTTATGAGGACTAACATGGGGCAGCCTTTTCAACTTACATTTGTCTACCATTTTAGTAGACACTACATTCTCAGTAGAACCTAAATCAAGAATGATTTTACAAAGTTTACCATATGCTATACCTTGGGATCTAAAGAGAGTCTTCCTTTGTGGGGGCTCTTGTTTCAATGGCATCTTCATCAAGGTTCTCTTGATCATCATGCTCTCTCCTTCAAGGACTGGTGCAACACTGCTAATGGGTGAATTCACACTTTGGAAATCCTCATCTTTCAACAACTGATTCCTTCTTCCACCATCATGGGAACTAGTTTCCTTCTCAAGGCATTTGCTCATGGTATGGCCTACTTGATTGCAGCCATACCATCTACCAGTGAAAACTCTGGGTCCTCTACCTGCACCACCACTTCTACCTCTGCCATTTGGTCTTCTCCAACCTCTAAAACCACCACCTCTATGTTCTACATTAGAATGAGACTCTTGTTGACTTGGATTTTCATTTCTACTTGACTGTCCTCTACCAAAACTGCCTCTTCCCCTATTATTTCTGCCACCTCTTCCTTTGGTGTTTTGATCACTCTTTCTTTTCAACTTCTCCTCAGCCCTAGAGGCTAATAGAAAACACACATCCACTATTTTAGGAACCACCATACCGAATTCATCTTGTATGTTATACCTCAAACCATCAAGATATCTGGCCACCATCTCTTTCTCCTCCTTGTGATTGGCTCTCATGCTCAATCTATGAAATTCTTCAGTCTATGTAGCCACATCCATATCCTTTTGTCTGAGATGATTAAACTTCCTAATGGTCTACAACTCATAATCAGATGGCATGAATTTGTCTCTTAGCATGGCCACCATTCTACTCCATTTGGTGATAGGGTTCTTTCCAACTTTCTCTCTTTCACCTTGCATATAGTTCCACCAAACTAGGGCAGAATCTCTCAGTCCTATTTTAGAAAACTTGACTTTCTTGCTGTCACTATACTCCTTGAAGTCAAAATAGTTGCACATGGCTTCAATCCAATCCATGAGGGCATCTCCATCTAGTTTCCCATTAAATGTAGGAACATCCATCTTTGGATCACCACTATCTCCCTGAGCACCTTTGAGTGCATTCAAGAATGCCTTTTGGTCTGTAGACATATGTTGTCCTTGAGGGCTCTCCTCTGCCTCTTCTTCTTCTTCTGCATCAAAAGCACTTCCATCCTCTTTACACGTACCCTTGGGCCTCTCTTCTTTCAGCCTTGCTTCAAGCATCTCCTCTACCATCTTCTTGATGGCTTCTTTGCTCATAGACTTGGGAGGCATTGTGCTAGCCTTAGTTTCTATCTCCATGTCTGACATACATTGCTCCAATTCAAATATTGGCTTTGATACTAATATGATGCAGAGTGCACAGAGGAAGTGAACAATTGATCAACAAACTTGATCGGTGTGAGACTGTCTTACATCTCAGCGATCTATTCTCATCGGCCAAACAGACCCCGTCGGCCACCTTACTATTTCTCTGGCCGATCTCTCAACTCTCCCCAATAGTCAACTCCACTTTGTCTTTGGAGAGACTTCCTCTATCAGCGACATCTTCAAACCTCTTGCCGATACTCGATGGCGGTTAAGCTTCCACTTGCCTTAACTGTGGTGGTTAGTCATGACATTGTCAGTAAGACTTCGATCATCGACGACCTCCTTGTATGTCCTCCCGATACGCTGATATACCAACTTGTATATGCTTTGCTTGACTTGTTATTACTAGTGGACTAATGTTCTTTATCCTTATTCTACCGTTACGACCGGTCACCTTTTGTATCCGACGAAATATATATTCTCAACATATAATCTCAAAATACATTCTCAACATACATTCTTAAGATAAATTCTCAACATACAATTGTGATATGCATTCGCAATATACATTTGGTGAACTGATACAAAACTTGCACTGATGTATGTTCTTTGGTGAGACTTCCTTTGTCCTTCACCAATACACCTCTTATCGTCCCAACACTTTGATCGGTATAACTTCCACAAATTTCCCCGAGGGGCTATGTTACGCTGATGGCAACTCTGTAACTCTGCAACTCACAAACATCAAACCAATATACAGAGACAAAACTTGATAGAATGGAAAGGATCTACAATCCTTTGCAAACACTAGATCAACCATCAATTTGGTCACTCCACTCATAGCACTTTGCCTATCATTTCAAAGACTAGTCACATAGAGATGCTTAGTTAACTCATGCCAAACTCCTTGGATCCTTAGGTGTTTGATCCAAAACTGCAGAAAACACAAAATGTACACTTTATTCCTCCATCACACTGAACATGAGAATCTTGGTTTCAGTGGACAGAGGAGATATAGTCCATTTATTCACAGAACCCTAGTTTCTAGGTTTTTAGACTAGTCTTTGCAAAAGGAACAAGATCTCACAAACTACAACACTTCAAGACACCAGACTACTATCAAATTGAAACTACCTCAATGCCTGAACATCTCTAATTAGTTTTAGACAATTAACTATCTTTACAGAATGACTATTATAGAAAAAATACTCAGAAAGAACAATGTTTCAACACACCCAAAAATCTAGATCTTCATTCATTCATGCATGCTTCTCTCTCATTACATCCTGCTTCTTCACCTATAGAGGCTTTAGACAATAGTTTTAATCCCTCCCAACTGTACAAACTAATTTTGAAGGTCAGTTAGCCATTGGGTTTCTCCTAACACAAGAAAACTACATGTTTTCATTGTGTGATTACATCAAACTTCACCAAAACATGGTCTACATAGGTCTAGTGACCAAATTGACAAAAAAAACCTTATTACAAACATGATGTGGCTTAAAAGCCTTATTGAAAAAAAAAATGACTCCTACACCATAGAGAAGGTGCTCCTGCACCAAGACCCATGCCTGAAGTCACTGACTGAGAACTGCCTACCCTTCGCGAGGACATAGCCACTGACTGGCTCCTATAACTTGGTGCCCTCTGATCTACTGGCACTGCCCCATGTTATAGCCCTATGTAGTACTATGTTTGTGCTTGAGTTGAAGCCAACTCTCCTAGCACCTGTGTAACCTAGGCCTAGGCCTGTGTCAACTGTGTCACAAGTACTATTGTAGCCGCGTCAGTACCTAGGGTGGCTATGGCTGCATCCCTCTCCCATGTCAAGGCCTGTACCCTAGCCAGTGCATCATCTCTCTCTGTAGTGATGTTGGTAATAATCCCCACGTCTCCCTCTATATGAGCTTCTGTAGCTCTCAAATGTGCTCTCACATGTCTCAGCTGGCCTCGTAACAAAGATATTGCATCCCCCTGCACCTACTGCTGCAAGTCAGGCTGATCAGGTGCCTGTCGTACCTGCGGATCAACTGCTAGTACTACCTACTGTGCCACCTGCTTGAGTGGGGCCTGCCCCACTCTCTGCCACTATCTCGGTCTGCCATCTCCACCACCATCTCCTCCATCTCCTCCTCCTCTGCCTCCTCCTCCGTCTACCTCCATCATCCTCCCCCTCCATCTCAACCTCCTATAGATGTGAAGCTAACTCTCCCATACCTGAGTACCTAGGGAACGGGTGTGTGGTAAACCACTCCTCAAAATCCTGCGTCATCCCTGCATCAACTACCTCCCACCTTATTAGCCACGCCTGATAAGAAATTTGTAGGAAGTCTGCCCATGCCTTCTCGTACGAAGCCACTTGACCCCATTGCCGCCGCTCTGCCCATGTCCTCGCAAACAGTGCCTGCCCCTGTGGTATACCCTGTATCCGCCCAAACTGTTGGAAGACACGGGTAACTTTCTGCCTCTCCAAAATGTGATGGGTCTGACCAATCAACCACCGTGTCTAAAACACATACGACAGCTCATCACCCTCATCATCCCATACCTTGTACTCTAGGTATGGTCGCCACACAACTGCATCCACATTATCTAACTGATGGTGCCAGTACTCTAGCTTACCCGGCCTGTACTGAGTAAGTACACCAACATATCCATATGAGTATGGCTCATCCGGCTATCGATAAAATGTAACAATAGGCTATGTGACTGCATATGCTCTCAAGCCTAGAACTGTAACAAAGACACACCTATAGATAGATTCAATGCTCCACGGTATACAACCTAATGCATATCATGGTATAGGTGGGCCAGTACACAAACACCCCAAGAAAAATGGGTGCCCTTAGTCATCATCCTCTCTAAGGTCCAACCCCAGCCAACTACAAATCCATGTGATCTCCGATTGGGGCATACAACACCTTCGATCAAGCCAACTACAATCCCAGAGAAGTAGTCATAGTAGTCGTACATATCTTGCTAGCTAATCACTGATCCCTCTATGTTAGGATTGTCAAATATCCTTCTGCACTCAGCTAGCCCATCATCACACTGAGAGTCATACTCTACCAACTCCCCTACTATAGGAAGTCTCAGGATCCTGTAAACGTCCTTTAAAGTCACAGTGATCTCGCTAGTGGGGAGGTGGAATGTTCCATCCTTGCTGTGGAAGCACTCTACCAGAGCAGTCAGCAGACTGAGGTTTGCATGAACCTCAGGCATGAAGCAGACGTAGTACAATCCAATCGCTCCAAGCACTAGATGATCTGCCTCTGTGAGCATGAGTCATCATCGCATAGTAACCAGGAACTGATCCCAAGACATGAGACAATCAGAAATATCCTCCTGCCATCAACAAAGCAAGGCGTCAACCATAAAAGTATCAATACAAACCTGTTCAACTATCAAACCTATCCAAATCACTTACTTAACATATCAAATTGATCAAACCAAGCATATCATCTCTTGTCTAGATTCTACCAAATCTTAGAGATCGCTTATCAATTCTCTCATTGATCAAGATGCCAATTGAGTCAATTTCACTAAGTAACTGAGTATCCTAAGCAAATGTGCTGTTCTAGGTAGCATTTGCACAATATCAAAGCAAAAGTGTATCTTTACTATGAATGCGCCACGCAAAGGCGTAGATGCACAGTTCTATAACAAATGCGCCGAACCTAACATATGTGCTGACACATGGCACATATGCGCATCTTCACAATAGATGTGTAGTATCGAAACACATGCACATAAACCTATGGTAAATGTGCAGAACTAGCACATGCATAGCAAAATGACCTATATGTGCTGAAACAAAACAAATGCACAGTTTTGGGCCATAGATGTGCTGAAACTCAAAGCTGCACATATGCTCAAGTAACTTTGACATGCATTTATTGCACTAATAAATGCACCTAGCCTAAAATTTTTGACATATGTACCGAGGGTCCTACATCCGCTGCCTGCCCAAATCATTGAACTTGCTCGAAACGATGCTCCTCGACTGGAATATCCATCTCTCCACCGACTGCTCTAGCTTCCACGCTCTGCAAAGCTCCTAATAGCTCTCACAAAATGACAAGTGTGCAAATGACTAGGATTGTGGACCTAGCTTCCATATATAGACATGCAACCTTAACTAGCTGTGTGGCGACCTTTAACTTCTCTCCATACCCTTTCTCCTCTGCTTTTTCAAGTCGTAACCTATTTTCTCCACCATTTCACATTTTCTTTCACCTTTTGCATTGTGAGATTGTCCATCTCATGTCCTGTCAGTTTCTTCCTGTCCAATCTCCTGAGGGGGCATCCTACCATCGTTAAACCTATATTAGGGGCAAACTGGGGCATGTATCAAATTGCAAAAAAAATTAATTCTTTGAAACAATGTGATAAAATGCATTGCATCAAAGAGGGGCAAAATGTATACACCTAAAAGTGACGTGACTCTAGCTAAACAAATATTTTAAATATTTATTTCATTCTAAATTCCTCTATAAATAAATAAATAAATAAATTTATTTATTTGATTCATATCTCTCCAAAAAATTAAATAAAATCATTTATTTAATTAAATCATCCAAATTCTTCTTAAATCATTCTAAATTAAATAATACCAAATTATTTAATTAATTCTTATCATTCTCTATATTTAAATAAATCCAAATATTTATTTAAATTGTCTATTTCCTCCAAAATTGAATTAATACCAAAAATAATTCAATTAATCCATGTGCACATGTAATTAAATATTTTAATATTTAATTAGCTAAATATCCCCTCACCCACATGTCCTATTTATCCTCCAGTCAGATTAGTTAACTCATCAATCAAATCTGTTAACGAATTGGTCATCTGAGTTCACTATTCAATCATCTCAGTCAACTCCCCAATCAGCCCACTTATCTCTCCTATCAATTATGTTAACTAATAAGTCATCTCAGTTAACTCTTCAGTCTATTCTGTTAACTTCCCTGATGCATGAAGAAGAAGGACACTTGTCCTCTCCCTATTTACGCACATCCTCTCAAATTTCCTCAACCGTTGATCTTCTTATTCATTCTACACCATTGATCTTCTTTCTCACAAATCACTCCATAGCTTGAGATCAATTGTCACACCATTATCACCATTGTCATTGTATTATGAAGATCCTCTTCATTACAAGACCTATCAATAGCCATTCTCCATTGTCATCTTGGCAAAAAGCAAGGAAGTGCACCTTCTGAGGGCTCTATTCATACACGAGATCAATTCGAGATAGGCGACCAATGGAAGTCATGGAATAGAAAGGTTTGCAAGGTATTGTGTTCTTTGTGTTTGATCTTATTTATTTCAATTTCATTGACATTATCGGATAATTATTTTGTTTATGCTATTGCTCACATTTTCTGATAACACATCACATCATTTATCATGTTATAATACTCATAAAAATGTGCAATACAATTGAGAGAATGTCAAAACAATCCATTATTTCATATTCATTCAAATAGATTTGTAAGAAGTACATCACATCATTCATCTTCTAATAATTTGAGTCTCTTCTATTCAGATTTTTAGTTGCCAAGTTGTTTTCCCTTTTTCATCTTTTCATAACAGTCATATGTAAATGGTGGCATTATTCTTAGTCCTAATGACTTTATAGGAGATATAGCCACAAATATCAATCAAGTTCTTTCTTTTTGTCCTATGTCAATAGTGGCTTTTGAAAGAGTGAGGCCTTGTGATTTGTGTATGGTTAATGCCCAATCTAATCTTAAGGGCATTTGGATTGTGCAGCTCCTTTGTATTAGTGTAATTAGTAATTTTTGTGGAGTTTGATCTTCAAATGGTATGCTTGAATAACTGTCAAATTCAATCATAACATATGTCGATGGTTTTGGTGATGCACTTCCAAGTCTATATATTATTTCTTGAACATACCCTAAAGCTCCATTTACAAGACCTATTTCTATCCAAAGATTGGAAGTAAACATTACTTTTGCATCCTTACCAATTAATAACTCCACATCAAGTTCATCATTTTGTCCTCCTTCTGGTGCATTGATAGTGCCCACTTTTGTTGCAATGCTATGTACAATGGGGCGCTTCAATGAGTATAATTTTTTTCTATTATGACTATGCACATTATCATTTGTGGCAAACAAATGAATACTAATATAAAATTCTTCATTGGTTGTTGTGTCTATGTTAACATTATTTCTTGTCATTGATAACTACCAGTCATCAATAGTTGAATTTGCATCTCTTAGATTTGTGATCTAAGTTGACAAAACCTTTGTTGGTGAATGTTTTCTCCTTCTTGTCTAAGTATTTTATTCAATGTAACAATAGTTTTGAGGAAATGCTTTATAAAGTTGGGAGTCTATGTTCTCTAGAAATTTTTGTCCAATGAAGCTCATTCCATCAATCAAGATATTTTATGCACGTTGAATCTCTTCTTACAAACTTGTGAGTCTTTATCCTTCTAATTGAGAATAATCTATGATTGTGATTTAGAGTTGTGAAGGGATTGTTGATGCTTTGATATTGAGTGTTGCAACTCCAGTTGGTGCAAGTAACAAAAGTGGACAACCCCCTAGGAATGTTGCTTCTTCATGATCCTCGTAGATGACACCAATTGGAAAATGATTTTCCCATTCCTATTATTCCTTGAATTATCATGAATAATGGAAATGTACTTTGACCTTCATGATAATGTCTCATAATTATATTGAGTGATTTTTTCATGTTTAGCATCCAAAGTTGCATAATTGATATTTTGTGCTATATATCATCATCTATGAGAACCCCATTATCTTTCATGGTGCTTATGAATTGTATTGCTTTATTTGTGTAATTTTTACCTTGGTATTGATTAGACCATGTTGTTTGTCTATCAATATCTCTTCTTCCCAACATATCTATTTCAATCACTTCCATAATTTGACTATGTTGTAGCCTAGATATGATTGTCCACTCATGTTTTTTTTGTGTTTAGTTGAAGAGGTTGATTATCTTTATTTTTAGAATCACTACAATTTTGAACATCTTCTGGAGTACTTGTTCATTCCAAGGATTGTAATTGAATGACTCTCAATTTGATATTATTGCATCATTATGAAGTCCAATATCTCTTTCTATATGATTAAATGACGTGTAAAGTAATAAGCCAAACCAAAAAAAATCAACCCATTTATCTAATTCATGTGCAGGGATGGATACAAACCTTAGAAATACTCTCACAATAACTACCATATATCCCTTTCCTCCCATTTGTTATCTCTTTTTCGTCTTGGATTATATGTCCATGATTTAGCTGCATCAATAAGTGAAACACTTTCCATTGAAAAAGACATGTTCTTATATCCATCAATGAAAGATTTTGTTAGTTATTCATTGTCATCTTCATTATTTTTAGCTACAGGTTTGAATATCTCATGTGAGACATTTAGATTGACAATTTTTTTGCTACTCTCTACTAATGGAAGTTCCAGCAACATATGACATGTTTCTTGTGCCCCAATGTCTCTTTCTACAAATTTTTTTATTAAGAAGCCTCCTATATGCTCTTGTGGCTAAATCATTAGGGTTTTCAGTGTTTGCAAGTCGCATTAACATTTGATGATAAGTTTCTAAACTCTTCTATGCTTTAGCTGCATACTTGGCAATGTGCTTGATTATAGCATGTTTGGAAAGAACAGGTTGCCAATCTATATTTTCTCTCCATAATTGTAGAATGTAGTGATTGTGTGTATTTACTATATTGTAACATGTCATCTCATGTTACCCAAATTTACATCACCAATTTACTATCAAGTAAATAATCATGATCATCATAAACATTTGTTCTAATAAAACAATAATCATATCATAAAAAGCATATCTTTTCTAAATATTTTCAAACTAAAAATTTACAACATATTCAAAGATAGCATAATAGTGAAATCCTTCACTTTACAATTATAATGTCTTGCTCATGGAAATAAAGATAAATTTACATAAAATTTGACTGTAGAGTCATATAAATTAATTATATTGCATCTAGAGTTTTGATATTTGTCTTCATAAGTCTTGGCTTGTCAACTTCTTGGGAAGGAGAGCATCACCTGAGTTCTTTTCCTCCAACCACAGACTGGTGGTCCCCCACATAGCTTCCTTCTTGGAAGTGGCCCTACCCTTCATGAAGGGAATAAATATAACACCCAATAGGTTTGCCATCTGAGTTTCTAGTGTTGTGCCCTAGATAACCCATCACGATCATACAACTATAGATCCCCTCTAACTATGTATGGTACTACTGAATGGTTATGCCATCTGGAACATAGTGAATCAACTAATGCATGTAGAGATGGATGCATTACTTTGGCCAAAGATTTAATACACATAAATGTTTTGCAATGAACGTAGTCGATTGTTCACACACCTCTAACTCGACTTAGAGACTATCTCATCCTGCAGTGAATTTAATTGACAAAGTCTAGTCACATGGTGTCTTAATTAGATCTCACCCATAGTCTCCCCAACTTAGATTATCAACTCCAATTCCTAGAGTGCAATGCCAAAATGATTTGATATTGAAGTCTTGATCTTGCAAAGATTTTTCTTGTTGCAACTGCAACGTGGAATATATGACACCTTGTCACTCTATTCCTTTGCTTTAAAAGATTAAATGAATATATATAGTTTATTGTCTCATCTCGACATAAGGATGGTTTTGTCTATAATTTATAAGTCCGTCCAAGATATTAAACTTGGTTCAAAGATTTTCATTTCACCTTTATTGACATTAAAATGCCTATTTAAGTCGATCACATATTTGTAGGTTTCATCACATGACATAGTTTTATTGACCATAGTCTTTCTCTAGACTATCATAATTATGGTTGTTTTGATACTATAATAGTACACATAAGTTGTTATTAACTACAACAATTCTCTTTTCAAAACAAATAATATCTTTCTTTTAAAGTAATGATTTATAATATAACTAAGAGTTTAAAGAACTCATCAACTTATAATAGGTATCGAGATCCTTTCATTCTGGATATTGGGATCGAGAGTCCAATCTCAACTTTTTACTTTGCCCAAAGACATATGAAACCCTTTCATAGTCAAGAAGTATAAGTCTGAATATACAAATAGTAGACTAAAAGGCTGGGTTTAAGCATTTAATGGCTCTATTTTTGCCATGCAAACATTCTTACATGTTTTAATTCAAGATTACAAGGCATGACTAGACCACTGTTGTGGCTAAGATAGCCTCAACCATCTCCCAAAAATCATTATAAATAGGCAAATAGTAATACATTTTAATCCCCATAACCCTATTATCTATTAACTATTCTCAAGAAAGTATGCCTTTTGCATCAGTTTTCAAGAAACTAGAACACTTGTGTAAATACAGATATAGCACGATAGTTCTATGGATGTCGCCACACTATGTGCAACAATATATCAAGATAGTGTTTGTGGGCATTGCCACACAGTATACAACAATATATCTACAAGATAATTTCTATGGATGTTGCCACACTGTATACAATAGTATAAAAGCAAGATAATCTCTATTGATGTCACCACATTGTATACACCGGTATATAAAAAAGGTAATAAACAATATGATCTTTGGGCTACTGCCCATGATAGTTTAAGTGAACAACACAACACATCGTATATAGAGAAATTGTAATAGATGCATGCGTCGACTAGCCCAGTTGATAGCATCATCATAAGAATATATATATATATATATATATATATATATATATAAAATCATTATTGTTACTTGTATAAGCTCTTTTGTGTTCTTGTTGCTGATCTAGTATGCTGCTATGGTGGCTTGCTTATGTGAAGCTCCTTGCTTCCTTCACTATGTCCCCTTCTTTTTCCCATGCTTTTGCTTCTTTTTTCTCTCTAGCTATCTCTCTCCTCAAATGAGAGACTCTCTATACCCTCATTTGCCCCTGCGACAGTAACCACTTTCCCTCCTATAATGACTCCTCTCCTAAGCATGCAAGGAGAGTCGGGCTCCACTACACCGAGCCCACCTTGGCCTTAACAACCAACTCTCCATTCTCTCCACTTATTATGGATTATGGAGTCTTCTCCCATGTTACGATTGGGAAGAAAAGCAACAACTGAGTCTTACAGCTGTGATAAGATCTCAGGATTAAAATATATATGTAGCTAAATAATTCATTTTTATAAATATAAATAAGAATACATAATAATAAACCATTATAATCTCTAATAATATGATGGTAAGAATACTGTAATCATGGTGGAGAAAAGGAATGATCATATGATTAAATGTAAGTATGAGGTTGAGATTTGCTCCCCCATTGCAACCTTGTACAACATAAACTAGTTAAATTGATACTCAAGGGGAATAATTTATACAAATATATATGTATCTATGTATTTCAAAAATTTCTGACAAAGAAGGTAATTAAACTCTACACAACAAAAATGTCCCCAAAACATTCTTGATCGAGTCAAACAAAGTTAGACATTGGAAAACTTTCCTAAAGACAAATTGACAAAGGTCGAATGAGATTAAATCAATAAGGAGAGATAACTATAACATACCCCTTCTCAAGAAGGTTCACAAAATATACCACTTAGGTCTCAAATGGAAAACTTGACTTTTCCAAAACATCTATTCCCTTCTCTCTGGTGATGCTCTCCTTCCATTCTTGGAGGTGGAAATCTTTTCCTGGTTACACTCACAATCATACAAACTTATGATCAACTTGTATTATCAATAAATTTTTATACATCATACTTAAATAATCTCAATAACATGTAATCTCATGTCTAATTCTAAGCATTAATCATAATTCATAAAGTCAATGATTTATCGTGACATTTTCCCTAAACATCAAATTATTAATCTATGATTAAAATTACCCACTTAATCATATGAAAGTAAAAGTAAAACATAGTCAAAGTTTGGGGATGTAACATATCTCCCCCCATAAGAATCATTGTCCCCAATGATTTAATGTGTCCAAAGTTTATAACATAAAAAGAGTTTTGTTTATCATGGTAGAAAGCTTAAAATAGATGAGGGAATCTTTGATAAATATCATCATAATTCTCCCAGGTGGCATTTTCTTTTGCATTGAGTAATTTATTTATTACACGAGTGTAGCTTACGTATTTTGAGCACCTTCATGGGCTCAATCACTACCACCCCTGGGTCCTTCACCTATATGGTATTCCAATCAAGAATGGAAACCTGATTATCTCCTGCAATATACTTTTTCAAATAAGAAACATGGAAAACATTATCCATCATGGAAAGAGTTGGTGGTAGAGTAATCCTGTATGCAATTGGGTTGACCTCATCCAGAACTTTGAAGGGACCCGCATACCTAGGAGCTAGTTTGGATGTCTTTCTAAACTTAATGGAACTCTTTTGTGGTTGAACTCTTAACAAGACTTTCTCTCCTACTGAGAAATATCTTGCAATGCGCTTAGCATCTGCATAGCTTTTTTGCCTATCATTCACTTCTGCTAGCCTTTTCTTAATCAGATGGACTTGCTCTTCCATTTCTGATAGCATTTCTAGAGAAAGACTAATCCTATCTTCTAGCTTATCCCAACTTATAGGCATTTGGCACTTTCTTCCATATAGTGCTTCAAATGGAGCCATCTTAATAGCAGAATGATAGGAATTATTGTAGGAAAATTCCACAAGAGGAAGATAATCTTCCCACTTGTATTGTTGGTCCATGCAATACATTCTCAATAGATCTTCAAACACTTGGTTCACTCTTTCCATCTGGCCATCTATTTCTAGATGATAATTTGAGCTTATGTTTAGTTGAGTTCTAAGTGAGGAAAATAAGGTTTGCCAAAACCTTGATGTCATACGGGCATCCCTATATGAGATAACCTTCTTAGGAATACCGTACAATCTGAATACTTCTTGCACAAATTTGTGGGCTACGACTGGTGCTCCATCTGTCAAATTCTTGAGTATGAAATGTGCTACCTTAGTGAGTCTATCCACCACTACCAGAATAACATTGTGTCTATTTCTAGATATAGGAATTCCTTGTACAAAATCCATGCTAATGATCTGCCATTTCCATTCTAGAATCTCATGAGGGTATAGAAGTCATGTCAGGTGATGGTGTTCTGCCTTCATCCTCTGGCATTCTAGACATCTAGCTACAAACCTTGCAACATCCCTCTTCATTCCTTTCCAGAAATATAGTGGTTTTACATCATCTAGCGATTTCGTCACTCCAGGATGTCTTGAATAGGGTGTAAATGAACCTCTTTCCACACAATATTCCTTAACTCCTTAGATTTCAGAACGTACATTCTTCCTTTAAACCTTAATAATCCATCTGGTTCAAAGTGGAATCCATCATACCTAGAGTCATGAAAATTGTCCATGAGAGCTTGTTTTACCTGCTCATAGTATTCATCTCCCTTAGACTTTTGCAATACCTAATTCCTAAAATTAAAATGTATGGAGATCATCGAGGATATATGTCTTCTCCTACTTAAGGCATCCACAACTCAATTTTCCTTGCCTGTATGTATCTAATCTCAAAATCATAATTAGATATTAACTCTAACCACCTTCTCTGGTGAGCATTAAGATGTGGTTGAGTAAACAAATATTTGAGTCCTTGATGGTTTGTTTTTACTTAAAAAGGTTTTCCAAGAAAATAATGTCTCCACATTTGCAGTGCATGAACAACTACTGCCAACTCAAGATTGTGAGGAGCATAATTCTGCTCATATGATTTCAATTTTTTGGATTTGAATAAGCAATAACTTGGCCATCCTTGACAAGTACACCACCTAATCCTTCTCCTGAGGCATCGGTGATGACTACAAAATGACCTTCCTGGTTAGGTACCTTTAAAATTGGTGTCGTAGTCAACTTTTCTTATAGTTGGTCAAATGCCTCCTAGAATTTCTTTGACCAATCAAATCTTTTGCCTTTCCTTTGTAGAGAAGTAATGGGATAGGCAATTTTTGAAAAATTAGCCACAAATTTTCTATAATATCTTGCTAGGCCCATACAACTATGGACTTCATGCACATTTTTCAGTGTTGGCCATTCCAAAATGGCTTTAATCTTTGCTAGATCCACAACAATTCCCTTAGCTAAAATTATATGACCCAGGTATTGTACTTCCTTTTGAAAGAAAGTACACTTTGAGAGCTTGCCATATAGTTTATGTTCTCTTAATCACTGGAGAACAATTCATAAATGTTGGAGGTGTTCCTCCTTAGTTTTGGAGTAAATAAAAATATCATCAAGAAAAACAAGGACAAACTTGTCCAAACAATCTCTAAACACACTGTTCATTAAGTTCATGAATGGTACAAGTGCATTCATTAATCTAAAGGGTAGGACAATGAACTCATAGTGCCCATACCTCATTCTAAAGGATGTCTTATGAATATCTTCATCTTTTAGCCTCAAGTGATGATATCTTGATCGAAGATTGATCTTTGAAAATACAGTTGCCCCTCGCATTTGATCAAAGAGATCATCAATACAGGGCAATAGATACTTGTTCTTTATCATTGATTTATTTAGCATATGATAGTCTATACATAGACACAATGTGTCATCTTTATTTTTAGCAAAAAATACTAGTGCTCCCCAGGGTGAAACACTCGGTCTTATCAATCCCTTTTCTAGCAATTCCTACAGCTAAGCCTTTAGCTTCATCAACTATGTGGTGGTCATTCTATAAGGAGCTTTAGATATAGGTTCCGATCCTGGAATTATATCTATTAAAAAATAAAAATCTCTCTTAGGCGGTAATCCCGGTAATTCATCTAGAAATACATCCTCAAAATCTTGAAGAAAGGGATACTTATCCATATCTGATCTCTCTTGATCTATGGATTCTCTTTCTTCAACTCCTTGGAGCTTTTGAGATTCATAATACATCAAATCATCTTGGAAAATAGATTCTTTGTGATTATTTATTTTCTTCATTTTAATAGCAAAGAGTTGACATCCTTTTCTTTGGGCTCTTTTCATCTGTAGGGCAGATATTTGCCTTAGTTTAACCTCTCTAGTAGTGCCTTGTAGAAAAACTTTATTTGCAAGGTCATCTAGGCATTCTATTATTTTAGGAAAACAATCCACCTTAGCCCTATGTCTCCATAACCAATTTATTCCAAGGATGACATCATATGCACCTAATGGGGCTACATAAAGGTTTACTTCAGTGAAAAACTTAGGAGTTCAACCTTGGCCTCAGACAAACATTGCTCTACCTGAGCCATTGTCTGGTTAGCATATTCAACTAACCATGTATTTGCCATGTAACCAACTTTTCTAGATATCTTATTTAAAACTTTGGGAGAAATAAAACATTCTATAGCACTAGTATCTATTAAGAGTAAAACTGGAATACCAAATAAAGTACCTGTGGTTTCAATTGGAGTAATTTGATACTCTGGTTTCTGATTATCCAAGGCTGCATGTATTCATTGTTGGAAGGCTACTTGTTGCGAGGGTAAAAGTTTTCCTCACAGTTGAGTCCCTTGTGTTTTATTGGGACATTGATTGGCATAATGGTCACTACCACATGAAAAACACCCTCCTGCAGGTCCTCGCCTTTCATAAGGATTTCCTAAATTATCTTCATTTTTCTTGGAGTTATTATTGTTTGTCTTATCACCCCTAGATTCATTCTAATTATCCTTGAATCCTTTGTCAGCTTTCTTTTTGAAATTTTGCCCATTGCCCTTTTTCTTAGATGACTGAGAGGATTGTGACCAACTAAACTTTTTACGGTTCTTTTGTCGATATGTAGGTATGGATTTCAACTTTTGTTCCTGTTCAATATCTTTCTCATAAACTTGGTCCATTGTAGTGGGACCATGCATATCAACTTCACCTCCAATTTGGGCATTCAAACCCATAAAAAACTTTCAAATGTGAAACCTCTCATCTTGTTGGTATTAAAGGACATATTTAAGGATACAAGTGAGTTTCTCCCATTACTCATTCACAGATGAGTCACCCTGTCTCAGGCTTTGGAAGTCTATGAGCTTCTGATCAAAATACAACTGTGGCAACCATCTTTGCTTGAAGAGTTCCATAAACCTTTCCCAGGTTAGACTCAAGGAGCTCAATCGTAGTTCCATCTTCCTATTCATCTACCAGGTAGATGCTTCCCCTACCAATTGGCATGCTCCCCATATCACTTTGGTTATTTTAGAATAGTTTCTTATTTAAAAATATTTCTCCATTTCTGTACGCCATGCCTCCGTGACATCTCCATTCATAGTCCCATCAAATTTGGAAAGTGTAACATTTTTCATATCTTTGGATAACTCTAGCTCCAAGTGGCTCCTTTTATCCTCATCTTGTCTCATTTCTGAGTTATTCTCTCCACACCTACTCTGGGTGGTGTTTTCATGATGTTCCTAGTCTTCACCCTCATGGAAGGCTTCATGCTTGGGTCCATTTTGACCCTTGACCTCTTGCTCTAAATTTCCAATTCTTGCCCTCGTTTCATGGATCATAACAAGGATCTGGTCAAGTTTTGAATCAGAGTGGCCAGAAGGTTGCCCTTCCTCTTGGCTACCCCCAGGGTTGGTTCCTGTTTGAATCATGTTGCAATCTACTTCTCTTGAAGTTTGCATGTTAAGCATTCAATTAGTTTTTCATAGTATTGAATCCATTCACAAACATAAATCCATTCTCATTTATGCAATCTTAAACAAGAAAGGAAAAGCTTTGCCAAAATTTCAAAATTGTATTATAGTATCCATGGATCATATAATATCCATCATTTATTACAAATTTTTACATCTTGCAACTGCAAGTCACTTTTAGAAAGGGAGATCTTCCCAGGTTCATCCTCATCCTTGAGGTTTACCAAATCAAACTTGAGAGGTGGATGTACTCGCATGTACTCATCCATGACTTCCCTACTGATAATAGGAGCATTAGGATCACATCCAAATGGTAAATCATTAGGTGTAGAGGGTTTTACTGATTCATTCTTAGAGATAGGAACAATAGCCTTAACTTCTTTGTCCTTTTCATTTTCCTGCTTGATGCATTTAATAGCATTAGAGAAGGTTCCAGTATTAGTTAACCATGCATCTTCCAAGTAACTAGTTTGGCCTAGGCTTTTCATTCTTGACGCTTGCTCCCTCATAGACTTTAGGTAATGTCCATTTCTCGTTACCTTCTTCCTTAGGGTCATTCTTGTTCTTACCATTCTGGTAAAAGAACATCCAAACATTAGAGACTATTAATTTCTAATGAAGATTTCATGCAGTGAGCTCATAGGTCCATGTATTGAACTTGGTAGCTCTGATACCATATTTAACATGTCATCTCATGTTACCAGGATTTACATCACCAATTTACTATCAAGTAAATAATCATGATCATCATAAACATTTGTTCTAATAAAACAATAATCATTTCATAAAAAGCATATCTTTTGTAAATATTTTTAAAATAAAAATTTACAACATATTCAAAGATAGCATAATAGTGAAATTCTTTACTATAAAAAAATGTCTTGCTCATGGCAATAAAGATAAAATTACATAAAATTTGACTGTCAAGTCATATAAATTGAATATACTACATCTGGAGTTTTGATATTTGTCTTCATAAGTCTTGGCTTGTCATCTTCTCGGGAAGGAGAGCATCACCCAAGTGCTTTTCCTCCAACCATAGACTGGCGGTCCCCTGCACACCTTCCTTCCTAGAAGTGGCCCTACCCTTCATGAAGGGAATAGATATAAAGACCCAATAGGTTTGCCATCTGAGTTTCTAGTGTTGTGCCCTACATAACCCATCACGGTCATACAAATATAGATCCCCTCTAACTATGTATCACACTACTAGATGGTTAAGCCATCTAGAACATAGTGAACTAACTAATGCATGCAGAGACAGATGCATTACCTTGGCCAAATATTTAATATACATAGACATTCTGCAATGAATGTAGTTGATTGTTCACACACCTATAACTTGACTTAGAGACTATCTCATCCTTTAATGAATTTAATTGATCAATTCTAGTCACATGGTGTCTTAATTAGATCTCACCATAGTCTCCCTGACTTAGATTATCAACTCTGATTCCTAGAGTACAAAGCCAAAATGATTCGATATTGAAGTCTTGATCTTGCAAAGATTTTTCTTGTTACAACTACAACATGGAATATATGACACCTTGTCACTATATTCCTTTGCTTCAAAAGTTTAAATGAATATATATAGTTTATTGTCTCATCTTGACATAAGGATGATTTTGTCTATAATTTTATAAGTCCATCCAAGATATTAAACTTGGTTGAAAGATTTTCATTTCACCTTTATCAACATTAAAATGCCTATTTAAGTCGATCATATATTTGTAGGTGTCATCACATGACATAGTTTTATCGATCATAGTCTTACTCTAGACTATCATAATTATGGTCATTTTGGTACTATAATAGTACACATAAGTTGTTATTAACTACAATTATCTTTTCAAAACAAATAATATATTTCTATCAAAGTAATGATTTATAAAATAACCGAGAGTTTAAAGAACTCAACTCATAATAGTTATCAGGATCCTTTCATTTTGGATATTGGGCTCGAGAATCCAATCTTGACTTTTTACTTTGCCCAAAGACATATGAAACCCTTTCACAATCAAGAAGTATAAGTCTAAATATACAAATAGTAGACTAAAAGGCTGGGTTTAAGAGTTTAATGGCTCCATTTCTGCCATGCATATGTTCTTACAAGTTTTAATTCAAGATTACAGGGCATGGCTAGACCATTGTTGTGGCTAAGATAGCCTCAGCCATCTCCCAAAAATCATTATAAATAGGCAAATAGAAATACATTTTAATCCCCATAACCCTGTTATCTATTAACCATTCTCAAGAAAGTATGTCTTTTGTATTAGTTTTCAAGAAACCAGAACACTTGTGTAAATAAGGATATAGCACGATAGTTCTGTGGACGTCACCACACTATGTACAACAATATATCAACAAGATAGTCTTTACGGGCATCGCCACACTGTATACAATAGTATAACAACAAGATAATATCTATGGACATTGCCACAATGTATACAACATTATACAAACAAGGTAATAAACAATATGATCTTTAGGCTACTGCCCATGATAATTTAAGTGAACAACATATCACATCATATACAGAGAAATCATAATAGATTCATGATTCAATTAAACCAGTTGGCACCATCATCATAAGAATATATACATCTAATCATTATTGTTACCCATATAAGCTCTTTTGTGTTCTTGTTGCTGAGCTAGTATGCTGCTATGGTGGCTTTCTTATGCAAAGCTCCTCACTTCCTTCACTATGCCCCCTTCTTTTTCTTGGGCTTTTGATTTTTTTTCTCTCTAACTATCTCTCTCCTCAAATGAGACACTCTCTATACCTTACCTGCCTCTTGCGACAGTAACCACTTTCCCTCCTATAATGATTCCTCTCCTGAGCATGCAAGGAGAGTCAGGCTCCACTACACCGAGCCCACTTTGGCCTTAACAACCAACTCTCCATTCTCTCCACTTATCGTGGAGTATGGAGTCTTCTCCCACATTATGATTGGGAAGAATGGCAATAGCCAAATCTTACAACTGTGATAAGGTCTCAGGCTTAAAATATATATGCAGCTAAATAACTCATTTTTATAAATAAAAATAAGAATACATAATAATAAACCATTGTAATCTCTAATAATATTATGGTAAGAATACCAAAATTATGGTGGAGAAAAGGAATGATCATATGATCAAATGTAAGCATGGGGTTGAGATTTTCTCCCCCATTGTAACCTTGCACAACATAAACTAGTTAATTCAATACTCAAGGGGAATAATGTATACAAATATATATGTATATATGTATTTCAGAAATTTTTGACAAAGAAGGTAATTAAACTCTACACAATAATAATGTCTCTAGAACATTCTCGGTCAAGTCAAATGAAGTTAGACATTAGAAAACTTTCGTAATGACAAATCGACAAAGGTCAAATTGAGATTAACTCAATAAGGAGAGATAATTATAACATACCCTATCTCAAGAAGGTTCATGAAATATACCACTTAGGTCTCAAATGGCAAACCCAACTTTTCCAAGACATCTATTCCCTTCTCTCTAGTGATGCTTTCCTTCCATTCTTGGAGGTGGAAATCTTTTCCTGGTTACACTCACAATCATACAAACTTATGATCAGTGTATCATTAATAAATCATTATACATTATACTTAAATAATCTCAATAACATGTAATATCATGTCTAAAATTTCTAAGCATTAATCATAATTCATAAAACCAATGATTTATCCTAACATTTTCCCTAAACGTCAAATCATTAATCTATGATTAATTACCCACTTAATCATATGAAAGTAAAAGTAAAACATAGTCAAAGTTTGGGGATGTAACATCTATCATCATATCTTGCAAGCTCAAATTTTTTTCACCTATTTCTGAGTCTTGATATAACTTTGATCCCTCAAGATTTAATGGCCATTGAACATTATACCTATAATTAATAATATCACATTTTAATTTCTTTGAATACATATTATATTCAATTTGTATGGAAATATTTTAATGATTGAACCTCTTATCTACAAACCATTCTTCCTTTTTTCTTATGAAGGCATGCACCCTCCCTACACATTGTATGTCATTCCACACAATTTAGAATCTCTTCATAGTCATGTTCCATATCTACCTATGCAAGTTGTCTTGTATTTCAAAGACATGGATGTTGTATAAAATTTTGTAATACCTATCATTCAAAGAATCAAAGAATTTATTAGTTACATTGATTCATAAAGTTTATATATAGAATATAGATTTACAAAAGCTTGATAACATACCTGTATGTTTCGTTGATGTGGATCTTCTTAAGGATTCCATGCATGAACAATAGAATGGAAGTATTTCTCTGCACTTTTTCATTCCCCATCATTTGTACAATCAAGGTTTTCCATATCTAGTGCTCCATCTAAACATATGAATCCATACACATGTGGTGAACATCTATGTTATCATTCATATCTAGACCAATAATATTTTACTTTGATTCCTTTTTCTACTATCTATTTTTGGAAAATTGTATATTGCAAGTGCATGTAGTGTGTCACTATATGAGGATAATCAATAATATTTTGTTTTCACTAATTTTGGGTTTCTTGTGGATTTGTTGGTGGTGTTCTAGACATTAGTGTATGCAAATTAGGCTAGTACATATTTGTTCCACTCAAAGTGAAGAATATTGTCAGTGATCCAATTTGGTGAAGCATGCCAGTTAATTTAGCATGACATTTGGCCTAATATGACCTTGGACCCCTTAAGGTTGTTCCAAATTGCATCAAATGATTAGCTAGATGGGAGTGGGGTAGATTTTCCATATGTTCATGTAGCTTGTTGATGGTGATTGAAATATCTCGAAGACTTTTTTTCACAAACATTGCAGAAGAATTGTGTACATGATGTCTCATGATCATGTTCATCATGTAATATCTAAATCATAGATGTTGACCCAAATGGTGGTCCATATACCAAAGTAGATGTTTGACAAATTCATGTAGATGCACTCGCCTCATGCGTGGTTCTAGCTAGTCACATCTACCATCAGGAAATAATGTTGTAAATGTCATATCAAGTAAGCCTGATGTGACATACTCATTGATAGGGGATGCACCAATTCCTGGCCAATCAATCAATGTTTTTGGATCTGCATCGGGGTTATTTACCTAGGCATGGATTAATTCCATCTCTCTTGGGGCATTAGGTAATTTGGAATCCATTAATGTTGTGTGATTAATGATATTTCCTTCATCCATCTCCATCAATGGACCCACAAATATAGTTTCATTTGCATCAAAATCAAACTTCATATGCAGTGAGATTAGTTGGTTGAAGATATTTTCATCATAGCTTGGTGAAAGTTCATTGAGAGCATTTTCATCAATTTGAACATCATAATAGAACTTGTCATGTTTAATTTTGTATTTTAGTGTATTATATACTCACTCTCTATTTATTGTAAAGTTGTAATTTGTGTCACATTGATCCCTCCTGCAAATAATAATGATAGGTAGATCTTTTATTTGATGTGACAAAACCTTTGAAATTTCTTTTACATCTTGTGGAAAACTTATTGTGTGTCCTTTGTATTTATTATATTTTTTTATGACAATTTTGATTGTCATTTAGTGTACACATTAAGTACTAATGTATTTATTATTAAGATAAGTCCCTCACATTTAATTTGGAAGTGAATGGTTTAAATATAAAAGATTGCTATAAATTTGTTAACATTCAATTATAGAAAAAGAGGTTTGCAAGTGAATATGTATATTTTTTACTATTATTTTTTAATAATTATTTTTAGGGTTTATTATTGTATTTTTAGAATTATGATGTTCTATTTTAATTTTTTTTCACTATTGTTTGGAAATAAAAAATGCATTTACATTACAGATATTTGCTTGCAAATAGGTTAATATTGAAAGTGAGGAGAAACAAAGAGAATATCAAAGAGAATATCAAAGGGAATATCAAAGATGACAACGAAAATAATTGATAGATGTAGAAAGAGAAGAACAAAGAAAATAACGAAATGATAATGACAGAGAAAATATGCCAAGCATAGGGATGAATTAACTGTTGATGAATTAGAATTAAAAAATTGACAGCAAGCAAATATGATGAGAAGAAGTCATGCATGAACTTCTCAATAACTTAGTGACTTTGAAAGAGAAGAAAGACAACAATGTAATCATCAACCAACTGAAAGGTACTATCATCAATCAATTCTTAATATTGATTCTAATGTTGAAGATAAAAATTCAAGATGGATAGATTATGTACTTGAAACCCCAGAAAATGCAGTTGATGTGAATCAAGAAGGATATCTTTGGACATATTTTAGATAGATATTACTAAAGGTAGGTATGCTCAAAATATATATATCTAAAAATATGCAAAATTCTCAAGATACTTTATTTACTTAAAGTTATTTTATTTACTTAAGAGTTATTCTATAGTTATTTTCTTCACTTAGAGTTATTTATAAATCTTAAAGAATTATATAAAGGTTTGTATATAGCTTATCCACTTTTTATATAAATCTATAAACATAGAGAGAAGGGGTTTATATATATAATATATATTAATCTAAGGTATTATAATAATATAAATTTATTTTAGTCACTTAAATTATTTTTTTCATATAACTTATCCACCTCTTATGTAAATCTATATATTTTTATATAGAAGATTTTATATAATATATATTAATGTAAGCTATTATAATAATATAAATTTATTTTATATATAATTTATATATGTAAAAGGGGTTTCTATTTTATTTTACTTTAAAGTACATTTCTTTCATTTTTATGTACATCTATCTAAATATTGTTTAAAGTGCTCAAGATATCAATCTTGAGTTAATTTTATTTACTTGAAGAGTTATTTTATTTATTTAAAAGTTATTCTATAGTTATTTTCTTTACTTAAGAGTTATTTATAAATATTAAAGATTATATCAATATATATATATCTCATTAACCTTTTTTTATTTTAAATATATGCTGGCTATGTTTTATTTTTATGTACATGGTAAGTCATTCCCTTAATGCCACTTATAAATAAGAGTTATTTATAAATCTTAAAGACAATATAAAGGTTTGTATATATATCTCATTAACCCTTTTTTATTTTAAATATATGTCAATTATATTTTGTTTTTATGTACACAAAATCTCCTTAATGTCACTTATAATGCCTCTTGATGTAATTACATATATACACATAGACACATAAATTATTTTATTTTATCTACTTTAGTTTTTATTTGAAGAGCTATTGTATGTAACTTTTAATTTTACATTTGAAAAATCCACTATTCATTATTTCCATAATTCTTTTGCTTTGCTTTTACTTTGAAAAATGTATATAATATATTATTTTTTAATAGTTTCATTTGTAAGTATGAATATATATTTTAAAATTTTGATGTCTTTATATTAAAAAATAAATAATAACTTTTCTACAAAATAAAAATTAATTAATTTATATATATTTATTTTTTATTGTTCACAAAATAAAATAAAAATATGTATTTGTTTTGTTTTATATTTATTTTATATTTATATGTTTTATTTCTAAATTTTATTATGTAAGCTATTTTTTTACTTTTATAGTTTTAGCTTTTTAAAATATATGTCAATTGTGTTTTATTTTTTTATGTACATAGTCATGACATGAGACTCCATACCTTTCTGCTATTGTAAAATGCCTCTCAGCATAATTAGTCTTCCCTTCTTTTTAATTGCAAACACTAAGTATGATATAATTGTAAAGGAAAATAAGGATAATTAGTTTAGGATAATTAATTATGGATGGAAATGGAAATTGATAGGATTGCATTTGTTAAATTAGAAAAGTAAATATAATGAGTGTGGTATTTAGCTCAATGATTGAAGAGTGAGTGTTAAATGAGGAAGATTATGGAACATGTTTATTGTCTAATCTATAAACATTGCCTCTTAACTAGTGAATTGCCTTGGTGTCTATGTTAGATCTCTTCTCTACTAGAGGACAAGTTTGTAGATTTGGGATGAAATTATGGTTGCAAATTTGTACTTTGGGTTTAGACTCATCTTGGTATTCAATGTTGTTATTCTCTACAACTTCACCCAATGTATGATAGTTTGCTTTGCTCTTTCTAAATATCTAGGGAATTGAAGGTATTTAAAAATACCTTAATTGTTGTTGATTCATCACAAGGAGTCAAGTTGTCCAAATCAACCCCTAGAAATTGAACAATGATTGAAAATAGCAGGCAAGTGCCTAAGTATGTAAATTTGTTACTCTTTTTATTTTACTAAATTGAAACTTGTCGTTATTGATTACTCCAATGCTTGAGTGATGTACTTTAAAATGCTTGAGTGGTTGATTGGAATGAATGCATTGTTTGTCCTTAAATACTAGCATATTACATCAAATTGCACCAAACATGTGTTTAGTCGACTCAAGATAGAAGGATGAATGAGACTAGTAAATCAAAATTTAAAATTTAACATTTTAAAATGGAAAGAGACAAGTTCAAAAATAACTATAATCTAAATATTATGATTCATGTTTTATTCTAAATCTTATGAAATATACATTGCTTAATAATAATTAAAATGATAAAATGAATTATAAATGATATATTATAAATATTCTTATCTTGTATATATACATATACATACATACATTATAAATTAAAAAATTATTATTATAAATAAATTTTATATTATACTTTAATAGTAGCTTATTATAATTGAAAAATAATTGTTGTAATCATAAAATATTATGATTATTATACTACACATTTTATTATTATGTTGCATATTTTCACTTATTGTTTTCCCCTTCTTGTTGATGGATCATAGAGTGTGATCCAAAACATGTTGATACAAAAAGACATGGTTTTGTACTAGAAGCACTCTTATTCTCTATAATGGACTGTGGCAATTTCATGTCTTTAATTGTCACCTTCATGGGAGGGAAATTTATCTTGAAGCTAAGTTGAGGATCAAGGTTTCAAAAAAGATTGCAAATCTAGCCGTTTTGAAAATCTCAAATCATCCCTTCTTTTGTGTAGATTTCTCTTCATCTTTGTGGTCCATATACTAAGGACATTTTTTATTGTGCTACCTTATCACTTCTAAAATTGGTCTTCAAAGAAACCAAAGCTACTATTAATCAAATTTCAACCCAACTCTAGTTTATTCACCTTGAATTAGCCTCTTCTCTTCTTATAGGCATTTCGATCATGTTGGACATTTCCTCTCAAGAAAGGTAAAATAGTACACAAAATTAAAAAATAGGCAAAGGAAGAAGGTTATAGCTCTTAACTCTTAGAAAAAGAAGAGGTTTGTAGCTCTTAACTCTCTGTAATCTTGGTCTTATCAAACACAAAAGATGTCCCAAGTGGTTTTGATGGCCAGTAGTTCTCATAGTTAATTCTCCTCTCCACATAGCTCCTCTTCTATCTTCATTCCATAGGGCATTATCACCCTCTCTCACGTAACCCCTACCCTAGCTCATGCCACTCACCAACTAGGTCTTCATCTTATCACATTGAGACCCACCTTATCTAATCATTCCCATAGTGAGTGGCATTCAACCTTTAGTAGTTCCTCTCATGTTAGATCCTTGTCTTCTTCCTCTTCTATAAAATTGATTTGATTCTTTAGAAAATAACTTTTTTCTTTCCCCAACTAATTCTTCTACTTTCTTTTCATCATACAATGACTCATCCCTTGTTCATTCTCCTCCTTTGTTGGATGGTCTAAATGATAGAAATTAGGATCTTAGGATACTAATCATTATGAACAAATATTAAAGAAAAATATAAATGAGAATCACAAGCATGCATTTAACACATTACACAAGATATACATGGGGAAAACCCTTTCAGGTAAAAAACCTCATAAAGCATCATTTTATTAAAACACTTACAAAAAATAGACTGAACCTAGGGATATACTCCTCTACATACTTCCACATGGCCAATAATACCTTCTATGCATAGTGATATAATTCACTATAAAAAATAGTCTATTAAAAAATAGAATGAACCTAGGGATATACTCCTCTACATACTTCCACATGGCCAATAATACCTTCTATGCATAGTGATATAATTCACTATAAATCTCCAAATTTCCTTACCTATCAAATGAGAGAGAACATCCTTAAATATAGAAGGGCTGGAAAAATACCTAAAGGGGTATTAGTCACACTTTTTCAAAGAAACCATTTGTAAATAATTAATAATCTAATAGTTATTAGATTATTAATTATTAAATTGTATATGCTTTATAAAGCATATAATAAACATAAGGTTTTATAACATTATATTAGAACAATATATAAATGTTATAAGGGTATGACCCCTAATAACATTATGTTATAACACTCCCCCTCAATGTTAATAGGGGGCATTATATTTCAATTTCTATAAAATAAAAAATGAAGTACCCCAGTAATGTAGGCCTTCTTTGACAGTGATAAATAGGGACACAAATATATGCCAAAATTAAGAACATGAATTCGGAACACATGAAAGTCATCTTGTCACAAATTATAATCCTAGTGTTTTAAAAAATGATGCTTAAATGAGATCTTATATTTTTTTTATTGGAGCCAAGAACTCCTCAAACTAGCATCCCCCAAGGTCATTACATAGTGTTCATAGGTCTTATATAATACAATGCTTTTACAAGTGGAAGATTTATAGAGAGAAGAATTTTCAATATGCCCATAGGGCTTACATATAATGCCTAGAGGTATTATGTTATCTCTGTTAGGTCTTACATCCAAGGACTTAGCCATTTATAATGCTTAGAGGACTTACTTTTTGCCTTTTAGGTCTTACATAGAGCTGCCATTGTCAAGCACACTCTCTCCCCCTCAATGGAAACTCCTTATGACCAAGAATTGATTTGAATTTGGAGAATTTGGTACTATACAGAGGTTTGATGCTATATTGCATATATTTGGTGTATCTTCTATTACATGGATGGAGTAATATTTAAACAACTATCTTCTATAGCTCTTTAATCAAAAGTTGACTACAAAAGTATCTACAAAAGAATCAATGTGGCTTACAAGATTACTGGAAGAGTTTTTTCATTTGGGTGCTAATTTAAGTCCCACTTTATTATATGATAAAGATATTCACTCTTACCGAAGACACTTATTTCTAGAAATAAAGCACATTTGAAGTTTATGGTCACTTCATTCAAGGGAAATCATTTCATCCTAATACTATTCTTCATTTCTACAAGACTAATTATCAGATGGCAGATATACTATGTCAAGAAGATCTAGGCTAGGCTCCCAATAATCACAAAGAAATTACATATGCAATATAGCATCAAACCTTTATGGAGTACCAAATTCTCCAAATTTAAATCAATGCTTGGTTGTAAGGAGTTGCCATTGAGGGGGAAAGAGTGTGCTTGACAATGGCAACACTATGTAAGACCTAAAAGGCAAAAAGTAAGTCCTCTAGACATTATATGTGGCTATCTCCTTGGATGTAAGACCTAATAGGCATAACATAAGACCTCTAGGCATTATATGTAAGCCCTATGGGCATATTGAAAATTCTTCTCTCTGTAAATCTTCCACTTGTAAAAGCATTTTATTATATAAGACCTAAGGGCACTGTGTAATGAACCTAGGGGAGGATGGTTTGAGGAGTTCCAGGCTCCAATAAAAACATTATAAGACCCCATTTAAGCATCATTTTTTAAAACACCAGGATTATAAATTGTGACAAGATGACTTTCATCTAGTCTAGAATACATGCTCTTCATGTGGCATATATTTGTGTCCCTATTTATCACTATCAAAGAATATCTATGTTAGTGGGGTACTTCATTTTTTCTTTTATATAAATTGACATTAAGGGGGGGTATTAGAACATAATGTTATTAGGGGTCACACCCTTATAACATTATAACATTTATAAGGTTATAAAACCTTATGTTTATTATATGCTTTATAAAGCATGTACCATTTAATAATTAATAATTTAATAACTATTAGATTATTAATTATTTATAAATGGCTTGTTTGAAAAGGTGTGACTAATACCCCTTTAAGTATTTTTCTACCCCTTCTCCTATATTTAAGGAGGTTCTTTCTCATTTGAGAGGTAAGGGAATTTGGAGATTTATAGTGAATTATATCACTATTCACAGAAGGTATTATTGGCCATGTGGAAGTATGTAGAGGAGTATATCCCTAAGTTCAATCTATGTTTTTGTAACGTCAGAAAATGTCCCCTTGGGGGCTTTTCCATCTTTAGGTTTAGCTCCCGGGTCTTTTGTGTGCATTTAGGACATCTTGCATCATAATTTGGCATCTTGATGGAATGAGCCCTAAGTAACATGACAAATGGGACCTAGGAGGACCCCTTGAGCTTAACCCTACCCAAAATAGGGAGGAGGACTTGGGCGCCCGTGCCCTAGTCCTGCCCTATTTTGGGTCAGTCACAATTTTTGGGTCCTATGCCGACACGGTAAGTTTGAATTACAAAAATCTTGGTGGGAGTGTTTGTAGTTGCATATAAAAGCATGTTTAGGCATTCATTTAGACACTAGATTGCAATTAGATTTCAACTAGATATCAACTTGTGATTCAAGGCTTTCATTATGTTGCAAGAGCAGATTTGTGTGGTTTATGTGTTTGTGTTTGCAAATTTAAGCATCCATTTCATCATGGAATGAAGAATATCTTCCTCCCATGAGGTCTTCACTACAAGGTGACATTATATTGTGTTTGTGATCATTATTTCATTTGGTTTTTTCCTCTACCTCCCTAGGCACGCACTCTCTATTTGACAATGGTGTTCAGAGACTTAAGTGTCCTCTAGGGCTTGACTGAGGCAAGCCTCTAAACACCACAATCCCCTCCCAAAGTTTTCATGGTTGCAGGTTAAAGGTTGAGGAGATGGACAAAGTGAAGTTGCAGGAAGACATCTTGGAGTGTCAAAATTATAGAATAGAAGGAAAATTTACCCCTTGGACTTGGGCGCCCGCTCATTAGTCCTCCAATTTCTGTGACAGGAAAATCTCTGAAACAATAGGAAAGAGTTTCAGACTGAGTTCTCATATCTGAATAGAAATCAAGGCCTTGGAATTGGGCGCCCACTCCTGTGTCCCTGACTTTTCCACCTCAGAAGCCTGAAAATAGGTATTTTATGATTTGTCATTTTACTTCCCTCTGCAAGAGCTTTTTCCGTAATTCATCTGTTTACTATCGTATTTGCAAAATTAGGGTTTTAATGGTTAATTGAACATAGAAGAAGGAAAATTGATAATTAAACACACTAATCCAAGCATCCTTACATTTGTAAGTGACCAAGGACCTGTTAGTGCTTTGCCACTCAATCCGAAGGTCCTTGAATGTGTTAGGTGAAAGAAGGATTTAAACACTAAACATAAACAAATCCAAATTTTCCCCTAAACATTTTGATGAACCCATGTTTTTAGACTTAATTGCAATTTTATAAGTGTTTGTCTTCATATTTGGCTTGATTTCATTCATTCATATAGTCATTCATCTTATTGCATTGAGAAAATTACAAAAAAATTGAAAAATTTGAAAAAAATTGCATTGTTAGGCTTACTAATTTGCATCAATTCTTTCTAAATTTCCATAATTCATGAATTTTGCATCAGATCTGATATAAAATAAAGAAAATTACAAAAAATTAATAGTTTTCATTGCATTTTGATCATATAATTGCTAGGGTTTTGTAGAAATTTTGACAATTTTCATATAACCTAGTAATTCCAAAATCTAGGGTTAGTAGGCAAAATCTTCTTTCAGATTTTCTACTAATTTTAGAGGTTCATTAAAATTATAATTTGGCTATATTCTTGCATTTTAGTGTAAATTTGCATTTAGGTTTTAAATATTTGCATTTTTGCATAGAAAATTTCAACAAAAAACTAGCAATTTTCATGCATTTTCATTAGATTTGCATTGGCATTTTTCATGCTCAAGCTTGGAAATAATTTTCAGATCTAAGATTATTTAATTTTTATCATAAATCAGACCTCAAAGCATTCATATAACATTTTGTGTCAAGATCTAAAACCTAGGGCTTGAAAAACATCAATTTTCACTAGATTTGGCCTTATCAACTCTCTAAATTTGCACCATAGGCGTGTTGTGAAGGGTATTTTTACATTAGTTGGATTTTATCAGCGTAATAATTTTCTTTCCCTCCTAAAAATCTTCACAACACCTTTTTATTGGCCTCTTGCATTGAAAATTTGGTGAAAAACTACACATTTTTTCTATTTTTTGCCCTAGGGTTTGGCCTAGTTTGCACTCCAAGTGTGTTGTGACAAACTTTATGGATTGAGGTGACTGATATAATTGATTTTATTTTCTACACATCCTAAAATTCATTGCAACACCTCTTTTTCTAGGCCTTGGAGTTGAAAAACTGTGAAAAATAGCTTATTTTTGCTATATTTTCACTAGGGTTTGACCTTAAGTGGCATTAAAAGCATGTTGTGACAGATATTTTGACATTAAGTGGCTATTATCACTGATATATTTTTATTTCCATCATCATTTTCATCACAACACTCTTTGTCATGCTCTTTTGAATCAAGATTTGGTGACAAAATTGCATATTTTGACATATTTTCACTATATTTTGATCTATCATCATCTTAGATTTGCATAAGAGTGTGTTGTGAAGGATATTATTGCTTTTTTGGACTGATATCAGACATTTAATTTTCTTCCCTTGATCAAAATCCTTACAACACCTTTTGTTTCATTCATTTGCATTGAAAAAGTACAAAAAATAAAGCATTTTAGGCTATTTTTGGCATATCATTTTGCACTTGCCCTTGATATATTTTTGGAAAAAATTTTAAATTTGATTCAAAGATTTAAACATGGCCTCTAACTACAACAACAAAAATAGGTTCTCTCCTAGACCTTACATGAAAAGAAAGGCCCCTGAACTTGAAATTGTGTTTACACCTCATGATAGAACAATTGGAGACTCTGACATGCCTCTTTACATCACTGTGAAAATAATGGGAAATCCTATGAATGGAACTCTTATTGATCCTAATTGCATGTCTAATGTTTCCACTGAAGAGTTCCTCTTTTCACATCAATTAATGCAAGGTTCTTATGACCCTTCAAACATGATGATCAAAACACATAGGGGAACCTTTATCAAACCTCTAGGTAAGATATCATTGTTGGTAACACTATCTAGAAAACATGTCGAACAATGGTTTGATGTCATCCCTCTTTCTGACCTCTTCCATATCAAATTGGGACACCCTTTGTTAAAAGAAATGAAAGCTATCCCTTCAACAATACACCATTGTCTAAAATTCCCTTTTGATGGACCTTTGGTTGAGAAAAAGCATTACAGATTGGATTACTTTTGGAACAAAACTAAAAAGGAACTGGAGTTACGAATAGACTTTACCTTTTTGAGCTATAGAAACTACAAAGCAAAACTTTTACACCCAATGCCCGACCCTTCTGTGCAAGAAATGACAAAAGATAAACAACCTGCATGTGAAGAGAACCTTAGACTGAAAGGACAAGGTCCCTATGCCGAGGTCCCTCCCCTGAAATCCTTACAAGGATTGGGAGGTCATTATCAACAACAAAATATTCCACCGTGACAAATGAGATTTGATCCCAATGCTTCATCTTCTAATTTTCACAAACCTATGAAAGTGAAAAGCCCTATCTTACAAGAGATAAGTGACAAGAGGAAACGAAATAGACAAGCAAGAGAAAGAAGAAGACAAGATTATGCTATAAACTGATCATCTCAACAAGAAAACATTGATCCTAACATTCAACCAAACAAAGATGATCCTAACAATGAACAACATGATGAGAAAGACATAAATTGGGCTATGGTACCTTATGTCCCACTTTCCTCTAACAATAGGGAGTGGGAGGATGACAATGATTTACTTGATGATACCCACTATTCCGACAGGGCCCTATAGGTAAGTATCTCTAACCCTTTATCTCTCTCGTGGTGTGCTTCCCCCGTGATGTGTTATGTGTTATTTAGGCCTCCTGGGATGACCCTTGATTCTCTTGTAAGGTCTAGGATACTAGGAGACCGCCTCTATTGTGACCTTCTATTTGTATCATCATTCTTGTATATTGCCTCTCTCTCTAAATTCATCGTTGTGTGTTGTGTCTTACGGACATAGCATTGCAGTTGGTGACTTGGGGGCACCCTTCTACATGAATATTGCTAAGACACTTGTTTCTCCTCTCTTATTTATTGTTTCCCTTCCTCTAGTGTTTCTATCTAGCAGGCGGATGACAAAAAATATTTATATTGATGCGGACCTAGTGTCCCTTTCAAGAGCAATCAAAAAATGGACTTAGTTCCTAATATGATGATAGGGTTGTATATTTTATCTGACACCTGGCTAGTGGAAGCACTCATGCTTTCCGTGTAGTGAATTTGATGATGTTTCTATCGCATTTACAAAGCTTAACAATATTGCTGCTTTATGCACCTTTGTTTGTCTTTGAATCTGGCCTTGGTGGTGCTTGATTCAGAGAGCTTCATGATATAGCCCCATGGTTATCCTCAAACTCCAAATTCATAGTATAACCTCAGCTCTTTGTGTGTTTTATCATATGCATTGATGTTGTTGTTTATCATGATGTTGTAGACACTAACATGTTTCTTGGAGGGATGTGTTTGTGGGAACATTTGGTGATCATGAAGTACATGTCACCTCCGGGGGGCATGGGCTTTGTGAAAGTTGATGTTCCCTTGTGTGTTTTCTTCCTACTTTAACGTGCTTGATATCGATACTTGATATCAACCACCTTAAGGTGGGGGCATACATAAGGTAAGCTATCTATTGTAGATGTTAGCTATGTGCTTGTCCTCAGATGTAGTTTAAAGACTAGCGTGATGAGTGCTTCCTACATCCTGAGTTTGTTTGCAATCAACCAATCAATCAATCATGTAAGCCCTCTGCGGAGGCAGGGATGGTGTATTTCTTGGAGCAGATTGCATCATCCTGTCATTTTCAAAAGTCCTCTGTGGAGGAGGGGAGTGGTTCTGTGACTAACTCAACCCTTAAGCGTGTCTTCAGTGATTGTTGTGGCGAAGCCCAATTGTCAGTGTGTGCCTGTAATGTGCCTGAGATGGTGTTGAACCTAGAAATAGGAACACTCCATCACTTGTCTGCCATGTTTTCTCCGTGTCTTCAAGTGTGTGTGTTTGGCGTGTTTGTTTCCCCATATGCAGTCTAAAGACTAGCGCGATGAGTGCTTCCTACATTTTAGGAGGTTTTACGTGTCTTGCATGTATGTTGCCCCATATATGTAGTCTAAAGACCAGCGCAATGAGTGCTTCTTGCATTATGGGAGGTTTGTTTACTTTCCAGTACTTGCATCTACATTTCATATATATATGAGAAAAAGAAAAGAAAAGAAATCATGCCTATCTTCTATGCATTAATGTGTCTTCTATGCATTTACTATCTTCTCCGTGTTTTGTGTGACTGTAACTATCTTCTCCATGTTTTGCGTGTCTATTACTGTCTTCTATGTGATTAGCGTGTCTTCTCCATGCTTGGCATGTTTGCTTTGTTTATGACCTTACTTTAATGCATGTATTGGCCTTGCATTTATACATACATTAAAGTGGGGGCTAAATGTAATGTCAGAAAATGTCCCCTTGGGGGCTTTTCCCTCTTTAGGTTTAGCTCCTGGGTCTTTTGTGTGCATTTAGGACATCTTGCATCATAATTTGGCATCCCGATGGAATAAGCCCTAGGTAACATGACAAATGGGACCTAGGAGGACCCCTTGAGCTTAACCCTACCAAAAATAGGGGGGGAGGACTTGGACGCCTGTGCCCTAGTCCTACCCTATTTTGGGGCAGTCACAATTTTTGGGTGTCGGCTTGTGACCATTAATTGGGTCCTATGCCAACACGGTAAGTTTGAATTGCGAAAATCTTGGCGGGAGTGTTTGTAGTTGCATATAAAAGCATGTTTAGGCATTCATTTAGAAACTAGATTGCAATTAGATTTCAACTAGCTATCAACTTGTGATTCAAGGCTTTCATTGTGTTGCAAGAGCAGATTTGTGTGGTTTATGTGTTTGTGTTTGCAGATTTGAGCATCCATTTCATCATGGAATGAAGAGCATCTTCCTCTGATGAGGTCTTCACTACAAGGTGACATTATATTGTGTTTGTGATAATTATTTCATTTAGTTTTTGCCTCTGCCTCCCTAGGCACACACTCGCTATCTGACAATAGTGTTCAGACACTTAAGTGTCCTCCGAGGCTTGATTGAGGCAAGCCTTTAAACACCACAACCCCCTCCCAAAGTTTTCATGGTTGCAGGTTATAGGTTGAGGAGCTGGACAAAGTGAAGTTGCAGGAAGACATCTTGGAGTGTCAAAATTGTAGAACATAAGGAAAATCTACCCCCTGGACTTGGGCGCCTGCTCATTAGTCCTCCAAGTTCTGTGACGGGAAAATCTTTAAAACAACAGGAAAGAGTTGCAGACTAAGTTCTTAGATCTGGATAGAAACTAGGGCCTTGGACTTGGGCACCTACTCCTGTGTCCCCGACTTTTTCGCCTCGGAACCCTGAAAATAGGTATTCTATGATTTGTCATTTTACTTCCATCTGCAAGTGCTTTTTCTGTAATTCATCCGTTTACTGTCATATTTGCAAAATTAGGGTTTTAATGGTTAATTGAGCATAGGAGAAGGAAAATTGATAATTAAACACCCTAATCCAAGCTTCCCTACATTTGTACGTGACCAAGGACCTGTTAGTGCTCTGCCACTCGATCCGAAGGTCCTTGAATGTGTTAGGTGAAAGGAGGATTTAAACACTAAACTAAACAAATCCAAAATTTCCCCTAAACATTTTTAATAGACTATTTTTTGCAAGTGTTTTAATAAAATGATGCTTTATGGGGGTTTTTACCCGAAAGGGTTTTCCCCATGTATATCTTGTGTAATGTAAAGTTGGAAACTGAACCATAAGAATGACATATTTTTTTGAAGTAGTCATGTGCATAGTATGAAGTCAAGTCAATCCAATTAAAACACCAGACATATCAAATTAACTACTTGTTCTTTATTAAGTAGGAAACAAGGGTCTTGAGGCCTATACAAAATCAGCTCCCAGGGCAAAACAAAACATGCCCTCACTGGCCTGAAACAACACTTAAACAACACAATAATAGTCCATAAACATAACAAAGTCCTTAATAAAAAATAACCTAAAACAGAAAACAAAAATAGAACAAAAACTAAGGAGATAAATTTCCCCAGTCCTACGTGAAGAACCTATACATTTCATCATAGTTAACCCTACTGGTAATGGCAACACCATGTTTCTTCAACTCCAAGTCTTGTATAATAGCGAGAGTGGTGGTAGACCTATGCATTATTTTAGTGATGAACCTAGTCATTACTTTCATGTTCTTCTGAATCTCCTCCAACTTGGCCTTCAAAGCAACCACTTCATTAGTAGTCTGAGCACACAACTCATAGTCCTTCTAAACAAAAATAGGTTCTTCTGGAGGATCCGTAGCCTCAGAATCATAATACATAGCATTCATATCAAAAAATAGACTATTACCTTCCCCCCTTGGTTAGAGTTCTCAAGATTAGCATAAATTCTCTCTTCTTCCTCATTGTTCTCTTTCTCTTGTTGTGAGTCACTAGAAATTTGTGTCTTTTAAACTAGGAGTCTGAATCCTTGCTATCCTAGTAGACCTTCTAATCTTCATCCCTTTCTTTTCCTGCTCACCAGAAGTCTCCCCACCCTCCTTATCAATAGTTTGGGATTGCTTCTTATCCTTGGGACTGAATAAATCCACACCAACAAATTGACTCACTACCATAATATACTTCTTCCCAACTGAATAAAGATTACCTTTAGGTTGTTTACCCATGTTTTTATTCATGTCTTCAACAAGGTTTCTCTTAGCATGCATCTTATTATCACTCTATTTGGCTGGAGAACTATTTGTAAGGGAGCATATACTGGCCACCGCCTCATCATGGGGCTTGACTTTACCAACTGGGGTCATGGGAGTAGGCTTCCTTTTAACTAGTTTCAGAGGAGGTTTCAGCTTCGTATCAGAGTTCTTAGGCTTATCATCTTCAACAACATCAACAAAGGGTTTCTCTAGAGTATCCTCCTAAATAGAAACAATCTTTTTCATTTTACCTTTAGACATGGGAGTGGGGGATTCAATAGTAGCAGGGAGCTCAAAACCCTTATCGTTAGGGTTGCAAGGGTATTCTTCACAAGGAAAAGTTTGATTGGTTTGGCTAGGCACAATGCAAGATAGAAGTGGTAAAGACACAAAACCAAGCCCTGATGAAGAGGGACTATGGGTTTATCAGGTTTTTTAGAGTGACTATCTTTAGCTTCCTTAATGGATAACTCAAGAGAAGAAAGCAGATAGAAAGGAAAACTTAACAACATTTTGGGTCTGAATGGTTCATCAAAACAAAATGATAGTGAAAAGAACACTTAAAACAACCTTTGAGGGTGACATATTTCATGAGGACCCAACATACCTTGTCCTAAGGGCTTAAAAGTTTTTCCTATTCAAACCCATTTTGATGTTTAACAGGTTCTTCTCCTTCCTTATAAAAGATGGCCATACTTTTAGTGTTTGGTGCCATATTTTGTCTCCTCACCTTATTCCCCTTGCATCTGATTCTCATTGCTTGGTCGATGAACTCTTCGTTTACTTTGAATCCAACACCTCTTGGTTAAATATGTCACCAGTTCCAAGATTTTATGAATTATATAGAAAAGTTTTCATCATGTTCATTTAAACATTCAAGCAACAAATCAATGCCACCTTCACTACAAATATACCATACCATTCCATCTTTCTTCACTTCCTTTTAGGATACAAGCTTTGTGTAGACCCTATCACCTCCCATTGTCACAAGATTGTAGCAAATGGAAATGTAGTGAAGCAAGGGAAGTAGATAGAGCAGTAAGGAGGTTCTAATGACTTCATAGAGATGCCAAATATCATAACTTTTCCCTTTCAAACTATAATTTCATTGTTTCCTAAAACTTTGCATCCCATAATAGTAATTACTAGTACTTTGAATATCCCACACTTCATACTTTAGGTTGTGCAATCTTGAATGATTATACATGTTAGGGAGGTAATCATTACTCCAAAATACCACCAAAGAATGGAAATATCTCCTCCACCTTAGCTGATCAGCCATCTAGTTAAGCTGACTCCTTGTCCAGTCATCTTTATCGTTCCTCACCTCGTCACCATACCAAACAAACTTGTCGATATGAGGATAAGGCATGGGAATATACATCTTATCAATCAGAACATTGAATATCTAACATTTATTCCTTACCCATTAGATAGAATTATGCATAAGAAAATAATCTTTTTGGAGGAGGGGGATTGAACTAGGGAGGTCCCCAATTTGTCTCCAACATCGCCAAGAGTTCAAATTAATCCTAATATTAGCCATGGCATTAGCCACTTTGTTTCCTTCCATGTATATATGGATTAATTCATACCCCATAAAACCAATAGCAAGACCTTTAGTGTCACTTATAATATCAACAAGATTCCAACCTGGGTTTTCTTTGCCAAGAGTGGAATCAATTACGAGTTTGGAGTCACCCTCTACCTACAACTTTTTGATACCCAAGGAGAGCACTAGTTTGACTCCCCACAACATGGTCATGGCCTTAACCTCATTATTAGACATCACACCTAGCCCTCTCGTGTAGGAAGCAATGAATTCTCCCTTGTGAGATCTTAACACTCCCCCCAACTAGTGGGACTAGGGTTCCCTTTGGCTGCGCTAGCATAGTTCAATTTACTCCAACCCTCATGAAGAGATCTCCAACCGGTGTTTGCAAAAGCTATTTTTTTGACCTATCCACCTTGCTCATATACTTAGATATACCCTAGACCTTGGCGATGCTAACTTCCATGGGGCTAGGAGCAACTTTCAGAATTCTTAAGTTGTAGTTGGAGACATTTTCTGAAAAGAACTTAGAAAAATAAAAAAAGAACTCATCAATGCTCTTAGCTAAACTGATGCAGGAGCATCCTTGGTTCAAGAGCAATCTTGCATCAACCAAAAACATTTACATTTCAGGTTGTTTGCAATTCAGTTTATTTCCTTTCTTTTTCTAGTTTAGTTCTGGTAGTTCAGTTAGTAGCAGTTTCTATATTTTGGTCCGCATTCTACTGTAGTTGCATTTCAGATCTCACAGAGTTGGACTTACCATCTAGATTCGTTCATCTACATCATATCCAAAATTCAAAGCATTTGGATCAGTTACCAGAAAGTTATCTCTATCAAAATATCGACTGTTTTCTCAGAACAGAGCATCCTGACAGTCTCAAACACAACAGCTAAAGGAGAAGACTTGCATAGCACTTCTCAACTTGTGGAGCCTAATGACACATCATTCAATGTTCTATGGTTTGTGGTTGACCTTCCCTGAGACCTACCCATCATTCCAACCATTTGCAGAGGTGTTCTACATGATTAGGTCCAACCTATCCGTGTACACATGCTACAACTCTTCATTAGAATTTGTGATCTTCCTTGGCCAACGCAGAGGAATCTTATGATCCAGAGATGATATATAATTTGTAATAGATCCCTAGGAAAGAAGTGATTCACATAGTGGTAGGTGATAGTTTAGATTTTGCGCGAAGGAGTTTTAAAGCTATATCTTGCGCATATTCTAATATTCTGTAATTAGGCCTTTGAGCCCTAATTGTAAGCTTGCATGATGTTAGCCAGACTATATTTGAATTCTATGATATATTGAATGACTGAATCTATATTTGTTTCATATCTTTGAGTTGTTTTTGTTGTGTTTACTCTTTCTGTACGGTCTAGACAGTTCATTTTGTGAACTCTCCTACCATGACTAAATCTTTGAGAGTGAATTGAGCGAAGTTGGAGAAGGAATTCCATAAGATTTTGCTATGGATAGATTGCCAAATTGAGGCAGGTTACTTGTGTCACAACCAATCACCAATTGTGAGGTAGTTGTCACCTTGTAGCCCAATCACTGAACTTGAGGTAGTTTACGCTTGATCCTAGGAAGAATGCCACCGAGGAGAGTTGTTGCTGTTGGAACAATGGCTGGTAGAATGGATGAGATGAAAACAATGAGAATTTGATTAGATATTGTTGAAGAAGATAGGTGAGGAGGATTGACACCAAGACCTAATGTTGAAAGTGACGAAGAGGAAGACTTTCAATATGTTGAACAAACTGGCAAAAGCCTAGGAGGTGATGAAGAAGAAGAATCAGATCAAGTAAAGATGTTGCGAGCTATTTTGAAGATTGGAAAGAGACCTAGAGTTGATGTGCCAAACTATACTGGTAATTTGAACCCTGAAGAGTTGATCAATTGGATAAATGACATGGAAGAATACTTTGAATATGAAGAAGTTGAAGATCCAGAGAAGGTAAAATTTGCAAAGACAAAGTTGAAAGGACATGCTGCTATGTGGTTGAAAGAAGTTCAGTTGGACAGAAATAGGAGAGGAAAAGAAAAGATTTCAAAGTGGGATAGGATGGTGACAAAATTGAAGAATCAATTCATACCTATTGACTATGAGTTAGAGTTGTTGAAAAGATTGTAGAACCTAAGACAAAAGGAGAAATCTATGAAGGAATATACTAAAGAATTTCATAAGATGATTATAAGGATAGGACATAGTGAAGAAAGCAAATAGAAAGTGGCTAGATACATCAATGGACTAAGATTGAACATTCAAGAAGAACTAAGTCTGGTGAGAATGACATCTTTGGAAGAAGCATATCAGTTTACCCTGAAAGTTGAAGAAAAGATGAATAAGAGACATGATCAGAGATAGAGAGGTGAAGGAGGTAGATTTCAGAGAGGAAGAACATTTTCTAGAGGAGACAAAGCACATCTGGAGTAGAACAAGTTCGACAGTACATTTAAAAGGGATGACAGAGATAATAATGCTTACCAGAGAGATGACAGAATTTTTTACCGGAGAGGAAACCCTAGTGCATATGGGAATGAGGGATATAGAAGAGAAGGAAGAGGATTTGATAAGAAAACATTTAGAGGCACTTGTTTCAAGTGTGGAGGTGAAGGACATAGAGCATTTGAATGTAATCAAGGGAGTACAAGCAAGAGGACAGAGAATAGTGGAAAAGCAGCGTATGTTGAAGAAGAACCTGTTGGATCACTGAGTTCAGTTGGTAAACCTAAGAAAGGAGAATCAATTGTGATGAGGAGAGCACTATTTCAAGTAGAGACAAATGAAAAACCACCACAGAGGAAGAGTTTGTTTAGAACCAGATACAAATCAGGAGGTAAATGTTGTAAAGTTGTAATTGATAGTGGTAGTTTAGATAATCTAGTTTCAGAGGAGATGGTGACTAAGCTGAAGCTAGAAAGATTGAAACACCCTAAGCCCTATCAGATAGCATGGATTCAAGATGATCATAAGGTACTAGTGAGTGAACAATGTTTAGTGAAATTTCATATTGGATCTTATCATGATGAAGTTTTTTGTGATATTATGCCTATGGATGTATGTCATATTTTGTTGGGTAGCCCTTGGTAGTATGATAGAAAAGCTATACATGATGGGAGAAAGAATACATACACTATAACAAAAAATGGAAAGAGAATTACTTTGATTCCTTTGGAAGATGATCCTAAGAGTGAAGTATGTGGGAATGCTAGAATCTGTTTGGTAGATGGAAGAAATTTTTTGGATGATTTGAGACATGAGAATATGTGTTATGCTTTGATTCCTAAGAAGCCTGAAACATTGAGGAAGGAGACTGAAGAATCACAACCGGAGGAGATAAGAGAGTTGCTGACAGAGTATGAAGACATCATATCAAATAATGTACTTGATGGATTGCCGCCTATAAGGAGTGTCAGTCATCACATGGATCTTATACCGGGAGCTAGTTTGCCTAATAAAGTAGCACATAGAATGACACCGATAGAGAATGAAGAATTGAATAGATAGAGACAAGAATTGTTGAGGAAAGGTTTGATCAGAGAAAGTTTGAGTCCTTGTGTAGTACCTGCAATGTTAGCACCTAAGAAATATGGAGAATGGAGAATGTGTACTAACTCTAGAGCAATAAACAAGATCATAGTTAAGTATAGATTTCCTTTACCTAGGATGGATGATATCATGGATTGTTTGAGTGGAGTGAGATATTTCACAAAGATAGATTTGAAGAGTGGATACCATCAGATTAGAATCAGAGAAGGAGATGAATGGAAGATTGCTTTTAAGACAAATGGAGGATTGTATGAGTGGTTAGTGATGCCTTTTGGATTGAAAAATGTACCTAATACTTTCATGAGATTGATGAATGAAGTCTTGAAGAAATTCTTGGATAAGTTTGTTCTTGTATATTTGGATGATATTTTGATTTTTAGTAAGACGAAAGAGGAACATTTGTGGCATATTAGACAAGTTTTGCAGAGGTTGAGAGAAGAGAAATTACTGATAAACATCAAGAAATGTAGTTTCATGAAAGAGGAAATGGTATATTTGGGATTTGTGATTTCTGCAGAAGGATTGAAGATGGACCATGAGAAAGTAAGAGCAATTGTTGAATGGCCTACACCAGAGAGCATTGGAGAGGTTAGATCATTTCATGGATTGGCTAGTTTCTACCATAAGTTCATCAAAAATTTTAGTTCAGTATGTAGCCCTATGACAAAAACAATGGGAGGTGACAGAAAATTTTTCAAGTGGACATCAGGAGTAGATAAAATTTTTGAACTGTTGAAGTAAAAGGTGACAGAGCAACCTGTTTTGGCATTACCAGATTTCAATAAGGTATTTCAAGTAGATTGTGATGCAAGTGGGAGTACAATTGGAGCACTGTCAAGTCAAGAAGGTAGACCTGTAGCATATTTTAGTTAGAAGTTGAATGATGCAAGGAGAAGATATTCAGTTTATGATCAAGAGTTCTATGTCATAATTCAAGCCTTAAAGAAGTGAAGACATTATTTGTTACCTAAGGAGTTTGTGTTATATACAGATCATCATGCTTTGCAATATTTGAATAGTCAAGGTAAGTTGAATCAAAGACATATGAGATGGGTAGAATTCATGCAGAGTTATACATTTGTGTTGAAGCATAGGAGGTAAATCAAACAAAGTTGGAGATGCCTTAAGAGCATAGGAGGTAAATCAAACAAAGTTGGAGATGCCTTAAGTAGGAGAAGGAACTTGTTGACGAAAATGAGAGTTGAAGTGTTAGGTTTTGATGAATTGAAGAACATATATGAGGGAGACATTGATTTTACAGAACCTTGGAAAGCATGTAACCTGTTGTGATAGATAGGAGTAAGTGGTTGGATTATTTCATTCAGGAAGATATGTTGTTCAGAGAAAATTAGTTGTGCATACCTAGAAGCTCAATGAGAGATAATTTGATCAAGGAGAAACACAGTGGAGGATTGGCAGGACATTTTGGAATTGATAAGACAATGGCATTGGTGAGTTAAAACTACTTTTGGCCTCAAATACATAAGGATGTTAGGAAGTTTGTGCAGAGTTGTAGAGTTTGTCAAGTTGCAAAAGGGAGTAGTCAGAATATTGGATTGTATAAAACTTTGACAGTACTAGTGAGACCTTGGGAAGACATAAGCATGGATTTTGTGATGGGATTGCCTAAGACATAGAGATGACATGATTCAATATTTGTAGTGGTAGACAAATTTTCAAAGATAGCTCATTTCATACCTTGTAAGAAGACAATTGATGTAGTGCATGTAGCAGACCTATTTTCCAAAGAGATTGTGAGATTGCATGGATTGCCTAAGAGCATAATTTCAGACAGAGACACCAAATTTCTTGGATACTTTTGAAAGACACTTTGGAAAAATATGAAGATAGATTTGAAGTTCAGTTCAACTTTTCATCCACAGACTGATGGACAGACAGAGGTAGTGAATAGGAGTTTGGGAAACTTGTTGAGATGTTTAGTTAGAGAGAAGATAGGAAGCTAGGATTTGATTCTTTCACAAGCAGAGTTTACATACAATAATTCAGTAAATAAGAGTACTAGAAGAACACCTTTTGAGATTGTTACCAGAGTGAATCCTAGAGAAGTGACAAGACTGAGAGACATGGGTATAGAAGAAAAGAAAAGTATAGTAGCAAAAGAATTGGTAGATCACATGAAGATAGTGCATAATCAGGTGAAGAAGCATTTGGAAGATATGAACAGCAAATATAAGGAAAAGGCAGATGAGAAGAGAAGACATAAAGAATTTGTAGTAGGAGATGAAGTGATGGTATACTTGAGAAAAGAAAGATTTCCAGTTGGGACATATAACAAGTTGAAGATGAAGAAGTTTGGACGTTATAGGATACTCATAAAATTTGATTCAAGAAATACATATGAAGTGGAGTTACTAGAGACATTGGGTATTTTGCCTATTTTCAACATTGTAGACCTATATCAGTATCATGAAGCAGAGTTTAGTGACAACATTAAAGAAGACTTGAAGAAACAATTACCACAACAAGCACTGGAGCACATTGAAGACATTTTGGACAACAGAGTTGGACGCAACACTAGAGGAAGACAATACAAACAATACCTTATGAAGTGGAAAGGTAGACTAGAAGAAGATTCATCATGGATTTCTCAGGCAGAGGTGGACCGTCTTGGTTCTCCCCTAGCCCTAGAAAAGTGAGGGACTCACTTTTTCAATAACCCCGGATGTCTAATGTAGGAGCATCCCTAGTTCAAGAGCAATCTTGCATCAACCAAAAACATTTACATTTTAGTTTGTTTCCTTTCTTTTTCCAGTTTAGTTCAAGTAGTTTAGTTAGTAGTAGTTTCTATATTTTGGTCTGCATTCTACTGCAGTTGCATTTTAGATATCACAGAGTTGGACTTAGCATCTAGTTTCATTCATCTACATCATATCTAGAATTCAGAGCATTTGGATCAGTTACCAGAAAGTTATCATTATTAGAAGATCGACTATTTTCTCATAATAGAGCATCCTAATAGTCTCACACACAATAGATGAAGGAGAAGACTTGTGGAGCCTAATGACACATCATTCAATGTTCTATGGTTCGTGGCCGCCCTTCCCCGAGATCCACACATCATTCCAATCATTTGCAGATGTGTTCTACATGATTAGGTCTGACCTATCCATGTACACATGTTACAGCTCTTCATTGGAATTTGTGATCTTCCTTGGCCGATGCAGAGGAATCTTATGATCCAGAGATGATATATAATTTGTAATAGATCCCTAGGAAAGCAATGATTCACATAGTGATAGTTGATAGTTTAAATTTTGCGCGAAGGAGCTTCAAAGCTATATCTTGCACATATTTTGATATTTTGTAATCAGGCCTTTTAGCCCTAATTGTAAGCCTACATGATGCTAGCTAGGTTGTATTTGAATTCTATGTTATATTGAATGACTGAATCTATATTCATTTCATATCTTTGAGTTGTTTCCGTTGTGTTTACTCTTACTACATGGTCTGGATAGTTCTTTTTGTGAAACCTCCTGTCGTGACTGCACCATAAACTCTGAAAGATGCAATTATTTCTTTCTTTCCAAAGACTCCATGCAATATGAGGAGGGATCTGATTCCAAAGATATTTAATCATAGGATGAGAGAAGGGAGAGAACCAACCTTCAATGAAGGAGATCATGTTATTATTCATCACCCAGTCAATTCCCAATTTTTTCATGGTCCTTTCCCAAATGTCCCTAGCAAAATCACAATGGAAAAATAAATGGGACACTGATTCTTCCTCTTTTTGGCATAAATACACTAATTAGAGAGTTTGAAGCCATGCCTTTGCAAATAATCTTGAGTGAGGATTCTATTGTGAGCATCAGTCCACAAAAAAAATTGACATTGGGGATAAGCCTATGATCCAAATTTGATTCTAGAAGTTGTCCCTATTCATAGAGTCTAACAACAGACTGTAAGCAGTTTTGACATAAAAAATGCCACTATTATCTTGGACCCAAATGATATCATCCTCCTTCAGAAATATGGGAATTCTAATCTTCTAAAGTTCCCTTTAAAGATCCCTATCAACCAACACCATCTCATTCTCATTGGGACAACACTCCAACAAATTCTTCCTTTGGTTGACAATTCCATTCTGTAAAACATAATCACTAACCATAGTACTAAAGAAGTTGTTGGTAGAGATAGCCAATCTGCTATAGGTTTGGTGAATAATAAGAGGCTGATTCTCAAGCCAAACATCTTCCTAGAATCTAATCAATCTTCCATTTCCCAATTTCCACTTGATACCTTTTTAAAGGAGAATACTAGTTTTGAGAACATTATTCCAAATCATAGAGCCTTTTGGGAGTCCTTCCTTAGAGAGAAACTTACCCTACTTGTTAAGAACACTATTCTTAACAAGTAGAAAATCATATGAGAAAATTAACTACTTGTTAAGATCACTATTCTTTTTAATTATAATTATAAATATAAGAACAAATAAAGATGGTTAATTGTTGGAAAAAGGGAGAGAGAACAAGCTAAAGTTGCAGCTATGTAGCTTTAAAATATTTTCAAATATGAAATTAATAGCATGTGTAAATCTAAAAATTACTTTCAATTTAGATGTTAGAGTATTTCTCCAATTTTATCAATGTAGTAGAAGAAAATAGCTTGCAAGAAGAAGACAAGTATTTATGTGTTTTCTCCCCACCAAAGGTGTTTATGCTTGTATTAAATCTCTTGTGAAAGATTACATTCAATATTGAAATCCTTTGATTCCTTGATGTACTTCAAAATCTTTTTCAATCTTCAAACCTGTAAAAACTTCAAAAAGCTTCTTGCTTTTTCTTCTAAGTCTTTTTACAATGAACTCTCTAGAAAATGTATGGGGCTTTTTAATTAACACAAAAGCTTCTTAATTCAAAAACTTCTTAATTAGAAAGCTTGAAACTCAAATTACAATCCATTGTAATTGATAACATGAGAACAAATCCTCATGCAAAACTCAAGCACTCCAAATAGAGAAGACAAAAGTTAAATTAAGTCAAGCTTCTTGTTAACTGCCTATCCTAGATGTGGGCACCCAAGTTTTCCTAAGTAAACTTAGCCAACATCAAATGTATTCCAAATAAAAGAAACAAATAAAAGTCCCAAGATTGGGTGTCCAAGTTTGCTCAATCTCTTTCAGTCAACTGAAGTGATCAACACACACCATGTAATGCCTACTCATGAAAATATCAATAAAATTAATAAATTAGATAGAAATAATGAAATAAATATTATAACAGGAGGAAATTCATTTAAATCCAACTTAATAAAACTTCATTAATACATAAGTATTATTTTATTCATCGTAAATGAAAATTTAAGATATAATTTTTCATATACAATTATACAGGTTTACAATAATTAACATATGATCATCCTTTCTCAAAATGAGAAACACTTTCTTAGCTTCGGTATCCTGCTCAGTTATTAGACCAAAATCTACACAATGAATAAAAACATTAGCTCTGCAAGGTCATTAGATACATAAAAGAGCTATCAATTTACACAAGTTAACAAGCCTAAGGCCCTAAGGGGCCGACCTAATGTCTCGAGGGATCATGATGGCCTTGCCTACATACATGTAGCATAGAAACTTCGTAGTTCAGAGTAACTAGACTCGCAACCATAAGGTTGACTTAGATACTTTAACTCACAAGGGATCTAGTTCATCACATAATATTTTCTAGAATAAATAAATCAATTAATAGACAAATCCATATTGTTCTCAAGATTAAATACACCATATGTTGACTAAATCATTCAATTTCTAAGAAGTGCATGCAATAATTAAATTTATAAATATTCCCTACAGGGTAAAATAGGGAAGTTATAACAACAAAAATGTTCCATTCTCTTGGATAAAAAGCATAAATTTCCACAAATAATTACTTAGATTGCAATAAATGAAAAAGTCTGCTAATTATGAAAATTACCATCTTATATTCAAGTTCTAAATAAAATGAGTTATAGCACTATTCCATAATATATATTTTATCATTAACAAACACATAAAACCCTTATCGACATCTTACTAATGCATGCAATATCTACTCACTTAGAATCCTTTACACATGCTCAAATAAAGATGACTAATTTAATCATTATTTTTGACATTCAACTTCCTACAATGCATCAAGCAAAGAAAGACATAACTTATCATCATTTTACCATTGGTACATCCTAGGTTTGACCACCATAGAAAGGTTTCAATAATATTCCCAAGGACTAGTCTTCAACAAACGTTTTCTCAATTTTATCAATAATTCAAGATAATATTTAATTCTAAATAGATTTATTTTCTAGTTTATTTTCTAACTTAGAAATGTAAACAAATCTTCTAATCTTTTTTCCAAACTAACTATTTAGTCTATTATTTTAATTCTAATCTTAACTTGGCTAACATGATAAAATATTCTTAACCAAATCATAATAAAAGATAGAATATGAATGAAGATTTAACATAAAAAGATTCTTCTAAAGAAAATTATCAAGTTAAAATTCTCTAAACAAATATATTAATTACTCTTACTAAATAATTCAATACCAATTTAATTCTAAATCTAAGAAGATTCTAGACAAATCATTAAAGACTTAGTTTTTAACAACAATATGAAAATTATCATCATATATTCACTAATTCATTATATCATCCTAGACTTATTAAAAGAACGAACCCTTTATAGTCAACCCTACACCATACTAGAACAAATGTATTAAAACATAATTATTAGAAATCTAAGAGCATATATGACATTAATAAATTAAACGTAATTTCAACTTATAATTTCTACCTGCTCATTCCCATGGACATTGAAATGAAACACACTTTTTATTATATTTCTCATCCTCATCTATACTATAATTTAAAGTTTTAGCCTCATTCCTAAATTCTAATCTATATTTCTATTATCCAAACACAAGTAAAATATAGCTTAAGGTATTTAATAAAGAGCCTACTAAATTTTCCATTCAATAAGAAAACCTCCAATTCCTAAGTCATTAGAGTAATGCACAAGTATCTCAAGAGTTCTATTCTCTCATACATGGCTAGTTACACATTAAAGATTCTAAGAAAGTAATTCACTCTACTTACTTAAATGAGATTCTCAATTTCAATTATTGACCTATATAAAACAATTTCAATTGTTGACAAAACATTCTAGATGATTGGAAATAAAATGAATTAATTGAATAGAAATAGCCTTAAAATGAAAAACCACCCAGTAGTAAATCTGTAATAAATTTCTTATTTCTTAGTAGAATTCTAAAATTCAAGATGTTTTAGAAAGGTAAGAGTAATGGGAATAAAACCCATAAAATAATTAGAAAATTTCTATAAGATGAGGAGGTAGTGTTTATTGCAATCATCCCCTTCTCTCAAATCTAGATTTAACCCAAACTTGATCATAAATCGAGAATGATTTGATAACGCAAAAGTATTCCCTATATTATAATGAATGATAGAAATAATAAAAGATAAAAGATCTGTTATTTTTCTTTAATTTTGACATTCAAATAACTATGCAATATATATGTCTGATCTAACAATTGTTCTTATAAACTAATCAACATAAGGGTTTAATTGACCTTCTTGTACTACAAGTATATACTTTGTTTCAATCTAATTTTTGGATACAACTAAATATATAAAAAATTATCTAATCATACCCATTCTAAGAAATAAAATATAAAAATTCATCTAACACACTTATGTAATGAGAATAATTCATTTCCAACAAAGTAAACTACCAACAAAACCCTAGATTTTCATTTTTTTCTATAGCAGTGGTAAAAATGTGATAACTTTCAAAATACTTAACAAAATTTAAAACTGTAAAATATTCTAGAAATCTTAAATAAGTATTCACATAACCTAGAAACAATTTTACAATCCCTTTCCCATGTAGAAAGCAATTTATAAAACATCAGCAGGGTTTACAACAGGGTTACAACAATACTAAAATCACAATAACTTTCTTAATACTTAATGAAATTTAAAACCGTATGATGTTTCAGAAAGATGAAAACATGATTCTAAAAATCTAGAAACCTTTTTATAAACTAATTCATATGATAAGATTAATTTCATGAGACAACAACAAGTTTTCTTAAAATAAATTTCAGAATAACTTTAACATAAATAATGGTGAGTTTTCAAGGAAATACCTCAAGGATTTAATTAATGAAGAATACCTCCAAATACAACTGAAGAGAAATTCCAAGATTCTTTAATGTGAGAGCTTCCATATTATTCAGTTGAGCACTTCCTTTCTTCTATCTAGGATTCCATTGCCCTCCTCATGAAATTTAGAAAATTTTCATCTAACAAGTCACTATGGATGTACATTTTCTTTGTCTCATCGGAATGGTTGTAATTTCCTTCAGGAATTATCTTCAACATTAGCTATGAACATCCTTTGGATGACTTGCAAAAATTAGAAATAAATTTGGGCTCTTCTCTTGATTTCCTCCACCTCTTTGAAGCCAAACTTCCTGTTGCAAGTATGAGGTGAGCCAGTGTTGTCATTGATGTCAACATACTCATATTGCATTGACAAGAAGGATTTGATGAGCTGTGTGCTGAGGATATTGAGAAAATTAGACTCAGTCAGGAACAGTGAAGAACAGTGATGAGAAGAAGGTAAATGCACTGTATAGGTTGAGAACCGGAGGATGCGGATTAAAGGGTTAGTAGATATGAGTCTTGAGATGCTACAGTTAAGATTTCAGAGGTCCGCATGAAGATCTGAAGGCGTTGTGGCTGCCGGTATAGAACCGGGTCCGGCAAGTATCCGGAGGTGACAGAGGATCACAAAAAGGTCCGGTGAGGTCCGGAATTGTATTATCATAATCTGCAGATTGGAAGGAGTGTTTGAGATGTCCTTGTGATGTGTCATCCTGATTTGTGTGTGATTTGGAGGTCCGGAAGTACCTCTTGCATTATGACAGTGGCGACAGACTGTGTTCTTGAAGTTCCGGATGAGGAAGACAAGAGATCCCAGTAAGCAGAGGAAGTGCGGATGTATCCGGACATTCAGACAGACTTGTGAAGGTCCTTGGATCATGTTTTGTTGGTCCGCATTGATGGTAGAGCCCGGAATTGAAGTTATTCTTCCGGATGAAGTTATTGCTCTGTGTAGCCGACCGGATGAGTTGTTCATCCTGCGAATGTTCTTGTGATGGCTGACCGGATGTGTTATTCATCTTGCGGATACTCCTATGGTTGTTTGCCGACTTAGATGCTTGTTCCTAAGTCGATGTCTTGTATAAATAATGATTTGTGAGTTCATTTCAGTGTGTGGCATGTGGATGAGCATGATATAGCGAAGAAAGGTGCGAAAGGCAGAGCAGAGATTGTTGGGCTTAATTGGAACTGATCCGGACATGGTAGAGATGTCATTCTCCAGTTCAAGACTGTGATTTTTATCACTTTGTAGACAGTGTGTCTCCTTGTAGGTAGTGGGCCTCTTTGTGAGCAGTGTGCTCGGGCAGTGAGCCCTTATTGGCATGTGCCATTCATTTTTCCTTATTCTTCTAACAGAGAATAATTCTTGGGTTAATCACCCCGTGGTTTTTCCCTTAACCGGGTTTTCCATGTCAAAATCTTGGTGTTCAATGTGTTGATGCTTATCTGCTCTTGTGTTTATGTATTGTGCTTCCATGAATGATTATTTGATATGCTGCTAACTAACAACAGAGAATAAAGTGTTTGAAATAGAACAAGTTCTATACAACTGATTCACCCCCCCCCTCTCAGTTGTATGCCCTAGATCCAACACTTCCATCTCATTACAATATCTCCTTTTGCCAAGTTTCATATTCTTCTTTTGGGTTCCAATGACTCCTTGTATTCCTCTTCTTGCTTGTGGTGTTCATTTCTTTTCCAAAAAAATGTGATTCTTTGGATTTCCTTTTATTTCTTTTTCTTTCGGACTTAGATGCTCGAAGACTCATCAAGAGAAGATGACTCTTCATCTGCCAAACTCGTCACTTATTTTCTTGTGCATTAAAACTGCATTAAAACAACTCTAAAACATATTTTTTATGAATAAACAAATACCCTACCCATAGGTGATTGACCTATGGTCTTAATTTTACCAAAAATAATGATAAAAGATCTCTTATTCCACACAACACACAATAATAATTAATTTAAATCAATTAACTAAACCATATCAAAACTTTATTGCTAAATTCTAATATCTTTATAACTTATATCATAATTTCATAAACAAATATAAAATTAGCTCCACTAACTTGAAACTATAAATGAATATTAATTATTTTCAATAAAATATCATAATTAATAAATAAGTTTCAAGTATGCCTTACATTCTACCCCCCTAAGAATGGACTTCCTCCTGGAAGTTATCCAGAGAATGAATATTTCCTAACTTCATCACATGCATCAAAAGTTAGATTTCATCAAAAGATTTACTAAGTCAACCTACAACTTGCATCACCAAATGAAGAAAAATATAGAGAAATCCAAATTCTCTCTTCAATACTAATCTTCATATCACAAGAAACAGATTTAATCCATAAATTGCATACACAAAATTGTGTCAACCCAGATTAGCTTACTTGATCTGCAACCACAAAGTTAATAACAATTCAGATTGCTCACCACCCAACCATAGGATTCATCAAATCAAATCCACCCCCAAGCAATTAAATAGAAACTTTTCCTTGATGTTCATCTTATCAAACAAATTCAATTTCATTTAAAAGAATTATAATTCACAAATTAATTTCACTTTCATTCACAATAAACAAAATCAATAAATCCCTTAGTCCACAACTCCCAAATTCTCTCTTATACATCAACTCCCAGATACAATAATCATCCAACTCCCACAAAACAATTTTTCTCTCAAGATTTTTATATAATAATAATTTCCCAAAACACCATAAGCATTAATCTTTCAAAACACCTTTAACAACATACTCCCAAAAACTCCCAAAACAAATCAACTCCCAAAGGATTATCATTTCATATATCATCAACTCTCAGTTATGATTTCCATCACAACACCAATTCTAGGCAACATAATAATAATACTCATATAAAATATCATCATTCATGACAAATTTAAACATACAAACAATAACAACAGATTTTTTTCAAGATTTAACAACAACAAAAATATAGGTCATTCTTTTCTTACCTTGGCTGTCCAAGTTCAACTTAGCCCATAGAATCTTTACAGATCCTCCTTTCTTTCTTCTCCAGTAACACACAGTAATTCCATTATTCCAGAGAATCGTAGTTATACCTTTCTTTCCATTAGAATTATGTAATATCATCATTACTTATCCTAGAAGCATATTTATATTATCTAAATATTACTGAAAATCAAATTCATTGCAACATATTCTTTTATAACAACTCTTAATCATTTATACATCACAAATATCAATTCTATACGTCATGTATATTTTCAATGGGATAGGGATGATTAGTGCCAAATAGAACCATAATGTCATAGAATAGATCTTATACAATTTCACAATATATATTCCCCAAGACATCTACTCCCCTATACAACCTCACAGGGACCTCTCTTGGGTATGGCAACTACACACTTCATATTACTTCACACAAGCTAGCATCAATAAACATTGAATAAGCCTCAAAATACAAAAGTTTCCAATGAGTAAAGATTTCAAATAAAATCAATAAATAAAACAAATTAATTAACAGAGAAACAATAGTTCAAATCAAAACCAAAAACCTTAATAAATAGTCCTCGAGGAAAAAGGAAAATAAACAACCAAATATCTTAAAGAAATCTTCAAACTATTGGCTCACTAAAAAAAGAGAAAATAACAAAATAAAAATTTCAACTATTCTCACAAAACTGAACATCTCAATCACTACGTGACTTCAAATGAGCCACCTAAGGGGAGGAGAGGAATGTGATGGTCTCAAACCACATGGAGCTCCAACATATATCACAAAAAGAGTTGATCATGAAACTTATGCAATTATGAGCATTCAATAGCTATGAATAATCAAAGTTTAGAAAACTCTTTTTTTTCACAAATGTAGCTCCTAATAAACAAAATAATAGCTCACATAGAGCAACAACAACAAATCCAATAATAGCTCACACAGAGCAACAACAACAACTCCAATAATAGCTCACACAAAGAAACAACAACAACTCCAGTAATAGCTCACACAGAGAAACAACAACAAATCTAATAATAGCTCACACAGAGAAACAACAACAAATCTAATAATAGCTCACACATAGAAACAACAACAACAACTCCAATAATAGCTCACACAGAGCAACAACTCCCAATAGCTCATACAGAGAAGTATCAACTCTCAATAGCTCACACAGAGCAATATCAACTCCTAATAGCTCACACAGAGCAACAACAACTCCCAATAGCTCACACAGAGCAACAACTCCTAGTATTAGCTCACATAGAGCAACAACAACTCCCACACACCAGTACCATCCTCCACCATACACCATGAAAATCACTCCCAAAGAGGAATCCACCACTCCTTTCTTAACAAGATCATTCAATTTTTTTTATATCAATTCACAAAAAACAAAATTTTAACATTTCCACTCAATAAATCAAACAATAACCTAAGCAAGAAAAAATAGAATTATCAACAAATTTTATACCTCCATTCTCCAGGCTAGGATCAGCCCTTGCAATTTTCAGCCATTTTTCCTCTATCTCTCCAAGATCCTTCCAAAAAAAATTTGTTACAGAAGTTTACATCACTTTCTTTTTCCAAAAGCATCCATCAAGATGAGACCCAAAAATGGGTTTACATTACCAATACTTTTACCCCAAAGATCCCAAGTGTTGCACCCTGGTGCTCTAATACCTATGTAATGCCTACTCATGAAAAGATCAATAAAATTAATAAATTAGACAGAAATAATGAAATAAATATGATAACAGGAGGAAATTCATTTAAATCTAACTTAATAAAACTTCATTAATACATAAGTATTATTTTATTCATCGTAAATGAAAATTTAAAATATAATTTTTCATATACAATTATACATGTTTGCGATAATTAACATATGATCATCCTTTCTCAAAATGAGAAATACTTTCTTAGCTCTGGTATCCTGCTCGGCTATCAGACCAAAATCTACACACTGAATAAAAACATTAGCTCTGCAAGGTCATTAGATACATAAAGGAGCTATCAATTTACACAAGTTAACAAGCCTAAGGCCCTAAGGGGCTGACCTAATGTCTCGGGCGCTCATGATGGCCTTGCCTACATATATGTAGCGCAGAGACTTCATATTTCGGAATAACTAGACTTGCAACCCTACGGTTGACTTAGATACTTTAACTCACAAGGGATCTAGTTCATCACATAATATTTTCTAGAATAAATAAATCAATTAATATACACATCCATATTGTTCTCAAGATTAAATACACCATATGCTGACTAAATCATTCAAGTTCTAAGAAGTGCATGCAACAATTAAATTTATAAATATTCCCTACAGGGTAAAATAGGGAAGTTATAACAACAAAAATATTCCAACCATTCTCTTGGATAAAAAGCATAAATTTCCACAAACAATTACTTAGATTACAATAAATGAAAAAGTTTGCTAATTATGAAAATTATCATCTTATATTCAAGTTCTAAATAAAATGATTTATAGCACTATTCCACAATATGTATTTTATCATTAACAAACACATAAAACCCTTATCGACACCTTACTAATGCATGCAATATTTACTCACTTAGAATCCTTTACACGTGCTCAAATAAAGATGACTAATTTAATCATTATTTTTGACATTCAACTTCCTACAATGCATCAAGCAAAGAAAGACCTAACTTATCATCATTTTACCATTGGTACATCCTAGGTTTGACCACCATAGAAAGGTTTCAATAATATTTCCAAGGACTAGTCTTCAACAAACGTTTTCTCAATTTTATCAATAATTCAAGATAATATTTAATTCTAAGCATGTTTATTTTCTAGTTTATTTTCTAACTTAGAAAGGTAAACAAATCTTCTAATCTTATTTCCAAACTAACTATTTAGTCTATTATTTTAATTCTAATCTTAACTTGGCTAACATGAGAAAATATTCTTAACCAAATCATAATAAAAGATAAAATATGAATGAAGATTTAACATAAAAAGATTCTTCTACAGAAAATTATCAAGTTAAAATTCTCTAAACAAATATATTAATTACTCTTACTAAATAATTCAATACCAATTTAATTCTAAATCTAAGAAGATTCTAGACAAATCATTAAAGACTTAGTTTTTAACAACAATATGAAAATTATCATCATATATTCACTAATTCATTATATCATCCTAGACTTATTAAAAGAATGAACCCTTTATAGTCAACCGTACACCATACTAGAACAAATGTATTAAAATATAACTAGTAGAAATATAAGAGCATATATGATATTAATAAATTAAACATAATTTCAACTTATAATTTCTACCTACTGATTCCCATGGACATTGATATGAAACACACTTTCTATTATATTTCTCTCATCCTCATCTATACTATAATTTGAAGTTTCATCCTCATTCCTAAATTCTAATCTACATTTCTATTATCCAAACACAAGTAAAATATAGCTTAAGGTATTTAATAAAGAGCCTACTAAATTTTCCATTCAATAAGAAAACCTCTAATTCCTAAGTCATTAGAGCAATGCACAAGTATCTCAAGAGTTCTATTCTCTCATATATGGCTAGTTACACATTAAAGATTCTAAGAAAGTAATTCACTCTACTTAATGAGATTCTCAATTTCAATTATTGACCTATATAAAACAATTTCAATTGTTGACAAAACATTCTAGATGATTGGAAATAAAATGAATTAATTGAATAGAAATAGCCTTAACGTGAAAAACCACCCAATAGTAAATCTATAATAAATTTCTTATTTCTTAGTAGAATTCTAAAATTCAAGATGTTTTAGAAAGGTAAAAATAAGGGGAATAAAACCCATAAAACAATTAGAAAATTTCTTTAAGATGAGGAGGTAGTGTTTACTACAATCATCCCCCTTCCCTCAAATCTAGATTTAACCCAAACTTGATCGTAAATCGAGACTGATTTGATAACGCAAAAGTATTCCCTATATTATAATGAATGATAGAAATAATAAAAGATAAAAGATCTGTTATTTTTCTTTAATTTTGACATTTAAATAACTATGCAATATATATGTTTGATCTAACAATTGTTCTTATAAACTAATCAACATAAGGATTTGATTGACCTTCTTGCACTACAAGTATATACTTGTTTTAATCTAATTTTTAGACACAACTAAATATATGAAAGATTATCTAATTATACCCATTCCAAGAAATAAAATATGAAAATTCATCTAACACACTTATATAATGAGAATAATTCATTTCCAACAAAGTAAACTACCGACAAAACCCTAGATTTTCAATTTTTTCCTATATCAGTGGTAAAAATGCGATAACTATCAAAATACTTAATGAAATCTAAAACCGTAAAATGTTCTAGAAATCTTAAATAAGTATTCACATAACCTACAAACAATTTACAATCCTTTCCCGTGCAAAAAACAATTTATAAAACATCAACAGGGTTTATAGTAGTACTAAAATCACAATAACTTTCTTAATACTTAATGAAATTTAAAACCGTAAGATGTTTCAGAAATCTGAAAAACATGATTCTCAAAACCCAGAAACCTTTTTATAAACTAATTCATATGATAAGATTAATTTCATGAGACAACAAGTTTTCTTAAAAGAAGTTTTAGAATAACTTTAACATAAATAATGTTGAGTTTTCAAGGAAATACCTCAAGGATTTAATTAATGAAGAATACCCCCAAACGCATCTGAAGAGAGATTCCAAGATTCTTTTATGTGAGAGCTTCCATATTATTTAGTTGAGCATTTCCTTTCTTCTATCTAGGATTCTATTGCCCTCCTCATGAAATTCAGAAATTTTTCATCTAACAAGTCACCGTGGATGTATGTTTTCTTTGCCTCATCAGAATGGTTGTAATTTTCTTCAAGAATTATCTTCAACATCAGCTATGAATGTCCTTTTGATGACCTGCAAAAATTAGAAATAAATTTGGGCTCTTCTCTTGATTACCTCCTCCTCTTTGAAGCCAATCTTCTATCTCATTATAATATCTCTTTTTGCCAAGTTTCATATTCTTCTTTTGGGCTCCAATGATTCCTTGTATTCCTCTTCTTGCTTGTGGTGTTCGTTTCTTTTCCAATAAAATGTGATTCTTTGGATTTCCTTTTATTTATTTTTCTTCCTACCTTGGATGCTTGAAGACTCTTCAAGAGAAGATGACTCTTCATCTGCCAAACTCGTCACTTATTTTCTTATGCACTAAAAATGCATTAAAACAACTCTAAAACATAATTTTTATGAATAAACAAGTACCCTACCCATAGGTGATTGACCTATGGTCTTAATTTTACCAAAAATAATGATAAAAGAGCTCTTATTCTCCACAACACACAAGAATAATTAATTTAAATCAATTAACTAAAGCATATCAAGACCTTATTACTAAATTCTAATCTCTTTATAACTTATATCATAATTTCATAAACAAATCTAAAATTAGTTCCACTAACTTGAAACTATAAATGAATATTAATTATTCTCAATAAAATATCATAATTAATAAATAAGTTTCAAGTATGCCTTACACACCAATCTCATGCAAACAACATGCAAGATTGATGTCCCCAATGTTATTTTAAATTACCTTGTTTTGTACATGCAAGTGACATGCAAACACCTGATTCAACATGCAATTGATACCTATTATCTGAAACATTGAGATGTACCATCCTACAAGTTTCTAGAGTTGGAGTGTTCTACAAACAACCACTCAAAATTGACATGCAACAACATGCAAGATCATATAACTGACATGTAACAATATGTAAGCACATGCAAGTCCATAGGAGCAACATGCAACAATATGCAAGTACATGCAAGTGACATGCAACAAAATGCAAGCACATGCAAGTCATAGAAGCAACATGCAACAACATGCAAGTAACATGCAACAACATGCAAGCACATGCAAGTTCATATAAGTGACATGTTAGACTTAGGGCATACAACTGAGAGGGGGGGTGAATCAGTTGTGCGAAACTTTCTCTTTTTAAACACTTGAATCTTCTTTAGTGATTAGCATAATATTAATCATGAACCATAATGCATTCAAATGAAAAGCAGAAACATATCAACACATATGACACCAAGATTTTGATGTGGAAAACCTAGTTAAGGGAAAAAACCACGGCGTGATTAACCCAAGAATGTATTCTCTGTTAGAAGAATAGAAAGAACAAAATGGCACATGCCAATTAGGGCTCACTACTCGAGCACACTACTCACAAGAGGCTCACTACCTACAAGAGACACACTGTCTACAAAGAAATAAGTATCACCTTTATGAACTAAAAAATAGCATCTTCACCATGCTTGAATCAGTTCCATTTAAGCCCAAAAACTTCTGCTCTGCCTTTCGCACTTCTCCTCGCTACTACACACTTATCACCGCAAGACACACTTCAAAATGAATTCACAAACCTTTATTTATACAAGGCATCGACTTAGGAACAATCATCTAAGTCAGCAAACATCTACAAGAACATCTGCAAGACGTGTAATACATCTGGTCGGCTAGTCTCAAGAACACCAATATCTGTGGTTATTCTTCAAATGCAAACTCTAACTTCAATGCGAACCACTAACATGAACTGGACATGATCCAACGATCATCATAACCTTCCCTGAATCACCAAGAACATCTGCACTTCATCATCCTACTGGAATTTTTCTCTCCTTCATCCGGAGCTTCAAGAACACAGTCTGTCATCATTGTCACAAATGAATAGATTCTTTCAGACCTTCAAACCACAAACTAATCTATTTGATACTTCATAGGGACGTCCTCAACACTCCCTCATATCTGCAGAATGGGATAATGAAATACCAGATCTCACCAGACCTATCTGTGGCCCTCTATCACCTCTAAACACCTGCCAGAACTGGTTCTACTTGAGCCACCATAACTTCTTCTGATCTTCATGTGGACCTCTGAAATCTTGACTGGAGCATCTCAAGACTTATATCTACAAACCCTTTAAACCGCATCCTATGATCCTCAACCTATTGAGGACTTTTACCTTCTTGACATCATTGTTCTTCATTGTTCCTGATTGAGACTTATTTTCTCAATATCCTCAGCACACAGCTCATTTAATCCTTCTCATTAATGCAACATGAGTATGTTGACATCAATGACAACACTAGTTAAACCCATACTTCCAATAATCTCCCCCTTTGTCATTGATGGCAACATATGATGTGAAAAACCATCAAGACAAGAACTTCTCCTTATTGTTACAACTCCCCCTAATAGCAACAACTATTCACATGTCTTCTCTTCCTTTATTTCTCCCCTTTGATCAGCAACCACTTATTTTTCACATGTCTTCTCTCCCCCTTTGACATCAATGGCAAAGGGCTCATACTTGCAATTTCACCACCTCAGACTCATACCTGCTACTCCCCCTGAGTAGCAGCTCCCCAACATCAATCCAGATCATAAGATGTGACTGTGATACTCACCGGACTGATGCACATCAGTGCACCTTAGTTCATCACTGGAGGGGCAATAACCCCTAACTTCTCCCTGAGATACTCAAAAGAGTCCTTAGGTAGAGGTTTAGTAAAGATATTTGTAATCTGATCCTTGGAGGGCACATACTCCAATCTGACTTCATCCTTGTTCACTTGCTCTCTTAGAAAGTGAAACTTGATAGATATATGCTTAGTCTTAGAATGCAACATTGGATTCTTAGAAATACTTATTACACTTGAATTATCACAGAAAATTGTGATAGGCTCCTCGTATTCTACTTGAATATCTCTTTGCATCTGCTTTGTCCACAGAACTTGAGTGCAACTACCTGCTGCTGCAATGTATTCTGCTTTAGTAGTAGACAAGGATATTGCCTCTTGTTTCTTGCTTAGCCAAGAAACCAATCTTTTTCCCAAAAAAATATTTCTCCACTTGTACTCTTCCTATCGTCCACATCTCCTGCCCAATCTGCATCTTTGGTGAAACCAATCTTCAAAAGATGTTTGTCCAGTCTTTCATACCATGCTCTTGGTGCTTGCTTTAGACCTTACAGTGACTTCTTTAATTTGCAGACCATATCACCATGCTCATATAACTAAAATCCATCTGGTTGTTCAATGTACACTTCTTCTTCTAAGTCACGATTTAGGAAAGTAGATTTGACATCCGTCTGATACACCTTGAAATCCTTGAAGGCAGCAAATGCAAGAAATAGTCTGACTGCTTCAATTCTTGCCATCGAAGCAAAGGTTTCTTCAAAATCAATTCCTTCTATTTGAGAGTAGCCTTTGCAGACCAATCTGGCTTTATTTCTGATTACTTCACCAACTTCATTTAGTTTATTCCGGAAGACCCATTTGGTTCCAATCACATTCTTGTTTCTAGGTCTGGGAACAAGATCCCAAGTGTGATTTTTCTCAATTTGCATCAACTCTTCCTCCATTTCTTTGGTCTAATTTTCATCATTGCAGGCTTCATTTATTGTCTTAGGTTCAATCTTTGAAATCAGACAATATTCATCTGAATTTTGAGCAATTTTCCTTCTAGTTTGTACACCTTTGCTTTTGTCACCTATGATCTGATCTTCAGAGTGGTTCAGTCTTACATACCTTGGAACTTTGGGAGTTTCTTGCACTTCTGCTTCTTGATCAGGCTCATTTAGACCTATCTCTGCTTCCTGATTTACCGGATCAGTCTGAATCTGACTTTTAGGAGAGGATTGAGCTCCTTGAACCAAAACACCATTCTGATCATCTTCATCATACTCATAAAACCTTGAGGGTTTCTCTATTCCCTCATCAACCTTCACATTTGTACTTTCTATCATCTTTCTTAGTCTCTTGTTATAACACCGATATGCTTTGGTTTGAGTAGAGTAACCCAAGAATATTCCTTCATCACTTCTAGCATCAAACTTCCCTAAATCTTCATCTCTTTTGATGTAACACTTGCTACCAAAGACTCTAAAATATCTTACAGTAGGAGTAATGCCAAACCAGAGTTCATAAGGGGTCTTACCAGTATTGCTTCTAATTTGAACTTGATTAAGAGTATAGACTGCAGTGCTGACAGCTTCTCTCCAATAAATCTGAGGAACATTTTCTTCCATCATCATGGTCCTAGATGCTTCCTGGATGGTCCGGTTCTTTCTCTCCACTACTTAATTCTGCTATGGAGTCCTAGGAGCAGACAACTGTCTCTTGATTCCATGTTTCTCACATAACTCTATGAAATCACCGGATGTGAATTCTCCACCTCTATCAGACCTTAGACACTTCAACTTTAATCCTATTTCATTTTCTACCATAGCCTTGAATATTTTGAATTTCTCAAGAGCTTTTGATTTCTCCTTTAGAAAGGTTACCCACATCATCCGGGAATAGTCATCAATTAACAGCATGAAGTATCTATCACCTTGAATACTCCTGGTTCTTGTCGGACCACAAAGATCAGTGTGAACTAAGTCCAATAATCCAGTAGAAGACAGTTCCTTGCTTTCGAATGAGACTCTCCTCAGCTTACCCAACTGACATTCCTTGCACAAGCTATTAGTAGGTTTCACCAATTTTGGAAGATCTCTTACAGCTTGAGTATTGCTTATCTTGATGATATTATCAAAATTCACATGACACATTCTCCTATGCCATAACCAACTCTGATCAACTTGAACAAATAAACAACTTTTATCAGTACCAACTAAGTGGAAGATATTACCTTTAGTTTGAGCACCAGATGCAATCTTTGTTCCTGATCTTTCAAAGATTTTGCATTTTCCATCCTTGAATCAGAGATCATAGCCTTTGTCCACCAACTGTCCAACACTGAGAAGATTGTGCTTCAAACCTTCAACATACAGTACATTACCAGTTTGTTTCTTCCATCAAAAGAAATAGTTCCTCTTCCTCTAATCCTACCAGCAGAATTATCACCAAACTTCACCACTCCTCCTTCATACCTTTCCAAGTCTATGAACTTATTTTTGTCACCTGTCATGTGGTGAGAGCAACCATTGTCAATGACCCAATCATTCTTTTCTTCAACTTGGGCAGCTAGAGCTCTTTCTACAACTTTATGATTGGTAGATACAGAGGATATTGGTTCTTCTTCCTTGATGGCAATAAACACCCATTCACTTCCGGATCTGTTTCATATCTCTGATTCATCATTTGTTACTCCTTCATTATCATCTTCTTCATGAACATAGTAACAATTCTTTTGGAACCTTGATCTGTTAGGATTTGGTTTTGAAAATCTTTCCAGACATCTTGAGGCAAAATGACCAATCTTATTGCAGTTAAAACATTTAAAAGATAATTTTCCTTCATACTTACCAGATCCTCTTGGCATTCTCTTTGCAATGAGGGCTTCAAGTTGAGCAGTTTCTACTTCTTCTTCTTCCAGGTCTTTTCTTGCTTTTCCATACCATGAAAAATTCCTTGATGAGTTCTCTCCCAGATCAAATCCTTGTTTACCTTTCACAGAGGCACTGGCTTTGAATGCAAATTCAGTTTTGGGGGGATCATCTCCAAATTTGGTCATTTCAAAAGCAACCAGTTTACTAGCCAATTGGTCTCTTGTGACAGTTGCATGAGATCTAAATTCATCAATGGCAGCAACCTTGATTTTGTAAGAGGCATGAAGGGATCTGAGAATCTTACCAACAATCTCATTTTCATCCAAGACTCCACCAGAGTTTCTAATTCCACAAACCAGCTCATTCACTCTTGACATAAAAGTGGTAATATTTTCATCATCTCTCATCTTCAATTTTTCAAATTTCTCTTTTAGACTTTGTAACCTTACACATTTAACATACTCATCTCCTTCATGCAAAAGTTCCATTTTAATCCAGATCTCATAGGCAGTTGGTAGGTCAATAACATTTGAGAGCTCTGAGTCAGTTAATGCGCTTAGAAGAGCCTCTTTGGTCCGTAGATTGTTTTCAACATCTGTGATTTCATTTAGAGTTGTCGGACCACCCTGTGGAGGTACATACACTTTTGAGACCATGGACCAGTACGCCTTTCCGATACACTGCAAGTGACATTTCATGCGACCTTTCCAAAGAGAAAAGTTGGTTCCATCAAACTTCGGACTATCCTTCTTGTATGACGACATCCTAGATCTCCTCAAGTGGTTAAGCTCCTTTTAGAGGAACTTAGCTCTCATACCAATTGTTAGACTTAGGGCATACAACTGAGAGGGGGGGTGAATCAGTTATGCGAAACTTTCTCTTTTTAAACACTTGAATCTTCTTTAGTGATTAGCATAATATTAATCATGAACCATAATGCATTCAAATCAAAAGTAGAAACATATCAACACATATGACACCAAGATTTTGACGTGGAAAACCCAGTTAAGGGAAAAAACCATGGGGTGATTAACCCAAGAATGTATTCTCTATTAGAAGAATAGAAAGAACAAAATGGCACATGCCAATTAGGGCTCACTGCCTGAGCACATTGCTCACAAAAGGCTCACTGCCTATAAGAGACACACTATCTACAAAGAAATAAGTATCACCTTTATGAACTGGAAAATAGCATCTTCACCATGCTTGAATCAGTTCCATTTAAGCCCAAAAACTTCTGCTCTACCTTTTGCACTTCTCCTCACTACTACACACTTCAAAATGAATTCACAAACCTTTATTGATACAAGGCATTGACTTAGGAACAATCATCTAAGTCGGCAAACATCTACAAGAACATCTGCAAGACGTGTAATACATCCGGTCGGCCATTCTCAAGAAGAACACCAATATCCATGGTTATTCTTCAAATGCAAACTCTAACTTCAATGCGGACCACTAACATGAACTGGACATGATCCAACAATCATCATAACGTTCCCTGAATCACCAAGAACATCTGCACTTCATCATCCTACTGGAATTCTTCTCTCCTTCATCCGAAGCTTCAAGAACACAGTCTGTCATCATTGTCACAAATGAATAGGCTCTTTCGGACCTTCAAACCATGAACCAATCTATTTGATACTTCACAGGGATGTCCTCAACACTCCCTCAGATCCGTAAAACGGGATAATGAAATACCGGATCTCATCGGACCTATCTGTGGCCCTCTGTCACCTCTGAACACCTGCTAGAACTAGTTCTACTTGAGTGACCATAACTTCTTCAGATCTTCATGCGGACCTCTAAAATCTTGACTGGAGGATCTCAAGACTTATATCTACAAACCCTTTAAACTGCATCCTCTAATCCTTAACCTATTGAGGACTTTTACCTTCTTGTCATCACTGTTCTTCAGTATTCCTGATTGAGACTTATTTTCTCAATATCCTTAGCACATAGCTCATTTAATCCTTCTCATTAATGCAACATGAGTATGTTGACATCAATGACAACATCAGTTAAACCCATACTTGCAACATGACATGCAACAACATGCAAGTCTATATAAGCAACATGCAACAACATGCAAGTCCATGCAAGTAACATGCAACTCTAACTTCACTATTAACTGCCACATCATATTCATGCAAATATCATACATCTCTGAATCCATTGTTAGTTGTTATATCATGTTCATGCAAACATCATACATCTCTAACTCCAACATTACATCCATACAAAGTGTATCAACAATATCCACTCATGTACATAAAAAACAAACTCCAAGTCTAAATATAAGACACCTCCAAAAGTGGGTGCCCAAATTAACTCCCACTCACTAGGAGTTGTCAAACTCTCAAAATAGACTTCAAGGAGATGTCAACAAGTCTTCATGGACCCCACTCCAAAAGTGGATGCCCAATTTTGACCCTATCAATTAGGAGTTGATTACAATAAGCCAAGTGATATAATTAAATAATAATTAATCTCTCAAAGTCCTTATGTGTTGGGGAACGCATTCCAAGAACTTTGGAGACACATGAATTAGTTAGGATTGCAAGTTAATTGCAACTTATCCCAACATTCTCTCACTTGACATTAGACATTGCAATTACTCTAAATGATATAATCAAACTTTAAATCACAGGGAAAAAACATCCCTAGCCATCAATGTACCATTGATTCTTCAAGATGCTTTTGTGCTCCAACAAGATACCTGCAAAAGCAACCATGATAACCATAATCTCAAACAAGAACTCCTCACATCATGTCACCCATGATAAACAAGAAACATGCCAAGGTGAAACATATCAATTGTCATTGAAACCTGCACCAATCTCAACATGAACAGAAGCATCAAATCATATGATAACATAAGACTCTAGGTGTCTTCCACACTCATACCAAATGGAAAAGAAACCACAACAAGTTTAGCTAATCCAAAATATCATACCTCAAAACTAGGGTAAACAAACCATTATATAGGTATAACTCCATGCCATTAACATACCAACCCAAAACTACAATCAAGTCCCTGTATTTAACAAACCCGCTAATCATCTATCCTCCCATCTCAAAGCAACATACCAATGTACAAATGACCAAAGACAAGGACAACAAACAAAATCTACAATAACACTGAACAGATTTGTGGATATTGATAGTCCACATTCAAGTCTTCAATGCAACCAATAGGTAAAGACAACCCACTAAACCTACACAACTCGTAGATCCCAATAGTGAAACATGCAAATTCATCTTCACATAAATAACCTACAAACTGAGACAACCAAGAAGATATCATGACAATAAAGAGCATACATATCCAGGAACTCCCACTGCATGGGAAATGTCAAATCTAAAAATAAGATCAAGGCATTAACAAATCCTCCTATAGCACTTCTTTTAGAGGAAGTGGCTAACTCCTCTACCATATAGTGTCAAAACATATAATGATATGCATAAAACATATAATCTCTGAATAACTCTCCCAAGTCCTCTTAATCAATGAAGAAAGAGATGAATGAGTTACTAAATTAATGTTAACAGCAATAACACTCGACTCCAATACAAACCTCAACTCCATAAACATGAGAACTTTTAAGAAGAAGACAATATACCAAGAAAGAGAGAAACTGCAAAATCATACCATGTCTTTATACCACACTAACCTGTGCCAAATTGTGTAAAGTAAGATCTCTTTCAACACTTCCAAACTGAAAGGGTATCAACATATAACATCCAAATTATGATGAAAACATGGCAGCAATAGATTTTAACCTCTCACTGAAAGTAGATCAAACTACCCAAACATTCCCACAACAAAGGGAATAAGCCCAAAAACCACAAACCATTTCTGTACCTCTCCAAAATAAATCCTCAGATCTAGTTCCATAGCTCAAGATCAAATAATAATGAGAACAACAGAAATCCATAAACCCATGCATCTACTTCTCAACAATCTTTTTCAAGACTAGTGTAAAAGAGAAGACAAGATACATATAAAGAATGCATCTAATGATCAGGTGGGCAACACCTATTAGATCATTTACCTACCGATTAGATTAAGAGTGGGATACAAGATTGACCTTGCATATAACACCAAGCAATAAAAGCTTATAATAAAGACAACCTTCTCATAAGGTCTATAATGGACTCACATCCATTTCCAAGTGTAGGCTTCTCAGTCCTTTTGTTGACATTTCATAATGAGAAATCTTTCCAACACATATCTCTAAGTTCAAAAGATATCATGCCTCACCCAAGTCTCTCTAGTATCTATGAGTTTTCAACAATCAATCTGGATGCCAACTTTAAATGCAATCTGTACGATCATGAAGTTCCAAGAAAATGATTAATACTTCAAAACCAAAAGAACTAAGCAAACCATTATCAAAAATTTTAACTCTAGATTCAGGAACATATCATGACATCATGATCTAACATCTTCTCAAAAGATCATATGCTCCAATGAACATGTTCTGCTACCAAGAGCACCTGTATCATGCCAAAAACTCTAAATCATGATCAAGAGTGCATCAAGACATAATACTATACATCCTCTAAACCAAGGATCATATATCAAAAACTGATAAGTTATAAACTCAACACCTCACCAAAAACTCCAAAAGTCCTCCATGGAAAACCAAGATGTCAACACCTCTTCAAAAAACATGAAGATCTAACATCCTCTATCAATAGAACCAAAAATGTTAGTGAACCCTTACTGCAAACTAAATGCATAATTCAAGAGCTTCTTATGATACCAACAACCATTGCAAAAGATCATCCATCTTCTAAAAAGATTATGCATGGCTCACAACACTACAACAATGACAGTTTAGAACCAATATCTTGAAACAAAGAAGATAGGATACATTATGAAACTACAAAAACCTTCCACTGAAAGTGATACCAAGTTATGCATGGTATCATGATCAACATCATTACCAAAACTCCACTGTACATGAAAAAAGCTTCTCATGCAACATAACTTTACTGATATAGATTCCAATGAATAACTAAATCAGGTACTCCATACTACCCTTTTGTCTCACTACAAAAAATACCAATGTAATCATGGTGACCAAGAAGAGGCCTACCAAATAGAATCCACATCAGCTAATTCACAAGATCTACACATACGCAACATCTCATAAAAGAAAAAACATGATCAATGCTTTAACCTTTAATAAATGAAAAAATAGATTCAACCCCACATCAGTAACATTCAAATGTATCTAGGTATAACATGTAGATTTCTAAGACTCAAACACCAGAATCAACTCTAGATTTGATTTGCCAAAGAAATTCACATAGGAGAAACCATAGATCATAAGAACCCAACAAGTAGCCTTGCAAATCTGAAATTGTTTCCATTTAGAAAGTGTCTGAACACAATTTTCCACAGATCTACAAACCACAGATTTTGGTTAACATGTAGAATTTGCAAAACCATATCTCTATAAATCTAAAACCACTTAAACATCTAAACATTCACACCAATGAACACCATAAAATATGTGATGCAGGAGCATCCGGTGGTGTAAGGGCAATCTTGCATCACCCAAAAAAAGATGTGTTTCAAAATTGTTGATTTTCTTTCCATTTCTTTTCAAAATTTGTGGTTCTGGTTCCATAATCGCTTGAATAATGATGTAGAACTTTTAGTTTTTCTAAACTACTAAAAATAGTAACCTGCTATTTTTAGAAAGTTTGCATTTGGGCACGGATTGAAGTGAAAATTTATAGGAAGTTACATAATGGAAATATAAGACCTTTGGCGAAGGAATCACACAAAGATCATTTGCGAGATGAAAGATATTAAAGTTTTCATTTCCCAAAAAATGCTTGAAAATTATTCAAACTCAGGTTTGAGGCACTTAACAGCCCCGTATGGGCCCAAAAATGGTTGGAACTAGTAGAGCAAGTTTTTAGCGCATAGAGCACTCTGCGAACTTTTCGACGCATAAAACGGTTCGTCAATCGGACACCCGGATCAAAAGTTATGGCTCCTGGAAGTTGACCTATTTTTGGAGGGAGATGCAAATTTCAAAATTAGGTTGTTGGCCACCAAAAAGGCTACTAATAACCATTTTTGGGAACTCTGGGCAGTAGTAGAGTTAAGGGGGCAAGTGTGGAGTCAAGAATAGGTGGGAAAATAGAAACCCTAGCTGATTTGGGGTTACAGAAGGCAGGTGATTCTAGAGTCTGGGAATATGAAGCTATAATGTGTTGCAGCCTGTGGAGGGTTGATTCCTCTGATTGTATTTGAGCTTCTGTAATGTAATAAGTTGTCCAAATCAATAAAGGAAGTTCTATTTTCTATGTGTAATTTTTGTTGTTGTGTGTTTTATGATTTACCCCCTTCATCAATATGTCATATGAAATAATAGAATATCACAGATCTACAAATCCACAATCTTTTGGAATAGGAAAACTATGAAAACCTATATTCAAAATAGCATGAATATGAGAAAGGAGAAACCAAGTTGTTGAGGAGTGTCCATATCATAAAAAATACCAACTCTAAAACCTCCATACAACCAGTGATAAATTATCCAGTGCTTTCATGTAACCATGGGCTAAAACCATGAACCCAACATAAGCACTCCAAACTGTAGTCCAAGAAATGAGTGTTTTTCCATGTGATTAAGGAACCAAAAGTAACCATCCAACATAAAGACTCTTTCATTGCACATGACCATAAGGTAAAGGAATAAAACCACCAAACAAGAGAATATACACATATTGTCAAAATAGAGCTCCAAATAACTATCATAGGATCACCTCCATAAAAATCCATAACCTTGAGCCTCAAGTGCCCAACAAAGATTCTTTTGACAATGTTTAGTGGAAAAGCGGTGATGCAAAGGTGTCAGGTCTCTAGAGACAATTTAGCAAGATCAAAAGATTTGAAACAATTGTGGGCTTCAACCAATAAGACTCACTAGTCTTCTTCTTGCCCTAAACTCCACCAAAGGGTTCAAATTGGGTTCCAACTTCTAAGATGCAATATAACACCTTCTAGGGTCTCAACATACCCCAATCAACAAGATTCAAAAGGTCTCACACACCATTTTGACTGGTTCATTGACAACTCCTCTTAACTAGGCCTAATCTTAATAGCCCTGTTCAGCGAGAAATCTACACTTTTCTCCAATCTTTCCCAAAGTACTTCTAAAACAAATGACTGATTTGAGTACCCTTTACCAATTTATATAACATATCCAAGACCCATGAATTGTTACTTTGGACCAAACTGACTGTTCTGACACCCTGCAGTCTTCCTACAAGGCCTAATTCGCCCATTTTCCAAAGGAACCCTATGACAAACTTGACCTCCCCACTCCAAACCCTCAAATAGTCTTAGGAAAGGATCCAAAACAAGGTATTTTCAAGGTTTTAGATAATGGTTTACTCATTCAAGTGTTTAAACACCAAACCCCCATCTCTAGGACCCAAAACTTAGGGTTTTCTAGATCTCCCACTTCCAATCACTTCCAGACCTCATTCAAAGGTCTAACACCATATTAGTACTCATGCTAGACAACATCAATCATAAAAACATTACCTTGTTAAGGTAGATCTTCTGCTGCTATACCTGTGCTATCATTCCCATGCTCTTTTCACATACAATCTTGCATCCTAATGGTGATCACCAACCAATCTACACTCCTCCTGCCTTGTTCAAGTTAGAAGTCATATTATACAAGTTATCTAGGACATATTCCATGAGAATCAGGATATTACATTCATGGAAAGGTCCAAAATTGCATTGTCACCTATCAAAACACACAGGGTAGTCTGTTGTTCTTTGTATCAGTCAAATGAACAGAAGTAAAACTAGTCTAGAAACCTTCTTAGAGCATTAAATAAGGTCTAACACTGTTCAATGAAGATTTAAGACATCTACCATGCCACCACAAATCAAAAGATCATCAAAAATGCAAAGAAAAACAAGAACTAGATGAAAAACCTCTGTTATTTCTGTCAGACCGTACAACCTAGGTCTCAAATGATTCCATTGTGCATCTCATGCCTTGGATAGGCTTACATAACCTCTACCCCAACTTCCACAACTGATTCCCATCGGTTGGAGTTGGTTCAACCATAAAAAATAGTTCAAAATGACTTTCCCCCCTAAATGCTTGTTTCAAAAATTTGAATTTTAAACTTTGTTTTAATGGACTTCTACCCTACCAAACCATCATGTTCGATCTCCTTAGGATCATTACACTTTGTTCCTAACATTAGACACCTATATTTGACTCTAGAGGCACTATTGGCCCAACTTACATCATTTTTGGTCCTAGGGTCCTTGCTAGGACCCTCAGGACATTTGACCATTACATCATCTTGACCATTACAACATGCCATAACTAGTTTTAGGATGTTCCAATTGACTTGATGGTCTCCATGGGCTCCTCCTATGGTCATTGGTGTCTTCTTGCTCCAAGGTGTTCCTTTAGGTGCTCCTGCACTATACTCCCCAGCATGAAGAAAACTCTTGTCCCAAGAGTTATGTGATCTTCTCCAAACATCCTACAGTCTTTTTGAAAGGTTCCTCTAATTTTTAACAAGGAACATGAACTCTCCAAGGGTTATCCTCCTCCTCCAACCTGCATGGCTCTTACAAAAAGTGTTAGTATCACAAAACATGTTTTGGTGTCCTTGCCTAGGACCTTACTGCTGTAATGCTTCTGCTCTCTCCATCTTAAGGTTTTGATTTGTTCCTCTCTATAATATTTGTTGTTTGCCTTCCTTTTCCTGCCTCCCTATAGGGCAATCAATGTCCCCAAACTTGATGCAACTTAAGTCCCAAACCTGCTATTCTTTAGGACTATCATCCACCTTCCTCTGCTGCAACTGTTCCTGCTGTTTCCACTGTAGTTTCTCTCCAAAACAAACAATAGCATGCTCCTTTTTGTCTTCACAAGGTAAAGGTATTAGTTTAAACTTTTTATCATCTTTGTGCACCAATTAGCTATTAGTATAGCCATCATGAACTGTCCTTCTTAAATGTTGCCATGGTCTACCCAAAATCATATGCCCACATGTCATTGAAATAACATCACACAAAACATAATCATGATACAGACCAATTGAAAAATCAACATATGCCCTCTGAGTAACCCTTACTTGCTGCTCTTGACTTATCCAAGTGGCATTGTAAGGAATAGGATGATCAAATGTCTTCAATCCCAATTTGTGTACCATATCCCAGGAAACTAAATTATCATGTGAACCTGAATCTATAATCAATTTTCACATTTTTCCATGGCTTAAACAATTTGTTTTAAAAATGGATACCTGTGGTGCTTGCTAGACTTTGCCTTTTTCCACCATGGGAAGTTCTCCATCTATTTCTAGATAGGTTACTGCTAGTTCTTGGTCTTCTCTCTTTCCCTCTTCTTGTGCCAAGTGAACTCTTCTCTCCTTGCTCTTATCAACATCATCCCTCTTAGAAAATTTGAAAGATGTATATCCCACTTCATTGCAATGATAACATCTGCCTGTGAATACTCCTCTACCTGATCCAAACCTACCTCCACCTCTATATCCACCTCTCTGATCTGTAAAAAACTTTTGCCTTTCTCATTGCTGCTCTGTCCTTCATTAGTAGGTCTGCCCCTACCTCTAGATCCTCTACCACTACCTCCTTGTCTTTCTTGTTTCCTCTTCACCCTCTCTTCAGCCCTTATGGCCAACTGAAAACATTCTCCAAGTGATTTTGGTATGGTCAAACCAATTTCATCTTGCAAGTTGTACCTAAGCCCATTAAGGTATCTTGCCACTTTCTCTTCTTCATCTTCCAATCCTCCTCTAATACTAAGCTTATGAAATTGCTCAGTATAGGACATAACATCCATGTCCTTTTACTTCAAATTCTGCCTCATCCTCTTTGTGTGAATAGAATAATCAGATGGAAGAAACTAATTCTTTATCGTATCCTTCATCCGACTCCAAGAAGTGATTCTTGTTCCACCTCTAGCCACTCTTTCTGTTTGTACACTACTCCACCATGTAAGTGTTGTCCCTCTCAACTTTGTCTTTGCAAATTTAACCTTCTTCTCATCACTTATTTCCTCATACTCAAATTTTTTTTCAAGGGCATCTATCCACCCTAATACCTCTTCGCTATCCATCTTCCCCTGATAGATATGCAACTCTACATTTGCTTTTGTTCCACTACCTTGAACTGCCTTAAGCAATTTCAAAAATCTCCTTTCTTCAGGTTCCAATTCATCCTCAGGAGGGTTCTCATCTGCCTCATCATCTCCTTCTTGATCATCTTGTTCATCCCTTCTAGGATTCTTCTCCAATGCTTCCTACCTTGCTAAGATTGATGCATTCTCTCTTCTCACTTGTCTTAACTCTCTTTCTCTTTCAACATCCCATTCTCTTCTCTCCCTAAACTCTTTTTCTCTTGCCTCTAAGGCTTCCCTCAATTCATTATTCTCCCTAGCCATCTAATTTTTAGGGGGCATCTTTACAACTCTCACCAACCCTTAACTCTTACACAAGATCCTACTACTCCCTCAAGGACCTACTTGCTTCTCTGATACCACTTGATGTAGAGGTGTCAGGTCTCTAGAGACAATTTAGCAAGATCAAAAGATTTGAAATAATTGTGGGCTTCAACCAATAAGACTCACTAGTCTTCTTCTTGCCCTAAACTCCACCAAAGGGCTCAAATTGGGTTCCAACTTCTAAGATGCAATCTTACACCTTCTAGGGTCTCAACATACCCCAATAAACAAGATTCAAAAGGTCTCACACACCATTTTGACTGGTTCATTGACAACTCCTCTTAACTAGGCCTAATCCTAGTAGCCCTGTTCAACGAGAAATCTGCACTTTTCTCCAATCTTTCCCAAAGCACTTCTAAAACAAATGATTGGTCTGAGTACCCTTTACCGAGTTCTATAACATATCCAAGACCCATGAACTATTACTTTGGACCAAACTAACTGTTCTGACACCCTACAGTCTTCCTACAAGGCCTAATTCACTCATTTTCCAAAGGAACCCTATGACAAACTTGACCTCCCCACTCCAAACCCTCAAACAGTCTTAGGAAAGGATCCAAAACAAGGTATTTTCAAGGTTTCAAACAATGGTTCATTCATTCAAGTGTTTAAACACCAAACCCCCATCTCTAGGACCCAAAACCTAGGGTTTTCTAGATCTCCCACTTCCAATCACTTTCAGACCTCATTCAAAGGTCTAACACCATCTCAGTACTCATGATAGACAACATCAATCATAAAAACATTACCTTGTTAAGGTAGATCTTCTGCTACTATACCTATGCTATCATTCCCATGCTCTTTTCACATACAATCTTGCATCCTAATGGTGATCACCAGCCAATCTGCACTATTCCTACCTTGTTCAAGTTAGAATTCATATTATATAAGTTATCTAGGACCTATTCCATGAGAATCAGGATCTTACATTCATCGAAAGGTCCAAAATTGCATTGTCACCTATCAAAACACACAGGGTAGTCTGTTGTTCTTTGTATCAGTCAAATGAATAGAAGTAAAACTAGTCTAGAAACCTTCTCAGAGCATTAAATAAGGTCTAACACTGTTCAATGAAGATTTAAGACATTTACCATGCCACCACAAATCAAAAGATCATAAAAAATGCAGAGAAAAACAAGAACTAGATGAAAAACCTCTATTATTTCTGTCAGACCGTACAACCCAGGTCTCAAATGATTCCACCATGCATCTCATGCCTTGGATAGGCTGACATAACCTCTGCCCCAACTTCCACAACTGATTCCCATCGGTTGGAGTTGGTTCAACCATCAAAAATAGTTCAAAATGACTTTCCCGCCTAAATGCTTGTTTTAAAAATTTGAATTTTAAACTTTGTTTTAATGGACTTCTACCCTACCAAACCATCATGTTCGATCTCCTTAGGATCATTACACTTTGTTCCTAACATTAGACACCTATATTTGACTCTAGAGGCACTATTGGCCCAACTTACATCATTTTTGGTCCTAGGGTCCTTGCCAGGACCCTCAGGACATTTGACCATTACATCATCTTGACCATTACAACATGCCATAACTGGTTTTAGGATGTTCCAATTGACTTGATGGGCTCCTCCTATGGTCATTGGTGTCTTCTTGCTCCAAGGTGTTCCTTTAGGTGCTCCTGCACCAAGAGGGGTTTTCAATTTCAATGGATATGTAGGTTAAATCCTCCTTTCACACCTTACAATTAAGGACATAAACTAAGTCAAATAACAATCTTTACAACAGGGCTCTACTACAGGTTTAGTGTCACTTGGAACGAAGAGGAAATTTGGAATTTGTTGATTAATTGATTAATTAAAGCCCAATTATGCTTAAAACCCTAATTTCATAAAATCATAAATAAACGGATGAAACATGATAAATGTTCATAGACATAGATATAATATTTAGAGTAAATACATACCAAACTTTGAGATTCTAGATGCAGGAAATTTGAGGACTAATGAGCGGGTGCCCAAGTTCAACCTACTATTTTCTGTTAGGATCTCTGAAGCTTATTTGTAACCTATTCCTACTATTCCAGAGATTTTTGTGTCTCAGGATCTGGAGGACATTGGTGCGGGTGCCTAAGTCGAGATCCTAGTTTTATTCTCAAATCTATAATTCTGACACTCTATTATGCCTCCTACAACTCTACCTCTTCCTCTTTCTGTACCTGTAACATGCAATCACATAAAAGGGGGTTGGGAGTTGTGGTGTCTAGGAGCTTGCCTCAGTCAAGCCCTAGAAGGACATTCAAGTCTTCCAAACACCGTTGTCAAATAGACAGTGTGTATCCCTATGGGATAGAGGAAAAAACTAAATGATAAATGATTGAAAACACAAACAAATGTCACATCAGAGCTGTAGCTTGCATATAGATGAAAATATTTCACATCATGAGAAGATGAAGCCAAATCTGCATAACAAACACAATAACAAGACAAGTCTGCTCTGCAACAATGAATACTTTGAATGCTCTCAAATCATAAGTGTGCCAAAAGTTTATAATCATCTTCTAGTTTACAAATGAATCCCTAAACATGCTTATATATGCAACTAAACACATTCCCACTTTAATTTCATAATTCAACATTGAGATCTTGACAACAGACACTTCTAACAGTCACATAACTAACATTTCAAATTTGGGACCCTGCTAAATAGGGCAGGACTAGGGCACAGATGCCTAAGTCCTCAGCCCCTATTTAGGTCAGGGTTAAGTTCACAAGAGTCCCCTAGGTCCATTTTAACATGGGTTTTCAAGGATTTTCCATTGAGAGTAAAAATAAACATGCACGATTAATTTCTAAGGACTCGAGAGCTAAACATAGGAGGGAAAACGTCTTAGGGAGACATTTTCTGACATAATATTTAGCCCCCACTTTAATGTATGTATGAAAGCAAGGCCCATACATGCATTAAAGCATGGTCAACAAACACAGTAAACATGCCAGGCACTTAGAGCTAATGTATACACAAAGATTGAGAACTATTTCTAGCCCCCAGTCTTAGGTAGACATTAGAGAAGACACATTGGAGACACACCAAACATAATGAAGACAATAATAGGCATACAAGACACAGAGAAGATAGTAATAGTCATGAAAAACATGGAGAAGACAATAACAATCATGCAAAACATGAAGAAGATAGTATTGAAGACATGCAAAACATAGTGAATATAGTGAATGTAGTGATTATTTTATTTTCATTTTCATATATAAATGCAAATGCAAATACGTGGAAAGTAAACACACAAGCCAAAATGTAGGAGGGGCATTTCACCACATGTCTTGAAACTATATATGGGGCAATAGACACGCAATAGAAATCTCAGAGTATAGGAGGGACTCATCGCCACATGTCTTTAGACTACACTTGAGAACAAACACACAATACAAATCCCAAAGATAGGAGGGACTCATCGCCACACATCTTTAGACTATGCTTGGGAACAAATATACCATACAAAACCTGAGTGTAGGAGGGACTCTCACCACACATCTTTAGACTACATAAGGGGGAAAACACATGGAAGACACACAGAAGACACGAGTATCGTATAGTATGCCAAAGACGTACTATAGGTTTAAAACATGACAAACAAGCGATGGAAGGAGACTATTACTAGGTTCACCACCATCTTAGGAACATTATAGACACACCTGATGGTTGGGCTTATGCCACAACAACCATCAAAGACATGCTTAAGGGAGGATACACCAACCTTGCCTACTCAAAGGACTTTTAGAATAAAAAGGATGTGCACTAGCTCAAGAGATACACTATCCCCGCCTCCGTAGAGAGCTTAAAATAAAAGGATATGCACAATATCCCACCTCCATAGAGGACTTGAAATAAATGATATGCACGATATCCTACCTCCACATAGGGCTTTCTCATTGCAATGTAAAATAATGATGTGTACTCAGGTGGAGATACAACATACTGCCTCCGCAGAGGACTTACAAACATGCTTCGTTAGTATCAAAATAATTAGATAGCTTACCTTATATGTGCCCCCACCTTAAGGTGGTTGATGTTGTGTATTGATATCAAGCACTTTAAGGTAGAGAGAAAACACATAAGGAAACAAGAGCTCACATAAAGCCCATGCCCCCAGAGGTGACATGTACTTTACGATTGCCAAATGTTCCCACAAACACACAATTTCCTGCAAGAAGAGAGGTTAGAAATCTTTCTCTAAGATAAAAACCACATCACATGATAAAAGAAATGCATGCAATCATTTACATAAAGAGCTGAAGCTATACTATAGATTCAAAATCTAAGTATAACTATGGGGCTTTACTGTAGAAATCTCATAACTGAGTGTAACTAAGGTGAGATTCAAAGATAAACAAAGTGCACGTAGCAGATGTATTGTTATGATTTGTTAGTATGATAAGACAACATCAAAATATCACATGGAGTGATTCTACTAGCCAAGCGTCAGATAATATATATCAACCCCATCATCATATATGGACTAGGTCCATTTTTGCTTACTTGCTGAAGGGACACATGGTTTGTATCAGTATTATTTATTTTTTGTCATCGGCCAGCTAGATATAACCACTAGAGGAAGGTAAATAATAAATCAAGAGAGGAGAACAAGTGCCTTAGGGTCATCACTTAGGAAGGTGCCCCTAGGTCACCAACCATAATGCTATGCCCCTAGGACACAACACACAACAATAAAAATAGAGGAGAAGCAATATAGAAGAATGATGATACAAATAGAAGGGTCACAACATAGGCAGTCTCCCGGTATCTTTGACCTTACAAGAGTGTCAAAGGTCATCCAAGGAGGCCTAAACAACACATAACACATCACAGGGGAAACACAACACAGAGGTAAAGGGTTAGAAATACTTACCTGCAAAGACAATCAGACTAGCGGTCATTGTCGAGTAAATCATCGTCTTCTTAATCTCAAATATTAGAGGAAAGAGGTACATAAGGCACCATAGCCCAACTTTTGTTTTTGTCTTCATGTTGGTCATTCTTAAGCTCTTCTTGGTTTGATTCAATATTAAGTGGAATTTTTTCTTGTTGATGTGCATTTCGTTGGGCAAAAGCTTGTCTTCTCTTTCTCCTTTCTCTTGCTTGTCTATTTATTTTTGTTTTGTTGCTTATATCTTCAAAAGTATTGTCATGTTTTTCCATAAGTTTTCACATGTTAGAGGAGGAAGCTATTGGCAAGAGACACCATTCTGATGACTGAATGTTGTCATTGATGGAAACAAAGGTAAGAGACTCCACCGCTATGACAAAGAGACTTTACTCTGGAAGCAGAAATGACTAAGTATGAATAGTATACACTATATAGAGCAAGTAACAATGTTTGGGATGGTATGCCTCCACATTAAAAGATTAGTATATGCACATTAGGTATGTTGTTCATAGCTATTTTATGATGATTTTTTCTAGTGCTCAAGTCTTGACTTCCTTTGGAAGTCACATGGTAGAATACCTAAGTCTAGGTGAACAGAGCTAAGATAGGAACAATGCACAGTGCTAGAGAAAAGGGTCCGAATTCCTCCATAGTTGTATATTTTGTTTTTCAGTTCTAAGGTATGCTAAGATATCTAGAATGATTGTTGGTTATGCATCTCAGAGTCTCATATGGTCCGCAGTAAGAATTATTATGTGATAGATGAGTTGATCAAGTATACTCTTAAGGAACAAGCCGACAAACATGTTAGATTCTTATGCGGAGAAGTTATATTATCTGAATAGTCAATCTAAGTGATGGTATGATTGAAGCTAACCTATATGAAGACTTTTTGTATGTCTGTTTAAGTCTGCATTGTAGATTATACACAAGTTCAAGCCGACAAGATGTAGTATTTGTGTACACGATTTATGTTTTTCTTGCTGACTTGATTATGAGATAAATCTTGTAGCAAATATATATATACTCAATGGAATTCGATGTTGGTGATAGAGTGGTGGTATTGTGTGATTTTCAAGTTTGATGTATGAAGGATTATGAGTAGAATACAGAGCAGAAAAGTTGAACAAGGACAGAAAATAGAGTATATGTACTTAAGTTGAGAAGTAGGGTAGAACAAATTAAGACCTTTGAATTTGTATATTGAACCTTCAATGGAACTATGATCCAGCATGTGGTAGATGCATTTACAGCAGTTCATCTTCTAGTAGTGAGCCAATGCTTCTTCTTTCTTCTTTTCTCTTGGCAGTGAGCCTTTGTGCAGTGAGCACTTCTTCATAGGGCAGTGATCCCTAAGGCAGTGAGCCTTCTTGTAATCTAGTATTGAGCTATCATAATATATTGTCAGCTAACACTCATCGTAGTTTTTCCCTTTTTTAGTTTTCCACATAAAAATCCTGATGTCCATGTGTTATGTCTTTATGGTTTCTATTCTTATACTTATTCTATTTTCATGTTATTGATTTTGGAAATTGGATTAATAAACTAGTTGAGAAGTGGTTTTGTGGAATACTGATTCACCCCCCCTCTTAGTATTCCTTATATTCAACAATTGGTATTAGAGCAAGGTTCCTTAGGAGAAGCCTAACAACTTGAGGACGATCTGGGAGAGTCACTCATGGTAGCCAAGAGATATGGAAACTTTTCATATGAAAATAATGTTGAATTGGAAGCAGCTCTTGCTGATCTTGAAAAATCTGAAGCATAAATTAGGGATCTAAAGGATAACATTCAAGAAGCTAATGAGTACATTTTAAAGATGAAAGAACAAGTTAAGAAGTTCAAAGAAAAATACAGAGATGTTAGTGAACAATTGTTATCAGCAAATGAGAACCTGGATGATTTGAAAGTGGAAGTTATTAAAAGAGCTAAAGCAGAAGAAGATCTAAATTTGATGGTAAACAACAAGATAGAAGAATATGTCAAATTGGAAGAAGAAGTTGTGAGCCTAAAAATAGACTTGGAAAAAGCCAAGAGCTATGAAGAAAAGTTCAAGATAAGTTCTGCAAAACTTGATGAGATGATTGCTAGTCAAAAGAGTTTAGATGATAAGCAAGGCTTAGGATTTGATAAAGGAGAAAGTTCAAAATTAGGTCAAGGAAACTTTTAGCTGAAGAAAAACAAAGGCAACTAGTTCAGGAATCAAAGAAGAAGACCTAGAAGACCTTCGGTCAGACAGCCAAATGCTCCAAGGTATCCATCTTTCAATGGCTATTTTTTAACTACAAAAAGTTTGGTCATAAAGCTACTCAGTGTAGGAGTAGAATAAATCAGAATGGTCCATCATTCTCTGGTCAATGTTTCAATTGCAAGAAAATTGGTCATAGAGCAAATGAATGTAGAAGTCTGGTAAGAAATGGCTTTCACAATTCAGGGAATACTCAATCATTCAATGGAAGATGTTTTTCTTGCAATAGATTTGGACACATGGCTAATCAATGCAGATCAAGGATGAATTCATTCAGAAGAAGGAATCAAGGACAAGGAAACATTATGTGCTACAATTGCAACAAGTTTGGACATGTTGCAAGATTTTGCAGAAGCAAGAATGTGAAAAGAAACTACTATCCTGAAGAAAGGAAAACAGAGCAAAGGAATGATAAAGGAAAAGAAAAAGTTGATCCAGTTGAAACTAAGAAAGAAATGGGCAAGATCTAGGTCAAGAAAGAAGTAATTGAAGTCAAGGATGGGTCCACACCAGCATCTAGTGCAGATACTTCCTCTGGGAAGTAAATTGGGAGCTCTAGCTCAGGGGGAGCTATGTTGAAAATCTAAAACCCCCAACCAAAAAGTTAGTGTTGAATTCCAACACTGAGGTATGTTTTGAAGAACTCTATGACAAAGTATCTAAAAGAAATTTTGGTAGAGAAAGATCTAATGCGGAACATTGTGGAGCAATTAGGATTGACTGTGGCTAACTAAGTAGTGGTTGACAGCTTTTTGAAAGATCGCATTTATGATGATTAAGTTAAGACTTCAAGGGGTTTAAAGGCTTGGATTCGTAAAAGATTATAAACCTTGTATTCAATCTTTCAAGTGTTTAAGGTGATCTGAAGCTAAAATCTAAGCAACTCAGAGTTTTCCAAAATGATTCAAGTCAAAATCAACCTCAGGTGAAGGAAACCCTAATTCAGTGAAAAGAGGTATTTTTTAGATCTGAAACCCTACTGTGAATTTATTTAAAATGGCAATGCCACATGTGATTGATATAACTGAGAGGCTGAGGCCAAAATTCAAGAAACATCCTTTCAAATCAACAGAAGTAGATCCAATAGGTGCGTTTTCAGACATACCATATGGAGTTATGCATGCAGAGAATGTTAGGGCTTATATTCATGTTGCCCTAGAAGAACATGGAAAAGGAAAACTCACAGATTTACTCCTAAATCATTTGTGCAGTAAGGATTATGATTTAAAGAATGAATATAAGGAATTGGAAATAAAGAAATTCATTTAGTACATTGATTTCCCAACTTTTGCTAAGGATGAATGGATCCAATATGTTTTGAGCAGAGTGCATGATTAATTTATATGGCTAGAGAAACCATTCATGATAACTAAGGATGCCATAAGGGTAGTTACTAGATTAAATTCCATCGGTGCAATTCCTGTATTGAAGGCGGTAAAGAATGATATTGTAATGAAAGCTACCGGAGCTAAGTTTGACAAAAGGGCACTAACAATCAATGACATTGAAGACCATGCAGTAAGATTTGCGTCCATGGTTATTGGATACAAAGTTTATTTCTCAAACTAGGAGAATTCAGTCTCTGGTATTGCAATCTACACAACATTTGAGATGATTAAAGAAGATGCAAAATATGATCTCTGTGAACTGCTCTATCACCAACTGATGGAAAATTTAAGGAAGACCAAAGAGCAAAAATATTCATTCAAGAAGGGTATGCTAATTATCTGTTTATTCTTCTACATGATGCAAGAGTTGCTAGGTATGAAGAATCTATTCTGGACAAGTGATAAACTCGTTGCAGTTCAAATTAGAAATCATCTTAATAACATAGGTAGCCATGATGCCTAGAACATATCCCTATGGGGCTATTTCAAAAAGTTTTAGAAGTTAATGCAAACTAGAGAAAGGATCCCTAGATTAGTTGTTGAAAAATATGACACTATCTGCTTTATTGTGACAAAAGATCAATGCTTGATGAAGGCTATTGAGCCTAGAACAGTATGGGTTATGCCAACGGGCTATGAGGTAGATAGAGGTATATTGGAAAATTATGCACAAAACATGCTAAGAAAGCCCTAGGACCCTAAAGAAGAAAAGTTTGGAACATATGAAGAGTTGTCTGCTAAAATTCATGTTGAAGTAAGAAAACCTGAAATCTCTAGAAAAATGTGGAGTGGGAGAGGATTTCGCTCTGAAACAAGTTTTCACAAAAGAACAAGTAAAAGAAGCAAGGGAAAAAGCAGTAGAAGAAAAGGAAGAAAATGAACCAGTCAAAGCTCTAGAAGAGCCTAAGAAGAAACTAGAGAGGCCTGAAGCATCTAAAAGAACAACAAGAGGTTCAACATTTGCATCCTCCGGTCCAACACAATCTGCAAGTATGGAGGCACCTAGGTAGAAAAGGGTAAAAACCAAAGCAAAAAGGATGCATGAAAGTATAAGTGTTGATGAAGAAGAAACATAAATAGATGAAGAAGTAAAGAATATGAAAATTGAGGCCACAAAAGCTTCTAGGATCAGAAAAAAAAGAAACCCTCTGGCAAGAGTAGACCAAAGAAAAAGTTAAGACAAGAAGAGTATCAGACAGAAGAAGCAACTATAAGCCTTGAAGATGTTCTTAAAGCCATAACAATTGATGGTAATTTGAGACCCATTGTACAATTGTATGATGAATATAATGATCTAGATAAGAGGATCACTGAGATTGTTGTTGTAGATTACCTAAACATCTACAACAAGGCCCTAATTAAGATAATAACTGATCTTCCAGACAATTTGAGTAGTATAATGTTTTCTAGAAAAGAGGTTGCAATGGCAAAAGACATTGAACTCAAAGAATATACTTTGATAAAACTATGTCCAAAGATTTCACTAGAAGAAAAACAAAATCCCTCAGCACGGAGTTCAGGACAAACAAAAGAATGAATACTCTCATGTCAGATGACATTGAGAAATTAGTGAAGGAGATAGAGGAAATCATTTTAAGAGTGCTGAAGGAACATCATCTTCCAACCATTTATGATAAAGAAGAAATAGACATTGGAGATAATACATCTATCCTGGAGGTCAACATACATCAAGGCTTAGAACAAACTGATACTATTCCTCTGACAATGGAAGAACAAGAGGAAGAGAAAATCCATGAGAAAGCTAAGGAGAGGCCTGCACCAGAGAAAAATATTGGTCAACAGGAGAACATGGACATGGATTCTCTAGAACAAAATCAAGAAGAAGTCTCTGGTATAGTAAGAGACACTGTGGAGTCAATTAAAGAATTTCTGGAGAAAGAGAAATAGGTCCTAGATGAACTTGAATTTTTGTAAGGACGAATAAACCTAGACTCAATGTCCCTTGTATAGAAATTCAAACTAGTATCAATTGTGCAGGCAAAGGCATAGGAAGGAATTTTAAAGTCTCACATACAAGACAATGAATTGATCAGTGAGGCATCTAGCATTTTGGAGAAGCTGATGCCATCATATGAGAAGGACACCTCTTTGTCTTCTATATGTCAACTTAAAGGACTCAAAATCTGTAAGTGAGCATTTTGAATCTTTTGAGAAATCTGTTGAGACAAAAGTGAGACAAGAATTTGATGAGAAAAGGTTAAATGAGTTGAAGACTATGTTAGTGAATGACAAAGCTCTATTAGACAATAAAATGAAAGGCACACAGAGTGCTATAAAAGAAGCAAGTGACCTGTATAAATTTTGTCTATCTTGGCCGGTAGCCACAAAAGAGCTAGAAGAAAGAGTAAAGGATCTAAAACAATAGTTAATAAATATTTCTAAATCATTTGATCCAGTAGCTGAATCAGTGAGCAGAAAAGAAATACAAGTAATTAATATTCATAATGAGTTAAGTTATATTGTAAATAAGAAGGATCAGATGAAAAGTAAAATGTGTCAGTTAAGACAACTAATTAGTCCTAAGTTAGATTCAATGATCTGTATTGCAGCAGAAGCACAGACAGCTTCACAAATTGACACAAATTCTAATGTACAAAAGGCAGATGAATCAGTTTTTATAATAAATGGTCAATTCAAATTCTGGAAAGAGCTAAAATTTGATGGGATGAAGAGATTACACAATTAAAGATTGTGTATAAGGATATTCTTTCACCAGCAACTATTTGAGTTGAAGTATTGTATGTGTACATATGAGGCAAAATATGAAGATTTTTGCAGTTTTGGTCCAATTTTGATTCTTGTACATACACCTTTGCCACTAATGTCAAAGGGGGAGAAGAAGATCAGTGAAAAATGGGCAAACATCTTAGGGGAGAAAAAACATAGAGTAAGGGGGAGCAGATGCACATTTTTCACTAAGTGTTTCCATCAATGCCAAAGGGGGAGATTGTTGGCAAGAGACATTGTTTTGATGACTGAATGTTGTCATTGATGGAAACAAAGGTAAGAGACTCCACTGGTATGACAAAGAGACTTTACTCCGGAAGCAGAAATGACTAAGTATGAACAATATACACTATACAGAGTAAGTAACAATGTTTGGGATGGTATGCCTCTACATTAAAAGATCAGTATATGCGGATCAGGTATGTTGTTCATAGCTATTTTATGATGATTTGTTCCAGTGCTCAAGTCTTGACTTCCTTCAGAAGTCACATGGTAGAATACCTAAGTCTGGGTGAACAAAGCTAAGACAGGAATAGTGCACAGTACTAAAGAAAAGGGTCCACATTCCTCCGCAGTTGTATATTTTGTTCTACAGTTCTGAAGGTATGCTAAGATATCCATAATGATTGTTGGTTATGCATCTCAGTCTCATATGGTCCGTAGTAGGAATTATGATGTGACAGATGAGTTGATCAAGTATACTCTTAAGGAACAAGTTGATAGACATGTTAGATTCTTATGTGGAGAAGTTATATTGTTTGAATAGTCAATCGAAGATGACCTATATGAAGACTTTTGTATGTTTGTTTAAGTCCGCATTGCAGATTGTACACAAGTTCAAGCCGACAAGATGTAGCATTTGTGTACACAGTTTATGTTTTGCTTGCCGACCTGATTATGAGATAAATCTTGTAGCAAATATATATACTTGATGGAATTTGATGTTGGTGATAGAATGGTGGTATTGTGTGATGTACAAATTTGAAGTATGAAGGATTATGAGCAGAATGCAGAGTAGAAAAGTTGAACAAGGACATAAAATAAAGTATATGTAGTTAAGTTGAGAAGGAGGGCAGAAAAAATGAAGACCTTTGAATTTGTATATTGAACCTTCAATGGAACTATGATCCAGCATGTGGTAGATGCATTTACAATAATTCATCTTCTGGTAATGAGCCAATCCTTCTTCTTTCTTATTTTCTCTTGGTAGCCTTTGAGCAATGAGCACTTCTTCATAGGGCAGTGAGCCCTAAGACAATGAGACTTCTTGTAATCTAGTATTGAGCTATCATAATATATTATGAGCTAACACTCACCATGGTTTTTCCCTTTTTGGGTTTTCCATGTAAAAATCCTGGTGTCCATGTGTTATGTCTTTATGGTTGCTGTTCTTATGCTTATTCTATTTTCATGTTATTGATTTTGGAAATTGGATTAATAAACTAGTTGAGAAGTGGTTTTGTGGAATACTGATTCACCCCCCCTCAGTATTCCTTATATTCAACAGAAGCACCATGTTCAAGTCTTATTTGTCTTGATGTAGTACCTTGTTCTTGACGAATACCTCTCAATCCTTGTAAGGATGATAGAGGAGGAACCTCAACATAGAGTCCTTTTCCTTTTGCTCTAGGAAGTTCATATAATGCAAGTTGCTCGTCTCTTATTGTTTCTTGTATAGAAGGACCGGCCACTTGGTGTAATAGTTTTTCTTTATATTTTCTATATCCCAAGAAGTTAAAATCAATCCATGGCTCTAGTTCCTAATCAGATCGAGGCCAAAAATAATCAAGATTGAAGTGTTGTCTTGTAACCAAAGGCTTCTATCTATTGCGAGGAATAGTATGCACTTGTCCATTCAAAGGGAATTTTACACAGTTATGAATTGTTGAAGGGATAGCTTTCATAGCTTTTAACCATGGGTGTCCTAATTTTATGTGAAAAAGGTCAGATAGAGGGACAACATCAAATAATTGTTCTACAGATTTTTCAAATATCATGACCAATAAAGACATCTTCCCCTAAGTGTTTATAAAGGCTCCATTATGTGTCTCAATCATCATGTCAGAAGGATCATAGAAGTCCTGTACCAACCCATGTGAATAAAGGAACTCTTTCATTGCCACATTAGTCATGCAATTAGGGTCTACAAGCATTCCATCCACATGATTTTCCATTATCTTCACAGTGATATAAAGAGGTCCTTTAGTTTCTCAAATTGTTCTATCATGATGTAAATATAATTTCAGGTTCAGGGATCTTTCTTTTCATCTAAGGCCTAAGAGGGAACCTAATGTTATTGTTGCGATTAGAAGCCATGTGTATATGTTTTAAAATCAATGTAAACTTAGATTTTAAAATATTTTCAAGACTTATGCAAGGAACAAGTGCAAAATTATGTAAGTTTATGACCTAAAATGCTTGATTTTTTCACTTTTTTCAATGAAAATGCCTAAAAGAAGAGGTGTTGTAAGGAAAATGATGAGAGGAAAAGAATAATAAGCTATATATCAGTCCAATAATGCAGCAATATCCTTCACAACACACCTATAATGCAAGTCTATATGCAAAATAAGTCAAAATTTAGTAAAAATGCAAGTTTTTCAAACCCTAGTTGTGAAATTAAGGCATGAATATGTGCAAAATGATATGCAAATGAATTATAATCTGATTTATGGTGAAAAAAATCTAGCTGAGATCTGAAAATACTTTTAAAGTCCTATAATTCTCAATGCAAGTACAATTTTAAGGATGATGAATGAAAAATGCTAGTTTTTGTTGAAATTATCTAAGTGTAAATGCAAATTTTTGAAATATGAATTCAAAAACACACAAAAATGTAACACTACAAACAAAATCAGATTTAAATGAGTGCCTAAGATGAGTAATAAAATTTGAAACAAGATTTTAACTACAAACCCTAGTTTTTGAAATCACTAGGTTATAAGAAAAATTTAAAATTTCAAGCAAACCCTAGCAATTTTAATATGAAAAATGCAATGCAAAGGATTATAATATGATGAATTTTTGTAGTTTATATCAGATGTAATTTGAAACTCAGAAATTAAATGAAAATTAATTTAAATTATTTCAAAATGCAAGCCTAAAATGCTAATTTTTTCCAAAAATTTCAATTTTTTTTATAAATTTTCAAATGCAATATGAAAATGATGAATGAAATGAATGCAAGTCTAAAGTACAACACTTAACAATGTGCAAAATTCAATAAAACATGGGTTCACCAAAATTTTTAGTGTAAAAAGAGGGGTTTTGAATTTCAATGGATATGTAGGTTAAATCCTCCTTTCACACCTTACATTCAAGGACATAAACTAAGTCAAGCCACAATCTTTACAAGAGGGCTCTACTATAGGTTTAGTGTCACTTGGAATGAAGAGAAAACTTGGAATTTGCTGATTAATTGATTAATTAAAGCCTAATTATGCTTAAAACCCTAATTTCATAAAATCATAAATAAACAGATGAAACATGACAAATGTTCACAGACAAAGATATAATATTCATAGTAAATACATACCAAACTTTGAGATTCTAGATGCGGGAAAGTTAGGGACTAATGAGTGGGTGCCCAAGTCCAACCTACTATTTTTTCTTAGGATCTCTGAAGCTTATTTGTAAATTGTTCCTGTTGTTACAAAGATTTATGTGTCTCAAGATCTAAAGGACACTGGTGTGGACGCCCGAGTCCAGGTCTTGGTTTTCTTCTCAAATCTATAATTCCAACACTCTATTATGCCTCCCTACAACTCCACTTCTTCCACTTTCTACACTTGTAACCTACAATCATAGAAAAGGGGGTTGGGGGTTGTGATGTCTAGGAGCTTGCCTCAGTCAAGTCCCAGAAGGACATTCAAGTCTTCCAAACACCATTTTCAAATAGACAGTGCGTATCCTTGCAGGATATAGGCAAAAACCAATTAATAAATGACTGAAAAAACAAACAAATGTCACCTCAGAAGTGTAGCTTGCATATAGATGAAAATATTTCACATCATGAGAAGATGAAGCCAAATCTGCATAACAAACACAATAACAAGACAAGTCTACTCTGCAACAATGAATACTTTGAATGCTCTCAAATCATAAGTACACCAAAAGTTCATAATCATCTTCTAGTTTACAAATGAATCCCTAAACATGCTTATATAAGCAAGTAAATACATTCCCACTTTAATTTTATAATTCAAACTTGAGATGTCGGCAACGAACACTTCTCACGGTCACATAACCGACATTTAAAATTTGGTACCCCACTAAATAGGGCAAGACAAGGGTGCAGGTACCCAAGTCCTTAGCCCTTATTTAGGTTAGGGTTAAGCTCACAAGAGTCCCCTAGGTCAATTTTGGCATAGGTTTTCAGGGATTTTCCATCGGGAGTAAAAATAAACATGCATGGTTAATTTCTAAGGACCTGGGAGCTAAACATAGGAGGGAAAAAGTCCTAGAGAGACATTTTCCAACGTAACATTTAGCCCCCACATTAATATATGCATGAATGCAAGGCTCATACATGTATTAAAGTACGGTCAGCAAACACAACAAACATGCCAGGCACTTAGAGCTAATGTATACACAAAGATTTAGAACAATTTCTAGCCCTCAATCTTAGGTAGACATTAGAGATGACACATCGTAGACACGCCAAACAGAATGAACATGGTAACAGGCATGCAAAACATGGAGAAGACAGTAACAGTCATGCAAAACATGAAGAAGATAGTAACAGCCATTCAAAACATGGAGCAGACAATATTGAAGTCATGCAAAACACGGTGAATGCAGTGATTATTTATTTTTCATTTTCATATATAAATGCAAATGCAAATACATGGAAAGTAAACACACAACCCAAAATGTAGGAGGGGCATTTCACAACACATCTTGAAACTACATATGGGGCAATAGACATGCAATACAAATCTCAAAGTGTAGGAGGGACTCATTGCCACACGTCTTTAGACTACACTTGAGAACAAACATGCCATACAAATCCCAAACCATAGGAGGGACTCATCACCACACGTCTTTAGACTATGCTTGGGAACAAACATGCCATACAAAACTTGAGTGTGGGAGGGACTCACTGCCACACGTCTTTAGACTACACAAGGGAGAAAACACATGGAAGACACAAGGAAGACACGAGCACCGTATAGTATGCCAAAGACATACTATACGTCTAAAACATGACAAACAAACGATGGAAGGAGACTATTGCTAGGTTCACCACCATCTCAGGCACATTATAAGCATACCTAATGGTTGGGCTTATGCCACAACAACCACCAAAGACACGCTTAAGGGAGGATACACCAACCCCGCCTACTTGGAGGACTTTTAGAATAAAAAGGATGTGCACTAGCTCAAGAGATACACCATCCCTGCCTCCGTAGAGGGCTTAAAATAAAAGAATATGCATGATATCCCACCTCCACAAAGGGCTTAAAATAAAAGGATATGCATGATATCCCACCTCTGCAGAGGGCTTTCTCATTGCAATATAAAATAAAGATGTGCACTCGCGCAGAGATACAACATCCTGCCTCTGTAGAGGGCTTACAAACATGCTTTGTTAGTATCAAAATCATCAGACAACTTACCTTATATATGCCTCCACCTTAAGGTGGTTGATGTCATGTACCGATATCAAGTACTTTAAGGTAGAGAGAAAACACACAAGGGAACAAGAGCTCATGCAAAGCCCATGGCCCCAAAGGTGACATGTACATTATGATCGCTGAATGTTTCCACAAACACAAATTCCTGCAAGAAGAGAGGTTAGAAATCTTTCTCTAAGATAACAACCACATCACATGATAAAATAAATGCATGCAATCATTTACATAAAGAGCCGAGGCTATACTACAAATTCAAAATCTGAGTATAGCCGTGAGGCTATACTACAGAAATCTCAGAACTGAGTGTAACCAAGGCGAGATTCAAAGATAAACAAAGTGCACGGAGCAGATGTATTGTTATGATTTGTTAGTATGATAAGAAAACATCAAAATATCACACAAAATGATTCTACTAGCCAAGTGTCAGATAATATATATCAACCCCATCGTCATATATGGACTAGGTCCATTTTTGCTTACTTGCTGAAGGGACACAGTCTGTATTAGTATTATTTGTTTTTCGTCATCCGCTAGCTAGATAGAACCACTAGAGGAAGGTAAACAATAAATCAAGAAAGGAGAATAAGTGCCTTAGGGTCATCACGTAAGAAGGTGCCCCCAGGTCACCAACCACAACACTATGCCCCTAGGACATAATACACAACAATAAAAATAGAGGAGAAGCAATATAGAAGAATGATGATACAAATTGAAGGGTCACAATAGAGGCGGTCTCTCGGTATCCTTGACCTTACAAGAGTGTCAAGGGTCATCCAAGGAGGCCTAAAAAACACATAACACGTCACGGGGGAAACACAACACATAGGTAAAGGGTTAAAAATACTTACCTGCAGAGACAACCGGACTAGCGGTCATCGAGTAAATCATCGTCTTCCCAATCTAGAATATTAGAGGAAAGAGGTACATAAGGTACCATAGCCCAACTTTTGTTTTTATCTTCAAGTTGTTCATTCTTAAGCTCTTCTTGGTTTGATTCAATGTTAGGTGGAATGTTTTCTTGTTGATGTGCATTTTGTTGGGCAAAATCTTGTCTTCTCTTTCTCCTTTCTCTTACTTGTCTATTTCTTTTTGTCTTGATGCTTATATATTCAAAAATATTGTCATGTTTTTCCATAGGTTTTTGCATGTTAGAGGAGGAAGCACCATATTCAAATCTCATTTTTCTTGATGTAGTACCTTGTTCTCGATGAATACCTCCCGATCCATAAGGATGACGGAAGAGGAACCACAGCATAGAGTCCTTTTCCTTTTTCTCTAGGAAGTTCTTCTAATGTAGGTTTCTCGTCTCTTATTGTTTCTTGTATAGAAGGACTGGCCACTCGGTGTAATAGTTTTACTTTATATTTTCTATATCCCAAGAAGTTAAAATATATCCATGGCTCTGGTTCCTGATCAAATCGTGCAAAAAAATAATCAAGGTTGAAGTGTTGTCTTGTAACCAAAGTCTTATATCTATTGCGAGGAATAGTATGCACTTGTCTGTTCAAAGGGAATTTTACACAGTTATGAATTGTTGAAGGGATAGCTTTCATAGCTTTTAACCATGGGTATCCTAATTTTATGTGAAAAAGGTCAGATAGAGGGACAACATTAAATAATTGTTCTACAGATTTTTTAAATACCGTGACCAATAAATATATCTTCCCAGAAGTGTTTATAAAGGCTCCATTATGTGTCTTAATCATCATGTCAGAAGGATCATAGAAGTCTTGTACCAACCCATGTGAATAAAGGAACTCTTCCATTGCCACATTAGTCATGCAATTAGGGTCTACAAGTGTTCCATCCACAAGATTCTCCATTATCTTCACAATGATATAAAGAGGTCCTTTAGCTTCTCCAATTGTTCTATCATGAGGTGTAAATACAATTTTGGATTCAGGGACCTTTCTTTTCATATAAGGCCTAGGAGGGAACCTAGTATTATTGTTGTGATTAGAAGCCATTTCTATATGTTTTCAAATCAATGTAAAATCAGATTTTAAAAGATTTTCAAGACTTATGCAAGGAACAAGTGCAAAATTATTAAGTTTATGACCTAAAATGCTTTATTTTTTCACTTTTTCCAATGCAAATGCCTAAAAGAAGAGGTGTTGTAAGGAAAATGATGACGGGAAAAGAATAATAAGCTATATATCAGTCTAATAATGCAGAAATATACTTCAAAACACACCTATAATGCAATTCTATATGCAAAATAAGTCAAAATTTAGTAAAAAAAGTAAGTTTTTCAAACCCTAGTTGTGAAATTAAGGCATGAATATGTGCAAAATGATATGAAAATGAATTATAATCTGATTTATGGTGCAAAAAAATCTATCTCAGATCTGAAAATGCTTTTAAAGTCCTATAATGCTCAATGCAAGTGCAATTTTTAAGCATGATGAATGAAAAATGCTAGTTTTTTTTTAAATTATCAAGTGTAAATGCATATTTTTGAAATATGAATCAAAAACACACAAAAATGTAACACTGCAAACAAAATCAAATTTAAATGAGTGCCTAAGATGAGTAATAAAATCCGAAACAAGATTTTAACTACAAACCCTAGTTTTTGAAATCACTAGGCTATAAGAAAAATTCAAAATTTCAAGGAAACCTAGGAATTTTAATATGAAAAATGCAATGCAAAGGATTATAATATGATGAATTTCTGTAGTTTATATCAGATTTAATTTAAAAATCACAAATTAAATTAAATTAAATGAAAATTAATTCAAATTATTTCAAAATGCAAGCCTAAAATGCCAATTTTTTCAATTTTTTTCAAAATTTTCAATTTTTTTGTAAATTTTCAAATGCAATATGAAAATGATGAATGAAATGAATGCAAGTCCGAAGTACAACACTTATCAAGGTGCAAAATTGAATAAAACATGGGTTCACCAAAATGTTTAGTGTAAAAAGAGGGGATTTCAATTTCAATGGATACGTAGGTTAAATCCTCTTTTCACACCTTACATTCAAGGACATAAACCGAGTCAAGCCACAATATTTACAAGAGGGCTGTACTATAGGTTTAGTGTCACTTGGAATGAAGAGAAAACTTGGAATTTGTTGATTAATTGATTAATTAAAGCCCAATTATGCTTAAAACCCTAATTTCGTAAAATCGTAAATAAACAAATGAAACACAACAAATATTCATAGATAGAGATATAATATTTAGAGTAAATGCATACCAAACTTTGAGATTCTATATGCAAGAAAGTTGGGGACTAATGAGTGGGCACCCAAGTCCAACCTATTTTTTTTGTCAGGATCACTGAAGCTTATCTATAACCTGTTCCTACTGTTCTGGAGATTTATGTGTCTCAGGATCTAGAGGACACTGGTGCGAGCGCCTGAGTCTAGGTCCTAGTTTTCTTCTTAGATCTATAATTTTGACACTCTATTATGCCTCCCTGCAACTCCACTTCTTTCACTTTCTACACCTATAACCTACAGTCACAAAAAAGGGAGTTGGGGGTTGTGGTGTCTAGGAGCTTGCCTCAGTCAAGCCTCAGAAGGACATTCAAGTCTTCCAAACACCATTTTCAAATAGAGAGTGTGTATCCCTATGGGATAGAGGCAAAAAACAATTGATAAATGATTGAAAACACAAACAAATATCACCTTGGAGGTGTAGCTCGCATATAGATGAAAATCTTTCACATCATGAGAAGATGAAGCCAAATCTGCATAACAAACACAATAAAAAGACAAGTTTTCTCTACAACAATGAATACTTTGAATGCTCTCAAATAATAAGTGCGTAAAAAGTTCATAATCATCTTCTAGTTTACAAATGAATCCCTAAACATGATTATATATGCAGCTAAACACATTCCTGCTTTAATTTCGTAATTCAAACTTGAGATGTCAGCAACAGACACTTCTAACGGTCACATAACTGACATTTAAAATTTGAGAACCCACTAAATAGGGTAGGACTAGGGCTCGGGCATCCAAGTCCTTAGCTCCTATTTAGGTCAGGGTTAAGCTCACAAGAGTCCCCTCTATTTTGACATGGGTTTTTAGGGATTTTCCATCGGGAGTAAAAATAAACATGCATGATTAATTTCTAAGGACATGGGAGCTAAACATAGGAGGGAAAAAGTTCTAGGGAGACATTTTTTGATGTAACAAATAATATCCATCTGAGAGTTAAATACCATGGCTTCCAAACTCACAAATCTGCAAAACAATGTTAACACATAGAACTTCCCCTGCAACCAAAATTCCTTCAACAATTAAGAAAAAAGCATCCCTCTCTCACTACAACCAATGGCTCGGATACCAGATGTTGGATAAAGGGAGAGAGAACAAGGTAAAGTTTCAGCTATGTAACTTTAAAATGTTTTCAAATCTGGTATTAATAGCATGTGTAAATCTGAAAATTACTTTCGATTTAGATGTTAGAGTATTTCTTCAATTTAATCAATGTAGTAGAAGAAAATAGCTTGCAAGAAGAAGACAATTATTTACGTGAAGAAACCCCTAAGGGAAAAAACTCCACACCAAAGGTGTTTATGTTTGTATTAAATCTCTTGTGAAAGATTACATTCAATATTGAAATCCTTTGATTCCTTGATGCACTTCAAAAGCTTCTTCAATCTTCAAACTTGTAAAACTTCAAAAAGCTTCTTGCTTTTTCTTCTAATTCTTTTTACAATCAACTCTAGAAAATGTATGGGGCTTTTTAATTAATACAAAAGATTCTTAATTCAAAAGCTTCTTAATTGGAAAGCTTGAAACTCAAATTATAATCCATTGTAATTGAGAACATGAGAATAAATCCTTATGCAAAACCCAAGCATTCCAAATAGAGAAGACTGAAGTCAAACTAAGTCAAGCTTCTTGTTAACTAAATGTCCTGGATGTGGGCGCCCAAGTTTACCCAAGTAAACCTAGCCAACATCAAATGCATTTCCAAATAAAAGCAACAACTAAAAGTCTCAAGATTGGGCATCCAAGTTTGCCCAATCTCTTTCAGTTAACTGAAGTGATCAACACACACCAATCTCATGCAAACAACATGCAAGATTGATGTCCCCAATGTTATTTTGAATTACCTTGTTCTGTACATGCAAGTGACATGCAAACACCTGATTCAACATGCAACTGATACCCATTATCCAAAACACTGAGATGTACCATCCTGCAAGTTTTTAGAGTTGGAGTGTTCTGCAAGCAACCTCTCAAAACTGACATGCAACAAACATGCAAGATCATATAACTGACATGTAACAACATGCAAGTCCATAGGAACAACATGCAACAACATACAAGCACATGCAAAAACATGCAACACATGCAAGCACATGCAATCCCATAGAAGCAACATGCAACAACATGCAAGTCCATGCAAGTAACATGCAACAACATGCAAGTTCATATAAGCGACATGCAACAACTAGCAAGTCCATACAAGCAACATGAAAGCATATGCAAGTTCATATAAGTGACATGCAACAATATGCAAGTTCATATAAGCGACATGCAAGTTCATATATGAAACATGCAACAACATGCAAGTCTATATAAGCAACATGCAACAACATGCAAGTCCATGCAAGTAACATGCAACTCTAACTTCACTGTTAACTACCACATCATATTCATGCAAATATCATGCATCTCTGAATCCACTATTAACTGCTACATCATGTTCATGCAAACATCATGCATCTCTATCTCCTTGGTTAACTCCAAGATTACATCCATGCAAAGTGTATCAACAATACCCACTCATGTACATAAAAAAAACAAACTCCAAGTCTAAATATAAGACACCTCCAAAAGTGGGTGCCCAAGTTAACTCCCACTCACTAGGAGTTGTCAAACTCTCAAAATAGACTTCAAGGAGTTGTCAACAAGTCTTTATGAACCCCACTCCAAAAGTGGACATCCAAGTTTGACCCTATCAATTAGGAGTTGATTACAATAAGCCAAGTAATATAATTAAATAATAATTAATCTCTCAAAGTCCTTATGTGTTGGAGAACACATTCTAAGAACTTTGGAGACACGTGAATTGGTTAGGATTGCAAGTTAATGGTAACTTATCCCAACATTAATCACACGTTTAACAAAAATATTCCAAGGAGGTCATGATTAATTAGATTAAGGAAATCTCTAATTTATTGGCCTTGGAGAATGCAATATCTGGTAGCAATATTTATGATGAAGTTGTTTGGATTTCTCATCTCCCTTTGGTTAACTTATCTGACAATCATATCATACTCATATGGTCCCAAGGATTATAGGACTATGGTAAGGTGGATAAATACTTGAAGGGGTATTAGTCACAGCTTTTCCAAGCAACCATTTGTAAATAATTAATAATCTAATAGTTATTAGATTATTAATTATTAAATGGTATATGATTTATAAAGCATATAATAAACATAAGATTTTATAACCTTATATTAGAACAATATATAAGGGTATGACCCCTAATAACATTATGTTCTAACACTAAATCCCCACTTTCCTATCCCTTTACAAATTCTCAACTACATTTAGGCTCCCATGACTCAATCTCATGGCCTTAGCATACCAATCCTTTTAACAATGGATTCTCAGTAATCTTAGTTGATATTATCCAAAATTTCTTTATGAACTTGGGTGAATTTTCCTCACTATATATTCCTTCTTGGGTCATTGTTTTCTTTACATTGATACAATTAGTGTAGATGTGACTCATGTTTCTAATTATCATGTTATGTAAACCTCTTTTATTTTCTCTACCCATTCCTCACACCCCATGTCCATTATAAATAGCTCCTCCCTTTTCATGTCTCCAATTTCTGATAATGGTTGGCTACGTACTCTTGCAAATTTTGATTCACATAATCTTCTCCACATCCTTCCACCACTAACTTTAAACATCTCAGTTAACCTAGATAATTCTTCTTCTAAGGATGTTCCTTTATCAAAATTAAATAAAACCTTTGACTTAGCTAATTTGTCTTTAAAAGATGTTTCCCTTCTTAGTTATCCTTTCACTAGTCCCCATGTTAATCCCATAATCTAGTTTAAGTGAAAAAACTACCCACCCCTTTATCCAGGCCCCCAATATTGCACTATAATACCTAATAACGCACCTCCCCCTCATGATATAACTATAGATCTATTTCTCTTTTAGTAGGTGATAATGTCATCTTGAAGGCCTCCTCTTCACATGAATCCATGCATTTTTCCTCATAATTTATCTATAATTGGGAAGAAAAACTATTTATCAACCTCTCTAACCCCCATATTGAAGCCTCAAAATTTAACTTTCTAAAAAGGGGTCCTGGATTTACCATCACCTTGACATCCATTCCTAAGTTGGATTTTTAATTGAAACTAAAACTATTGTAGGAGCACTACTTGATGTCTTGGCTAATGAAATTAGAAAATATTGTGTGGTTATTCTTATACATACCAAACCTCCCATGTTGAATGTCCCCAAAAACATGATTGCTACTTTCAACATACTTGCACCAATAAAGACTTTGTCATTGTCAAAGATGACAAATGGAATGTCACTATGTCACAAAAATTCTTGACCACTTCACTAATAGTGGAAGTTACAAAATCTTGACACATAATCTTATTTCCAAAATCAAGAAAAATGTGAAAAATGCCATTATCCAATCACCCTTTAATGATATCACCAAGAAACAACTTGTGCCCAAAAAATAAATTATCCCTAACATTTATGGAACACCAAAAACCCACAAAGTTGGTATTCCTCTTAGACCCATTGTTAACACCATAGATTCCTTTACTTACAAGTGTGTATCCCACTTGGCTAAAATAATCTCTCCTCTTGTGGGGATATTAGGTTCCTCCATCAAGGAATTGGAACATTTTGTTGAATTCATCAATGTCACATCTCGATTTTTGTTTGCATAATTTAACTTTAATAATAAATGGAAAACTGGATGGTACCATTGGGCATATATTGTTTAATGCATTGGTGAATGTGTGTGAATAGCACTATTGGTAAAGACATTGCCATTGAAATCAAAATGATGATGAATTATTATGTTTATGATTATGATTTTATATCTTTCTCATGCTTCGGCTATGGTTTAATGGGCTAACCTATTGAAAAGAATTTGAGTGCAAATGAGTGCATGAACATGTTGAAGATGAGAACATGGTTGAGGTAGAAGTGTCCTATGGTAAGAGTTGGCATGACGAAAAACCTGATGCACACGCACACTCACGTAGTTGCATACATACTACATTATGAATGGTTTTGTTATGTATTTGTGTTATCACATGAATATGTAGTTTTAATTGTACATTATACTTTGAATATTATTTATGGTTATGATGGTTGAAATGATTAGCTTACATGATGCAGAGGAAAACGCAACAGAAGCTTACAAATGGGAAGGAGGAGTCATTAACACAACCAGCATGTTAAAATCCTGGACATGCAGTGTATAATACCTATCGTCTTATCATCATCATCATATTTCTTGCTAACACAGACAGCATCATCATATTTCGAAGAGGCATGAAATATCCTCCTGCTAACTACTGTCCACTTCCTTATCGCCTTTCGCCTTTCACCTGTCAGTAGCATCATCACATTCGGCAAGCGCAAACATCCTCCTGATGTTCACTGTTCATCTTACCGCCAAACTCTATCTTCATCATCATGATGTTCAGCATCATCTTCATCAGCAGGATATAAAATATCCGGTTCCTCCCATATATCCTGATGACGACAACTTCAAGCACCTTTCCCTCAATGCTTCCGTCACCCCGATATCTGACTACTCAAACAACAGCATCAGGATATGACTTATCAGGTCATATTGAAACATCCTGATGATGTTAACCAAACTTTATGCCGATGACTTACGCCGATGCCAAAACACTTAGCGACAGTAGGATAAACTTGCATAGGGTGATATTCGCAATATCCTGATGACGATGATGTCACTTGCACCCGATGATGATGTCAACAGGATATAAGACACTTATATCCTCCGCAACATGATAATGAATATCCGGTGATCTTTTCAATATCCTGATGATGACCTTTCCGGTCCTTAGCCAAAAAGTGAACTTTCACTTCTGCATGCGATAGCGACATGCGGACGAAAGATGATCCTGACGATGATATACACACTGAGTATATATCTGATTTATATCATCCTGATGCACTTGAAACATACAGTCTTCGTCAGCTTCATAACCCGATCTGGATAGCGATATACTCACAGATGTCGATGCGATTCACTCCGTCTGGAAAAGCACATGCAGATCCCTGTATATCCGTCAGCTGCATGCAAACTCACAGAACCACACAATTTCACAAAGAAAACATGATGATCAGGCCGGATCACCTTCAGATCAAAACTTAAAGGTTTATCTTCCTAAATCCTAGCACATGAGGATGCTAGGTTGATTCACAGCATGCTACCAATCGATCTCCCACACAATGAAATGCACAAACAGAAAACTAAAATACAACCTAAACTAACATGCATGACCATTCCACCGATTTACAGAATCAACCGGTGGAAGGGTTGAAAGAATCCATTAACCTGTAATCAGAACAAAAATCAAAACATAAACAACTGATAAACCAGATAATGCAATTTGATGAGATCTTATTCAGATGAAACACAAATGTCCTGTTTCTACAACAATGTTTCACAATGTCTGGACTGATCTCTGGATTTCACTCAATCACCAGTACAACATAACTACTACTCTTCTTTCTCTCATATATCTCAAACCCTAACTGATCTGAGTTATTTATAGCAATATCCTACGAGTACTACCAACTCGATTTCCAGCGGCTGGGAGCTTCCAAGCGGCTGGGAGAGGACAGCTCAGACAACCTGATCACGAACTCTAACTACTTGCACACTCTCCTAGACTGATCTAATACATATGCATTGGTCCAATGGACCTTATTACATCATGAAGTCAAACATGCTAAAAATAGACTAATGTCCTGTCATGCGGACAATGAACCTATATCCTGTCTTGTAGGGGTGCTCCTGCACCATACTCCCCAGAAGAAGAAATCTCAAGTCCACTTGAGATGAGAGTATGAAGATCTGCACCATGTTTCTGGATCTGCTCTTCAGTCATCCATACTACTTCAGAATTAGGTTTTCCCTTCCAAGAGACTAGATACTCCAAGTACTGTTTGTGCTGGGTCTGTTTGACCACTCTGGTGTCCAAAACCTTCTGCAACTGTGGAGGATCATGCTTGGGAATGTTATCATGGACTGTATCCTGTAGGAGTTCCTGATCTACATCTGGATAAGACTTGCATGGAGTTAAATCACATACATTGAATATAGGGGACAAACCAAGATCAGGAGGGAGTTGTATCTCATAAGCATTCTGTCCATGCTTGTGCAAGATCTGACATGGTCCAACTTTTCTCTGCATGAGTTTAGTATATTTGTCCTTAGGAAGTCTGTCCTTCTTCAAATGAACCCATACCAAATCTCCAACATCAAACTGAACATCCTTCTTCTTTTTATCAGCATATTCCTTATACTTCAAGGTGGTTTGCTGTAGTTGGGTCTTGACTTGATCATGAACCTCTTTGATGGCTTCTGCAAAAGCTTCTCCTGCTGCACTAATAGGGTCTACGGTAGGTAGATCTCTCAATTCCAAAATTCCTCTTTGATGCATACCATAAACTATCTAGAAAGGTGATTTCCCTGTGCTCCTATTGACAGTATCATTATAGGAAAATTCAGCTTGAGATAGAATATTATCCCACTTTTCTCCATGTTGTTTTGTCAAACATCTAAGCAAATTTCCTAAGGAACGGTTCACTACTTTAGTCTGTCCATCCGTTTGAGGATGATATGCAGAGGAAAAAGACAAATTTGTTCCAAGTTTCTTCCAAAGAGTTCTCCAGAAGTGACCAATAAACTTCACATCCCTATCTAACACTATGCTCAATGGCAATCCATGGATCTGGACAATCTCCCTGAAAAACAAATCTGCAATGTATGAAGCATCAGCAGTGGTTTTGCATGGCAAGAAATGTGCCATATTGCTGAATCTATCCACTACAACAAAAACACTGTCAAACCCTTTCCTTGTCCTTGGTAAACCCAAGACAAAATCCATACTTATGCTTTCCCATGGTCTGGAAGGAATGGGTAAGGGCTGATATAAACCTGCATTAGTCGACCTGCCTTTAGCTTTCTGACATATCACACATGTCTCTACAAACTTTCTGATATCTGATTGTAACTTAGGCCAAAAGTAATGTCTTCAGACAAGATCAAGAGTCTTATCTAGACCAAAATGACCTACCATAGCTCCATAATGTTTCTCCTTAATGATGTTAATCCTCATAGAACACCTTGGAATACATAACTGTCCACCTTTGAACAACAATCCATCCTGAATCAAAAATTCAGAGAATTCAACATGATATTTCTCTCCAAAAGAAGTACATACATGATATATCTCCCCAAAATCTTCATCAGTCTCATACATGGTCTTTAGTGAATCAATGCCAACACTTTCTAACTGAATCTGGTTGACTATTAGAACTCTCCTGCTCAAAGCATCTGCAACTTTATTCTTGACTCCTTTCTTATGCTGCAATGTAAAAGTAAACGCTTGTAAGGTTTCTACCCATTTCATGTGTCTGTGGTTCAGCTTTTCCTGGCTGTTTATGAAACTCAGAGCCTGGTTATCTGTGAATACTATGAATTCCTTTGGCATCAAGTAATGCCTCCATTTCTTGAGTGACTGGACTAAAGCATACATTTCCAAATCATATGAGGAATACCTCTTTTTAGCATCATTGAGCTTCTCACTGAAAAATGCAATAGGTCTACCTTCTTGGCTGAGTACTGCTCCAATGGCCATGTGACTGGCATCACATTCCACCTGAAAGATTTTGTTAAAGTCTGGAAGTGCAAGGACTGGCTGCTGTGCCACCTTCTTCTTCAATGTTTCAAAAGAATCATCCGCTCCTTGAGTCCAAACAAATCTACACTTCTGTCCTCCTTTGATGGTATCAAACATGGGTGCACAAATATGACTAAACCCTCTTATAAACTTCCTGTAGAAGGTTGCTAACCCATGGAAACTTCTGACATCATTCATAGTCTTTGGGGTTGGCCAAGACAATATGGCACTTACCTTCTCCTTATCCATTTGTAACTTTCCTTGTGAAATGACAAAACCCAAATATGTGATCTCCTCTTGCATGAACAAACACTTGTCTAAATTTATCATGAGCTACTCTTCATGTAACCTCTTAAGAACCAAATCTATGTGTCTGAGATGTTCTTCTTTTGTGTTGCTAAAAATCAGAATGTCATCTAGATATACTATGACAAACTTACCAATGAACTCTTTCAAAACCTCATTCATCAACCTCATAAAAGTACTAGGTGCATTAGATAAACCAAAAGGCATAACCTTCCACTCATATAACCCTTCATTAGTTTTGAATGTTGTTTTCCATTCATCCCCTGGCCTAATCCTGATCTGATGATATCCACTCTTTAGATCTATTTTTGTAAAATACTTAGCACCTCCCAAACAGTCAAGTAAATCCTGTATCCTAGGGATTGGAAACCTATACCTGATTGTGATCTTGTTAATAGCTCTGGAATCTATGCGAAGCCTCCAAGTACCTTCCTTCTTTGGTGCTAGTACAGCTGGTACTGCACATGGACTTAAACTTTTCCCAATCAGACCTGAATCCAATAATTCTTCAATTTGTCTGGCTACTTCTGCATTCTGTTCTGGAGTTAGCTTATAGGCTGCTTTGTTTGGAAGTGTTGACCCTGGAATTAAGTCTATGCAGTGACTAATATCCCTGATAGGTGGTAGGGATCTCGGCATTCCTTCTAAGATGATACCTTTGTACTTATCCAATAGCTCTTGGATAGCTGGGTCTATGAACCTTTGCTTCTTCTCTTCCTTGACTTCTTGCTGCTGTTCTTTAGTCACCCTCATACATGGGATTAGGGCATATGCAACTGCACCTTCTGCTGCTACTTCTTTCATGAACTGTTTACCTTCCATCAGCATTACCTTCACCTCTTTTCCTTTAGATTTCTCCTCCTTCTCTGTCAATGGTAGTAACGTGATAACCTTACCATCTTTAGTGATTGTATAGGTGTTTCTAATACCATCATGTTGTGCCTTCAAATCATACTGCCATGGTCTACCAAATAAAAGATTGCAAGCATCCATCGTGGTAATGTCAAACAACAACTTATCCTTATATGCTCCAATCTGAAATTCTACCCAACCCTGCTCTTCTACAGTTGTCTGCTGACCTTGAGTAAGCCACGAGACTTTATATGGGGATGGGTGAGGCAATCTCCTAAGCTTAAGCTTTGTCACCATTTCTTCAGACACAAAATTTTTAGTAGAACCAGAATCAATCAAAACTTTACATGCCTTACCTCCTGCTTTGCAAATAGTCCTGAAAAGAGACTTTCTTTGAGGGGATTCTTTGTCAGGTACCTTCATAGTAGTCATTGTTCTTCTCATCATTAGAGACTCTCCACTTTCTGGGTATCCAAAATTATTAGGAGCATTCACACTCTGAAAAGCACTAGAGCCTGTCATGCTTTGATTATCAGGTTCTTGGATCAGATTTGTTCTCCTTTCTCCTGTTGAGCTTGTGGCCTTTTCTGGACATCTGCTGGCTATATGGCCTTCTTTGTTACAGTTATAACATCTGATGGATCCTCTGCCCTGGGATCTTCCTCTGAAAGGTCTTCTACCTCTGAAGTTTCCTTGCTGACTATAATTTTCCCCCTGGTTCTGACTATTGTTTCCCTTGCTATTGTCATGACTGGATTCTCCTTGATATCCATGTCCATGTCCTCTACCTCTAAAAGGACCTCTTCCACCCCTTTGTTGTCTTCCTCTTCCTCTATTGTGTTGTTCTTGTTTTCTCTTTAACTTCTCTTCCACTTTCAATGCCAACTGAAAGCATTTCTGAACTATATCTGGATTATGCAGACTTAAATCTTCCTGAATGTTGAACCTCAATCCATTAAGGTATCTGGCTACCTTCTCTTCTTCACTTTCCTTTACCTTTGTTTTCATACAAAGTTTCATGAATTCTTCTGTATATGAGCTGACATCTAGCTCCTTCTGCTTCAGGTTTTGCTTCCTCTTGTGTAATTGGATATTGTAATCCAATGGGACATAAGCTTCCTTTACTAATGCCATCATTTTCTTCCATGTAGTGACTCTACGCTTTCCTTCCTGTACTCTATCATCTTGGACGAAATTCCACCATGTCAAGGCAGCTTCTTTCATTTTTGACTGGGCTATTTTCACCCTCTGTTGTTCTGGTATCTCCTCTGTTTCAAAGAAATTGTTCAAGGAGTCTATCCACTCCATCACTGAATCAGGTTCCATCTTTCCTGTAAACACTGGCAAATCCAGTTTCACATCCATGGTTCTCCTCTCCATGGTCTCTGGTCTGCAGGAACGACCTTCTTGCTCTAACTAGGGATCTCTTCTTCTTCCCCATCTTCTTCTCTACCAGAACCTACTCTATTCCTCAACTTCGCTAACTCATCCTTCAATTCCTGATTCTGAGCCTTCACGGCCTTGCTCTCTGCAATCTATTTCTTCACCAGAACTGCCAACTCAACGTTGGTCATCCTTGCTGGAATCTCAGATGTTCCTTCGTCACCTGACATCCTGCTATATCCTGATCTTTTCCAGAAGATCCTTCCTTTGCTCTGATACCACTATGATGCAGATGAAAACGCAACAGAAGCTTACAAATGGGAAGGAGGAGTCATTAACACAACCAGCATGTTAAAATCTTGGACATGCAGTGTATAATACCTATCGGCTTATCATCATCATCATATTTCGAAGAGGCATGAAATATCCTCCTGCTAACTACTGTCCACTTCCTTATCGCCTTTCGCCTTTCGCCTGTCAGCAGCATCATCACATTCGGCAAGTGCAAACATCCTCCTGATGTTCACTGTTCATCTTACCGCCAAACTCTATCTTCATCATCATGATGTTCAGCATCATCTTCATCAGCAGGATATAAAATATCCGGTTCCTCCCATATATCCTGATGACAACAACTTCAAGCACCTTTCCCTCGATGCTTCCGTCACCCCGATATCCGACTACTCAAACAACAGCATCAGGATATGACTTATCAGGTCATATTGAAACATCCTGATGATGTTAACCAAACTTTATGCTGATGACTTACGCCAATGCCAAAACACTTAGCGACAGTAGGATAAACTTGCATAGGGTGATATTCGCAATATCCTGATGACGATGACGTCACTTGCACCCGATGATGATGTCAACAGGATATAAGACACTTATATCCTCCGCAACATGATAATGAATATCCGGTGATCTTTTCAATATCCTGATGATGACCTTTCCGGTCCTTAGCCAAAAAGTGAACTTTCACTTCTAAATGCGATAGCGACATGCGGACGAAAGATGATCCTGACGATGATATACACACTGAGTATATATCCAATTTATATCATCTTGATGCACTTGAAACATACAGTCTTCGTCAGCTTCATAACCCGATCCGGATAGCGATATACTCACAGATGTCGATGCGATTCACTCCGTCTGGAAAAGCACATGCAGATCCCTGTATATCCGTTAGCTGCATGCAAACTCACAGAACTACACAATTTCACAAAGAAAACATGATGATCAGGCCGGATCACCTTCAGATCAAAACTTAAAGGTTTATCTTCCTAAATCCTAGCACATGAGGATGCTAGGTTGATTCACAGCATGCTACCCATCGATCTCCCACACAATGAAATGCACAAACAGAAAACTAAAATACAACCTAAACTAACATGCATGACCATTCCACCGATTTACAGAATCAACCGGTGGAAGGGTTGAAAGAATCCATTAACCTGTAATCAGAACAGAAATCAAAACATAAACATCTGATAAACCAGATAATGCAATTTGATGAGATCTTATTCAGATGAAACACAAATGTCCTGTTTCTACAACAATGTTTCACAATGTCTGGATTGATCTCTGGATTTCACTCAATCACCAGTACAACATAACTACTACTCTTCTTTCTCTCATATATCTCAAACCCTAACTGATCTAAGTTATTTATAGCAATATCCTACGAGTACTACCAACTCGATTCCTAGCGGCTGGGAGCTTCCAAGCAGCTGGGAGAGGACAGCTCAGACAACCTGATCACGAACTCTAACTACCTGCACACTCTCCTAGACTGATCTAATACATATGCATTGGTCCAATGGACCTTATTACATCATGAAGTCAAACATGCTAAAAATAGACTAATGTCCTGTCATGCGGACAATGAACCTATATCCTGTCTTGTAGGGGTGCTCCTGCACCATTACATCTATACAATTTTGCTTACTATGTACGTTCTTTTCAACAATGATTTGTTAGGAAAAACAAAATTATCTCTTTTATATTAACGTTGTTGCCTTAATGACTATTTTGGTTTCACAATGTAATACACACACACACACGTATGTATATTGTAAGGAAATGTGAGCATCTCAGAACTTATTTCTAAGAACAGTGGTGTCTTCGACAGATTTAAATTCTTTTCAATTACTTCAAAAACACGCACAACTATGCCATTAAAGCGAAAACTGACATAGAACATTTCCAACATTGACCCTTAGAGGAAAGAACAAGTGAACATTAACCAGTTTCAACAACAGAGACATTAAACATGAAAGACAAAACAAGAACACAGATTTACGTGGGGAAAACCCTTACGGGTAAAAAACCCCACACTCCAAATTATAGAGCCATTGTATTATTCAGCAACCAAATAGTTACAATACATTTACAGGCTCATAGCCTTTATAGGAGATTAACATCTTGTTCCTTCTAAAGAATATCTGACAGTATAACCCTACACAAAGTTCTCCAGCACTCGGTTGGTTCTTCATACTGTTATCGTGCCACAAATAGCACACAGTACAGAACTTCACCTTCTCACCCAGAACCATTTCACCTTAACTCTGTTTACACTCTCTCCTTAGTCCTTTTACATACTGTTAACATGCTATGTACAACATACAACATAGGACTTCACAGAAGGAGTAAACCAGAGCTCACCAGATTGATCGCACCGTCCAACTCTCTCTCACTCTATCGATTCCCAATTGCTTTTAGCAATCTAATCTAGAAACTCATGCAACTGACTGTTCATTCCAAGTGCCCAGCATCGCTGTCCTCTAACCATCCAAACCGCCGCTTCTAACCATTTGCATATTTGTGAGAAACTTTAGTCCCACATGCATCCGTCATCAGGCGACTTTCTAGTTTATAGACTGAACCACTTAGTAAGACTATTGTCAGCACTTTAGCTGCCGATGACCCCAATCTAACCTCATCGGTGTAATCCAAAACCATCAGCCAACCACTCAGTATTCACAGCAGCAAGTCCTTGTCCCATCGATGCCCAAGACTTCATGCCTTCATCAAAGTAACAGAACCATCGGAAAGACATCGACCTTTGGTGTAACTTCATCCTTCTTCGCCGACCACGTTCCTCTCGCCGATGTCAAACTTTCACCAACTCCCATTAGTAAGACAGTTCATATCGGAGCAACATCCCTAGGTTGGGCCGATAGTTATTCTCACGTCAATGCCAACTTCACATATCGTTGAACCTGTTGAACCATTGAACCTTGACGCAAGGTTCAAGCCTTTCATCGGGGATACACTATCGTCAGAGTGATATCTTCAGCTAAGTCCAATAGCTAGAGTCAAGCTAATGGACCACTGAACTGATGAACCATTGAACCTATCTTGTTGAACCAAGGAAATAATGCTGTCGAACCATTGAACCAAGGAACTGTTGAACCAATGAACCAATGCCACCGAACCATTGAACCAAGGAACCAATGAACCAATGCTGTTGAACTAAGGAACCTTTGAGCTATTGAACCTGTAATTTGAGTCACTAGTACTCAACATTCTCCTACTTGACGAAGGAATTACAGGAAACCATCAATGCTCCAAGTCACAGAATCAAAGTTGATACTGCCTCCAGAAACAAGATAGACCATCAGCGAGAACAACAATCAGAAAGCTGACTGCTCCCATCCAACTAAACCAAAAAACCCACTTCACTGAAAGTAGCACACACAGCCAATGCTAAAACATCCAATCACTCATACCTTGAAGGTATGAACATCAGTAGACTCATGCTACCTACACATACACCCATCAACTGCAAATACAAGCTCCATGTGTCAACCAGTCAAAGAAGACCAAACACATCAAGAACTCCCACTACATGGATAATGCAGATCTGAAAAAGATCAAGACATACTAAGTCTACCAATAACATAACAAAGAAAGTGTGAACATCATGTGGTACCAAGGAAACATCCACCATGATATGCAAAAATCTGTAAATCAATAACCTGTACATCTCACCACTAGTCAAGAAATCTCTCAAGTTGTTCACACCCAACAAAGAAAGAGATAATAGAACCTCCATGTCATCACAGAAAAGCATAAGTGAAAACACATGATCACAAACTAGTGATCACTTCAGCTCCGAACAAAACCTCAAAACAATGTAATGTGAAACACACCATTAGATAAAATAACTAAGACCAAGAGAAACACTGCACATCATATACTTGTAGACAATCCTTCAACATACACCTCTGAATGCTAACTGTGTCAAGTATGATCTCCTTCTTAAAAAACCCAAAGTGAACATCATAACAACACCCAAAGTTGTTCAAGCTCATAGAGATCAAATTCAACATATTTAATCATGCAACTAAACATGGATGTAAGCCTCTCAAACCAAAGAAGATCAAACTAATCCATTTCCCATTTCAGGAAATCAACCCATAAAACCATCTCCTAACAATTCTCATCAATGAATGATATCAAATGCACAAGGAGATTAATCATGATATCCATCTCTCACAATGAATCCTCTAGAGTAGTTCAACATCCATGTCTATGAAAGAAAGCATGAAACACCTGAGAGAAACAATGGGCAATACCTCTCAAGTTATAAACTACCGAGAAGACCAAGAGTGGGAATGAGAATGCTCCTCCAGGGTAATCGAGTCTATATGACTTCTCCAAGAGAAATCTCCTCATTGGTCTTTGTTGAACTCACATCCAACCAAGGTAAAGACTCCTCGGACTTCTTGCTACAAAATCTGAATAAGCACAGCATATACAGTCTCACCTTATTCTCCATGTATGCATGAGTACCTTCGAACAATCACCTCATGTTGAACTCCAACTGCATCACTACAACACTATGAAGTAATCAAGCAAATGATAAATGTACCCAAACATAGAGAAGTAACCAGACCACTGTCAAAGCTCCAATCATCTGAATCAGGAACTTATCATGACATCATGATCTTACCATCTCCCTTAGGAGATACCATGCTCTAGGTGAACATAACCATGGTCTCAAGAGCAATGTATCATGCCGAAACTCAAATGCTTAAACAAGAGTATATCATGACATGAACCAAATAAACTCTAAACTGACATCACCTGTCAAGCATCACCAACACCTCAACCAAAGACTTCATGTATCCTCCATGACTCCAAGATGTTACACATCCTCAAATAGTGTCCCTGTAAATGCGAAAGAACCCTTTTGCAACAATAGGATCTAAGAGCTCCTCCTAGTAACATCTGCAACACTAAAGAAGATCATTCACCACTAAGTGATGAATGCACAGTCAATGCTAAAGCTCCCACTAAACTATAACAACTGAGCTTTCCAATCATCATGACCAAACATCTCCTAATCTAAAAATCCTCTAGGTCCACACATTAACATGTCCATGTGACAATAAAACCAAGTGATACCAAGACCTCCAAACCAAGGAAATAAACTATCACTATCAATAGTGTTGGTGATTGTTTTGATGCAATCATAACAATAAGTTAAAATTCACATATAATGAACTGAAACTATACTTGAAAGATAAGAAAGAATCACTTAAGATTCAATTAATCCCAAGTCTACAATGGTACTGTTGGTCAAATTCAGTTGGTCAATGTGAAGTTGTAATGTTCAAGGGGCCTTACGTAGTTTAGAGTTTCTTTGTGGTTTACTGGACTAAGATTATGCAAAAGGTCATAGATATCAACAAATATTTTGTTCATTTGCATACAAGTGTTACTGTGCTACTAATTTTAGATAGTTTTCTTGAATTATTGTAGCTTTCTCCTTTATATATTTATGAAAACTGTCTACCTTAAACTCTGTTATGCATGCTTCTTCAAATTTGAGACAACTTTCTTTAGATTTCTACGTTTTCAGCTAGATATTTCAGATGGGTTGAGAAAAGTTAGAAAGATCTAATCTACACCTCATTTACTCTACCAAAGGATCTAATTGTTCTGTTATGCACTATGTAAATCCTATAGCAATTTGATCAAATCCACAGTAAAAACCTTAAATGCAAGTTCTGAGCATTTTCACAAACATACATTTAAAATTGCAAGCTCTCAAAGATAATATTTCAAAACACAAAGAAGAGTAGGAGAACACTCAGAAGATAGATGCAGAACTCCAGATTCTATTGTATTAGAAACAAATAGTCATACATGATTTACAATGTTGGAATGACTCTTAGTTTCATTGATCAAACTTCAAAGAACTTACAAGCTTTACAGATACAGTAAGGAAGCCAGACATTCCACGCACACCTTACTACAGACACAGGCGACATCCTTTTTCTACTTCTAAACTAAAAGGTTCCTCTGTTCTAAATGTCACTTCTACAAATTCCTGTTGCTACAAATCTCTATGTAGCCCCTGTGTAAAGTATTACAGTGCAGAGAGGCACAATATAAAGACCTCTGATTGTCCTCACTATAGCAAAAAACCTAACTAAACCCCTGGTTCAAACCCTTGGTTATAGCAATAAATGCAGGTGAACCAGTTCTCCAAAATATCTCTAAGCAGTGTCAAATCTAGGTGAAATATTGCCCCTTCTAAGAAGCTTTAGCAGCTCAGCAATAACTTCTATTTGTCTGTTGTAGTAATGTTCTCAGCTGCAACCATGTCCTCCATTTGAATGGCCTTGACTTCTTCGCACTTGATCCTTATCTTCTTGCTCCTGAGATCGGATTTTCTTCCTCCATGATGTCACTGTGATCAAGTTCCAGCTAATTCCTCAACTGCAAGCCTACAAAAACAAGACAAGCAATAAGTATCACATTTATCAAATGAATAGTAGGAGACTAAAATATCTGTTTAAATCAAGGTGACTATGCAAAAAATGTGGAAATCTGGCTCAAAAAACTCTCAAAACGCGTTCAAGACTGCACACAGGCTGCTCAAAATCATTGGGTCAACTATCGCTGACCAGGAAAATGCCACGGGCACCAAAAAAAGTGTTTAAAATTCCCATCGCATTCCATTTCCCGCCCATCAGCATGATAATCACCATCGACGTGTCCAAAAATCACTTGGGCAACGTTCATTGTTTGGCCGATGGCCTTTTTCGTTATTTCCTCCTTGTTTCTTTTCATCGGCGAGAGATTCGCCATCAGCGAACTCCAAATGCCCTGCTCTGACCATAATGATTTCATCGATAACCCTATATCAGTGAGAGCCTTGCTGATGACTCCTTCATCATCTTTCCATCTTTCCATATCGGCATGAGAATTACCTATTGGCAAACTCCAAATTTCCCCTGCCGACTACATTTGTTACACCGATGCCTTTATCGGTGAGATCATGCCGAGGACTTGGTATCGGCTTCCCTTTATACCCCCATCGGGGTGATAATGCCCATCGACAAAGGTCCTAAACCTTACTCCGACTACCGCTGTCTGGCCGAAATGGCCCCAAAACCAAAGTCCTCCCTCAACGCTATCGGCGTGAGTGCACACTTCGGCGTGAGATAAAGAACATACGTCGATCCATATTACTTGGCCGATGGGCATTATTTCATTCCATCGGCGTGACTCTTGCCGAAGTAGCCCTAATGCCTTGTGTTTTCTTCCTATCAGGCTGACACTATACTAGCGGCGAATCCCGAACCTCCTCCGCCAATGACCTTTGTCCCATCGATACCTCTTTGTCGGCATGACTCTTATCGATGAACCCTTCATTGATCGCCTTATCGACGAGAACTCTCATATTGGTGAAGGCCTTAAATCTTGCTCCAATAGTTATCCATTTTGTCAATAGCATGTATCGGCGTGAGTCCTCCCAATGCTGTTCCTCTTTCTTCTATCGGCATGAGCCTGCCCATCGCTAAGACATAACCAAACACCACCGATAGTGCAAGCTAGGCCGATGGCATACCATCGGTGAGACCATACCGCTCGGAGTGACAATTTCAAACACGGCTGATACATGAAGGTTATGCCGATGACTTATATCAGCCACAGTCTCACCAAAGCTTTGAACCTGAACCATTGAACCTTTGAACATGGTTCAATACATAGGTTCAATGGGATGGTTCAACGACACATCTCTATGCAAGGACTTGCATTACAACTTGCTAGAAGAAAAAAACTTAGAACCTTGAACCATTGAACCAAAAAAAGTTCAAGCGGATGGTTCAACGCGTCTATACAAAACAACAATTTGCCTTTGAGACATTTTTGAACATGCCGAACCATTTGAACCCCGAACCATTGAACCAAAAAAGGTTCAATCAGATGGTTCAACGCGCAGGTTTGAACCTGTAAAAACAATGCCAATGAATAAATAATGGCGATCAAAGTATGCCGATGCACTTTTCTGCAAAACAGACAAATGTGAGATACAGAGTGGAACCCAGAAAAAATTGCTCATGACCTGGAACCACTAAGTATAAATATTTCAAAATTTTAAACGAATGCCAATAAGGAAAAAAGGCAAACAACTGACTGTTTATCATGCAAAACCTGATAGTACATTTTACCAAATTGATCATAACTTGCAAAATATGATGAATTTTAAGACGGTTCAAAAGGCAACCCTGGCTCATTTTTCACAAGGAATCCAACCACATCATGCAATGGTACTGAAAATGCAATTTTCTATATTTTTAACAAGGTTTGCAAATTTGACTCTCCTTTTCCCTTTACAACCAAACAGAACAACACAAGCAGAAGTAACAACAGGGGTCCTCATTTTGCTGAGGAGCAAAATGGGGTGTGTTGTGAACATCACAACAAATAGCTTACACAAACCTGTGTATTCAAGCTATACATGACATCATGATACACATACTACAGGTCTCCATAACCAACTATTCAGATACTCTACAACATCCATCCTCTCATCCCGAAATAGTCACACCAATACACAAGTGACCACAGACAAGGCCAGCTAACAAGTCTGCATAATCACATAATCAATCTTGTGGATATAGACCGTCCACTTCTGAGTTATCCCACTACAACCAATAGGCTGTACACACCTAAAAACCTACATAACTCATAGATCCTTACACTAAAACATGCAAACCCACTATTGCACTAGAAACTACAAAACTGAGATCTTCAAGGAATAGATAACAATGTAGGCAACATGACTCAAGCACCAGATTACTTACAAATCTGATTAGCCAAACATGTCCACAACCTGAGCACCATAGTCAAGAAACTAGAAGCATTACCACAAAAATGCTGAGTGACCTATCACTTACCAGTACTCCCATGCAGAGAAAGCATTTCATCACCTCACACCATGCACAGAGCATGCATGCAAAACTACAACTATATCATCCTGCAACACCCCAAAAGATAGGGTCTAGAAATAGCTTAACTACAGCTTCACAAAACCACAAGTTTTTCTTTTGACCATGTAAAACCTGCAAAACCATTGTGTTTGAAAAATACCCATGCACATCCATACCCACTGCACATCTAGAAGACCCAAAAGTCTACAACATAAACTCCATAATAGTTAAACTAGAATAATGGATCATCATGAATATGCATAATCATAGATTTTAAGGAAAAACTATAAAACCCCTCAAATCCAGTAAACATGAATATGAGTCATGCAAGTACAAAATATGCAATTAAGGAAACATCAGTTCAAGAGCTTCAGGCCCACTTGTAGACCAATCCCTCAACCACCAACATGCACATGCATCCGAGAGAATCAGGCTATTACAGAATCTCTCAGACCATCCAATGATCAACTCCATAGCCTACATGCAATCAGGGTAACAAAAAATTATGCCTTCCAATACCAGGAACAAAACACCTAGCATAAGCACAATACTCCATGGCTGAGCAGTAACACAAACTTCTTCATATCATCAGAGAGCCTCTCACACAGACACCCAATATGAAGGTTACTGCAGCAACACAACCATAAACCAAACCCCATGCAACAGGATTAAAAACTATCAACTAAGAGCCTTAGGCCACATCACGACTAGCTCCAGTCTCTTCATCTTCACCATCCTTCAAGCGCCTGCCGTAACATGAAGACAAGATTAACTGCAAGACTTCCACTCAAACAAGGATGAAACAAACAGATGTTTCCTTCAGATTTTCTCAAGCTTGTCACACTAAGAAATCATTACAGAAGGAATACCTAGACCTTATACACCAGGAACTCTTACATGCAAACACATGCAGCACACAAATGTACATATGTGAGCAACAAAGCAGATCCCAGAAGAAGGCTCTGATACCACTTGTAAGGAAATGTGAGCATCTCAGAACGTATTTCTAAGAATAGTGGTGTCTTCAACAGATTTAAATTCTTTTCAATTACTTCAAAAACACGCACAACTATGCCATTAAAGCGGAAACTGACATAGAACATTTCCAACATTGACCCTTAGAGGAAAGCACAAGCGAACATTAACTAGTTTCAATAGTAGAGACATTAAACATGAAAGACAGAACAAGAACACAGATTTACGGGGGAAAACCCTTACGGGTAAAAAACCCCACTCTCCAAATCATAGAGCCATTGTATTATTCAGCAACCAAACAGTTACAATACATTTACAGGCTCATAGCCTTTACAGGAGATTAACATCTTGTTCCTTTTGAAGAATATCTGATAGTATAACTCTGCACAAAGTTCTCCAGCACTCAGTGTTGGTTTTTTCCCAGACTGGATGCTTACTCCCAGATTTCCCTACAAGGTAGCCATCAATGATCAACAGGATCTCTGGGCCAGGGGCCAACAGTGTAGGAGATAGACTCTATATTTTATCTCCTCTTCTTCTTCAGGCTCTGCAAAACCTAGGGGGTAATTCCCTACTCAACATCCATGAGGATATGCATATAAAGGTTGGGATGCTGACAGAAAGTAGATAAGTCCTCCTGTAAGTAGACCAAAACTGTAAGATAAGAGCAAAGGGGCTAGCTTTGGGCCTATTTGCAGTTGTAGACAGAGGACTTGGATCCTAAAACTAATTTTACTGTCCTAATGGTTGTTTTGGAGTTTGGTTTTGATTTTATGTTTGGATGCAAAGCTGGACATGGAATATAACACAAACACAAAGCTAGATCGGTGCCTATCCAGGGCTTGGAGTCAGTAGACATACACCTGTGAATGATCAGCATGAACAACTAAAACTGGATTTCAGGGGGATACATATGATACCTGCCTTACAGATATCTCCCAATACAGAGTGTTAAGCTATCTATACTTATGGCATCCCTACTGTAGTATATCCTTCCCAATATTCAATCTGAGAACAATTTAATCTACCCCTTGAGCAGAAGTTAAGAGATTAAACATTCAACACAAGAATTCTATGTTCTAGAATCTTAGACATTCCTTGAATACCTAGACTCAGAAGAAAGACACATGCAACACTGGAGATAGAATTAGCACAACACATGCAAACATAGCATTATTCATATAAGATTAACCATGAAATCAGCGGATTCATGCAAAAAAACATACAACAGGAGATACATAAACTCACAAGCTTTGCTGCACAGAGCAACCAAAACCAACTGTATTGTATTACAGAGCCAAATGTTCAACTTTCAACAACCTAAACAATGGTAACACAATCTGCCTATATCGGCCAGAAAGTGTACCCATAGCAATTAATTACATGGTTTGACAAAAAACTACTAGATATAGTCCTCAGAAGGAATGGCGCTCAGAAGTTATTGCTGCATCAGACAGAAAGTAGAGAAGGGTGGCCTCGAGCCCTGTGCTGCCATCTGGAAGTCTTCATCCAAAAATCAGGCAACCTGATCATGTGTACCATCACCCATACCTCTGCTACAATTGCCATTTATGGCTCAACCACCCGCGGCCTACTTGGGAACCGTCGCAACATTCAAACAAGAATCTCCTGCCAAAACGCGTTTTATTGCAATTTCAAAAATGCAAGGAAATTAGTCCCACATGCACGGTGAGGAGACCACTCTAGCACTTTATAAACGTGGTCGCATACATAATAAGCGTCGAGCACCTTTTGCCGTGCTCGACGCATAAGCCTTTGTCCAAAGCCTATCACCAAGACCCGAGCCATCGGCACACTCCCAAATCCTCCTGCCGACCTCAATAGTCACACCAATGCCTATCTTCACATTCCCCATCATCGGCCAGAGATGAACCATCAGGCCAACTCTTCAGATCTCCACCGATAGTACGAGTCTCCCTGATGACCAGCTTGCACCCCATTAGCGGTTACCACCCTACCACCATCAGCCAGACCAATACTGTCGGCCAAGCAAAAAACCCCTCAGCCGACACAGCCAATCACGTCAATGAACAACTCCTGAAAGCCTCCAACATCCCCATCGGCCAGAGAAGAACCATCGGCCTAGCCCAAAGCTCCTTCGCCGACAGACCAACTCTCACCGATTCATCAACAAGCTAGGCCTTGCCCCTTCGTCAGCCAGACCCTCCGCTATCGGCCCAACGCAATCCATCCTCGCTGACAACACAAGTCACACCGAAGACCATACACAACACACTTGTCACCGAGACATAGAACATCGTCACCTTGATGGCACATCACATCCTAGGTCATCGGCGAGACCACCATCCCTCAGAGCAACAAGAAAATCCTTGGCTGATAGCACAAGTCCTGCCGATGACCACCTTGAACATCCTTCATCGGCCAGACAACCAACTGTCGGCCCAACATGAAACTGCTTCGCTGATAACAAACACTATGTCGATGACACAATCGGCGAGACCAAACACACGGTTCACCCGATGGCCACCCTCCATTGCTCTTGTCGGCCAGACCAACGCTATCGGCTAAACCAAAAGCTTCCCACCTGATGAAGATGGTTACGCCGATGCCTACTCAAATCCCTTGTCGGTGAGACCCAGGCCAATGATATCTTATCGGCCAAACATCCACTGTCAGCCGAACAAGAAACTGCTTCGCTGATGATGCTGATCACTCCGATAAGACCAAAATCAAAAGCTTTGAACCAATGAACTGATGAACCAGTTCAACCTGATGGTTCAATGCGGTGGTTCAACACTGAGGTTCGCCGATTGGATCACAGATGAACAAAGGATTCACTCAGAAAATACGGAACCAAAGCCCACGAACCGTTGAACCTTGAACCATTGAACCTTGAAGAAAAAGGTTCAAGCAGGTGGTTCAAAGACACAATTGGAGCACTTCAAAAAGAACTTTCACCAAAATGCCAAGTACTCCAATGAACATAAAGACTTAGGGCTCAAAAAGAAAAACCCCTCCAACATCTGCGTTCAAATCCAGATCAAAATGAGTGCCAACACTAGCTCCGAATGGGGACGTGCAGGTGAAAAACTTGCAGCGAGAACCAGATCTCCGGGTAGACCAGGCAAAAACCAAAAAAGCATGACTGTACAAGGCATTTACAATATATACATATTTTTTACAAACGTGCACAGAGACAAGTCATCTATGCAAAATAGAACTTAAGGAATTGGCCATGCACAAGCAATTCCAGAACTTCACCATCTAGGGCTTGGAGGAAATAAGAGTCCTCCCCTTGAGTGCTACAAATCTGATATGGGCCCATCCATAAGGGTTCAAACTTACCATGTCTACCCTTGTCCTAATTTTTTACAATCCAGATGAGCACCAGATCATTGACTTGAAACTTCCTTTTTGTAGCTCTCCTGTCAAACTGATATTTCACATCTTGTTGTCTCTTGAGGTTAATCTAGTGTGCTTTCCTTCTATTCTCATCCAGTGCAACCAGCTGATTCACTCTTTCTATCATGGAGTCTTCAATCTCCTCATCATTTTCCTGGATGAATCTATAAACTGGTAGGAGATTGTTTATAGGCAATCTAGCTGACGCACCATATACTAGCTCAAAAGCTGATATCCCAATAGCCTTTTTTACTGTCACCCTGTCAGCCCATATTGCTAACTTCAATTTTGAGTCCCAAGCTCTCTTGTTCTTGTCCAATATCCTCTTGATAATTTTCATGATGCTTTTATTGCTTGATTCTGCTTGACCATTTCCTTGTGGGTGGTATGGTGATGCATATTATAGATTTATCCCATACCTATTGCAAAAATCAACAAATTCACCTAATCTGAAGCACATAGCATTATTAGTGACTATCTTGAATGGTACTCCAAACCTGATGATAATATTTTCCAGTATGAAATCCATCACCACCTTACTTGTAGCTCTCTTAGTTGGAATAGCCTCAATCCATTTGGTAAAGTAATCAGTTGCCACCAAAATCCAATTGTGTCCCCCACTTGACTTGTCTGCAATTTCCCCTATGAAGTCAATTCCCCATTGCTGAAATGGAGCATCCACAGTTACAGTCCTGAGGGGTAAAGCACCATCATATCTCAACTTTCCTGAGAATCTTTTGCAAGGGTCACACTTCGTCACTAACCTTTGTGCATCTGAAAAGAGAGTGGGCCACCAATATCCTGCTCTAAGAATCTTATGAGCTGTTGTTTGGGCAGTATAATGTCCACCACACAATCCCTTATGCATGTCATTCAAAACATTGTTAGCCACATCCTCATCCACACACCTCAGCAGCACACCATCAGGGTTTCTCCAGTATAGCTCATCTTGAACAATAACATACTTGATTGCATGTAACTTTAAAGTCCTCTTTTGACTATCATTGAAATGGGAAGGACAATTCAGATTTTGCAAGTAATATATAATATCCTTATACCATTCAGATCTTGATACATTTGCACTCTCATTTTGGACTGCATTGACTTGGCATGCTTCCAAGTTTGACTGTGCCATCATCTTGGCTAATCCTTGTCCTCTTACCAACTTGGTAATTTGTATGTCTATGTTGAACTCTTGCAATTTGTTTATCCATCCGCACCTTCTTCCAGTCACCTCCTGTTGAGTGAATATGTCTTTGACTGCTGCATGGGGTACATATGCAATTATATGTGATCCTACCAGGTATGGCCTGAAACTTTTGATGGCTCTGACTAATGCATATGCCTGTTTCTCCATGATATCATATTTCAATTCAGAAGCCTGCAAGGACATACTGAAGAAAGCTATGGGTTGCTCAAATCCATCCTCATTTTTCTATAGCAAACATGCAGCAATAGTGTGAAAGGAAGCAAATGAAAACAATTGGAATGGCCTAGAAAAATCTAGAGATTTAAGAACAGGGGCCATCTTGATTGCCTCTTTGATGCTCTGAAATGATTCAATTGCTTCACTTTCGCAGTGGACAGTTGCATCCTTCCTCATCATCTTGGAAATGTTCCTTGTGGTTTCTGCAAAGTTGGGAACAAATCTCCTAACAAAATTTATCTGTCCAAAGAAGGACTGAACTCCTTTTACAGTTTTTGGCATTTGAATTCTATCAATAGCAGCCACTCTCTCTGGATCTATCTTGACTCCATCCTTGGAAACAATGTGCCCTAGGAGTTTTCCTTCAACTACCCCAAAGGCACTCTTCTTTGGATTTAAAGAAATGCCATACTCCAGTGCTCTTATGAAAATCTGCTCTAGATGCAAACAATGCTGCTCTTCCTTCTTTGAATAAGCAGTCAGATCATCTTGATATACAGCCAGGAATCAATCAACCCTACAAAAGCAACATCCATTGCTCTTTGAAATGTAGCACCTGCATTTGTTAGTCCAAATGGCATTCTAACATATACATAAGTTCCCCATGGAGTGGTGAAGGTAGTCTTATATTGTTCTGATTCCTTTACCTTCACCTGATTATAACCTGAAAATCCATCCATCATGGACAAGAGTTCACAACCAGTCACTCTCTGCAACATAGCTTCCATATTAGGCAGTGGATAGTTATCCTTTAAAGAGGATACATTCAAGTTTCTAAAGTCTACACAAAGCCTAATATCACCATTCTTTTTTCTTACTGGGACAAGGTTAGACACCCAAGTTGAATGTCTGATTGGCACAATTATTCCAGCTTCCCTAAGCTTTTTGAGTTCTTCTTGCATCTTTGGAGCTAAGGTAGGATTAATAGGTCTTTGCCTTTGTGTAAATGGCTTAGCTCTAGGCTTCAATGGGATCTCATGCTGGAATAGATCTTCCCTATAGGCTTTTAGGTCCTCATATGACCAAGTAAAAACATGTTTATACCTTCTTAGTAATGCAATCAGCATACTCCTGATGTGTGGTTTGAGCTGCTTACCAATGTATACCTTCTTAGGGGCCTGAGATGTCCCCAAATATATCTCTTCTAAATCTTCTTTGTTTGTGGGAGATGTCTTTGTGACCAATCGGTCTCTACTGTCAAAAGCTCTTTCCAAAGCTACTAACCCTCTAGGGATTTTATTAGTCTTCAATTGAATTATCTCTTTTCCCACAAGAGTTTCTTTTCCATCTATAGTTTCTACAAAAGCTTGGAAATCAATTTTTTGATTCTCATATTCATCTATGCAGTGCAAAAATTTTAACAAGTCCCTATCATCATTAAACACTTGCCAACTGCATATATTCTCTGGTACTGTAGGCCTGATTTTAACTTCTACATTTGTAATATTTGATAGAGTGATGTCATCTGGCCTTATTGCAACATTAGCTAAGAAATCAACCATAGCATTCTTTGATCTCTCTACCCAACCTATTGAAAATGCATCAAATAGTTTAATGGTATCCCAAACAACATGCTTGTATTGTTTCAATCTTTTGTTTTTTGAAGCATACCTATCTCTAATTTGGGATACAATCAGCTCAGAATCCCCAAATACTCTTAGCATCTTGATTCCATGTTTGAGAGCTATATTTAGGCCTAAGAGTAAAGCCTCATATTCTGCAATGTTGTTTGTGCAAACAAACCTCAGCAAGAAAGAGAATTTAAGGAGCTTACCATTTGGAGATAGGAAAACAACTCCAGCTCTAGAGCCTTCTTTTGCACAAGCTCCATCAAAATACATGGTCCATAAACCTTGCTGGTCCAGCTCTTTAATGCAGACATTTTTCAATTTATCTTCTCTATCATCTGAGACAACCCTGAAGTTATCACAGTCAGTGTTTACAAAGCATATATGTTCCTCTGCTTCTTGGTCTTCCACTGTCTCTGATGATCTTTGTTCTCTGATTAGCTTAACATCCCTGCCATTCATTGGAATCATGGCCTATGACAGGTCCAGCTGCATACTTCCACCAATTAGTGCTGCCCATCTTCTTGACAGCAACATACCATACTGTGGCTTGATGTCAACCACTGTTATATTCATTTTATATCTCTTTTTCAGGAAATGCTACTAGTTTGAAATCTACATCCTTCATGATTCCAATAACTAGTACCTCTCTGGCATCCATAGCATAACATTTTCCACATGCCTTGTCAATTTTCAATCCAGCTTGTTGCATGATGGCTAAAGGCATGACATTTGTAGATGCTCCAGAGTCAAGCATACAATTTCTGATTATTTTTCCATTTATAACCAGGGATACATAAAATGGTTCCACTTGTGAAGGACACTTTGTCATAGTCACTCCTAAATAGACTTCAGGAGCCTCATCTTCTTCATTACACATGACATGTTTCTCACCCTGGATCTGAACATTTTGTCTAGCTTGAAAAGGCACCCCTGAAATTAGGGATATTGTCCTATTCTTGATCTCTTCCACTTTCATCAGTTCCATAAGTGGGACAGAGACCTTTACCTGGGATAGGACTTGAGCTATATCAAATGGAGCATAATTCTGTATAACAGTTGTAGCTTGCTCCACAATCTTGTTTTTATCCTGAATCGATTTAGCTTTTACTTTCATAGTTCCCTGATCATCATTCTTGTCTTGGGAACCTTTACTTTGATCTTCAGCCTGGGGGATTCTATTTTCTGGTCCTTGATATTCATGACCTGTTTTATGTCTAAAATTCTATTTATTATTACCCCACTGCCTTTTTTGTGGTTCAATCCCCTTATGACCATGCACTGGCTGATCTGCAGAAACACCTTCTGGCTGATGTGGGCTGCTTACTTGAGCTTTACCTCTGAGATTGTAGTTACTCTTGACTTGGGCCACTGCTACACCTGTGAGGGCTCTAATTTCCTCATCAGAAGGTCGTTGTAAGTTACTCAGAAAATTGTGTGAGCTCTGAGCATACACATAGCTTTCTCCATTATCTTCATCATAAGAATCCTGTTGACAGGCTTGAATTCTATTATCTGTACTCTCATCAGCATCATAAAGAGGGTATCCATTGTTTATGGACATCATATTAACATCATCATCTTGCACATAATGTGGCTCGTTGCATTCATTACAAGATGCAGCATTATCATACAAGGACTGAGCAATCATACATTGTGACTGTGAATGTGGCATCTGACAAATTATACACCATGGAGTATCATCAATAATATTTATAGCTTTCTTTAGAGGATCAGGAGTTTCTTTGACATGTTGAGCTCTCTGATTCGTGTTGTTATGTGGGAATATAGGCTTACCATTATGCCAATTGGTATTATAAGGCATATCATGCAATGATGGTCTCTTTTCCTGCCTTTGGTAGACTTGCCTATCAGGACCTATCCCTTTTTCACTTCTAGCTAGTCTATAGCTTAGGTCCTTAACAACATTTGCCAATTTGTCTATCTTATCTTCAGGGGCAGATGTATTACCTTGAGTGTTCTGAGGCTTGTTTGGATTCTGCAGAATTTTCATATCATCCCTTCTGTTTGTCTTTCCTGATGCTTTCCTGTTGTTCTTAATATTCACTACAATTCTAAAAGCATCCCTGAAAGTAGCAGGACCTTTATCTCTTAATCCATATGTAGTTTTTGCATCAAAGGCATTGATATATAATATTATACACATTGGTTCATTTGGCCTCATGTGATGTGGCAATTTGTTTAACACTTTAGTAAATCTTGCATTAAAATCTGCAACCTGCTCATTTGACCCTTTAGTGATACTGGTAAACTCATTTACGAAAAAGCTAGGGTCAATTTTGTCACCATACTACTCCTTGAACATCCTTTTAAAATCATCCCATGATGAAATACTCTGATCAGGTAGATTCTTGTACCATTCTCTTGCCTCATCTACTAAAGATTGCATAAATGACTTCATGAGAACATCCTCATGTTCTACCTCAAAGTTATCCATGACATTTTGAAAAGCCTTTAGATGATCTTCTCCTGACACTGTGTTGTTTCCTAAAAATTTAGGCACTTGCAGCCTTAGATGCTTGTTAATGGGGTTAGGATACCCAAGAATACCATCAAATACCAGCTGTCTGAATCTATCTAGTTGCATGGGCTGTCTGTCAAACTGATTAGCATTAATGTTTCTATTTTCATTCTAGTTTCTTACATTGTTCAGTGGTATCCTAGCATCATTCACATTTTGTCTTTGATCATTATGCTGATATTGCACTTCATTTCTTTACTGATGTCTCTACACATTTGCATTCTCAAGGGTAGGAATTGAATCATTTTGGGCAGTCCTTAAAGATTGCACTTTCTGCCTCATGTCATCTCTAATTTTCATGGCTTGTAGATATTCTAGTTCTGCTCTCAAATTTCTGATTTCTTCTGCTAACTGTTCTTCTTTAGGCATAGAGGTAGATGGTCTCATACCATTCTAGTCATCATCTTCATCATCCCTCAGAGACTCTGCCTCTTCAAACCTTTCACTAGGGTCTAGAAATGGGCGTTCTTGGAACACCTTTGACCTCATTCTCATGCTACCACCCTATTGCCTCTCATATGCACCCTGAATATCAGCTTCTGCATTTGAAAAGTAAGGCACATGCTGTCCTGATGGCCTAGGGTTATCTTGCATATCATCATTTTTTTCTGGGGGAACCCTCATGACTGACTAAGACAGCTCCCTTTCTTCTGTACATCATTCTTCTTGTTACTGGTAACTCTTCAAATAAAGGATTTTGTTGGGATCTTCTCCCCTACATATAAATTTTACTTTGACCAGTTGGGAGATTACTTCGGAGTCGCCACCTATTACTAGGAACTGTTTTCTTTTTTAAATCAGGGTTCTTTCACAAATTCCCCAGCGGAGTCACCAATTTCTATTGGTGACTCGGATGGGCCACAAATTTATTCATTTTTATCAATCCATCCCCAGTAGAGTCGCCAATTTCTGTTGGTGACTCAGATGGGCCACAAATTTATTCATTTTTATCAATCCATCCCCAGTAGAGTCACCAATTTCTATTGGTTTTTTCCCAGACTGGATGCTTACTCCCAGATTTCCCTACAAGGTAGCCATCAATGATCAACAGGATCTCTGGGCCAGGGGCCAACAGTGTAGGAGATAGACTATATTTTATCTCCTCTTCTTCTTCAGGCTCTGCAAAACCTAGGGGTATTCCCTACTCAACATCCATGAGGATATGCATATAAAGGCTGGGATGCTGACAGAAAGTAGATAAGTCCTCCTGTAAGTAGACCAAAACTGTAAGATAAGAGCAAAGGGGCTAGCTTTGGGCCTATTTGCAGTTGTAGACAGAGGACTTGGATCCTAAAACTAATTCTACTGTCCTAAAGGTTGTTTTGGAGTTTGATTTTGATTTTATATTTGGATGCAAAGCTGGAAATGGTATATAACACAAACACAAAGCTAGATCGGTGCCTATCCAGGGCTTGGAGTCAGTAGACATACACCTGTGAATGATCAGCATGAACAACTAAAACTAGATTTTAGGGCGATACATATGATACCTGCCTTACAGATATCTCCCAATACAGAGTGTTAAGCTATCTATACTTATGGCATCCCTACTGCAGTATATCCTTCCCAATATTCAATCTGAGAACAATTTAATCTACCCCTTGAGCAGAAGTTAAGAGATTAAACATTCAACACAGGAATTTTATGTTCTAGAATCTTAGACATTCCTTGAATACCTAGACTCAGAAGAAAGACACATGCAACATTGGAGATAGAATTAGCACAACACATGCAAACATAGCATTATTCATATAAGATTAACCATGAAATCAGTGGATTCATGCAAAAAAACATACAACAGGAGATACATAAACTCACAAGCTTTGCTGCACAGAGCAACCAAAACCAACTGTATTATATTACAGAGCCAAATGTTCAACTTTCAACAACCTAAACAATGGTAACACAGTCTGCCTATATCAGCTAGAAAGTATACCCACAGCAATTAATTACATGGTTTGACAAAAAATTGCTAGATACAGTCCTCAGAAGGAATGGCACTCAGAAGTTATTGCTGCATCAGATAGAAAGTAGACAAGGGTGGCCTCAAGCCCTGTGCTGCCATTTGGAAGTCTTCATCCAAAAATTGGGCAACCTGATCATGTGTACCATCGCCCATACCCCTGCTACAATTGCCATTTATGGCTCAACCACCTGCGGCCTACTTGGGAACCGTCACAGCATTCAAACAAGAATCTCCCGCCAAAACGTGTTTTATCGCAGTTTCAAAAATGTAGGGAAATTAGTCCCACATGCACAGTGAAGAGACCACTCTAGCACTTTATAAACGTGGTCGCATACATAATAAGCGTTGAGCGCCTTTTTCCGCGCTTGACGCATAAGCCTTTGTCCAAAGCCTATCGCCAAGACCCAAGCCATTGGCACACTCCCAAATCCTCCTGCCGACCTCAACAGTCACACCGATGCCTATCTTCGCATTCCCCATCATCGGCCAGAGATGAACCATCAAGACAACTCTTTAGATCTCCACCGATAGTATGAGTCTCCCCGATGACCAGCTCGCACCCTGTTAGCGGTTACCACCCTACCACCATCGGCCAGACCAATACCGTCGGCCAAGCAAAAAACCCCTCAGCTGACACAGCCAATCATGCTGATGAACAACTCCTGAAAGCCTCCAACATCCCCATCTGCCAGAGAAGAACCATCGGCCTAGCCAAAAGCTCCTTCGCCGACAGACCAACTCTCACCGATACATCAACAAGCTAGGCCTTGCCCCTTTGTCGACCAGACCCTCCGCTATCGGCCCAATGCAATCCATCCTCGCTGACAACACAAGTCACGCCGAAGACCATACACAATACAATTGTCACCGAGACACAGAACATCGTCACCTCAATGGCACACCACATCCTAGGTCATCGGCGAGACCACCACCCCTCGGAGCAATAAGAAAAGCCTTGGCCGATAGCACAAGTCCTGCCGATGACCACCTTGAACATCCCTCATCGGCCAAACAACCAACTGTCGGCCCAACATGAAACTGCTTCGCCGATAACAAACACTATGCCGATGACACCATCGGTGAGACCAAACACATGGTTCACCCGATGGCCACCCTCCATTGCTCCCGTTGGCCAGACCAACGCTATCAGCTAAACCAAAAGCTTCCCAGCTGATGAAGAGGGTTACACTGATGCCTACTCAAATCCCTTGTCGATGAGACCTAGGCCGATGACATCTCATCAGCCAAACATCCACTGTTAGCCAAACAAGAAACTGCTTCGCTGATGATGCCGATCACTCCGATAAGACCAAAATCAAAAAGCTTTGAACCAATGAATCGATGAATCAGTTCAACCTGATGGTTCAATGCGGTGGTTCAACACTGAGGTTCGCTGATTGGATCTCAGATGAACAAAGGATTCACTCATAGAAAATACGGAACCAAAGCCCGCGAACCGTTGAACCTTGAACCATTGAACCTCGAAGAAAAAGGTTCAAGTGGGTGGTTCAAAGACACAATCGGAGCACTTCAAAAAGAACTTTCGCCAAAATGCCAAGTACTCCGATGAACATAAAGACTTAGGGCTCAAAAAGAAAAACCCCTCCAACATCTGCGTTCAAATCCAGATCAAAATGAGCACCAACACTCGGTTGGTTCTTCATACTATTATCGTGCCAAAAATAGCACACAGTACAGAATTGCACCTTCTCAGCCAGAACCCTTTTACCTGAACTATGTTTACACTCTCTCCTCAGTCCTTTTACATACTGTTAACATGCTACGTACAACATACAGCATAGGACTTCATAGAAGGATAAAACCAGAGCTCACTAGATTGATCGTACCGTCCAACTCTCTCTCACTCTATCAATTCCCAATAGCTTTTAGCAATCTAATCAAGAAACTCATGCAACTGACCATTCATTCCAAGTGCCCAACATCACTGTCTTCCAACTGTCCAAACTACTGCTTCTAACCATTTGCATATTCATGAGAAACTTTAGTCCCACATGCATCCGTCATCAAGTGACTTTCCAGTTTATAGACTCAACCACTTAGTAAGACTATTGTGGGCACTTTTGCTGGCAACGACCCCATGTAACCTCATTGGTGTAATACAAAACCATTGGCCAACCACTCAGTATTCAAAGCAACAAGTCCTTGTCCCACCGATGCCCAAGACTTCATGCATTCATCAGAGTAACAGAACCATCGGAAAGACATCGACCTTCAGTGTAACGTCATCCTTCTTCACCGACCACGTTCCTCTCACCGATGCCAAACTTTTGCCCACTCCCATCGGTAAGACATATCATATCAGAGCAACATCCCTAAGTTGGGCCGATAGTTATTCTCACATTGATGCCAACTACGCATATCATTGAACCTATTGAACCATTAAACCTTGACACGAGGTTCAAGCCTTTCATCAGGGAGACACTATCGTCGGAGTGATATCTTTAGCTAAGTCTAATAGCTAGAGTCAAGCCCATGGACCACTAAACTGCTAAACCATTGAACCTATCCTATTGAACCAAGGAACCAATGCCATTGAACCATTGAACCAAGGAACCGTTGAACCAATGAACCAATGCCGCCGAACCATTGAACCAAGGAACCAATGAACCAATGTCGTTGAACTAAGGAACCTTTGAGCTATTGAACCTGTAATCTGAGTCACTAGTACTCAACATTCTCCCACTTGACGAAGGAATTACAGGAAACCATCAATGCTCCAAGTCACAGAATTAAAGTTGATATTGCCTCCAGAAACAAGATAGAGCATCAGTTAGAACAACAATCAGAAAGCTGACAGCTCCCATCCAACTAAACCAAAAAACCCACTTGACTAAAAATAGCACACACAGCCACTGCTAAAACATCCAATCACTCATACATTGAAGGTATGAACATCAGTAGACTCATGCTACCTACACATACACCCATTACCTGCAAATACAAGCTCCATGTATCAACCAGTCGAAGAAGACCAAACACATCAAGAACTCCCACTGCATGGATAATACAGATCTGAAAAAGATCAAGACATACTAAGTATACCAATAACATAGCAAAGAAAGTGTGAACATCATGTGGTACTAAGGAAACATCCATCATGATATGCAAAAAACTGTAAATCAATGACCTATACATCTCACCACCAGTCCAGAAATCTCTCAAGTTCTTCACACCCAACAAAGAAAGAGATAACAGAACCTCCATGTCATCACCCAAAAGCATAAGTGAAAACACATGATCACAAACTAGTGATCACTTCAGCTCCGAACAAAACCTCAAAACAATGTAATGTGAAACACACCATCAGAGAAAATAATTGAGACCAAGAGAAACATTGCACATCATATACCTGTAGACAATTCTTCTACATACACCTCTGAATGCTAACTGTGTCAAGTATGATCTCCTTCTTAAGAAACCCAAAGAGAACATCATAACAACACCCAAAGTTGTTCAAGCTCATAGAGATCAAATTCAACATATGTAATCATGCAACTAAACATGGATGTAAGCCTCTCAAACCAAAGAAGATCAAACTAATCCATTTCCCGTTTCAAGAAATCAACCTATAAAACCACCTCCTAACAATTCTCATCAATGAATGATATCAAATGCACAAGGAGATTAATCATGCTATCCATCTCTCACAATGAATCCTCTAGAGCAGTTCAACATCCATGTCTATGAAAGAATGCATAAAACACCTGAGAGAAACAATGGGCAATACCTCTCAAGTTATAAACTACCGAGAAGACCAAGAGTAAGAATGAGAATGCTCCTCCAGGGTAATCAAGTCTATATGACTTCTCCAAGAGCAATCTCCTCATTGGTCTCTATTGAACTCACATCCAACCAAGGTAAAGACTCCTCGGTTCCTGTTGCAAGATCTGAATAAGCACAGCATATACAATCTCACCTTATTCTCCATGTATCCATGAGTATCTTCAAACAATCACCTCATGTTGAACTCCAACTGCATCACTACAACACTATGAAGTAATCAAGCAAATGATAAATGTACCCAAACATAGAGAAGTAACCAGACCACTGTCAAAGCTCCAATCGTCTGAATCAGGAACTTATCATGACATCATGATCTTACCATCTCCCTTAGGAGATACCATGCTCCAAATGAACATAACCATGTTCTCAAGAGCAATGTATCATGCCCAAACTCAAATGCTTAAACAAGAGTATATCATGACATGAACCAAACAAACTCTAAACTGACATCACCTGTCAAGCATCACCAACACCTCAACCAAAGACTTCATGAATCCTCCATGACTCCAAGATGTTACACATCCTCAAATAGTGTCCCTACAAATGCGAAAGAACCCTTCTGCAGCAACAGGATCTAAGAGCTCCTCCTAGTAACATCTGTAACACTAAAGAAGATCATTCACCACTAAGTGATGAATGCACAGTCAATGCTAAATCTCCCACTGAACTGTAACAACTAAGATTTCCAAGCATCATGACCAAACATCTCCTAATCTAAAAATCCTCCAGGTCCACACATTAACATGTCCATGTGACAATAAAACCAAGTGATACCAAGACCTCCAAACCAAGGAAATAAACTATCACTGTCAATAGCTTACACAAACCTATGTATTCAAGCTATACATGACATCATGATACATATACTACAGGTCTCCATAACCAACTATTCAGATACTCTACAACATCCATCCTCTCATCTTGAAATAGTCACACCAATGCACAAGTGACCACAGACAAGGCCAACTAACAAGTCTGCATAATCACATAATCAATCTTGTCGATATAGACCGTCCACTTCTGAGTTATCCCACTGCAACCAATAGGTTGTACACACCTAAAAACTTGCATCACTCGTAGATCCTTACACTGAAACATGCAAACCCACTATTGCACTAGAAACTGCAAAATTGAGATCTTCAAGGAATAGATAACAATGTAGAAAACATGACTCAAGCACCAGATTACTTACAAATCTGATTAGCCAAACATGTCCACAACCTGAGCACCATAGTCAAGAAACCAGAAGCATTACCATAGAAATGCTGAGTGACCTATCACTTACCAGTACTCCCATGCAGAGAAAGCATTTCATATCCTCACACCATGCACAGAGCATGCATGCAAAACTGCAACTATATCATCCAGCAACACCCCAAAAGCCAGGGTCTAGAAATAGCTTAATTATAGCTTCACAAAACCACAAGTTTTTCTTTTGACCGTGTAAAACCTGTAAAACCAATGTGTTTGAAAAACACCCATGCACATCCATAGCCACTGCACATCTAGAAGACCCAAAAGTCTGCAACATAAACTCCATAACAGTTAAACTAGAATAATGGATCATCATGAATATGCATAATCATAGATTTTAAGGAAAAGCTATAAAACCCCTCAAATCCAGTAAACATGAATCTGAGTCATGCAAGTACAAAATATCCAATTAAGGAAACAACAGTTCAAGAGCTTTAGGCCCACTTGTAGACCGATCCCTCAACCACCAACATGCACATGCATTTGAGAGAATCAGGCTATTACAAAAGCTCTCAGACCATCCAATGATCAACTCCATAGCCTACATGCAATCAGGATAACAAAAATTATGCCTTCCAATACCAGGAACAAAACACACAGCATAAGCACAATACTCCATGGCTGAGCAGTAACACAAACTTTTTCATATCATCAGAGAGCCTCTCACACATACACCCAATATGAAAGTTACTGCAGCAACACAACCACAAACCAAACCCCATGCAACAGGATTAAAAACTGTCAACTAAGAGCCTGAGGCCACATCATGACCAGCTCCAGTCTGTTCATCTTCACCATCCTTCAAGCACCTGCTGTAACATGAAGACAAGATTAACTACAAGACTTCCACTCAAACAAGGATGAAACAAACAGACGTTTCCTTTAGATTTCCTCAAGCTTGTCACACTAAAAAATCATTACAGAAGGAATACGCAGACCTTATACACCAGGAACTCTTACATGCAAACACATGCAACACACAAATGTATATATGTGAGAAACAAAGTAGATCCCAGAAGAAGGCTCTGATACCACTTGTAAAGAAATGTGAGCATCTAAGAACGTATTTCTAAGAACAGTGGTGTCTTCGACAGATTTAAATTCTTTTAAATTACTGCAAAACCACGCACAACTATGCCATTAAAGTGGAAACTAACATAGAACATTTCCAAAATTGACCCTTAGAGGAAAGCACAAGCGAACATTAACCAGTTTCAACAGCAGAGACATTAAACATGAAAGACAGAACAAGAACACAGATTTACGTGGGGAAAACCCTTACAGGTAAAAAACCCCACACTCCAAATCATAGAGCCATTTTATTATTCAGCAACCAAATAGTTACAATACATTTATAGGCTTATAGCCTTTACATGAGATTAACATCTTGTTCCTTCTGAAGAATATCTGATAGTATAACCCTGCACAAAGTTCTCCAGCACTCAATTGGTTCTTCATACTATTATCGTGCCACAAATAGTATACAGTATAGAACTTCACCTTCTCGGCTAGAACCCTTTCACCTGAACTTTGTTTACACTCTCTCCTTAGTCCTTTGACACACTGTTAACATGCTACGTACAACATACAAAATAGGACTTCACAGAAGGAGAAAACTAGAGCTCCATAGATTGATTGCACCGTCAAACTCTCTCTCACTCTATTTATTCCCAATTGCTTTTAGCAATCTAATCAAGAAACTCATGCAACTGACCATTCATTCCAAGTGCCCAGCATCGCTATCTTCCAACCGTCCAAACCACTGCTTCTAACCGTTTGCATATTCGTGAGAAACTTTAGTCCCACATGAATCCATCATCAGGTGACTTTCCAATTTATAGACTCAACCACTTAGTAAGACTATTGTTGGCACTTTTGCTGCCGACCACCCCAGTCTAACCTCATCGGTGTAATCCAAAACCATCGGCCAACCACTCAGTATTCACAACAATGAGTCCTTGTCCCACCGATGCCCAAGACTTTGTGCCTTCATCAGAGTAACATAACCATCGGAAAGACATTGACCTTTAGTGTAACTTCATCCTTCTTCGCCAACCACGTTCCTCTCGCCGATACCAAACTTTCGCCAACTCCCATCGGTAAGACAGTTCATATCAGAGCAACATCCCTAGGTTGGGCCGATATTTATTCTCACGCCGATGCCAACTTCGCATATCATTGAACCTGTTGAACCATTGAACCTTGACGCAAGGTTCAAGCCTTTCATCGGGGAGACACTATCGTCAGATTGATATCTTCAGCTAAGTCTGATAGCTAGAGTCAACTCGATGGACCACTGAACTGATGAACCATTGAACCTATCCTGTTGAACCAAGGAACCAATGCCATCAAACCATTGAACCAAGGAACTGTTGAACCAATGAACCAATGCCACCAAACCATTGAACCAAGGAACCAATGAACCAATGCCATTGAACTAAGGAATCTTTGAGCTATTGAACCTGTAATCTGAGTCACTAGTACTCAACATTCTCCCACTTGACGAAGGAATTACAGGAAACCATCAATGCTCCAAGTCCTAGAATCAAAGTTGATACTACCTCCAGAAACACGATAGACCATCAACTAGAACAACAATCAAAAAGTTGACTGCTCCAATCCAACTGAACCAAAAGACCCACTTGACTGAAAATAGCACACACAGCCACTGCTAAAACATCCAATCACTCATACCTTGAAGGTATGAACATCAGTAGACTCATGCTACCTACACATACACCCATCAGCTGCAAATACAAGCTCCATGTGTTAACCAGTCGTAGAAGACCAAACAAATCAAGAACTCCCACTACATGGATAATGCAGATCTGAAAAAAGATCAAGACATACTAAGTCTACCAATAACATAACAAAGAAAGTGTGAACATAATGTGGTACCAAGGAAACATCAACCATGATATACAAAAATCTTTAAATCAATAACCTATACATCTCACCACCAGTCAAGAAATCTCTCAAATTCTTCACACCCAACAAAGAAAGAGATAACAAAACCTCCATGTCATCACCCAAAAGTATAAGTGAAAACACATGATCACAAACTAGTGATCATTTTAGCTCTAAACAAAACCTCAAAACAATGTAATGTGAAACACAACATCAGAGAAAATAAATGGGACCAAGAGAAACACTGTACATCATATACCTGTAGACAATCCTTCTACATACACCTCTGAATGCTAACTATGTCAAGTATGATCTCCTTCTTAAAAAACCCAAAGAGAACATCATAACAACACCCAAAGTTGTTCAAGCTCATAGAGATCAAATTCAACATATGTAATCATGCAACTAAACATGGATGTAAGCCTCTCAAACCAAAGAAGATCAAACTAATCCATTTTCCGTTTCAGGAAATCAACCCATAAAACCATCTCCTAACAATTCTCATCAATGAATGATATCAAATGCATAAGGAGATTAATCATGCTATCCATCTCTCACAATGAATCCTCTAGAGCAGTTCAACATCCATGTCTATGAAAGAAAGCATAAAACACCTAAGAGAAACAATGGGCAATACCTCTCAAGTTATAAACTACCGAGAAGACCAAGAGTGGGAATAAGAAAGCTCCGCCAGGGTAATCGATTCTATATGACTTCTCCAAGAGCAATCTCCTCATTGGTCTTTGTTGAACTCACATCCAACCAAGGTAAAGACTCCTCAGACTTCCTGCTGCAAAATCTGAATAAGCACAACATATACAGTCTCACCTTATTCTCCATGTATCCATGAGTACCTTCAAATAATCATCTCATGTTGAACTCCAACTGCATCACTACAACACTATGAAGTAATCAAGCAAATGATAAATGTACCCAAACATAGAGAAGTAACCAGACCACTGTCAAAGCTCCAATCATCTGAATCAGGAACTTATCATGACATCATGATCTTACCATCTCCCTTAGGAGATACCATGCTCCAGGTGAACATAACCATGGTCTCAAGAGCAATATATCATGCCAAAACTCAAATGCTTAAACAAGAGTATATCATGACATGAACCAAACAAACTCTAAACTGACATCACCTGTCAAGCATCACCAACACCTCAACCAAAGACTTCATGAATCCTCCATGACTCCAAGATGTTACACATCCTCAAATAGTGTCCCTACAAATGCGAAAGAACCCTTCTCCAGCAATAGGATCTAAGAGCTCCTTCTAGTAACATCTGCAACACTAAAGAAGATCATTTACCACTAAGTGATGAATGCACAGTCAATGCTAAAGCTCCCACTGAACTGTAACAACTGAGCTTTCCAAGCATCATGACCAAACATCTCCTAATCTAAAAATCCTCTAGGTCCACACATTAACATGTCCATGTGACAATAAAACCAAGTGATACCAAGACCTCCAAACCAAGGAAATAAACTCACTGTCAATAGCTTACACAAACCTGTGTATTTAAGCTATACATGACATCATGATACACATACTACAGGTATCCATAACCAACTATTCAGATACTCTACAACATCCATCCTCTCATCCTAAAATAGTCACACCAATGTACAAGTGACCATAGACAAGGCCAGCTAATAACTCTGCATAATCACATAATCAATCTTGTGGATATAGACCATCCACTTCCGAGTTATCCCACTGCAACCTGTTGATAACTGAGAGGGGGGGTGAATCAGTTATCCTAATTATTTCTTCTTTTTGAACTTTCTTATTAATCAATGCAGCATGAATTCAAACAAGCAAACATTACCATGAAATGGAAAAACACATGACACAATATTTTTGACGTGGAAACCCTTTTAAGGGAGAAAACCATGGGGTGATTAACCCAAAGATTATTCTTTGTTAGAAGAATAAGGAATTACAAAATGGCACTTGCCAATTAGGGCTCACTGCCCGAGCACACTGCTCACAAAGGAGGCACATTGCCTACAAGGAGACACACTGTCTACAAAAGAATGTTATACAATACTTGAACTGATTGGAAGCATCCACATATGTTGGAGTTTAGTTATGGTTAGGCTCAGTACACTGATCTGCTGCACTTCATCTTTCCTCTTCTCTTATGCTGCTTTCCTTTCACATACCGAACCTTTCTTACTGTTTCTGCTCTGCTCTACTTTTATTCACATATCACATATCACCACAACACTTCTCACAACTAAATCCATCCTATATATATATCCACACAACTAATTTCATTATCTTTCTAGTCGGCACCCGGAATAGTCAATCTTCTCACAAACTCTGTTCTGTCGGCTGAATCCTTACACATCAAGTAATGTGGATCAAGCATATACTTGTAGAAATCATTAATCATGTCAGCCAAACATGATTCATGCCTTCATAACCTTTAACAGCATCAGTAACACATCCGGAAAGTAGTCTGATGTTCTGTCAGTCAGTTCTTCCTCTGTTCACACTGTCACTCAGGAACCCGGTACTCAAGTATTCATATCTTTTGCCTCATCTATCACTGGAGGCTAAATCCTTGGAATATACCACTCAAAGTAGTCCTCTTGACTTCCCCAAATCCATATTGCACCAAGATACTTCCTCTGAGAGATCCGGACCTGTCTGTCGGACCTTGCCACATGCTCTGTTCTTGTTTACCGGACCACAACATTCTTCACTCTGACTTCGGGTAGAGACACACCATGTCCTGCGGATGTGTGGGATGAACTTTGTTTCCATCAATGACAACAATCATGAATCCATATAGTGTCTCTTGCCAACAATCTCCCCCTTTGGCATTGATGGCAACACTTAGTGAAAAATGACTAAGTGTTTACACTAGGCTCCCCCTTGGCTGATGCTCTGTCTTTATATATATTTTCCGGAGCTCCCCCTTAGTTGGATTCCTTATTTTTCACTGCTCTTCACTCCCCCTTTGACATCAATGGCAAAGGGTAGGGTCCACACACCAAAATTTTCAAAAATTTTACTATACTTAGCCGCATAAGTATATATATACAAGTTGTACTTACATATACTTAAGTATGTCTGCAAAAGTGTTCTTCAACTGTACAACTTTTGTCGCCCAACTCTGCTTCATCTTGTCCAAAATTGAGATATACCCACTCAACAGGAATGCAAATGCATCTGCCCTTTTTAGATCTGTCAGATCATTTGTCTGGGCTGTGATTTGAGCTTCACTTATGGCCTCATGCATGGCCTCTAACTTAGGGACAATGATCCTCCTAAGTTCACTTAACCTGCTTATTCTATTTTTCCTTTCCTTCTCCAATTTCTTGATTTCACTCAAGACTGCGATAGTCTAACATTCTTGATTTGTTATAGAGGATGAAAGAAGATCAAAACTTTGAGACAAACTTAGTAGTTTATCCTCTTGCTCTTTTATTTTCTTCTCAATCTCTACTGTTACTTTGGACCATGAAATACAAAATTTGTATATTTCATCGCCATCCTTAAGAGCATTTTCTAAGCTCTTTATCCCAATACTCATATTTCTCCTATCATTACTTATCAAACCTTGTACCTCTGATAATCTTTTTGCAAGAAATTCCTTCCGGACCTTATCTTCTGCTAACTTCTCTAGTGAATCAAAATGTGTATTGACACTGCTTACTAGAGTTTTGAGATTACCGGAAGTGGAGGCTGTGGGATCTTTCTGAACCGATGGCATAATCTTTTCAAGCACTCCAGAAGCAGCTTCTATCAACTCACAGTCTTCCATATGAGACTTTAGGAGTTTTTCATTAGCCTTAGCATTTGCAAATGAAGCTATCTTCATTGTCTGTACCAGAGAAAGAGAATCAAAATTGAATGGACCTTGTAGAAGCTCCGGTTCATCAATCTCCACTGTTTCTTTGTTCAGGAATTCTTGGACAGTTTGTGCAGTGTCTCTTGCTGGAGACAGATGTTTCTTCTCTTTTGTAGTCTTGGAGTTGTCCTTAGGAGTTTTCTCTCCTTCACCACTAGCAGTTGTGGTTTTCTCTGCTGAAGTCTTCTCTCCTTCTACAACCTTAGCACTGTCATCTTCTTTTTCCTTCACCTCTGCTTCTATCTCCTATGATTTTTCTTCTCCTTTAGATCCAGAGATTGTAGGGGAAACTGGAGGGGAAATTTTAGTCTGTTCAGGGCCCACCTCTTCTGACATTTTCTCAGAAGTTTCTTCTGCAACATTTGTAGTGGAGGGATCAGTACCCAAGTCCTTTATGATAGGAAGATTAAATCTTTTGAAGGTTTTCCAGAGAATCTCGTTAGTGTCCTTAGCTACCTTGTCGGTCTCACCAAGCATAAGCTGATTCATCCTTGCTTTGCTCCTGAATTCATCCTTGCAGTCTTTGAATACCATGTTCATTGTCTTGGGATCAATTGAAGGATATAGCTGAATAGCTATCTGTTCCCGGATCTCAAGGTCTTTTGCCATGGCATTGGTCTTTCTCATTTCCAACTCCTTCTCTAGACTCTTAGGAATTAGAGAGATAATTTCAATAAAAGCTTTATTGTAAATGTTGAAAAACTTAACTGTGGCTTCCTCCAGAATCTTTTTATCTGCTTCATTATAATAATCATAGAATTCTGTTAAGGGTTGTAGGTTACCATCCACAGTGACTGCTTTTACTACATCATCTAAGGAGAGAGTAGGTTTTTCAACAAATTCCTCTTCCTTCTCTTCTTCTCCTTGACCAGATGATTTCTTCTTCTTCTTTAGTTTCTTGATCTCCTCATCTGATTTGGTTTCCTCTTCATCCTTTTGACTTGCATAAGCCCTTGTGGCTTTTGTCTTTGATCTTTTCTCTCTTTTACCGGATGCCTGGACTTCCAGTTTTGAGCTTTTGGCTGTGACAGGTGTAGATCTTTTTGATGATCTAGTCTGGGTTGAGGTTTCTACCGGAGCACTTTCCTTGCTTTTCTTTTCTACCTCTTTCTTCTCTTCCTCAGCCCTTTCCATCCTTTTCTTGTGGGCATCAAGTGCCTCCTTTGAGATGCCAAGGCCTTGGGCAATATTTTCTACTTCTTTTCTCACCTTCCTCTTGATCTCTGGTTCTCTGAGTTCAACATGGATTTTTATACTCAGCTCCTCAAAGGTTCCAAACCTTTCTGCTTTTGGATCTTTAGGCTGGCTTAGCATGTGTTGAACATGCAGCTCCACAATCTATTCATCAACTTCATACCCCATGGGCATGATCAAAACTGTCCTTGGTTCTACTACCTCCATTAGGCACTGATCAGTCTCTACCATAAAGTAGATTGTGTCTTTGTATTTCTCAACAAGAGACTGGGGAATCCTTTCTCTTGCTTGCATCATGTTCTGAAAGTTCTTGAAATACCCCACAGAGCTGTATTTTGTGCTTTGTTGTCACCAAGTCCATGTAAATAATCTCTGATTTGGATAGCTACCGGTCTATCATTCTCCCATACCCAGCCATTAGATCCGGGAAGCTCATTCATAAAGTAGAAGAATAAGCACAATATTAATCCACCATACTTGAATGAATTCTTTTTGTCTTTCTTGATTTTCTGTAGATTCTCCAAGAGTTGGTTCAAGAGAAGCTGACAAAGATCATAGTCTGCATCCTTTCTTAACATTTCATAAGCAGTATAGATGGTAGTTCCAGGTACAGAATTTTCTCTGCTAGAATGATATATCTTATAAACAATGATCATAGAAGCAAACTTGACATCCGGATCAGTGATGTCATCTATTGTCATTGCTCTTTTGTCAAACTTAGAACCAGTAGCCTCACTCAAAATTTGGTTCTTTACAGATTTAAGAATAGGAATCCCACTGGATGAGTGTAGTCCGGTAACTGCCCTGATGGCATCTTTAGTGATCTTCAATGGTCCATTTAACCACATGAAATTGTCATGTATTCTACTCAAAATGTACCTAACCCATTCATCCTCCGTAAAATAGGGGAAATGTATGTATTGTGCAAAGTGTTTGTTTCGGAGGCCCTTGTATTGGGGTTTGAGCTCAAATGAATCATCTAACAGTTGTTTGTGATAGATATCTCTTAGTTTGAATTCCCCAAACTCTTCAAAATTTGCATATATATAAACCCTAATATCTTCAGTGTGCAAAACACCATGCGGAACACTAGAAAATGCACCTAGGGGATCTACCTCCAAGGATTTGTATGGATGTTTCTTAAATGTAGGGTGAGGTCTATCAGAAATCTTTACAATATTCGGAGTACCCATTATCAAACAATCTTACTAAAGGATATAAAGAACGATAAATACCTTTTACGCAGGTTAGGGCACACAAAGAAATCTGAATAGAGCTATATGAAGAGTTGCTTTGATCTTTTGGGAGAAGTTGTTTGCAGAGCTCCTTTTCTTTCTTCTTCGCATGTGAGTGTACAAGTGTGTAAATGACAGACAAATGAACTCTTTTATTCCAAGAAGCCCTAATTTTCATCCTGCAATAAATGCGCAACCTAATTCATTCTGGTTTGCCTGGTTTTCCTTGTTCAAGGAGGAAGAAACTCATCCGGATCATTATGATTCCCTTGTGATCGATGTTAGTGATGAATCATCATATCCACTTGCCCTTCTGATCATCTTATGTATCCGTAGATCAAGCTATATCAATTTGGATTTATACCGGGCCAATCTTGTGAGAAACCTATTTTACCGGAAGACTTGCTTAACCAGACCAATTCTGAAGGAATTAAACTTTTTAAATTTTCTTGTGGATCTCTTGGATCTTTACCTGACCTTCTTTACATGTTTTTCTAGAAACCCTTTGATCCACAGCTTCTCATGTGCCAATTTCAGGCACCACTTAACTGGCTGGGGGAACAAGGTTTTCTTTGTGTCTCCCCCTAAGCCAGAGCTCACCTTTTAATTTCTGGAAGGAATATCAGCACCAGAGTATGGTGTGGATCCAACCTCTACATTCTCTAAAATTTTCTTCACCCAAATCTTGTTCATCTCATTCCTAACTTCATCCGCATTCACCTTTTGTTTACCCTTATCTTGATTCTAATTATGATATACCAGACCTCTTTTCTCCTAATTCTTGCTTCTGCAAAATTTTGCAATATGACCAGATCTATTACAGATTTGGCAAACAACATTTCCTTGTATATTTGATTGATATCCTCTTGATCTACATTGATTAGCCATATGACCTATTCTATTGCATGTAAAGCATCTACCATTGAATGATTTGTTCATTTGCATATTTCTGCATTCATGAGATTTGTGACCATACCTTTTGCAGTTAAAACATTGTCCAGAGAAGAATGAATTTGTCTAATTCATTATCTTTCTACACTGATTAGCTTTGTGACCAAAGTGATTGTAGCTGTGGCAGTATCCATTGAAGGATGGATATCTTTGAGCATTGGGCTATCTTACCAGAGGTCTTCTAGGCCTGTTCCTTGGATTTTCTGATCCAAAATTCTTCTGACCGGATCCGGAGCTTTCTCCTTTCTCATATCCCAAATCACACTTGTCATCTACCTTCTTTTGACTTTCAAGAAGAACTTCAAGTTGAGCAGAACTTATCTTGAATTTCTCTTTATATTCATTTTCTATTTGAAGATCCCTTTTGAGAGAGACAATTTGATTCTCAAGTTTTTCTTCATTATCTTTAGCATCTTCAAGATCAGATTCAAGATGTCTAATAATTCTATCCATCTGGTGGCAATCTTCTGATTTCTCTTTAAGAGATTGTCTTAGATTGTCTTCAGTTTTTCTTTTCTCTTCAATCTCTTGAGTAAACTTAATAACTCCTGATTCCATTTCATGTCTTACCATAATGACTTCTTTTGATAACTTTTCACATAACTTGGTTTTCTCAGTCAGCTCTTCATTTGCATTATTTTCTTCACATTGTCTTGCCAATTGCTGAAGCAGCTCCTTTCTCTTTTTCATAGAGAGACTTAATTTATCTTTTAGTTCTCTCATGAAATCATCAGCCTATTTGAGTCTTTCCTTTAATTCATTGACTTCAGAGTTTGACTGTTCAAGATCATCAAGGGCAGTCTTGAGTTGCTCTCTTAAACCATATGCATCCATTTGAACTCCTAGACCTTCCTCAAGATGTTAGGCTCTGTTAGGAAGAACTTAGCTCTGATACCAATTATTGATAACTGAGAGGGGGGGTGAATCAGTTATCGTAATTATTTCTTCTTTCTGAACATTCTTATTGATCAATGCAGCATTAATTCAAATAAGCAAACATTACCATGAAATGGAAAAACACATGACACAGTATTTTTGACGTGGAAACCCTGTTAAGGGAGAAAACCATGGGGTGATTAACACAAAGATTATTCTCTGTTAGAAGAATAAGGAATTACAAAATGGCACTTGCCAATTAGGGCTCACTGCCTGAGCACACTGCTCACAAAGGAGGCACACTGCCTACAAGGAGACACACTGTCTACAAAAGAATGTTATACAATACTTGAACTGATTGGAAGCATCCACATATGTTGGAGTTCAGTTCTGGTTAGGCTTAGTACACTGATCAGCTGCACTTCATCTTTCCTCTTCTCTTATGCTACTTTCCTTTCACATACCAGACCTTTCTTATTGTTTCTGCTCTGCTCTACTTTTATTCGCATATCACATATCACCACAACACTTCTCACAACTAAATCCATCCTATATATATATCCGCACAACTGATTTCATTATTTTTCTAGTCGGCACCTGGAATAGTCAATCTTCTCACAAACTCTGTTCTGTCGGTTGAATCCTTACACATCAAGTAATGTAGATCAAGCATATACTTGTAGAAATCATTAATCATGTCAGCCAAACATGATTCATGCCTTCATAACCTTTAGCACCATCAGTAACACATCCGGAAAGTAGTCTAATGTTCTGTCAGTCAGTTCTTCCTCTATTCACACTGTCACTCAGGAACCCAGTACTCAAGTATTCATATCTTTTGCCTCATCTATCACCGGAGGCTAAATCCTTGGAATATACCACTCAATGTAGTCCTCTTGACTTCCCCAATTCCACATTGCACCAAGATACTTCCTCTGAGAGATCTAGACCTGTCTGTCAGACCTTGCCACATGCTTTGTTCTTGTCTACCGGACCACAACATTCTTCACTCTGACTTCCAGTAGAGACACACCATGTCCTACGGATATGTGGGATGAACTTTGTTGCCATCAATGACAACAATCATGAATCCATATGGTGTCTCTTGCCAACACAACCAATAGGCTGTACACACCTAAAAACCTGAATAACTCGTAGATCCTTACACTGAAACATGCAAACCCACTATTGCACTAGAAACTGCAAAACTGATATCTTCAAGGAATAGATAACAATGCAGACAACATGACTCAAGCACTAGATTACTTACAAATCTGATTAGCCAAACATGTCCACAACCTGAGCACCATAGTCAAGAAACTAGAAGCATTACCACAGAAATGCTGAGTGACCTATCACTTACCAGCACTCCCATGCAGAGAAAGCATTTCATCTCCTCAAACCATTCATAGAGCATGCATGCAAAACTACAACTATATCATCCAGCAACACCGCAAAAGCCAGGGTCTAGAAATAGCTTAACTGCAGCTTCACAAAACCACATGTTTTCTTTTGACTGTGTAAAACCTAGAAAACCAATGTGTTTGAAAAACACCCATGCACATCCATACCCACTGCACATCTAGAAGACCCAAAAGTCTGCAACATAAACTCCATAACAGTTAAACTAGAATAATGGATCATCATGAATATGCATAATCATAGATTGTAAGGAAAAACTATAAAACCCCTAAAATCCAGTAAACATGAATCTGAGTCATGCAAGTACAAAATATCCAATTAAGGAAACATTAGTTCAAGAGCTTTAGGCCCACTTGTAGACCAATCCCTCAACCACCAACATGCACATGCATCCGAGAGAATCAGGCTATTACAGAATATCTCAGACCATCCAATGATCAACTCCATAGCCTACATGTAGTCAAGATAACAAAAAATTATGCCTTCTGATACCAGGAACAAAACACCCAGCATAAGCACAATACCTCATGACTGAGTAGTAACACAAACTTCTTCATATCATCAGGGAGCCTCTCACACAGACACCCAATATGAAAGTTACTACAGCAACACAACCATAAACTAAACCCCATGCAACAGGATTAAAAACTGTCAACTAAGAGCCCCAGGCCACATCATGACCAGCTCCAGTCTCTTCATCTTCACCATCCTTCAAGCACCTGCTGTAACATGAAGACAAGATTAACTACAAGACTTCCACTCAAACAAGGATGAAATAAACAGATGTTTCCTTCAGATTTCCTCAAGCCTATCACACTAAGAAATCATTACAGAAGGAATACCCAGACCTTATACACCAGGAACTCTTACATGCAAACACATGTAGCACAGAAATGTACATATGTGAGCAACAAAGTAGATCCTAGAAGAAGGCTCTGATACCACTTGTAAGGAAATGTGAGCATCTCAGAACGTATTTCTAAGAACAGTGGTGTCTTCGACAGATTTAAATTATTTTCAATTACTTCAAAAACACACACAACTATGCCATTAAAGCAGAAACTGGCATAGAACATTTCCAACATTGACCCTTAGAGGAAAGCACAAGCGAACATTATCCAGTTTCAATAGCAGAGACATTAAACATGAAAGACAGAACAAGAACACAGACTTACGTGGGGAAAACCCTTACGAGTAAAAAACCCCACACTCCAAATCACAGAGCCATTGTATTATTCAACAACCAAATAGTTACAATACATTTATAGGCTCATAGCCTTTATAGGAGATTAATATCTTGTTCCTTCTGAAGAATATCTGACAGTATAACCCTTCACAAAGTTCTCCAGCACTTGGTTGGTTCTTCTTACTGTTATCGTGCCAAAAATAGCACATAGTATAGAACTTCACCTTCTCGGCTAGAACCCTTTCACCTAAACTCTGTTTACACTCTCTCCTCAGTCCTTTTACATACTGTTAACATGCTACATACAACATATAGCATAGGACTTCACAGAAGGAGAAAACCAGAGCTCACCAGATTGATCGCACCATCCAACTCTCTCTCACTCTATTGATTCCCAATTGCTTTTAGCAATCTAATCAAGAAACTCATGCAACTGACCGTTCATTCCAATTGCCCAGCATCACTGTCTTCCAACCGTCCAAACCGCCACTTCTAACCGTTTGCATATTCATGAGAAACTTTAACCCCACATGCATCCGTCATCAGGCGACTTTCCAGTTTATAGACTCAACCACTTAGTAAGACTATTGTTGGCACTTTTGTTGCCGACAACCCTAGTCTCACCTCATCGGTGTAATCCAAAACCATCAGCCAACCACTAAGTATTCACAACAACGAGTCCTTGTCCCACCGATGCCCAAGACTTCGTGCCTTCATCAGAGTAACAGAACCATCGGAAAGACATCAAGCTTCAGTGTAACTTCATCCTTCTTCGCCAACCACATTCCTCTTGCCGATGCCAAACTTTCACCAACTCCCATCGGTAAGATAGTTCATATCGGAGCAACATCCCTAGGTTGGGCAGATAGTTATTCTCACGCCGATGCCAACTTCGCATTTCATTGAACCTGTTGAACCATTGAACCTTGACGCGAGGTTCAAGCCTTTCATCGGGGATACACTATCGTTGGAATGATATCTTTAGCTAAGTCTGATAGCTAGAGTCAAGTTGATGGACCACTGAACTAATGAACCATTGAACCTATCCTGTTGAACCAAGGAACCAATGCCGTCGAACCATTGAACCAAGGAACCATTGAACCAATGAACCAATGCTACCGAACCATTAAACCAAGGAACCAATGAACCAATGCCATTGAACTAAGGAACCTTTGAGCTATTGAATGTGTAATCTGAGTCACTAGTACTCAACATTCTCCCACTTGACAAAGGAAATCATAGGAAACCATCAATGCTCCAAGTCATAGAATCAAAGTTGATACTTCCTCCAGAAACAAGATAGACCATCAGCTAGAACAACAATCAGAAAGCTAACTACTCCCATCCAACTGAGCTAAAAAACCCACATGACTGAAACTAGCACACACATCTAGTGCTAAAACATCCAATCACTCATACCTTTAAGGTATGAACATCAGTAGACTCATGCTACCTACACATACACCCATCAACTGCAAATACAAGCTCCATGTGTCAACCAGTCGAAGAAGACCAAACACATCAAGAACTCCCACTGCATGGATAATGTAGATCTGAAAAAGATCAAGACATACTAAGTCTACCAATAACATAACACAGAAAGTGTGAACATCATGTGGTACCAAGGAACCATCCACCATGATATGCAAAAATTTGTAAATCAATAACCTATACATCTCACCACCAGTCCAAAAATCTCTCAAGTTCTTCATACCCAACAAAGAAAGAGATAACAGAACCTCCATGTCATCACCCAAAAGCATAAGTGAAAACACATGATCACAAACTAGTGATCACTTCAGCTCCAAACAAAACCTCAAAAAAATGTAATGTGAAACACACCATTAGAGAAAATAACTGAGACCAAGAGAAACACTGCACATCATATACCTGTAGACAATCCCCCTACATACACCTCTGAATGCTAACTGTGTCAAGTATGATCTCCTTCTTAAAAAACCCAAAGAGAACATCATAACAACACCCAAAGTTGTTCAAGCTCATAGAGATCAAATTAAACATATGTAATCATGCAACTAAACATGGATGTAAGCCACTCAAACCAAAGAAGATTAAACTAATCCATTTCCCGTTTCAGGAAATCAACCCATAAAACCATCTCCTAACAATTCTCATCAATGAATGATATCAAATGCACAAGGAGATTAATCATGCTATCCATCTCTCACAATGAATCCTCTAGAGCAGTTCAACATCCATGTCTATGAAAGAAAGCATAAAACACCTGAGAGAAACAATGGGCAATACCTCTCAAGTTATAAACTACCGAGAAGACCAAGAGTGGGAATGAGAATGCTCCTCCAGGGTAATCGAGTCTCTATGACTTCTCCAAGAGCAATATCCTCATTGGTCTCCGTTGAACTCACATCCAACCAAGGTAAAGACTCCTCGGACTTCCTGCTGCAAAATCTGAATAAGCACAACATATACAGTCTCACCTTATTCTCCATGTATCCATGAGTACCTTCAAACAATCACCTCATGTTGAACTCCAACTGCATCACTACAACACTATGAAGTAATCAAGCAAATGAGAAATGTACCCAAACATAGAGAAGTAACCAGACCACTATCAAAGCTCCAATCATCTAAATTAGGAACTTATCATGACATCATGATCTTACCATCTCCCTTAGGAGATACCATGCTCCAGGTGAACATAACCATGGTCTCAAGAGTAATGTATCATGCCAAAACTCAAATGCTTAAACAAGAGTATATCATGACATGAACCAAACAAACTCTAAACCGACATCACCTGTCAAGCATCACCATGACCTCAACCAAAGACTTCATGAATCCTCCATGACTCCAAGATGTTACACATCCTCAAATAGTGTCCCTGCAAATGCGAAAGAATCCTTCTGCAACAACAGGATCTAAGAGCTCCTCGTAGTAACATCTGCAACACTAAAGAAGATCATTCACCACTAAGTGATGAATGCACAGTCAATGCTAAAGCTCCCACTGAACTGTAACAATTGAGCTTTCCAAGCATCATGACCAAACATCTCCTAATCTAAAAATCCTCCAGGTCCACACATTAACATGTCCATGTGACAATAAAACCAAGTGATACCAAGACCTCCAAACCAAGGAAATAAACTATCACTGTCAATAGCTTACACAAACCTATGTATTCAAGCTATACATGACATCATGATACACATACTACAGGTCTCCATAACCAACTATTCAGATACTCTACAACATCCATCCTCTAATCCTGAAATAGTCACACCAATGCACAAGTGACCATAGATAAGGCCAGCTAACAAGTCTGCATAATCACATAATCAATCTTGTCGATATAGACCGTCCACTTCTGAGTTATCCCACTGCAACCAATAGGTTGTACACACCTAAAAACTTGCATAACTCATAGATCCTTACATTGAAACATGCAAACCCACTATTGCACTAGAAACTGCAAAACTGAGATCTTCAAGGAATAGATAACAATGTAGACAACATGACTCAAGCACCAGATTACTTACAAATCTGATTAGCCAAACATGTCCACAACCTGAGCACCATAGTCAAGAAACTAGAAGCAGTACCATAGAAATGCTGAGTGACCTATCACTAACTAGTATTCCCATGCAGAGAAAGCATTTCATCTCCTCACACCATGCACAGAGCATGCATGCAAAACTGCAACTATATCATCCAACAACACCCCAAAAGCCAAGGTCTACAAATAGCTTAACTGCAGCTTCACAAAACCACATGTTTTCCTTTTGACCATGTAAAACCTGCAAAACCACTGTGTTTGAAAAACACCCATGCAAATCCATACCCACTGTACATCTGGAAGACCCAAAAGTCTGCAACATAAACTCCATAACAGTTAAACTAGAATAATGGATCATCATGAATATGCATAATCATAGATTTTAAGGAAAAACTATAAAACCCCTCAAATCCAGTAAACATGAATCTGAGTCATGCAAGTACAAAATATCCAATTAAGGAAACAATAGTTCAAGAGCTTCAGGCCCACTTGTAGACCAATCCCTCAACCACCAACATGCACATGCATCCGAGAGAATCAAGCTATTACAGAATATCTCAGACCATCCAATGATCAACTCCATAGCCTACATGTAATTAGGGTAACAAAAAATTATGCCTTCCAATACCAGGAACAAAACACCTAGCATAAGCACAATACTCCATGGCTGAGCAGTGACACAAACTTCTTCATATCATCAGAGAGCCTCTCACACAGATACCCAATATGAAAGTTACTGCAGCAACACAACCACAAACCAAACCCCATGCAACAGGATTAAAAACTGTCAACTAAGAGCCTAAGGCCACATCATGACCAGCTCCAGTCTCTTCATCTTCACCATCCTTCAAGCGCCTGCTGTAACATGAAGACAAGATTAACTGTAAGACTTCCTCTCAAACAAGGATGAAACAAACAGATGTTTCCTTTAAATTTCCTCAAGCCTGTCACACTAAGAAATCATTACAAAAGGAATACCCAAACCTTATACAACAGGAACTCTTACATGCAAACACATGCAGCACACAAATATACATATGTGAGCAACAAAGAAGATCCCATAAGAAGGCTCTGATACCACTTGTAAGGAAATGTGGGCATCTTAGAACGTATTTCTAAGAACAGTGGTGTCTTTGACATATTTGAATTCTTTTCAATTACTTCAAAAACATGCACAACTATGCCATTAAAGTAGAAACTGACATAGAACATTTCCAACATTGACCCTTAGAGGAAATCACAAGTGAACATTAACCAGTTTCAACAGTAGAGACATTAAACATGAAAGACAGAACAAGGACACAGATTTACGTGGGGAAAACCCTTACGGGTAAAAAACCGCACACTCCAAATCACAGAGCCATTGTGTTATTCAGCAACCAAATAGTTACAATACATTTATAGGCTCATAGCCTATACAGGAGATTAACATCTTGTTCCTTCTAAAGAATATCTAACAGTATAACCCTGCACAAAGTTCTCTAACACTCGGTTGGTTCTTCATACTGTTATCGTGCCACAAATAGCACACAGTATAGAACTTCACCTTCTCGGCCAGAACCCTTTCACCTAAACTCTATTTACACTCTCTCCTCAGTCCTTTTACATACTGTTAACATGCTACATACAACATACAACATAGGACTCCATAGAAGGAGAAAACCAGAGCTCACCAGATTGATCGCACCATCCAACTCTCTCTCACTCTATCGATTCTCAATTGCTTTTGGCAATCTAATCAAGAAACTCATGCAACTAACCGTTCATTCCAGTTGCCCAGCATCGCTTTCTTCCAACTGTCCAAACCACCACTTCTAACCTTTTGCATATTCATGAGAAACTTTAGTCCCACATGCATCCATCATCAGGCAACTTTCCAGTTTATAGACTCAACCACTTAGTAAGACTATTGTTGGCACTTTTGCTGCTGATGACCCCAGTCTAACCTCATCAGTGTAATCCAAAACCATCAGTTAACCACTCAGTATTCACAGCAACAAGTCCTTGTCCCACCAGTGCCCAAGACTTTGTGCCTTCATCAGAGTAACAGAACCATCAGAAAGACATCGACCTTCGATGTAACTTCATCCTTCTTCACCGACCACATTCCTCTCGTCGATGCCAAACTTTTGCCAACTCCCATCGGTAAGATAGTTCATATCAGAGCAACATCCCTAGGTTGGGCTGATAGTTATTCTCACGCCGATGCCAACTTTGCATATCGTTGAACCTGTTGAACCATTGAACCTTGACGCGAGGTTCAAGTTTTTCATCGGGGAGACACTATCGTTGGAGTGATATCTTCAGCTAAGTCCAATAGCTAGAGTCAAGCTGATGGACCACTGAACTGATGAACCATTGAACCTATCCTGTTGAACCAAGGAACCAATGAACCAATGCTGTTGAACTAAGGAATCTTTGAGCTATTGAACCTGTAATCTGAGTCACTAGTACTCAACATATATATATGTATATACATACATACATACATATGTATATATATATATATATGTATATATATATCTATGTATATATATATGTATATATATATATATATGTATATACATACATACATATATATACACACATATATATATACATACATAATATGTATATATGTATGTATATACATATATATATATATGAAAGAAATGGTAAAGTGAAGTTTTGAAATTTAAAACTAAATATAATGGCATGTTGGGCAGTTCACACACCTATAACACTATGAAAAAGTGATAGTTTTATTTTTAGAATGGAAGTTTGATCTCCTCACATCTCGCTATCAAACTAAGACTTCCAAAGCCATGGAATACTAAACAATGATCTCCATGGAAGTTTCAGGGAAAACTGAATAGCGATCGCCATGGAAGTTTCACTCCTTCCTTGTTTAACATGACAAAATTAATCAACTTGAAATTTAATTCCAAAGCAAGTCAAGGGTGGCCCCATTGTACCCTACCTTAGACAAAAAACCAAGCCTCTGTGATTTATGTAAACAAGTCCATCAAAACCTTTGTTAGGAGTAAGTAGTATCTCTCTTTAAAGTATTTATTGGTCGACTCCTCTGAAAAGCCCAAAATTTTGGGTAGTAAAATATATAAAATAGAGGGCAAAAGAATTAGGGGTTACCATCGATGAAGTGGTGGTTTCATCTTCAAGGCCATTTACTCTGGCAATAAATTCTTTTTTTATCTACAAAGTGTTCATGAACCAGTTATAAAGGAAGAAGATTTGGAGCTCCAACTTGGCCTTGCAGGCACTACTAGGATAGGAAGGACATCTGCAGATCATTGTCTACATCACAAATATTTTAGAGTTCATGCCAACAACACAATAGATATTTTTGACGAAGTAGGAGAAGACAATCAAACTTCTTTCAAGGTAAATATTATTATTGTTTGTAAGTGTTTATTTTATTTATATTTTGTAAATCCTACAGTTTATATAGGAAAATAGTTTAATATGTTCTATTTAAGCAACAATAATTGAAATAAAAATGAATTGTTTTATGTGTTAATTTTGTCATTTAAATAATTGTTCTTCTACTTGTTTTCAAATTTCACCAAGGAATAGATATATGTATTAATTGTACATTATGTGTACATGTGCGCTGCATTTTTTGCTTATGCCTTAAAGGTAGGCATTCATGCATGTATGTAAAGATTTAAATCTATATGTTGAAATCTATTTAAGTGAAAAATGAAACAAAAGGGATGAATGGATAGAAGCACATATGAATGTGTGCTCTTCAAAATGAGAAATGTAGGAACCCTTGTATTGTTTGTGTAGTTCCATAGTGATTCAACGTTCTGAGAGTTGTTTTAATACAGTCAATAGTGACATTTGGATTCCTTAAGTTTTATAGTTTTATTAATCATGTAGATGCTTATAATTTGTTCATTGAGGCCATTGCAAATTCTATTTTAATCTCTTTTTAAATCAGTGTTTTTGTCTGTTATAAAAATCTCTACAAAAACATGAATGATCTTACTCAAATTCATCTAAGAATTTATCACACCTGTAGCATGAAATGAGATCTTGCATAATGACATGAAATCAATTTAATTTGATTTTTCTTTTGAGATAATTGCACATGTAATGAGGGTTCTATATATATATATATATATATATATATATATATATATATATATATATATATATATATAGACACAGAGAGAGAGAGAGAGAGAGATATGTATATATATTATCATGATCAATACTTGCATCTTTCTTTATATGACTAAAATCTCTTATCCCTGCTACAAAAATAACATGAATATGGTTAGGAAAACCCAAATTTTAGATAGTATTTGCATCTGAAGTAAATATTGCATGAAGTTCATGTTAGAAGTATAATATGCATTAGGAATCATCGTAGATCTTGAATTTGCAAGAAAAGTAATTTTTAATTCACGTTAGAAAAGAAAAAGGAATTATTTATGTTCTGCCATAGATTGTCTTTGTAAAGAAAGTAGTTTATTTTTCCATGCATGTGATGGGTTTACCTTCTAGGAAAGGGTGCCAAATATTGGCTAATAGAGAAGGTCGATCCTCTTTTCAGGATCTACCAGTATATTCATAAGTTCTTTGGCCAAATCCATGTTTTCATTGAAATAGATGAATAATTTCCTAGTAAATTATATTGATATGTTTTTCTGCCATATCCTGATAGTAGGGCATTGCATGTTCATGTTAGAAATGCATGTAGATATATCAAGTTACGTTGGGTTTCCATCTTGCCTATTGTTTCTAGGTTTGTAGGCATTTCATATAGGGTCAGGTATTCTTTGAAGTAGGAAGAATTTTGAGGAAGCATAAGCTTCGTGGTTGGGCAGAAAAGTGCTTGAGCAATGTTCTCGTCTCTCAACTTTGCTGATGACTGCATGAATTAGTTACATTCAGTGACAATACCTATATTCATATACCATTGCTTGTATAATTGTTGTATTTGTACATTGTTATTTGTATAGTGTTGACTATATGGCAGGAGAGCCAAAGTTGTACCATTTTGTATATCATATTTCTTGTGCTAACACTTGGATTAGGCACTTGTACATGTTGTTGATGGGTGTTTTTGCACACAACAATGTAGATGAAATACTAAGTATCCCACCTCTCTTGAAAGGAATCTAATCTTAGAAAATCTAGAAAAAAGACTGCCCCAAGGTTTATACTGTTAGGTCTTGACTTGTAGGATAACTTAGTTGGGTACATTTTTTGTTCCAATCAAGGGGACTTACATGCAAAATGGATTTAATTAGGGTTATTCATGTGGTGATAGTTGCTGATATGGGAAACCCTAGACAACTCATGCTTCAAAGTCTAAGAACTTCCTTTGTTACTATCAACGACTTGATGCTTTAAGAAATTTCAAAAGGATAAGGGATAGGAAAGAAATGGAAATTCTAAGGACAAATTATAATGGATAGAACTATTTTAGATAGACAAATACCCAAAAACTAATTTTTGCTTTACCAAGCTTCTCACAATGCTGCAGAAACAATGCAATCTTCAAAGGTGATAAAGATTTTCAAATCACATACATTGATTAAACACCCAATTAATGGCACAACTTAACCAATATTATGTAATCAAACTTAACTCATTAGAATTGGTCAAACTACCCATACAAAGTAACTCACAATCAACAAGATACAAATGGTATGAACTAGAGCATTCATCAGATATTTAAAACATACATCCAAATTGTAATTAAACTTTATCTAAATTTAGGAGGGAAACAAACCATGAATCCAAAACTTAATAACACAAAGAATAATATATGACAACACCTATAAATATGTTTGTATTGATTCATAATTTTGGCAGAGTCTCAATAAGTCATTGTTCCAACCTTACAAAATAGAGAGAATGATTGTCTTTATATAGAAAGACAAGCATACCAAGTTTGACAATGGATGGTGAGTATTAATCCAATACCGAAGGTCCAGATTCATTCATCATTAAATATTGGCAATTGGGTAGTTCCAATCCTAGAATTACTTTTGTCCTTTGGGAAAATGATGAAAATACAAATTTTAAGCACAAAAGAATAAGACAAAACTTTAGCTATTTGATATGTCCAATAAGACAAATCACTTTTACAATAAGCTAACAAGTCAAAAAGAATATAGGACACATTTTAGATGGAGGACACTGGATAGATTTGGCATTTGATTTTTGGGAAGCTGATACAACGTAACACTGCTCTTTAGGATGCAGGAGCATTATCTTCTATAGTCACTTTATTTTCCTCCTTTTTATTTGCCATCAAGGCTTCAAGTGCAGGATTAATCTCTTCTAGAGAAGGATCTTTTACAAAACTAGCCTAGAATTTGAGGATATCTACCACCTTGGATAGATTATGATAAATCCCAAACTTAGTTCTTGTACTCCTCTTAAATTCCTTAATTTGTGCCTTTAAATTATTGGCATTATTCATATATGCTACACTAAAGGGAAAAGAGTCATCAGTTGGATTATCTTGCAGTGATAGACTCAACTATTTCTTGCACTCTTGCACATCTATGGCTGTTGTATGATCTAGATATAACCCTGTCAAGGCATGGATGAGATCATTAAAGCCATATATAACTTCCAAAAGCTGAGTCTTAGTAGATGCACAGTCATTTTTTGCCTTGTCAAAAATTTCCCTTCTAAGCTTCAACATTTCCAGCCAGTGGAAGGGCATATTCATTTCATCTTTTGCCAAAATGTTCTATTCAATGAGAACTTCTAAAGATAATTTACACATTGCTTAGATTCTGGGATGTATATGGGAGTAGTAATCATCATACTCTTCACTATCTTCAACTATCTCATCCCATTCTTCTTTTAGGGCACAAAAATCCTTATGCATCTTCCTAAGTTCATCAATTTCTTCACAACCTTCAGTGTAAATTTATGTCAGCCACTCTTTTGTCACTAAGGCAATTTGCCTCATTTTTTCAAAATCTTCCAATTCTTCCTTTGAAAGAATGGACGGAGCTATTGTCATGCCATCACTACTATGCATGGGCTTCACCAAATATCTAATACAAACACGTAATTCCTCATTTTGCTACCTTAGCTACTTCTTGGTAAGTTCATATTTGTCCATTTTGGGTATAATATTTGAGATAAAGTCTTTGAACTCTTCAATCTCCTGTAGCCTGGAGGTGGGACTGAGATTCAATGTGGAAATATTGTAATCTCCTGGCCTAATCCCTTCTTTGTTTTCCTGAACTAGTGGTACTACAACTTCTACAATTCTAGATCATGAGGCATCCTTGTATATTCTGGAATGGACCTTTGTCTTCTTTTACTTCTTAGGCTTTTGAAGCTGAGCAAGGAAGCTATCTAGATCTAAGTCAACAACTTCAACCTAAGGTTGTTTACCTTGTAACCTATGTTGTAGCCAGTCAGGGGCTCTCAAAGAATCTATAGGGGGATCTAATTACCCTTCCTTTTTATTCAAAGAATCATCATCAGTTGAATCCAACTCCTTCTCTGTATTATCTTCCCTGGTAGAGTCTATAGTAGCCTATTGAGGTTGTCTAATTTGTTTCAATTGGTCACATGTATCATGTTCTGTCTTATCAAATATGTCTTGTTGATCTAGCTGATCTTGTTGAGGACTCTAATCAAGATTCACTATCTCTACAGTGCTCATGTTGATAGGAGGACTATCAGGGGCATTTCTAATATGGACCTCCTTGTTGATAATGTTCATTTCAGCACATACCTTTTCAATTCCCTCTAGCAGGAAAACCTTCGGAGACGAGGGCTCAGGAATCACCTCAGTAGTCTAGAATGGCCAGGACAAATTGCTATTTATTGAAAAGAATGAATCAACTACAAACTCAGGTAGTTGTACCTTAGAAAGGTTTGTAAATGTTGCAAACCCTAGGGAAGGTGGGGTGGATGGACGAGGGAGAATGGATGGAATGAAAATTGGTGTGGACAAACTGAGTTGAGCCAAGGAGAAAGATGGAGGTGATAGGATAGAGGAAATTGGTGGTAAAGGGGGGAAATGTCAAGGATGTGAGTGATGGAATGGGAGGTAGATGAAGTGAAGTGGAAAGAGAGGATTGAGGCAATAGAGAAGTGCAAACGTCAATGGAAGAGAGTGGAGGAGAAGATGGTAGAGAGATGGAAGAAGTGGTATTAGGTGGATAGGAGATGGAAGTGGAAGAAGAAGATGTAGGAGGAGAGGGTATGGAGGAAGAAGGTGTAGTGGAGGCCACTGTGTCAAAGGCTAACATAACGAGAGGTGCATAGGCAACAAAAATAGTTTGTGTATCAATGGTAGATGGTGGAGATGAAGTAGGGGGAGATTGTACATCCAAGGCTGCAGGGGACAGTGACAGTTGGCAAAGGAATGGATGTAGTAGCAATTGCAATAGGAGGGGCTTGTGTGACCTTGAGGCTTGAAGTCTTCTTGGTGAATTTGACCTTCTTTGGTTTTGATCCCTCAGCTTCCCTAGTTTAAATAGGCTTTCTAGTTGATGTTCTTATTTTAGCTAGGGATGTGCTTCCGCTCATAACCTTCTTCTTAGTCTCTTTTGCAATTTTTCCCTTTCCTTTCATGTTAGCCAGAGGTATTTAATCCTCAATTTCTTCACTGTCTGATTTGTTTCCTACTACTAGCTACTTTGGATCTACCACCTCTGTAGGTTCATCCTTTTCATCATCACTATCCCTCTCTTGAGGATCTGGGTATGTAAGAGGCACGTTGGTAGCTTTAAGTTGTGCAACTTGTGCGTCTACCCAAGCTCTGTTGTACTTCATTAGATTTCTCATTATCTCCTTGAGGGAGCAATCCAATGCCTCAGTCGAGTTTAGAGGGGGAATTAGCTAACCAAAGACCCTTCTTCATTCAACTTCTTATACCATAACCCCATCTTCAACAACTTGATCTGGTACCAGGGTTATCTAGAACTTCCTGATAAAGTCAAGGGATAATCTTGAACACTTTTTCTTTTTCACCTCATGCTCATCGACACAATTGGCTCAGAAATCTTCTAACTCCTCAACATGGAAGAGTTTTTGACTGACATGTTGTTCTAAAGTGCCAAATGAATCAAAGTGGGATCGAGCCTTATAGAAAATCAGATGCAATTGTTGTAGCTCTACATCTGAGGACTCAACAACACATATGGTAATACAAGTAAACAATCCTCTCCCTAAGACAATTATTAGTGGGGTATTTAGGTAGTCTATATGGCACTCCTTTAAACCCTTGTACCCTAATATAGGTAAACATTGGGAATTGGATGAACCAATACCCATAATTTTTCAATACATTAGCAACCTCCAAGGATATCCTCCTAGACATATCCCCTTGCAACATCCTTGTGATATGCATTGTGAATGCATCATTCACTCTCTTGTAATGAACCAATAAGTTAACATATTGTAGTTACAGGTAACAACCTCATAAACTTTTAATTCTCCAGCTACATTACCAATTGTTCCCAATCTGGTTAGCCCAGGGTAGACAAAGTTCTTGGATAACATATACATGATGTAAGAAGACAAGTGGGAAACCTGAGTCTCATTTAGAGCCAAGAAGACTTCATGAATGTTATCATTAATAATTTGTGCCCAATACACCTTCCTATCTCCTTTAAGTACTTCTTCAATATACATCCAAACATCCATGGCTCAAATGTTGAGGCAATGGGCAAACCCATGATTCTGTTAAGGAGTGTCAACATATCCCCTACTTCTAGATTGAAGTCACTCATGTAAAGTACCTGAGGTACCTTGGACATAACGGTCCTCTTGACCTTCATCCAAATGTCATTAATCACTTTCCTACACCTCTCTAGATTTTGGTCAAATAGACGTTGGTTTGTGTCCTTGGTGATCATTGTCATGGTGGGAAAGACTGGGATATCAAAAGCCTCTATTATTGCCTCTACATTAAGGTTGACAATTATTCTCCCATCTTGGGTTACTACAGACCTAGTTAGTGGGTGGTATCTTTCTACATAGGCCATGATAAGTTTTGAGCATTGGACTACAGTGGGAAAATGTGCTGCTTTAGCTATACCATTCTCTCCCATTCTGCAAGCCCAGTTGGTAGGGTTGTCACCAAATACCCTCAACTTGAAATCATCTAGATCCACATGGCTAATATCAGTGTTGATTATGTTCTTCCAATTAGAGGTGATTTTGGACATAGGAGGGACTCCTTTGAACTCGTACTTCATGTTGTTAGCTCAAGAAGACATTTACCCTACATACATCACCCTAATGAATACCTAATTTGACAACTTGTAACATGTCTAATTTGCCAAATTGGTTAGAATTTTTTCTTGAAATCATTAAAACAAAGTATCATCACAAATTTCTAACAAGTAGCTTTCATCTAGATACCAAATTTAACCAATTCTGACAGAAAGTAAGCATTTCCACCCTCACAAGGTATAAGAATTGCATACAATTATAATCAAACTTTACATTAATCAAAGAAGATAAGATCTTTAAATTTATGAGACTATACAAAGTTATTCATCTGTGGCAGACAACTAAGCTTATATAGGATAAATGAACCACTTGTTATTAAAAGTGGGCCTGAGGGGCCTGACTGGATAAGCAGGTTTTACATGCTTCATTAGATAAGTGGGAGATTTTGGCTAGATCAAATATGCAGAGGTTTCAAGTTTAATAGGACATATCTTGTATCGAGTAGAACTACCGCAACATGATCTCTTATTTGATGCATATGAGAGTTAGGATACCGGACAAGCGGGCCCATGTCCCCTCACTGGATACGTGGGGAAAATACATCCAAGTGGATAGTATCCACTATCTTATAAAACTCCCACAAAGGGCTAGGTACTCAAAGGTCGAAAGATCTAGTGGGTTTAAGTGACTACACCGGACATGCAGGGAAAGTGGATAATAGCCACTATCTTGAAAAACATCCAAAAAAGCAAAGAGTTAAGGTGCCCAATGGTTTTGACAGGTCCAAATGATTGAACCAAATAAGTAGGCCTCCGAACCCTCAGTGGATAATATCCATTGAGGCTCAAAATTGTTGCAAAAAGAAAATGGATTTTCCACCTTAGGGTAACTTCATCACGAAATTTCTTCAATGGCTTATTTGGGGAAGGGGAAATCTAGCCCTAAGGGATATCATACCTTCCCTCACAATTTTCTCGCAAACAAATTTTGACACTGATCTAATACATGACCTAGGTTAAACTAAATGAAACTACAAAGTTAAACCTTAAAAGCTAAACCACCATGCAAACCCTACATAAATTTAAATAGTAAGCATATTAGGGTTTTACAGAGAATACCTATCATTCTTGCTAATTGAATCCATCCTACTCATCTCAAGCAAATAACATGATATAAATAGGGTTTTGAATGCATAGAGATGAGAGAATATCAAAAGCTAACCTGGTGTGCTATGAAAAATGTGAATTGTACTTGGAGGGATGACACAAGAGATAATCACGTAGCACTGTGGAGATTTTGAGGATGGAGGCAATTTGCTTTGGAATCGATAAAATTTATTGGGAGCTCAAGAAAAAATAGAGAATATGAGTGCAGATGACAATAATGGACTAAAATTGAGCTTAAATACCTCCAATCTATATGCCATAAATACCTTGTACCCTTGACATGGTGTTCAACACTCACCACACTCAAAGCAGGTCTTTCGGCATGCACTGGACATGTAGACAAAAGGAACCCAAGTAGATAATATCCACTATCTAACAAAAGTTTCACAATATCTGGTACCTACATAAAACCTCTCTTCCTTCAAAAGATAATAGTTCTACATTTATGCGGGACTTCCAAGGTATACAAGATATATCCCATGACACCAGATTTTAGCATAATGTCCAATAATGGGAAAATCACCTTCTTTTTGGAAAATCCTTAACATTTTTCACTCCTCATGGGATGCAGGGAAAAGGATGGTATTTGGATATAATCTAGTCGGGAGGAAGACCAGCACAATATTTGGTTGAGGCATAAATCAACACTAAAAGGTCAAAACATGGGTACTCTTCAAAATAACTCATGTAAGGAAGATCTAAGACCTCATGAAATCATGCATGAAGATAAAACCAAGACCCAAGAGGGAAAACACTCAAAATAACTCCTTTGAAGCAAACTCTCCTTCATAAAACAAATTCCTCTCTCTCCAAAGCATAAGGAGGCAAAGTTGAGACTCAAGCCAAAAGACAACAAAAGAGGGGGTCCTCATTTTACTCAAAAAATGAGGCATGCATGTAGGGCATAACACATGTGAGATATAATATAACATTTTTACATATATTGAAAATGTATCATTTCACTTTTATATTTTTGAGAATTTAAGCATTTTGTCAAATAGTTTATGGGTTGCATACCTTACATTTGGCATCAAAGTGCATGTTGCAGCATTGGGAACTCTGGGGTGTGTTCTACTAAGCTTGTTCAAGCATTTGTAGGTCCTTGTGTGTTTACGTGTTGTGAGTAGCATGTGCCTTCTTTTGTTATGTCTTCCTTGCATGTGTGTGATGAGGAATACATTGTTGTATGGTTAGATAGACCTTGGTGGTTGTTGAGAAGTTGCTTATGTGTGTTTTCCTTCTTGATGTCATGAATGCTTGGTATGAACCCTTGCAGTGTGTGTGAGTGCTAGAGTGACCTTTGTAGGGTCATGTTTGTGCTTGTGTGACCACTTTTGATAGAGTTATGGGAACCTTTGTGTGAAAGGAAATACCATGTTCTTGAGTGTGATTGAACCTAGTTTACTCTTTAAGAGTTAGACATTTGTATGTGAAAGAGATGATGTTTTGATCATATGCATGATAAGTGAAGAATATTGTTATGGTAATGCTAGTTTAAATGAACCTTGCATTGTACACCTTGTTGTGTGTATGTTTTAGCATATCCTCATAATGCTTGTCATATTGTTTATTAATTGCCTCTATATGGTGATTGGAGATGCTTGCTTGAAATGCATATTGCATTGTCCTCTTAAGATCATGTCCCTATGTGTGGGTTAATTATGTGGTTGTAAGAAAGGTAGTGTTGCATTGAATTGCTAGAATAGATCATTTGGGTAATGACTTATGTCCCCAGATTGCATTCTTCCCTAGAATTCATGTGGGAACCTAGGAGCAATTATTGTATTGCATTATTTGAAGAGTTAAAGAAAAAGGGGGTTGTGAAAAGGGTCATTTGCATAGTCCTTGTGATGTTTGAGCTGTTAGAATCATGAGTGAATTAGCAAACCCTGCATCTTGTCACTTTGAGTTCTGATTTCCCCATTGCTTAGTGTGTATTTAGTATGCTTGTCATCATGTTATGAAGACTTGATATTATGCATGAAGTATGTGTGGTTGCCAGATATCAAGCCAATTTGAAGCAAACACATGAGAAGGCAGTGAAAAAGATATTTAGATACTTGAAAGGAACTCTAGATTATGGCTTATGGTATCCAAGAGGTAATGACTTTGATTTGAATGCCTACACTAATGTTGATTGGGCTAGTTGTGTTGATGATAGAAGAAGTACAAGTGGCGGTGCTTTCTTCTTAGGAAGTAGATTGGTTTCATGGCAGAGCAAGAAGAAAGATTCTGTGTCCTTATCAACTGTAGAGGCAGAGTATATTGCAAAAACATCCTACTGTACACAAGTGTTGTGGATGAAGAAAACCCTAAAGAATATCAAGGTATTGTATGATGAGCCTATTCCTATTTTGTGTGAAAATACAAATGCTATCAATATTTCCAAGAATCTAGTGATGTATTCTAGAACCAAGCATATAGCAATCAGGTATCACATTTTGAGAGAGAAGGTTGTAGATAAGGAAGCAAGGTTGGAATATGTTCCAAGAAAGGATCAGATTGTAGATATTTTCATAAAAGCTCTTGCAAAGGACACTTTTGAGGATCTCTAATAGAGGTTAGGGGTAATTGCCCCTCCTTCTTGCTAGGTGCATAGTGGTGCATCTGTCCAGGGGGAGTGGCCAATGTTATATATTTTTTCTAGAATGATGGTGGCTACCTCTCAGGGGGAGAAGGTAGTGGTTGCCGATGATAGGGGGAGTATGTTTGTTGCAAGAAAAAGTTATGTCCTAAGAAAGAATGTGTAGGTGTGTGGTTGCTGATCCGCAGGTAGTGGTTGCCCTTTGTCCTTGATGTCAAAGGGGAAGAATGTGTAGGTATGTGTGTCATCAATGCCAAAGGGGGAGATTGTTACACATATGGTTTCTAAGGTTGTTATTGATGTCAACATTATCATGGATGTGTGATGAAGTTCATGGTTGCATATCATGTTGAATATAATGTGGTTACTAAAGTTCATAGTTGGATGTCATGCCTTGATTAGTGCAAAGTTGAGTATGAAGTTATATCAATATGGGAATTAGAAGCAATAAGATGATTAGATGTGTTTCTGATGTTGAGAAGATGTTCTGGTGGCCTTAAGCATATTGTATGATCTCTCCTATTGTTCCTAAGAATGCATGTGTTGATACAAAGAAGGTTTGGCCTCCGGAAGTTGGTGACAGTTTTTGCTATAGGATGACTGCCTGTGAAGATTGTCTGGGAGATTGCTTTGCATTCCTTCACATTAGTAGTTATGTCTATGTGGTTCTAGAACTATGTTTAGGGTATAGTGAAGGTGATAATTCCAAAGTTTCAGATCACCTATCCTTCCACTGTGAGAGTTATACATGATAGAGTATCAACATGTGTTCTGGTAGAGTAAAGTAGTGTTGAAGGCATGTTGGAATGCTCCACATTCCTCCAAATGTGAATGTTTGCCTTTGTATTTTTGTGGAAATGTTTATGGATGTGCATTACATGCTTCCCTGAAGTTTCAAGTTTCTTGGTGGTCTGCAAGCTCAGTTTTTCAATGACAGTATGTTGCAATGTGTTCCGGATGACTTGTTGTTCTCAGAGTTTATGATTGAAGATGTGCAACACAAAATCTTGATGTACAAAGGTAAAGTAGTGTTTGGAGATGTTGTATGAGTCATGTAGACTCATTTGGAAGAGTTTCATGAAGATCTTTCTTGTTTCTAGTACCACACAAGGTTTTCAAGTTTCTGTGGCCATTATGCTTCAAGTTTCATATGTCTTTCCTTAAGACTGTCCTATTTTCAAATGAGCGGAGTGTGAGGATGTAATTCCTTGATGTTTGATGATGTGAAGAATTTTTTGGACCTGGTTAAGCAATTATTGATGTCTGTGTTGCAAGTATGTGCCTAACCGGTGTTGTCATTGATGTCAACATATATGTGTTGTCATTAGTGTCAACTATGCTCTTGTTTTGATGCTTGCTTGTAATGAGTTAAGTACTGAAGATAATAAGTGGTCCTGATACAACAGAATAGTCCAGTAGATTGCTCTGCATTTCTTGTAGAATGAATATCTTTATCTGTGGATTGGAAGTTACTTAGATACATCTCTAAAGATGTTATGTTCCAAGTTTGAGCCTCCGGTATGAAGATTTGAGTGAGTTATGTTCACTAGAGTGAAAACTACTTTTTCTGTATATTTGGTGGTGATAGAGAATGTATTTTTCTTTACATTCCTCCACATTGAAATATTATGATCTGTGGTTCATGAGTTAAGTCTGAAATGATGATAAGTACCTTGAACTTCAATTGGTTCATGATTTTGTGGTCCACAAGATATCTTTTCTCTATGACAGTAGCTGACAGTGTTGTTTATGTGCTCTGGTTTGAAGAATCTTCTTGATAAAGTGGTTAGAGATTGTGCAGTTGTTCCTAGAGATTACAATGTGCTTGTGGATGTCTTCTGATCATGTTCCTACCTTTGGATTGGTCTGCAAAGAGAAATTTGGATCGTGGATGAAGACTGTTCTTAAAAGACTTAATGTTAACACCAGTGTCGACCGACTTGGTTGTTTTCATTACTTGCAGAGATACATTGAAGATTGTGGAAGCATGTCGTGACATGGAAGATTGCATTTGAGCCCCAGCTAAGGCATAACATGATCTACATACATCTTTACCTTAGCAAATTTTGTTTAGGTTCAGACCTATTTCCATATATGTTTGTAACGCCAACCTTGGAGATTGTTCCAATGGTTGATGAATGTAATGCTGACCTTGATGTACATTCCAAGGTTGATGAATTCTATAAATGCATGTAATGTACTTGCAAAAAAGATGTCTATGTATGAAAATGATAAGATAAGTGAGAAGGTGTAAAAAGAATAGAGTAGAGGAGTTATACTGTCCTTCAATGGAATTGAACTAAGGCATGGAGTAGATGCTATCAAATCAGTTCACCAACCTTTGGTAGTGAGCCACCCCTTAGCAGTGAGCTGATCTTGGTAGTGAGCCTCAACATTTGCAGTGAGCATATTGGGTAGTGAGCCCTAAGGCAGTGAGCCTCTATTTTTGGGTATTTTTATAACTTATTTATTTTTGTGGGCTAACACACATCGTGGTTTTTCCCTTTTAGGGTTTTCCATGTAAAAAACCTGGTGTCTCATGTGTTGATGATGTTGTTGTGTTGAGTTTCTTATTTCATGCTTTCATGATTAAATTTGAAGAACAGTGAACAAGTGTTCGATGTGTTAATGTTCATAAGCGGTCAAAGTTTTCAAGACAACTGATTCATTCCCCCCTCTCAGTTTTCTGGTATATTTCATCAATTGGTATCAGAGCAAGGTTCCTTAGAAGTAAGCCTAATAGCTTGAGGTTGATCTAGTATGTATTATAAGAAAGAGGCTCCTCAGTTCGATGAGATGAATTATGTTTTATGGAAGGTACGAATAAAAATCCATCTCCTTTGTCTTGGTTATAGAATATGGAAAGTGATAGAGATGAAGTATAGGATGCCTCAGAATGATTTAACAATTGAAGATGAAATCAAAGAATATGAGTTAAATATAAAAGCTAGAGATGTGTTGTTAAGTGCCTTGTCAGACACTGAGTTGATAAAGGTCATGGATCTGGAAATTGCTAATGAAGTCTAGGAAAAGTTGAAAAATCTATATGAAGGAGATGAGTTTTCCAAAAGCATCAAATTGCAGGGTCTGAAAGTGAAATATAAGGGTTTAAAGATGAATGAAGATGAAAACATAACAGCCTACATGCAAAAAGTTGATGAAATTGTCAATGGAATAAAAGGTATGGGAGGAACTATTGAAGAGAAGGAAGTTGTGATGAAAATTCTTAGGTCTTTACCTAAATCCTACAGTCACAATGTAGCTACAATTTAAGAAGTAATGATTGTGAAAGATGTCACCAAGGATCAGTTGCTAGGAAAGCTTACAACTTTTGAGAGGAGAGAGCTTGGTGATGCTCTACGAAAGATTGAGACTGTTTTCAAAGTCAGTACTTTAGAGAAGATCTCCAGAGCTGAAAAGTACAAGGTGGAACCTAATGATGAGCTTGATGAAATTGAAGCAAACTTTGTTGACAGACTGTAAAGAGGTTCTGGCAAGTTCAAAGGCAAATTACCTTTCAAATGTTTTTCATGTGGTAAGGTTGGTCACTATGCTTCTAGATGTCCTAAAAGAATTGAAAGGAATAGAAAAAGAATTGAGAATAGACCTAGGGTTCCAAAGAAATGCTATTATGTTAGAGATCTTGATGATGAAGGTGTGATAGATGATGAATCTGATGATGCTAGTACTAGTACAAATGAGTGCTTGTTTATTGCAATTAAAGAAGACCCTGTGTCTACTAATCCTGCTAGTTGTGTGAAGGAAGAAAAACTAGTGGAAGAAAGTGCTTTGGCTATTTAGGTTGAGAAAGATAAGGATGAATGGATTATTCATAGTGGATGCTCACATCACATGACTGGTGACAAAATTAAGTTTGTGAGTTTAGAAAATTATGATGGAGGACTGGTTAGGTTTGGAGATAATGCAGCTGGTAAGATTTGTGGAAAAGGATCTATTTCTTTTGATGGAAAACATAATACTGATAATGTCCTATATGTGAAGGGTTTGAAGCATAATCTTTTGAGTGTTGGTAAGATGTGTGACAAAGGTTATGATTTGAGATTCAAATATAATAGGTGCAAGATTATGGAAAGCTCCAGAATAGAGATTGCTGCCAGTAAGAAGACCAGAGGTAACATTTATCAATTAAGAAGAAATAATGATTATTGTTTATTGGCTCAGACAGATGAGAGTTGGTTGTGGCATAGAAGGATGTGTCATATCAATTTTGACAATGTGGTGAAGATAAGTTCTGCACAGGTTGTAAGAGATCTACCTAAACTTGTGAAGCCAGCCAACACCATTTGCAAGGAGTGTCAATTTGGGAAACAAACAAAAACAAGTTTCAAAACCAAAGAACAATTCTCTACTGGATTGCTAGAGCTACTACATACAAATTTGTGTGGTCCCACAAGAACAATAAGTCTGCAAGGTGACATGTATTTTATGTTGCTTATTGATGACTATTCTAGAATGACTTGGGTCACTTTTCTAAAAGAAAAATCTAAAGCCCTAGACAAGTTCAAAGTTTTCAAGGCAATGATTGAGAACGAGTTAGAGTTGAGAATCAAATGCTTAAGGTCTAATAGAGGAGGTGAGTTCACTTCAAATGGATTCAATATTTTCTATGAAGAACAAGGGATAAAGAATCAGTTGTCTGCACCTAGAACTCCTCAGCAGAATGGAGTTGTTGAAAGAAAGAACATGACAATTCAAGAGATTGCTAGGACTATGCTTAGGAAGATGACCTACCAGAAGTGTATTGGAGAGAATCCATACAAGTTAAAGGTAACAGATCTAAAACTCCTTTTGAATTATGGTATGGAAGAGTTGCTACAGTGAAGTATTTCAAAGTTTTTGGTAGCAAATGTTATATTAGAAGAAATGAAGAATTAGGCAAGTTTGATGCTAGATGTGATGAGGGAATTTTTCTTGGTTACTCCACCAAGAGTAAGGCTTATTGGTGCTATAATAAGAGACTGAAAAAGATTGTTGAGAGTGCTAATGTAAAGGTGGATGAAGGCAAGGAAAGAATGTCATATCTAAGTTGCTATGATTCAGATGAACCTGTGACTATAGTAAATGAAGAAAAAGTTGAACAAGAAGACAGTTAGGATGAAGAAGAGGCTCCGAAAAATGTTGTTAAGACTCCCAGGTATGTAAGGATTAATCATTCTAAAGATCAGATTATAGGTGACAAAAACAAAGGTGTGCTGACAAGGAAAATAGTTGTAGAAGAAAAAGTGAATTACTATTTGCTTTCAAAGGTTGAACCAAAAACTGTGAATGAATCTTGCAATGATGAAAATTGGGTAAAAGCCATGGAAGAAGAACTAATGTAGATTGAGAAGAATCAAACTTGGGAATTGGTTCCTAGACCTACTGATAAGAATGTCATTAGAAATAAAGGGGTTTTTAGGAACAAGCTAAATGAAAATGGAGTTGTAAGAAACAAAGCAAGGCTTGTGTGCAAAGGATATTCTCAAATTGAAGGAATAGATTTTGAAGAGACTTTTGCTCTAGTGGCTAGGATTGAAGCAATCAGAATACTTCTGGCATTTGCAGCTCACAAAGATTTCAAAGTGTATCAGATGGATTTGAAGTCTACATTCTTAAATAGTGAATTGGAAGAGGAAGTTTACATTGAGTAACCAAAAGGATTTCAGTTATCAAACTAAGGTGATATGGTGTGCAGATTGAAAAAGGCATAGTATGGATTGAAGCAAGCCCCCAGAGCATGGTATACAAGGTTAGACAAGTATCTATTGCAATTAGGGTTCAATAAAAGTACTACTGACAACAATCTCTATTTCAAAATCAATGATAATCAAATCCTGATTGTTGAAGTCTTTGTTGATGACATTATCTTTGGAGGAAATGAAGGTATGTGCATGAAGTTTGCAAGAGAAATGCAAAACAAATTTGAGATGTCTATGTTTTGTGAAATGAATTTCTTTCTAGGTCTGCAAATTACTCAATCAGATAAAGGAATCTTCATTTCTTAGTCTAAGTATGTGAAAGAGTTATTGAAGAAATTTAGGATGGAGAACTCCAAACTAGGATGTACTCCCATGGTGACTGGTTGCAAATTAAGAAAAACTGATGAATCACCTAAGACTGATCAGAAAAGGTACATATCTGTGATTGGAGGATTACTTTATCTAACTCAAAGCATACCTGATATAATGCATGTAGTATGTCTTATGGTAATATTTCAAGAAGATCCTAGAGAATTACACGTGATGGCAATCAAGAGAATCCTAAGGTATTTGAAAGACACATCAGATCATGGCTTATGGTATCAAAAGGACAATGATTTCACTCCTAGTGCTTATATAGATGCAGATTGGTTTTGGAGATGTTGATGATAGAAAAAGTACAAGTGGAGGTGCTTTCTTCTTGGGAAATAGATTGGTTTCATGGCTAATCAAGTAGCAAGATTCAATCTCCTTGTCTACTACAGAAGTAGAGTATATTATAGCAGCATGTTGTTGTACTCAAGTATTATGGATGAAGCAGACTTTGAAGGATATAAGAGTTGTGTATGAAGATCCAATTGCAATCTTTTGTGACAATACAAGTGCCATAAACATTTCAAAGAATCCAATGATGCACTCAAGAACAAAGCATATATCAATAAGGTATCAATTTTTGAGAGGGAAGGTGACATAAAATGAAGTAAAGATGGCATATGTGTCCACAAAGGATCAGATTGTAGATATTTTCACTAAGCCTCTGCCTAAGGATACCTTTGAGTATCTCAAAGAAAAGTTAGGGGTTATTACCCCTCCTTCTCTGAACTAAGATGTATAAGAATGCATCAGTCCAGTGGTGTCCAAAGCCTCATTCTTTGATTTGGATTGATGTTTTGATTGCTACCTCTCAGGGGTAGGAGCAAGTGTTCCTGATATGTGTTCCTGACAAAGAGTAGTAAGTGTTACAGTATTCATGAAAGAGCAATTTGATCAAAGCAACTGGGTGCAAGTATGTACCCTTGCCATTGATGTCAAAGGGGGAGAGAAATCATGTGAAAAAATTAGGGGGAGAAAGAGTGCAGATGTGTAAAAAGAAAGGGGGAGTATCTTGTCTTGACAGTCATTACAGTTTTTCACATCATATGTTGCCATCAATAACAAAGGGGGAGATTGTTGCAAGTATGAGCCTAACCAGTGTTATCATTGATGTCAATATATCTGTGTTGTCATTGGTGTCAATTGTGCTCTTGTTGTGATGCCTGCTTGTAATGAGTTAAGTACTAAAGATAATAAGTATTCCTGATACAGTAGAACAATCCAGTAGATTACTCTGTATTTCTTCTAGAATGAATATCTTTATTTGCGGATTGGAAGTTACTTAGATACATCTCTGAAGATGTTATGTTCCAAGTTTGAGCCTCTAGTATGAAACTTTGAGTGAGTTATGTTCACCAGAGTGAAAACTAATTTTTCTATATAATTGGTGGTGATAGAGAGAATGCATTTTTCTTTGCATTTCTCCACATGAAGTATTATGATCTATGGTTCATGAGTTAAGTCTGAAATGATGATAAGTACTTTGAACTTCAATGGTTCATGATTTGGTGGTCTACAAGCTATCTTTTCTCCATGACAGTAATTGATAGTGTTGTTTATGTGCTCTGATTTGAAGAATCTTCTTGACAGAGTGGTTAGAGATTGTGCAGTTGTTCCTGGTGATTACAATGTGCTTGTGGATATTTCTTGATCATGTTCCTACATTTGGATTGGCCTGTAAAGAGAAATATGGATCGTGGATGAAGATTGTTCTTAAAAGACTTAATGTTAACACTAGTCTCGGTCAACTTGTTTGTTTTCATTACTTGCGGAGATACATTAAAGATTGCGGAAGCGTGTCATGATGTGGAAGATTGCATTTGAGCCCTAGCTATGGAATAACATGATCCACATACATCTTTACCTTAGAATTTTTTTTTTAGGTTAAGACCTATTTCCATATATGTTTGTAATGTTGACCTTAGAGATTGTTCCAATGGTTGATGAATGTAATGCCGACCTTGATGTACATTCTAAGGTTGATGAATTGTATAAATGCATGTAATGTACTTGCGAAAAAGATGTCTATGTGTGAAAATCATAAGATAAGTGTGAAGGTGTAAAAAGAGTAGAGTAGAGGAGTTATACTGTGCTTTAATGGAATGGAACCTAGACATGGAGTAGATGTTATCAAATCAGTTCACCAACCTTTAGCAATGAGCCACCCCTTGGCAGTGAGCCTCAACATTTGTAGTGAGCATATTGGGTAGTGAGCCCTAAGGTAGTGAGCCTCTATTTTTTGGTATTATTATAAATTATTTATTTTTGTGGGATAACACCCACCATGGTTTTTCCCTTTTAGGGTTTTTCATGTAAAAAACTTGGTGTCTCATGTGTTGATGATGTTGTTGTGTTGAGTTTCTTATTTCATGCTTTCATGATTAAATCTGAATAACAGTGAACAAGTATTTGATGTGTTAATGTTCATAAGTGGTCAAATTTTTCAACACAACTGATTAACCCCCCTCTTAGTTGTCTGGTGCATTTCAACAGTCTGCAAGGCACGGGTCTTCTATTGGTCTAGTGTGTAGTCTATTTTAGGACTTGTTCTCTACATGTTTCATGTTGTGTGTTGTCTGGATGACTTGCAAATATATTTTTCATGTTGTCTCTAGATGAAAAGTAATGTAATCAATGTAATATCATGTATAAATTATAAATCAATTTGAGTTAGGTGAGGTGTGATTGCAAAGTAATTGATAAGGTTTGCAAGCAAGATAAGGAGCAAAATGATTGCATTATGTTGTGGGACTGAAGGAGAAAGAGTAGAAGTTGTAGATATTGTCCTGATTCATCTTGAAGACATATCTATGATAGTGATCAAGTGTAGAGTGTGACTAACTAATCTAATCATCAGAAGGAATCTTGAAGAAGTAGAATTTAAATCATCAAAGGTGTGAATTTCAATGTCAGTTTTCAGACAGTAGAAGGACTGTCATACTATAATCTTTTGTGAGTGTGTTCTCAATTCAGGGAGTAGTAGCTTCCTTGGGAGTGACCCTAAAATAAAGTCTTTAGGGAGTTTTAGCTTCTTTGGGAGTGACCCTAAAGCAAAGTTTTACAGGGAGTAGTTGCTTCCTTGGGTTGTAGATCTAAACCAATGTCAGCAGGGAGTAGCAGCTTCCTTGGGTTGTAGCCCTAAAATAAAGTTGTAATTTTGAGCTTCATATATTGTGAGTTAATCCTCATCATGGTTTTTTCCTTCTTGCATTTTTCCACATATATCTAGTGTTATGTGTTGATGTGCATTGTGTTAATCTTTCATGCTTATGCTAATGTTGTAATGCTTAAGTTTTAATCTACTTCAGAGAAGTTGAAGTTTGTTTAGATACTGATTCATCACCCCTCTCAGTATCCCAATGTGTTCAACATAGGTTTACTTGGGTAGTTGTTGTGGGATTTCTGGGTAGATGTTGCAGGTTGTCTGTGCAGTTGTTGTAGGATGCCTATGTAGTTGTTGCAGGATGCCTGTGCAGTTGTTACAGAATGCCTAGGCAGTTGCTGTAGGATGTCTGTGTAGTTGTTGCATGCCAGTATGCACTTTTCTATCTTATAAATTTTAGCATAGATCATAGTAAAATGAATAATATGAAATAAGATATGACATTATGTATTAGTAAACAACTACTTAAATTTATACAATGTTTGGCATACAAAATACAAGAGAACTAGTGCACATGTGGGATAACTTTAGGCAGTAAAGCATTAGGTAGATGAGTCAATGGTGAAAAGATGCATTAGGAAAAGGATGTTTTTCTAACTCATCATATCCCCCAACTAAAACATTGCATGTCCTCATGAAACTATACATGCCTCTGGTGAAAGAAACATAGTGCTTTGAAATTTATGAGAACAACAACTCCTTCATGTTGGTGTAAAACAATTTGTTGCAGGAGAGACATTCTCATATCTTTGTTTATTTTCTTTCATCTACCAACTAATCACCTTTCAAATTGAGAATAGGATAGTTAAACATTGGAGGGTGAAAATCCAAAAGCAATCAATTAAGCACACACCCCCCATCTAAAACTATTGCATGTCCTCATGAAACTATACATATTGTAGAGTGTGAAATGATGTGGATTGCCTCTTCACATGTGTGAGAATGATGCAATGAGTTGCAACAGAGTGATTGACAACATGAAACATTTTTCAAAAGTTGAATATAGGCACAATTAGCTTAGGATATGTGAGCAAATGGGAGTGCACAAATTTTAAAGATATTAATGCAAAAACATTATATAAAATAAAGTAATGAGTTTTCTAAAACATTAAACATACTCCAAAATTGTTCATGATTACTCTTAGTCATGGAAATACTTGTGTGAATTATGTGACCATGTTGTAGGGTTGTTTTTAGCTAAAACATCTTCACAATTTGCTAGGTGCTAGCAAAATAAAACCTTAAAATGTAAGGAAATAGAGTTGTTGCAGGCACCAAATCTGAGCCATGCCAAGTGATGTGACTATTGTTGTAGGCTATTCAATCTATTATTTCCTTACTTTAGGCTATTCTCCACATAGCTTTCTCTCTATAATAGAATGTTTACACACCATCTACCACTGTCGTTGATCCATTTAGGAAATGCACAATAGCAGCAAGGAATGCAAACAAAAATCAAATGAAAGCAAAGTGAGGAAGAAATGGGCCTAAAATCCCTAAAAAGGTGGTCATTTACATGTGCAAGAGAGATTCCATTAATGCAGCACCGAGGGTAGGTGGGGGGAAATCAAATCTCACACCACCAGGGTCTGCCTCTTAGGCAAGCTGAAAGGCCAACCACTGAAGCGACAAAGGTGATCTACTACCCCCTCACTAGTGTCCTTAGGGACAAGATGTTGGGGGTGCTTCTATAGTCATGCAAGCATGACCAATCCTGAGAGGCCATCAAGTGGTGTGTTAGGCCAGAGAATCAGACCTTCAGGGATACCTTTAATATCATACAAGAATGACAAACCCCACAATTTTGATAGGACTCCCTTTAGAAAACATATGCCAGAGTAAACCAAGGAAAAAAGAGGGGTCACTATTTGCCTATGTTGAAATAGGGTGTGTTGTGGAAAAGAGCAAAATAGTTAGGTTGTTGAAAATTTTTCACAAATTTTGATTTTGGGGATAATTTAATTTCTTGTATATGTTTTGAGTTAGTGACCCCATCATTAACTGTATTTTTTGACCCAAAACTTTGGTTTGTCATTTAATTGATTATTTTCTTTGTTGTAAATTTTAACTAAACCTTTTAAGATGAGGGCCTTCTCAATAGTAACCCCTTTTTCTATGATCTCATCAAATGTTGAAACATAATGCACTTGGAGATGAAAAGCTATTTCCTAGTTGAGGTTTTGTACAATGATGTTAACAAGTTATTTCTCAGGAATAGGCCAAGGAAATAAACTTGCAAGACCCCTCTATCATTGCAAGTAGGCAGAAAATCTTTCACCATTTTGTTTCTTATCATTACATAAGGCTAGCATTGTGAGCTCATGTTCAATGTTATAAGAGAAGTGTGCAACAAACTTCTCAGATAAGTTGGAAAACAAGGTGATTGATCTTAGAGGTAGGTGCATAACCCACTCTAGTAATTGACCTCCCAAGCTCTAAGGGAAGAGTCTGAAAAAGTATAAATCACAAGAAGAAACTTATTGACAAGCCATACTAAAGTCCTTAACATGATCTCAAGGGTCTCCTTTTCCTTTATACTTATTGAATTTAGGCACCACAAAACTAAGAGGAAAAGGTGTCAGTGTGATACTACGGTCAAAAGGGTAGGGACACAAGTCTTAAAATTTATAGTGTTTACATTGATTCACAGTCCTACTTTGTAACACTTTCAATGCATTCTTCATCTCCTCCCACTCTTGATCAAAATAGGTTGTTCCAAGTGGTGGGTTAGGAGGTATGTAATTAATGGATTTTGAGATGGAAACATTGATTGATAGTTTGTTAAATGGTATAATGCTAAAGGTGGATTTGTAAATTGGTAAGAAGAATTTTGATAATGTGAGTTTGGTTGTTATGATTTTGAATGGTGAGATACATATGGTGGATGTGAAGAATGAGTTGGAATAGTTTGAGGGATTGATAATGGTGGAAGTGAATGAATAAGGTTTGACATTGACATAAATGTAGATTAGGGTGGATTCAAGAAAGAAGCACCATACTAATGGGACATTTGTGATGAGATGGTGATCCATGGAGGAAGTGACTATTCTCACTAAAGTATGCACCCTATTGAGTTTGTGAAAACCCAACTACCTTGTGAAACATGGGATGATCTCACTAAGTGTGGGCTCAGACAGGTTGAGATCAATCTCCAGAGAGGGTTGGTTCCCTTGATGGATCACCTAAAACTAATCTACTTCACTATTGTTTTCTCAGAAAAGAGATAAAGAAAGTGACATGAACTGAGTATAAAACTATAAATTAGGTGATACACCAATATTTAGATAACTTGCTTTGCTAGTTTATGTACATAATGATAACCCACTCTAGTTAATCTCCTTGAAAAGCTCCACTGTGCATGAAAAGAGGAGGTAGTTGAGTTGTGCAACTTAGAAAGTGGAACTGTTCCTTGAAAAGCTCCAAAAACATCTCCTCAACCTCCTAGATGCTTTGATATTGTTCAAACTACCTTTACTCTTTTCCAACCCTACTTGCATGATAATAGGCATGTGATTCTGATGTGTTTGATGAGATTTGAACTCCGCGAGGGCATGGGAGATGAGTTTGACCCTTCCAAGACCTACAAGAATATACAAACTACTCCTTTATGATCATTCTTTTACTTGTTCTAGCCTTTGGTTTGCAGGTTTATCCCTTACAGGATTTTTTAACACTGACCTTCAAGTCTAAATAAGCCTTTAGAAGTGATTGTTTATGCCTTTAGGATGAGGAACCAACCTTTCTTTCTCTACCAATTCTCAGGTTGATATTGTTGGAATCGTTTGTCGTTGCGCCAAAAGCTCAAGCTATCAACGATTGCTACAAATGCCAAACTTAACCCAGATCCACAAGAGGCTCACTGCCATGTCACGAATCTTGAGGTCAGTGTTGAATGCCTCACTGACAAGGGGGTAGCTCACTGCCAACAATGCCCCCCTCAATGCAACCTGAGGGATTCGAACTCATGACCCATGGCTCTAATACCAATTGTTGGAATTATTTGCCATTGTGCCAAAAGCTCAAGCTATCAACGCTCGCTACAAATGCCAGACTTAACCCAGATCCATGGGAGGCTCACTGCCATGTCACGAATCCTGAGGTCAGCGTTGAATGCCTCACTGACAAGGGGGTAGCTCACTGCCAACAGATATACATAGTGTACATCTCAACACTGGGTCTTTAAGCAGTTGGAACAACTTTTAGATCCTCTCCTTCTTCATGAACTTTACTCTTGCATGCTACCAAATCTTGCTTTCTTAACAGATTCATCACAGGGGTTCATATGATAGTTACAAACCTTCATTTCATTTGATAAATTTGTCTCCCCTTTACAAGCCTTAAACTATTTGATAGTCTTTCCATTATCCTGCACACCAGTGTGTTGTTAAGTTGATTTGCATTATATTCACATAGAGCTATTTTGATAGGGTATGAATGGATTTGAAAGAGTTTTAAGATGATCTCTCAAGATTTTATATATAACCTTCAATTCCTTCTTTTAGGTTCTTTAACAGACTTGTCTAAATCTATCTCAATTCATTCAAGAATCTACCAGCCCTATGCAATACACTACATCAGTTGTATAAGGTCATCATGATCATGCAAGGTTTTTCATAGGATCTTCACTTTCTTGGCACCACTGTCTATGAATTAAACATTGTGCCCTCTATGACCCAATTTGCCTAATAGGTAAGTCTGTAGGCTATGCAAAAAGGTTAAATGCATCACGAGACTTAAAATTTCATAAGTACTTTTATATAACACACAGACCTATCACAATTCTAGGGACTTCTCAAAGTTCAACCAAACTTTAATCACTATCTCCAACACTACTCATTGTCAAGTAGTCCCATGCCCTATTTGACACTATATTACTATCTCTAGTCTTTGTAGAAGATCTTCCTTGGGTGATGGTGACTATGTAAGACTCTGTGTTTACTCTTCTCAGACCATGTGTTCACTTGTGATGGCTTATTTAGGGTTAAAAAGATCAAAACCATTAACAATGATTAGTGAACTATTGACAAACCTTTGTGACTGTCACAAGACATTTGTATACTATTTTAAGATCAAGCCTTTAACATAGAACCTCTAGGAAGACACCTTATATTTCAACAAAGATAAACAGCTTACCAAACCTTAGGACCCATATACAACACTAAAAATGTCTCATAGGACTCCATAAGCAATTCTAACATTTGATAGGCCTGTTTGACTGAAAAATGTACAAAGCCTTTCATTGTTATACACATTTCTACATTCTAAATGGACCTTGAAGCTAATGACAGTTAAATGTGAAGATTGCATATTATACCAAGGTTTAAACACTTTGAAGGGTAATATACCTCCTACACTACTAGATAAAGATCCTTAGATGCACATAGATCTCTTGTAGATGCTAGATTAATGGCATAAATCTTTCTTCACTTTGTCCCCATATGGAAGAGCTAACCATGGCATAATTTCACAATGTTCTTGGAAGGACTCTTTATCTCTACTAAATGAGGAAAATCTACATTTTCTACATGCATTGTACTTATCTCCCATGATCCTTAAAACTACCTTATACACAAGATGTTGCACCCAATCTGTTAGCTGTCGTTGCACCAAAAGATCGACCTATTAATGCCCGACACAACCACTTGACTTAACAAGCACAGGAGGTGGTTAAGCCCTTGTCGCAAACCACCGCAGCGTAGCGCTGAACAAGGAGACCAAGGGTCACACATTGCAACAATCCCCCCTCCAATGCAAGCGTGGGGTTTGAACCCATGACCTTGGCTCTGATACCAATGGTTAGCTGTCGTTGCACCAAAATATTGACATATTAATGCCCGATACAACCACTTGACTTAACAAGCACGGGAGGTGGTTAAACCCTTGTCGCAAACCACTGCAGTGTAGTCCTGAACAAGGAGACCAAGGGTCACACCTTGCAACACAATCCTCATAAGTCTTTACAACACCCTTGATCATTATTTTCTCCTTCTAACCATCACCTGACCCTTTCTGATTTTGTACATACTCTGCATCGATATCAGATGCATCTCCTTAGTGTTTCATTGAGACCTGTTAGGTGACAAAGATGTATCCTCAAATGTTGATCTTTGGTATGGTATCATGGGGATCCGAAAAAAAAACTTGACAAGCTTCTATATGAGACCTCACTGTATCAAACTTATTCATGAGAGAAAATATTTATTCTTTTTTATCTCTGTTTATTGTTAACTCAGTGATGCCTTTAATTGTCCCATACCTAACTGCACCCTATTCTCTCATCAAATCCTTTACGAGTTCTCTCTGCATTGTATTGTAACTTTATATAAGGTCTTTAGCATTTGAGGAATGTGTCTTGGGTCCTTGAAAACTGTCCCTATCTTCTTTAAGACAGTACAATAATATTGTAACATCCATTACATTTGCATGCACTACTCCTATACCTCTATCAAGATCCTTGTATATTGTATCTCCCTTTCATGCATAATGGCTCTACTGGCTTGGTTGATCTTAACTTGTATAAGTATTCTTCCTTCTTGGACAAGCATATGAGAGTATAACTAACCATTGTGAAGACTCCTCAAAGATCTTCCATCTTTGTGAATGCATTTGTCACACTTCTATAGGGCTTTGTCAGCCTTAGAACTGCCATTTCTTCTTCATATACTACACTGACCCTCCTTAGACAGCTTCACCCTCCTTAAACAGCTCCACCAATTCCTTTCATCCTTGGCATCACTATCAGAAGGCTACCATACATAATATGATTTCTCCATGATTCTTATCACCAACATACATGAGTACACTCCATTGAATTCTTTGTAACCACATTTGGCTTTATGTCCATTGCCTACATTTGACAAGATAGTCTCTAAGCATCTTTAGATTTCCCATTCTATGTGTAACCTATAAGCATTATTCCTACAATCTTTTAGCAGAACCTCTTGTTGACTTTTGTAGATGGTCTTTCTTAGACCACTATCAAGATGTCTCTATCTACAATCCCTTAATGACCATTATAGGCCATTTGTCAGTTTATCTTTCCTCTTATATAGTGTATCTCTTTGAATCTCTCTAGAAACTTCTCTTTATGGCTCTGTCCTATGACTGCCTTCATGAGTTGACTCATTACATATATAGATCATGATAATGATTACCTCTTGGTCTTTAAATCCTTTACACTATATCATATCCTCTTAGGGTTTTATTAAAGGTCACTTTGATGTTGATGTCTGAGGTCTCATAGCTTTGTCCGACTATTACAAGTTACAAATCCTCTTGTAACCATTTAAAACTCCAAATACTGCCTCTATTGTCTCTGTCATAGACCTATCAACACTTCTGCATCTTCAAGGAACTTAAGAAAACTTTATCTCTATGCATCATGATTTAATATCATTCCAATGCTCATTGATATATTTTCAAGTTTCTTCAAAAGCTACATTTCTCCTTCACTATCCATGTAAACCCCTAGAGGAAATGCATAAACCAGTAAAAACAACCTAACACAAAGAGGAAAAATCCTAACCACAACATTCTAAACCTAACCCTTGGTCAAGGATTAAACTATCTCTCAACATTACTCGATCAAACTTGACCCAAACCCTCAAAAACACCATAAAACATTATCATTTTTTGATGAAACAATTTCCCTCCATGCATTATACATGGATTTTTTGGGAATTTTTAAGGTTTTCAAACAAACCTTAACCCATAAAGTACATGCTTTTAGGAGTAGTTCTATGATAAATTTGGACCTTTTGACTTATCTAAAACACAAAAGAAATGGCATTTTGTTACTTTCTTTGCAACAAAGGACCTTTAAAAGACCTTAAAGACCTAGGACCAAGATATGAGGCTTTTAACACTTCAATGACACCTCCTATCAACATATTTTGGCCTAAAGAATGAAATATGTTAACATTTTTGGCAACTTATATGAAATGCTTGTCTGCTAAGCATTAAAGACTAGTTGAATTTTACTTACATTGTGCATAGAGTCACAAAAAACCTAAAACCAACTTAGAAATAGACTTGAGACACAACTGTTAGAACCTTAGGAACAACAAGAACTACCAAAAAAACTCACTAAAATATAAAATTCACTGTGCATTAGCACTTGGAGGAAGGAAAAAAGACTAAAACAATGTGCCACGACCCCTATTTGACACACAACAAACACAAAACACCTAAAGACAACTGAACACTTGTGTATCTGCACTTGGAGGAAAACAAACTACAACAACTGACCTACCTACCTAACACTAAACAATAAGAAAGATTACTTAAACAAAACCATTGATTGGTTTGTCAAAATAGCTTCCCTTCTTGAGTAACTTGGAGTGTTCTTCATGTTAATGAGTAGCTAACAAGGGGTGAGGAAAGGGTGGGTATCCAATAAACTTATGTAATACATCTTCAAGAAAGAAAACAAAATCACATACCCACTTGTTTTGACTGAAAATACAACTACTTTGAGGTGGATAGGTGAGTTGATCTTGCACTATGTGATGCTCAATCTTGTGTTTTGGATCATGCATGCCATGTGTGAACTCCTCCTTGTTAACCTTTAGCTAAGCTAGATGTTTGATAGGACATCCTCTTGACAATCCAATACCTAAATAATTAGTTTTGGTTTGATGTTCATGCCCTTTGTGAAATTCTTCTTTCTAACATGTTGGTTTGACATCTAAGTTTGAAAAAAAGTCATCTAGATCATCCCAAAAAGGTCTTCTTCAACATCTTTCTTACTCTTTTGCACAGGAAGACATACCTGAGGGTTTGATAAAACATTAATAGGATGATTTTGAGGCATGGATTCAGATTTGTTTTCTTGTCCAACTTGATACTTATCTTCATGCAAGACAAACTCACTAGCCCCCAAAATAGGACTATCTTTTTTCCTCTTCATGATAGATCAACAACTTTTCAGGGTTTCTAACACCCTCCTGCTACTTTAAATCCTTCTATCCCAACTCTATATGCTTGTTCTCCTCTTTGTCAATAAAGTGAGGTAGTTGATCAAACAAAGAGACTAAATCTTCCTTTTCATTTGGTTTTTGTTTGCACTTGCATTTTAGTATGTGCCTGTGCCCTTGACATCCTCCTATTAGCATGCTAAAACCATGTAAAACCTTGGAGTTTGATATGTCACCTTGTTTTCCTTGGTTTCTCCCCGTTATCTTTCTACTAACTAACTGCCAGCAGCATGTTCCCAGTCATAGAAACAATTGTTTCTGAGGTCCTCCTTACCATCGGATTACCGACCCTCACAACTAGGATTACCTGTTGTTTTCAGTGACCAAAGCAAACTCAAAAGGTTTCAAAAATATGCCCATGTTTTGATCTTATACCGAATACACCTTGTGTACCCTCAAACGACTAGGCTAGCACTACCCCTCTTTCAAAACAACCTTTATGCATGTGCTAAATTCATGTCTATAAACTGGGCCACATCCATGGAGAGTTTCTTTCTGCATGAAGTATCCTCATCACCGAGCCTTATGTCGAAGCCCTAGCGGCACTACGAACTCTAATGTGGTGGCCATGTGACATCCCGGTCACCTATTTGCTGAAGCAGGCCGCCTCTAATGAGACTCGTTTTAGGTTCCCATGAGACAATGAGGGCTTAGATTCTCTTCTTGATAGGGTGACATCCACGTGGAAGCATGTGTCAAAAATTTTGACATATGCATAGAAAGGGTTTTGAGGTTCGACATGGCCAATCTGCTGGGACCCCCTGCTTTTGCGGGAGATATTCAAGAGTTTTGGCGAGGTAGCAGAGGACTTGTTGTGGGCTTTGATGTGTTGGTGGATGCATGCATTTCGCCAAGGTTGAGGTTTTCGTCGAAGCCCTGAGGGGTTCTGTACGGGGATATATGGTGTCACTATGGTAGGTGGGGACAGGGTGTTTTTAGGATAGCTAGTTTTTGATGGAGTATTTTCAAACCTCCGCGAGAGCATTGGTTGGCATTGATCCATGTTTGAAATTAAAATTAACTTGCACATTCTCCAGACATGTTTGATATTTAGGGTGACCATCGATTAAATTTATAAGGTGGATTGGGCGGTCAGAAATGAAAAATTGCTATGATGATGAGATGCGGTGTCTGGTAGGATGAGATGGTTGCCCTGAGTGATGTTTACCATGGATTAGGCATGTGATGTGTCTCATCCGTATGCTAGTCAAGGAAGTAGTTGGTTTATTCAAGCCCTTTTTGTCAAGATATGTGATATGAATTTGCTATATCTGAGGTGTTTTCTTCCCGCCGCTACTGTGTAAAATGCTGCTCTTGCTTGCGATTATTTGTTAGAGCTATCCCTTAATGTTGACAGTGGGCATAATGTGAGATTATTATCAAGAATTGGGGGAATGTTGGAATTGAGAAATTGACTTTAGCTTTTCCATTTTGGGAATGGGAACTATGATTAATTATCATATGTAAAAACTAGAGATTGAGGACTAAGTGTCAAATTTTCTTCTCTTCCCACGAGCCAAGCAAATTTGCATGGGATTTCCCTTTGTGGGTCTGCATTACCATGGTACTTTCAGGAGCAGACTTGTAGGATTGGTGGATAGAATATGATCATCCCAATTATGGGATTTTCTATGATATCACTATAAATTAGCTCTTCTGTTGCTATTTTGGGCAAAATTATCTTTTGGGCAGACGATATGGATTATTATATCTTCATTATGCTATGACATCCCTCCTATTCCTTAGAAGCTTCTTCTCTACTCACATGGCCAACGACCTATACTTACAGGATTAAGAGTTCAGAGTGGCTTTTCTAAGGTGTTGGTGGGGCTGGTAAAATTTGGGAGGTTCGGTGGCATTTGCTGAGCTATTGTAGCTCCTCCTCATCCCCTTGCTTTCATCTAGCTGAGGGCTTTACATTCTAGTCTGCATGCTCCAGTAACTTCCTATCCTTGTGAGTCCCCAGATTGGGCATGGAGGGAGAGAGGCCTTATTTTTCTCTCTCCCTTTCCCTCTACATTATGGGTCCTGGCATAGTTGGGGTCATGATGGGTGGGGTATGGTCCTCCTGGATGAGATATGTGGAAAAAAAGAAGCTTGCTAAGACTATTGATGTTCCCTTCCTAGCGAGAGGCCTGGCTCGACCAGTGCCAATTATCAGAGGCATCGTTTGGTTCTTCTTTGGGTGAGTTAGTTGGGAACTTCCTGAAGAGAGGAAGGGATTTGTCTCTTTGTGCTTGTGAGTGGTCATAATGAGAGGGACATTGATTTCTGGCACTTCCTTTCCCTATTGATCCTTGCTGGCACTCCCTTGCTTGCATGCGTGGCTGATGGGAATTGGTGGAGGGTCCTCGCATGGGAAATAAATGTCCTTGCGTAAAGAGGGGCTTGCCTATTGGAGTGTCCTGCATTCCCAATTTTCCATCAAAATCATGGTTCATCTCCACGTCGGCAACAAGAAAGCATACATGACAAAGTCAGTTATTCTTGCCTACTTCAAGTGATGATTTTCTGCTAAGGTGTGTTTTAGTGGTTGTAAACGGATGTTTTGGCTTCTTGTAGTCAAAGTTTGTCAAATGAAAATTTGACATATGTACATGTCCTGTAGCTTGTTTGCTCCCATGTTCTTATAAATGGGAATCAGGGCCATGTTGATAGGGGGGTTAGTTTTTTTTAGTTTTAGGAATTTTGGGGTCTCTTGTTGGAGATGGTAGTGTAATTTTGGTGTTGTAATCTATTGTAAATAGAAAGAGAGGCCATGCTCTGATACATGTTCAAATATGTAGAACAAATTATTTTCATATTTTAATAAAATATGGAACTGATTTTCTAAATTTTCTCCATATTGCATTTGCATGAAGTTGACATGAATACTGGGTATCAAGGATATCACAGTTCATCTTTACAGTTTTATGTGTTGTGAATGTTTCTCGTGGCTTTCTCTCAAGGAGAGAATTAATTTGTTTGAAATACATTCTATTAACTTTGTTTGCATATGGTTTTTAAAGAGAGTTTCATAATATCTTGTGAAGGATACATTGGCATAAGGTGTCAATGTAGTTAGTCCAATTTTAATGAAATGCAGCTATTTGAATGATACGTGTGTTGTGTATTGCCTTGACCCTATCGCCCAATGGATGAAGAACTAGTCTTTCACTAACCTGATATTCTAATATGGACCCACTTTGAACAAAATTTCAATCATTTTAGATTCCATTTACTATTTCTGAGAATAGTGTCATATAGTTTTTGTTCTCAATCAGGGTTTGCATTCCACTACCATAAGGATTATGCCATTCCAAATGGGGTCATGTATTTCCCTGGTGAAGTATTATTGAGAACCTTCTACTATAATACAACATTTAGTAAAAGCTTAGATGTATCCTCTGAATGTTGTATAGGTACACCCGCCTTGGTCTTGTAGAACCAAAAGTGCAAAGGATTTTTCAACTCTTAGGAGTTGTAATCTTGTTCATTGGCTATTGACCTAAAATCCCTAAGCATAAGAAAGTGGCTAGTCTTTAGGGGGTTTTGGACTTAATCAGTTGAAGGAACCAACAGTTTCTTCTCCAATGAACCTTGTACAAGTTATCTTTGCAACTGTAGATTTTCACCTTGTAGCCTTTGCATTCTATTTTCTTTCATCTCATCAAAAGTGTGAGAGAAACAATCAAATGAATAAAAATCTAAAGGATTCAATATTGAAGATGATTCAACATCCTCCATGCATGCATTATGTTCATATTCAGCTAGAAATAGTGGATAAACAATAGCAACCTCTTTTCCTTCATGAATTATAGTTTCATTCTCATACTTACCTCCTTGTAAAAATTTTTATTTCTCATCTTTTATAGCATATGGGGGCTGATAGATAGCAGATGGTTCTCCTTTCATTTCCAATAACTCCTTCTCTTTCCCATCAAACCAACTAGCTCGCCAAACAACTGGTCCACCCTTGAAAAGTGAGATGGTACGCGGGAAAGAAAGTTGACTTGGTATAAGATTTAGAAAGATTTGTTAAATTTCTTGAGGAAAAGTAGGTTTTCGAATGGGTTCTTCTTGAAAGATAATAGGTTGAGCTTGCACTTGTGTAGACTCTTGCAAGGGATGTGAACTTCTAAACCTTGGAATTTTGACACAACCAAGGGAATCAACCCTCTTTGGAGGTTCTTTTCTATCATAGGTTACCCACAACTTGGAAAAGATCCCATGTTACACTAGGTCTAGTTAAGTTTTTATCAGCATACTAAGGGTGCACACCTAAGAGATAATAGTTTTTGGCACACCTAGTGGGATAGATTAGACTATTATAGTCAATAAGTTCTCTATTCATTGTTGATATTTGGTATGTTTATCCACAATATCAACCTTTGGAGGCAATATTTCACACACCTAGTGACTTTACAAGTGAAGAATCTACTGGAATAAGTAGTCTGAGTGCTGAAAAGAATACCAAGGATCAGTGTTGGGTGATTTTCATGCTCTTTTCCTTTGTGGGAAGCCTTCAAAACCACCTGGTGGTCCACTAGTATGAGTTATTTTCCAAAATATCAGACATGGTTTTTGTTGTTTTAGAGAATATTTCATGAAATTCCAACTCTTTCTGATGTTCTAGCATGTTAAACCATCAAAAGGAATATGTACCTTTGCCTTGTTTTTGCCAAAATACAATTTCTATGCCTTTCCAAAATCCATATCAGATTGAAAATGCTGCTGGATTCATCCCAAATATCCCTCTAACATCAAGATACTAACATGCTCATCATGCTTATCTCCCACCCACCCCTGCTCAGCCTTCTTGGTAGACTAGGAATTTTGAACTTTGAAACCTCTTCTTTCATAGGCTGATTCATAGTTGTAGGAAGAGTTAAACTGAAACTAGGAATGCAAGGGGCTGGTTGGGTTTCATACCTTTGAATTTGAGCCAACACTTGCTTAATCTATTCTTCTTTGGCCACAATTTCTTTAGTCAAAAATTCCTCCTCATACCTCACTTGTACCTCCCTCTCCTATTGGTGTAAATAACCTTGATATGCAATCTCTTCCTGCTGCCAACTATACTCATGTTCATTTTTAACAACATCCAACTGTGTTTGAAAGTTTAATGCAATATCCCTAATGCTCATGTTGTTATCATCTTGAAGCTGGCTAGGAGAATAGGTATGCTGGTTATGAGAAAAATAATCTTCTGGGGATTGATTACAGGCATGGCTAGGCTACCGAGAAGGCTGAGCAGGGGTGGGTGGGAGATAAGCATGATAAGCATGTTAGTGTCTTGATGTTAGAGGGATATTTGGGATGAATCCAGCAACATTTTCAATCTGATACAGATTTTGGAAAGGCATAGAAATTGTATTTTGGTAAAAAGAAGGTAAAGCTACATATTCCTTTTGATGGTTTAACATGCTAGAACATCATAAAGAGTTGGAATTTCATGAAATATTCTCTAGAACAAGAAAAACCATGTCTAATATTTTGGAAAATAACTCATACCAATGGACCACCAGATGGTTTTGAAGGCTTCCCATGAAGGAAAAGAGCATGAAAATCACCCCTTGGTATTCTTTTCAACACTCAAACTACTTATGCTAGTAGATTCTTCACTTGTAAATTCACTACGTGTGTGAAATATTGCCTCCAAAGGTTGATATTGTGGATAAACATACCAAATATCAACAATGAATAGAGAACTTATTGACTACAATAGTCTAATCTATCCCACTAGGCATGCCAAAAACTGTTATCTCTTAGGTGTGCACCCTTAGTAAGCTGATAAAAACTTAACTAGACCTAGTGTAACATGGGATCTTTTCCAAGTTGTGGGTAACCTATGATGGAAAAGAACCTCTAAAGAGGGTTGATTCCCTTGATTTACCTCCTAGGATTAACTAAACTACTACTTTCATCAAGGTTGTGAACTGTGCAAAATAGGTTATAGTTGCTTGGTTTTGAAAATCATCATTTTTTCCTTCTAAACAATAAACTAAAAATATCCTACTTGCAAAACACTTATTATGAAGTATAGAATCAGAAGTTGTGAAACATAACCAATGCTTTTGTTGAAAATTGTGTCAAAACGTCAAGCATAGGTCATTTCAGTTTGGTGCATCACCTCCATAGGTTCCTAGTTTACATTTTACATCTTTTTATCTCCTTTTTCCTCACAAGATAGCAGTAGTACAGTTAATCCTAGGAGGTAAACCAAGGGAACCAACCCTCTCTAGAGGTTCTTTTCCATCATAGGTTACCCACAACCTAGAAAAGATCCCATGTTACACTAGGTAGTTAAGTTTTTATCAACTTACCAAGGGTGCACACTTAAGTGATAATAGTGACAAAGATTGGTTTTACTGATTTGAATGATGGGAAGAATAAGGAGAGAGTGGATTCTCCTGATTAAATTGGGATGCATAATATTGATGTTTAAGGATAAAATAAGGAATTTACTCTTGGTAATGTGGATTGGATGATGAAGCATGATCATAAGAAAGAAGAGGCTGTGGTGGAACACTACCACCCATTTATTGGTCAATGTGATAATTATTATGATCATGAGTTGAATGAGAAGGATGCACATGATTGTCAACAAGTGGAGGTGAGTCTTGATGGATAATTTGATCTAGTCTTGTCTTGTCAAAATTGCAAGGAAGATTGGCTCCTTCATTAAGATGTTCTAGGAATTGTTCTTTGTGTTTTCTAACGAGGAGGTCCATCATGTCATGGGTTTTGCATCATTTAATAAATAGAAAAACTTCGGTGAGTACTTGGGATAATTAACAAGACCTCCAACATCACTAGCATTATCTAGATATTCATGTGGTGGAGAAATTTCAACTTGTGAGCTTTGCCTAGAACTTGATACAAAAGGATTCTTACCATGAGGATCCATGTTCTTTTTTTCTTGAGACCTTGTGATAGGGGTCCTGAGATGATTGTATTGGTTTGAAATGAAATGGATTGATTGAAAAATGCAACCTTAAACTTGCTTTGACAAAAGGATGACTTTGAAAAGATTTTAATTTAAATTCTAAGGTTGATATGATGGAGATAAGATTTGATAAGGTGATATGATGTAGAATAAAGGTTTGATTTGGATTAAGGGGATCTAAAATTGAAACTTATATTTTCAAGACCCTAATTGGACTAATGGATGGAATCAAATATCTATACTTAAGATAGGAAAGTTCTTACTCAAGACAAGATTGGATTGGATTAAGCTAGACATAAGATAGGCTAGGTTCTTATGTAAGCTATGATTAGGGGATGATGATTGGATCTTAGGTCTTGGTTTCAAGTTTGAGTTTTTGATTAAGGAGATGATGCTTGGATATGATTTGGGATGGACTTAGAAAAGATTGGGATAATGGATTCAAGACAAGGTGTGATTTGTAACTATGATTTAGGATGATGGATTTGGGATGATTTCAATCTTCTACAAAGAGATGTCATTATGATCTCTTCAAAGTGGAATGTTTTGGTTTGAATATAAGTCTAAGGTTTGGACGTTCAAGATCTTATTTACAAGATTGATTCAAAGATGCAAGAGGATTAAACAAATAAAGAAAACACTTTGGTTTAAGTGATAGATGTAAATATATTCACCAGTTTTGTACAAGAAAACACATCATACACATTAACAACCTATTTTATTTTGGTGGGTGTATCAGTTTTTGTGGGCCCACAAGTGTTAGGATTAAGGTGCCATCAACCTTGTAAATCCTATGTAATTAATTACTCCTAATGTTGTTTCTAAATTTCTATAAGGGGAAATGTATTCACCAAGCAGCGGTCTTGTTTCAGTCACATTTGGATCCAAGTACTTGATGGTGGGTCTAGGGGGCGATGTCACCTACCCTAGAGAGGATTCAGGGGTAGCACCCCTAAAGGGAATGTTTTTTAGAAAATTGCCTTGTAAAATATTGTAATTTTGAAGTCAATCTAGACCGTTCATCATTAGGTCACAGATCTGACAGTAGAAGTTATGTTAGGGTTTTTGCCCTAGATGGCAACACTCTTTTAATGAGGGCATTCTATTACAACTAGGGTGTGGTTAAGAGTTGATCCTGAAAAAATAGGTGCTTCTAGATTGAAGACTGAAGAGGAGGTTCTTAGTGTTGTATTGTAAACTGTACTGAAGTTAATACATACTAGTGCATCTCTTCTTGTGTGGAGTTTCTTCCCGGAAGGGTTCTCCATGTAAATACTATGTTATGTGTTCATTTTTTCTATTCCTTTATTTCTTTGTATCGCTGATTTAATTTCCTATAATCTCCATTTGGTTTTCATTGGATTTATAACGGTTTAAATCATATTTCCATTCTATATTTATTCACCTTCATTTATAACAAAAAGTATGTTATCTGTTAAGCTGCAAATAGCTAGGAAATGTAAGGTCATGTACCACCTATGCATCCCTTACCATGGAGGATAAAGCCTTGCCCATAGTGGACTCTATCTCGATAGGCTCAGAAACATGGTGTAACTTCCTAGAGCTAACTACTTATTGGTGAACCACGAAAAAAGATGATCGAAAGGCTCTTAATCTAGGCTATACAAGTGTCTAAGGGATATCCTCATTATCCAAATAGTACATGATGCTTGAATCCATGAACAAGTGTGTTGTCTAAGGTGTGTGATTACTCACTTTATCAAGTCTCGCAGGCTTGATGTGGGCTCAAAACGATAACTCCCCTTTTGAGGTATAACTTTCTCTCTCCCCCTTTTATATACCCCACTAGAACATGTGGTTTAGGTGATCCCCCAAGGTGATTAAATCCCTTGGTAGGCCTATTAAATGGAAAGAAATTAAAGTGTTTCTAATTCCTAGGATTGCTTTGCAAGATGAAAGAAAAGCATACGCAACTTGGACTCTTGGGATAAACACAAAATAAAGAACTCAAAAGTGTTTCTAATTCCCAAGATCACCTTTCAATGAGGGGAGAGAATATGCACTTAAGAGCTCCTAAAAACACACCAAATAGTTGTTTATTTCCAATTAACAAAAATGTGTGCAACTAAACTAGTATTTATGATTCAATCTTTGACAAATGATGTTGCACAAAAGCTTTGTAGTTTCAAGATTTTCAGTCTCTGACAAGTGTTTAATTGCAAGAAAGATGCGTTACTGTGAAATTTGAAATTCTACAAAAAAAATAGAAAAATTAGTCAACACATAGAAAATTTAATGATACGACAACATTCCTTATAATTTTCTATGCAGTTTTAAAAAATTCACTAAATTTTGCTTCCATATGTAAAAGTTATGCTTGTTTGAAGTTTGAAAGGAAAGGCTAAGTTTGAACCAATATACCTAAAAATATAGAAGGAATTTAGAAAAATTATCTTCACCACTGTGTAGTTCTATGAGTCATCTTTCCAACACCTACAAGAACACAAAAATCTGATAATTTCCAAAAAGTTATGCGATTAAAAAAAGTTTATTTTTAAGCCTCTGAAGGCTAAGTGGCTTGATTTGGTGGTTAGCCTAATTGTTAGCAATTAATGTCTGATTGGTCACATGGTTTAATTTAGTCATGGCAGTTAAGATAACTATTAACTATTTTCTCTATGTGTTCACATGCAATAGTTTTGGTCCCAGTGGCTAATGTAACTTCTAGTAGTTAAAGAAAATGCTTGACAATCTAATTGACTTGTAGCAATTAGCTATATTTTTATTCACATGTGGTGGTTACAATTAGCTGTCATATTTTAATTCTATCCTTGGGGTTTGGTAGCTAAACTCTATGTCACAATCACTATTAATGTCTAACAACTGCCATGGTTAAACTTTGTGTTGTGATCATTATTAATGACTACACTTAATAGTTAAAATTTAGCATTAACAATCACAATAAATGTAATGAAAAGTTTAATGTTACCATTTAAAGAAAAATGTCACACAGTCAGCTATCTACCTAAAAGTTATAATAATTGCTGACATGTAAATATGGTGAGGTTGTTCGTAGTTAGAATAACCACCCAAAGGAATAGTTCAAGAAACTAACTACGGTTAATATCTTACAGATAACAAGACGTGTTGATAATGGTCAAATTTTCAGAGATCACCCTCAGAAGCATATCAGAAGTTTGTACATAGAGGTGGAAAGGTTGTATACAGAGGTGGCAAAGATAAAGGGACCTAGACCCCCTCTCTGTTCTCATGAAATCTTATTCTTTGAAGTTGTCAAAGAAAATAATTTTTTCAAGAAACAAAATTTTGGTTTTGAACAAGATCAAAGAAGGAGATTTGGGGAGCACGAAACACAAGTAATGGTTTTGCACATGGTCAAGGAAGGAGATTTGGGGAGCATGGGAACCCAAGTAACCACAATTGGAAGCATAGGTACCAAGCTTCAAAATTTAAGAAAAAACTCCATCAAAGGAAAATCAAGCAAGCGAGATATGGAAGGATACGACAAAGGAATTTTTTAAATCACAATGTCTCAAGCACTACAAAGATTTGGCACCCAAAATCAATCCCTATCTCCAATCATCAAGAGGAAGATCTAAAGATCCACATACCAAAAGAGATCATTTCTCTGTATGTGCAAGATCTCTAGGAAAAAGCCCTAATCGGTAAGCTCTGGAACATAAAACTAGTGAAAGAAGAACTGATTGAATGGATTCATGAATTTTGGCCAGAAGTAGAGGATTTTTTCTAATAGATCAAGAAAAAGGTTTTTTGTGGCCATTTTTCCATCAAGACAAGATAGGATTTTCATATTAGGAAAGACAACCTAGTTTTTTCATGGGGCAGGTATTTATCTGCAACCCTAGATTCCAAACTTTCATCCTGCAACAACACAGATCAAGTATATTCCATATTGGGTCCATGTTAACCAACTTCCTTTGGAATATAGAGACACAAAAATAATAGAAATGGTGGCAAATAAGTTGGGTTTCTTTCAAAAACATGACATTGTTTATTTTTGAAACCCTGAAAAACTATTTAGAATATGTGTTCTATTGGATACTTCAAGAAATCTTCTAGAGAAGATTACAATCTTGATGATTAATGGTCATGGAATCAAGATCTACAATTTGAAGGACCTAATCCATTTTGCACCAAATGTCTTAGGACATGTGGTGCAGGAGCACCCTCGTAAATCTAAAAGTTCCTATGCAGGGGCACCTCGTAAATCTAAAAGTTCCTAACATTTCAAGAAATGTTATGTCTGTTTGTAAAGGCCTTCAAGCCATATGAAATACGTGTCAAAAAGGGTTAAAACTGTAATGTAACCGAACGGTTTGTTGTGTAAACGGTGGTCGGTGTTTGATTCACCACGTATTGTAACTGTCCTGTTAAGTGTCTTTAAATAGGCAGTTCGTGTTTGTTAGACAGCAGTGAGAGACAGAGTGAAAAGTAACTGTATGTACATTCTGAATTAGAAGGAATAGAAGGAATTTTGTGTTCTGGTGCAATCATAGTGAATCTCATTTCGGGCCATTCCACTGGAGAATTTCTCCGAAATCGGTGGAATGACCCCCGGTTGTTAGTTATTTCTAATTCAGTGCTGGATTAGTAGTTTTTCTGTGTTGGTTGAATTGTTAGCTTTTCTGTGTTGTTCAGTTACGAATTGTTGTAGAGGATTTGTGTGTATACAGCAAGTGGATATGGCAAACAGTGTGTGTATATCGCAATTTCATGTGAGGTCATTTTGTGGATTTCCTGCATTTAGATATCTGGTTGTGATAGAGGAGGGATCAAGCATTTTGTACTCATGGTGAATATGTTATGTATGTCCTGCATTAGTGTGAGAGTCTGGCTGTAGAAGTTCAAAGAATAAATGTACGAAGTCATCGGCTTAAGACAGCCCATCGGAGAACAAGAAACAAGTGTGGCTGAAGAAGCAAGCCCTACCGATGACGAAGTTTCTATGTAGCCCGTCGGTGTGAGTAATGCCATCGGCGTAGGAAAGTTACTTTGGACCGACGGAAGGAACTCTCACCGATCGGGGTGAGATTTGAGAAGTCTTGCCGATGGAAGGCTCATCGGTGAGAGGTGTGTGATCGGGGGATGCGGGAAATGTTCTGCCGATGGTCCAAGTCTTGCCGACAGCTATGTGTTAAGCTCATCGGAGTGAAAGAGACGTCGGTGGGAAATGTATGAGGGTCGCCGATAGTTAAGGTCTTGTCGATGGTAAGCCTATCAGCGTAACCCGCGACGTCGGCCGGAGATTTCAGGGATTCACCGACAGGCGATGTCATGCCGATAGGCAAATCTAACGAAGGCTTCATCAGTATGACCTGGAAATCGGGGTGAGTTGCATTTTGATGTACCGATAGTCGTTGTTAGCCCGATAAGTCTATTTCAGGGAGAAAGTTAAAAGGTCTTGCCGATAGGCAAGAATATGTATTTTTCGGTGTGACTTCTACCTTATCTGGCCGATCCACACTATAATGGCTATTTTGTGGGCTTTTCAAGGATTCCACAACCTGTTTTATCTGTTAACTGGTTTCCCTCTGCATCAAATTGGTATCAGAGCTCAGCGAAAGGACTGGGCTATTTGTGTATTGGTATTCTGTCACTAAATAGGCAGAAGAAGCAAGAAGTTGAAAGAAAGAGTGCTAGAAAAGAATTTTGCTGACTTCCGGTTGTAGGTGCAGATTCACTTGCTACAGTAGGCAGATGAGAGATCTGTCAAGAGGGCCAGAGGAGATGGTCCATTGGTTGTTGCCAAAAGTCCTGGGGAGAGAGGCAAGCGAGGACTCCTAGGTGAGGGACAGATGTGTTGGCGTAGCATGAAGGAGTGGATTTCAGTTGTTACATTTCAGAGGCAGCCATTGATAGAAGGCACATTTGCAGGGACATAAAGGAAGCAGCAGAGGCATCCAGTTAGTATTGAAGACTTCGAGACAGCCAAAAGATATTGCAGGCTTTTCACTGAGCATTTCCATGGGACATGGAAATTTTTCAAGTTTGGGAGTATGGTGCAGGAGCACCCTCGTAAATCTAAAAGTTCCTATGCAGGGGCACCTCGTAAATCTAAAAGTTCCTAACATTTCAAGAAATGTTATGTCTGTTTGTAAAGGCCTTCGAGCCATATGAAATACGTGTCAAAAAGGGTTAAAACTGTAATGTAACTGAACGGTTTGTTGTGTAAACGGTGGTCGGTGTTTGATTCACCACGTATTGTAACTGTCCTGTTAAGTGTCTTTAAATAGGCAGTTCGTGTTTGTTAGACAGCAGTGAGAGACAGAGTGAAAAGTAACTGTATGTACATTCTGAATTAGAAGGAATAGAAGGAATTTTGTGTTCTGGTGCAATCATAGTGAATCTCGTTTGGGGCCATTCCACTGGAGAATTTCTTCGAAATCAGTGGAATGACCCCCGGTTGTTAGTTATTTCCAATTCAGTGCTGGATTAGTAGTTTTTCTGTGTTGGTTGAATTGTTAGCTTTTCTGTGTTGTTCGGTTATGAATTGTTGTAGAGGATTTGTGTGTATATAGCAAGTGGATATGGCAAACAGTGTGTGTATATCGCAATTTCATGTGAGATCATTTTGTGGATTTCCTGCATTTAGATATCTGGTTGTGATAGAGGAGGGATCAAGCATTTTGTACTCATGGTGAATATGTTATGTATGTCCTGCATTAGTGTGAGAGTCTGGCTGTAGAAGGTCAAAGAATAAATGTACGAAGTCATCGGCTTAAGACAGCCCATCAGAGAACAAGAAACAAGTGTGGCCGAAGAAGCAAGTCCTACCGATGACGAAGTTGCTATGTAGCCCTTCGGTGTGACTAATGCCATCGGCGTAGGAAAGTTACTTTGGACCGACGGAAGGAACTCTCACCGATCGGGGTGAGATTCGAGAAGTCTTGCCGATGGAAGGCTCATCGGTGAGAGGTGTGTGATCGAGGGATGCGGGAAATGTTCTGCCGATGGTCCAAGTCTTGCCGACAGCTATGTGTTAAGCTCATCGGAGTGAAAGAGACGTCGGTGGGAAATGTATGAGGGTCGCCGATAGTTAAGGTCTTGCCGATGGTAAGCCTATTGGCGTAACCCGCGACGTCGGCCGGAGATTTCAGGGATTCACCAACAGGCGATGTCATGCCGATAGGCAAATCTAACGAAGGCTTCATCAGTATGACCTGGAAATCGGGGTGAGTTGCATTTTGATGTACCGATAGTCGTTGTTAGCCCGATAAGTCTGTTTCAGGGAGAAAGTTAAAAGGTCTTGCCGATAGGCAAGAATATGTATTTTTCGGTGTGACTTCTACCTTATCTAGCTGATCCACACTATAATGGCTATTTTGTGGGCTTTTCAAGGATTCCACAACCTGTTTTATCTGTTAACTGGTTTCCCTCTGCATCAACATGGATATGGACTGTGTGTAAACATCCCTTCTACTGAAGAAGAACATTTGGACTATGGGGATCTAGAAAACCTAATTGTAGATCCTTCCCAGGGAGATACTCCTAAGAGAGTGGAAGGAGATAAAGCTAATCCTACCTTGCACATTTTACCAAAAAATGGTGGTGATATACAAGACCCAACACTGGTAGCTGAGCATTCTCAAGAAGATTACCTTAAGAAAATGGAAGAATGTAAATATATCTTTCCAGAGAACGGATAGGATTCAGAAGATACATCATATGAGATAGCACAAGGAGAACCTAATAATGAGGATATAGGAGTCAAACCTTTTAATTCCCCTAGAACCACAGGAGAAAAAATTCATACCTTAACTCCAAAGGTTACAAGTGTAAAGATACATGCAAATCAAATTATAAATACCTTCCAAGGAGAGGAGGAACAAGTTTTGAAGGAAACCAAGCAAATAATGGTTGATTCTCCCAAGCAGATAGAAAATGAGATTCTAGAACATGATCTAACAACTTCAGCCTAAAAGATGACGACCTTCAGAAAATGGTAAATAAAATTCTTCACAAAGTTGGTAATGAAATATTGGAAGATATAGCAGATGAAATAATACAAGAAGAGGAAGAATTTGACTTCTTCCTTAAAAGATCCATTGCATAGAACATTCCATCTCAGTGGTTGGATTATAGCACACCTTGCTCTAATAGAGGAAGAAAACAAAAAAAAGATCCAAGAGGAAATAGCCTCTAGTATCCAATCAACTTTGGATAAAAACTTGAGAACAAGGAGAGATTGTCAATCTCCTCAAGGTCAATGAAAATCCTATCATGGAATGTTAGAGGCATTAATGCCCCTAACAAATGATGCTTGATTAAGAATCAACCAGAGACAAAAGGCATGGATATTATTCTCTTACAAGAAACTAAACTTTCAAACCAGATAGGAACATCCATTTTCTCATCATGGACTAAATGGAAGTTCCACATGATTGAGGTAGTAGACGAATCAGGAGGATTAGTTGTTATATGGAATGAAAAAATGGTCTCCCTATCGGTGATTGCTTCACAGAATAATTGGATGTTGGCAAGAGTTTTTTTTTCTAGAAAATAACCTTCGTTTTTAGTTGTGTAATATGTATGGAACAAATCCCACAATGGGAAAGCAGGAATTTTGGAAGAGTTTGTTGAATGTTCTGTCTCCTATTAAAAATGACTATCTCATCATGGTAGTGGATTTTAATGCCATTTTGTCTCTTGAAGAGAAGTATGGAGGAATAATTCCTCCTAATAGAGTAATGGAAGACTCTAGGAATTTTATTTCCTATAATGATTTAGTAGATTTCCCCCCAAAAATGGTAAATACACATGGACAAATAGGAGAAAAGACTTTCTCCTCATTGCTGAAAGGTTGGACAGATTTCTCTTGTCCTCAAAATGGTTAAAAGAGGAAGCCTTGTTGAATTCAAATATATCTCCTCTAATAGGTTCAAACCATTACCCTATAGAATTCATTATGTCCCAACTGATCTCCTCTTCTTTCAAGTCATCATTAAAGTTTGAATCTATGTGGTTCCAAGACAAGGAATTCATACCTTTTCTAAAGGAAATTTGGAACAAAGATCCCTTTGTTGCAGGGTCAAGAATGTATCATTTCGAGAAGAAATTACAATTTGTGAAAAGCAAGGTAAGAGATTGGAATAAGTTACATTTTAAGAATATCTTCCAAGAAAAATCTTGATTTAAGGATGAGTTATAGCAATTGAATGAACATATAATAGCTTTTGGTTTGGATGCAAATACATTTGAAAAAGAAAAATCTCTTAAAGAAGATTTGCAAGAAATAGTTTCAAGAGGAGATCTTTCAGAGACAAAGGTTGAGAGAGTTGTGGCTAAAGGACAGAGATAGAAACACTAATTTCTTCCATGCATCCTCTGAAATTAGAAGATATTAAAATATAGTGGAAAGCAATAAAACTTCAGATGATAGAATTTTAGTTTCGTAGAATGAGTTGCAATAGGAAGTAGTACATTATTACAAGGAACTTTTAACTAACAAGTAGCTTGATGTTCACGAGGCTTATGAGTTGTTGAATAATATTCCCCAAGTTGGTATAGAATCAGATAATCAGATGCTACTAGCACCATTCACACAAGAAGAAATTAGATATGTGGTTTTCTCTATGCAACCTGATAAAGCCCCTGGACCATATGGGTTCATAGCTTTATTCTTTCAAAAATGATGGGATTTCTTGGGTAAAGATATTTGACATGTAGTGGAAGAAGCAAGAAGGAATAGGAATGTTTTGAAAGAGATGAACAATACTAGCCCTTATCCCCCAAAAAGATAATCCCTTAACATTTGCAAACTTTTGGTTGATATCAATGTGATAGGTAAAATTTGAGATGCAAACATAAATGAAAGAAATTGAAATCAAATACAATTTACATCCCTTTGCATTTTCAAACCACATGGATCAAGCATATTGAAATTACACCCAAATTTCAATGGATTGTTCCTTGCTTTGTTGATATGTGGATTGCTCAATTAAACAACATAACCTTGTATGAGGATGATAAGAACTAGAATGATTTTAGTAGCATGATGTTGTATGAAGACGAGAGATGTCTGAGAGGCTTGAGAAGGCATTTTATTTATAGATTTTTGTAAATGTAGATCACTAGTGGAGGATGATCAGAAAGATCAATGGATGAAATTGGTTGAGAGGATGAGAGCAAATGAGAGAGGGACAAGTGTCCTTGTCCTCTCATGAATCAAGGGAGCTACAGAATTGATTAGTGAGTTGACTGAGTTGATTTCTTAGTTAACTAAATTGATTGACTTGTTAACTAAATTGATTGACTAGTCAACTAAATTGATTGATTAGTTAACCAGATTGACTGACTTGTTAACTAATTTGATTGATTTAGTTAACTAATTTGATTGATTAGTTATCTAAACTAATTGAGATTGAATTATGGAGGAGAGGGAATAATAGCAAATTAAATAAATTAATTATTTAATTTCATGCACATGGATAAATAAATAAAATATTGAATTTTATTTATTTGAAGGAAATTGAATATTAGCTTTAATTAAATAAATAATTTAAATGTATTTAATTAATGTGTGGAGGAAAATTGATTTAATTAAATAATTAGAATTATTTAATTAATATGGAGGAATATGATGGAGATCAATAGATGAAATTAATCAAATAATTAAGAATTATTTAATTAATGTGAGGTATGGCAGATGAATGCCTAATCTAGGAATGGGACAATTTTAGGTGTCTAGATTTTGCCCCTCTTTGAGATGGTGTTACAAAGTAACATTGTTTCAAAGAACTTTAAAACATAGTGTTATGTTTGAGTAGATGAGGATTTTAGTTTAGAGGAATATGATTGGATTAGAAATGATGATCCCCTAGTCAGGTAGAAGAAGTAGATTAATTAGTGGGTTGAATGATTCCCCCTTGAGAGGATAGACAAATTGGAAAAATATGGGTGTGCTCTTGAAATGATGGATGTGAAGAAGAGAGGTTGATAAAAGATGGAAAATTAGTGGAAGGAGAAGATAGAAAGATGGATGAGGATTGATAGATTTATGAGGAGTAGTTATGTTGACTTGAGTAGAGCAATCCTATAGTTTGATATAACACTAGACATTATGCACCAAGGTATAAGGACTAGGGTGATGATGTGTCTTGTGTACCCAGCATAATACAAGCTTATCTAGATGTATGAGGAAGGATACTTAGAGCATTAAATTCCTAATGCACAAAAGGTATGATATGACCTTAGATGCCAAGGATAATGCAAAAGGTTATTCCAACATACACAAGATATGAATATTAGCTAGAATGATAAGGACTCGATACAAATGCAAGATAAAATGATAACACACACAAGCAAGCAAGCAACCATGCACAAATGATTCAAAAAACAAAACAAGATATTGCCCATATCAATTTATAAACCAATGATTGATTGATTGATTAATGACTTTGATGATAGTGTTGTTTTTGTGGGGAATGATATATCCCTAGATCAACACAAAGATGTGGGAGCAATATATCCCATTTATGATTGATTGATGATGATTAATTGATTTGGTTTACGAAAAGATTAGGATCAAGACCAAAGGATGTGATTGGATGAGTGGGCTAGATTGATTGACTAGATTGGTATGGATTAAGGATGACTTTCATTTAGTTTATTTCTTTAATTTTTTGAATATTTGATTTTTTTTAAAAAAAATTAGAGATGTTTTTGGTTGTGTTCTGGATATTTCTAAAATTTGTTTGATTGTTTTTGGATATATTTGAGAGATTTTGATTGTTTTTTGGATATTTTTGAGATGTTTTGATTATTTTTGGATACTTTTGTTTTATGGGATGGCATTGTATTGGAGTTTGGATAGCCTTGTTGCTAGATACCAATGCCAAGGGAAAACCAGGTCTAGATGCAAGGATGAAGGTGGGATTTAGACAAATGGATAAAATAATGCATGATAATAAACGGGATGGAAAGCTCATGATAGAGGGAAGGGTAAAAGGATAACCAATAGTGGATGGAATGGATGTATGCATCATACGTGAGCTAGGATGTGATCTCCAAAGACTATGTCGCAAAGGAATAACATGCCCCATTCTAGGTAGTATGTTTAGGATTTTACATGACAAAACTTAGGACAAGAGGATGATTGGATTAGTTGGAAAGGATGAGGTATATCAAGAGATTTTCTAAAGCATTTTTCAACATTTTGCCCCTATGCATTTATCAAGATCAAAAGGAGGAAGGGAGGATGGATGGATAGATGGGATAGGTATGTGGGTATAATGGCTAAGGATGGTAAGATAAGATATGATAGAATGAGGTAGATAGGAAGGAAATTATAGGTTGGAAATGATAGGTTGGATGAGACAATGTGCCCCTAAGTGTAAGACACATAGATAGTCAACCTACACATGATGCTTGTTTGCTAGGTTTTCATCATGGTACTTATCCAAGGCACCACCAGGGTGGTTTTCACCATTGGATGAAGGGATTTCTCTTTACTTTTTTGATTTTTTTGATTTTTTTGATTTTTTCTTTTTTTTTGAATACTTGGATGGAATGGGTGGATATGGACAAGAAGGACTCAATAATCTAGTTCCCTGAAAGGTGATAGTCCCATTTAAAGATGGATGACTCACATGGACCATGTCAAATGTCATTATGCTCATAGATGTTGGTAGGGGATTGTGTGAGAGGGAGGTGGAGGTATGTGGATAATGGATTATGATGTGGATGATGTATGGAAGGATTATGCAAGGATGGATGGGAGATAGTGGATTATGATGTGGATTATGGATGGAAGGATAGTGGATTATGATGTGGATTGTGCAAATGCATGGACCATAGGGATATGATGGGTGAAATATGTGGGATAATGAATTAAAGATGGGGAGATGGAGGTATGTGGAAATGTTGTGGAGTAGAAAGGAACCAAGACCAACGGTTGCATACACCATGATAAGCATTGAAGATTTTGATTAGGAGTTGTAGGAAGTAATGGACATGTTTGCTTAGGGGATGGTCAATGTAGGAATTTAGGTACCCACAAAGACTTAGGATTTTTATGATTTTTGCATTGGGATTTATGGGATGAAGGAATTTGATTTTTTTGGATGTGGAATATTTGGGATGTGGATGCTTCATTTGACTTGATTTCTTTTTTCTTAGGGACCCAAACCATTTTATTATTGGTCTTTTCTTGTGAAAGTATGGGCTTTGGTAGCCTTTTGGATAGATTTTGCTTGGACTCTTTTCATTGACGCCCTAAGGCATAAGTATCTTTAGGATTTTTTACTTTATGAGTAGAGGCATCCAAATTTTTATTTGTGAATTCCATGGACTTGGAGGAAGTTTCATGTTTGTTCGATGTGTGCATTTGTTGATCATGATTCAGAATGTAAGGGGGTTTATGGATGGAGGGATTAAAAGTAGAATTATGGATAAATGGATAAGGAGATTGGATGAAAGGGATATTAGGTGTTGGGATAAGTGGAGGTAGAGTGGATGGAGGGATATTAGGAGTCAGAAGTAGTGGAGGTAAAGTGGATGGAGGAAGGTGTATGGTCATATGCTTTTGGGATTTGTAGGATTATGGGGGGGATGGAAACATATGTTTTGGGGATATGATGTGGTTTATGATGGAAAGGAGTGGATTTAGAAGGCATGGAGCTAGTACCAACATCTTGAGATTGTTTTTATTGGGGTATATAATCAAGGCCATATGATCACAGAGGGACTTTGACATGGATGGGCTCCAAAATACCTTGTTCATGAATTCCTAAGCCTTTACCTTGATAGTTCATTTTTTGGAGTATGTAGTGGACAATGGGACTATGGGTGATTTAGACACTAGATTTGAGCTCATTATTTGATGGAGAGGATGAGGTGGTGGATAATGGTTGTTGCTCTCCTAAGGAGAAACATTCATGGATGAAGGTGGTAATACTAAGGGGATGGGATGATGGATTTGCAATATGGTCAATTTTGGAGGACAAAGTATCAATAGGATCTTGATTATCATTATGCTCATTAAGATCCATGTTATTTTTTGATCATCTATGTTTACTTGGGAGCCAAGTCTCTCATCAATGGAAGTGGGTGTTGTTGGATCATGGATAGTACTAGGTGGACGATGGTTAAGAGTAGTGTGGATAGCTTGTTCATGGATAGTTGTGGGATTATGGATAAGATCAATTTTCTCATGGATAGGCTCATGATCATGGATAATATCTTGATCATAGAAAATATAGAGGTTATGGATGGGTTGAACTTCAATTGCTTGATTGTGGTTAGGAACTTGATCATGGATACTATTTCAATCATAGAAAAGATATAGATTATAGATGGGTTGGATGGAGGTGTTGTGATCTTGACTTGGATAAAGAGTTGATGTTTCTACATGCTTCAGATTATACTCTTGACATAGTGCTTGGTTTGCCTAAATGGGAGTGGAAGAATCATATATAGGTTTGATAGGTTTTAAATTCTCAACAACATGAGGGTATAATGGATCTTGACTTGGACTCATGGTAGGACACTCTTCAATAGGCTTGATGGGTTGTGGACTATATGATTTACTTGGAGGACTAGACATGTTATTTGAAGGCTCTTTGATAGGCTCTTGGATAGGTATTTGATGACATGGAGATGGTTGATTCCTTGCTAATAGCCATTCGATCACATCCATCATAAGTGTATGTATGGATGGAAAATATAAAGGATGGATAATAATGGTGGATGGTGTTGTAGGCTTAGGATTAGGATTCAGTGGAGGGATAATAGGGGTGGATTTTGTAGGCTCATGATTAGGATTAGGTGGAGGGATAATGGTATTGGGAATTGTTGATGATGATTGTTAGTCATAACAACATGCATAAAAATTTGCACAACAAACCTTTATTATCTTGAAAAGTATGATCAATTTGGAATGAATTGATGACTCCAAGGCTCCGTTGATTAGGTCTTGATTGTCTAACATTACTCAGAGTTGGATGTGCTATGTTGTTTTCCATTCAAGGGGCCTTACACTGTCCTGTACTATGGATTAATGTTTAAACATTTGATTATACACTTGCTTCCTGTAAATTTACTTCACAAACAAGGTTATTTCCACTGTATTCAACAGATGATGATCATATTTATAAGTTTGATCAATTCTTCTAAGCATCAACTATCATGAACTGATTATACTTCTGCACTTATGAATTTATGTAAATAATGTGCCTTTAAGCTGATATTTGTAAGATTACTATTGTTATTTAGGTATATTTGCATGAGATTGTCAATTTTGCATGAGATTGTCAATTTTACATGTAGATTTTACTCAAATATGCTTTAGCTGTTCAATTTCCTTTGAGATGTCTGCATATTTTATGTATTTGCTCAGAATTATCTATGTATTTACAATTGTGAAGGTGATTTGTAATGAATTTAAACAAATTGAGATAAATGCTTTCTAATCTTAACTAAGTTTAATGAATCTTTAGCTAGTGGTTCACATACATTCCAGATACTTTCATGAAAGGAAGAGAATCAGACCATAGGTTCACCAGGATGTTCCACAGCTAGCTATAGTTGATGCAAACTTCAAGGTAAAGAATGAAAACAATATCCACAAATTGGCATGCACTCCAAGGGACGCAACACATCACAGTGAGATATCCAGATGACATTCACAAGATTACTCAGAATTTATGATGATATGTAATCAGATCTTCACTTTCATTAAGTAAACAAAAGACATGTACATTTGCAATCAGCTTTGAAATTAGTCCTAAGAAACTTCAACAATCTAACTTCAATTAAGTTTCCAATAATCTACAATGTGCACTCCATCTCCTTTTATAGAATAAGGAGAGGAGGCGGTTACAAGTGATCAATGCTCAAGATTTGCCTATCTAGATCAATGGTCAATATCTCTTCTTTGACTGGGTCAACATCTGTAGACGTGGCACAAGTTACCATCTAGTATAACTCGATCATTTTTGTTATTTGATTATGCATATGACTCTGTCATCATGCATCTCTACTTACTCTTTATCCTCTTCTTCTTCATCTTCTTCTCCTTCTTCTTCATTTGCATCCTCTTCTTCATCTTCATCACTATCATCTTTATTAGCTCTAGGATCATGCCTTATATGCACCACTGAATATTCCTCTGACAAATTCATAGGCATGTACTATTTCCTCAATCTTCCCTCCATCTTGAACTCTGGGCTTTACTACAGCATGCTTGTGAGAATGAAATTGTGCCTGAAGAGCATTCCATTTTCTCTTTCTGCTATTTAATGTCTAATTGTATATCTCCACTTTATCTTTCATTCTCATGGCCTTATTTATCACATCCTTTGTCAAGTGATGAAGAGGGTCATCTGCTGCTTGCTTAAATTTGTTGTGGAAGGCTTGGATAGTAAAATCAACATCTTGATTTTCTATTTTTCCTTCTACTTTGTCCTCCAAAGCCTCCACGGTATTTATTTCTTCTGCCATGAGATGATGTAGTTTAACACTTATATCTCTGAGCTTGCTACTACATCTCCTCAGGATATCACATTCAAATTTGGTATCTTCACACCAAATGCCGAGCAACTGTGCAGTGTTATTATCCAGTACTTTATTATCCATAAGTATTTTCATGTCAATCCTCCTTATTTCACCCAAGGCATCCAGATGTTTTTCTAACTTGAAGGACCTTCTCCCCACCTCATTTTGTAGCTTATCTACTTTAGTCCTCAGAGTACCAAGAGAATTCCAATTCGAGAGGGAGGTTTTGACTACTTTCTCTACTTCAAAAGCAAAAGAAATAAACCAATTATCCACTAGCTGAGCCTTATGTTTCATGAGGTCCAACCTCGTTATCTCATCTTGAGATATGATAGTCAATGGTGTGGTTGTACTGAGTGGTGTATGCTTAGGGTCAATTAACTCTTTTATAAATGAATGTAATTGAGCAATGTGCTCCTTATGCTGTCTGTTCTTATCCTTTTCTTTCTTTACACTTTTCAACAGGAAATCAATGCTATCCTTGGCCTCTTGGCCCTCCTGCTCCTTAGTAGCGAAGCCAAGATCAATATCAGCTATTTGAAAGTCATCAATACTTATCTTCCCTTTCTCCTTATCTACCATTGGCAATGCTTCCTGGGCTATCCTCCTACTAGTGGTAAGATCTCTCCTTATTTCAAAGGTTGGTCTTGCCTTTCTTTTTGGCTTCATCATACTTGCTGAAAATAGTGTAGAAACATCAAACTCAGGTGCCTCGTCTATCTATTGTAGATTTATTTCTTGTTGTAGGCAGTATGGAACATCACCCCTGGGCCCTTATTGGTTAGTTTGCCTATTTTGAGCATCCTGAGACTCTATATTATGCTCTACCCTTGGTGGTGAATCTTCTTTCCTAGGTTCTTCCTCATGCACATTCTCATGAGGGATCTCTTGCTGAGGGGTCTTTTGCTGAGGGGTCTCCTGTGGTGTATGTACATTCTAATCATGTACCTCCTCTTGCAATTTATCCTCATGTGGTTCCTAAATATTTTGATCTTGTGTATTTTGTGGCACTTGGTCTTCATGAGAAGATTATACATTTTGATCTTGGGGATCACCTTGATCACCCTTGGCCACATTCTCTGGTTCTTTTGTCTAACCACCATCTTGTGACATACTTTGTTCTTCACCTTTTGATGCATTTACTTCTTTGAGGCCCAGGACCTTCCCCAATTCTTTTTCATTTGTTTTCCCTTATGATGTTGGGTTACTATCTTTCTGATTATCATCCTCAGCAAGTGATGATGCATTATTCTGGTCCTTATCTTTATCAAGCATTTCTTTATTAGTCTCTTCATACACACTGATTTTACTTTCTCAAGCTCTAGAGGTGGATCATTATCTTTTTTTTGATCTCCATCACCTTGGTAAGCCAAGTCTATTACTGCAGGGCTAGTGACCTGATCAACCAAATTGGTCAATCCTATCTGTTAGGCTACATCCTCAGGATCATCTTCTTCAATTTCCTCTGTCTCAGCCTACTCCTAATGAGTTTCCTTTTGAACCATAGGAGTTCCATGAGGAGTCATCCTTGTATTAGCCACTAGGGTCTCCATCCTTTGAGTAGCAACATCTCTAACTATCTCATCATCTGAGTGGAAAAGGTGGTTCTTTCCTTGCCCTATGTCCCTCTTCTCTTTGTTCTTCGGCCTTCTTAGTTTTAAATTGAATAATATCTAGGATGGGAACCTCATGTTGTAGGTTCCTCATGATACCTAGACCACCAACACCCCTTAATAAAATAGGATCAACATTCACATTTCCTCTCATCACAGTTTTTTGTTTCTTTTGGGGTGGTGTCTGCTGCACCTTCTTCCTCTTCTTTGCTATCAACAAATCATCATCTAAAGGTTCCTCATTCAATGGCTCCTCCTCCAACAGTTCCTCCTCCTCTATAATCATAGGGGTAGGCTTTGTGACCTTTTTTTTTTGTTTGGTAGGGGTATGAGGTGGTGTAGCCGCAGATGTAGATGCCACATCTCCTTTTGGTTGGAGTCTCCAAACTATTACTCCTTGTACATGAGCTACCTTCTTATTTTTACCTTGTTGCTTTTCCTCCAATGCTGGCTGCCTTTCTCCATTGGATTCCCTCTTCTCAATGAGAAAGTCATCATATTCTTCTTCAAATAATTCTTTCTTTTCTTCTTGTTATCCACAGTAAGGGCTACACCCCTCTTCTTTAACTTAGTCACTTTAACACTTACCCAACTCTGGGTCGGTTGAATAACCTTCTGCATTATTTGATCGAATGAAGTCACCTTAGGCTAGGTTAAATTAGGAGCTAATATAGTTTCATTGTACACTTTATTGTCCTCATACTCACTGGACATGACCTCCCCATCATCCTTATGCAACTGGACAGGCACTGATATGCAATCAAAGGTGCGAATTTGATTGAGAGTGAGCCTCTGGTAAGTCCTCCTAACCTCTGCTTCATCGTTACAATCAATCCAATAATCCTCAAGATACCTTTGATGTATTTGTCTTCCTAGTAATACCTGCATCCTGCCATATGGGTCATATGACCTAGCTATTGAAAATGGCTCCAAGTGCATTAACTTTAATCCTCTGATGGCATCCTTGATACTTTGTCTGTCGGGGCATATATACCAACCAATGAAGAATGGAAACAACACAGGTGGAATCTTTCCCTTCTCAATGTGAGCCTCTACTGAGGTCAAAATTTGTCTAGCAAATTCCATCAGAATGACCCTATCATTGGGGTATGTAGGCAGCATGAGAGGTTGCCCTGCAAAGCCTTCTATTCTCATGAATGAAAATGTAGGGAACTAGATAAACCAAGCCCCATATTTGTAAATAACAGCTTGGGCTTCCATACTTAATCTTTTTGTTCTATCTTCCTCCATGGTTCTGACCAAATGCATAGAAAAGGAGTCATTCACTATCTTATAATTTTGGAAGGATTCCCTCCTGCTCAGTTGTGGGTAGTGTTCCCATATGTTTACATCACCAGGGTTGTTTCCAATCCTGCCTACTATTTGTAACCCATTAAATGTTCCTCTAAAGGCACAGACATATATGACATAAGAAGTCATATGAAACATGCACATCTTGCCACCTAGCCTTCTCATTCCCTCATCTAAACTATCACTTATGATCTTAGCCTAGAGAGGCTTGTCATCTGAATATTCCACCATCTAGATAATCCTGTACATCTAATTTTTGAAGTTTCCAGCATGTTGTCTTCCTATCATTCTGCTAAGCATGACCATCATGTACTGATATTCCTCAACAAAATCAAATTTAAACAGATATACTGGCAATTTAGCAGAGGCCTTGTATGTACTACTCTTGGATCTCCACTAGTACATGACTTTCCTGGCCTCCTTCTGATTACTACTGTATTCCTTTTCCAACCTGCTTAGGCTCAATATGACCACATTAGATCCTATAGGAAAATTAAATGCAGAGGTGATGCCTTTAATTGAGAAATTTGCATACACCCTACCATGCTTCTCCACTCTTCTGGTTTCTAGATTATAGTTTTATGCACACTCAACCACTAACTCAGTAGCTTCCATGGTGTATGGAAATCCCCTAGCGTGCCACATCCCTAAGGAGTATATTCTTTGAAGTAGAGGGTTTCCACTTCCGTTATCTAATCTTCTCGTCCATGCATCCAGGTTTGTATTTCCCTGATGTGTGTCATTTATCATCCCATACCTGAATCCTACCCTTTCAGGCTATAAGAACATGGGATTCAATAACTCTATATCAGACCTATTCCTTTTGATTTCCATTATATCCTATGATAAAACCAGGCATTTCTTACCCTAACATGTTTGTATACAACAGGGTTCAAGGACCACATACTCCATAACAACAATTCTATTATTCCAACTCATTTCATGCATTACCATGCTAATTAACCTAGTAAAACCCATTTTACCTCATGATTTACCATAAACGATAAAAGAGAGGGTTTTAAATTTACTTACCTGATAATCGCTTTCCTCTTTTACTATATGAATGATAATGGTATGAATGTGACTATGCTATGATTGTCATTTCATTCCATTGAGATGCGGGTCCCATTCTGTTTGTAGGTGACTGTGATGCTTTGACCTTCAAAGCTCTATAATTTTTGCTTAAACGTAGGGTAAATGTGAATAAACCCCAGAATTTACCTTTTAACTAATCAATATGGCAAATTAGGGTGCGGTTAATGTCTTCGTTCAAGTACATTGATCAACACATAACATACCATGGATGTTTGACAAGTGGCAGGCTTACATTTGAAATTTGAGAGAGCAACCTACCGTTGGGTTCGTATTTAATGTAGAGGGTGATCTCCTAGAAGATCAGGGATATTTGAAAATATGACCCTCTACCGAGCATATGAGGGTGACATCACCATGGATATGGTCAACCTTTGACCAATAATCAAGATTAGGTCACCTTACCTTTGTTAATAAATCATGATAATATATCATTTTCATATGACCCCGGGATTTGCTATGTGGCATGATTGGATTGGTCACTATGAAACCAGGCATATTGGGTCATCAAGGTCAATATGAGGGATATTGAAAATATCCAAGTCATTTAACGTTAGGAAATATCACCTCGCTCGAGAATGCAAGGGTGATGTTAGCATTTTATAAGCCTTTTGAAATTGCTCCAGAAAATGACGTCATGGTCATATTGGTTACGGTCAAGGATATTTCAAAATGTGACCCTCTTAAGTCTAGATCGTGATGACATCATCATCTTATCATGTCTTCTTTGTTATCAGGTTAGGATGACATCATCGTCATGTTGAAGAATATGACAGATGTTTGGAAATGTGACCCTCCGAGTGTCCAACAGATTGATGATGTCATCATCAGGATAAGTTCTTTTATATATCAAAACCAGATGACATCATGGTCATATTTTGCAAAGGGTGATATTTTGTAACATGATTGATCTTTAGAAATGTGACCCTCTGCAAATATGCATGCAAGTTTTGATAGGCATATACACTATTGCACTTAGGTTTGTCATTCGCATATCGAGGAACATATGGATATCGAGTGATCTTCTTACATCAGTGTCATCTTAATGAATATGACTGACAATTAGAAATATGACCCCATGGGAAATATCTAGGTTGACTGAACTTTGACTTAGCATAACCTTTTGTCCTTAAACAATATCAGGGCAATCCAAAAAGTAAACCCGCTTAGAATTTTGTATTCTTCCAGATTATGAGGTTTGTGATAGCAAATTCTAACGTTGACAATTGACCTATTCTTTAGAGCACATGCATAAGCAAGGGTGATACACTTAACTGACTTTTGCCAAACCGCCCAAAGCAAGAAAGCAAAAACAAGAAGAAGCAAAAAGTTGGGTCCCTGTTTTGCTAAGGTAAAATGGGACGTGTTGTGTAACCACACAATAGGCATATTAGGATTTGAATTGGATGGAGGGCTAATGGGATTGGATGGATTGGATTAGGATGGTGATGGGGGTGACACATGGGATTGGGATGGTTTTATTTTAGGAAGTTTGATGAGTTTTCTTTTAAGCATCCATTGGAAAAGCATCTCAGCTACATTTTTTGGTCGAGAATTAGAGGAACATGGTGATAAAGGTAATGTAGGGCTTGATGGATTGGAAGATTGTTGGATCAATGGAATAGGATTAGGATTACATGAAGATGTTTGGAAAGGACTAGTAGGCTCTTGGATTGATATTTGATTGGATGGTGATGTAGTGTACCCATAGAATGCATAAGTTAGAGTGGTGTTCCCCTTGTCAAAGGTATCATAAGGACTTAAGGACACTTGATTTTTGTGCAAAGGGTAACTTAGAATTGCGTATTCATGTTGTGAAGGAACTTGATAGCCTTCTGAATGGATTTGGTGGTGAGGTGAAATGGTGGGATAAGTATATGGATGTTCTTGAGGTATGGGTTGATATAGACATTGGTTAACATTGGAATAAGTGGAATAGGTTGATATAGGAGTAACGTGATATGTGGTTGGATTAGGTTGGGTTGGATGTTATTGAGGTAGGGATTGATATAGATATTGGTTAATGTTGTCACATAGATTTGCACCCAGTGTTGAAGGCTTTTAGGGCTCTAACAATCTAGTGAAACATTGAGATGGCCTCCAGGTGTGGGACCCTATAAGGAGGCCAAAACTCCAGAGAGAGGCTAGTTCCTTTGCTAAATATGAGATTCAACAATCCTAAGACTAAACCTAATCTATCCACCTATTTATGAAAAGAGGAAGAGAGAGTAAAACTAAAATTAAAAGGAGGTGATACATAAGATTTGAATATGAGAAGGCCCACAAAACAACCATGTATGCACAGAATAACAATATCTAATATACCAACATACACAAATCATGAACTAATGTAGAGGTAAGAGAAACTAAATGAAATCCAAGAGGAAAGATGCATTCATAGATGGATATCAAACATAAAAATACACAGAGCAAAGAACCATTCATGAGAAAGTAAAATCTGATTTCTATTATCAAAGAGGCATGGTTACAATTGCAAGAGATATGGTTTTTAAAACCAAAATCCAACCTAAATATATTACATTTCATGCTTTATATAGAATTTACAAGGGAGCGCCATTACCTACTGTAATGAATGCACCCATGGGCCTATCAGAGATAGTTCCATGCCAGCAGGGACGTCTACCTGCAAGACTTCAATGCAAAAAATATCTGGATCCATCGAGCAGCTGGAAGATATTTTGGGTCTTTAATGCGAGTAGTTGAATCACTCACCTGCAACAATAAATGTGAAATATCTTCCTTTGGAAAGCTTTTGCAACATCTCAAGTCGGCCACTGATATGTCTTGTCAGCCGAGTCTACACATTTCCCTTTAGTCGGCAAGTATCTTGATATCCATATCTGGATCATGAATTTTGAATCATAATTTCAAGGTGAGAATGTCCTTAAAAAGCCTGTCAAATGAAAGAGGATGAAAATCTAAGCACTTTTGCCTTTTGGATCATGTAGAAATTCCTCAGGATGAGGGAGATATTCACTGTCAAAGTTGTGGTCAATGGGCATATGGATATCCATGAATATCTTCAAGGTCTGCATATTCACAAATATCTAGATGATATAGCCTGACCACACACAAGAGTCTTCATATCCTGATATCCGGATGCACTCGTCAAATTTACCTTCACAGCATGAAGAAGTCATAATTCGTATGGATACCTGATGTCAGGATATTAACTTTAATATGCCATCCTTTAAATATTCTGATGATATCATCGGCATAGAGAACTTCGTTAAAGAGGGGATATGGATGACATCATTAGGATATTAGCACTGCAGGATAATATGATGGTGGCTAAATGTCTGAATGACGTCATTGGGGCATTTGTTTCAAGGACCTGGACATTGGAAAAGATCTAGACATTAGGAAATATCCAGATGTTAGGAAAACATCTAGGTATTTACTAAGGTCCACACATTCAGGAAGTATCCTAATCTTAGTTAAGATCTAGATGTTAAGAAAACATCTGGATACTAGCTAAGGTTCAGATATCGACTAAGGTCCGGACATTAGTTAAGATCCATAAGTTAGGAAAACATCTGGATTTTAGCTAAGGACTGGATACTTGAGATATATCAGGATTTTAGTTAAGGTCTAGATATTAAGATAATATCCAAATGTTAAGTAGGGTCCGGATATCCAGACATTAGATATCCATACCAAAATGACCAAGTATGAAGATGGAAAATCTCTGTGAAGGAAGACATTGAAGACTATTTAAATTTTTGGGTTTTTTTGGGTTTTTTGCAAGGATTCTCTAGATGAGATTTTAGGGGTTTTTACAAGGAAGAACACTAGAATTTCAAGGGTTTAAGGCATGAAAGGCTATATTCCAAGGGATATCCAGGAGATTTTTAAGGTGACCTGTTTGACTCTGGATAGAGGAAAATGGATCAACATTTTGGTAACCTCTTAGGGATGTTTGCCTGCTAAACAAATAGATCAGTGGCCTTAAGTATCCATTAGGCATGGAGTCCAAAAGGGGACTAAAAAAGGTCAAAACAACTGAAACCTGCCTCCCAAAACACAGAAAAGGAAAGAGGCCTGCATTCTCCTAATGACAATGCAGCCTGTGCAAGAGCACTTAGGGAAGGGAAACCTAAAGCAGAAATAAACTAGAACAATATATACAAGACCTCATACCAACCTTAATGGTAAGGTTTGAGATGGATCCCATTCACTAATATCGGTAGAACTTCACCATCCAGCCTTAAAAGAATGAATGCATTTGCTTGCTTGATGCTGATGATGACATAAGTGTTGAAGTTTATGATAAACCTAAAACACCATAATCTTCTACAAGCCAAAGATTAACCTTCTATAGAGAAAAAAAGCACAAGAGAGCAATTTGCACAATAAATGGATGCAATAAATGAAAAAGATTAATGAATTACATGTGACAACTTGCTTTTATATTTGCAAGTTAAATAAAACCCTAATATCACTTAATAATAACCTAAGACTAAAAACAAGCCCTAAGTAAACTTAATAAAGTGTAATTAAATATTTAATTACAACAACACCCCCCCATAAGTGCAACTTAGGGAGAAATGAAAAGCATGCAACTAATGCAAGAATGGGTCCCGGCTACAAGGTCATGTTAGGTACCTATGAATAACAAGAATCTCTCATAAGGTGGAGAAAAGGAGAAAAATCTTGTGGGAAAAAACCCCTCTCCAAAAGAGAGAAAAAACAAGTACATGAACATGTGTTGGAAGAAGGACTAATACTAAGACCCCCCAAGAACTAAATCCATCACAAAAGTACAATCATGAATGCCCCCCATAAGAGAGAGCGAAAAGAGAATATGAATCCCCTCCAAGCAGAAGCTCGAGAACTAATGAAGAGATCATTAAGACAAAATCCAATCCACTACCTGCAAACAACATCTCTCCCTTTTGGAAGAAACAGATCCATCGATGAATGTAGAATACATTCCCACATCTTGGATGAATAGGGAATCCATATCGAAATGTGTGCCTCTGAATACAACTCAAGTGACCTCATACTGGGAAATATGTCTTCTCCAAAATAGAAATTATCTTCCCAATCAGAGAAGAAGAACCAGGAGAGGATATGATATGAACTACATCTAGAAACATAGAAGAAGAAGGTGGTGATGCTAAGCCACCTAAGATAGTATCAAACAAGAGAGAAAAACCCTCAAATGTGTCCTCCAAATCAGCAATGTAAGACTCCACAAACAGAGATGATATGTCTGCAAGATAGGAATCCCAATGAGGTGGATCAGGAAGAATAATATTGACCTACTGCATAGAATCACTAGAAGCCAATGATGATGCAACACTGAACTCTAAAGTAGTAGTAGGTGATGGTGGAGCAATGATCTCATCAGGAGGAGAAGCGATCAAAGCAAGCATTTTAAATGAGATAATGTGAGAAATGAGGACACATCTCTTTCTCATGTTGATTACTTCCACAATATCTACAATTGGATTTATGCTGATGGTAGAATCCAATCTCCTTAAATGATTGGAGATCAAAACATGCAAATAGATTTATGCTGATAACAGAACCTTTCTAGGAGGTAGCATGTCTAGGATATCCAACATAAGCCATAAAATCAACAAACTGATTAAAATATACTTGGGGCTTAATCTAAAAAAATTATATAGGTGGTTTTGTAGAGCTTGTTGATACCTTTCTAACACCTATTCATTTTTGAAAAATGGAGATTCTGGGCGCAAGAACGGAGCTTGAAAGCCAAAAACGATGCCTTGACCTCAAATAGAAAAAATAGATGTGAAACAGCAAAATCAGAAAAAACTAATCATACCATCAGAAAGTGTATAGCACCATCTTCTCGACAATATTTTGTTTGTGAAAAATTGACTCCGTTTGCCCAAGTTATGACAGTTTTCGTGAAACTGCTCCATTAGGGTTTGGAGAGAAGAGGGTAGGATGGAGGATTGCTGGTTAAAATGATGCACCATGCTAAAGCACCCTTCGAACCACTGGATAAAATGATGCACCCTACGGAAGCACCCTTTGGACCACTGGATAAAAGGACTTGGAAGCACCCTTCGAACCAGTGGATAAAACGATGCACCCTACGGAAGCACCCTTCGGACTGCTGGATAAAAGGACGTGGAAGCACCCTTTGGACCGCTGGATAAAAGGATGTACCCTAAAAAAATCACAGAGATTTTTTTCAGTCTCTGATTTTTGTGAATGAATAGGGGATTCTAGGTTTTCGACCCTTCTGAGTGCGTTGGTGATGACGATTTTGGCCAAAATCGCTCTGAAACTGTTGATCCCCTCAGATCTTAAAAAAAACACTCTTGAAACCTTCAAAGATCTAGCTTCCCTAGACTAAATTCAGCCAAACAAAAGACAAATCCGCCTTTTCCTACTGCTCTAGATCCAATGAGAATGACGATTTTACTAAAAAAGCACCCAACAAAGGACTATGCAAATTTTTTCTTGGATTTGAGGAGGTTGTAGATCTGCTCTTATACCATGTTGAAGTTTATGATAAACCTGAAACACCATAATCTTCTACAAGCCAAAGATTAACCTTCTACAGAGAAAAAAGCACAAGAGAGCAGTTTCCACAATAAATGGATGCAATTAATGAAAAAGATTAATGAATTACATGTGACAACTTGCTTTTATAATTGCAAGTTAAATAAAACCCTAATATGACTTAATAATAACCTAAGACTAAAAATAAGCCCTAAGTAAACTTAATAAAGTGTAATTAAATATTTAATTACACCAACAATAAGGTCCACTCCAAAGTGAATCAAACTTGGTGTGACCTCCAGGCTTAGCTCAGTTTGCATCCTGTTGATGGCGGTTTTAGCACACAGCAACATAGATGAAAAGTAGGTTATCTCACCTCTCTTGAAAGGAATCCTACCCTAGATAGGCCTACTTGAAGGTTTACACATTGTTGATGCTTAAAATTGCGCTATTTCCAACACCAACATGGGAAGTTTCAGGAATGTGGGACTTGCGACCTGAAACGACCTCCAGATTTTAAAGAAGCTGGCTCTTCCTTATCTCAAATGTATTTTGGGAAAAAGGGATAGAAATTAAATAGAATCGCAAATGTAATGAAGAAAAATTTAACTATGGCGATGCGCCTGAATATGATTCGTTCTTTAATACTAAGCACAGTGAAGCTATCTTTAGGATTTAGTTACATTAAAGAGCAAACAATGCATGATCAATGTAAAAGATGAAAACAAATAGAATCAAAGGCTCACAACTTAGACAATTTTGTAATGACACAGAAAATATCAGCAAAGGCATAGAACTCAGTCTCCTTATTAATTTTCCAGTCACATAAAAGGCACTGATACATGTACAGTTATACAAACTTTCTGAATCAAGAAAATAGAACAAAGGCAAATGATATTACTGGTCACAGCAAAAAGGTCTCCAAAACTTCTCGTAAATCTCTGATAATAATCTATATGAATAAATCTCTCTCTATTTATAGCATAGGATTGGTTCAAGATTGCCCGCACAATCAAATCCCAATGGTCTAACCAAACTGGAACTTAACTGGAAGTGTCTGACAAAAGATATCTTTCAAATCCGCAAACAGTTACAATAACTATAAATTCATTGGCTGTCTCAATACATGTGGCACCCCTCTTCTAGCCAGAAAAAGACACTTGGTGACATCTGCAACATTTAGAAACAAAACCCTTGAGACAGATCGCAGCGTCCACACTCTTTACTTGAAAATCCTTCATCTTTCTAGCAAAAACAGGAACTTAGCACATGGCAGCCTCCGCTACAATTGAAATATATATGTGGCGGCTTCCACTCAACCATACTTTACTGTACCTCATAGTCAGGAGAATTCTGCCTTTGACATCTATCAAAGTCCGCTGCCTCGAAACTCTATCACTTACCAAAAATGGGACCCACAACACTTCTTGCCTGAGCAGCTTCAAAAGGGGACAGGGACAGGTGGCGCCTTCCGCGCAATTACCAAGTGATATGTGGCGGCTTCCGCTCAACCTAGAGAAACTTTAGATACCTTTTGAGAGTCCTGCGGAAAACAACACATGGCAGACTCCGCCTTGCTTTAGAAACACTATAGAAACATTTGGGACTCATTTAGATTCACACGGATGATGACACCTGGCACGCTTTGCTTAACTTTAAGCAACTCACCGGGGCCCACCACAGTCTTTTCTTAACAATGAAACAAAAGGAAGATTCTGTGGATGTCGACACTTGTCACACTCCACGTACATTACAAGAGACACACGGCACTTTCTGCTTAACTTTAAGAAACTTATTGAAACCTTCCGCAGCTGCCACTTGGCGCCTTCCGCACAGGGAGAAACTTAGAAACAGGGACCCACCTCAGTCTTTGAAACATTAAAAGGGGCTTGAAACTCAATGTGGAAGATAACACATGGCAGTTTCTGCTTTAATCTGAGACTTCTCAAAATGTGTCTCAGCTGACGACACATGGCATGTTTCGCTCAACTCTGGGACTTAGGAAAAACTTAGGCGAAGACAAACCCTTGCTGTCAATCTTCGTGGCCAAAACTGAAACTCGCAGAAACAAAACCGGAACCTACACAACCACGCTGATATACTGCAACTGAAACAAAATGTAGAGTATTTTACTCTACAGTTCTTGGCGACCCCGAGGACTTTTAAGCCTGCTCAAAAAGAATCCAAAGAATATAGAAAAGAATATGTATAATATACAGTAAAAATTAGAGATCCTGTAAAGCCGTCTGATAAACAGACCATTCAGCATCAGATAGGCCCTTCTTATTTTGTAGATCTTGGAAAGCCAAATCGAGGTTGATGATGTCTCTGTGTGAAAACCTCTGCAAAACATAAACCGTATTCTTCAATTGGAACTCAAGCTGAGCCATGGGTATTAATACAGCATCTACTTCTTGCACTAATGAATAATCTGTCAAACCTTGGAAAACTGACTGATCATTTTGTCTGGCGAATAACAAAGGCTTGATTTCATCAATCATCAGCACAGTGTTGCTATCAGGATAAGGAGAGGGAAGTCCCAAATGCACCAGATCTTCAATATGCTTCTTCAATTCTTTTACTCCCTCTCTGACCACGTCTAGGAGTTCTTTGCAATTAATTGCAACAGAGTTGCAACTGAGAACTTCATTCACCCTTTTTGCAGCAATCATTCTGTCACTGATCCCTACTGCCGATAATGTTTCATCAGTTGTGTCATACAACTTCTTCAATAGCAATTGAGAATCTGAAACTCTCAAGGAAACAGTGGACAGGGTGGCTTAAACTGAAGTCTCCACCTTTTCACACAATTGCTACGCATTTAGCAGGAAAGTTAGAGAGGGTCTGAGCTGAGTAATCTCCTTAGAGATTCTTTTCCATACTGACACATATAGCTCCCTGACTAGGTTCAAAACTCCTATATTCTTGGGCCTATCAGCCAACTCAAGTGCCAATTGTTTTGTTGTTTGTTGCTTGGCTTGAAGTTGGGCCTGTATGGCAGCAGCATTATTTTGTTCATTTAGCAGCTTCTGCTGGAACTGTGTGACTTGTTGCAGGTTTTCCTGATATTTTTTCTATAGTGTGGTCTTTTCCTGCCTTAGGGCTGTCACCGCAGCCTTCACTTGTACTAGCTCTTCTTTCAAAGAAGCATTTTGGTTCTGTGTAACCTCATGAATCTGACAAGAAACAATATTTTGCAACTGTTTATTGAGATTCTCTATTTCATCATTTTTGGATTTAAGCTCTGCAACAAGGTTGCCACAATGTACCTTTTCTTGAGCTAAATCAGCCTCCACCTTTTGCAACTTCTTTGATACTTTCAAATAATTAGTAGCTACAGCAGAAGTGGTTTCATTCAGCAGCTCGACCCTGTCCTATGGTCTGAAAAGTGACATATCCATAGCCACTGCACTCATGGTATAATCCTGAGGCTGCATCTGCTCGTTTGGCTTGACTACATTAGGTGACAAATGAGTCATAGTTAGCTGCTGCTGGATTGGGTCAAAGAGTGACCTCATGTGTGGTACAGCCAGAGCTTTATTATCTTTCTTCCTCTTTTTATTCATCCGGGCTTCCCTAGCCTTCTTAGCAGTGTCTGCTTGAGCTTGGAAGGTAGGGGGAGAGGCAATATACCCGCTCGCAAAAGGATGACCCTGTGGCAAGCCATAGGGAATAGCCAAATGTTGGCTAGGGGGAATCTGAGGAGGTATTCTCTTTGGAAAAGAGGGGGAAAAGGGAGGCAATGATGTGGCCTATGATGACATGGCCTGAGTAGTAATAGGTGGGGTAAATTGGGAAATTGGCACAGTAGAGGTGGCAGGGGCTAATGATGTTTGGACATTTGGGATTACCACTCCTATAGAAGAAGAAAAAGACTGAGAAGAAGAAGGAGAAGTAGCATGTACCTGAGGAGCAACAGATGTACTCGGTGGTTGTTGCTGTGAAGGCTCTACCTCCTCATCTGAATCTGGTGGCAGGTTTAGTCTTCTATGTTTCCTTTTCCCTTCCTTTGTTTGTTGTGCTTCCTTCTCTTCAACGTTTACCACTGCTGCTAGTGGTAACTGCAAAAAACTAGAAACTCCAATGGTTGAAACCACTGGAGAAGCTCTGGGTGGTGAGGATACCACATTCTTTTGTTTTTCTATGGCACTAAGAGATTGGGGCCATGGAGAAATAGGAGCAGCTGTTGAGGAAGCTTGTCCTATGGCCTGCACTGTATGAGTTGATTCTGCTTCCCCTTCTGACTCTCCACCCTGTGTTTGAAATTTGCTTGTGTCAGGGCTAGAGACTGGAGAGGGATGCCACTCGTCCCAAATGGACTCCCATTTTTCATCTATATCAACCTTGCCAAAAGAGTGAGTTGTCTCAGAAACTTCTTGCCTATATTTCCAATAGGCCTCTATTTTATCTGGCTTCCATTCCCTGTCCTTTAATAAATTTTTCTTCAATCTAGTGCCCATTCTGATCTTAGGGTCATAGACCTTTTTCTTAACATAAAAGATTTCCCATGGCCTAGGCCCCTCAAAAGGTAAATCTGTCAATTCTACATATAAATCAGGAACATCTTCCTTAGGGTTTCTTCTGTCTTCCCAAAAGGGACGACCCTCATGCACAATTTTGGCACCAACCTTGTTGTCTTTAACCCATAAATTTATGAAACTGCTTGGGTCATATTTCCATTTATCTTCTATAAGAAAGAAGCCCAAGATGGCTAATTTCCTCAGCAACAAGTGTTCAGCATCCCTAACTTCTAGGGCCATGTTTTTCCTTACCCACGGGACATCATACATTTTCTTTTTCTTCTTTTTATTGCCATAGTCATTGTCAACCACAGACACTTGCCAGGTGACCTCTAGAAAAGCTAACCTAGGAGTCAAAATCTTAGGTAGCAACATTAGCTCTCCATTAAAACCATGGACCCTAATGATGGTGTGATGGGACCCAAAGAAATAGTCACAGGGAATAGGGCAATTTGCCATGAGGCCTCTGATGCTTGGTGTTAACCTATTTTCTACAGACTCGGGGCTTAGGTGGCAAAAAGCAGGGGCAACAAAAAGTTCCCAAAAATCATACGGGTCTGATGTCTCAGATAAGACATGTGTCCATGCAGAGTATGGTTCTATTATGACCAAAACTTGGGTCATACATATTCAGATGCATATATTGTGAAAAGATGGCAGGGTTTTGATATAACATGAGGTGAAACAAATAAGAAGAATACTTGAAAACCCTATTAGATTTGAAGTGGGTGAGTTGGTCAGCCATTGAATAGGCAATCTGTTCTGAGAAGTCCAGCCGAAACTCCTGAGACCTGTCCATGGTCTTTAATCTGAACAAAATGGCAATGTGCCAGTCATATACAGTAATGTCCTCCTTTATTCCAAAGATAAATGCCATCATAGACAATGCTTCCTGGCTAGCCTGAGTGAATTGTGCCCTTCCTGTTGGTAGCACTGGCATTTGGGTGTTTTCATCTTCCATCTGTAACTCTGAATTGAGAAACCTCAATTGATTATTGACGTTTGCCCATGTTTTCTGCATTTTGGCAATGGTGGGAAATGTGGCTATCTTGTCATGGTATAGGGCCAACATGTCCCTGATAGCCTTTGGTGTAATTTGCACCATGAAGGGACCCTTTTGTATGGTGCTTGAGGGCGCATGAAACAATTCTATGCACATCTCAATCAGGTCGGGGCATAAATGTATGCTTGGGATAATAAATTGTGCCAATTGAGAGGTCCATATCCTCATTCTGAATGTTTCAGATTGTCTAGCCTTGGCCTTCTAGATACATCTTTGGTGTGCCCCTTCTCGCAGAGCTTTGCCAGGCTTTTGAAGGGTTGGGTCCGCGATATTGTCTACGAAATCCTTTACTTTTGCTGGGTCTACTGCATATCCAACCTCGGGGACCCTCGTCCTTGGATAGGTTCTTAAGGGTTGTGCAGGGGCCGAAGCATATGATTTGTTGGTGAGAAGCTTATCAATGGATTCGTAAATCCCAAGCCCTTGTAGTGAAGACTATGTCTCTACTATATATGTGTCTATACTGGGAACTAGTGAACTTATTGTAACAAGGATGAAAGCTTTGCAACAGGGAAGACACTTTTACTAAGAGGGTTTCACTAGGAATTCATGAGCAATAGGGATTTTCTTAGCAGAAGTAGAAACAAATGAGACACAGTTAAGCCTTAACTCTTAATATTGTGGTATTTAATGACACATTAAGTCTCATAAATGGCATTAAAGCCAAAAAACTGTTTGTAAATCTTACGAAATTTATATGGGATAGAGTGTCAGACACGTCATAAAAGTGGCTGCATACGGTGGTACCCTGGGGAATTTTGGGGATTGGAAAGAGAGATTTAGTGAATGCGAGAGTTTCAAAAATTGAAGAGACTTGAGCCATGGCCACGTGTTCACTAAACACTTATTTAAAAGAAAGAGCGGGAAAACAAAGGAGGAAAACAAAGCAACAAGGAAAGGGAAACTAACTAACTATAATACATAGGAGAGATTGTCTAATTAAAATGCTTTAAGTAGATCCCATTTATAGGAATCTCCACAGGTTCACCCTCCATAGTTTCAAGCTCAAATGAATTTTATTGCTTACAGGAACGAATCTTGAAGGGGCCGGTCCATAATGACTCAAATTTGCTGTGTCGACCTGGCTTGGAGGCTTTCTCATCCCACTTCAAAACAACTAAGCCTACTCCAAAATGGGGGTTTGAAGTCCTTTTATCGAAGCATTCTTTGAATATTTTCTGGTGTTCCACTAATGACTCATGTGCTTTTTCCCTTTTTTCTTGAACCTCCAGAAGCTTAGCAAGTCTGACCTGCATGGGGCCATTCTCTTCAATCTCAATCTATTTTAATAATTAGAGAGCAGGGATTTCCAAGCTCAGGGGCATCACAGCAGGCTTGCCATAGACCAATTCGTATGGGGACATTTTTGTCACTTGTTTAGGTGTGATTCTATCAGCCCACAGCTCTATATTAAGCACTTTATGCCACTCTTTGTGATGATCAGCCCCTATTCTCTTAATAAGTCTAATCAGATTCTTGTTGGTTGATTCTGCCAAACCATTACCCTGAGGGTAATAATTTGAGGAAGTTTTCAGATAGATTCCATATTTTAGTGCAAAATCAGATAATTTTGCCCCAAAAATGCCTTAGCATTATCTGAAATTATGGTATGAGGGGGCCCAAAGCGAGCTATGATACCTTCCAGAAAATCTAGGATCACCCTTTCCGTTGCTTCCTTTAGTGATACTGCTTTGCTCCATCTGGTAAAGTAATCTGTGGTAGTTAGAATCCATTTGTGTTCCATACTTGACACTGGATTGATCATTCCAATGAAGTCTAGACCCCATTGAGCAAAGGGTTTGTTGGTGCTCATTTTTGGCCTGGAAGTAAAGCTTGCAGGTGGAGGGTTTCTTTTTCAAACCCTAGGTTTCCCTCTTCATCGGCGTGAGTTTGTGTTGTGTCTTAGCGATCATGTTGATAGCACGGTGTCTTCTTCCATCGCTGAGACTTTGTGCTATCGGTGAATGAGATTGTTGTTCTACCGATGGTGTTGGTCTTGCCGACAGGGGTAAGTCATGTATTCATCAGCAGGAGTGGGAGCTATCAGGTGAGCGGTCAGATGTTGGGCCGACAGTGTAGTGTTTGGCCGATGAAGATTCATCGGCGTGTGTCTTACCAAAGAAAGTGGGGTTGACGTTTGGCGATCGGCGAGACTTTTGAGATCGGGCTAGCAGTTGGAGGGTCCGCCGATGGGTAATGTTTGGCCGATGAGGTTTCATCGGCGTGTGTTTGGCCGACGGGTGGATGAGGCCATAGTTCATCAGCATGAGTTGTTATATCAGCAAAGGAGTTTTGTGTTGGCCCGATGGTCTATCTCTGGCCGATGGAGCGGAATGTAAGGTAGGCGTCGGCGAGACAATTGAGATCGATGAGAGATTTGTGGGGTTGGCCGATGGCCTAAGTCTTGGCGATGGGTATTTGGCGGATGGTCATGTGTCGAGCGTAGCAAAAGGCGCTCGACATCTATTGAGCTTGTGGCCATGTTTTTAAAGTGATGATGTGAACTCCTCACCATGCATGTGGGATTATTCCCCTGTGTATTTTCAAACTTTGAGCGAAGCACTTTTGGCGGGAACTTCTGTTTGAAGTGTTACGACAGTTTCCATGTGGTTGCGGTTGGTTGAGGCCCTTAATGGCAACATTGTAGAGTTATGGGCGACGGTACAGGCGATCAGGTTGCCCAATTTTTGAGCGGAGGCTCTAGATAATGGCGCTTGGCTCGAGGCTCCTCTTTGTCTGCTGCATTTATTTTTTCTGAGCGCCATTCCTTCTGAGGATTGTACCTGGCGGAATTTTTGTCAAAGCCATGTAATTAATTGCTTGTGGTACACTACCTGGCTGTTATAAGCAGGAAGTGTTACCACTTTTGAAGAGGTTGTTAAAAGTTGAACATTTTGGCTCTGTGATACAAGACAGCTGGTTTTGGCTGCTCTATCCACAAAAAACTTGTGAGTTTATGTATCTCCTGTTGTATGTTTTTGTATGAATCCACTGATTTCATGGTTAAATTTATATGAGAAATGCTATGTTAGCATGTGTTTTGTTAATTCTGTCTCCAGTATTGCATGTATCTTTCTTCTGAGTCTGGGTATTTAAGGAATGTTGAGACTCTAGAACATAGAATTCCTGTGTTGAATGTCTGATCTTTTAACTTCTGCTCAAAAGTAGATTAAACTATTTTTAGATTAAACATTGGGAAGGGTATACTGCAGTAGGGATGCCATAAGTATAGATAGATTAACACTCTGTATCGGGAGATATCTGTAAGACAAGTATCATATGTATCCCCCTAAAATCCAGTTTTAGCTATTCATGCTGATCATTCACAGGTGTATGTCTACTGACTCCAGGCCCTGGATAGGCACCAATCTTGCTTTGTGTTTGTGTTACAACCATGTCCAGCTTTGTATCCGAACTTAAAATCAAAGTCAAACTCTAAAACAACCATTAGGACATTAGAATTAGTTTTAGGATCCTCAGTCCTCTGTCTACAACTGCAAATAGGCCCAAAGCTAGCCCCTTTGCTCTTATCTTTCAGTTTTGGTCTACTTACAGGAGGACTTATCTGCTTTCTGACAGCATCCCAATCCTTGTATGCGTATCTCATGGATGTTGAGTAGGGAATACCCCCCTAGGTTTTGCAGAGCCTGAAGAAGAAGAGGAGATAAAATATAGAGTCTATCTCCTACACTGTTGGCCCCTGGCCCAGAGATCCTATTGATCATTGATGGCTACCTTGTAGGGAAATCTGGGAATAAGCATCCAGTCTGGGAAAAAAAAAAAGAAATTGGCGACTCTGCTGGGGATTGAGAAGTAAAAGTACTATCTAATCATCTCCAGTAATATATCTGTGACCCATCCGAGTCACCAACAGAAATTGGCGACTCTGCTGGGGATGGTGATTTGAAAATTGTTATTTTTGTCCTCCCTGGTGAAATATATTTGTGACCCATCCGAGTCACCAACAGAAATTGGTGACTCTACTAGGGAATTGTGAAAGAACCCTGATTTACAAAAAAGAAAACAGTTCCTAGTAATAGGTGGCGACTCCGAAGTAATCTCCCAATCGGTCAAAGTAAAATTTATATGTAGGGGAGAAGATCCCAACAAAATCCTTTATTTGAAGAGTTACCAGTAACAAGAAGAATGATGTACAGAAGAAAGGGAGTTGTCTCAGTCAGTCGTGAGGGTTCCCCTAGAAAAAATAATGATATGCAAGACAATCCAAGGTCTTCAGACAAGACAGTACCTTATTTTTCAAACAATGAGGCTGAAATCCAGAGTGTGTATGAAAGACAGCAGGGTAATGGTTTGAGAATAAGGTCAGAAGTGTTCCAAGAACGCCCATTTCTAGACCCTAGTGACAGATTTGAAGAGGCAGATTCTTTGAGGGATGATGAAGATAATGACCAGAATGGTATGAGACCATCTACCTCCATGCCTAAGGAAGAACAGTTAGCTGAAGAAATCAGAAATCTAAGAGCAGAATTAGAGTATCTGCAAGCCATGAAAATCAGAGATGACATGAGGCAGAAAGTGCAAGCTTTAAGGACTGCCCAAAATAATTCAATTCCTACCCTTGAGAATGCAAATGTGCAAAGACATCAACAGAGAAATGAAGTGCAATATCAGCATAATGATGAGAGACAAAATGTGAATGATGCTAGGATACCACTGAATAATGTAAGAAACCAGAATGTAAACAGAAATATCAACGTTAATCAGTTTGACAGACAGCCCATGCAGTTAGATAGATTCAGACAACTGGTGTTTGATGGTATTCCTGGGTATCCTAACCCCATTGACAAGCGTCTGAGGCTGCAAGTGCCTAAATTTTTAGGAAACAACATTGTGTCAGGAGAAGATCATCTAAAAGCTTTTCAAAATGTCATGGATAACTTTGAGGTTGAACATGAGGATGTTTTCATGAAGTCATTCATGCAATCTTTAGTAGATGAGGCAAGGGAATGGTACAAGAATCTGCCTGATAGGAGTATTTCATTGTGGGATGATTTTAAAAGGATGTTCAAGGAGCAATATGGTGACAAAACTGACCCTAGCTTTTTTGTAAATGAATTTACCAGTATCACTAAAAGGTCAAATGAGCAGGTTGCAGATTTTAATGCAAGATTTACTAAAGTGTTAAACAAATTGCCACATCACATGAGGCCAAATGAACCAATGTGCATAATATTGTATATCAATGCCTTTGATGCAAAAACTGCATATGGATTAAGAGATAAAAGCCCTGCTACTCTCAGGGATGCTTTCAGAATTACAGTGAATATTGAGAACAACAGGAAAGCATCAGGCAAGACTAACAGAAGGGATGATGTTAAAATTCTGCAGAATCCAAACAAGCCTCAGAACACTCAAGGTAATACATCTGCCCCTGAAGATAAGATAGACAAATTGGCAAATGTTGTTAAGGACCTGAGTTATAGACTAGCTAGAAGTGAAAAAGGAATAGGTCCTGATAGGCAAGTCTATCAAAGGCAGGAAAAGAGGCCATCATTACATGATATGCCTTATAATACCAATTGGCATAATGGTAAGCCTATATTCCCACACAACAACACAAATCAGAGAGCTCAACATATCAAAGAAACTCCTGATCCTCTAAAGAAAGCTATAAATATTGTTGATGATACTCCATGGTGTATAATTTGTCAGATGCCACATTCACAGTCACAGTGTATGATTGCTCAGTCCTTGTATGATAATGCTGCATCTTGTAATGAATGCAATGAGCCACATTATGTGCAAGATGATGATGTTAATATGATGTCCATAAGCAATGGATACCATCTTTATGATGCTGATGAGAGTATAGACAATGGAATTCGGGCCTGTCAACGGGATTCTTATGATGAAAATAATGAGGACAACTATGTGTATGCTCAGAGCTCACACAATTTTCTGAGGAACTTACAACGACCTTCTGATGAGGAAATTAGGGCCTTCACAGCTGCAACAGTTTCTCAAGTCAAAAGCAACTACAATCTCAGAGGTAAAAATCAAGTAAGTAGCCCACATCAGCCAGAAGGTATTTCTGCAGGTCAGCCACTGCATGGTCATAAGGGGATTGAATCACAAAAGAGGCTGTGGGTTAATAATAAACAGAATTTTAGACATAGAACAGGTCATGAATCTCAAGGACCAGAAAATAGAATCTCCCAAGCTGAAGATCAAAGCAAACGTTCCCAAGACAAAAATGGTGATCAGGGAACTATGAAAGTAAAAGCTAAATCAGTGCAGGATAAGAGTAAGATTGTGGAGCAAGCTACAACTGTTATACAAAATTATGCTCCATTTGATATAGCTCAAGTCCTCTCCCAGGTAAAAGTCTCTGTTCCACTTATGGAACTAATGAAAGTCGAAGAAATCAAGAATAGGACAGTATCCCTAATTTCAGGGGTGCCTTTTCAGGCTAAACAAAATGTTCAGACCCAGGGTGAGAAACATGTCATATGTAATGAAGAAGATGAGGCTCCTGAGGTTTATTTAGGAATGACTATGACAAAGTGTCCTTCACAAGTGGAACCATTTTATGTATCCCTGGTTATAAATGGAAAAATAATCAGAAATTGTATGCTTGATTATGGAGCATCTACAAATGTCATGCCTTTGGCCATCATGCAACAAGCTGGATTGAAAATCGACAAGGCATGTGGAAAATGTTATGCTATGGATGCCAGAGAGGTACCAGTTATTGGAATCATGAAGGATGTAGATTTCAAACTGGCAGCATTTCCTGAAAAGAGATACAAAATGAATATAACAGTGGTTGACATCAAGCCACAGTATGGTATGTTGCTGTCAAGAAGATGGGCTGCACTAATTGGTGGAAGTATGCAGTTGGACCTGTCATATGCCATGATTCCAATGAATGGCAGGGATGTTAAGCTAATCAGAGAACAGAGATCATCAGAGACAGTGGAAGACCAAGAAGCAGAGGAACAGATATGCTTTGTAAACACTGACTGTGATAACTTCAAGGTTGTCTCAGATGATAGAGAGAATAAAGAAAAAAATGTCTACAGTAAAGAGCTGGACCAGCAGGGTGTGTGGACCATGTATTTTGATGGAGCTTATGCAAAAGAAGGCTCTGGAGCTGGAGTTGTTTTCCTATCTCCAACTGGTAAGCTCCTCAAATTTTCTTTCTTGCTGAGGTTTGTTTGCACAAACAACATTGCAGAATATGAGGCTTTACTCTTAGGCCTAAATATTGCTCTCAAACATGGAATCAAAATGCTAAGAGTATTTGGGGATTCTGAGCTGATTGTATCCCAAATTAGAGATAGGTATGCTTCAAAAAATAAAAGATTGAAACAATACAAGCATGCTGTTTGGGATACCATTGAACTTTTTGATGCATTTTCAATAGGCTGGGTAGAGAGATCAAAGAATGTTATGGCTGATTTCTTAGCTAATGTTGCAATAAGGCCAAATGACATTACTCTGTCAGATGTTACAAATGTAGAAGTTAAAATCAGGCCTGCAGTACCAGAAAATATATGCAGTTGGCAAGTGTTTAATGATGATAGGGACTTGTTAAAATTTTTGCACTGCATAGATGAATATGAGAATCAAGAAATTGATTTCCAAGCTTTTGTAGAGACTATAGATGGAAAAGAAACTCTTGTGGGAAAGGAGATAATTCAGTTGAAGACTAATAAAATGCCTAGAGGGTTGGTAGCTTTGGAAAGAACTTTTGACAGTAGAGACCAATTGGTCACAAAGACATCTCCCACAAACAAGGAGGATTTAGAAGAGATAAATTTGGGAACATCTCAGACCCCCAAGAAAGTATATATTGGTAAACAACTCAAACCACACATCAGGAGTATGCTGATTGCATTACTGAAAAGGTACAAACATATTTTTGCTTGGTCATATGAGGACCTAAAAGCCTACAAGGAAGATTTATTCCAGCATGAGATCCCATTGAAGCCGAGAGCTAAGCCATTCAGACAGAGGCAAAGACCTATTAATCCTACCTTGGCTCCAAAGATGCAGGAAGAACTTAAAAAGCTTAGGGAAGATGGAATAATTGTGCCAATCAGACATTCAACTTGGGTGTCTAACCTTGTCCCAGTTAGAAAAAAGAATGGTGATATTAGGCTTTGTGTTGACTTCAGGAACTTAAATGTATCCTCTTTAAAGGATAACTATCCACTGCCTAATATGGAAGCTATGTTGCAGAGAGTGACTGGTTGTGAACTCTTATCCATGATGGATGGATTTTTAGGTTATAATCAGGTGAAGGTAAAGGAATCAGAACAGTATAAAACTGCCTTCACCACCCCATGGGGAACTTATGTATATGTTAGAATGCCGTTTGGGCTAACAAATGCAGGTGCTACATTTCAAAGGGCAATGGATGTTGCTTTTGCAGGGTTGATTGATTCAATCCTGGCTGTGTATCAAGATGATCTGACTGCTTATTCAAAGAAAGAAGAGCAACATTGTTTACATCTAGAGCATATTTTCATAAGAGCACTGGAGTATGGCATTTCTTTAAATCCAAAGAAGTGTGCTTTTGGGGTGGTTGAAGGAAAACTCCTAGGGCACATTGTTTCCAAGGATGGAGTTAGGATAGATCCAGAGAGAGTGGCTGCTATTGACAGAATTCAAATGCCAAAAACTGTAAAAGGAGTTCAGTCCTTCTTTGGATAGATAAATTTTGTTAGGAGATTTGTTCCCAACTTTGCAGAAACCACAAGGAACATTTCCAAGATGATGAGGAAGGATGCCACTGTCCACTGGGAAAGTGAAGCAATTGAATCATTTCAGAGTATCAAAGAGGCAATCAAAATGGCCCCTGTTCTTAAATCTCCTGATTTTTCTAGGCCATTCCAATTGTTTTCATTTGCTTCCTTTCACACTGTTGCTGCATGTTTGCTACAGAAAAATGAAGATGGTTTTGAACAGCCCATAGCTTTCTTCAGTATGTCCTTGCAGGCTTCTGAGTTGAAATATGAAATTATGGAAAAACAGGCATATGCACTAGTCCGAGCCATCAAAAGTTTCAGACCATACTTGGTAGGATCATATATAATTGCATATGTACCCCATACAGCAGTCAAAGACATATTCACTCAACAGGAGGTGACTGGAAGAAGGTGCAGATGGATAAACAAACTGCAAGAGTTTAACATAGACATACAAATTACCAAGTTGGTAAGAGGACAAGGATTAGCCAAGATGATGGCACAGTCAAATTTGGAAGCATGCCAAGTTAATGCTGTCCAAAATGAGAGTGTAGATGTATCAAGATCTGAATGGTATAAGGATATTATCTACTACTTGCAAAATCTGAATTGTCCTTCCCATTTCAGTGACAGTCAAAAGAGGACTTTGAAGTTACATGCAATCAGGTATGTTATTGTTCAAGGTGAGCTATACTAGAAAAACCCTGATGGTGTGCTGCTGAGATGTGTGGATGAAGATGTAGCTAGCAATGTTTTGAATGATATGCATAAAGGATTGTGTGGTGGACATTATACTGCCCAAACAACAGCTCATAAGATTCTCAGAGCAGGATATTGGTGGCCTACTCTATTTTTAGATGCACAAAGGTTAGTAAGGAAGTGTGACCCTTGCCAGAGATTCTCAGGAAAATTGAAATATGATGGTGCTTTACCCCTCAGAACTGTAACTGTGGATGCTCCATTTCAGCAATGGGGAATTGACTTCATAGGGGAAATTGCAGACAAGTCAAGTGGGGGACACAGTTGGATTTTGGTGGCAACTGATTACTTTACCAAATGGATTGAGGCCATTCCAACTAAGAGAGCTACAAGTAAGGTGGTGATGGATTTCATACTGGAAAATGTTATCATCAGGTTTGGAGTACCATTCAAGATAGTTACTGATAATGCTATGTGCTTCAGATCAGGTGAATTTGTTGATTTTTGCAACAAATATGGGATTAGTCTATCATATGCATCACCATACCACCCACAAGGAAACGGTCAAGCAAAATCAAGCAATAAAAGCATCATGAAAATTATCAAGAGGATACTGGACAAGAACAAGAGAGCTTGGGACTCAAAATTAAAGTTAGCAATATGGGCTGACAGAGTGACAGTAAAAAAGGCTATTGGAATGTCACCCTTTGAGCTAGTATATGGTGTGTTAGCCAGATTACCCACAAACAATTTCCTACCAGTTTACAAATTCATCCAGGAAAATGATGAGGAGATTGAAGACTCCATGACAGAAAGAGTGAACCAGTTGGTTTCACTGGATGAAGATAGAAGGAAAGCACACCATATCAATCTCAAGAGACAACAAGATGTGAAATACCTGTTTGATAGGAGAGCTAAAAAAAGAAAATTTCAGGTCAATGATCTGGTGCTTGTATGGAATGCAAAAGATCAGGACAAGGGTAAACATGGTAAATTCAAACCCTTATGGATGGGCCCATATCAGATTTACAGTACCCATGGGGAGGACTCTTATTTCCTCTAGGCCCTAGATGGTGAAGTTCTGGAATTGTCTGTGCATGGCCAATTCCTCAAGTTCTACTTTGCATGATGACTTATCTCTGTGCACATGTGTAAAATTATGTATATATTGTAGGTGCCTTGTACAGTTCGTGCCTTTTTTTGGTTTTGTGCCTGGTTTGCCCAGAGATCTGGTTCTCGCTGCAGGTTTTCACCTGCACGTCCCCATTCGGAGCCAGTGTTGGTGCTCATTTTTGGCCTGGAAGTAAAGCTTGCAGGTGGAGAGTTTCTTTTTCAAACCCTAGGTTTCCCTCTTCATCGGCGTGAGTTTGTGTTGTGTCTTAGCGATCATGTTGATAGCATGGTGTCTTCTTCCATCGTTGAGACTTTGTGCTATCGGTGAATGAGATTGTTGTTCTACCGATGGTGTTGGTCTTGCCGACAGGGGTAAGTCATGTATTCATCGGCAGGAGTGGGAGCTATCGGGTGAGCGGTCAGATGTTGGGCCGACAGTGTAGTGTTTGGCCGATGAAGATTCATCGGCGTGTGTCTTACTGAAGAAAGTGGGGTTGACGTTTGGCGATCGGCGAGACTTTTGAGATCGGGCTAGCAGTTGGAGGGTCCGCCGATGGGTAATGTTTGGCCGATGAGGTTTCATCGGCATGTGTTTGGCCGACGGGTGGATGAGGCCATAGTTCATCGGCATGAGTTGTTATATCAGCAAAGGAGTTTTGTGTTGGCCCGATGGTCTATCTCTAGCCGATGGAGCGGAATGTAAGGTAGGCATCGGCGAGACAATTGAGATCGATGAGAGATTTGTGGGGTTGGCTGATGGCCTAAGTCTTGGGGATGGGTATTTGGCGGATGGTCGTGTGTCGAGCGTAGCAAAAGGCGCTCGACATCTATTGAGCTTGTGGCCATGTTTTTAAAGTGATGATGTGAACTCCTCACCATGCATGTGGGATTATTCCCCTGTGTATTTTCAAACTTTGAACGAAGCACTTTTGGCGGGAACTTCTGTTTGAAGTGTTGCGATAGTTTCCATGTGGTTGCGGGTGGTTGAGGCCCTTAATGGCAACATTGTAGAGTTATGGGCGATGTTATGGGCGATGGTACAGGCGATCAGGTTGCCCAATTTTTGAGCGGAGGCTCCAGATAATGGCGCTTGGCTCGAGGCTCCTCTTTGTCTGCTGCATTTATTTTTTCTGAGTGCCATTCCTTCTAAGGACTGTACCTGGCGGAATTTTTGTCAAAGCCATGTAATTAATTGCTTGTGGTACACTACCTGGCTATTATAAGCAGGAAGTGTTACCACTTTTGAAGAGGTTGTTGAAAGTTGAACATTTTGGCTCTGTGATACAAGACAGCTGGTTTTGGCTGCTCTATCCACAAAAAACTTGTGAGTTTATGTATCTCCTGTTGTATGTTTTTGTATGAATCCACTGATTTCATGGTTAAATTTATATGAGAAATGCTATGTTAGCATGTGTTTTGTTAATTCTGTCTCCAGTATTGCATGTATCTTTCTTCTGAGTCTGGGTATTTAAGGAATGTTGAGACTCTAGAACATAGAATTCCTATGTTGAATGTCTGATCTTTTAACTTTTGCTCAAAAGTAGATTAAACTGTTTTCAGATTAAACATTGGGAAGGGTATACTGCAGTAGGGATGCCATAAGTATAGATAGATTAACACTCTATATCGGGAGATATCTGTAAGACCGGTATCATATGTATCCCCCTGAAATCCAGTTTTAGCTATTCATGCTGATCATTCACAGGTGTATGTCTACTGACTCCAGGCCCTGGATAGGCACCAATCTTGCTTTGTGTTTGTGTTACAACCATGTCCAGCTTTGTATCCGAACTTAAAATCAAAGTCAAACTCTAAAACAACCATTAGGACATTAGAATTAGTTTTAGGATCCTTAGTCCTCTGTCTACAACTGCAAATAGGCCCAAAGCTAGCCCCTTTGCTCTTATCTTTCAGTTTTGGTCTACTTACAGGAGGACTTATCTGCTTTCTGACAGCATCCCAATCCTTGTATGCGTATCTCATGGATGTTGAGTAGGGAATACCCCCTAGGTTTTGCAGAGCCTGAAGAAGAAGAGGAGATAAAATATAGAGTCTATCTCCCACACTGTTGGCCCCTGGCCCAGAGATCCTATTGATCATTGATGGCTACCTTGTAGGGAAATCTGGGAATAAGCATCCAGTCTGGGAAAGAACCAACAGGGTTCATCAACAATTATGGGACTAAGGGGCATTGCTGCATTCCTTCTCTTCCCCACATAATACTAACAAGATTGGCACTCTTTGACCAATTGATAACAGTTTGTAAATAAAGTGGGCCAGAAGTAACCTACCTGACTTATCTTTATAGTTGTGGTTCTTGCAGAAAAATGTCCACCTGAGACTCCATGGTGCATTTCATGTAGTATTCTTTGAGCCTCATCTTTCTCTGTACATCTTAGGAGTATACCATCAATATTTCTTCTGAAAAGAACTTGGTCAATTAAAACAAAATGGACCCCTTGCTGCCTATAGTATCTCTTCTTGTCCTAAGAGAGCTCTTTTGGGAAAATCCCATGTTTCATAAACTAGATTCTATTTGTGACCCAGGAGTTCTAATCAATTTCTTGTAGCCTCAATACATTTTCTTTTTTTGTTTCTTCAATTATCATTTTCTCCATGTCTTGGGCCATGTATTAGCATAGTCCCTTGCCCCTGACTAGCTTAGTGGGTCTGACCTCTACGTCATACTCAAGGATTTTTGTTATCTAGTTTGCTCTTTTTTCAGTGATCTCACCTTCCATAATGTATTCTCTGACACTGGGATGAGCCACAAGTATCAGAATCTTATTTCCTGTGACCATGTGTCTAAATTTTTTAAGGGCTTTCACCATAGCATATGCCTGTTTTTCCACAAAATTGTATCTGGATTCATACTCTCTAAGAGTCCTTGAGAAAAATGCTATTGGATGTTCTCCTTGTTGATCATCTTTCTTTGTTAGGACAGCAGCAACACTGAACTCTCCTCCATAGACGTACATTATAAAAGACTTAGAAAAGTCTGGGTTTCTGAGTACTGGGGCTATAGAAATGGCTTTCTTAATTTCCTCAAAAGCATGTCTCTCTTCTGTAGTCCATTTGAACACCAGGTCTTTCTTCAGCAGAAGTGTCATTGGTCTTATTAGGCCTGCAAAGTCTGATATGAAATGACTGACAAAATTTATCTTTCCCAAGAAGGACTAGACTGCTTTCTTATTTACAGGTAGAGACAAGTTCATTATAGCAGTGACTCTTTCTGGATCAATAGAGACTCCATCTTTTGACACTATATGTCCCAGTAGTTTCCCTTGAGGTACTGCAAAAATGCACTTCTTGGGATTCAAGGATATTCCGAACTCTTGACACTTTTTAAAAATAGCTTCTAGATGATCAAAATGATCAACAACATTCTTGGAGAAAATAGTGAGATCATCAAGATAAATTAGAATAATTTTATTTATGAGCTCTCCAAATGCTACATCCATTGCTCTTTGAAAAGTGGCTCTAGCATTTGAAATGCCAAATGGCATCTTGGCATATGCAAATGTTCCCCATTTGATAGTAAATGCAGTCTTGTGTTGGTCTTCATCAGCCAACCAAATCTGATTGTATCCAGAGAAACCATCTAGCAAGGAAAATCTCTCTGATCTAGCCACAGTCTGTAAAATTTGCTCCATAGAGGGCAGGGGATAATGATCCTTTAAGGATGCTCTATTCAGATCTCTAAAATCTACACAGAGTCTTATGTCACCATTCTTTTTCCTGACTGGTACTAGACTAGATACCCAGGTTGAGTGTTTGATTGGAAAAATTATTTTAGATTCTAGGAGTTTCTGCAACTCATCCACCATTAGAGGTTCAATCCTTGGATTCATTGGCCTTTGCTTCTGTTTGACTAGCTTAGATCCTTTAGTCAGTTTTATGGTGTGCTGAATGATGTCTTTGTTATAGCCATGAAGGTCTTCATAGGTCTAGGCTATTACTCTGTCATATCTTTCACACAATTCAATTAGTCTTTCCCTTTCCTATTGGGTTGTGGAATTTCCAATCTTTAGTTTTCTCTCTTCACTCACTTGTATTTCAAAATAATCTATTTTATTTGCTTGAAACCTATTTTTCTCTAGGCTTACATCTTCTAGATCAAATAGGTTTTCTAAAGTAATCAAGCCTTTGGGAATCTTATTGGACTTTAATTGAATAATTTGGTCTCCATATGCTTCTTCAATTTTGAGTTGCAATTGTTCAACAAACTCCCCTGACTGTTGCAAAAATGAGAGTACCTGAAAATCATTTTCAAAGACTTGCCAATTTTCATCATTGTCTGGGATAGTTGGCCTTACTATAACCTTGACTGACTCATTGTTGACTAATAGATCAGTTGTTGGGTCAAACTGTGAGCTAATCTGTGCCATCCTATCAGCTTCAGAATTTTGGGTTCTAGGAACTACTTCAATATTGAAAGCTTCAAAATCATCTATTAAGTCCCAAATTCTGTGTCTATAGGATCTCATCCTTACATTTTTGGCTACTGCCTTTTCTCTTATTTGTTTCACCACTAGTTCTGAATCTCCTTTGACTATCAGATTCTTTACTCCCTTTTTCTTGGCTAATATGAGCCCATGCACTAAGGATTCATACTCAACATCATTATTAGTACAGGAAAATTGGAAACGGATAGCTCTTAAAATTTTCTCACAATTTGGAGCAACAAGACAAATTCCTGCTCCAGCACCATTCTTACTTCTAGCCCCATCAAAATTTAGAGTCCAGATTTTTTAGTCCTTTTCAGATTCTTGAGTGTATTGTGTTTCTTCCCTTAAAACATTTGGGATTTCATGGTCTTCATCAAATATGACATAAGTGCCCAGACCAGTAGAGTCATAATTTCCATATGGGTCACTATGCATCATAGTTAATAACTGGTTATTTTCCTTCTCTTGGTCATGTTCAGTCCAGTCACCTAACTCTTCAACAAAGACCCTTTCTTCTTTATTCAGCATAGCATGAGCTGCCTCTAATTTTGGGGTTGGTTCATTTGTGATGTGATCCTTAGATAATGACTCAGATAGTATTTTCATTTTTGTACCATATTTGGTTTTTAGGATGAGGTAAGACCAATCAAGTGACATATAACCTCCTATCTTGGCTGTAAAATCTCTGGATAGACATAGACCAAAAACTGGAGGAATATCTATGACTACCACATCCTGATTCACAATTATATTTGGGCAAGTATACAATTGCAATGGGAGTTGTTTAATTTTCCCTATTGTTTGCACTGATTTCCCATCCAACTACATAACTCCTCTAATGATTGGCTCATACTTTATTTTCAAAGCATCTGCTATTTGTTTAGGAATTATTGTAGTACTAGCCCCAGAATCTATCATTGCATTATGTAACAGTTTCTTCCCAACTATCAAAGTTAAATAAAAGGGCTCTGGTTTGGATTTGCCTACCTCTGGTGCATTGTTCAAAAGGGCTGTTTTCTGTAGAGGAACAATGTCTTTGAGCTTTTCTTTATCAGTAGGTCCTCCTTTGGTACCAGTATGTTTAGACACTACTTGGCCTTGCAAAACTTCTTGCAATAGTGTCTTTTGCTCAGGAATAGCTAGCATGTCCCATATTGACACATGTGCTAGAGTTCTTTTGAGCTGATCCACCACATTCACAGGTCCTAATGCTTGGGTCTTTGAATAATAAGGATACCTTGCTTTTTCTTGAAAATGTCTAGGCGCTACTTGATTCTAGATTGGCTGAGGTATTTCTTGTTTAGCAGCTATGTTCTGATGACCCATAACCTCATTATTCGTGACTTCATGTTGTTCCATCATCCTTCTCTTGGATCTGGTGTAGTAATCTAATGGTACTAATGGCTTATTGGAAGTAGATGCTTCATTCAAAAACACTAACTCTTCATCTTCAATCCATGAAAACAAAGCATGTTCAAGGGCTATCTCCTCTTCTTGATGTAAAGACATTCCTTGCATCTGAGCCACCAGGACTGAATTTTGCATACCAGGAGACTGGTAGGGTTGATTGTCAGAAGTATTTGCAAATTGTCCATCTATTCTTCTTTGCTCTGCTATCTTTTGCTATAGATTACCTCTGGGGCAGTCTCTGGGCATATAAGCATTGTTACAAGGGAAACACCAGGCATTGGTGACATCTGCATAATTATTTTGCCCTGGGACAATGTCCCTATTTGGATTAGGAGGAACAATCTGCAAGGGTGTAGGAATTGTAACTAATTGGTTTGATGGCTAAGGGATAGTCTACCTTTGAGGACCTTGATACTGATTTGGCTGAAAGGGAGGTCTATTCCCTTGGTAACCTTGATATTGGGGTTAAGGATAAGGATTCTGCTATCTTTTTAGGTTAATTATCTCATTAGAAAATGTCCTTAAGATGTTCTTGACATCATCCATCTCAGATGACTAGATCGGGACAGCTGCTTTAGCAGGTTGTTGGGGAAAGGTATACATAGACATAGGTGGGGCTATGGGATTAGGGGCTTCTTGAGGCAAAGGTAAGGGAATCTCTGGAAACATGGGCATGGGAGGCCTTGGGGGCAACTTTCCAGCATCTATTAAATTATTTTCAGCTCTGACTACATATTCATAGGCTTCTAGTAGTGTCTGACCTCCAAGTGATTGAATCATTATTGATATATCTGAATTTAGGGCTTTAAGATAAAACACTATAGCCATACCTGGTAACGGTCTTGCTATAGCAGGAATTCTTTCCCATGTCCTTTGAAATCTTGAATTGAAATCAATCATTGCTTCTTGTGGTGCCCTTTTGATAGTAATCAATTGTTGCAACAAAGAAGATTTATCACCCTTTTCTTTAAATCTTGCAAAGAAAGTATCTCCAAGCTGATCCCATCTAGAGATTGTATTTGGGGTCAAAGATCTATACCAGTCCAGAGCCTTCCCCTTAAAAGAAGCTGCTAACAATCTTATAGCCACATTCTACTGAGTGATCACATGTATGGCACAGACATTAGACACATCCTGTAGATGCTCTTCAGGTGTTTTGAAATCTTCCCCACTGAATTTGGGCAGAGCCTTCAGGGCATTCGCTGGAATAGGATCCCAAGTGGCTGGTGCTACTGGGAGAATCAGAGAACTACCAGTGTTCTAATTCGCATAATTCCTTGGGGCTATAGGTGCTCCCATGTTTGATCTTGGTGTTACTATAAACTGATTGACCCTTCTTCTTGAATTAGTTGTTAGTGGTGGTAAAAGAATACCTTGGTTCACAGCAGATTAAGCTCTTGTTACAGGTCCACAGCTCTGACTTCTTGTAGCTCTCTGGTTCATGCAGTCTTGACAGAAACTTCAAGAATGGTCCCACCGAGCGTGCTAAAAACTGTTGATGCTTAAAATTGCGCTGTTTCCAACACCAACATGGGAAGTTTCAGGAATGTGGGACTTACAACCTGAAACGACCTCCAAATTTTAAAGAAGCTGGCTCTTCCTTATCTCAAATGTTTTTTGGGAAAAAGGGATAGAAATTAAACAGAATCACAAATGTAATGAAGGAAAATTTAACTATAGCGATGCGCCTGAATATGATTCGTTCTTTAATACTAAGCACAGTGAAGCTATCTTTAGGATTCAGTTACATTAAAGAGCAAACAATGCATGATCAATGTAAAAGATGAAAACAAATAGAATCAAAGGCTCACAACTTAGACAATTTTGCAATGACACAGAAAATATCAGCAAAGGCATAGAACTCAGTCTCCTTATTAATTTTCCAGTCACATAAAAGGCACTAATACATGCACAGTTATACAAACTTTCTGAATCAAGAAAATAGAACAAAGGCAAATGATATTACTGGTCACAGCAAAAAGGTCTCCAAAACTTCTCGTAAATCTATGATAATAATCTATATGAAGAAATCTCTCTCTATTTATAGCATAGAACTGGCTCAAGATTGCCTGCACGATCAAATCCCAATGGTCTAACCGAACTGGAACTTAACTGGAAGTGTTTGACAGAAGATATCTTTCAGATCCGCAAACAGTTACAATAACTGTAAATTCATTGGCTGTCTCAATACATGTGGCACCCCTCTTCTAGCCAGAAAAAGACACTTGGTGACATCTACAACATTTAGAAACAAAACCCTTGAGACAGATGGCATCGTCTACACTCTTTACTTGAAACTCCTTCATCTTTCCAGCAAAAACAGGAACTTAGCACGTGGCAGCCTCCGCTGCAATTGAAACATATATGTGGCGGCTTCCGCTCAACCATACTTTACTGTACCTCATAGTCAGGAGAATTCTACCTTTGACATTTGTCACAGTCCGCTGCCTCGAGACTCTATCACTTACCAAAAATGGGACCCACAACACTTCTTGCCCAAGTAGCTTCAAAAGGGGATAGGGATAGGTGGCGCCTTCCGCGCAATTACCAAGTGATACGTGGCGGCTTCCGCTCAACCTAGAGAAACTTTAGATACCTTTTGAGAGTCCTACGGAAAATGACACACGGTAGACTCCGCCTTGCTTTAGAAACACTATAGAAACATTTGGGACTCATTTAGATTCATGCAGACGATGACACCTAGCACGCTCCGCTTAACTTTAAGCAACTCACCAGGGCCCACCATAGTCTTTTCTTAACAATAAAACAAAAGGAAGATCCTACGAATGTTGACACTTGTCACGCTCCGCATACATTACAAGAGACACATGGCACTTTCCACTTAACTTTAAGAAACTTATTGAAACCTTCCGCAGCTGCCACTTGGCGCCTTCCACGCAGGGAGAAACTTAGAAACAGGGACCCACCTCAGTCTTTGAAACATTAAAAGGGGCTTGAAACTCAACGCGAAAGATGACACATGGTAGTTTCCACATTAATCCGAGACTTCTCAAAATGTGTCTCGATTGACGACACATGGCATGTTCCACTCAACTCTGGGACTTAGGCAAAACTTAGGCGAAAACAAACCTTTGCTGTCAATCTTCACGGCTAAAACTGAAACTCGCAGAAACAAAACCGGAACCTGCACAACCGCGCTGATATACTGCAACTGAAACAAAATGTAGAGTATTTTACTCTACACACATCTAGGTCTTAGCTTTGCAGGAATAACTTCAATGGGATGTTTTAGCTGTACCAACTAAGGGGACTTACATGCATTGCAAACAAACTTTAGTGCATTAGGGTTTGATTACACATGACCTTGATCAGTTTTTTGATTTGACAATACATAAAAAAAACTGATATGTATATTCAGATTGCTACAAAATATGTAATTTCAGCATGCAACCAGCAATATGCTAACTTGCATTCATTAATCATGAAATCTATGACAACACTATGCAAGTTTATGAAACCTAATCTAACAAGATCTGATAAAGAAAATGCAAAAGAAAAAGGGGAGAGAGAAGGGATAGAGATCCTATAGACAATTGCATAAATGATCAATGCACAGATAGACAGATTCTAAACAATAAACAAATCTCTGCTTCACTAGGTAGCCCACAATGCTACAAAGATTGTGCAATCTTCTAAGGAAACATAGAGATTTTCAAATTGTGGAAGATTCATTCAACACCCAAGTCCTGGCACAGCTCAATGAACTTACACAATCGAACTTAGCACATATGAAATATGCCCAAACTAACCATGCATAATGACATACAATCAGCAAGTCATCAATGGTATGGATAGGAAATCCATCGAATATTTGAATAATTAACCACAAATGCAACTGAATGTAAACTAATTTCAGATTGACATGAACCATGAAATCCAAAATAAGACAATACAGAAACAAAAATTCCCAGCAACCTGTAAAACTTGCTTTGTATTGACTAAATTTTGGCAGTGTCAACAATTCACGATCAAATATTACTTTACAATAAGAGAAAAGGATGGCCCTTTTATAGACAAGGCACCATACTAAGATTTTCAATGGACGGTGGAGATTAACTCAACACCAAAGGCTCAGATTACATGGCATTTAATGAGATACATCAGTTTGTTACATTTTCATGTTTAAATTTGTCCTCTAGGAAAAAGACAAAATACAACCTTAAAATACATTTAACATAGACAAAATGAATACCCATTTGGCTATAAAAGACAAAGAGCCAATTTTCAAGACAAAATAAAGTCAAAATAAAGCCATATGTCCCTTGAAAACTGTAGCTAAAGTAGAGTGACGTGATTTCACATGTGGATGGATCAATTTACTGCCCATTTCAGTCCAAGTCAATTTTGAGTTGTCTAATTAGAAAAAGAACTTTTTCAATGAGTTGACTAGTCAAGAGGAGTATGTGGCACGTTTTTGGTAAAGGCATGCCCAACTAGATGCTTGCTGGATCAACATTGCATGATTGGATGGTTGGGACAGTTGTGAACATGTCATGGACATTGGACTGGATCTATAGGAATAATAGTGATGTAGACATGATCTTCAGTGCCTTTTAGCTCCTGGAACTTATATCCATCATCTTGGACATCATACTAACTTTCTCTTGTAGGTTCAACAGCAATTTGGTTGATAAAATGAAGATTCTACATTCCTGGGTCAGCACTGCATCTCTGTGTGTACATCCTTCCAAGACAACTCCAATTAGCTCCAACAAGCTCCTTTGTGCTCTCAACCCTGCAATTCACAATACCAAGTATAAATTTCATCATAAAAAATCATTTTCCATCAAGAAAAGTCAAAATATGTCTATTTGCAACCATGGATCACTTAGAAACAACTCATTGTCAATGTTGTCTCATTATGACCATCTTCACAATTCCAGTGATTTTAATATGATTTTATTAGTTTTTCAACATTTTCAAGTACCCATTTGGCATATATAGTGATTTGGGAAGTTTTTGTGGCTATTTGAATCAATTTGGAGACATTTATTTCATGTTTTTAGCCCCTTTTTTGCAAAAAGCGGGATTTTTAGGGGTCACTGGATATTTAGGTGCAGTGACATTAATTAATGCAAAACATACCCAAAATCCACACAAACATGGTAAAAATGTCCATCATGATGTGATAAATGGATATAAATATCAAATTCATCCATAAAATCTAGTTTGCACCCTCAAAAAATGAGTTTTCTAGGTCAATTTACCAAAAAGCGGGCCTTTTAAGCCTCATTGGATATATCCAGTGGAGGTTGATTTTAGCGCTGAGTCTCCTAAAGGGTTTAGTAGGGATTTTAGGTGTCACTAGATCAACAAGGATTTGGGTGGTCACTAGACATGTGCAGTGCACTCACCTTCTAGTGTTAATTGTTTGAAGTGCTTCCGACGGGGAAAATGCAGTGCACTGGATTGGTGGGGTTTTTACCACTCACAAGACATGTGCAGTGAAGGCACTATTTAGGACAGATCTTGTGAGGTGAGTTTTTCTCGCTTTTCCTCCAAATTGCCTCAGTAGAGTTTTTTAAACTGACGGGATATGTCTTGTTGGATCAATTTTTAGCGCTTATCCTGTCAAGTGACTTTTTAGCGCCAAGATATGTAAATGGGTCTAGCGCTGATATCCAATGACATTGGATATTAGTGTAAAATGCAGTTGGGGTGATTTTTTCCACTAGATTTTGAAGTACCCTGGATGACAGTATATTTAAAAATATATTTGAGTATTCCTATACTTTAAATATTTTGAAATATACTATCAGGATGTTTGAGATAGGTCCCGGATCCATGGGATTTAACATGCAGACTCTAGATTTTTGAGGATCCACCAGATTTCAAACTTAGTCAATTTTCAGGGTTTTAGGACATCAGACTTAGCCAATTTAAGGGTTTCAGGGCTATGTGTCAAGATGAAGGCATATGGACCCCTTAGTGAAATGTTATGAAATTTGACATGATTTTACAACTCTAAATCATAAAAACTAAGAATTTCAATATGATGCCTCCTGCAGTAGCAATTTCAAGGATAATATCCAGTGACATGCAGTTTTAGTGCAAAATGTAGTAACATGCAATTTTAGCACAAAAGGCAACAAATGGCTATTTCTTAATCACAAACCCAATCAAGGCACCTCCAAATCAATCATGAAAGACATCAAATCACTCCAAAATACTAGATACTTAAATTTGGAACAAATCTTGCATTCTAAACATAATTTCACTTTATCATTGTCACAAAGAGGAAAGGTTGAAACTCCAAGCCAAGGCAAAAAGGGGGTCTCCATTTGATAAAATGGGGCATGTGTGCAAGGCACAACACCTCCCATTTTAGAACAAGATCACCCTCCTTGAAGGTCTAGACCTTGGCCTTTCTATCAAAATACATTTCGGTTTGCCTCTGATGTTCTTCTAATATGATCATGGCCGATTGTCTTTGTTCCTCTAGTTCAATTAATTCAGCCATCCTGACAGACCTTGCATCTTCTCCTTCTAAAGCCAATTGATGAGCCAAATCTAGTGCAGGAAGTTCTAAAGATATAGGCAATCTAGCTTCTCTTCCATACACCAGAACAAAAGGAGAGTTCCCAATGGCTCTCTTGTAGGTGATCCTATCAGCCCAAAGAGCTAATTTGATCATATTGTGTCATTGCCTCTGGTTTCTCTCCATGGACCTTTTCAAGATCCTAATCAGGTTCTTATTGGTGGATTCAACTAGCCCATTACCTTAGGGGTAATGGTTGGATGAAGTCTTTAAGAACACATTGTACTTAAGAGCCTAATCAGTAATCCTAAAACCAGTGAATGCTTTCACATTGTCAGAAATAATAGTATGAGGAGCTCCAAACCTTGTCATGATTTCTTCCAAGAAATCCATGATATATGACTCAGTGGCCTCCTTGAATGGGACTGCTTCAACCCACTTGGTGAAGTAATCCATTGTAGTCAAAACCCACTTGTGACTAGCACTGGAAGAGGGGTTTATCATGCCAATGAAGTCTAATCCCCACTGTAAAAAGGGTTGATCAGCCTGAATAGGGTGGAGTGGAAGAGTCGCTAATCTTTTCTTTCTAGCAAAGAGAGCACACTCTTTGCATCTTCTTACCCACACATGGGTATCATTGAATAATGTGGGCCAAAAGTAACTTGCCCTCACTATTTTCATTGTTATAGCTCTAGTAGAGAAATGGCCACCAACTGGGCCAGCATGAAACTCACTAAGAAGTCTATTAACCTGATCTTCTTCTATGCATCTTAGCAAGACTCCATCTAAATTTATCTTGAAGAGAACACCATCTATCAAAGCATAAGGGATGGACTGCAGCCTAAAATGCCTTCTTTTGGTTATGTCCAATCCATAGAAATACTCACCAGTGGATAGGAAACTAGCCATATATGTTGTCTAAGAACTTACAACTGATGGACCATCTGCAGGTTCCTCCTCATTCAAGTGGTAAGGTGAATTCACTTCATCTAGTGATGTCTGAGCTAGTTGTTCACACAATACTCTACCTCTAATCAACTTAGTGGCCTTGATGATCACATCATACTCTAGGATCTTGGTGACCCAGTTGGCTCTCTTTTCATTAATTTCTATCCCTATTATGTGATCTCTCACACTAGAATGAGAAACTAAAACTTTAATGTGATTATTTACCAGCATATATCTAAATTTTTTTAAAGCTCTAACAATGGAACATACCTATTTATCCATGGGGCTATATCTGACCTTGTAGTCTTTCAAGATCTGATTGAGGAAAGCCAGGGGTTGTTCCAGTCCTTGTTCATTTTGATGCATTAGGACAATAGCAATGTCATTCTCTCATCCATATGCATAGAGGACAAAGTCTTCATAATTTGGGTTCATGAGAGTAGGTACCTAGGTGATCTCTTCCTTGATCTTCTCAAAACCATCCTTCCCTTCCTTAGTCCATTTGAAGACTGCATATTTCTTGAGCATAAGGGTTAGAGGCTTCACCAAGCTAGCACAGTTAGGAATAAACTTCCTAACAAAGTTGATCTACCCTAGAAACGATTATAAAGCTTTTTTATGAGTAGGCAGTGGAAGAGAAAGCAGAGTTGATGTCCTCTTGGGGTCTATGGATATCCCATCCTTAGATACTATGTGACCCAATAGATTACCTTGGGAAACAATGAAAATACATTTCTTGGGATTCAAGGATACTCCAAACTCTCTGCATCTCTAGAAGACTTTTTCCAGATGCTCCATATGATTCTCCCCCTTCCTAAAGAAGACTGTGATGTCATCCAGATAAATTAGGATGAACTTGTTTATAAATCCTTTGAAGGCAATATCAATTGCCCTTTGAAATGTGGTGCCAGCATTAGACAAATCAAATGGCATCTTTGCATATGCCCTGGTCCCCCATTTGGTTGTAAATGTTTTCTTAAATCTATCCTCCTCTCTAACAAAGATCTGATTATAGCCAGCGAAGCCATCCAATAATGAAAACCTCTCTACCCCTGCAACTATTTGCAAAATATGATCCATAGAGAGCAGAGGATAATGATCCTTCAGAGAAGCTTGATTTAGGTCTCTGAAGTCTACACAGAGCTTAATCTCTCCATTCTTCTTTCCTGTGGGGACTAGATTAGCTACCCAAGTAGAATACTTGATGGGGAAGATAATCCTTGCTTGTATGAGCTTAGCAAGCTCTTTCCTCATGAGTGGCTCAATTTTTAGATTTATGGGTCGTTGCTTCTGGTGAACTGGCTTGCAATTAGGATCTAGGTAAATGGCATGTTGAGTCACATTCAGATTGAATCCTTTAAGATCTTCATATGTCCATGCCAGAATGTCATTATACTTTTGGGCAAGTTTTATGAATTGTTGATCTTTTGCATCACCACATACCTTTCCTAGCAGCAACTCCTTGTCCTTGTTGATGATTACCTTCTGGTAATCTTCTTTCTTGAGGGTCATGTTATTTTTCTCACCCCTAAACTCATCATCATGGCTAAATATGGCCTCAAGGGTGACTAGACCCTTGGGTACCTTGTTTGATTTGAGCTAGATGATCTAATCACTATAGCACTCCTACAATCTACGTTGGGCTATAGAGGAAAACTCTGCTTCATTCTGGATGAAGCTCACAATCTGTTCATTGTTGTCAAATACCTACCAATGGATATCATTATCAGGAATAGATGGTTTGACAACAATCTTTACATGCTAATTAGGACCTTGAAACAAGTCTGTAGGTGGAGAAAATTGGGACCTCACTGTTACTAATTGATCAACATTAGCATTTAATTTCCTTGGGATCCCCTGCAGGTTAAGGGAATCAAAACTCTCAAACAGGTCCCAAACTCTATTTTGTAATCTCTTAAAAGCTAGTTTTTTGTTGCACATCTCTCTCTCACTTGGTTGACCACCAATTCGGTATCACCAAAGATATCCAGATGCTTGATTTTATTCTTTTCTGCTATCAATAGTCCATGGACCAATGCCTTGTACTCTACTACATTATTGGTGGAAGAAAAATACAACCTATGAGCAAAATACAACTTCTTTCCAGTTGGAGAGACTAGAAAAACACCTGCACCAGCTCCATTTCTGCTCTTTGCACCATCAAAGAACATCTTACATGGGCCAATGGAGTCATCATCTGGTTTAAGTACAGAAGGGACTGAAGAATGCCCTTCATGGATCATGTAGTTGCCCAAGTCAGTCACCTCAGTGATATCATAAGGATCAAAATTTTCATGATTTCTTGCCCATTCATCTAGAAATAGATCAGAGATAGAAAGAGATGAAGGTTCTACCTCAATAGGTTCTAGATCATGCACTTCTTCACCTTGAATCATCACATGTAGATTCACCAGGCTGTGGTCATAATTCTCCACATGATAATCTGAAATTGGTTCATCCTTGATGATGAACCACATACCATATCTAGTCCTTAGCAACATATGAGACTAGTCAGAAGAAAGGAAACCACCTACCTTTGCTAAGAAATCTCTTGACAGACAAATGGTAAAGAAAGGAGGAAGATCAATGATTGAAATGTCTCATTTGAAAGTCAGGTTCGGACATGCATGCAAAGTCAAGTCTAGTCCCTTGATCACTCCTATAGTGTTCATAGAGGTGCCATCCAGTTGCAATACTTTTGATGAAACATGGGTATACTTGATGCTTAATGCATCCACTATCTTCTTGGTCATGACTAAAACACTAGATCTAGAGTCAATCATGCAGTTGTGCACTAAAAATTTGCCAATGATCAAAGACAAGTAGAAAGGAGATGGTTTCTTGACTGTACTTACTTGTCCATCACTTGGTTGCACAAGACTAATAGGAGCCTTCAGTTGATGGGAAGTGCCTTAAGGCTTCTTGCAAAAGATCCCTCTGGGAAGGATTGACATTACTTCCCACATAGAGACATATATACTTGTTTTCTTCATCTGTTCCACAATATTCAATGGAACAGTGGCTGCCTTATGCATGGAGGCAATCCAAGTTCCCTTCTTTAATTGCTTTGTAGGTTGTTCAACCACCTTTAAGCTTGATGGAATTTCTTTTATAATAGTAGGTTTGTTGCTCTAGATTGGGACCATGGTACTGGTCACCTTTTCCTTAGGAATGAGCCCTTTTTGTAATACAATAGGCATGGGACTAGCCTCCAACTGCTTCTGCTTTGACTTGATGTTGTCTGCAATGGGCATAACAACACTGTCCATGGGAAGATTGACAACACAAAAGTCCTCTGCAGTCCATAGCATCGTATTGGCACCAGAGGTTGTCTCATTTGATACTTCAGGATCGATATTGGCTACCTCTGATAATGATGCCTACTGAGTATGAAAGTTCTACACCATTAAGGCCCTTTCTTGTGCTCTAAAAGCACAAGTGGACTGATTATGAAGTTGGTTGCAGGGGTAGCACCAATCTACCTCTTGGGGCAGATTATTCTAAGTAGGGACTAAAGCCCTAATTGGATTCACAGCTGGTATTCGCTGGATAGGCTGAACTATTTGTAAAGGTTGTGCAGGGTTAGGATTTTGATATATACTTAGTTGGTAACCCTGATTCTAGTTTCTACTAGGATTATACCCTTGATTCCAATTTTGATTAGATGGTTGCCCTTAATTATAGCTCTGATGGGGTTTAGGGATAGTCTGAATAGCTATACTATTCACCTTGTTGGTCAAATTGGACATTAGGGTCTTAAGGTCACTCTCTTCTTGAGAAAGAGAGGATGTTCATGCTTTAGGCTCTGGAATGGGAGCAATAATGGGCTGATGGGATGAGGAGGACAACTCTAGAAAAACTAGAATAGGAGGTTGGGAGCAATTTTCCCAGCTTGTATTAGGCAATTTTTGGCTTTTAGAGTTGTCTCATATCCAGCAGGTAGTGTTTCATCACCCATTGATTGCATTATCACTGCAATATCAGAATTCAAAGCTCTTAAAAAATACAAGAAAGCACCTTAAGGGGATGGCATGAGGGTAGTTGGAATTCTCTCCCACATCCTCTAGAATCTAAAGTTGAAATTTGCCAACATCTCACTTGGAGCCCTCTTGATAGTCATCAATTGTACAAGCAATAAAACATTGGCTACCCTCTCTCCAAACTATTTGTAGAGGGCCTTTCCCAGCTCATCCCAAGTATGTATGGATGTAGGAGTTAGGCTCCTAAACCATTGAAGAGCCCTCCCTTTGAAAGATGAGACCATGAGCTAGATTGCAACATCTTCATGTTGTAAATGATAGACTAAGCATACGTTGGATATGTCTTTGATATCCTTAGCAGCGGTAATAGAACCATCACCCATGAAGGGTGAAACACTTTTCAAGGTAGCAACAGGTATATCATTATATGTAGCCAAATCTAATGGACTTCCTCCATTAAAGGTTACAAAAAGGAAAATTCCTTGCCATCCTAGGGATATTCAAATTGAGTCTAGGAATATGCAAGCTTCTTCTATTATATTGAAACCTAATAGGAGGGGGTGTGGATTGAGCCCTTGAATGAGGTAAGGTAAGGTTGTTGTTCCTTCTTGTAGGAGACCTAGATAACCTAGACCTTCTCCTTGAAGTAGTAGTAGATAGTTCAACAAATTGAAAGTTACCTCTTGAAGATAACCTAGTTTGCGCAAGCATAAAAGCCGGTGCTAATCAGAATCGATGCATGTAGAGTTGCTCGATGCATGAAATGTTTGCCAAGATGCAGAGTACTGAGAAGAACACCAGATTCTCAGCTTGATTCTTTGATTTTGATTCATCACTATCCCACCGGGCATCCCAGAAACTATTTTCACATAGATTTGCACCCAGTGTTGAAGGCTTTTAGGGCTCCAACAATCTAGTGAAACATTGAGATGACCTCCAGGTGTGGGACTCTACAAGGAGGCCAAATCTCTAGAGAGAGGATGTTTCCTTTTCAAATATGAGATTCATCCTAAGACTAAACCAAATCTATCCACCTGTTTATGAAAAGAGGAAGAGGGAGTAAAATGGAAATTAAAAGGAGGTGATACACCATATTTGAATATGAGAAGGCCCCCAAAACAACCATGTATGCACCGAATAACAATATCCAACAGACAAACATACACAAATCATGAACTACTTGTAGAGGTAAGCTAAATTAAATGAAATCCAAGAGGAAAGATGCATTCACAGATGGAGATCAAACAGAAAAATACATAGAGCAAAGAACCATTCATGAGAAGGAAAAATTTGATTGCTATTATCAAAGAGGCACGGTTACAATTGCAAGAGATATGGTTTTTAAAACCAAAAGCCAACCTGAATATATTACATTTCATGCTTTATATAGAATTTACAATGGAGCACCATTACTTACTTTAATGAATGCACCCATGCCAGAAGGGACGTCTACTTGCAAGACTTCAATGCAGAAATTTTCTAGATCCATCGAGCAGTTGGAAGATATTTTGGGTCTTCAATGCGAGTAGCTGAATCACTCACCTGCAACAATCAATGCAAAATATCTTCCTTTAGAAAGCTTTCACAACATCTCAAGTCGGTCGCTGATATGTCTTATCGGCTGAGTCTGTACATTTCCCTTTAGTCGGCAAGTATCCTGACATCTAGATGCATATCCATATCTGGATCATGAATTTTGGATCATAATTTCAAGGTGAGAATATCCCTCAAAATCCTACTGTGATTGAATTTCTGAACTATAGTAGAATCTACCTAAATATTCAATAACTTCAATGAAAATAAGATAAATGCAATAAAACAAAGATATACCTTGTTGAACTGATTTACCTCATGTCTTCGATTGTTGCCTATCTCTTCAATGATCTTATAGATTATGATTGAGCTCTCAGAAGTATACTTCCTTGCTGTTGTAAGATGACAATGAGAGAATGGCTTTGTGGAGGATTATGCAAAGTAAATGGTTTCTACAATGCAACACTAAAATGGATGATGGAGACTGATATGAAGCCATGGATGTTGATATGGATATGTAGCTAGATGAGATAATGATGCTAATAGATGTAATGCAAATGAGGGGAGCTAAAGGAATGCTTGATAGCTATGGTAGAATTTCTGTAGAATAAGATTACTAAAGCTTGAGTCGTTGAAAAATGAGTGTGAGAACCTTGCTTTTATAGGCTAAGGATGGACCAATTCCAAGTGTCATAAGATCCATGATTGGAGGAAATTATATGTGACATGTATGGTTGAGATGGAGTTGGTTGGGATGAGGGAGATAATCATGGGAAATGTTCCTACTACTTTTACAAGGTAGAGGAATATGTGGATCCATGAGCCACATGTCATTGTGCTCACAAAGACCTGTGAGTTAAAAGTGGAAGACTATGAGCAGATTGTGCAAGAAGGACTCTTGATTTGTCAAAATGTGAGATAAACTAGGATTTGAAATACAAGTGTCTTTGACCATGGAGATGATTGAGAAATAATAGGACACATGTGGAGAAGAAATAAGGCACATGTTGAGAGGATAATTACTTAATTAAATATTAAAAATATTTAATTATGTGTGCAACATGATGAGGTGTCCAATATGACATGGAAGAATGACATGGATGAGATGATGTGGAATTTAAAAATAAGACTTTGACTAAGAGGACATAATTAAATAATTTAGGATTATTTAATTAGATATGACATTAGAGGAATTAGGATACTTAATTAAATAAATTGATTTTTATTTAATTACTTAGAATAATGAACCAATTAAATAAATTAGGATATTTATTTAATTGATAGAGGAATAAGAATAAATAAATATTAAAATATTTATTTAATTCTACACGAGCCATTTTTAGGTGTATACACCTACCAAATGAAAGAGGACGAAATTCTAAGCACTTTTGCCTTTTGGATCATGTAGAAATTGCTCAGGATGAGGGAGATATTCATGGTCAAAGTTGTGGTCAACAGACATATGGATATCCATGAATATCTTCAAGGTCTGCACATTCACAAATATCTAGATGATATAGCCCGACCGAAGATTAGATTCTTCATATCCTGATACCTAAATGTACTCATCAAATTTACCTTCGCAGCATGAAGAAGTTGTCATTCGCATGGATACTCGATGTCAAGATATTAACATTAATATGCCACCCTTTGAATATCCCGATGATGCCATCGACATAGAGAACTCCGTTAAAGAGGGGATCTGGATGACATCATTAGGATATTAGTACTGGAGGATAATATGTCGGTGGTGAAATATCTAGATGACGTCATTGGGACATTCGCTTCAAGGATCTGGACATTGGGAAAGATCCAGACATTAGGAAATATCTAGATGTTAGGAAAACATCTGGGTATTTACTAAGGTCTACACATTCGGGAAGTATTCGGATCTTAGATAAGATTTGGATGTTAAGAAAACATCCAGATATTAGCTAAGGTCCAGATATCGACTAATATCCAGACGATAGTTAAGATCCAGAAGTTAGGAAAACATCTGAATGTTAGCTAAGGTCTGGCTACTCAAGAGATATTGGGATTTTAGTTAAGGTCTGGATATTAAGATAATATTCAGATGTTAACGAAGGTCTAAATATCTGGACATTAGATATCCATACCAAAATGGCCAAGTATGAAGATGGAAAATCTCTGCAAAGAAAGACATTGAAGACTAAAGATTTCTGGGTTTTTCTGGGTTTTTTTGCAAGGATTCTCCAGATGAGATTTTAGGGATTTTTGCAAGGAAAAAAATTGGAATTTGGAGGGTTTAAGGCTTGTAGGACTATATTCCAAGGGATATCCAAGAGATTTTCAAGGTGAATTGTTTGACTCTAGACATAGGAAAATGTGTCAATAGTTAACATTGGAAAAAGTGGTATGGGTTGATGTAAGAGTAACATGATATGTGGTTGGTTGGTATGAAGTTAAGGGGGATGACACATAAGATTGAGGAGGAATTTGTTGATGTTGTATGGGTGATGGTATAATGGATGATGTGTGAAATTAAGGTTGTGGTTGTGGTTGTTGAATGGAGAGGGGTTATGTTTCTTGAGTTTGGGATTAGTAGGTGGCTAGGAGTTGTTGGAATTGTTCATTTTTTTACAGTTGGGATTGGTGTTGTTGTATGATTTGTTGGTATAGGACTTGTTGTTGTTGGAAGAGTTGGTGTTGTTATTGGGATTGTTGGTGTTGTTGTATGATTTGTTGGTCTAGAACTTGTTGTTGTTGGAATTGTTGGTGTTGTTGTTGGGATCTTATTGGTGTTCCTTTTTATATAGCATCCTAAGTTCATCAAACATATTTCAAATACCATAATGATCTTGCTCTAGGTTCTTGTTTTCTAGTATCATAACCATTTTGACAAAGGATGGATCAGATGAGGCTCAAGAATGGGATAGATTGTGGTGAGGATTAGAAGAAGTTGGATTGGATTGGATGATTATTATGATGATATGGATATGGATTGGAGGATTAGGATAAAAGTGATGTTAAGGACAATTAGGATAACGTAAGATGTATTTGTTGATAGCTTTACTTAGGCAACTTGCAAATAAAAGATTTCACATGTACATGCATAACTCACACACACAAGACATAATGGCAAGTTTGACTTTTCGAGATTGATTGTTGTGATTATGAAAACACTTGAAGACACATCAACAAACCTAATATTAGTCAAATGGGTGTGGCCAAGATGTCTTATGCTAGGATAAACAAGTTGTCTAAGGGTGTCCCCAATATACACAAGGTACGGGGGGGGGCAATTTCATGATATGAAAGTGAAATAATGCCACACAGCTGAGAGAAAGGGGTAACCCAACCTTCACCTTCACTTCTCCAAGGTATACATTTCTAGGGGCTTAGTCTGAATGACAAGATTTCAACTTCCAAGAGGTGTGTCTTTTGATTCACTCCTCACTTTGTATACTTCATCGGAACACAAGAGTTGAGGTCATCCCTTGGAGTGGTGTGTCTCCAAACAGGCCTCTTAAGAAGGGTGACAAAAGCAAATCAAGTGCTATTTTTTTATCTCCAAGATCACCTTGCGATACGAGGAGAAAGCATAGACACACACTTTACTCACACTAGCAATGCTAATTTACCCTTAGGAATTGAAATGTGTGTGTGAAGATGAATGGATTAAAATATGTTTTTGATTCTCAAGATCACACAAAGTGCATGAGAAGAGCATACACACCCTAAATCGCACTCAAATCCACCAAGCAATTCAAGTACAAGTTCATTTTTATACCCAAATCTAAGTGTGATGATGAGGACACATGTTCATTTTAAGCCTAATTTTAAGTATGATGATGCAAACAATTGTTTGTTTTAAGCCCAAATCAAAGTGTGATTGCAAACAAGCTTTTGATTAAATGAAAAGACAAAAGTTGGATTGTGCACACCTAAAATATTTATCTTCAAATCTGATGTTGATGCTGATGTTGCGCAACACCTTATGTCCTCCTAGATTCTACTAAAACAAAAAAGAACAAAGAAACTTGTAAGCCAAATTGTTAGGTGAAAAATGAGTAATCTAGAAAAATTCTTCTAATGATGAATAGTGATAGAAAAATAAATGATATGATTAGAATTTACGGGAAATTCTATGTTTCAAAAAAATTTGTTGAAATCGGATAAAATTTGCATAAGATATGACCATTTGAAGTTTACAACGAAGGGTTGACCTTAACTGAGTGTACCTAATTAATATAGTAAAATCACCTAAGAATACCTACACCATAGTGAAGCTGGGCAAGTCATCTCTCCAACACCACTAGTTTCATGAAAATATGACCTCGTATGGAAAAGTTGTACAAAAAAGAAAAAAAATACCCTTTTAGGGCTTGAGAAGGAGCAAGGTCAGGCCTGGGGGCTAGTTAAGCACTAGTGGTTAGCGTGTTTTTGGTCACAAGGATGGTTTGATAGGGCAGCAGTTAATGTTGTAGTTAAGGGTTTAGTCTGGGCCCTAGTCACCCATGTGACCATGGGTTGAACGAAAGAAAAAAATAAAATGGAAGAAGGGGCTGGCGGTTATGTTAAATGTTAGAAGTTAACCTAAAAGCTAAGTGAATATGTGTTTGTTGTTTTGGTTTGGTTTCTTTTTTTTGCTTTATTTTAATTTTTTTTGTTTTATTTTATTAGTTGTATGTGGCATTGCAGGTCAATGGGTGCCTGGGAGTATGTAGGGAGTGGAGGGGAGAAGGGAGGCAATAGGGTGGGGTGTTGGGGAAGGGTGGCATGGGAGGCGGGGAAGGAGTGGGAGCAGCGGGGCAGAGGAGTGAGCGGTGCGGGGGAGGGGTGAGCGGGGAGGAGAGGGAGCATGTGGGCATAGGGGTTAGGGGTTAAGGGAGGCAGAGCAGGGAGTGTGTGGGCGCAGGGGTTAACGGAGGCAGAGCATAGAGTTCAGTGAAGCAGGAGCGTTGGGGCAAAGGGACCCGATAACAACAAAAATTTTGATTGAAAACTATTTTAAAAAGCCTAAAGTTTTTAGTTTTACCATTATAGTTAGTTTTATTATTATTATTATAATGTTTAGAACTCTATGTACAATGCTTATGGCCTGCCTATGTAGGCGGTTGTACGGATCCCTACGACATCTCTTCTGTGGGGAGCCAAAATAAAAAAATTGGCAAAAATTTACAATAACGTAAATATAAGGTGTTTTATGTCAATTTTCACCTGTTAGGCCTCCTGGACTCAACAATGAGGTCAGATTGAGCATAGGAGACTTTCTGTGAAAGTTGATTCCCAAATATTGTCTAAGAAGACCTAAATCTGCAACAAAAAGCCTCAACAAACAATCACAAAAAGTAGGGGTTAGATCACCGGGCATGCCAAAATGTGATAGGTAAAATTTGAGATGCAAATATAAACAAAATAAATCAAAATCAAATAAAATTTACCTCCCTTTTCATTCACAAATCCAACTACATTGATCGAGCATATTGAAATTGCACACAAATTCCAATGGATTGCTCCTTGCTTTGTTGATATGTGGATCGCTCAATTAAACAACATAACTATTGCGAGTATGTGCCTAATCATGTCAACATATTCTTGTTGTCATTGGTGTCAACTATATCTTATTCTATTGCTTGTTTAGAAGACTTGTATGTTGAGGATATTGAGAAAATTAGCCTCTCTGGAAGAAACAAGTGAGTTACAGAGAAGTGAAGTACAGACAATGAGTTGTATGCTGAAGAACAATCTAGTAGACTACTCCACATTTGCTCCTACTTGAAGATCGTGGTCTGTAGATTAGAAGTAAGTTAGGGGTATGTCTAAGGATGCTATATTTTAGGTCCGAGCCATCCACATGAAGATCTGAGTGAGTTGTGTTCACCAGAGTGAAGCCTACTTTTTCTGTAAGTTCAGTTGAGACAGGAAGACAGTATTTGGCTCTGCATTCCTTCGCAGTAACGTATTTTTCTCTGTGGTTCTAGAGGGAAGTCTAGGATGATGATAAGTACCTACAGTTACAATGGTTTCTGGTTTGGTGGTCCACAAGCTATCTTTCTTTTATGACAGTTGAAGATAGTAAAGTCCATGTACTCCGGTGAGAAGATTCCTATGGATAAAGTGGTTAAGGTTCATGCGATTGCTCTTGATGATTATAGCATGCTTGTGGATGTCTCCTAATCATGTTCCTATCTGGACTTTGGTCCGCGTTAAGAAATTGAGATGGTGTGAGAAGATTGTTCCCAGTTAACGTAGCGTGTAACCAGTCTTGGCCGACCTAGTTGATCTTAGTGATTGCGGAGATCTTTGAAAGATTGAGGAAGCATGTTGTGGCATGGAAGATCATGTTTGAGTCCCAGCTAAGGCATGGCATGATCTGCATTTCATTCTCTTTGTATGATGTTGCAATAGGTCAGGACCTATTTTGTAAATGTTTGTAATACCGACCTTGGAGATTATTCCAATGGTTGATGCCGACCTTGATGATCATTCCAAGGTTGATGTAGTGTATAAATACTTGTAGCTGAGTCATGGAAAAGGTGTCCTTGAGTGAAAATGAGAATATATTAAGAAAGGTCTGAAGGCAGAGCAAAGAAGAGGCAGAGGAAAGAAGAGGAAGAGCAGAGCAAAGGAAGAGCAGGGTAGAAAAAGAGTAGAGCTGAGGATTTGTTTATTCACAATAAAGAAAGGTGTTGATTATGACAGTGAATCTAGTAGTAAGCCACCAGTAGGGTTTAACAACCCTTACTGTAATCTTGCTAGGTTTAGGGTTGAGGCAGTGAGTCTGCTAGACCTAGTTGTTCTTCATGGCAGTAAGCTAGTATGTTTAGGCTCATGGGGTGACCAAACCTGAACATCACTATTTCAAGATTGCAATATATATTGAGAGTTAATCCTCTCCATGGTTTTTCCCCACCTTGGGGTTTTCCACATAAATCTAGTGTCTCTTGTGTTTGATTTCATGCACTCATTGTTAAATCATAATAATTGTGGACAAGTGATGAATGTTTAATTGTAGAAAGTGTTTAAGTTTTTGTGACAACTGATTCACCCCCCCTCTCAGTTGTCCAGTGCATATCAATAATTGGTATGAGAGCCAAGTTCCTTTGAAGAAAGTTTAACAACTTGAGGAAGATCCAAAATGTCTTACAAGAAGGAAGTGCCACATTTTGATGGAACTAATTATGTTCTCTGGAAGGCTCGAATGAAAAGCCATCTTCTTTCTCTTGGTATCAAAGTTTGGAAAGCTAAAGAAATAAAATACACCATACCTCAAAATGGTTCGATGACTGAAGACGAAATCAAAGAATATGAGATAGATATCAAGGCAAGGGATGCTATGCTGAGCTCATTAACTGACTCAATACTGATGAAAGTGGTAGATCTTGAAACTGCAAATAAGGTATGGGAAAAGTTGAAAAATCTGTATGAAGGAGATGACTCTGTGAAGGAAGCCAAGTTACAAAGTCTAAAAGTGAAATATGAAAGCTTGAAGATGAACAATGATGAAAACATATCAACCTTTATGCAAAGAGTTGATGAACTTGTTATGGGGATAAAAGCCATAGGCGGAACTCTCAAAGAAAAGGAAATTGTCACAAAAATACTCAGATCTTTGCCCAAGTCCTATTGTCACAAGGTGGCCACGATTGAAGAATTCATGCAAGTAAAAATAGTTAAGAGGGATCAGTTGCTTGGTAAGCTTACTACTTTTGAAATGAGGGAGTTAGATGATGCTCTACCAAAAGTTGAGACTGCCTTCAAAGCCAGTACTTCTGGAAGTACTTCCAGATCAGAAAAGTATAAGGTAGAATCCGATGATGAGATAGATGAAGTTGAAGCCAACTTTGTGGATAGGCTGCAAAGAGGATCCGGTAAGTATAAAGGCAAATTACCTTTCAAATGTATTTCATGTGGTAAAGTAGGTCATTTTGCTTCCAGATGTCCTGAAAGAATTGAAAGAAATAGAAGAAGATATGAGAACAGTGGTGCAGGAGCTCCAAGGAGAACCAAAAGACTTATGTCTTGTTTTGATGATTCACTTTGTTTGTTGATTTCATAAGGTCTTGAAGACCATTCTCATCCATGTAATAAGGACTATGTCCAAATATCTATTGCTGTCCTAAGGCATGTAAAGACAGTCTTCATGTTTGTAAGCCTTGTTAAGGCATGTCAAGGAGTCTAAGGTGATGTCAAGGAGTCTAATGCCTTGTTCAATGCCTAATTGCATTGTAAACTAGTTTGAAGGCACTAGTTAAGCCAAAATAGTCCTAAACATGTGAGGACAAAACTGGGAAACAGTTGAATGTAGTTGAAGTTTCAAAAACTGTTAAGGAAGTTCGATGGGGAAGAGGTGGTTGTAAACCTTCCCATTGAAAAAACTATCTTCAAGGAGTTTGGCAAGGTGGATACAAGTTGAAGAATAGATTGAATAGGATCATTGTATGGAGGAGAAGAAGTTCTATGCAATCAAAACATAATTTCCTTTTTGTTTTCTGGAAAAACAGGCCATACTACTCTGTTGTACGGAATTGTCATGTCTCCTATGCTATTGGGAAGTGAAGTGTGGTGAATCAAATTCCATTCAAATATGTTTTGATGCCATGACATTGGGTAAGAAGCAAGTTATAATCATTTGATATTGGACTGTTTTATAGAAATCTCTATTTTCATTGAGGAATCCGCTACCACAGGTCGTACTGTGTGAAGGTATAGGACTAGTTATCCTTTCTTTTTCATGCTTTGATTGGATAGTCTATTGAATTACCTTGCATTTGAATGTAGTTTGGTGTCTTGGAAGTAGTCTTGCAGGGAGTTATAAGGTTTTGTTTAAAAATAGTCTCATAGAACCCTAAACAAGGGTTTTGCTCCAACGATGGAAGAATAGGCATACCACTGTCTTTCAAGACCATAAGGCTAGTGGGATAGATGTATCCATGTGTACTTCAAGTTTTTTGACTAATTTCAGGAGTGGGAGAATTGGTGTATGCAAGTTTTTCTAGAAAAGGCTTAATAAGACCATGTATTAAGCCCATTGGAGTAACCATAGAGGCATTTCTTGGAACAACAGATTGTAGAAAGGTAAAACCCACAAAATCCCTTGTTTTGGCATGTATTCTAAATGTTCAAACCCTTGGTGGAGTTTTGTGCATGAGTTGTAGGGTAGTCTCTTTGTAATTTAGACCTAATTGGGGCTCTAAAACACTAGGAGGGGATATTGGTTGAGGCATACCATCCAAAACAACCCAAAACCATTCTTGGATATGTGATAGGGGGTCCTAATGGGTATCTTCCAATTGTCTAAGATTTGCATTTGAAGGTCTGATTTAAGAGTTATTAGGACTGTTGTCATTTTGTAGGGCTACAAGCCATTTCTTGGGTTTGTAAAGGAAGTACCATTTCAGAGTTTGACATGCCTTTGCCAATGGATGGGATGGATCCCTATACATGTCTAAACACCATTTCCATGGAGAAATCAAGGTCTCTAACTGCTATTCCCACTTTTGCAAACTAACCTTTGATTTTGGGCTTTTGGGTGTAGTAGAACCTTGTCATCTTGTCTATCTTCCTCCTATCCAAAGTGCCTCTACATCAAACAAGCCTAGGACCCAAAAGAAGTGTTATTATGTTGAAGATTTTGATTATGATGGATGATTAGATAATGGTGAACCAGATAATGCTAATTACTCTGTAAATGAATGCTAATTTTTCTAGTTGTATGAAGGAAGAAAAACCAGTGGAAAGTGCTTTGGCTGCTCAGGTCATCAAGGACAAAGATGAATGGGTTATTGATAGTGGTTTCTCTCACCACATGACTAGTGACAAAAGTAAGTTTGTAAGTTTGGAAAGATATAATGGTGGACTGGTTAGGTTTGGAGATGATACAGCTGGTAGGATTTGTGGAAAAGGATCTATTTCTTTTTATGGCAAGCGTAATACTAAAGATGTCTTGTATGTGAAAGGATTAAAGCATAATCTTCTGAGTGTGGGTCAGATGTGTGATAAGGGCTATGACTTAAGCTTCAAGAACAATGGATGCAAGATCAAGGAAAGCTCTAGAATAATCATTGCAATTGGTAAGAAGACCAAAGGTAATATCTATCACTTGAAAGGAACCAAGAACTATTGCTTGTTGACTCAGATTGATGAGAGTTGGTTATGGCATAGAAGGTTGTCACATAAATTTTGATAATATTATGAAGATAAGTACTGCACAGATTGTTAGAGATTTGCCTAAGCTTGTGAAGCCTGCTAATCTAGTTTGCAAGGAATGTCAATTTGGAAAATAGATAAGAACAAGTTTCAAAAGAAAGGATCAATCAATTGGAGGACTACTTGAGCTAGTGCATACAGATTTGTGTGGACCTACCAGAGTAAGAAGTTTGCAAGGAGACATGTATTTCATGTTGCTCATTGATGATTATTCTAGAATGACTTGGGTCACCTTTTTGAAAGAGAAAACTGAAGCTCTAGATAAATTCAAGGCATTTAAGGCAATGGTTGAAAATGAGATGGATTTGAAAATCAAATGTTTGAGATCTGATAGAGGAGGAGAGTTCACATCAAATGAATTCAATTTATTTTGTAAAGTGCATGGAATAAAGGGATAGCTATCTACGCCCAGAACTCCACAACAAATTGGAGTTGTTGAAACAAAAAATAGAACAGTTCAAGAAGCTACTAGAACCATGATGAAGGAAGCTCATCTTCTGGAAGCATATTAGAGAGAGGCAATTCACACTATAGTATATATTCTAAATAGAGTTTAAGTAAAAGGTAATAGTTCAAAAACTCCTTATGAATTGTGGCATGGTAGAGTTCCTACTGTGAAATATTTCAAAGTCTTTGGTAGCAGATGTTATATCAAAAGAGAAGAAGATTTAGGCAAGTTTGATGCTAGATGTGATGAAGGAATCTTCCTTGGCTACTCCACCAAGAGTAAGGCCTACCGATGCTATAATAAGAGGTTGAATAAAATCATTGAAAGTGCAAATGTCAAAGTTGATGAGTGTAAAGAAAGGTCTTCAGAACCAAGTGGATATGAGTCAGATGATCTAGATGTTTCAGAAGTGGTGCAGCATGAAGATAGCACGAATGAAGAAGAACAAGCTCTAGTAAGTGCTACCAAAACTCCAAGATATGTAAAAATCAGTCATTCTAAAAATCAAATCATAGGAGATAAGAGAAAAGGGATCTTAACTAGAAGAATAAGTAAATTTCTGTCTGATCTCTAAGATTGAACCTAAAATTGTGGATGAGGCATGCAAAGATGAGAATTGGATAGAGGCCATGGAAGAAGAATTGATGCAAATAAAGAAGAATCAGACTTGGAATCTTGTTCCCAGACAAGTAGACAAGAATGTAATTGGTACAAAGTGGGTCTTCAGAAACAAAATGAATGAGAATGGTGAAGTGGTAAGAAACAAAGCAAGATTGGTATGCAAAGGATACGCTCAGGTTGAAGGAATAGAATTTGAAGAAACTTTTGCTCCAGTAGCAAGGATTGAATCAATAAGGATGTTTCTAGCTTTTACAGCATACAAAGATTTCAAGGTTTATCAAATGGATGTGAAGTTTGCCTTCTTAAATGGAGAGTTGGAAGAAGAAGTCTATATTGAACAACCGGAAAGATTTTAGTCATTAGAGAAAGGGGACATGGTATGCAGATTGAAGACAACATTGTATGGATTAAAACAAGCTCCTAGGGCATGGTATGCATGGTTGGATAGGTACCTGATATAGATAGGGTTCAGTAAAGGTACAACAGATAGTAATCTCTACTTCAAGATCAATGATGAACAAACTCTGGTTGTTACAGTTTTGGTTGATGATATTATTTTTGGAGGCAATGAAGGTATGTGCTCAGTTTTTGCTACAGAAATACAAAGTGAATTTGAAATGTCTGTGTTTGGAGAGATGAACTTCTTTTTAGGTCTGCAAATAAGTCAATCAAATAAGGGTATCTTCATTTCTCAGTCTAAGTATGTGAAAGAGTTGTTAAAGAAATTTGGGATGGAAGACTCTAAACCAGTATGCACACCTATGATAACTGGTTGTAAGTTGAGCAAAGATGATAACTCACCCTTGGCAGACCAGAAAAAGTATAGATCAATGATTGGAGGATTACTTTATCTAACTCAAACCAGACCTGACATAATGCATGTAGTGTGTCTTGTGGCAAGATTTCAGGCAGAACCCAAGGAATCACATGTGATGGTAGTCAAGAGAATTATGAGATATTTAAAAGGCACAATAGATTATGCCTTGTGGTACCCCAGGGATAGTGACTTTGTTCTCAGTGCATATACTGATGTAGATTGGGCCAAAGATGTGGATGACAGAAAAAGCACAAGTGGAGGTGCATTCTTCTTGGGAAAAAGATTAGAATCTTGGTTGAGCAAGAAACAGGATTCAATATCCCTGTCTACTACAGAAGCATAATACATTGTAGCAGCATGCAATTGCACTCAAGTGTTGTGGATGAAGCAGACTTTGAAGGACATCAGAGTTATGTATGAAGATCCAATTATAATCTTTTGTGACAATACAAGTACCATCAACATATCAAAGAATCCAATGATGCATTCAAGGACAAACCACATATCCATTAGGTATCATTTTTTGAGAGAAAAGGTGACATAGAATGAAGTGAAGTTGGAGTATGTTTCGACCAAGTATCATATTGTAGACATTTTTACCAAGCCTCTGCCTAAGGATACTTTTGAGTATCTCAGAGAAAATTTAGGGGTTATCACCCCGCCTACTCTAAACTAAGATGCACAATAGTGCATCAGTCTAGAGGTGCTCAGAGGTCTGGATTGATGCTTCTTAGGACTACTTCTTAGGGGAAGTAGTCAGAGAGTTTAGAAGAGAGATTAGATCAGAGAAGATGAGTGCAAGTATGTGCCCTTTGCCATTGATGTCAAAGGGGGAGAGAAGTCATGTGAAAAACTTAGAGTGCAGATGTAAGAGAAAGGGGGAGAATTTTGGAGAAAGAAAGAGTGCAAGTGTGTAAAGAGAAAGGGGGAGAATCTTGTCTTGATGGTTGTTGCAGTTTTTCACATCATATGTTGCCATCAATGACAAAGGGGGAGATTATTGCAAGTATGTGCCTAATTAGTGTTGCCATTGATGTCAACATATTCTTGTTGTCATTGGTGTCAACTGTGTCTTATTATATTACTTGTTTAGAAGACTTGTATGTTGAGGATATTGAGAAAATTAGCCTCTCTAGAAGAAACACGTGAGTTACAGAGAAGTGCAGTACAGATAGTGAGTTGTATGTTGAAGAATATTCTAGTAGACTGCTCCACATTTGTTCCTACTTGAAGATCGTAGTCTGTGGATTGGAACTAAGTTAGAGGTATGTCTAAGGATGCTACATTTCAGGTCTGAGGCATTCACATGAAGATCTGAGTGAGTTGTGTTCACCAAAGTGAAGCCTACTTTTTCTGTAAGTTCAGTTAAGATAGGAAGATAGTATTTGGCTTTGCAATCTTCCGCAGTAAAGTATTTTTCTCTGTGGTTCTAGAGGGAAGTCTAGGATGATGATAAGTACCTACAATTGTAATGGTTCATGGTTTGGTGGTCCGCAAGCTATCTTTCTTTTATGACAGTTGAAGACAATAAAGTTCATGTACTCCAGTGAGAAAATTCCTATGGATAAAGTGGTTAAGTTTCATGCAATTGCTTCTGATGATTATAGCATTCTTGTGGATGTCTCCTAATCATGTTCCTATCTGGACTTTGGTCTATGTTAAGAAATTGAGATGGTGTGAGAAGATTTTTCCCAGTTAACGTAGCGTGTAGCCAGTCTTGCCCGACCTGGTTGATCCCAGTGATTGTGGAGATCTTTGAAAGATTAAGGAAGTGTATTGTGTAATGGAAGATTGTGTTTGAGTCCCAGCTAAAGTATGGCATGATCCACATTTCATTCCCTTTGCATGATGTTGCAATAGGTCAGGACCTATTTTGTAAATGTTTGTAATACCGACCTTGGAGATTGTTCCAATGGTTGATGTCGACCTTGATGATCATTCCAAGGTTGATGTAGTGTATAAATACTTGTAGCTGAGTCATGGAAAAGGTGTCCTTGAGTGAAAATGAGAATATATTAATAAAGGTCCAAAGGCAGAGCAGAGAAGAGGCAGACGAAAGAAGAGGAAGAGCATAGCAGAGGAAGAGCAAGGTAGAGGAAGAGCAGAGCTGAGGATTTGTTTATTCACAATAAAGAAAGGTGTTGATCATGATAGTGAATCTGGAAGTAAGCCACCAGTAGGGTTTAACAGCCCTTATTGTAATCTTGCTAGGTTTAGCGTTGAGGCAGTGAGTTTGCTAGACCTAGTTGATCTTCTTGGCAGTAAGCCAATATGTTTAGGCCTGTGGGGTGACCAAGCCTGAAAATCACTATTTCAAGATTGCAATATATATTGAGAGTTAATCCTCTCTATGGTTTTTCCCCACCTTGGGGTTTTCCACGTAAATCTAGTGTCTCTTATGTTTGATGTTGTATCTGTGGTTAAGTTTCTAATTTCATGCACTCATTGTTAAATCATAATATTTGTGGACAAGTGATGAATGTTTAATTGCAGAAAGTGTTTAAGTTTTTGTGACAACTGATTCACCCCCCTCTCAGTTGTCTAGCACATATCAACAATAACCTTGTATGAGGATGATAGGATCTAGAATGATTTCAGCAGCATGATGATGTATGAAATGAGAGATGCCTGAGAGGCTTGAGAAGGCATTTTATTTATAGGTTTTTGGAAATGCAGATTAATGGTGGAGGATGACCATAAAGATCAATGGATGAAATTGGTTGAGAGGATGAGAGAAAATGAGAGAGGGACAAGTGTCCTTGTCCTGTCATGAATCAGGGGAGCTAATAGCATTCATTGGTGAGTTGACTGAGTTGATTGCTTAGTTAACTAAATTGATTAACTTGTTAAATAAATTGATTGACGAGTCAACTAAATTGATTGATTAGTTAACTAGATTGACTGACTTGTTAACTAATTTGATTGATTAGTTATCTACACTGATTTAGAGTGAATTATGGAGTAGAGGGAACAATAGGAAATTAAATAAATAAATTATTTAATTTCATGCACATGGATAAATAAATAAAATATTGAATTTATTTATTTTGAAGGAAATGGAATATTAGCTTTAATTAAATAAATAATTTAAACTTATTTAATTAAATAATTAGAATTATTAAATTAATATGGAGGAATAAGATGGAGATCAAATGATAGGCTCTTGGATAGGTGTTTGATGACATGGAGATGGTTGATTCCTTGCTAATAGACATTGGATCACAGCTGTCATAAGTGTATGTGTAGATGGACAATATAAGGGATGGATAATAATGGTGGATGGTGTTGTAGGCTTAAGATTAGAATTTGGTGGAGGGATAATAGGGGTGGATGTTGTAGGCTCATGATTAGGATTAGGTGGAGGGATAATGGTTTTGGGCATATTAGGATTTGAATTGGATGGAGGGCTAATGGGATTGGATGGATTGGATTGGGATGGTGATGGGGGTGACACATGGGATTGGGATGGTTTTATTTTAGGAAGTTTGATGAGTTTTCTTGTAAGCATCCATTGGAAAAGCATCTCACTGCATTTTTTGGTGGAGGATTGGAGGAACATGGTGATAAAGGTAATGAAGGACTTGATGGATTGGAAGATTGGTAGATCAATGAACTAGGATTGGGATTACATGGAGGTGTTGGGACATGACTTGTAGGCTCTTGGATTTCCATTTGATTCGATGGTGATGTAGGGTACCCATAGGATGCATAAGCTAGAGTGGTGTTCCCCTTATCAAAGGTATCATAAGGACTTAAGGACACTTGATTTTTGTGCAAAGGGTAACTTAGACTCGCGTATTTGTGTAGTGAAGGAACTTGATAGCCTTGTGAATGGATTTGGTGGTGAGGTGAAATGATGGGATAAGTAGATGGATTTTCTTGAGGTATGGATTGATATAGACATTGGTTAACATTGAAAGAAGTGGGATAGGTTGATGTAGGAGTAATGTGATCTATGTGGTTGGATTAGGTTGGGTTGGATATTCTTGAGGTGGGGATTGATATAGATATTGGTTAACATTGGAAAAGTGGTATAGGTTGATGTAGGAGTAACATGATATGTGGTTGGTTGGTATGAAGTTAAGGGGGGTGACACATAAGGTTGAGGAGGAATTTGTTGATGTTGTATGGGTGATGGTATAATGGATGATGTGTGAAATGAAGGTTATGGTTGTGGTTGTTGAATGGAGAGGGGTTGTGTTTGTGGTTGTGTTTCTTGAGTTTGGGATTGGTATTATTGTATAATTTGTTGGTCTAGGACTTGTTGTTGTTGGAATATTTCATGTTGTTGTTGGGATTATTGGTGTTGTTGTATGATTTGTTGGTCTAGAACTTGTTGTTCAAATTTTTGGTGTTGTTGTTGGTATTGTTGGTGTTCCTTTTTATATAGCATCCTAAGTTCATCAAGCATCTTTCAAACACCATAAGGATCTTTCTCTAGGTTCTTGTTTGCTAGTGTCATAACCATTTTGAGAAAAGATGGATTAGATGAGGCTTAAGAATGGGATAGATTGTGGTGAGGATTAGAATAAGTTGGATTGGATTGGATGATTATTATGATGATGTGGATATGGATTGGAGGATTAGGATTTGGATTAGGATGATGTAAGATGTATTTGTTGATAGCTTGACTTAGGAAACTTGCAAACAAAAGATTTCACATGTACATGCATAACTCACACACACAAGACACAATGGTAAGTTTGACTTTTCAAGATTGATTGTTGTGATTATGAAAACATTTGAAGACACATCAACAAACCTAATATTAGTCAAATGGGTGTGGCTAAGAGGTCTTAATCTAGGATAAACAAGTTGTCTAAGGATGTCCCCAATATACACAAGGTACAAGGGGCAATTCCATGATATGAAAGTGAGATAATGCCACACAACCGAGAGAAAGAGGTAACCCATCCTTCACCTTCACTTCCCCAAGGTATAAAGTTCTTGGGGGCTTAGCCCAAATGACAATATTTCAAATTCCAAGAGGTGTGTCTTTCAATTTACTCCTCACTTTGTATACTCTGTCAGAACACAAGAGTTAAGGTCATCCCTTGGAGTGGTGTGTCTCCAAGCAGGCCTCATAAGAAGGGTGACAAAAGTAAATCAAGTGGTACTTTTGATCTCTAAGATCACCTTGTTGTGTGAGGAGAGAGTATAGACACACACTTGACTCACACTCGCAATGTTAATTTACCCTTAGGAATTGAAATGTGTGTTTGAAAATGAATGGATTAAAAGATGTTTTTGATTCTCAAGATCACATGAAGTGCATGAGAAGACCATACACACCCTAAATCACACTCAAATCTACCAAGCTGTTCAAGCACAAGTTCATTTTTATACCCAAATCCAAGTGTGATGATGAAGACACATGTTCATTTTAAGCCCAATTTCAAGTATGATGGTGCAAACAACTGTTTAAGCCCAAATTAAAGTGTTATTGCAAACAAGTTTTTGATTAAATGAAAGACAAAAGTTGGATTGTGTATACCTAGAATGTTTATCTTCAGATCTGATGCTGATGCTAATGTTGTGCAATGCCTTATGTCCTCCTAGATTCTACCAAAATAAAAAAGAATAAAGAAACTTGCAAGCTGCCAACTTGTTAGGTGAAAAATAAGTAATCTAGAAAAATTCTTCTAATGATGAACAAGGATAGAAAAATAAATGATATGATCAGAATCTACAAGAAATTCTATGTTGTTTAAAAAAAATCGTTGAAATCAGATAAAATTTGCACAAGCTATGATCGTTTCAAGTTTGCAACAAAGGGTTGGCTTTGACTGAGTGTACCTAATTAATATGGTAAAATAACCTGATAAGATCTATGCCACAACAAGGTTGGGTGAGTTAGCTCTCCAACTCTATTGGTTTCATGAAAATCTAACCTCATATGGAAAAGTTATGCAAAAAAGAAAAACACTACCCTTTTAGGGCTTGATAAGGAGCAAGGTCAAGCCTGAGGGCTAGTTAACTGCTAGCGGTTAGTGTTTTTTTGGTCACATGGATAGTTTGATAGGGTAGTGGTTAATGCTGTAGTTAAGGGTTTACTTGAGCCTTGGTCACCCATGTGACCAAGGGCTAAACAAAAGCAATAAATAAAATGGAAGAGGGGGTCAGCGGTTATGTTAAATTTTAGAAGTTAACCTAAAAGCTAAGCCAATCTATGATTTTTTTTGGTTTGGTTTCTTTTTTTGTTTGGTTTTAATTGCTTTTTGTTTTATTTTATTGGTTGTATGTGTGGAATTGTAGGTCAACAGGCGGCTGGGAGGACGTAGGGAGTGGAGAGGAGGAGCTTAGAGCAGCGAGTGAGGGGAGAAGGGAGGCAAAGGGGTGGGGTGTTGGGGAAGGGTGGCGTGGGAGGCAGGGAAGGAGTGGGAGTGATGGGGCAGAGGAGTGAGTGTCATGGGGGAGTGGTGAGCTAGGGAGGCAGAGTGCAGAGTTTGGCAGAGTAGGAGCGGCGGGGTAGAGGGGCCTGATAACGACATAAATTTTGATTGAAAACTATTAAAAAAACCTAAAGTTTTTTATTTTTATTATTATTATTTATAATGTTAGAACTCTGCATACAGTGCCTATGGCCTACATGTACATGTGGTCATACGGGTCCATACGGATCAGTATGGTATAGCCTATGTGGAGGGCAAACTAAAAAAAATTGCAAAAATTTACAATAATGTAAATATAGGGTATTTTATGTCAATTTTCTCCTGTGAGGCCTCCTGGACTCAATGGTGAGGTTAGATTGAGAGTAGGAGACTGTCTGTGAAAGTTGATTCCTAGATTTTGTCCAAGAAGACCTGAATCTACAACATTTAAAGCCTCAATAAACACTCACAAAATGTAAGGGTTAAATCATCGGGCATGCCAAAATGTGATAGGTAAAATCTGAGATATAAACATAAACAAAAGAAATTGAAATCAAACACAATTTACCTCCCTTTGCATTCACAAATCCAACCACATGGATCAAGCATATTGAAATTGCACCCAAATTCTAATGGATTGCTCCTTGCTTTGTTGATATGTGGATTTCTCAATTAAATAGCATAACAGTGTATGAGGATGATAAGATCTAGAATGATTTTAGTAGCATGATGATGTATGAAAATGAGAGATGCCTGAGAGGCTTGAGAAGGCATATTATTTATAGATTTTTGTAAATGTAGATCAATGGTGGAGGATGATCATAAAGTTCAATGGATGAAATTGGTTGAGAGGATGAGAGCAAATGAGAGAGGGACAAGTGTCCTTGTCCTATCATGAAGCAAGGGAGCTAATAGAATTGATTGGTGAGTTGACTGAGTTGATTGCTTATTTAACTAAATTGATTGACTTGTTAACTAAATTGATTGACTAGTCAACTAAATTGATTGATTAGTTAACTAGATTGACTGACTTGTTAACTAATTTGATTGATTTAGTTAACTAATTTGATTGATTAGTTATCTAAACTGATTGAGAGTGAAGTATGGAGGAGAGGGAATAACAGGAAATTAAATAAATTAATTATTTAATTTCATGCACATGGATAAATAAATAAAATATTAAATTTTATTTATTTTGAAGGAAATGGAATATTAGCTTTAATTAAATAAATAATTTAAATTTATTTAATTAATGTGTGGAAGAAAATTGATTTAATTTAATAATTAGAATTATTTAATTAATATGGAGGAATAAGATGGAGATCAATAGATGAAATTAATCAAATAATTAAGAATTATTTAATTAATGTGAGGTATGGCAGATGAATGCCTGATCTGGGAATGAGACAATTTTAGTTGTCTACAATCACTATGTAACACCATATACAAAATCATAACAAAATCCATTACCTTAAGGTTGGCTACTATCATGCCAAATATAAGCTCAGAAAAGCAAGAAGGGTTTGTGCTAGGAAAGGAAACTTCTGCAGGGTCCCTTTATGCCCATGAAGTCCTACATTCAATTCATATGCACAAGATTAGATCAATGATGACTAAGTTAGATATGCTAAAAGCCTATGATAGAGTGAGTTGGAGCTTTCTTTTTTTGGTGTTGAAAAATTTTGGTTTTTCTAATCATTGGTACAAATGGATGTAGGTATGCATTACAGGTTCCAATTTTTCTATTATCCTCAATGGAAGAAATTTTGGATTTTTCAAATCCACTCAAGGTATTAGGAAAGGGGTCCTATTTCCCCCTTCCTTTTCATCATCATGGTAGAGGCTTTGATTCAAAGTATACAACCTGCTTATAATCAAAATAGATGGACAGGTATAAAAATTCCACATTTTGCCTCTCCAGTGACTCATTCACTTTTTGCAGATGATACTCTTTTTTCATATAGCTATCCCTACTCAAAAAAAAAATATGTCATCTTATGGGTTATAGAATTGAGGAGCTCCTTTCTTAGCATTTATGGATTCTTATGTTTATTGGAGAAAATAAAAATGCCTTTTGGCTTAAAATTTTGGAATCCATAAAAAATAAAATAAGCTCTTGGAAGAGAAAATGGTTAACCTTCTTAGGTAAGATTTTCATGATCAAAGCAGTCCTATCTTCTATACTGATCTATATGATGTTTGTGTTTAACATACCAAAAGGTATTATTTCTGATATCCAAAGATTGCTAAGAAATTTTTTATGGAAAGGGAATTTAGATAGAACAGAGAATAACATAGCAGCTCTTGTGTCTTGGGATAAAATATGTTCTTCAAAGAGAGAAGGGGGAGTAGGCATTTTGAACTTAGAGGCTCAAAATTTAGCCCTAGGGGAGAAATTAGCATGGCAAATGTATACAAAACCTGAAATGAAATGGTGTAAACTCATGCAGGCAAAGTATCTAAACTCTACAAATCTAGACAACATTTTCACCACCCCAGTCCTAATTTGGATCGAGGATGTGAAATTAAATTATAATCAAATGTAGAGAATTTATACTTGTACTCACCTTTCCTGGTCAGTTCACAATGGAGAGAGAGCCCTATTTTGGGAGGATTCATGGAATGGGTATACCAGATTAAATTCTCATGAACATTTGTAAGATGCTAAGCAGATTCTAACTCAACTTTGGGGCTTGAAAGTGAGACTATTTTTAATATCAATCAGGATTACACAAGGTAAAATGCAATGGAAATACTTTTCTGAGGACAAGATCCCTTAAGAGAAAAAACATCTTCTCAAAGATTTATTAAGTATGAGGAAAGTATTCTTTGCTTCTCAACTAGATCAACTCATTTGGTGCCCTTCCAAAATTGGCTCTTATACAGTGAAGCAAGGATACATATCTCTTATGATAAACAACTTAGGGGTTCAATAATTTGGACATTGAAGTTGTGTTAGGGAAAAAACTACCTACCAAAAGAAGGGGTATTTTCTTGGAAATAAAAAACAAGATCCTAACAAGTGACTAGTTGGTTAAAAAAGCCATTTTTGAACCATTTAATTGTGTCTTATCTGAAAATGAGCAAGAGTACCACACATTTGCTACTAATGTGCTCGTTTTCCTATAGATGTTGGTCCTAGTTATTAAATAAGCTTAACTAGAATAACCCTTTGCCTAATTCTTTATTAACTCTCTTTCAGAGTTGGCCTTATCTTTATGAGGATTCTATGTTCTCCTCTATTTGGGAAATTGCACCATCTATACTAATTTGGAACATCTAGCTAGAGTGTAATCAAAGAATATTTAGGAAAAAATAATTGAAGATAGAGGATTTGCTATATAGGGTTGAAAATTCTATTTTTGAAATAGTAAGGTACAAGTTCTTAGAAGAAATAATTCAAATTTTATAGCTTAGGATGGTTTTATTATTAAGAACTGGTAAAAGATTAGACCTATACCTTTAGGCTTAGGAACCCAAAAACTAGTTGTTGATTGCAAACAAATTCATTGGAAAACTCTACCAATTGACTGAGTAAAACTTAATTCTGATGGAGCATCTAAAGGGAATCCAAGACTATCAGGTATAGGATGTGTAATCAAAGATCACACATGTAAACTTCTTTATGCTAAGGCTTCTAAAATAGTAGATGGAATGAATAATGAAGTAGAAGCTCAAGCTATGCTAATGGGGATAAGGATGAAAAAATAAATTGGTATTAAGAAAATTGTTATAGACGGAGGCTCTCTGATTATTATAAATGTTTTCCAAGGTAAAAATAGTTGTAACTAGAGAATTGAGAAAATTCTAAAGGAAGCATGGGAAATTATAGAGGAGTTTGAAGATTATTGTTGTCAACACACTCTCAGGGAAGGAAATAAAGTTGCAGACCTTATAGCAAATCTTGCTTGTCAAATGACTCATCAAACTTTGGAAATTGATCAACATACTTTGTCCCAGCATTAATCATTCCTAGACCTACCAAGGAAAGATATTTCATGAAATAATTTCTCTCTATGGAGAGAAATTATAATTTTTAACTTTAACATGTGTGTTCTTTTGACAGGTCCATCATTTGCATGCTGAAAGTTTTAATACATACTTTATTTCCTCCAACATGTGTGAGTTTAATGTGAGCTAAGAACAACAAATGGTTATCTCTTGCTACCAACATGTGTGAGTTAAAGAGGAAGGACAATTCACATTATGCATCTCAGGATTTAATCTCAGGGATATGTGTAAGGCAAGACAAAGAATTAATGTCTTTCGTGTGGAGCGCTTATAAACTACCTTCTTCTACAGTTTTCTCCTCACTTCTGCAAAGTGCAATTTTCACAAAGCTTAGAGGGAGTAGTAGCTATGACGAATTTGAGTAATAAGAGGCTATTCTTTGTGGTGCAAAAATGGGAAATACCCATTCATGGTGCAGTCAACTCCAACTTCTTGACTAGAGTATTCAAAATATGAGAAGATGCAGTCAAAGAAGCTATAATGGAGGTATGCGGTAAATAATTTTTTCAAGAATATTATTTTATCTACTCTTCTTAGATAGTTTCACACTTCTTATCAAATGCTATAGACCTAATTCAACATGTCAACCTCGTGAGAGCCCTGGATAAGAATTTTGTTCATGAGTACTTGTTTTAGAGGAGAAATTCCATGAAGCCCTAGCCAATTATGAGTTGCAAACTGGTCATGCTCCTATTGGGGGTCTTTTCACACTAAGGGAGATTCAGAGGAATCCAATGGTAAATGGCATTACAATGCAATGGTTCATGGTCTACAAAATAATTATACTGTCTTGATGGAGAGATCACTTCTCTTCCATAATAGACATATTGGAGTGGAAAAAAGTGAAAATTTTGAAGATAAATTTCATGGGTGGACCTATCTACTACAATACCATCCTCTAGTTCTAGTTGTAGGTGATGAAGGTGCCAACAAAGATCAGCATGGTTTCCTCGTAGCAGACCTTAATGAAGAAAAACTAATGGCATAATAGATTACTCTTTGATTCTATGTTTTGGTGTCTATCCTAGTTTCTTTTTTAATTTCTAGTTGATATGGCATATGTTGGCAAGAGACACTATTATGTGAATGTTGTCATTGATGGAAACAAGGAAAAGAAGACATCACTCTAGAAGACCAACTTGATTTGGCAACAAGGCACAAGAATATTCAAGACTGGAAGGCTAGAATGACTAAGTATGGACAGTATTCAGAGTAAGGGACAAAAAGTGGATCAGTATGCCTCTGTAGATGAAGACCGACAAATGCAGTTCAGGTATGATGACTCATAGCTTCTTGATGATGATATATTCTAGTGTTTAGGTCATGACTTCCTTTAGAAGTCATTTGAAGAAAATGTCTAATTCTGGATGAACAGAAGTAAGACAAGGACAATGTACAATGCAAAGTAAAAGGGTCCACATTTCTCTACAAGTGCATATTTTGTTATGCAGTTTTGAGGTGTTGTAAACACTTGTATGAAGTGTCTAAATCTAGAGTTGTAAGATCTAAAGTCCACCAAAAAAATAGTTTGAAGCTACTGAGTATCACTATAGTGTTTGATAGAGTTTGATTGTGACAGTGTCTAAGTTCTAATGGTTCACATTTTTTTGCTAAAGAATATTTTTCTGTATGGTTTTGAAGGTATGATTGGTGATGTCTGAGGAGTCTTTAATATGATTTTGAGAAAGCCATGTGGTCTATAGTAAAAGATGTAGTTTGATAGTTGAATTGAACCAGTAGCAGTCTAAGTTTGAGGCTAACATGTTAGTTTGATTTATGTGCAGTAAGTTCTATTGTTTAGAACTTAATCCTAAGTGGTTCTATAGTTGGAGCCAACATATGAGAAGGTGCTTCAAATGTTATTTAGGTCCACCATGTATTTTGGTGAATGGATTTGGCCGACAAGCTACAAGTTTATTAACTATACGCTTCATCTAAGTATGCCGACCTAATATGAAGATCTTAAGTGTTGTGGATATATATAAGGGATTGAATTCAATGTTTGGTATGTATGTGATGCAAATGTGAATATGTGACATGCGAAGTAAAGCAATTGTGCAAGAGCAGGAAAAGAGAGATCTTGCTCCTATGTAAAAGCAAAGCAATGAAATAGAGCAGTCAGAGATGAAGAGTTTTGATTTAGTATTTCTATGCTTCATTTGAGTTGTAACCATGCATGTGTAGATGCAATCATAGCAGTTCATATTGGCAGTAAGCCATTCTTCTTTCCTCTTTCTCTTTCTACGTAGTGGGCCTATTTTGGTAGTGAGCCTTTCTTGCAGTGAGTATTTCTTTGGGCAGTGAGCCTTCTTGTAATCTGGTATTTGCTATAATAATGTATTGTGAGCTAACACTCACCGTGGTTTTTCCCTTTTTGGGTTTTCCACGTAAAATCCTGGTGTTCATGTGTTATGTCTTTATGGTTTCTATTCCTATGTTTATTCTGCTTTCATGTTATTAACTTTGGAAATTGGATAAATAAATTTGTGAAGAAGTGGTTTTGTGGAATACTAATTCACCTCCCCTCTCAGTATTCCTTATTCTCAACAGCATCTACTGATACTCTATAGTCTATTGTTAGATTCTCACATACTCTATGGGAGTATTGCTTGTATAAATATGTAATATGTCAAAGTATAGTTTGTAGATATGTTGGATATTTTGGTGGATCCCCCTATTTTGTTTGTTAGCAGTTGATTTTCTTCTCTATTTCTATGACCCCTGTGGAATATTTTTTGTAATACTTTTTAATTAATATAATTTTATGGTGTTATACACCATTATTGATCAAAAAATTATATCTTATCGATAACAAAAATGTGAGTTTTCTAACCTATGACCTACAAATTAAGGCAGTGGCCAAAATAAATTAGCAATGACCTATGAATAAGAATGCTTAGAAATACCTTAAACCAATGGATATTACTAGTATCCTATAGACAATGCCATAAACTAGAAGACAACACTTGCACAATGGATAAATGTTTTATCCAATGAAAAAAAACCAACTCTATAGAACAACTAATAGATTATAGGCCATACGCTACAATTATATGGTCATATGACCATACTAGGGGCTAAGTCTAAAAATTTTTAAAATTGCAAATTTTTTGTTACCAAAATATCAAGTGTTTTATGCCAATTTTCTTATATTGGCTACTCTAGATGTAATGGTGACCTCCATTTTGGCCCAAAAGGCTTCTTGTGAAAGCGAACCTCCAAGATTTTTCTAGAAATCCACTAAAAACCTATAAAAATGAAAGAAAAACACCTACAAGGCAAAGATTAAAAGGGATAGGTGGTCCTATCAAGCATACCAGAAATGTGAACAACAAAAATATAGAAAATAAAACAAGATTCAAACACGAATGCAAATCTTATTCCATATTAACCATTCACCTCTAATAGAGAAAGAAATTAAAAATGCAAATGAATAAACATAAGATTTACCCAACTTTTAATTCCTATTGTACTAGCATGGTAGACATGCTCCAATTGAATGCAAAGAAGATTTGTGGATACTCGCATTGACAACATAACGTTACAAAAACACAAGATGATCAAATGGCTTACAAGTGGTTGGATTTATAGGCTTCTAGGAATGGGAATCGATGGTGGAGATCTGATGATGAATAGACGGTTGAGATTGAAGTAGTTAATTGGTTATGAGATGAAGGGTGGAGATTAATGAAGAATATTTAAATAATTTTTAAAATTATAAGAGATAGTTATGAAATGAATGATGAGGAATAAAAGAGATTTTTATTTCTTTTATTCACCTTTTAGGTGGTTATGTAGGGGCATTTAATTAATTAATAAATTAATTAAATCATGTGGAAGGGGACTAGGACTAGGGAAAATGGGTTAAGACTTAGGAAAAATTAGGAAATAATTAGGACAAACGATGGGATTAGGACCTAATAATTAATTAGTTGAACTTTAGGGAACAATTAGGACCTAGGAATGCAAACACTTGTACAACTATGGATTAGTGGCTCTAATGTGGAAGGCTAGTTTTTTTAAATGGGAGAAAAGAGCAATGGATAGGAAAACCCTGGTTCTATTGTGGCCTTCCGTGGTGATGCAGGAGGAGATGATACAGTGACGAAATCATATGAAACACTTTGTGGGTCTGACCCTACCATAAAATATGGGGTTTATCTTTAGAAAGGACAATCAAGTGGGGCCTTCTCTACTTCAAAAATAGACTCTATCCAGAAGAAGGGAAGACAAGTTACCATTAGGCGTTCAACTGCTTGGAAAGAACTTTTTAAAAGTTGCTAGGACAAGGTTCACTCTAATGGGATTGTCGTTGTTAATACAGATGGAGTCTTCCTCAAAATCAAAGACCAGATGGTTGACAAGGCAATCTCTAAGATGGAAAATGTCCTGGTTGGTAAATTCTTTGGAAGAAAACCTAATATTGAGATGGTTCAAAATGAATCTCAGCAAAATGGGCAATCAAATGTAATGTGGAAGTTTCTGTCTTAACAAAAGTTCTTTTCACTTTTTCTTTTCACTGGTTAAGGATTGTATTAACATCCTCATGCAAGGACCCTGATTTATTAAGAAAAATAGTCTCACCCTCTACAAATAGTGACCTAGCTTCAACCTTGTCGATGTCGTCTCCTTATCATCCCCCACATGGGTTTGTCTTCTCAATCTCCCCCTTGAGTTCTAGGACAAGGAAATTATTGTAGGCATTGCAAAATCTTTTGGGCACTTTCTTTCCCTAGATAATGTCACCAAGAATAGAATTAGATTTTTCTTCACTAGATTTTGTGTGAATGTTGAGTCACACAAAACTCTTCCAACATCCATAACTCTTGAATCAAAGTTTGGCAAATGGAACTAGGAAATCCTTTATGAATCCTAGTAATACTCCTCATGATAATGAGTAGATCTCTCAATATGTTCTTCTCAAAGAGGGAGAAATCCTGAATCTTCTAGAAGTGCAAGGTAGTCAGGAAAAACATGAGAAGGAATCCTTAACTAAGAAGAACTCATCTTCGAACACCTTGCTAGAGAAAACCAACCAAGATGTTGTTACTTTAACACCCATTATTGATCTAGAAGTGAATCCACCTCCTAGCAGCCCTCTAGTGCATGATCCTCTATAGTAGTCACCCAAAAAAGAAATGGAGGCTAATAAACCTCTTTGTAATTCAGAGGCTAATCAACCTCTACAAGATTCAGGCTTTCTATCTCCAGCCATAGCCAATGTGTCTAGGAGGATTAAGTCAGTAGGGAGCGGTTCTACCAATACTCCCCTCGCTAAGGCAAAGGGAGTGGATGGTTCTTCTCCTAGCACTCCCTTGATGAAGGGAAAGGGAGCATGGAAAATAGTGGATGTGGGGAAGGAATCCAAACCAACGAAAAAGTCCCTAAGGGATACTAGACAGAAGGAAATAGCAAAAGAAGTGGCTAATGTTAGATAAAAAACCCTGGAGAAGACATGCTCCAAGAGGGTTAAAAATGATCATCATCTCATGGAATGTGAGGGTACTCAATAGTCCCCAAAAATAGAATATCCTAAAATATATTAGGTCAAACATTCTTCTGATCCAAGAAACTAAGATGAATACTAAAGCTTTTGGTGGGCCAAATCAGTCGTCAATTAGTTTGGCGCATCTATGTTGGACACAACCTAATGGATAAACTATCCAATAATCAAGCAACCATTTGATCATGACTTAGCTTCATTTAGAATATCAATTGGAGGACATATCTTTTACACGATATCTATACTGTATGTACAACATAGGCTTTCTAGAGACTATGACTTTCTAAGAATTGAATATAAATAGTATAGGATTGTAAATAACATTGTCGAAAGGGAAACATAGAATGGAAAGGAAAGTAAATAACATTGCTGAAAGGGAATTATACAGAATGGAAAGTACTAAAATAGAAAAGGAAATGGATATAGCATAATGGCTACAATCTACTGAAACATAATAATAGAAATATAACTTGTTGTAACACTACAATCTACTGAAACATAATAATAAAAATATAACTTGTTGTAATATAAAATAGGGTTCCAGTCTTCCTCAAGTGGGCCCTTGCTCGAGTGACTATAATCCTTTAAGTGTTACTAATTAAATCAGCTCTTTCTCAGAAAATAGATTTCTATATTAACTTATGTTCTTCAACATACAATTTTTTGTTTTTCGATATTTTTTTTCTCTCCCTTGTAGCAGTTTGACTGTAGGCATTTATACATCCTATAGTTGGTTACATACATTCTACCACTCCCAACATGTAAGAGGAGGACTTCTTATTATAGAAACTATGAACTTGAAAAGGAGACTATAACTAACAAACATAATAAATGCGATATGCCACATTAACATTTGACTTTTTCAGCTTGAAACAATTATGATGTCTTATGAATAGAAGAGAAAGTCAAGTAGGTCTCCTTCACTTCATTTGTTACAGGTTGGATTTCCCTTTGCTACAGGTCAACTTGCACATTTGTTTCAGGCTTTATGGGTAGATGTTGCGGGTTGCATGTATAGTTGTTGCAGGATGCCTGTGCAGTTGTTGCAAGATGCCTAGGTGGTTGCTGCAGGATGCCTATGTAGTTGTTGCATGCCAATATGCTCTTTGCTGCCTTATAAATGTTAGCATATATCATAGTAAAATGAACAATATGAAATAAGATATGACATTATGCATTAGTAAACAACTACTTAAATTTATACAATTGTTATGTCATAAAATGTCCCTCTAGGACTTTTACCTCTTAAGTTTAGCTCTTGAGTCCCTTAGATTTAATCATGCATGTTAAAAATGATTTTCGAAGCAAAATCCCCTAAAACCTATGTCAAATGGGGCTTAGGGGCCACTCTTAAGCTTAAACAAGTCCCAAAATAAGACCCTGGACTTGGGTGCTCGCGCCTTAGTCTAGACCTATTTTGTCAGGACCCAAATTTTAAATGTCAACAACGTGACCGTTAAAAGGTTTCCCTTTGTTGGCCTATTTAATTTGAATTACAAATGTTTAGATAGAATGCATATATAAACATGTTTAGGACTTCATTTTAAACCTAGATGGATAATGTGAACTTGTGATCTTATGCTAAAGATATTCAAGGCTTTCATTGTGTTATAGAGCAGTATTGTGTTGTGTTTGTACTTGTTTGTTGCAGATTTGTCTTCATCAATCCATCTCCCCATGGTTTGAAAGATCTTCATATCCTTATGAGAGCTTCATCTCCAAGGTGACATCTATTTTTTGTTTCAATTAATTTATCATATCATTTGCTTTTGCCTTTGTCCACCAAGGACATGCACTCTATCTAACAACGGTGTTGGAAGGCTTGAATGCCATTCTGGGGCTTGACCAAGGCAATCTCCTAAACACCACAACCCCCAACCCCTCTCTTGTGATTGTAGGTTACAGGTGTCAGATCTTGCAAAGAGGAGTTGTAGGAGGTGAGTATAGATCATAAAGATTTAGGATCTGAAGAAAATGACAGAAAATATCCCTAATTAGACATAGGTGCCCGCTCTAGTGTCCTTAAGTTTGGTAATGCCAGAAATCTCTGAGTAGGTTACAGTCTGAAGCATATTTTGGTTCCAAGCCCTCAGAAAAAGTTCCACATTAGACACAAGAGGCCACTCTTTTGTCCTCAAAGTTTCTACTTTTTGAAATTCAAATCCTAGTATGTTTCTAATCTGCATTTAGTGCCTTCTTGTGTGAGCATTTGTTGGGTTTTGTCCATTTGTTTACAATTTTGCATAATTAGGGTTTTAGGCCTAATAAAAATAGGGAACAAATTAATCAACAAATTCCAAATTTCCTTATCATTCCAAGTGACACCAAAGCTATAGTTGAAGTTGTTTTAATGTCCTTGAATGTATGTAGTGAAAGGAGGATCTAATTAAACTATCAACCTCATCATCATTCCCCCTTTTCCTACATAACATTTTAGTGAACTCATGTTTTTACTAAATTTTTCATCTTTATAAGTGTTGGAAATCATATTTTCATGCATACATATAATTTTCATCATCATACATTTAAAAACCTTGCATAAAAATTGAAAATTTTGAAAAAAAAAGTATTTTTAGCTTGCATTTAGACATAATTTGCACTATTTTCCTTGCATATTATTGAAAACATTTAATTTTCTGATATTTATATCAGATCTGAGATAAATTAGAGAATTTCATCTTTTCATGATCATTCACCTTGCATTTGCATCTGTACTTTGCTACTATTTTGCTTGAAATTTTGCATTTTTAATATAACCTAGTAATTTCAAAAGCTAGGGTTTGTAATTAAAATCTTGTTTCAGATTTTATTACTCATTTTTACACTCTTTAAAATATTATTTTTGACTCTAGTGTTTCATCATTGTGTTTCATTGCATTTAGATTTCAAATTTTGCATTTACACATTGTGTATTTCAACAAAAACAAAAACAAATTCATCTATTTTGATTGAGCATTAAGCATTATAGCATGTTGGAATCATTTTTAAATCTGATCTGAGCTATATTACACATTATATCAGATTATATTCCACTCATCCATCATTGTGCATAATTTTTTTTTTAAATTGTACATTTACATTGAAAAAAGTGAAAAATTGAGCATTTTGGGTGTATAAACAAGCATAGTTTTTCTTTGTTTCACTACATTTGTCATAAATATTTCTCATTTCAGATCTTGCATTCATTTCCAAGCATACATCAATTAGTCATTTTAAAATTTTGCATCATTTCATAGTATTGTGTGAAAATTGCCATATTTTTAATTACACAATGTGTATTTCAACATAGGCAATTTAACCTCTCTCTAACATTTCCTTGCAAGAAACCTTAAAAGTGGTCTATACTACCTTTTGTACAGCACTTTTACATTTTAAACACTCTATTTTTATGGATACAAGTGTGTTTTTGTTCTTGGTAATAAGCTTTAAAAACTCAATTTTCTCAAACTAGTGTTGTGGTGTACAAACATCTCTTAATCAATAGCATTCGATAAATGAAAAGATCTCATTGTGTGTTGCTATTCCAAGACATTCTATTATGACATCTTCATCTAATTTCTCTTTAGAATCTTTACATGCATATATCAAAAACTTTGAGAATTTCTACACATTCCTTAACATGAATCCTCATGTTCTCGCTCATATACAATCTATGTATCACAAGGATATATTTAAATGCTCTTCATTTGAAATCACTGATTATGTATCTAATTTTGACAATTTCATAGCTCTCATGAATACATAACCTTCTGCATTAGAATATCTAACCAAGTACATTTCTATGAATAATCATGAGAAAGATGGTCATGATGACTCTTCTTCTACTACAAGTGAAGACCATGCCTTAGATCTAAACTATAATACATGTGATGGTGACCTACATTCATCTATTTCACATAATGATTCCTCTCCCTATGAGTACATCTTGGCACAAGAAGATGAAATCATTGATACATTCCTTAACATCACCCTACCCTCTCTTCATTCCAATACCACCCCTTTGAAAGAGAAAGCACTAGAAAATGAAGAGCCTCCTCTAAAAAGGATCCTCCATGGGTAGGTAATTCATCTAATCATCACATGGTACATAGGGCTGCTATGGCTCATCCGATGGACCTCCCTACTTTGATTGAACATTAAAGTACCTTGGATATCTCTAAGGATGTGAAGACCATGGATAGCCCTCCTTTGGTTGCATATTCAAACCATTTAGATACAAACAACAACACTTTACCTTCCCTTTGTTCTAATGCTCTCCCTCCACAAGATAAAGCATTAGTGGATGAAGAAAGTAAAAGCAATGTTAATTCAATTATCTTTAATAGATTTCTTCCACCTACTAAGGCAATAGTGGATAAGTGTAGTAATTTTCCTAATATGATGGTACAAGAGGTACCTCATGCATCTTCTTGCATAAAACCAACAATTACAGTTCAAGGTGATCCAATACCACATCGACCCCTAGGTTACATTCTAAGCATTGTAAGACAAATCACACAAAGAAATCAAGGTGTTCAAAATGTGTCATAGCATCACATGGTTGCTCACACATATAACACCCATAATAACAAGCAAAGTAAGAAAGCACCACATGTACCTGTCTCTCTTCTAGCTTCTCAACCTATGCTCCCTCCAGCACCTCGTCTTACTCATAAAAGTGGTCAAGATTATGATCTTGTTGAGCAGCTTCGTGCTACTCCTGCTAAGATCTCTCTTTGGGAACTCATACAAACATCACCTACATGTCACGGAATGCTCCAAGAATCTTTACAAAAGGTGATTGTACCACTTGTTGTTAAGCTGAATGATGTAGCAGCTCCGTTAGATTGTATGCATGCAACAAAAATGGATATTCTATTTCAACTACATGAATTACCATCAACAGAAGTTCAAAACCAATATGATCCTATTATAATATTTCTCACAATAGATAAAAAGTTGATCAAATGAGTTATGATTGACAATGGATCAGCTCTTAATATTTGTGGTATTGACTTGATACACAAAATCAAGATTGACACTTCTTTAATCAAACCAGATAGCATTAGCATCCATGGCTTTAATAATGTTGGTAGACAATCCCTGGGTACTATAACTTTACCTAAGGTGGGACCCGTGACATTATCTACCCTTTTTCATGTCATGCCTGACTCAATTTCATATAATATGATTCTTGGTAGACCATGGATTCATGCCATGGGGGTAGTTCCATCTACCCTTCATCAATTAATAAAGTTTATTTATGAAAACAAGCTCCACACCATTGAAGCCGATCCTGACCCGATTAATTGTTTACATATTAAAACACAAAAACAAGTCAACAATCATCTGAGTCTAAATAACTTACAAGTTGATTCATCAACACATCTTGCCATAGATAATGTTGTGCAAGACTCTACACCATCGAATGCACTTTTTGATGATGATTGGGGTTCATTAGATTTTACTCCTTCCGGGCCTGGGGAATATAAACTTAATAACTCTGACATATCAAAAGTTGCATCGATCTCATCTAAGAAATCTTTTGAAACACCTAAGAGACCTAAAGTCTCCTTGGTAGAAAACAAAGACAATACCCTTACTTATACTATAGATTATGAGACCTATGAGGCTTCACCATCTTCTTAAGAAATGGCATCCCTCCATGGTTGAGGATTTAAAATCCTTTATAACAATTGCGACTACATAAGCAATGGTTGTGGTGTAAATCAACAAGGAATCATAGTACCTTTACAAGTTACTGGAATTAACTACACGACTGCTATTGGATACCACTCTTTGAAGCCAACCAAATCCTACCATCATCCTAAACTTAATGTCAATACAATACCAACAAGACCAAAACTACATCCGAGATATATGAAGCTGATAGACAAGGATTGTCCGCCAGGAAATATCCTATTGAATCAGGTAAGTATTTCTCCTCCCTTTAGCCACACTCGATGTATCACCTATGCTAGTTGCTCTCAAGGGTGGCCTCCTCCTAGATATATATGTTGTTAGCATTGTGGTGTGTTCCCCCGTGATGTGTTATATGTTGTTTAGGTCTCCTAGGATGAACCTTGATACTCTTGTAAGGTCAAGGATACCGAGAGACTACCTCTGTTGTGACCATTCTTCTATTTGTTTCATCATTCTTCTATCTTGCCTCTCCTCTATTTTATTGTTGTGTGTCATGCCTTAGAGGTATAGCATTGTGGTTGATGAATTGGGGGCATCCTCCTATGTGGTGTTCCTAAGGCACTTGTTCTCCTCTCTCATATTTATTGTTCACCTTCTTCAGTGATTCTACCTAATTGGTGGATGATAAAAACAAACAAATACTGATATAGACTATGTGTCCCTTCAGTGAGAAAGAAAAAATGGACCTAGTCCACATATGAAGATGGGGTTGATATATATATATGACACTTGACTAGTAGAATCACTCCATATGATATATCATCTTATGGCATTTCTTGTGACTAACATTTTACAATCCACTCAATCTACTCTTGTACACTTTGAATGGTATCTCACCTTGTTGCTACACTTGGTTTTGAGGTACCTGCAGTATAGCCCAATGGTTATACTCAGCTTCGAACCTGTGAGTATAGCCTTGGTCCATGATGTGTTTGTTTTCATGCATAGCTTTAATTAATTGAATTGCTTATTATCCTAGAGTAAGATTTCTAACCTCTCTTGTTGTTTATCTTAGCATATCTTATCAATGTGTTTGTGGGAACATTCGACGATTGTAAGCACATGTCACCTTTGGGGGCATGGGCTTTGCGATGGCTCTTGTTCCCTTGCATGTTTTCTCTCTAGCTTAATGTGCTTGATATCGGTAAGCGACATCAACCACCTTAAGATGGGGGCATATATAATGATATTTGTCTAATGATTTTAATACTAACGAAGCATGTTTGAAAGCCCTCTCTGTGAAGTGGGATGTTGTATCTCTAGTGTAAGTGCACATCCTTATATTAATTGTAATAAAAAATCCCTCTTTGCGATGTGAGATAATGTATCTTTTGAGCTAGTGCGTATCCTTTTATACAAAAGTCCTCATTGTGAGGAGGGGTGGTGTATCTCTTGAGCTAGTGCACATCATTTTATACAAAGTCCTCATTGGGAGGCAGGGTTGGATCTTGAGCTATCCTCCCTTAAGCATGTCTTTGGTGGTTGTTGTGGCATAAGCCAAACCATTAGGTGTGTCTGTAGTGTGCTTGAGATGGTGGGACTTAACAATAAGCTTCTTCCATCACCTGTGTTTATCATGTTTAAGATGTATAGTATGTCTATGGTATGCTATACGGTGCTCATGTATTCCATATGTCTTTCGTGTGTTTTCCCTCATGTGTGGTGTAAAGGGTATGGCAATGAGTCCCCCCCACACTTAGGTTTTGTTTGGTGTGTCTTCCTTCGTGTGTGGTATAAAGGGTCTGGGGATGAGTCCCTCCACACTCAGGCTTTGTATGGCATATTTTCCCCCTGGTGTAGTGTAAAGGGTGTGGCAATGAGTCCTCCCTACACTTTGGGTTTTGTATTATGTGTTTTTGTTAGGATTTCATTTTATATATGAAAATGTTATATCAATGTATTCATCATGTTTTGCATGACTACTCTCATGCATTCATCATGTTTTGTGTGTCTTCAATACTATCTTCTCCATGTCTTGTGTGCTTCCTATTATCTTCATTATGTTTTGCATGTCTATGATGTGTCTTCTAGTGCTTACCAGAGACTAGAGGCTAGAAATAGTTCCTCAATCTCAGTGTATGCCTTAGCTTCATGTGCCTGGAGTGTTTGATGTGTTTTTTACCGTACTTTAATGCATGTATGGGTCATAAGATCATACATACATTAAAGTGGGGGTTAAATAATATGTCGTAAAATGTCCCTCTAGGACTCTTACCTCCTAAGTTTAGCTCTTGGGTCCCTTATATTTAATCATGCATGTTAAAAATGAATCCCAGAGCAAAATCCCCCAAAACCCATGTCAAATGGGGCTTAGGGGCCACTCTTAATCTTAAACAAGTCCCAAAATAGGACCCTAGACTTGGTGCCCATGCCCTAGTCTAGACCTATTTTGTCAAGACCCAAATTTTAAATGTTCGCAAAGTGATAGTAAAAAGGTTTCCCTTTGTTAGCCTATTCAATTTGAATTATGAATGTTTAATGGGAATGCATCTATAAACATGTTTAAGACTTCATTTTAAACCTATATGGATAATGCAAACTTGTGATCTTGTGTTAAAGACATTCAAGGCTTTCATTGTGTTGCAGAGCAGTATTTTGTTGTGTTTGTACTTGTTTGTTGCAGATTTGTCTTCATCAATCCATCTCCTCATGGCGTGAAAGATCTTCATCTACCCATGAGAGCTTCAACTCTGAGGTGACATCTATTTTGTGTTTCAATCAATTTATCATATCATTTGCTTTTTCCTCAGTCCACCAAGGACATGCACTCTAATTAACAATGGTGTTGGAAGGCTTGAATGCCATTTCAGGGCTTGACCAAGGCAAGCTCCTAAACACCATAACCCCCAACCCCTCTCTTGTCAAATTACAGGTTACAGGTGTTAGATCTTTCAGAGAGGAGTTGTAGGAGGTCAGTGCAAAGCATAAAGATTCTAGATTTGAAGAAAACAATATAAAATATCCTTAATTAGACATAGGTACCCACTCTAGTTTCCTCCAATTTGGCAGTGCCAAAAATCTCTGAGCAAGTTACAGTCTGAATCATATTTTGGTTCCAAGCCCTCAGAAAAAGTGCCACATTGGACACAAGAGCCCACTCTTTTGTCCCCAAATTTTTCACTTTCTAAAATTCAAATCATGGTATGTTTCTAATCTACATTTAGTGCCTTCCTATGCGAGCATTTGTCAAGTTTCGTCTATTTGTTTACAATTTTGCATAATTAGAGTTTTAGACCTAATCAGACTAGGGTTTAACAAATTAATCAACAAATTACAAAAAAAATTATCATTCCAAGTGACACCAAACCTATAGCTAAATTTGTTTTAATGTCCTTGAATGTATGTAGTGAAAGGAGGATCTAATTAAACTATCAACCTCATCATCATCCCCTCTTTTCCTACATAACAACAATGTTTGGAATACAAAATACAAGAGAACTAGTGCACATGTGGGGTAATTTTAGCTAGTAAAGCATTAGGTAGATGAGTCAATGGTGAAAGATGCATTAGGAAAAGGATGATTTTTGACTCATCACACCCCCAACTAAAATGGTAACATGTCCTCATGCAACTATACATGCCTCTGGTGAAATAAATGTAGTGCTATGAAATCTATGAGAACAACAACTCCTTCATGTTGGTGTAAAAAAATTGTTGTAGGAGAGACATTCCCATATCTTTGTTTATTTTCTTTCATCTACCAACTGATCACCTTTCAAACTTGTAATAGGATAGTAAAACATTGGAGGGTGAAAAGACAAAAGCAATCAATTAAGGACACACCCCGCAACTAAAACTGTTGCATGTGCTCATGAAACTATACATGTTGTAGAGTGTGAAATGATGTGGACTGCCTCTTCACATGCATGAGAATGATGCAATGAGTTGTAACAAAATGATTGGCAGCATGAAACAATTTTCAAAAGTTGAATATAGACACAATAGCTTAAGGATATGTGGGCAAATGGGAGTGTACAAATTCTATAGATATTAATGAAAAAAAATTATATAAAATAAAGTAATGAGTTTACTAAAACATTAAACATACTTACTCAAAAATCATTCATGATTACTCTTAGTAATGGAGATGCCTATGTGAATTGTGTGACCATGTTGTTGGGTTGTTTTCAGCGGAAACATCTTCACAATCTACTAGGTGCTTCAAAAATAAAACCTTCAAATGTAAGGAAATGGAGTTGTTGTAGGCACCAAATATGAGCCATGCCAAGTGATGTGACCATTGTTGTTGGCTATTCAATTCCTTGTTTCCTTGCTTCAGGCTATTCTTCACATAGCTTTCTCCCCATAATAGAATGTGTTGACAACTAAAAAATTAGTCCCCAAAATGCCCAATTTTGCCCCTCATGTCTCATTCATATTCCCACTTGAACCTAGAGCTTATAACTGATCAAAAACATATCTCATAGGTTTTCATGTCTTTGTCATTTGAAATGCAAAATGGAAAAGTCTAAAAAATTGGCTGAGCCTTAAGTCTTACAGTCATCGCTTTACTTTATGTCATTGACTATCTATCCTAGGTCACTAGTTATTTAAGTTATAACCTTGAGTCTCTTAAGTCATGAGTGACTAACCCTTTTACCTAATGTTATTTTCTATAGCCCATCGCGTCATATTGTCTAAGTCTAAAGCCTTTGTAGGGTCCGAAGATGCCACATGGTGAAATATCGCAAGCCCGCACAGCATCTAAGGTGACATCATATTCCTACCACGGGGCTACAAAAAGATGACAGCTGGTGAGCATGCTTGGGCTTATAGCTATAGGATCGAAGATTCCAAATGAATGAAGGAGGTATTGCCATGTGTCAGGTCGAAAAGTGAACTACAGGAAATGGAAGATCCAACGATAGCACAAGCCCACAAAAGAATCTTGGCAAAGGGAAAGATCCTTTGCATTGCCGTGAGATTGTGACACATGGATGACTTTCAAGGGAAAGAAAAGGTCTATATGAAAGGATACACGTGGAGGCTTATCACACTTGTACAAAGCTAAAAAGAGATGGCCCATTTCCTACTACATGACCATGATATACTACCACATAAGAAGAATCTTTGGTGCTCCTCCTCAATGCGAAATCAAAAAGGAACTTTGGTGGCTATTGATCTTAAAAGAAAACTCATCCATTGTTGGTATTCAAAATAGACTGTCAGACATCTTGAAGGCAGAAAATGTGCAAATTCAATTGGCAAGGGCATTCAGAGGTCAAATTTTGAAGGAATTCAGAGTCGATGAAGACACAAAGACTCAGGGGTTTGAGATTTAAAGTATTGTAAAAGCTTTGCTTGATGAATTTGAAGAGATGTGTATCATACGCCATCCATGTAGGTGCTATGTCTTTCAGTTACCCCTTATTTCTTAGATATTTGTTGCATTTATGGTTGCAGATCAGCAAAATAGTTATGTGTATTAAGGCAAAAATATCTTCCATCTGTCTCCAAACCCTAGGTATTTTGTAGTTATTTCTAGTAGATAAATGTCTCTTCTGGCTGAGATATTTTCTAACATGGCCCTTAGGGAAATTTGTATTACCCTAATTAGGTCAATGAGAATCAGATGCTATATATGCATGAATGTAAGATGTAAAAAAGGTTGGTCTTTTGGGCACTTTTCAGGCAATCAAGTGTAGAGCTCTCTAGGGTTTCAATTAGCAGAGAAGTTCCAGTTCTCTAGCAGTGAAGACATAGGTTATGAAAAGTTTATCATATTGATTAAAGCTATCAGTGTATGAACTTCTCCTTCTTATGTAATCTCTTAAGGAAATTCTAAATTTCTTTTAAGGGTTTTCTCTTGCCACACTTCGTGGTATAACTGCAACAATTGATAAGATGAATGAATAGATTCTTAAAACATTACATGTCATGTGATGTTCTTTTTTATGGTTATAGATGATTGATTGTATGTTGATGAAGGATTACTAAGCATATTCTCTATTGATTGTTGTTCTTCTTGCATCTGAATATCCAGAAAGTGCATGTTTCATTTTTCTTGTTGTTTTCTTCCTTCTGTTGAATTATGGACTCCACAACCCAATATATTAGGCACCGATCTAAAGGTTTCCATGATCACCCATACTCTTAACAAATCAAAACAAACTTATTATGTGTGAAGAAATTAATTAATTTGTATGTCTTGCAAACAAGCATATATGCACCTTCCATTGTCAATGGGAGTGCCTTTTTATCAGCTATATAGGGGTTATTAATGAAAACTAGCTGTTTTAGGTCTAGTGACAATCTTTGGGGCCTAGAAGGCAATTTGTGTTTGGTTGTCTTGTTATTTGAAGTTGTTCATCTAGTTTGAACCTAATACCTGTTCAGGTATACCCCTTGGAATATCCCTCCTAGGTGTAAGTTGAGCCTGAAGTGTAGAGGAGTTAACCCACTCCTATAGGTTGCCCAAAATCACCTTGAACTTGTTGATAAACCTCTTCCAGTCATCTAGAATGACTATCCCTAGCCTAGATGATTTAGGGTTTAGGGTTGTAGTTATTTTAGGAGTCAACACCCTTTCTAGTGCTGTTGCCGGGGAATAAATTAAAGGATTTGAAAATCTTTGCAATAGTAACTAAAGAAGAAGTTCTTCCCATCAGGGAAGTGGCGACTCCATCAAGTAAGAAACCCAGAAAATCAATTTTCAAGAGTGTTGAAATGGGTAGAGGAAGAAACTAGGGACAACTTGGACATGGGGAGTCCTCTAGTAGTACAAAAAATAGAAGGGATAGATATAGGAAAAGAAGACCAGGTATGGTACCCTTAAGGAATACCCAAGATAATGCATTCGTTGGCCTCATAAGTCAATCTCAATATACTTCTAAGGACTCTGCTAATAATATACTCAGAACGAGTAGGAGAATGAACATTGATGGATATGATGTCTAGAGAAATGAAAATGTTATTGGTAGAGGGAGCAGGGATAGATCTAATGAGCCCTACTTGAGGACGTTTGGGATGCCCTGTGATAATGAAGGAGCATATCAAAATGTTAGGTATCCTAATTCTCTGACAAGGATAGTTGAAAGCCAGCATGATACCATCCCAAATGAGGGTGAGCAGCAAGAACTTGATGATGAGGAAAGAGAAAGGAGAATCCAAGATGAGTTGGACCTGCTTGATCATATTAGGAATAGGTAGAGAGAGGTGCAGGATTTACTTCAACATCAACAAGATCAACTTTCTCAGCATACTTAGGTAAATCAAAATATTTAGGACCAAGGTCATGTACCTCAACAATAGCAACATAATCAACATGACCCTAACTTTTAGGCCAATCCTAGACAACAACAAATGGGATAGCAAGGTGTGAATAATGCCCATGTTTAAGGTATACAAAATCAGCCCCTACATAATCAAATGAATTATTCGCATGACAATATTCAGAATGTTAGGCCTCCATTCAGAAGACAAGCACAAAGGTTTCTTCCACAGAGGCAACCATTGGGGGCTGAAAGGTACAAGCAACTTGACTTTATATAATTATCCTAATCCCATTCCAACTAAGATTAGAACGAAAATTCCTAGGTTTCAAGGTAATAATGCAGTCACTAATGAGGAACACTTGAGACACTTCATCAATGTCACAGATGAGTATGAGATTGAGGATGAAGATGTGATGATGAAGGTGTTTGTACATTCATTAGAAGAAAGTGCCAAAAAATGGTACAAGGCACTCCTTGATAATAGCATTGACTCATGGGAAGAGTTCATGAGAGTATTCATATTGCAGTATGGGGATAGGATTGACCCCAAATTTGCTATCCATGAGCTCACAACAATCAAGAAGGGAATCAATGAAACTGTTGCTAACTTCAATGGTAGATTCATTATGACAATGAGAAAAGTGCCACCTCAGATGAGACCTAATGAATCCATGTGTTCAGTTTTATACTATGGTGCCTTTGATTCTAAGATTGGTTATTGTTTAAGGGATAAGAGTCCTCAAACACTGAGGGAAGCTTATGTTGTGGCCATAAATATTGAAAGTAACATGAGAGCCTTAGGTAAACATGTTAAGAGATCTGATATAAAGATTTCTCAGCTAGATAGGGTAATTTATAACAAGCCCCTCACTCCTGAAGATAAACTAGATAAACTCATGGGAGTCATGAAACATTTATCCTACAAAGTTGCTCGAAATGAAAAAGGGCTACCACCTCAAGGTGCTACAACACATTTCAATGAAGGTCAAATACTACATAATAGACCTTACAATATAGATTGGTCTAAGAGACCATAACAAAATAACAGACAAGCTACTCCTAGGCATGTTAGCTTCAAACAGCCTGAGAGAGACCCCCTTGATCCATTGAGTAAGGATCAAGCAAACTTTTAGGATGAGAGTCTTGTTGGAGTACAATACAACACTGGGAGGGGGGGTGAATCAGTGTTGTATAATTTTTAACATTTTAAAACTTGATTCAAAAAGGTTATGCAAAGGAGTTCATTGAAGAACATAATCATCATGATATGTAAAACCTAAATAAAGATGATCAAATAGGTGCAACATAATCAGCCACAAGAAAAACACATGACATAGGTTTTGATGAGTGGAAAACCCTCTAGGGGAAGAAAAACCACTCTGAAATGATTCACTAGCTTAATCAAGAACCTCACTTGTTACAAATAGGTCTCACTGACCATACAAGCCTCACTGGCTACAAGGAGATCTCACTGACCATAAAAGCCTCACTGGCAAATACAATCACCATCATCAAAACATAATTCTTAGTGTGCAAGAAATGATTGCAAGTCAATCTGATTTGCACCATTACATAACCTGTCTTCTCTGAGTTTGCATATCTCTTTGAAATCATACTCAATCCAATCTGCATATCAGTCTCATGATCTCTGCACAATCAATTCTCCTGATTTTACCTCTGCACAATCAATTGCATATCATCTTCAACCTTGATATGGTTCTTTCTGTAAGTTTGTTGCATAATTCCTTCAACCTGTGTTTTATTCATTTCTGCATGATCTCATACATCTCTCTAATCATAAACAAAATATCATGTTTTATCTGTGTTTTCTCTTAAAAAATCTTCACAAAAATGTCTTCACACTGCATTTTGATCCACACACAAAATTCCACACTGAATGCACCTTCAAATTCACATTATAAAAACTAGAATGTCCTTTCATATTCCTCTCCTTTCTTCTTTCAATACTCCTACAAAAATAAGATCATTTTCCAAAAAATCCATTCACCTGCAATAGAAAATACTTTTCATATTCCTTTGCATATATATTTTCTCAACTCTTCAATAACCCCTTCAATCTATATTAAAAAATGACTCCCATAATTAACAAATAATATATTCAAAAAGACACTATATACTTCACAAAAAAAACTCCTTGGTCAAAATAGAATATCACATGTTCACCTTCCCTATATTGAAGATTTCTTTTCAAAAATTAAAAAAACTACTATATGAACTTTCCTTTTAAAAAGACAATTTATATTGCATAAAAATCCTTGAAAGGAATCTCCTTCTATATAGCTTTTAATGCCTTGAAAGGCCCACGTGTAAAAACTTAAAATTAGAAAAAATCTCCCAAAAATAGTATTAAAGTTTGACAAAAATTTTGTCCACAAACTGCCTTTGAAAATTGACTAAAATTAGCTTTTTAAGAGCAAATTACTGCAGTTTTATAGATATGACGTTCTAATGACCATCAAATACAGAGCATTGTAGTCAGGGTCTTAGTTTCAAATGTCAACCATTGATTTCCATCTGCATGCTCCTCATTATTTAAATGTTATCCATTGATCAATATATTTGCACCCATGTGCTCAAAGAAGGTGACCAGCGGTGTTGGTAAGGAAAGGTGAAGAGGCCACTGAGAGAATGTTCTAAAACCCCTTCAATAGGTTAACATTAGTGAATGTGACTTAGGATAGTAAGTCAACCGGAATTTAAAAGAAAAGTACAAGACTTGTATGATGGGTAGATAGGGTTTAGCTCTTATTAAAGACCCTAATTCATAAGAAATATCTTCATGCACTACTATAAAGACACTTAGGGATTATGCATGTGAAACACTTTATATAATTGTATCAAATTTGTCTTATGAAGCTTTAAACCCTGACCACTCGAGACACAAACTTTGAAGAACAAAACCAAAACCTTAAAGATCAGTGGACTAAATTTTTTTTTTATGTAAGCTCCCATTCTCTACAACTTCATGACATACCTTGAAAGCACATTCTGAGAAATTAAAGATGACTCTGCATTTGACCATGAAGAAAGACAATACAACCTTAAAAAAACTCACTTCTCACTCCAAATAGGAGCTCACACTTGTCTCTTGTTATTGAACATAGATGATCATGTGTTTTTGCATGTATGACCATGTGTTTGCTTAAGAAGATTTTTCATGCTACAGTAAACCAAACACATTATACACCATGTCATAGAGCATTCTTGACATGATTTTGAACACTTTTCCTTGTAGTATCAATACAAGGTTTGATCAAGCACCAATTTTGTAACTTTGAATGAATAGTATCAACATCATTTCCCATCATGCATTGTGTCCTTTCCTTAACACCATCTTCTAAGATTTGACAAGAAAAACCAACACCCATGATTGGTATCCAAACTCACCTTGATATTACAATTTCTCAAACCTTGAAACCATGATAAATGAATATCATCACATCATCCTCAACACATCTTACCAATTCTTGAGAGATGAACCTTATCAACAACCTATGATCATTTGAGTATTGAAGAAATAAGACACCATTGTTGTTCAATATGCTAATCCATCTTATGACAACTCTTCCTTGCATCACAAGACATATGCATTGCATCATATCTGCATCAACATTGCTCGACCATGAACATGCATTCATCTTATTTAAAAAGTGATCACTTTCACTGATGAAGTTCTCTGCATGAAGACATCAACTTGAACCAAGCATTAACATCAAGCACACTTCATAACCAAACATTGCCTTAATCAACTAAGGTCCTTCTAAGGAGGGCATAAGAGATATGAACCAAAGCAATAGAAACTAAAATCTTCTTTGAGGTCTTCTTGAACAACATTGAACAACATCCTAATATGATCCAGTCAACATCACCTCAACCTTTGACATAAATGAACATGAAGACACTATCCACATCTTAAAGCATTGTCCCTATGATATTCATGAACAACATAAACTATAAACCTTTTCATCTTATCCTAATGATATGCATCAACTCAATTCCTTTTTGACATCAATGACAATCTACTTCCATCAATCTCCCCCTTTGTCATTGATGGCAAAACTACATGATGCATTTTCTCTCTCTCCCCCTTTTTGTCATCGAATGACAAAGGATAAGAACTATTTGATCCCCGTAACTGAAATATGTTAATTCTTGATCATAACATTTACAATCACATTGCATTATGAAGATTTTGAAGCATGGTATAATAATGAAGACATAAACTCCTATTATCCTGTCATCTTCCTTTTGAACTTGTGATGATCTATGATGACAAAAATAACAATCTTGAAGCAAGCATATAACAAACCTTGTTGACAATATCCTGAAACAACTCTTCAACTTGAGAGGAACAACATGAGAGGCTCACTTAACAAAGCATCAAACCATTGTTATAAACTGACCATTATTAGCACAATACCACTTATTACCAATATGAAAACTACTCATCACACTATTCACAACTCATGATGACATGATGACCACTCTTGGGAAGACCTTGCCAAGACTTCCATGATAGTGACAACAAGATCAATCAATCCTGGAAGAAGGAAATAGAGTAGACACAACACCAACTAGTACTTGAACATTACCATTATCATCTTCCATTGCTAATTCAAGACACACCTTTAACTTCCTCTAATTAACTGAAGAACTTGATGAAATACAAGGCACCACCATCAATGTCATAGCTTGAAGAACTTCAACTTACATATACCTTTCTAAAGCATATTAATGAGGAAGACCATCAAAGAAACATGTCAAATTATCATATCAAGAACGCTTCCAAAATGATCATGACTTAACATCTCTTGTCCACCATCTTATTTTGACACTATCTCCAATCCACCTGAAAGCTCCAATTCTCATGCAAGACACATAGCTCAAAACACATGATCAAAATACATGAAGACTAATATCAAGAACATTCCTAACTGTAACATCAAAAACAAGATTAATAACTCAATCATGATAGTATGAACAGGATCATTTATAAACAATGTCATTCAACATCATCAAATCCTTTGTGCCTTGTCATTATGAACCACTGATCACCTGCATCACTGACATACACTAAAGAGCAACAAAGTTATCAACACCATTATGAACTTCATTTCATAAGACTGATATGAGTAGAATCTTAGCAAATATTATCAGGCAAGAATCTAATAGAATGATAAACAAGACAAGATCATTATATTGACAAGCATCAAACGATCTCCTCCTGAAACTTCTTGGGGATAATTGATAGGACATGAACAACTCCCCCTTACTTCATGCTATTTGTTATGCAACTGATGATGTAACTTGTGCAAGATGCACAATTTTAGAATCTATCTTCTTTTAATTTTGTTTCAGTCTCCAAACTTTTTCAGCCTTTTTCCTTTTCCAACTTTTCAAACCAGGTGATGCTTTTCTGCAACTATGTGCTTTGTGACCAAGAGAGTTGCACAAATAACAAACTATATTGTAATCATAATCAAATGACTGATAATACCTTTTTGACATCCTTTGAGCACTTATGTTATGATTCCATGCAGGATCATATCTTCTAGGTATTTTACAATTTGTTTGTATGTGACCAACATTATTGCACTTGTAACACACTGGATCAACATTAGATTGATTTCTTCTGCAATCAACTACTTTGTGTCCAAAATGATTATAGGTATAACAATAACCAAAAAATGAATAATTATACCTATACATATATGCTTGTCTTATAGGAGAAGTCCTCCTAGAATTTCTCCTCCTTTGATTATGTTTTTTGACAAACTCATCTTTGATTTTCATTTCAGCTTCAATCTTCTTTTTACCTTCAGGAGCAGCAACATGATAACTCAGATCAATTTTCTTTCTAGGAGTCTCTCTGACTTTGGAACACTCTCCTTCTTCATAACCTAGACTAGTAGTGTCCTTATGGTACTTTTGTTTTCCCAACATTTCATGTAACTTATTTGTGCTTTCTTCAAACTCCTGATACTTCTTGGACAAAACTTTGAGACCTTCATAATCTTTTCTAAGATTGATAATATCAGCCTCTAATTTCAGATTTTCAATTCTTTTAACCTCAAGGTCAGATTTTGTTACATTAGCTATCCTCTTAGCTTCCTCAACCTCTATCTTCAGACTGATAATCAAATTATCTGATTCATTAATTTGTGTCCTTAAATTCACAATCTAATTTCTTACTTCTTCAAGATCAGAGAGTGCATTGTCTTTGAAGTCTTTTTCTTGTTGTAGCTACAACTCTAATCTTTGATTCTCCTTTTTGTATTTCTTGATCACACTTAGAGCACATATGAGTTCTCCTTCAATATCAATCTCACAATCATCTTCATCAAACTCCTATCCATCTTCATCCATAAAAAGATCTTCTTCATATGAATGACTCCTTTCATTGTCATCCCTTTTAGACACCAAGTTGTCTTCCCCTTCAAGTGCATCACTTTGATAGATTCTAATCAATTCCTTCCACACATCCTGAGCTGTTTCAAAATACATAACTTTATAAGAAACTCCATTAGATAATCCAAATAGAATAGCCTTCTTTGTTGTATGATTGTATTCATAAGCCTCTTTGTTACTTGTAGCATTAGGTGATAGAGAAGAAATAAAATACCCATTCTCAACTGACATCCACACACCATATCCTAAAGAAAATAGATAGGCTTGCATCCTAAAGCACCAAACAGAGAAATTTGAACCATCAAAGAAAGGAACTTCTGAAAACTCTTCCTCTAATTTAATATCAGATTCAACTTGTGAGACATTTCTATCAACAGATTCTATATCAACGTTTGAATTTCATAAATATGGTGCCATTTGATCAATAGGAGGCTTGACATTTTTTTTCTCTATTTCTTTTGCACTTACCCATGGTACTCCACTATCAGGGCCTACCCAAGCCAATTAGACTTCTATAGGGAACCTATGCTCTGATACCACTTGTTGGAGTACAATACAACACTGAGAGGGGGGGTGAATCAATGTTGTATAATTTTGAACATTTCAAAACTTGATTCAAAAAGGTTATGCAAAGGAGTTCACTGAAGAACATAATCAACATGATATGCAAAACTTAAATAAAAATGATCAAATAGGTGCAACATAATCAACCACAAGAAAAAGACATCACACAAGTTTTGATGAGTGGAAAACCCTCTAGGGGAAGAAAAACCACTCTGAAATGATTCACTAGCTTAATCAAGAACCTCACTGGTTACAAATAGGTCTCATTGACCATACAAGCCTCACTGGCTACAAGGAGGTCTCACTGACCATATAAGCCTCATTGGTAAATACAATCACCATCATCAAAACATAATGCTTAGTGTGCAAGAAATGATTGCAAGTCAATCTGATTTGCACCATTACATAACCTATCTTCTCTGAGTTTACATATCTCTTTACAATCATACTCAATCCAATCTACATATCAGTCTCATGATCTCTGCACAATCAATTCTCCTAATTTTACCTCTACACAATCAATTGCATATTGTCTTCCACCTTGACATGGTTTAGTCTGTAAGTTTGTTGCATAATTCCTTCAACCTATGTTTTATTCATTCCTGCATGATCACATACATCTCTCTAATCACAAACAAAATATCTTGTTTTATCTATATTTTCTCTTAAAAAATCTAAACAAAAATGTCTTCACACTGCATTTTGATCCACACACAAAATTCCACACTGAATGCACCTAAAATTCATTTTATAAAAATTAGAATGTCCTTTCATATTCCTCTCCTTTCTTCTTTCAATACTCCTACAAAAATAAGATCATTTTCCAAAAAATCCATTCACCTGCAATAGAAAATACTTTTCATATTCCTCTGCATATATATTTTCTCAACTCTTCAATAACCCCTTCAATCTGTATAAAAAAATGACTCCCATAATTAACAAATAATGTCTTCAAAAAGACACTATATACTTCACAAAAAAAAACTCCTAAGTCAAAATAGAATATCACCTGTTCACCTTCCCTATATTGAAGATTTCTTTTCAAAAAGAAAAAAACTACTATATGAACTCTCCTTTTAAAAAGACAAGTTAAATTGCATAAAAATCCTTAAAAGGAATCTCCTTCTATATAGATTTTAATGCCTCGAAAGGCCCACACGTAAAAACTTAAAATTAAAAAAAATCTCCCAAAAATAGCATTAAAGTCTGACAAAAATTCTGTCCACAAATTGCCTTTAAAAATTGACTAAAATTAGCTTTTAAAAAGCAAATTATTGCAGTTTAATAGATATGACGTTCTAATGACCATCAAATACAGAGCATTATAGTTGGGGTCTTAGTTTCAAATGTCAACCATTGATTTCCATCTGCATGCTCCTCATGGTTTAAACGTTATCCATTGATCAAGATATTCACGCCCATGTGCTCAAACAAGCTGATCGGCGGTGTTGGTAAGGAAAGGTGAAGAGGCCACTGAGAGAACATTCTAAAACCCCTTCAATAGGTTAACATTAGTGAATGTGACTTAGGATAGTAAGTCAACCAGAATTTAAAAGAAAAGTGCAAGACTTGTATGATGGGTAGATAGGGTTTAGCTCTTATTAAAGACCCTAATTCATAAGAAATATCTTCATGCACTACTAGAAAGACACTTAGGGATTATGCATGTGAAACACTTTATATAATTGTATCAGATTTGTCTTATGAAGCTTTAAATCCTAACCACTCGAGACACAAACTTTAAAGAACAAGACCAAAACCTTAAAGATCAGTGGACTAATTTTTTTTTTATGTAAGCTCCCATTCTCTACAACTTCATGACATACCTTGAAAGCACATTCTGAGAAATTGAAGATGACTCTGCATTTGACCATGAAGAAAGACAATACAACCTTAAAAAAACTCACTTCTCACTCCAAATAGGAGCTCACACTTGTCTCTTGTTATTGAACATAGATGATCATGTGTTTCTACATGTATGACCATGTGTCTGCTTAAGAAGACTTTTCATGCTATAGTAAACCAAACATATTATACACCATGTCATAGAGCATTCTTGACATGATTTTGAACACTTTTCCTTGTAGTATCAATACAAGATTTGATCAAGCACCAAATTTGTAACTCTGAATGAATAGTATCAACATCATTTCCCATCATGCATTGTGTCCTTTCCTTAACACCATCGTCTAAGATTTGACAAGAAAAACTAACACCCATGATTGGTATCCAAACTCACCTTGATATTACAATTTCTCAAACCTTGAAACCATGATCAATGAATATCATCATATCATCCTCAACACATCTTATCAAGTCCTGAGAGATGAACCTTATCAGCAACCTATGATCATTTGAGTATTGAAGAAATAAGACACCACTGTTGTTCACTATGCTGATCCATCTTATGACAACTCTTCCTTGCATCACAAGACATATGCATTGCATCATATCTGCATCAACATTGCTTGAACATGAACATGCATTCATCTTATTTAAAAAGTGATCACTTTCATTGATGAAGTTCTCTACATGAAGACATCAACTTGAACCAAGCATTATTATCAAGCACACTTCATAACCAAACATTGCCTTAATCAACTGAGGTCCTTCTAAGGAGAGCATAAGAGATATGAACCAAACCACTACCAACTGAGATCTTCTTTGAGGTCTTCTTGAACAACATTGAACAACATCCTGAAATTTTATCCAATCAACATCACCTCAACCTTTGACATTAATGAACATGAAGACACTGTCCACATCTTGAAGCATTGTGCCTATGATATTCATGAACAACATAAACTATAAACCTTCTCATCTTCTCCTGATGATATGCATCAACTCAATTCCTTTTTGACATCAATGACAATCTACTTCCATAAATTCTTTGGTGTCAAGTGTGTTTCTTACCCCATGACCCAAGAAACTGTGTAGTTGCTCATTCAATGAGCAAAGATGAGGAATTTCCCAATGAAGAGAGTGGAGTTGAATATTATGAGGAGGTGATCAATCATTTGGACACCCAGGGGTTTGAGCAGATGGGTCATGATATAAATTATGATAGTTATGAGGATGATGATCATATTTTCTAATATGAACATGATGAAGGTTAGAGGAGATATCACTTGCCCACTCATGATTTTGGGCACTTGAGGGATATCATGCAAAAGAAGTATAAACTACCCAAACCTTTTAAGAAGGATGTGAAAGCTCTCAATGATGCTACCATATTGCAAGTTCAAGGGGGCTATCAATTGAGAAACATGAAAGTGCCTATATAGAACTCTTCTGTTGCTAAGCCAAGATAGGATACATTGGATGATGGCAAGAAGAGACAGAAGGAGGATGTGGGACAGAAGATCAATATTGTTCCAAAGAAGACTGTGCCTGAAAAGAGGAAGCATTTAGTGCAACCTATAGCAGCAAAATAGAAATATGTACAAAAGAACCCAACATCAAAGGTGCAACCGGTTACCTCACCTATTCTAGGGGCCCATTATTTGAAAGATTACAATAAGCATGATCAGCCTCAAGTTCAAAAGGAATCAAAAAAAGAGAAAGAGAAGACAAAGGAAGAAGGTAAGGATATTTCATCCTCTCAAATAATACCTTATATTCCTTCTACAAATGATGTAACTATTTCATCTGATACTCATTTTCCAAACTGTCTCCCTATTGACATGGCTGAAGTATTTAGTGAAATTAGAATTTTTGTGCCAATAGTGGAACTCCTTAGGATCCCTGAGCATAGAGATAGAGCAAGGTCTCTTATTACTGCCATAGAAGCACAAAAACAACTTGTTGTTGAACCCAGTAATGATGAGACCATAGAAGTATAGTTGGGATCAACTGTTGTTAACAACAAGATGGGAGTTGACCCCTTTTTCACCACATTGATCATTAATGGATGGTTATTACACAACTACATGCTTGACTCTAGTACTTCTAGTAATGTTATGCCCTTGTCCATAATGAATAAATTGGGATTGAAAGTGTCCAAGTCTTTTGGCAAGTGTTTTTCTATGAACTCTAGAGGTAAATGTGATTGGTCTTGTCAAAGATGTTAAGGTCAATTTGGTTTCCTATCCTAACAAGTCATTTTTAATGGACATAATTATTGTGGATTGCCCTACTAAGTGGGGTATGTTGTTATCAAGAAAATGGACAGCTTCTATGGGTCAAAGTATCCAGACGGATCTCATATATGCCACTATTCCAATACAAGGTGTAGAGGTAAAGTTGTATAGGGAATAGAAGGTAGAAGATGAACACATAGAAGATAGGTACAAAATAGAGGATGATCATGCAAATTTATTTGATACTAAAATTGATCATTTTATGGCATGTTGCAATGATGATAATCCTAATTTGGAGGCTTTACCTTCTAACCCTATTACTCCTATTTATGATACAACTGATTTGTGGACTTTATATTTTGATGGTGCATATTCAAGGGAAGGTTCAGGTGCTGGTATTGTCCTAATAGCACCTAACGGTGATCGGTTTGGCAAGTCTTTTAAACTTGATTTTCAGTGCACCAACAATGTGGCTGAATATGAGGCACTATTGCTAGGCTTAAATGTTGCCCATAAACATGGAATCACATGTCTGAGAATACTTGGTGATTCAAAATTGATTGTGCAGTAGATATTTGCTGAAAAAGAAAAAAGACTTAGAGGGTACTGAAATGCAGTCTGGGACACAATGGAGTTGTTTGATGCCACTAGCATTGAATGGATTGAAAGAACAAAAAATGAAGGAGAAGATTCCCTTACTATCATTGGTTCAAAATTTGACCCTCAAATAAATTTTCCCCATGGCCAATATGTTGTGGAGGTACTTAGAAGGCCAACAATTCCTAATGACATTTATATTTGGTAGGTTTTTAATGACACCAATTAAATTTTTAGTTTTATGAATTGCATGGATGAATTTGAAAATCAATTGATTGATTGGTAGCTAATGATGGAAGTGACAGATGATAAGGAAACACTGTTTGGTACTGAGGTTGTACAATTAAAGACAAATACTATTCCAAAGGGGTTGGTAGCATTAGAAAGAGTATTTGACAACTAAGACCGATGAAAGTGTAAAAGTAAACCTGTTATAGAGGATAATGTTGAAGGTGTAAACCTTGGAACTAGAGAGGCACCTAGAATGGTTTACATTGGGAAGAGATTGAAGCCTCATGAGAAGCAAATGGTGATTGCTCTACTTAGAAAGTTCAAGAAATGTTTTGCATGGTCCTATGATGAGCTTAAGGCTTACAAGGAGGATTTGTTTCAGCATACCATTCCCCTTGAACCTAATGCAAAACCATTTAGGAAAAAATAAAGGCCTATAAATCCTACCATTGCTCCTAAGATGCAAAAGGAATTGTTAAATATGAAAGAGGAAGGCATTATAAAACCTATCAAACATTCTGAGTGGGTATCTAACCTTGTCCCAGTAAGAAAGAAGAATGGGGAAATCAGGTTGTGTGTTGATTTTAGAAATTTGAATATCAAATCCCTTAAATATAACTACCCTCTCCCAAGCATGGACCATTTATTACAAAAGGTTATTGGTTCAGAGTTGATGTCAATGATGGATGGATTCTCTAGATACAACCAGGTGCTGGTCAAGGAGTTTCAACAACACAAAATAACATTCACCACTCCTTGGGGGACCTATGTATACCTTAGAATGCCATTTGGTTTGAAGAATGTTGGGTCAACATTTCAGCGAGCTATGGATGTAGCTTTTGCTAGTCTCATTGATGAGATCATGGTGGTTTATTAGGATGACCTGATGACACTCTCAAAAGAAAGAGGTGAGCACTGCAAGCATCTTGAAGTAATTTTCCAGAGGTGCTTAGAATATGGGATTTCTTTGAATCCTAAAAAAAGCCAGTTCAGAGTTGAAGAGGGCAAGTTACTTGGGCACATTGTGTCAAAAGATGGGATAAGAATAGATCCAGAATGAGTCAAGGCTATTGATCACATTCCACAGCCCAAATTAGTTAAAGGAATATAGACTTTTCTTAGGAAAATCAACTTTGTTAGGAGATTTGTTTCTAATTTTGCCGAAAAGACTAAAGCCATTTCTAAAATGCTTAAGAAACGGCAATCTATTGTGTGGAAGAAAGAACCATTTGAAGCATTCTAGGATATTAAGGAAGCTATCAAGGAGGCACTTGTATTAATAAGTCCAAATTATTCAAAACCTCTTCAGTTGTTTTCCTTTGTTTCTTTTTATACTATTGTTGTTGTTCTATTTCAAAAGAATGAAGATGGATTTGAACAACCTATAGGATTCTATAGCAAATATTTACAAGCTGTTGAATTCAATTATTCCATAATGGAGAAACATGCCTATGAATTGATTAAGGCCATAAAGAATTTTAGATCTTACTTCATGGGTGCCAAGATCATAGCATATGTGCCACACACAGCTGTGAAAGATATCTTCATACAGTAGGAAGCTTCAAGTAGGAGATGCAGATGGATCAATAGGATCTAGGAATATGACATGGACATACAGATCACCAATCTGGTTAGAGGTCAGGGTTTAGCTAAGTTGATGGAAAATTCCAACTTAGAGGCAGCTGAGATAAATGAGGTAAATACTTCTCAACTTGTTGATATGTGTGCTTTGACAAATGACCCATGGTATAGGGATATTATCTTTTATCTCTTCAACATGCATTACCCCCAGGGCATGAGTATAACACAGCAAAGGACACTTAAACTCCAATCCCAAAGGTAAGTCTTGATCCAAGGTATTTTAATGAGGAGAAATCATGAGGAATTATTACTAAAGTGTTTAGATTAGCAACAATCTAAGGAAGTTATTGATGAATATCACCAAGGAGTTTGTGGTGGACATTTTTATGCTAAAACCATAGAACATAAGATCATTAGGGCATGCTTTTGGTGGCCTAGTCTCTTCAAGGATGTTGCAAAACAAATTAGAAAGTGTGATGCTTGTTAGAGATTTGTAGGTAAGTTGAAGTTCCAAGGTGCCCTTCCGCTTATGAATGTTACCATTGAAGCACCATTTCAACAATGGGGCATTTATTTCATAGGGGAGATTCAGGAGAGATCAAGCAATGGGTATAGGTGGATATTGGTGGTGTTGGTGCCTGAATTCACTGTCAGTTAATTTAGCAATTTTCATGTAGGCACCATCTCAAAATATCCAAAAGGTTCTAAGTTTTGGCACCCCTTCAGTGTTTTTCAGCATCTACATCTCATTTCTTGAGGAGGGGTCTTCGTCTTTTCTCCATCGGCATGCGTTCGTTTTTGTGTCTTTGACATTTTGGTTTGAACTTGAACCCTTTTTCTCTAAGTTCAATGGTTCAGTGGTTTGAGGTTCATTTTTCTTCTAATGGGTCGCATTATGCATTTACCTTGCGCAAATATTGCATCGTTGAAGCTCCCGCTTGAACCTTTTTGTTTTGGTTCAAAGTTCAATGGTTTGAAGCTTTGTTGCCTATGGAGTATTATTTTTGATGTTTGAACCATCATGTTGAACCCTCGTGTTGAACCCTTTTGGTTTGGGGTTCAACGGTTCAAGGCTTTATGTTTTTGGTCTTATCGGAGTGATCGGCCTCATCGGCGAAAGATTTCTTGAGTGCTCCGATTGTTTTGGTTTGGCCGATGGATGTCCATAGGTGTGTGTTTGGCTGTCGGTGAAGCAAATTTGTGGCCCGCCGATGTAAGGAGTTTGGCCGATGGAGGAGCAGTGTGTGGCTGGCGAAGATGTCGTCGGCGTGACCTTTGAGATCGGCAGGAAGCTTTTTGGATGCTCCGATGGTGTGTGTTACACCGACGGAAGGGGAAGAGCCAGGGTCTATCGGCATGGGTTGTATTGTCGGGTGAACGGTGAAATGGTTGGCTGATAGACTAATCTCTGGCTGATGAAGGGAAGTGTTGTGTATGGTCTTTGGCATGACTTGTGTTGTCGGTGAGGATGGATTGCGGTGGGCAGACAGTGGGAGGTCTCGCCAATGAAGGAGCAGAGTATAATTCGTTGGTGCATCGGTGAGAGTGTGGTCTATCGGCAGAGGGATCTTTTGCTTGGCCGACGGTATTGGTCTGGCCGACAGGGGATTGCGGTCACTTCATCGGTGTAACTGATGACATCAGCGAAGGTTTGGATGGTTGGCCCAATGATGCATCTATGGCCGATGGGGAAGCGAAGGTAGTAGTCGACGAGACCGTTGAGATCGGAAGGAGAATTCTAGGGTGTGTCGATGGCTTGGGTTTTGGCAATGGGCTTTTGGAGAAGGCTTATGCGTCGAGTGCGGCAAAAGGTGCTCGACACCTATTATGCTCACGACCATGTTTTTAAGGTATTAAAGGAGTCTCCGCGGCACCAATGTGGGACTATTCTTCCTGCACATTTGAAACTTCAGTAAAGTGCATTTTGGCGGGAACTTCTGTTTGAACGCAGCGACGGTTTCCAGGTAGACCGCGAGTGGTTGAGGCCTTTAATGGCGACAGTGCAGAGGTATGGGCAATGGTACACATGATCATGTTGCCCAGTTTTTGAGTGAAGACTCCCAGATGGTGGCGCAAGGCTTGAGGCTTCTCTTGTCTGTTGCTGCAATAACTTTTGAGCGCCATTCCTTTGTGGAGTCTGTATCTGGCAGATTTTTGATTTTTGACCATGTAATTAATTGCTGCGGGTACACTTTCTGGCCAATATAGGCAGACTGTGTTACCATTTTTGACGTTGAAAACTGGACATTTTGGCTCTATAATAAGATACAACTGGTTTTGGTTGCTCTATGCAGCAAAACTTGCAAGTTTATGTATCTCCTGTTGTACATTTGTGCATGAATCCACTGATTTCATGGTCAATTTTATATGAATAATGCTATGTTTGCATGTGTTATGCTGATTCTGTCTCCAGTTTTGCATGTATCTTTCTTCTGAGTCTAGGCATTCAAGGAATGTCTGAGATTCTAGAACATAGAATTCCTGTGTTGAATGTTTAATCTTTTAACTTCTGCTCAAGGGGTAGATTAAATTATTTTCAGATTGAATATTCGAAAGGGTATACTGCAATAGGGATGCCATAAGTATAGACAGCTTAACACTCTGTATTGGGAGATATCTGTAAGGCAAGTATCATATGTATCCCCCTAAAATCTAGTTTTAGTTGTTCATGCTGATCATTCACAGGTGTATGTCTACTGACTCCAAGCCCTGGATAGGCACCAATCTAGCTCTGTGTTGAGGTTATACACCAGGTCCAGGTTTACATCCAAACATCAAATCAACTCATCTCATCCTTCCATCTATTAGTTGTAGGATTAGGATTAGGAACCTCTGCATGCTCTCATACCCAACCACACATCATGTCCAAGAATGTTGCCAACCTTGTGATTTGTTACATAAATCTTGGTCCTTACATGAGAGTATTCTGCCTGTTGCTGTCAAGTTAAATCTTTCTGTCATTGAGCTAGTCAAGGTCATACTTTTATCAAATAGGGACACCCCCCTTGGTGTGGCAGAACTAGAAGTGAAGGGGAGGAGCTCACGCAATCTCCTGTATTCAATTGGCTGAATCTGCCTGTGCATTAGAACTAGCAAACCCTAATGCTGATTCAGAAGAAAAAACCAACAAAATGGCGACTCTGCTAGGGAGAGAGAGAGTCAAGTAACCTGAGGGTTGGAAAATCTAGTTTCCAGTGAAGTTGTTGCAGCAAAAAGGAACCATGTGGTGCTCTGCTGGGGTGATGAATCCAGAAAACAAAAGTGCCTTGCTGACATTCTGTCCTCTCTCTGAGAGGTGGCAACTCTGTTGAAAGAACCTATCAATGCTGCAACATATATCCAGGTATTCATCTTTGATTCAAAATGTTGAGTTTAGAACAGCAAGCCTGGTCATGCTCTCAGAGAAGACCATTCTTTATTGAAAGATATAAAGCCCTAGATTTCACAGGGATATATGGTTACCCAAATATTATTCCCAATAAAATTAGAATATGTTTGCCAAAATATAGTGGATCAGATTCTGAATCGGCAAACAAACATCTGCAAAGATTTTGTAATTTAATAGAAGATTATGAGGTAGAGGATGAAGATGTAGTAATGAGACTCTTTGTTCAGTCATTGGAAGATGATGCTAGGATATGGTTTTCAGACCTGCCTGTTTGTTCAGTTTCTTCATGGATAGATTTAGAAGTTGCATTCCTAGGGCAGTTTGGTGAAAGGTTTGATGTGGCCTCATTAATCATACATTTTATGAATATCCAAAGGGAAGATGAGGAGCTGGTTCCAGCCTTTAATCTTAGGTTTATTAAATTGCTCAGGCAGATCCCTGAATATATGAGACCTAATAATGCATTGTGCTTGACAATTTATTTGGCTGCATTTGATGAAGAAATGAGTTATCTATTGAGAGATAAAGAACCAGTCACACTTCACCAGGCTTTCCAATTTGCTATGGACATAGAAAACAATGAGAAATATGGAATGCCAGTAGGTTTCATGGCTACAAATTGTCAAAGCAGTTATCAAAGTGAATATATTTTAGCTCTCCCAGTATGTGCATTGAGAAATGATTGTATAGAGGGAAATATATTTCAGAATAATGTGTGCAGCCATGATGTGATGCATGAAAAAAATGTTGTAGAAAATGTAAGCACATCTTGTAATAATGAAAACAAAGATTGTTATCAGCCTTTAGAAGACAAGCCTGCAGACACAAGGTGCCCTCCAATTGATCAAATAAGAGACATACATGAAGTTGTGTCTTGCAGCAGTGTGCATATCCTAGTTATGCCTGATTATTTATATGAAGTGGATATGCAAAGCTTCACTCTGAATATAGAAACCATTGATTCAAGGGATGGCAGTGAATATGCTAGTGATTGCCAACATTCAGATGCATATGTGAGCCTTTCAGATAATGAAATATATTTGGATGCTGATTATGAATGTTTCCTTGAAGATTTTGGCCACCTTCATAGTGCAGAGGTTGAAAACTTTGCTTTTGATTATCAGGGCACTGGTGAAGATAAAAAACAAGGTCACTATTCAGAGGTGGATGGGAAAATTACAGATGTGTGTGCTCATACAGTTGGGGATAGTGTTGATTGCAGGGGTGACTATGAAGCTTTCAGTGTAGGGCTACATTCTGAGTTATTTCTGCCTTCTCTTGAGACATTTCAGGTGGACATTAATGACAAAACTACCGTGCATGATGATGATGGATATCTTTATGTTCATCAAGATAAATTTGATTATGAGATGTTGCTTGTGCCTGAATATTGCATGTTTGATACAGAGGAGCTCTTATTTTTTGAGGAAGGGCAAAATTCTGATGTGGATTCATTTGTTTCATATGAGTCTGTTATTTTTCCAAGCAACATCAGTGACTCATATGATGATGACATTCTACAACTGATAATTATATATGCTGATGAAGCTAGCTGTAGATTTGTTGAAGAAAAAGAAATGAGCAGCAGCACAAATAATTGCCAAGGGGCTTGCTGCAGACAGTTAAATGCTTTTAGGATTCATTTGAAGAAATCAAAAGAAAATCAGGTGTTTGACAAAGGAAAAGTCTGGTTTTTCCTTTTTGGTGGCCCTAGGCAAACCATGTTTATTTTAAAATAATGTGTTTGGTGATGCAGAATGGTGCAAGTTTGACTCTGTGCCCAATGGATAGGGGACTGGTTTACATCCCAGAGATCTGGGGTTCTTGCTGCAGTCTTGCACCTGCACGTCCCCAATCAGAGCCACTGTTGGTGCCTGAATTCACTGTCAGTTAATTTAGCAATTTTCCTGTAGGCACCATCCCAAAATATCCAAAAGGTTCTAAGTTTTGGCACCCCTTCAATTTTTTTCAGCATCTACATCTCATTTCTTGAGGAGGGGTCTTCGTCTTTTCTCCATCGGCATGCGTTCATTTTTGTGTCTTTGACATTTTGGTTTAAACTTGAACCCTTTTTCTCTAAGTTCAATGGTTCAGCGGTTCGAGGTTCATTTTTCTTCTAACGGGTCGCATTATGCATTTGCCTTGCGCAAATATTGCATCGTTGAACCTCCCGCTTGAACCTTTTTGTTTTGGTTCAAGGTTCAATGGTTCAAAGCTTTGTTGCCTATGGAGTATTATTTTTGATGTTTGAACCATCGCGTTGAACCCTCGTGTTGAACCCTTTTGGTTCGGGGTTCAATGGTTCAAGGCTTTATGTTTTTGGTCTTATCAGAGTGATCGGCCTCATCGGCGAAAGATTTCTTGAGTGCTCTGATTGTTTTGGTCTGGCCGATGGATGTCCATCAGTGTGTGTTTGGCTGTCGGCGAAGCAAATTTGTGGCCCGCCGATGTAAGGAGTTTGGCTGATGGAGGAGCAGTGTGTGGCTGGCGAAGATGTCATTGGCGTGACCTTTGAGATCGGCAGGAAGCTTTTTGGATGCTTCAATGGTGTGTGTTACACCGACGGAAGGGGAAGAGCGAGGGTCTATCGGCATGGGTTGTATTGTCAGGTGAATGGTGAAATGGTTGGCCGATAGACTAATCTCTGGCTGATGAAGGGAAGTGTTGTGTATGGTCTTCGGCATGACTTGTGTTGTCGGCGAGGATGGATTGCAGTGGGCAGACAGTGGGAGGTCTCGCCGATGAAGGAGCAGAGTATAATTCGTTGGTGCATCAGTGAGAGTGTGGTCTATCGGCAGAGGGATCTTTTGCTTGGCCGATGGTATTGGTCTGGCTAACAGGGGATTGTGGTGGCTTCATCGGTGTAACTGATGAGATCGGTGAAGGTTTGGATGGTTGGCCCGATGATGCATCTCTGGCCGATGGGGAAGCAAAGGTAGCGTTCGGCGAGACCATTGAGATCGGAAGGAGAATTCTGGGGTGTGCCGATGGCTTGGGTTTTGGCGATGGGCTTTTGGAGAAGGCTTATGCATCGAGCATGGCAAAAGGCACTCGACACCTATTATGCTCCCGACCATGTTTATAAGGTATTGAAGGAGTCTCCGCGGCACCAATGTGGGACTATTCTTCCTGCACATTTGAAACTTTAGTAAAGTGCATTTTGGTGGGAACTTATGTTTGAATGCAGTGACGGTTTCCAAGTAGGCCATGGGTGGTTGAGGATTTTAATGGCGACGGTGCAGAGGTATGGGCAATGGTACACATGATCATGTCGCCTGATTTTTGAGTGAAGACTCCCAGATGGCGGCGCAGGGCTCGAGGCTTCTCTTGTCTGTTGCTGCAATAACTTCTAAGCGACATTCCTTTGTGGAGTCTGTATCTGGCAGATTTTTGATTTTTGACCATGTAATTAATTGCTGCAGGTACACTTTCTGGCCAATATAGGCAGACTGTGTTACCATTTTTGACGTTGTTGAAAACTGGACATTTTAGCTCTGTAATAAGATACAATTGGTTTTGGTTGCTCTGTGCAGCAAAACTTGCGAGTTTATGTATCTCCTGTTGTACGTTTGTGCATGAATCCATTGATTTCATGGTCAATTTTATATGAATAATACTATGTTTGCATGTGTTATGCTGATTCTATCTCCAGTTTTGCATGTATCTTTCTTCTGAGTCCAGGCATTCAAGGAATGTCTGAGATTCTAGAAGATAGAATTCCTGTGTTGAATGTTTAATCTTTTAACTTCTGCTCAAGGGGTAGATTAAACTATTTTCAGATTGAATATTCCGAAGGGTATACTGCAATAGGGATGCCATAATTATAGACAGCTTAACACTCTGTATTGGGAGATACCTGTAAGGCAGGTATCATATGTATCCCCCTGAAATCTAGTTTTAGTTGTTCATGCTGATCATTCACAGGTGTATGTCTACTGACTCCAAGCCCTGGATAGGCACCAATCTATCTCTGTGTTGAGGTTATACACCAGGTCCAGGTTTGCATCCAAACATCAAATCAACTCATCTCATCCTTCCATCTGTTAGTTGTAGGATTAGGATTAGGAACCTCTGCATGCTCTCATACCCAACCACACATCATGTCCAAGAATGTTGCCAACCTTGTGATTTGTTACACAAATCTTGGTCCTTACATGAGAGTATTCTGCCTGTTGCTGTCAAGTTAAATCTTTCTGTCATTGAGTTAGTCAAGGTCATACTTTTATCAAATAGGGACACCCCCCTTGGTGCAGCAGAACCAGAAGTGAAGGGGAGGAGCTCACGCAACCTCCTCTATTCAGTTGGTTGAATCTGCCTATGCATTAGAACTGGCAAACCCTAATGCTGATTCAGAAGAAAAAACCAACAAAATGGTGACTCTGCTAGGGAGAGAGAGAGTCAAGTAACTTGAGGGTTGGAAAATCTAGTTTCCAGTGAAGTTGTTGCAGCAAAAAGGAACCATGTGGTGCTCTGCTGGGGTGATGAATCCAGAAAACAAAAGTGCCTTGCTGACATTTTGTCCTCTCTTTGAGAGGTGGCGACTCTATTCAAAGAACCTATCAATGCTGCAACATATATCCAGGTATTCATCTTTGATTCAAAATGTTGAGTTTAGAACAGCAAGCCTGGTCGTGATCTTTGAGAAGACCATTCTTTATTGAAAGATATAAAGCCCTAAATTTCACAGGGATATATGGTTACCCAAATATTATTCCCAATAAAATTAGAATATGTTTGCCAAAATATAGTGGATCAGATTCTGAATCGGCAAACAAACATCTGCAAAGATTTTGTAATTTAATAGAAGATTATGAGGTAGAGGATGAAGATGTAGTAATGAGACTCTTTGTTCAGTCATTGGAAGATGATGCTAGGATATGGTTTTTAGACCTGCCTGTTTGTTCAGTTTCTTCATGGATAGATTTAGAAGTTGTATTCCTAGGGCAGTTTGGTGAAAGGTTTGATGTGGCCTCATTAATCATACATTTTATGAATATCCAAAGGGAAGATGAGGAGCTGGTTCCAGCCTTTAATCTTAGGTTTATTAAATTGCTCAGGCAGATCCCTGAATATATGAGACCTAATAATGCATTATGCTTGACAAATTATTTGGCTGCATTTGATGAAGAAATGAGTTATCTATTGAGAGATAAAGAACTAGTCACACTTCACCAGGCTTTCCAATTTGCTATGGACATAGAAAACAATGAGAAATATGGAATGCCAGTAGGTTTCATGGCTGCAAGTTGTCAAACCAGCTATCAAAGTGAATATATTTCAGCTCTCCCAGTATGTGCATTGAGAAATGATTGTATAGAGGGAAATATATTTCAGAATAATGTGTGCAGCCATGATGTGATGCATGAAGAAAATGTTGTAGAAAATGTAAGCACATCTTGTAATAATGAAAACAAAGATTGTTATCAGCCTTTAGAAGACAAGCTTGCAGACACAAGGTGCCCTCCAATTGATCAAATGAGAGACATACATGAAGTTGTGTCTTACAGCAGTGTGCATATCCCAGTTATGCTTGATTATTTATATGAAGTGGATATGCAAAGCTTCACTCTGAATATAGAAAACATTGATTCAAGGGATGGCAGTGAATATGCTAGTGATTGCCAGCATTCAGATGCATATGTGAGCCTTTCAGATAATGAAATATATTTGGATGTTGATTATGAATGTTTCCTTGAAGATTTTGGCCACCTTCATAGTGCAGAGGTTGAAAACTTTGCTTTTGATTATCAGGGCATTGGTGAAGATAAAAAACAAGGTCACTATTCAGAGGTGGATGGGAAAATTACAGATGTGTGTGCTCATACAGTTGGGGATAGTGTTGATTGCAGGGGTGACTATGAAGCTTTCAGTGTAGGGCTACATTTTGAGTTATTTCTGCCTTCTCTTGAAACATTTCAGGTGGACATTAATGACAAAACTGCCGTGCATGATGATGATGGATATCTGTATGTTCATCAAGATAAATTTGATTATGAGATGTTGCTTGTGCCTGAATATTGCATGTTTGATACAGAGGAGCTCTTATTTTTTGAGGAAGGGCAAAGTTCTGATGTGGATTCATTTGTTTCATATGAGTCTGTTATTTTTCCAAGCAACATCAGTGACTCATATGATGATGACATTCTACAACTAATAATTATATATGCTGATGAAGCTAGCTGTAGATTTGTTGAAGAAAAAGAAATGAGCAGCAGCACAAATAATTGTCAAGGGGCTTGCTGCAGACAGTTAAATGCTTTTAGGCTTCATTTGAAGAAATCAAAAGAAAATCAGGTGTTTGACAAAGGAAAAGTCTGGTTTTTCCTTTTTGGTGGCCCTGGGCCACCATGTTTATTTTAAAATAATGTGTTTGGTGATGCAGATTGGTGCAAGTTTCACTCTGTGCCCAATGGATAGGGGACTGGTCTGCATCCCAGAGATCTGGGGTTCTCGCTGCAGTCTTGCACCTGCACGTCCCCAATCAGAGCCACTGTTGGTGCCTGAATTCACTGTCAGTTAATTTAGCAATTTTCATGCAGGTACCATCCTGAAATATCCAAAAGGTTCTAGGTTTTGGCACCCCTTCAATGTTTTTCAGCATCTACATCTCATTTCTTGAGGAGGGGTCTTCGTCTTTTCTCCATCGGCATGCGTTCGTTTTTGTGTCTTTGACATTTTGGTTTGAACTTGAACCCTTTTTCTCTAAGTTCAATGGTTCAGTGGTTTGAGGTTCATTTTTCTTCTAATGGGTCGCATTATGCATTTGCCTTGCACAAATATTGCATCGTTGAACCTCCCGCTTGAACCTTTTTGTTTTGGTTCAAGGTTCAATGGTTCGAAGCTTTGTTGCCTATGGAGTATTATTTTTAATGTTTGAACCATCGCGTTGAACCCTCATGTTGAACCCTTTTGGTTTGAGGTTCAACGGTTCAAGGCTTTATGTTTTTGGTCTTATCAGAGTGATCGGCCTCATCAGCGAAAGATTTCTTCATTGCTCCGATTGTTTTGGTCTGGCTGATGGATGTCCATCGGCGTGTGTTTGGCTGTTGGCGAAGCAAATTTGTGGCCCGCTGATGTAATGAGTTTGGCCGATGGAGGAGTAGTGTGTGGCTGGCAAAGATGTCGTCGGAGTGACCTTTGAGATCAGCAGGAAGCTTTTTGGATGCTCCGATGGTGTGTGTTACACCGACGGAAGGGGAAGAGCTAGGGTCTATCAGCATGGGTTGTATTGTCGGGTGAACGGTGAAATGGTTGGCTGATAGACTAATCTCTGGCAGATGAAGGGAAGTGTTGTGTATGGTCTTCGACATGACTTGTGTTGTCAGCGAGGATGGATTGTGGTGGGCCGACAGTGGGAGGTCTCACCAATGAAGGAGCAAAGTATAATTCGTTGGTGCATCGGTGAGAGTGTGGTCTATCGGCAGAGGGATCTTTTGCTTGGCCGACGGTATTGGTCTGGCCGACAAGGGATTACGGTGGCTTCATCGGTGTAACTGATGAGATCGGCAAAGGTTTGGATGGTTGGCCCGATGATGCATCTCTAGCCGATGGGGAAGCGAAGGTAGCGGTCGGCGAGACTGTTGAGATCGGAAGGAGAATTCTGGGGTGTGCCGATGGCTTGGGTTTTGGCGATGGGCTTTTGGAGAAGGCTTATGCGTCGAGCGCGGCAAAAGGCACTCGACACCTATTATGCTCGTGACCATGTTTTTAAGGTATTGAAGGAGTCTCCGCGGCACCAATGTGGGACTATTCTTCCTGCACATTTGAAACTTCAGTAAAGTGCGTTTTGGCAGGAACTTCTGTTTGAATGCAGCGACGGTTTCCAGGTAGGCCGCGGGTGGTTGATGCCTTTAATGGTGACGGTGCAGAGGTATGGGCAATGGTACACATGATCATGTTGCCTGATTTTTGAGTGAAGACTCCTAGATGGCGGCGCAGGGCTCGAGGCTTCTCTTGTCTGTTGCTGCAATAACTTCTGAGCGCCATTCCTTTGTGGAGTCTGTATCTGGCAGATTTTTTATTTTTGACCATGTAATTAATTGCTGCGGGTACACTTTTTGGCCAATATAGGCAGACTGTGTTACCATTTTTGACATTGTTAAAAACTAGACATTTTGGCTCTGTAATAAGATACAACTAGTTTTGGTTGCTCTGTGCAGCAAAACTTGTGAGTTTATGTATCTCTTGTTGTACGTTTGTGCATGAATCCATTGATTTCATGGTCAATTTTATATGAATAATGATATGTTTGCATGTGTTATGTTGATTCTGTCTCCAGTTTTGCATGTATCTTTCTTCTGAGTCCAGGCATTCAAGGAATGTCTGAGATTCTAGAACATAGAATTCCTGTGTTGAATGTTTAATCTTTTAACTTCTGCTCAAGGGGTAGATTAAACTATTTTTAGATTGAATATTGGGAAGGGTATACTGCAATAGGGATGCCATAAGTATAGATAGCTTAACACTCTGTATTGGGAGATATCTGTAAGGCAGGTATCATATGTATCCCCCTGAAATCTAGTTTTAGTTGTTCATGCTGATCATTCACAGGTGTATGTCTACTGACTCCAAGCCCTGGATAGGCACCAATCTAGCTCTGTGTTGAGGTTATACACCAGGTCCAGGTTTGCATCCAAACATCAAATCAACTCATCTCATCCTTCCATCTGTTAGTTGTAGGATTAGGATTAGGAACCTCTGCATGCTCTCATACCCAACCAGACATCATGTCCAAGAATGTTGCCAACCTTGTGATTTGTTACACAAATCTTGGTCCTTACATGAGAGTATTCTGCCTATTGCTGTCAAGTTAAATCTTTCTGTCATTGAGCTAGTCAAGGTCATACTTTTATCAAATAGGGACACCCCCTTGGTGTGGCAGAACTAGAAGTGAAGGGGAGGAGCTCACGCAACCTCCTGTATTTAGTTGGCTGAATATGCTTGTGCATTAGAACTGGCAAACCCTAATGCTGATTCAGAAGAAAAAACCAACAGGTGGCAACTAATTACTTTACTAAGTGGGTTGAGGCTATTCCAACTTGCAATGCCACATCCAAGGTAGTAATTGAATTCTTGTTGAACAATCTAATAACTAGATTTGGTATGCCATCCAAAATTGTTACAGATAATGCTATGTGTTTTAGATCTTAGGACATTGCAAATATGTGTTCCAGGTATGGGATAAGTTTGATTCATTCATCACCATATCATCCACAAAGTAATGGACAAACTGAGTCTAGCAATAAGAGCCTCGTGAAATTTTTTAAGAGGACTTTAGATGAGAACAATAAAAGGTGGGATGACAAGCTAAAATATGTAGTTTGGACTAATAGGATCACCTATAAACATGCTATAGGCAAGAGTCCTTTTGAGTTAGTATATGGGAAAGAGGCCAAAATGCCAATGTCGCTGGAGTTGCCTGTGTATCAATTGCTACAACAAATAGGAGAAGATGGAAATGATGCTATGGTATTGTTGTGTGGTTACACAACACGCCCCATTTTGACTTGGCAAAACAGGGACCCAGCTTTTGTTTTGGCTTGTGTTGTCTGTTTCTGGCGGTTTGGTAAAAATAGGTCAGGAGCATCATCATCATGAAGGTCAGGATGAGGTAGGTCATCATCATGAGGTTAGTTTCTCAAAGTTCATATTTTGTATCTATGACTTCATGGTTAGAAAGAGCTTGAAATTTCATGCAGGTTTGCCTTTTGCATCACTTGAAAATTCATCCATGTGAGGGAGTTGTGAGCAGTCAAAGTTTTGGTCAAACCTGATAATTGCTATATGAACATCATCATCATGATATTTGAAAAGCCCCCCCCCGATAATATCCTGAGGTCGAAACATCCGGACGTCAAGTTTAAGTCGTAGTAGGTTCTTCCCGTCGGGCGGTCTTTTGTATCGCCAAAGGTCATCATCATGATCTTACTCTATCACCTGTTAAAAATCATGCAGTCCCGAAACATCCGGACGTCAATCTTAAATGCTAGTGTGTTTTGCCCATCAGGTCAGCATCATGATATTCTAACATCGCGAGCATCATGATATTCCAAAATCACCCGATATGATAATATCATGCTGATGGTCATCGTCACCTTACTTAGAGAAATCTGCCATCTGCATAATTTGCGCGCGCACGACCAAGTCTTGGTGATCAACATCATCATGATATTTCGAGACCCGACATTTCCTAATATCCTCCTGACCTCCTTTTGCGTGATCATGATGATCACCTTATCTTTCGAAGCGGAGGGTGTTTTTCATTTCTTGAGTCATGTTGAACATGATCATCGTGATCTTGTTCGTCTCTCCCAACGGTTCGTAACATCATCCTGCCGACAAGTATAACATTTTGCAAATATGATGATGACGATGACGTCATCATCACCTTCTCCTTCGGCAGGATATTTTCCAAGGCGTGATCCTTTTCGCCAATATGATGATGACGATGACGTCATCTTCGAAGATTAACACAAGCCCTGGATATCCTGATGACGTCATCAGGACTTTCAGCAGGATCATATTCTAAGTCACCCAGTGCGAATATGATGATGATGTGGTTCATCATCCTGACCTTTCGAGCGGATTGCCTTGGCTGAAAAAAGGGTCATATTGCTTTCATCCACCTGATCATCTTCCTTAGAGGGAACCCGATACTCCTTTTACCTCCTGATCTTAAACGAAACATGACGGTGACGTCATCCCTTTGCATTTTAACCAAGCCTGATGATGACGATGACGTCATCATGTTTTTTCCTCAGCGGCAGGATCATTTTCCGGGTCCTCCTGTTTGTCTTCATCATGATGATGATGACGATGTCTTTCTTTCCCGAATGTGCAAGAGCAAAACATCCTGATGTGCTTTTCCATCAGAGCATTAGGAAAGGAGGATCATCATATTTTGTGATATCCTGCAGCCACTTTGAAGTATATAGTTGGTCATCATCATGATTTTTGGCGTCGGTATAACTATTGCCGTCGGCCTAAGATAAAATTGTCACCCTGATCATAGGTGGTCACGCCGATGTAAATATGATGATGATGCAGGGCCGGTTTCTAAGGATGGTTGAAAGGCGATTATTTCTTTGCATAATCTGGGATCATCATCATCATATTTTGAGCCCGATATACATTAAAATGGGCAAAAACATGAGGCGATAGAAATTTGAAAGCCTGACTACCTGATTTTTGGTCAACGAGGGTTGACCTGGTTGTTTTTATGCTGTTTATGCATTTAGTGCATATTTTTCACAGGTAGGACCTGTTTGCCTGTGGCTGCACATGGGGAGGTATGTTTAATAAAGTGTTTACTTCCTGTTGTTTATCATGATGATGATGAACCTAATGTTGTCTGTTTACTTGCAGGAGATCATCATGATGCTGCTGAAGCTGAACATTGAGATCATGATGCTGCTGAAGCTGAACATTGAGGTCATGATGCCGCTGAAGCTGAACATTGAGATCATGATGCTGCTGAAGCTGGGCATTACAACGTTGCGCGTGGAGTCAACATGGACCAGAAATGAGGAGGATATTGTCAAATATGCTGTTCGCCAGCTGGAGACCGAATCAAGTTGAAGATGCTGGAATATTCTGTGCCAGCTGTACATTTGCTAACTGACGAAGCATGTGCTTTTCATCTGGGCCGTTGTTTGTTGTGAGAGGATCCTGATCCTTGGATCATTGTAACCGTTTTCTGGCAGTTGCTCTATATAACATCCAGAGCTTGTCATTTTAAAAGGGGGGGGAAAATACATTAGAATATACAGACGCATCTGGCGCAAAGAGTCAATTACTGTAGAATAAGTTAGGAGATCAGATTACTGAGACTAATGAAGATAGAATTGTTGAAATATCAAGGTTCTTTCTTCAGATCACTGTAAATGTACCTGTTCTTGAGCATACTGAATGAATATGAAGTTCCAGATTACATCCTGATTGCAAATTTTACGTAATCTTCTGTTGATTTCTGGATATGTACTGGTGAATGCTGTGTTCAACTGGAAGCGCTTTCATTTCATTACATGTTGTTGTCAACTTTCCTTTGAAGCTTTGCACTAGATCATGCGGATTTGTGGAATGTCCTGGTGAAGTATGATTTCTAGTTTTCCTTCTTTTCATTGCAAGTATGGGAGCTTGTATGTGAATCAGTGATGTAAGTCCAGTAATTTTAGGAATCTCACTCTCTAACCCTTTCCTTTTTTTTAATTTCATTAATTCATCACCATAACTGCAAATCATGATAAATAACAAGCAGAAACAGTGAAATATGCTGAAATCCCGTAGGTAACTGAAGATCCTTAGCATATTTGGGTTAAATGCATGTAATATTGAAGGTATCATGCAAAGAATCATAAATAATGATAGAAATCATGCGAATATCAGCCTGTATGCACATTATTTGACTAAATTTACAGTGCAGAGGTAGAATTGTTGGAGACTTATGCAGAGCGAACATCCAGAGCAGGATATTTGAAGATGATGATGATGAACAGTGCAGAAACACGTAAGGCCCCTGAATGGGAAACAGCAGCACACATCAACCACTGAGTAACGTCAGTAGATTAAGACCTAATCAACGGAGACTTGGGATCATGAATTCTTTGAATTCATCGTATCTTTCAAGATGAGTAAAGGTTGTTGTGTAACTTTTATTCTATGTTTGCGAATGACTAACATCATGACCAACATAAATTGGCGCTAGAAGGAGGGCCAAGGATTGAAGATCACTTTCATCATCAGTACTTTCCAGGTTTGATAACGCTCAGAGTAAGGTAACTTCAGATCATTTGTGAATTTCATCAAATTGCGTAAATATTTGCTGCGACAAGTTTGTATTTGCACATTCTGTGTAAAGATTTCCAAATTTCACATAAATATTGCAAGCTTTACAGTAGATTTCTTTAAATTCACTAAATATTGGCCAAAGATGCATAAATTTGTTCAAGCTTTGAGGATTTGAGCCTTAGACACGTGAGATCTGGTGCTACCGGTCGAAATATCCCAATATCCTGTCATATTTGCAGTATCTTCGCAAATATCGCGTAAATATTCAGTCTGATTTGCAAGTTGACCGTAAATATCACCTCGTCCGGTGGAATCCAGCCAATATTTGCAAAGTTTTAGCTAATTGGCCTCCAAATCGAGAAATCCTGGCTCACAGGGTAAATACCAGGTCTAGACATAGTGAAATTTTCGAAGAATTGCCTGTTAGAGGTTTTAGACCTAAGACTGTAGACATTCACCATACTCCAGAGTCTAGTACGTCCAGAACTTCACCAGGACCTCCCCCTGTAACTCCTGTTGGTTTGCAAATACCTTCCGGTATACCAGTGACACCTCCTGTTCAACCTCAGGGTATACCTTTAGTCCAACCTCAGCCAACTGCACCACCAGTTCAGCCCCCTCAGGTTGCAATGTCGTTCTTTGCAGCAGAATCACCATTGACTTTTACTGCGTATCATGAGTTACCAAAGTATCCGGACAAGCTTTGCCCAAAATACCATCCTTACCAGGATGCGGATGATCATATCAGGACGTTTAAAGAAGCTTGCTGCAGAGCCAGAATAGAGCATCAGGATGTGGTGTGCAGATTATTCCCTTTTTCCTTAGGGGAAGAGGCTTATAATTGGTTCATCAGTCTTGGTCAATCTTCTGTAGGTTCGTGGGCTGTCTTAGAGAAGGCCTTTCTTGACAGATTTAAGGTCCCTATTGATCCATCCATGAATTACCACCTGTTTGCCACAATCAAGAGATTGGAGCATGAACCTATTGCAAATTTCAATGCTAGGTTCCAGAAAATGTTGTCCAAGCTAGTTACCCCATATGTGGTGGCTGATGATGCTGCTAGAAGTATTTATTATTCAGCCCTGGATCCATTAACCGCCATGTTCATCAGGAGAACACATCCTGCGATCACCACATTGACAGGAGCTTTTCAAGAAGCTATCAAGGTAAATCAACAGCTGATACCTGCTCCTACTCCAAATATAGCATTCCCTGCTTTGCTTGGCATGCAGTCACAATATCCAGCACAGTATCCTGCAGCTTATCCTTCGCAATATCCTGCACAATATCCAAATGGAGCAGTGATGCCCCCAGCAATCATGCCTGCACCTTTGCAAGTACCTCCATTGAGTATCATGCCTCCTCCTAATGGAAATGGCCAATTGCCACAATATCCTGCACATACTCAGACACCTCAGGGTACAGACCTATCCCACAATAACCATGGATCTTCCTTTTTCCAGCCTCAGCCTGAAAATGTAGTGGCCAAAGCTCAAGAGGAGAAAGAGGAAATCAAAGAAATTGCTGCTCAGTTGAGAAAGCTCACCACAGAAGTAACACACTTGAGAAATCAAGGGTTTTATTCACAGTCAGGCCAGAATAGGAGTTATTCCAATGACAGACCAAATTACCCTGACAGAGGATACAACAATAACTTCAACAGTAGTGCTGCAAATAACAATAATCCTCCTAGGCAGCCTAGAGTGTGGAACTCTAGGCCAAATAATGGTTCATTACCATCACCCCTAGACAATCAGCCTCCTGGTGAAGCCAAACAGACTACTAGAGTCAATCTTGCTGAAGCAGCCCTTACCAATTGGTGCAGGATTCACAATACCAATGCACATGCAGAATTAGATTGTCCACAATTTAGGATTGCTGCCAGCATCTTTCAGACTGAAGTGTCTAATACTTCTGGAAATCCACCTCAGGCAGAAGGAAATGAAATAGTTCCTTGTGGATATGACTCAGCTTTTGTGCTGGAAACCTACACTAATCAGCCTCATCAGGATTATAATCAGACTTGTGAAGAATCTGCCTTAACCTTTGAAGCAAATTATGTCTTCCCTTTTGAGGATGAAAATGAACCTACAAGAGAGCATGAGGAAGTACATGCATACCAGCAGCAATACCCTGGTAAGCACAATTATAACCTAAGGAGTAGTGCCAACAGACCTGCCGGTCCATTGACATCATCTCTACCTCCAAATAACTTCAACACACCTCCTGATCCTAAGGCTAGCAATAACCCTGGGTTCCCTAAGGTGAATGCTTAGTACTTGTCTCCTCAAAACACAGTAACAAAAGTTGCAAATGCACCTCATGAATCTGACAGGTTAGTCAGCTATTTGGCTGATGAAATGAAGAAAATCAAGATCAGCCTGTCCCTATCTGAGTTACTGAAAACTCCTACCATCAAAAAGGCATTCCTGAAGTCGCTGGATGATCCTGCTTCTAAAGAGGATAATCACCTTTTGAGTCAATCCAATAGCAGAGACCATACTGCTAAAGATAGCACTGTCAAGCCCAAAGTGTCAGCCACAGTCCAAGCTGCTGAAACCTCTCACATGACCTTGTACAGAGACAAAACTGAGTCACCTCCGTTTCTCCTCACCATAAGGATGTTCAGTAAGAATTTGCACAACTGCTTAGTTGATTCAGGAGCCTCAACTAATGTTATGCCTTTGTCAATATGCAACGCATTAGGACTGCATCCTGCTAAATCCTTAAAGAAGGTCACTCAACTGGACAAGACAGAAGTAAGTGTCGTAGGAGAACTCACTCATATTCACATGCAGCTAGCGTCTGATCCTAGGATCCAGTATTACATTGACATTCAGGTAGTTGACATACCTGATACATATGGGATGTTGCTTAGCCGGGACTGGTCTAAAACGCTTAACGGATACATGTCCACAGACTTCAGTCACATGTGGTTGCCATGGAAAGGTATACCTAATCAGATCAGGATTGATGCTGAGCCTAGAATGAAACATATGATCACCGAATATAACAGAACAAATGAGATCATGTATGTAAACGTAGAACCTGGAGTTTATCACATCAGGCCGCAAACTGTCCAAATAGAGGAGGTCCTGATGCTTGATGTTCATCATCATCATGATGATGATTATCACGAGGATTTGCCAGTTGTCGAACTTAATAATGATCCTGATAATGAGAATGAAACAGATCGCTTCAGAGATTTTTAGATGCATTTATCTACTCAGATAAAACGTTGTCAATTATTAAATATACCTGCTAATGATATTTTGATTGACGGATGGTGCAGATTGCATGGAGAAGCACACTCGGAAAAGACTTGCGAATCATGCTTAGACATGATCATGCTGGAGCAGACGTATAGTGAAGCATCATCATCATATTCCGAGGTGAGTGCTACATCTGATGATGATGATGATACTAATTTTTATTTGTCTTCTGCAGGAACAGAAGAGTCGACGGATCCTGATGAAGATCCTATCCGAAAAATAGAAGAGATCCTGGTGTCCAATCAGACGAATGATGCGAGAAAGGAAAAGATCACTCCTGGTAGTGATTGCTTCATGGAACCGGATTACGAGTTGTCTGATGAGGACAAAGGCAGTGACCTGACGAAGTTCGAAGAATTTCTGGTCAAAGAAATAGAAAAAATGACACAACAGTGTAGATCCCCCCAGGAGGTTTTAATCAAAAGTTGGTGTAGGCTGCATGAGGCACCTCACTCAGAAACCACTTGCTCACTGTGCTTGCACATTTTGAAGAAGCATGCAGTTGTATGTGCTGAGCATCATCCTCCTGCTAGGATTGAAGAGAAAACAGAGAAGCCATCAGGCTCATCAGATAAAGGAAAGAAGAAGCTTGAGGATGACATACCTAAGCTAAGGTGGATATCAGGCGGAGCAGCAGCCAGAGCTGCAAAGAAAAAGGAAAGTTCAAATAAATATCCTGCTGAAGATAAGCCTTGGATCCTGAGGTTTGATGGATCCAAATCCAAGCAAGGTTCTGGAGTAGGGATTGACCTTACTGATCCCTCAGGGAAATCTTATTTAGCAGCTTACAGATTACAGTTCCCCTGCACTAATAATGTCACAGAGTATGAAGCTCTGATTCATGGACTGTTGTTTGCACATAAGAAGAAGGTGAAGATCTTGCATGTCTTTGGAGATTCAGAACTAGTTGTGAGGCAAGTACGAGGAATCTACTCTTGTAACTACAGAAAGCTGTCAAATTACAGATATCGTGTGTGGGACCTGATTGAAGACTTTGATGCCTTCAACATCGTTCACGTGCCAAGAGAACAGAACCAAAGGGCAGATGCACTTGCTCAGGCCGCCAGTACGCTGGAACCACTGTCTATATCTGGTCTGAAGAGATTTGCAGTAGAATTGGTGTCAGTACCTTCGGTACCTGACAATGTGATTAATCTCCAAGTGTTTGATGATGATCAGCACATCCTGGACTTCATATCAAACAGAGATGTATTTGAAGCTCAGATCATAGATGAAAATGGTATGGAAGATCATGTCTGGAAAGAAGATGAGATTTTAGAGTTGCCTGGCAACACAATTCCCAGAGGTATGATTGAATTAGAAAGAGCTTTTGATCTGGATAATATGCTCAAACATAAGGATCTGCCTAAGGCAGATGGAGGTCAATATTCACAGGTGAATATTGGACAAGCTGATGACAAGAAGAATGTCTTGTTGGGTAAGGTTTGTACACCTGAGGAGTTAGATGGAATAACTCAAGCCCTTAAGGATTATATACATGTAATTGCATGGACTTATGACGAGCTAAAGACGTATGACACTTCTGTCATAACTCATACTATACCCCTCAAGCCAGATGCAAAACCTTTCAGACAGAAGCAGAGGCCAGTCAATGCTCTGCTTGAGCCCATCATCCTTGAGGAGGTCAAGAAGTTGTTGAATGCCCGGATAATTTTTCCTGTAAGGCACTCCACTTGGGTGGCAAATCTGGTACCAGTCAGGAAGAAGAATGGAGACATCAGATTGTGTGTGGATTTCAGGAACCTGAACAGAGCATCAGAAAAGGATAACTATCCTTTGCCCTCTTTGGATGAGGTTCTGCAGATGGTAAATGGAGCCAAGATGATGTCCTTCTTGGACGGTTTTTCAGGATACAACCAAGTGATGGTTGATAAAATTGACAGATTAAAGACTGCCTTCACCACAAAATGGGGGATATATGCATATAGACGTATGCCGTTTGGATTGATAAATGCTGGAGCTACATTCCAGCGAGCAATGGACATAGCCTTCAGAGGCTTAATAGGAAAGTGTATAGTCATCTACATGGATGACCTGACAGTGTTCTCCAAAGAAAGGGGAAATCATGTTGCCGACCTCAGAAGTGTGCTAAAGAAGTGTGAAGAATATGGAATATCTCTGAATCCCAAGAAGTGCATATTCGGGGTCACAACAGGAAAGTTACTAGGCCACCTGATCACAGAGGATGGGATTATCATTGATCCTGACAGGGTGGAATCTATTATGAAATTACCACTTCCACGAAGCAAAAAGGAGCTTAAATCTTATTTTGGTAAGATAAATTTTGTGAGGAAGTTCATCACTGGCTTTGCTGAGATTGTCAGACCACTGAATGCCATGTTGAAAAAAGATGCACAAATTGACTGGACACCAGAAGCCAGAGCTGCTTTTGAAGATATAAAGAAGGCCATTTCAGATGCTCCTGTCCTCATTAGTCCAGATTATACAAAAGATTTCTACATCTACTCATTTGCTTCAGAACATACTTCTGCAGCAGTGTTAACTCAAAGAAATGAAGATAAAGAAGAGAAACCAATTGCCTTCATGAGCTGTCCTTTCAGGGATGCTGAGTTGAGATATGTGGATGTTGAAAGACAGGCACTTGCATTAGTCAGAGCAGTAAAAAAATTCAGACATTATATACTGAGGAGCAAAGTGATTGCTGTGGTACCAGATGCAGCAGTAAAGATGCTGCTGATGCAGAGTGAACCTGGTGAAAAAAGGGCCAAATGGATTACGGTACTACAAGAATATGACATGGAGATCACACCCATGAAGCTAGTAAGAGGACAGGCTCTGAGCCAGATGATATCTGAAACTGATCCAAACATCATCAGTCAACAGTATGTGATAGATGAGAAAGACAATAAAGAATGGTATTCAGACATCAGGCACATCCTGATCACTGGAAGATGTCCTTTGAGGATGCAGGCTTCACAGAGAAGAGCCTTAAAGATGAGATCCCAGAAATATATGATGAAGGGAGGAGCCCTGTTTAAAAAGAATTATGAAGGGATATACCTGAGATGCTTAGAGAAACCAGAAGCCAATAAAGTTTTGACAGAGCTACATGACAAGTTTGGAACTGCCCACGGATCAGCGTTGGCCACCACGCATGCAATCCTCAGAGCAGGATATTACTGGCCTACAATTTTTAAAGATACAGCTGATCATGTTAAGTGTTGTCATGTTTGCCAGGTTGCTCCCAACAGAGAAAAATATGCTGCACAACCATTGCAGCCAGTGATGGAAGAGCGCCCATTTGCACAATGGGGCATGGATTTCATAGGACCAATCAATCCTCCATCTTCTTCAGGCCAGAGGTATGTCCTAACAATTACTGATTATTGTACCAGATGGACTGAGGCTATCAGCAGCAAAACTTGTACTGCTGATGATGTCATTAAATTTCTGGAAAGCAACATTGTCACCAGGTATGGAACTCCTTATGCATTGGTAAGTGATAATGGTTCTGCCTTCATTTCCACTAAATTGTCAAGTTGGGCTTTTGATCATGGGATCATACTTAAGTTCTCATCCAATTACTATCCCCAGGGAAATGGATTAGCAGAATCCACCAATAAGAATTTACTGAGTATCATAAGAAAATTGATAGAGAAAAATCCCAGGGAATGGAATTCATTTCTGAAATATGCCTTATGGGTAGACAGAACTAGAATGAAAATTGCATTAGGAAACTCACCTTTCCAGCTAGTATATGGGGTAGATCCTATCCTCCCTGTAAACTTGAAAATTCCTACTCTGCAATTTGCCCAAGACTATCTAGGCATAGATAATAAACAAGAAGTCAGGTTGCTTCAGTTGATGCATCTGGAAGAAAAACGAAGCCAAGCAATTGGCCAATTTGCAAAACATCAGGCTGTTGTCAAACGCTGGTTTGACAAGAGAGCCAGAATTAAAGCTTTCAGGATATCAGATTTAGTCCTGATGTGGGATAAAGCCCATGAAAGGAAAGGTGATCATGGTAAGTTTGACAGACTATGGATAGGTCCCTTTCAGATTTCTGAAATTTTAGGAGACAGCACTTATAGGCTTAAGAACCTGACAGGTGAGGATGTCCCGTTGCCAGTCAATGGACAATTCCTCAAACATTATTTCCAGGCCTGAGTGACTTCATGGCAGTCTTGTGTATCATATTGTATATTTGTATAGTTGTTTGTACAGTGTTTGCTTGTTGTTGTTGTTGTTTTGTTGGTTGGGACCTTGTTCTGGTAAGTCAAGATGATGCACTTCATCACCTAAGAAGATAACTAAATTGTTAGGACTCAAGTGATGAGATCAGATTTAGATATAGATTGTAATTCCTTCTGATAAATACTCATGATCAGGTTTATGATGTCTTTTCATCAGGGTACTTTTCTTGTCCAAAGTGAATCAAACACAATGAAACACCTAACAGCCTTGGGTTTGTTGAAGATATGAGTATAGGTGTTAAGTGAAAAATCTAAAGGGACTCCCTTGCTACCAATACAATCTCCAACCTAAAGCTGCAAGTGACTACACCGTGTACAAATGAGCAGACATGATGATATCAAATTTAAATTTTTAAAGGAAAATCAGAAACAAAATAAAATTAGGCCATCTAAGTAACTCTACCGGGGCTATGGACGCCTGCTGGCAGTGGGGCTCTACTTAGGGAGATTGTATAGATAACCTTGCCGGGGTTATAGACACCTGCTGGCAGCAAGGCTCTATCCAGGTTGGCTATGAGGGATGATCTCCAACTATGTAGTTTAACACCAGTTACTTATGTTTTCAACTTGCTTTCAAGATGAGGATAATTAATCACCTGCACACACATGATCCTTTGATAGCTTTATCACCATAATGAAATTTTATCATTCAAAGATCATGATGATTTACTTAGATAGAATTAGAACACTATAGATGAATATGATCATATCACTTGAATCATTTGAATTTTGTTGTTTTCTTTGGTGGCAAGTTGTTGTGTGGTTACACAACACGCCCCATTTTGACTTGGCAAAACAGGGACCCAGCTTTTGTTTTGGCTTGTGTTGTCTGTTTCTGGCGGTTTGGTAAAAATAGGTCAGGAGCATCATCATCATGAAGGTCAGGATGAGGTAGGTCATCATCATGAGGTTAGTTTCTCAAAGTTCATATTTTGTATCTATGACTTCATGGTTAGAAAGAGCTTGAAATTTCATGCAGGTTTGCCTTTTGCATCACTTGAAAATTCATCCATGTGAGGGAGTTGTGAGCAGTCAAAGTTTTGGTCAAACCTGATAATTGCTATATGAACATCATCATCATGATATTTGAAAAGCCCCCCCCCGATAATATCCTGAGGTCGAAACATCCGGACGTCAAGTTTAAGTCGTAGTAGGTTCTTCCCGTCGGGCGGTCTTTTGTATCGCCAAAGGTCATCATCATGATCTTACTCTATCACCTGTTAAAAATCATGCAGTCCCGAAACATCCGGACGTCAATCTTAAATGCTAGTGTGTTTTGCCCGTCAGGTCAACATCATGATATTCTAACATCGCGAGCATCATGATATTCCAAAATCACCCGATATGATAATATCATGCTGATGGTCATCGTCACCTTACTTAGAGAAATCTGCCATCTGCATAATTTGCGCGCGCACGACCAAGTCTTGGTGATCAACATCATCATGATATTTCGAGACCCGACATTTCCTAATATCCTCCTGACCTCCTTTTGCGTGATCATGATGATCACCTTATCTTTCGAAGCGGAGGGTGTTTTTCATTTCTTGAGTCATGTTGAACATGATCATCGTGATCTTGTTCGTCTCTCCCAACGGTTCGTAACATCATCCTGCCGACAAGTATAACATTTTGCAAATATGATGATGACGATGACGTCATCATCACCTTCTCCTTCGGCAGGATATTTTCCAAGGCGTGATCCTTTTCGCCAATATGATGATGACGATGACGTCATCTTCGAAGATTAACACAAGCCCCGGATATCCTGATGACGTCATCAGGACTTTCAGCAGGATCATATTCTAAGTCACCCAGTGCGAATATGATGATGATGTGGTTCATCATCCTGACCTTTCGAGCGGATTGCCTTGGCTGAAAAAAGGGTCATATTGCTTTCATCCACCTGATCATCTTCCTTAGAGGGAACCCGATACTCCTTTTACCTCCTGATCTTAAACGAAACATGACGGTGACGTCATCCCTTTGCATTTTAACCAAGCCTGATGATGACGATGACGTCATCATGTTTTTTCCTCAGCGGCAGGATCATTTTCCGGGTCCTCCTGTTTGTCTTCATCATGATGATGATGACGATGTCTTTCTTTCCCGAATGTGCAAGAGCAAAACATCCTGATGTGCTTTTCCATCAGAGCATTAGGAAAGGAGGATCATCATATTTTGTGATATCCTGCGGCCACTTTGAAGTATATAGTTGGTCATCATCATGATTTTTGGCGTCGGTATAACTATTGCCGTCGGCCTAAGATAAAATTGTCACCCTGATCATAGGTGGTCACGCCGATGCAAATATGATGATGATGCAGGGCCGGTTTCTAAGGATGGTTGAAAGGCGATTATTTCTTTGCATAATCTGGGATCATCATCATCATATTTTGAGCCCGATATACATTAAAATGGGCAAAAACATGAGGCGATAGAAATTTGAAAGCCCGACTACCTGATTTTTGGTCAACGAGGGTTGACCTGGTTGTTTTTATGCTGTTTATGCATTTAGTGCATATTTTTCACAGGTAGGACCTGTTTGCCTGTGGCTGCACATGGGGAGGTATGTTTAATAAAGTGTTTACTTCCTGTTGTTTATCATGATGATGATGAACCTAATGTTGTCTGTTTACTTGCAGGAGATCATCATGATGCTGCTGAAGCTGAACATTGAGATCATGATGCTGCTGAAGCTGAACATTGAGGTCATGATGCCGCTGAAGCTGAACATTGAGATCATGATGCTGCTGAAGCTGGGCATTACAACGTTGCGCGTGGAGTCAACATGGACCAGAAATGAGGAGGATATTGTCAAATATGCTGTTCGCTAGCTGGAGACCGAATCAAGTTGAAGATGCTGGAATATTCTGTGCCAGCTGTACATTTGCTAACTGACGAAGCATGTGCTTTTCATCTGGGCCGTTGTTTGTTGTGAGAGGATCCTGATCCTTGGATCATTGTAACCGTTTTCTGGCAGTTGCTCTATATAACATCCAGAGCTTGTCATTTTAAAAGGGGGGGGAAAATACATTAGAATATACAGACGCATCTGGCGCAAAGAGTCAATTACTGTAGAATAAGTTAGGAGATCGGATTACTAAGACTAATGAAGATAGAATTGTTGAAATATCAAGGTTCTTTCTTCAGATCACTGTAAATGTACCTGTTCTTGAGCATACTGAATGAATATGAAGTTCCAGATTACATCCTGATTGCAAATTTTACGTAATCTTCTGTTGATTTCTGGATATGTACTGGTGAATGCTGTGTTCAACTGGAAGCGCTTTCATTTCATTACATGTTGTTGTCAACTTTCCTTTGAAGCTTTGCACTAGATCATGCGGATTTGTGGAATGTCCTGGTGAAGTATGATTTCTAGTTTTCCTTCTTTTCATTGCAAGTATGGGAGCTTGTATGTGAATCAGTGATCTAAGTCCAGTAATTTTAGGAATCTCACTCTCTAACCCTTTCCTTTTTTTTAATTTCATTAATTCATCACCATAACTGCAAATCATGATAAATAACAAGCAGAAACAGTGAAATATGCTGAAATCCCGTAGGTAACTGAAGATCCTTAGCATATTTGGGTTAAATGCATGTAATATTGAAGGTATCATGCAAAGAATCATAAATAATGATAGAAATCATGCGAATATCAGCCTGTATGCACATTATTTGACTAAATTTACAGTGCAGAGGTAGAATTGTTGGAGACTTATGCAGAGTGAACATCCAGAGCAGGATATTTGAAGATGATGATGATGAACAGTGCAGAAACACGTAAGGCCCCTGAATGGGAAACAGCAGCACACATCAACCACTGAGTAACGTCAGTAGATTAAGACCTAATCAACGGAGACTTGGGATCATGAATTCTTTGAATTCATCGTATCTTTCAAGATGAGTAAAGGTTGTTGTGTAACTTTTATTCTATGTTTGCGAATGACTAACATCATGACCAACAGGTATTAAGAATGCATGAATTAACAGAGCTGGATGAAGTTAGAAGGATGGCACATGACAAAAACCTACTAAGGAAGCAGGAATTGGAACATTTGTTCAACAAAAGAATAGTCAAAAGTTGTTTTCAAATTGGTGATTTGGTTCTTCTTTGGAATGCCAAATCAGAAGGCAAGGGAAAACATGGTAAGTTTGAGCCACTATGGTTAGGCCCATATCAAATTGATAAAAAGGCTAGTCAGGACATCTTTTATGTTAGAAACATGGAAGGGGAATTGCTAGAGTTGCCTGTTCTTGGGCAGCATTTGAAACTTACTTCTCATAGGTAATGATTTTCCTTCAAATTTTGTGGTAAAACCTTGTTATATCTGATATATTTTGACTTCAAGTAGTCTTGACCATTGCTTGTCTTGATGGTGTTTTGTTTTGGTTCCTTTGTGTCATTGTTTTGATCTACCTGGAGATCTAGATTCTCATTGTGCCACTGCTTGGCACATGTCCCCAACTAGAGCCAATGTTGACACAAAAAATTAGTCCCCAAAATGCTTTGTTTTGCCCCTCATGTCTCATTCATATTCCCACTTGAACCTATAGCTTATAACTTATTAGAAAGATATCTCTTAGGTTTTCATGTCTTTGCCATTTGAAATGCAAAGTGGAAAAGTCCAAAAAATTGGTTGAGCCTTAAGTCTTACAGTCATCACTTTACTTTATGTCGTTGACTATCTATCCTAGGTCATCAGTTATTTAAGTTATAACCTTGAGTCTTTTAAGTCATGAGTGATCAGCTTCTTTTACCAAATGTTACTGTCTGTAGCCCGTCGTGTCATATTGTCTAAGTCTAAATCCTTTGCAGGGTTCGAAGATGCCACATGGTGAAATATCACAAGCTCGCACAACATCTAAGGTGACATCATTTTCCTACCATGGGGCTGTGAAAAGATGACAGCTGGCGAGCACACTTAGTCTTACATCTATAGGATCAAAGATTCCAAATCAACGAAGAAGGTATTGTCAGGTAGAAAAGTGAACTACCAGAAATGGAACATCCAATGATAGCGCAAGCCCATAGAAGAATCTTGGTAGAGGGAAAGATCCTCTGTGTTGCCATGAGATCGTGATGTGTGGTCAGATTTTGAGGGAAAGAAAAGGCCTATATGAAAGGATACACATGGAGGCTTATCGCGCTCACGCAAAGCCAAAAAGAGATGGCCCACTTTCTACTGCGCGACCGTGATATACTTCCATGTAAGCAAAATCTTTGGTGCTCTTCCTCGATGTGAAATCAAAAAGGAACTTTGGTGGTCATCGATCTTAAAAGAAAACTCATCCATGGTTGGTATTCAAAAGAGACTGTTAGACATCACAAAGGCAGGAAATGCGCAAATTCAATCAACAAGGGCATTCAGAGGTCAAATTTCAAAGGAATTCAGAGCTGATGAAGACACAGAGGCTCAGGGGTTCGAGATTTAAAGTGTTGTAAAATCTTTCCTTGATGAATTTGAAGAGATGTGTCTCGTACACCACCAATGCAAGTGCTATGTCTTTTAGCTACCCCTTCTTTCTCAATATTTGTTGCATTTATGGTTGTAGATTAGCAAAATAGTTATGTGCATTAAGGCAAAAATATCTTGCATCTGCCTCTAGACCCTAGATATTTTATAGTTATTTCTAGTAGATAAACATCTCTTCTGGCCGAGATATTTTTTGACATGGCCCTTAGGGAAATTTGTATTAACCTAATTAGGTCAATGAGAATCAAATGTTATATATGCATGAATGTAAGATGTAAAAAAGGTTGGTCTTTTGAGCATTTTTTATGTAGTCATATGTAGAGCTCTCTAGGGTTTCAAATAGTAGAGAAGTTCTAGTTCTCTAGTAGTGAAGATACAGGTTATGAAAAGTTTATCATATTGATTACAGCTATCAGTGTATGAACTCATTCTTCTTATGTAATCTCTCAAGGAAATCCTAAATTTCTTTTAAGGGTTTCCTCTAGCAACACTTTGTGGTATGATTGTAACCATTGATTAGATGAATGAACAGATTCTTAAAACATTACATGCTATGTGATGATTTTTTTATGGTTATAGATGATTGATTGTATGTTGATGAAGGATTACTAAGCATATTCTCCATTGATTGCTATTCTTCTTGCATCTGAATATCCAGAAAGTGCATGTTTCATTTCTCTTATTGTTTTTTTCCTTTTGTTGAATTGTGCACTCCGCAACCCAATATATTAGGCACTAGTCTGAAGGTTTCCATGATCATCCGCACTCTTAAAAAATAAAAACAAACTTATTATGTGTGAAGAAAGTAATTAATTTGTATGTCTTACAAACAAGCATATATGCACCTTCCATTGTTGATGGGAGTGCCCTTTTATCAGCTGTATAGGGGTTATTAATGACAACTAGTTGTTGTAGGTCTAGTGATAGTCTTTGGGGCCTAGAAGGTAGTTTGGGTTTGGTTGTCCTGTTATTTTTAGTTGTTCATTTGATTTGAACCTAATACCTATTTAGGTATACCCCTTGGAATATCTCTCCTAGGTTTAAGCTGAGCCTAAAGTGTAGAGGAGTTAACTCACTCCTATAGGTTGCCCAAAATTACCATGAACTTGTTGATAAACCTCTTCCAGTCATCTAGAACGACTATCCCTAGCCCAGATGATTTGGGAATGTTTTAGGGTTTAGGGTTGTAGTTATTTTGGGAGCCAACAAAATGTTTATAGTTTATTTATAAAATACTTATTTATCATCTACTCAATCAATCCACAAAGAATAAGGAGCTAAATTCCTATTCTTGAGGAGATATTTATTACAACACCTAACAAACTACAACTACTTCCTCTAAACTCAATCAACATGTCTATGCATGCATAACAACTCATACAAAAATACTATATTGAAGGAGTGACTGATTGAAGTCTTCTACTTTGAATAGATGTGTAGTTTCATGCCCCATAATTATCCTCTTTTTCCTCTATGTCTCTTCTCCTTTCCAACTCACCACTTTAAAACCTTGTAATTTTCTTCATTTTCCACTAGGACTCTACTACCTTCCAACTCGCCACTTTTCATGTCAGTCATTTTATGTCAGTAATAGCTAACTCATTTTTGCAAATTTCCACAAATACCTTTTGAGTTTTGTTCCCCTCAACCTCAGATTTTAATATCATTTTGAATATCTGAATTTTATTGAGAAACGAGGGAGATCTCACTATTTTACTGAAACTACTCCTCTTCACTTCATCCATCTTTCTAGGAAATCATAAGGCAATTTCCTTTTTCTTGAATATTAGATTATCTACTTGCCCTGCATGATTAGAACATTGCATCTAATCCAACCAAAGAGTTAGAATTTGCAATAACCATCCATCCAAGGTGTCTTCAAATGTAGAATATCTACAGGATTTTTTAGGAGCAACAACTTGTATGGAAAATGACATGTTTACAACTTTAGATAAAAGGAAGTAGTATGTGAAAAGAAATTATTTGCAAGAAATAAACCTACTCTAACCTACTCTACTTAGTGATGTAGAGATAAGTTACACAAAACCATCGACTAGTTGTGAGAAATATCTTCCTTTTCTCAAAACATGGGTCCATGCACTCAACTTTTTGAAAGAAGAGGTAAACCATGAGAAGAAGGTGACTGAGATTTTAAACTCTATTGCTCCACCTTCCTTTCAAATGTCAGCCTTCTCAATAAATTTGTATTCTAATAGATGCATGGGTTAATTGGAGAAGTCTTGCAACCCTTCCTCATGTTCTGGTGCATGCTTGACTAGAGGCAGCTCCCTATTGCTCTTTCAATATCTAATTGGGTATCCCTCCTTAGACTTTCAAGGTGTCCAAATAATACTTTTCCATACAAGCTCCTCTAGTGGAGACAATATTTCTCCATTGTACTCATCACCTAATGCAAGCAATAGGCTTATCAATGTCTCCTTCAATGAGATTTTCTTTGTTGGGACTTGGTCTCATGCTTCCTTCAGTTGAAACCAAACTACAGAATAAAATCTATATCTTAAATTTTAGAATTCCAATGCTTGACATCGTCCCCAACAATGGTGCCAAAAATGGAGGGCCAAATCAATCCTCAATTAGTCTGGTGTAGCTATGTTGGACACAACCTGATGGATAAACTATCCAATAATCGAGCAACCATTTGATCATGACTTAGGTTCATTTAGAATATTAATCCGAGGATGTATCTTCTACACAATCTTTGTACTGTATGTACAACATAGTCTTTCTAGAGACTATGACTTTCTAGGAATTGAATATAAATAGTACATGAATGTAAATAATATTTTTGAAAGGGAAATACATAATGGAAAGGAATGTAAATAACACTGTTGAAAGGGAAATATAGAATGGAAAGTACTAAAATAACAAAGGTAATGGATATAATATAATGGCTACAATCTACTTAAACATAATAACATAAATGTAACTTGTAATATAAAACAGAGCTCCAGTCTTCCTCAAGTGGGCCCTTGCTTGGGTGATTGTAATCATTTAAGGCTTACTAATTAAATCAGCTCTTGCTCAAAAAATAGACTGTTATATTAACTTATGTTCTTCAACATACAATTTGTTGTTTTTCAACATATTTTTCTCTCTCCCTTGCAACAATCTAGATGTAGGTATTTATACATCCTATAGTTGGTTACATACATCCTACCACTCCCAACATGTAGGAGGAGGAATCCTTATTTTAGAAACTATAAACTTGAAAAGGAGACCATAACTAACAAAATTAATAAATGAGATATGCCACATTAACATTTGACTTTTTCAGCTTGAAACAATTATGACATCTTCATAGAAGAGAAATTCAAATAGGTATCCATCACTTCATTTGTTATAGGTTGGATTTCCTTTGTTTTAGGTTGGCTTGGGTAGTTGATGTAGGCTTTCTAGGTAGATGTTGCAGGCTACCTATGTAGTTGTTGCAGGATGCCTGTGCAATTATTGCAGGATACCTAGACAGTTACTGTAGGATGCCTATGTAGTTGTTGCATGCCAGTATGCTCTTTGCTACCTTATAAATGTTAGCATATATCATAGTAAAATGAACAATATAAAATAAGATATGGCATTATGCATTAGTAAACAACTACTTAAATTTATACAATGTTTGGCATACAAAATACAAGAGAACTAGTGCACATGTGGGGTAAGTTTAGGCAGTAAACCATTAGGCAAATGAGTCAATGGTGAAAAGATGCATTAGGAAAAGGATGTTTTTATGACTCATCAACTTTTATGAACATCAGCAAAAACATTTGTCCCTATGCTCATTTCCTTGTTGCATATGTTGAAGGGACGTTAGGTGGAATAGTTGTTATGTGGAAATCCTACTCTCTAGAAGGTATGCTTATTTCCAAATACACACTTTTTGAACATTTTGTTTAAATCCAAATCTAGCTAGGAAGAATGGATTATGTCTAATATTTATGCCCCCAATAATAGTGTTAAGGGAAGGAAGACCTAGGATAACCTTCTTGGTTGCAAACAGACCTTTAAAAATTATAACTGGATGTCATCTCGAGACTTTAACTCTCCTATTTATCCATCTAAAAAGATGGGAGGCACTTCTAAATACATGAATAGTATGATGGACTTGAACAATCTTCTTCACTAAGGGGGGCTTATTGATATAGAGCTTGAAGGGGCCCACTATACTTAGTCCAACAAAAGGATAGGGGAGAATCTTATTCAAGTTAAATTGGATGGGGTCCTCATTTTTGTCAATTGGGAATTCTAAACAAATGTAAGCTCTCTTCCCTCCTCAGAATTGGATCTGATCATACCCCACTTATCTTAAATTAGGAAATGGTTTCTAGGAAAAGAAATAACCCATTTAGATATGAAGCCATGTGGACCCTACATCCAAGTCTAAAGCTCTTATAAAAAAATGGTGGGACATAGACATGGAAGGTTCTGCTATGTACAAAATTGCCAGCAAATTAAGAAATGTTAAACAAAACCTCAAGAAATGAAACATACTCATTTGGGAATATTTTTGAATAGAAACAAGATGCTAGAGAGAACCTTAGCCTGATCCAAGGGGAGATGGACTCAATGGTGCTACTGAATATTTGTGTAGCAAAGAGAAAGTTATCCTTAGTAAACTCAAGTTAATAGAGAAGGAGGAAATATACTAGAAATAAAAATTGAGGGTTCAATGGCTCAAGGAAGGAGATCACAACACTAATTTCTTTCACTAAATGATTCTAAAACATAGGAAGAAGAACTGCATCTTAGAAATTGTTCTAGAACTATGGAATTAAAATCACCAAAGAGGAGGAAATCTAGGAAGAAGGTGTTAGATTCTTCAAAGAATTATTAAATCCTAACTTCCAAATAGAATAAACTATTGAAAATTACATCCTTCAAGTTATCCCAGCTTCCATAATGGATTAGGACCAAGAGGAAATGGGCAAAGGGATAACAAAAGATGAATTTAAAGGAGCTATGTTTTATTTAGACCCTTATAAAGCCTCAGGCCCAGACGACTTTCCTCCTACTTTTTTTCAAACCTATTGGGACATTATTGGCAAATATGTAACCTCTACTGCTCAAGAATTCTTCATAACAAGAGATGTCTTGAAGGAGTTAAATAATACCTTCATAGTGCTAATTCCTAAAAGAGATGGAGAAAACAAAATAATAGAATTTAGACCTATAAGTCTATGCAATACTATTTATAAAATCTTCTTAAAATTGTTGGTCTTAAGAATGTTGGCAAGAGACACTGCTTCGATGAATGTTGAATGTTGTCATTGATGGCAACAAAGAAAAGAGATTCCACCAACATGGCAAAGAGACTTTACTCTAGAAGAATAAATGACTAAGTATGGGTAGTATGTAGAATAAGTGTCAGAGATTGGGTCAGTATGCCTCTGTAGTTGAAGATCATTACTTGCGGTTCAGGTATGTTTTTCATAGCTACCTAGTGATCACATGTTCTCGTGTTCAAGTCCAGACTCCCTCCGGAAGTCATATGGTAAAATATCCAAGTCCGAATGAACTGAGTCAAGTCACGAACAGTGCACAGTACCAAAGTAAAAGGGCCCACATTCCTCTGTTGTGGCATATTTTGTCTTGTGGTTCTGAGGTAGCAAAGGTACACATCATGACTACCTAAATCCAAAGTTATACCTTCTGAAGTTCCTTTGATCACATTCTACAAGTTGTTCTTTATTAGCTTCCAGTTTGACAGTATTTCACTGTGACAAAGCAACAATTCTAAGATCCACATTTTTCTATAAAGGACTATTATGTCCTACATATCTGAAGCTATGTCAAAACGTCAATGATGAATGTTGGATATGATTTCTAGAGTTTCATATGGTCAGTAGTGGAAATCATGAAGTGACAGTTCAATTGGTCAAGTGTATGCTTAAGGGATAGGCCAACAGGTAAGCTAAATCTGTATGTGGAGAAGATACATTGTTTGAAGAATTAATTCAAGTAGTTGAATGTTTGTTGCTGATCTATATGAAGAATATTGTATGTTTGTTTGGGTCCACATTCCTGGTTGAGCTCAAGATCAAGCTGACAAGGTACAACACTTATATACACATTTCATGTTTGAGTTACCGACTTGATTGTGAGATGAATCTTATTGCGGATATATATATTCAATGGATTTCGGTGTTGGAATAAGGTGATGTGTGGATTGTGTGCGAATTTGATATGTGTTTAATTTAAGGTAGTTTACAGAGCAGAAAAGGATAATAAGTACAGAAAATAGGAGTATATGTAAAGCGGAGCAGTAAAGTAGGGCAGATGGTATGAAGTCCTTTGAATCTGTATACTAAGCATATTGGTACCGCATTTCAACATTTTGTAGATGCACCTATAGCAGTCTTCTTTTGGAAATGAGCCAATCCTTCTTCTATCTTCTCTTCTATCTTTCTAGTAGTGAGCCTTTTTGCAATGAGCACTTCTTGGATAGTGAGTCCTTGGGCAATGACCCCTAAGGCAATGAGCCATTGCCTTCATGTAATTCGGTATTGCTGTCATAATATATTGTGAGCTAACAGTCACCATGGTTTTTCCATTTTTAGGTTTTCCACGTAAAATCCTGGTGTCTATGTGTTATGAATTTGTGGTTGCTCTTCTCATGTTTACTTTTCTTTCAAGTTATTGAATTTGGTAAGTGGATTAATGAATGTGTGAAAGAAAAGGTTTTGATAATACTGATTCACCCCCCCTCTCAGTATTCTTTGCATTTAACAACTGGCATCAAAGCAAGGTTCCTTGGAAGAAGCTTAATAGCTTGAGGAAGATCTGTGAAGGTTTACACATGGCAGCTAGAAGATATTTCACTGAAGCCTCATATGAAAGCAATGATGAATTACAAGCTGCTCTTGAAGATCTTGAAAAATTTAAAGCTCAAGTCAGGGATCTAAAGGATAACATACAAGAAGCTGATGAATGCATTCTAAAGCTAAAAGAACAAGTCAAAAAGTTTAAAGAAAAATACAAGGATGTTAGTGAACAATTGATATCAACAAATGAAACCTTGGATGATTTGAAAGTGGAAGTTATTGAAAGAGCTAAAGCAGAAGATCTGAATATGTTGGTAAAAAGCAAGCTAGAAGAATGTGCTAAACTTGAAAAAGAAGTTGCGAGCCTGAAATTAAATTTAGAGAAGGCTAAGAGCTATGAAGAAAAGTTCAAAATAAGCTCTGTAAAGCTTGAGGAATTGATTGAAAGTGAGAAGAGTCCAGATGACAAGCAAGGCTTGGGATTTGAAAAAGGAGAAAATTCAAAATCAGGCCAAGCAAACACTAAGTTTAAGAAAAACAAAGGCAACCAGTTCCAGAATTAAAAAAGAAGACCTAGAAGACCTCTAGTCAGGCAACCAAATGCTCAAAAGTATCCATCCTTTAATGGCCATTGTTTTAATTGTAATAAGTTTGGTCATAAGGCTACTCAGTGTAGGAGTAGAATGAATCAAAATGTTCCATCATTCTCTGGTCAGTGTTTTAATTGCAATAAAATTGGTCATAAAGCAAATGAATGTAGAAGTATGATAAGGAATGGTTTTTACAATGCAAGGATACTCAACCCTTTAATGGGAAGTGTTTTGCATGCAATAGATTTGGACATATGGCTAATCAATGCAGATCTAGAACAAATCCAATCAATAGAAGGAATCAAGGACAAAGGAATGTGGTATGCTACAATTGCAATAAGTTTGGACATGTTGTAAGATTTTGTAGAAGCAAGAATGAGAAAAGAGACTATCCTACAGAGAAGAGTAAAACAGAGTAGAGAGAAGATAAAGGCAAGAACAAGATTGATCTAGTGGAAATCAAGAAGGAAATGAGCAAGGTTTGGATTGAGAAGGATGTAAATGAGGTCATAAATGAATCTGCATTAGTTTCTAGTGTAGATGCTTGCTCTGAGAGGTAAATTGGGAGCTCTGGCTCAGGGGGAGCAGTACTAAAAATCCTAATCCCCTAGCTAGATAGTCAGTACTGGGATCTAGCATGAAGATGTAATGTGAAGCTTCATATGACAGATCTTTTGAAAGAAATTCTGGAAGGAAAGGTTCTAGTGCAAAGCATTGTGGAGCAAATCTAATCAACTACACTTGACAATGAAGAGTTTTGACAGCTTTTTGAAAGATAGCATTTATGATGATTAGGTCAAGACAAAACAAAGGATTAAAAAGGAGTTCATTCGATAGACAATTCATTTTGCATTCAAGCTCTCAAGTGTCTAAGGTGAACTGAAGTGAAATTCCAATTAACTATAGTGATTTCAAAAGCAACACAAGGCAAGATCAAGCAAAACCCTAATTCAATAAAAAAGAGGTATTTTTCAGATTCAAAACCCTACTGTGAATTTATCTAAATCTTTGCAAAGATGGCATCTCCTCAAGTAGTCAATATTATTGAGAGACCACAACCAAAATTCAAGAAATATCCATACAAATCAACAGAGGTTGATCCTAATGGTGCATTTTCAACAATTTCATTTCGTGTAATGCATGCAGAAGATGTTAGGGCATACATTGATGTTGCTCTTGAAGAATTTGGTGATAGTAGGTTTGACAATCTCTATCTGAAACATCTAAGTCATTGCAATTTTATCTGAAGGAAGAATATGAGGTGCTAAGTGAAAAGAAATTCATTCAGTACATAGAATTTCCAACTTTTACGGAAGATGAATGGGTTTGGTATGTCTTCAGCAGAATACATGATGAATTCATGTGGGTGGAAAAACCATTTATGATCACAAAGGATGCGATAAGGGCCGTAACCAGATTGAATTCTATCAGAATAGTACCTATGCTAAAAGCTGTGAAAAATGACACAGTGATGATGGCCACCAGAGCCAAATTTGACAAAAGGGCTTTAATAATCAACGACATTGAAGACCAGGTAGTAAGGTTTGCATCTATGGTAATTGGATACAAAATCTACTTTTCAAATCAGGAGAACTCTGTCTTAGGTACTACTATATATACAACCTATGAGATGATTAAGGAAAATAAAGACCATGATCTTTGTGAATTGCTCTGACAACAACTAATGGAGAATCTAAAGAAGATAAAAGAAAGCAAGTATCCCTTCAAATTTGGTATGTTGATAATGTGCTTATTTTTCTATTTTATGCAAGAATTACTAGGAATGAAGTAGATCTGGTCTAGCAGTCAACCAATTGCAATTCAAATTAGAAATCACATGAGGAGCATAGGAAACAAAGATGAACAAAATATAGCTCTGTGGAGCTATTTTAAGAATTTTTAAAGAGCTATGCATTCTAGACAAAGGATACCTGAATAAATTGTTGAGAGATATAAAAATGACATATGCTTCATTGTCAACAAAGATCAATGTATGATGGAGGTTGTTGAGCCTAGAACAGTTTGGATTATGTCAATGGGGTATGAAGTGGATGCAGATGTATTAGATAGTTATGCCAAGCACATGTTAAGCAAACCTAGGGATACTTCTAAGCCAAGATTTGGCACTTATGAAGAATTATCTATAAAAACCCATGTTGAATTAAGGAAACCTGAAACCCAAAAAAAGATGAGGAAATTGGTGGAGGAATATGCTTAGAGCATAGGGATTACAAAAGAAGAAGTTGCCAAAACAAGGGCAAGAATAGCTAAAAATTTAAAGGAAGTTAATAAAGCTCTGAAAGCTCATAATGTACAACAAGAGCCTCAAGTAGAAAGGACTACAGATGAATTAGTCAAGGCTTTGAAAGAATCTAAAGCAAAGACAGAGGAACCTGCTGCAACAAAGAAAAGGACAAGAGGTTCAGTCTCTACAGGAACTGCATCAAAAACCTTCGGTATGACCTCATCTATTAATGTAGAAGTACCCAAAAAGAAGCACACTGACAGAAGTTTCAAAAGATAAAAAACCAAAGGTCATAGAATGTATGTCAGTATAGGAGTAGATGAGGAAGAGATGGAGTCAGATGAAGAAGTGAAGAAAATGAAAACTGGGGCCATCAAAGCCTCTGGGAGCAGCAAGAAGAAACCCTCCAGTAAGGGTAGAACTGAGAAAAGGCCAAGGTAAGATAAGTCTCAGACAGGAGAAGCCACTATAAGTCTTGAAGATGTCCTGAAAGCCATAACAGTTGATGGAAATTTGAAAACCATAGCTCAACTGTATGATGAGAATGATGATCCAAACAAGAGGATCATTGAGACTGCTGTCGTTAGATACTTGGACAACTACAACAAAGCCCTTATTGAGATCATTACTAATCTCCCAGACAACTTCGATAGTATAATGTCTGCAAGAAAGGAATATGCTATGGCTAAGGATGTTGAACTTAGAGAGTATACACTGATAAAGTTATGTCCAGAGATCACACCGGAATAAAAAGAAAAAGTCTCTAAAGTGTTGCATAAAGAATTCAAAACAAAGAAGAGGATGAACATTCTCATGTCAAATGACATTAAGAAAGTAGTGAAGGATACTGAGGAAATCACTTTGAGAGTGTTAAGGGAACATCATCTTCAAACTATATATGATAGAGTAGAAACAAATGTTGAAGTTGATACATTTATACCTGAGGAGAACATGGATCAAGGATTGGATAGAAGTGATGAAGAGCCAAAGGAGAAAGATGATCCAAACCCTGATACTGGTTTAGATACTGCTATTAAGGATCAATCCAAAACAAGTACTCCTCCAGAACAACAAACTAATGATCAAACAGACAAGGAAAAGATTGAGGAACAAAACAAAGATGATGATCAAGAAGAGGAACAAGTTGAAGAAAACTCTACACCGAAACAAAATAATGATGCAAATGATGTCATGGATTTAGATCCTCCAAAACAAAACCAAGAAGAAGAAGTCTCTAGTATAGAAAGAGACATTGTGGAATCTATCAAGGAATTCTTGGAAAGAGAAAAACAAGTCTTGGACGAACCTAAATTTTTGTAGGGACCAATAAATTTAGACTCTATGTCCCCTATGCAAAAATTCAAACTAGTGTCAGTTGTTCAAGCAAAGGCATAGGAAGAGTTGATAGAAACACATATATAGGATAATGAGCTCATTGGTGCAGCATCTAATGTATTGGAGAAGTTGATGCCTAAATACCAAAAAGATACGTCAATGTCATCAATTGATCAACTTAAAGGTATGATAAAATCAATTAGCAATCATTTTGAATCCTTTGAAAAATCTGTAGAAACAAAAAGTCAGAAAAGAGTTTGATGAGAAAAGATTAGCTGAATTGAAGACCATGTTAGCAAATGATAATACTCTATTAGACAATAGAATAAGAGGTATACAGAGTACCATTAAAGAATCTTGTGATTTGTACAATTATCATGGCTAGAAGCCATAGAGGAATTAGAGGAAAAGATCAAGGATCTAAAACTACAGCTGACAAACTTTTCTAAGTCATTTCATCCAGTAGTTGAGTCAATCAGCAGCAAAAAAATACAAGTGATCAATATCCATAATGAGTTAAGTAATCTGGTGAGTAAGAGGGATCAAATGAAAAACAAAATGTGTCAGTTGAGAGGACTAAAAAGTCCTAAGCTAGACTTAATGTCAAATCTTGCAGTAGAAGCACTGCAGGCAAAAGCACAAATTGACACACCCTTTGATTTACAAAAGGTAGAAAAATTGGTCTTCCTTATAGATGGCCATATTTAAATTTTGGACAATGCTAAGAAGAGTTGGGATAAAGAATTAGTTCAAATCGAGAACATTTTTAATGACATTCTACAAACCAAAACAACTTAAGTTGAAGATTGTATCTATACATATGCGGCAGAATATGATAGTGATTGAAGTTTTTGCAATTTTTGACCCCTGTACATACACCTTTTCCATAGATGTCAAAGGGGAGAAGAAATTAGTGAAAAATGGGCAAACATCTAAGGGGAAGAAGAAAAATAGAGTGTATGTAGTAAGGGGGAGCATATAAGCATTTTTCACAAAGTGTTGCCATCAATGCCAAATGGGAGAAGAAATCAGTGAAAAATGGGCAAACACCTAAGGGGAAGAAGAAAAAGTAGAGTGTATGTAGTAAGGGGGAGCATATAAGCATTTTTCACTAAGTGTTGCCATTAATGCCAAAGGGGGAGATTGTTGGCAGGAGACACTGCTCTGATACATGTTGAATTTTGTCATTGATGGCAACAAAGAAAAGAGATTCCACTGGCATTGCAAAGAGAATTTACTTTGGAAGAATAAATGACTAAGTATGGGTAGTGATGTAGAGGCACTTGGATACAAGAAGAGGGACAAACAAGACAAGGTTCTATTCACCCCAAAAGCCCAAAAACAAGGATCTTCATGGAAAAGTGGGAACAGCAAAAAGGAACTCTTGGTTCTTCATGGAAAGAATGATTTGGGATGCTAGAGGACTCACTCCAACCATTGGTTGAGGCAGATCACCTACAGGACTTACACTTCCTTCACAAACCTCAAAAATGGCTAGTAGCCCTACAAATAGAGAACAATCCTAATATCTTCTTGCACAGACATCCAAATGCAAATCTTAGACAATTGGAAGATACCCTTTATGCTTCCCCACAACCTACTTAGGAATGGGTTTGGGTTTTTTTGTAAAGTATGCCCTAACCAATAGCCCTCCTAGTGGTTTTAAGCCCTAAATAGGCCTATTTTGTGAAGTACCTTCAAATGGTAGCTTGAAACCCTCCTGACCATTTGAACATGTCAATGGCATCCCAAAACCACAAGATTCAACCTCCCTTTGTTGTTTTGACTGACTGTCCTCAAAAATCATACTGTTGTAGCTTCTGTCAGACACTTAGCACATGGTTTTGCTAAGTCCAATCAATGGAATCCCAACATCAACAGCCCTCTACCCACAAAACCCTTACAAGACATAAAAATAGACACTAGATAACTCATTCCATTGACCACAGAGTTTGGGTGATTCAGTGGAATGGAGAAAACATCTTAAGGTTGCTGTCAGAACCCTAGTTGACGGTTTCCAAACCACTTGTAGAGGAAAGAGGAATACAACAATATAGGTGAATGTCAAGAACCCAAACTACTTGCAAATGAAAGGTGACTCACCAACCTAACTCTCCATCATGGTCACTAGTCACCACTTGATCGTACAGGTACGGAGCATGCATAGAAATAGCAAATTTCTTGAGGAAACAATAGGTTTGGTGGACAGTTCAGTATCAAGTGATTGTGGAACATTTTATTCTCAATGGTAGAAGCCCAAACTAGTCTTGAAAGATAGTCATTCCATCATACTCCACTCCCATAAGATCTAGACCCCATGATAGAGCCGTACCATAGAGAAGTATGGGCTATTATGCAACAAACTCAGAAAATGACATAGAAAAGCAGAAAACTATCTTGTATTACTTAGAATTCCTCCACACCTATTACAATCATCATGTTTAAGGCATTAAGAAGGCTTCTTGAATCTCCTTGAAGTAGTTAGAAGGCAGTTGGGTCGATGGATTGTCTATAACCATCAAATACCTTCCTGCAACTACTTTGTGTTAGGACAGTAATCACCTTGTTTTGGCATTTACAACTGTGGCATATGGTCTTCGATGGTTTTAGGACTTGTTAATGGTTTTCTTATGACTTAACAATGTCCTCAAGGCTTTCACATGCCTTAGACTCCTTGAATATGCCTTAGACCTTTTGAGCATGCCTTAACAAGGCTTGAAAAACATAGAGACTACATGACTGCCCTCCTTGATTCTATGACAGCAGTTTATAAACACATGGACATAGTCATTTACATCATGGCACATAGCCTTATTACATCAAGAGAATGATCTCTAGGACCTTATTAAACAAAACAAAACAACTTGAAGATCAAAACAAGACATAGATATCTTGGTGCTCCTGCACCATACTCCTCGGGTGGAAAGAGAACTCAAGTCTCTTGAGGGAGTAGATCAACAATTGTGACACCATGTTTCAAGATGTCTTCTTCACTCATCCAAGTGGCATCTTCAATAGGCAAGCCACTCCATTTGACAAGAAACTGCTTGTGTTTCTTCTTCCTTGTCTTCTTAAAAACCTTGGTGTCAAGAATGCATTCCAACTTCAATGGTTGATTGGGTGGAAGACCTTTGATCCAATCTTCATCTCTTGCTACTATCATATCTGCCTCTGAATCTGCCTTAGTATCACCTTTGAAAGGGAACAAATATGAAACATTGAAGGTGGAAGATATGGCCAAGCCTTGAGGAAGTTCAATCTCATAAGCATTGGGTCCAAACTTGTGTACAATTCGGCATGGTCCTATCTTCTTCATGAGGAGTTTGGTTGGTTGCCCCTTAGGAAGTCTTTCTTTCTTCAAATGTGCCATGACCCAATCCCCAACCTTATAATGTACATCTCTCCTTCTTTCATTGGCTTTCTCCTTGTACTTGTCATTGTTCTTTTGAAGAGTTTCCTTGATATTATCATGAATGTCCTTAATGGCCAATGCAAAGTCTTCACCTTGAGCACTTTTCCTTTCCAATCCATGGAGATCTCTCAATTCAAGAACACCTCTTGGATGAAGACCATAAACAATCTCAAATGGACTCCTTCCTGTGCTTCTATTGGTGGAATCATTATAGGCAAACTCTGCTTGAGGGATGATCATATCCCATGCCTCTCCATGTTGCTTGGTAAGACACCTGAGAAGATTTCCCAAGGACCTATTCACCACCTTAGTTTGGCCATCAGTCTGAGGGTGATAGGCTGAAGTAAAGGACAATTGAGTGCCCAACTTCTTCCACAAAGTGCGCCAAAAATGGCCTACAAACTTTGGATCCCTGTCAGTCACAATGTTAAGAGGCAAACCATGGATTCTAACAATTTCTTTGAAGAACAAACCAGCAATATGAGAAGCATCATTAGTACATTTACATGGCAAGAAATGAGCCATCTTACTAAATCTATCCACCACAACAAATATACTATCAAAGCCTCTTTAAGTCCTAGGAAGACCCAATACAAAATCCATGCTAATGCTTTCCCATGGCCTATTAGGAATAGGAAGTGGCTGATATAGACTAGCATTAGATGAAGTATGTAGTATGTAGAATAAGTGTTAGAGATTGGGTCAGTATGCCTCCGCAGTTGAAGATCATTACTTGCGGTTCAAGTATGTTTCTCACAGCTACCTAGTGATCACATGTTCCCGTGTTCAAGTTCTGACTTCCTTCAGAAGTCATATGGTAAAATATCTAAGTCTGGATGAACTAAGTCAAGTCAAGAATAGTGCATAGTACCAGAGTAAAAGGGTATGCATTCCTCCGCTATGGCATATTTTGTCTTGTGGTTTTGAGGCAGCAAAGATACACATCATGACTACCTGAATCTAGAGTTATACCTTCTAAAGTTCCTTTGATCACATTCTACAAGTTGTTCTTTATCAGCTTCCAGTTTGACAGTATTTTACTGTGACAGAGCAACAATTCCAAGATCCACATTTTTCTATAAAGGACATTATGTCCTACAGATCTGAAGGTATGTCAAAAGGTCAATGATGAATGTTGGATACAATTTATAGAGTTTCATATGGTTAGCAGTGGAAATCATGAAGTGACAGCTAAATTGGTTGAGTGTATGCTTAAGGGATAGGCCAACAAGCAAGCTAAATCTATATATAGAGAAGATACATTGTTTGAAGAATTAATTCTAGTTGAATGTTTGATGCCGATCTATATGAAGAATATTGTATTTTTGTTTGGGTCCGCATTCCTGGTTGAGCTCAAGATCAAGACGACAAGGTACAACACTTGTATACACGTTTCATGTTTGAGTTGTTGACCTAATTGTGAGATGAATCTTATTGTGGATATATATATTAGATGGATTTTGGTGTTGGAGTAATGGTGATGTCTGGATTATGTGTAAATTTGATATGTGTTTAATTTAAGGTAGTTTATAGAGCAGAAAAGGATAATAAGGGTAAAAAATAGGAGTATATGTAAAGTAGAGCAGTAAAGCAGGGTAGACATTATGAAGTCCTTTGAATTTGTATACTAAGCATATTGGTACTACATTTCAGCATTTTGTAGATGCACCTGTAGCAGTCTTCTTTTGGTAGTGAGCCAATCCTTCTTCTATCTTCTCTTCCATCTTTCTGGTAGTGAGCCTTTTTGCAGTGAGTACTTCTTGGATAGTGAGTCCTTGGGTAGTGAGCCTTCATGTAATTATGTATTGCTATCATAATATATTGTGAGCTAACACTCACCGTGGTTTTTCCCTTTTTGGGTTTTCCACATAAAATCCTAGTGTCTATGTGTTATGAATTTGTGGTTGCTCTTCTCATGTTTACTTTGCTTTCAAGTTATTGAATTTGGTAAGTGGATTAATGAATGTGTGAAAGAAAAGGTTTTAAGAATATTGATTCACCCCCTCCTCTCAGTATTCTTTGCATTTAACAAAGAATTCAACCATTCCTACACAAACTTATACATCCCAACCAAAATGGTTTTGTCCCAAGGAGATAAATAAATGATGCTATCATTATGGTCCATGAAATTCTCCACTTGGTGGATAAAAATAAAAAATAAAGCATGGTGTTAAAACTGGGCATCTCCAAACCCTGTGACAAATTTTCATGGGGGTTCCTTTCCAAAGTCCTACGTAAGTTTTGTTTCAAGAAGAATTTGTTGAGGATTATGTTTCAAATTGTTTCTCCACTCCTACCCTTTTGGTCCTTATTAATGGAAGCCCTCAAAGACACTTCAAAGCCTCTGGAGGCCTCAGGCAAGGAGATCCCCTATACCCCTACTTATTCATAATGTTGGCTGAGGTATTGAGAAGAAATATAGATGAGAGGATCAAAAAATGTAAAATCAAAGATTTTAGACCTGCTTCTCCCCTCAACTCGAAGTCCCATCAATAATTTTTGGATGACACAATCCTTTTGGGAGAAGCCACCATTGCAGAATCCACAGAATGGAAAAATATTTTGATGAAGTATGCCTATGTTTCAGGTTAGAAAATTAATCTGGATAAGAGTGGTATTTTCTTCTTCAATACTCCTTTAAGACTGAAAAATAGAATTTCTAGGACTCTTGATTATAAAATCTAGAAAGTTCCAGCTACTTATCTAGGTATGCCTTTATCCCAAGGTAAAATTCACAACTGTAGTAGGAATAACCTTATAGAAAGAATTCAAAGGAAGTTAGTGGCTTGGAAATGAATACTTATAGGTTAAACTAGAAAGCTTCAAATGATTAAGTCCTCTCTCTGAATCACCCTGGTGCACCTCTTTTCTCTATTCAAAATTCCTTGGAACCTTTTAGAGAAAATTGAACAAATTCAAAGAAGATTCCTATGGTCTAGGATGGAGGAAAAGAAAAGAATTCCACTTGTATCCTAGGAGAAAGTTTACACTTCCAAAGCTAAAGGAGGTCTTGGTATAAGGAAAATAAAAGACATAACAAGGCTTTAATGGCTAAAATTGATTGTAGATTGATTATTCCTGACAATGAGTGGACCAGCACTATGAAAGCTAAATACTTGAATAATCAAGATGGGTATTTAATCCTCCAAAAGCAACAGCTTCCTACAGGCTCAACTATTTGGAACAACATTGTAAAAATTAAAAAAACCCCTCTCCAAGGGTGTCAACTAGAAGGTTGGAAAAGGTGATCATGTCAGATTTTGGAAAGATCCCTAGATTTCAAATGTCCCTCTCGAAAACCACCCCATATGCTCTAAAATTAAAGAAGATATGAAAAGAAGGTTTTGATGCCTTGTGAAAGATTATTGGACTATGGAAGGTAATCGAGCTAAATAGAAATTTTCTTTAGACATATATGGAATATCTAATAATAATGTTGCAATAGAACTGATCAAAATCATTAGCAATCATAATTTCTATGGTAGATTCAAATAGGACAATTTGATATAGACAGCTGACCCTAGAGGTAATTATTCCTAGAAGATTAAACAAAAGATCCTTGCTAAGTTCAAAATCCCCTGGGTCTAGCAGGCGAATATCAAGCAAATGACTGAAAGTTGAATTTCCCTTTTTATCCATCCTCTAATTAAAGAGTTATGGATGTGGTCATTGCTTCATGTTAGATGGGGAGTATGGAAAGAATGAAACAACACAATTTTTAGAAATCAAAATAAACCTTGGGAGGTGTTAGCTGAGAAGATAAGAAACAACATTGTTGAGAATGTTAAGATGGCCAACCTACACAAACCCAAGATCAACCCTATAGGTTTGGAAGATTAGATAGCTAGGAGTTGGGGCCTTCATGAAAGATTTGAAAAAGGATACCTCACTAAGTTAAAGAAAAGGAAAAGCACTAAATGTACCCCCTTGATCCTAGATGGCATAAGATTAATTTTGATGAACTGGCAAAGGGAAACCCTAGATAGGTAGGAGGGAGAGGTTTGATAAGAGGTGACAAGATTCAAGTCATGGGTGCTTTTGTTGAGAATCTTGGGTGCCAAAAAAATAATTTTTTTGAGGCCTTAGCAGCCCTTCAAGAGATGTTTATGGAAAAAAACAAAGACATTAGTAAGATTATTATAGAAGGTGATTCAAAAAATATCATTGATATGATTAACTCTAAATCCAACCCCCATTGGTCCTATATGGACATTGTTGAGAAAATCAAAATCATTCTAAGGGATTTTGAGGAGTCAAAGCCATCCATATTTATAAAGAAGGAAACTCTTCAGCTAACCTTTTAACCAATCTTAGTGGCCAAATTGAAGGGATAAATACTTGGGATGAAATTCATTCCCTACTGAATCACATAAGCTCCAAATTAAATGAAGAAGAATTTCAAAATCATTAAGGTCCAATAGCTAGATGTCCTTTTCCATAAGGTTGACATGAGTGGAGGAATCATCTCGAACTGGAGTAATGATGGAAAGATGGGATGGAGGCTTTCTTGGCTAATATCCTTCCATTCCATTATTATATTATTGGCTTTGAGAGAGCTTCAACAAAAAGCAACAGAAAACATTGTCATCACCATCTCACTATGTTCCAAAATGGGAGGAGACTTGATCAGAACTAAACCATCTAATTGTGAGAATGTTAGAAACAATGCTAAGGACTGGGATATTCTAAGTAGGGGGAAGCTTACCTCATTTATCAAGGCTATGAATAGGCACAACATTGTTCTCTCTAGAGAATTTTTGGCCTTTTGGAAAGCTAGTACTATGTATATAAGAGGGATATCCTTCCAGGTTTTTGAGGAATTAATTGCTATGGTGATAGGGATTCGTATGGAAGGTGAGTGCCTTCAAAAGAAAATCAAGGGACATAACCATGATGTCATGAAGCACTTCCTTAAAAGGGGTGAAAAGGTTGACATATTGCAAAATGGTTACAATAGATAGGACCTCCCGAATGTGTAGAAAATGGTAGCCGAATTGTTGATGAGATTTATCACCCTTGAATGTGGGTACAAGAGATTCTATTCCTATCTCTTCCCTATGCTAAATCATTTCAGGCATGGTGTTAAGTTAAACTTTTCTTTTTGAATTTTCTCTTCCCTCAAGGACTTTGTTCTTCAGGTGATTATAAGCAAAAAAGACCTCCCCTTGCACCAAGGGTTAATCTATCATCTTTATCATTTTTAATTGGCCCACACCTCAGCTCTACCCCTTATCCCCTGTATCTATAATCTATCCCTAGTCCCTCACCACACTTCATTGGGACCTACTCCTAAGAAATTGAAAGTTACAGTTGAAGAGAAATGTAACCCTCCTCCGAGGGTTAAAATCCTCATTCATCTCGCCAAACAAGATGCCAAGACTCTTCATGATGATACTCCTCTTCCTATGTAAGAAATGCAAAGAGAGTATAAATCACCTTTTGATTGAATTCCCTTATTCCTAGAAGATTAAACAAAAGATCCTTGCTAAGTTCAAAATCTCCTGGGTCTAGCAGGCGGATATCAAGCAAATGACTGAAAGTTGAATTTCCCTTTTTATCCATCCTCTAACTAAAGAGTTATGGATGTGGTCATTGCTTCATGTTAGATGGGGAGTATGGAAAGAATGAAACAACACAATTTTTAGAAATCAAAATAAACCTTGGGAGGTGTTAGTTGATAAGATAAGAAACAACATTGTTGAGAATGTTAAGATGGCCAACCTACACAAACCCAAGACCAACCCTATAGGTTTGGAAGATTAGATAGCTAGGAATTGGGGCCTTCATGAAAGATTTGAAAAAGGATACCTCACTAAGTTAAAGAAAAGGAAAAGCACTAAATGTACCCCCTTGATCCTCGGTGGCATAAGATTAATTTTGATGAATTGGCGAAGGGAAACCCTAGATAGGTAGGAGGGAGAGGTTTGATAAGAGATGACAAGATTCAAGTCATGGGTGCTTTTGCTGAGAATCTTGGGTGCCAAAAAAACAATTTTTTTGAGGCCTTAGCAACTCTTCAAGAGATGTTTATGGAAAAAAACAAAGGCATTAGTAAGATTATTATAGAAGGTGATTCAAAAAATATCATTGATATGATTAACTCTAAATCCAACCCCCATTGGTCCTATATGGACATTGTTGAGGAAATCAAAATCATTCTAAGGGATTTTGAGGAGTCAAAGCCATCCATATTTATAAAGAAGGAAACTCTTCAACTAACCTTTTAACCAATCTTAGTGGCCAAATTGAAGGGATAAATACTTGGGATGAAATTCATTCCCTACTGAATCACATAAGCTCCAAATTAAATGAAGAAGAATTTCAAAATCATTAAGGTCCAATAGCTAGATGTCCTTTTCCATAAGGTTGACATGAGTGGAGGAATCATCTCCAACTGGAGTAATGATGGAAAGATGGGATGGAGGCTTTCTTGGCTAATATCCTTCCATTCCATTATTATATTATTGGCTTTGAGAGAGCTTCAACAAAAAGCAACAGAAAACATTGTCATCACCATCTCACTATGTTCCAAAATGGGAGGAGACTTGATTAGAACTAAACCATCTAATTGTGAGAATGTTAGAAACAATGCTAAGGTCTAGGATATTCTGAGTAGGGGGAAGCTTACCTCATATATCGAGGCTATGAATAGGCACAATATTGTTCTCTCCAGAGAATTTGTGGCCTCTTGGAAAGCTAGTACTATGTATATAAGAGGGATATCCTTCCAGGTTTCTGAGAAATTAATTTCTATGGTGATAGGGATTCATATGGAAGGTGAGTGCCTTCAAAATAAAATCAAGGGACATAACCATGATGTCATGAAGCACTTCCTTAAAAGGGGTGAAAAGGTTGACATATTGCAAAATGGTTACAATAGATAGGACCTCCCGGATGTACAAAAAATGGTAGCTGAAGTGTTGATGAGATTTATCACCCTTGAATGTGGGTACAAGAGATTCTATTCCTATCTCTTCCCTATGCTAAATCATTTCAAGCATGGTGTTAAGTTAAACTTTTCTTTTTGAATTTTCTCTTCCCTCGAGGACTTTGTTCTACAAGTGATTATAAGCCAAAAAGACCTCCCCTTGCACCAAGGGTTAATCTATCATCTTTATCATTTTCAATTGGCCCACACCCCAGCTCTGCCCCTTATCCCCTGTATCTATAATCTATCCCTAGTCCCTCACCACACTTCATTGGGACCTACTCCTAAGAAATTGAAAGTTATAGTTGAAGAGAAATGTAACCCTCCTCCGAGGGTTAAAATCATCATTCATCTCGCCAAACAAGATGCCAAGACTCTTCATGATGATACTCCTCTTCCTCAAGAAACCAAATGTAAAGGAAAGAAAGTGGCTTTTCAAAACCCTACTTTGTTGGTTCCTCCATAAGAGCCTTCTATGCCTAATAAAATTTATCATAGTATTCGCCCTAGATACAAAGGGAAGAAAAAGATGAAATAGGGTAAGGGCAATTTCAGCCTGATAGCTCCCTCTAGCCCCTCTCAACTTGAACCTTATCTATGGCAAGAAAATTTTGTTAAAGAGGCCTAACCTATTTCCCCTCATCCCGATCCTGTTGTGTCCACCCATTTGGATGGCCCCTCTCTTTTCTGTGCTAAACCTTTTGAGTTAGCCTTAGTGATGACTCTTGAGAATCCCCGATGCATCTCTTGTAGCACCCTAGAGGATAAGGTGAATAATCTACAAAAGAGCTTCATACTTCATAACAATGTTATGAAGTTGTAGCTTTCTCAATGGTACACTTCCAAGCTTAAAATCCAACATTTGGAGGAGGACATTTATAAAGATAATTTACAATGGAATAGTGAGGAAGTTGACAAGGAAATATGGGAAGAGGTTGAAAAGTTCTCTACTACTTTTGATAAATGGGAAACTATTGAATAAGATATGGATGAGATTAAGAAGAATTAGGAAACAATCAAAGGAAATATGACAAAGATTATAGCCTTCATTAAGAAAAGAATTAAAAATTCTTATGCATCCATGTATGTTCTCCAACCTAAGCTATAGAAAAGAAAAGGAAAGAATCTAGACAACAAGGCTTTTGTGAATTAGGATGGACTAGCCAACAAAACTAGAGCCAATGGATTGGAGGAGAAAGGAAAATCCATAGTAGTGGAGCACAACCTTGAGGAGCTTAGTTTTAGTGACAAGGTTAACTTCCTCAACCATGAATGGCAAGCTATAAGTGGCTTGAAAAAACTTGTTGATCTATAATTGCAATCTTTGTCCTGGGTCTTAGTTGTTCCTATGCTTGCTTTTTAGTTTTTTGCTGGTCTTTCTAGTGTGTTATGCTTTGTCTATGTTGATTATTATGATTGTTAGTCTCATGTCTCATGAGACTCTTTTCTCTAGCCTGTTTGGCAATTTCATGTAATGGGTTCAGGTCCTTCCTATGTTTTATCAATATCAAAAATAATTAGGATCTAGGGACTCATAGGGATGAACTGATCAGGATTTGAATGATTTAGGGAATTAGGACTTGGTGATTGGGGTGAATTAGGTCTTGGTAATTTTTAGGTGTCTACACATATATAGATATATGTCTATGTATATATGTATATATACATATGCATATGTATATACATATGTATATGTGTTATTAGAAAGTGTGGTTAATAGTATTAAACTATTAATAATCCAATAATCTCAATGAAATAAGAAATAAACAAGATTAAACACAAAGAAATAATACCTTGTAAACCTCTTTTATTCTATGACTTCCATTGGTCACCTATCTCAATTGATCTCGTTGCATGAATAAAGCCCTTAGAAAGCACACTTTCTTGCTTTCTTCCAAGATGACAATGGAGAATGGCTGTTGATAGGCTTGCAATGAAGAGGATCTTGCAATGCAATGAAAATGGTGATAATGGTGGTAAGTGGTCGCAAGCTATGGAGATTTGGATGCCAAAGGCGCACTATGATTCCTACAGAGTAAGTTTATAAAAGCTTGGATGATTGAAATGGAGGAATAGGGGTTGTATTTATAGATTTGTGAGAGAGAAGATCAATGGTGTAGAATGAATAAGAAGATCAACGGTTGAGGAGACTTGAGAGGATGTGCACGAATAGGAAGAGGACAAGTGTCTTGCTCCTTTATGCATCAGGGGAGTTAACAAAATAGATTGAAGAGTTAACTCAGATGATTGATCAGTTAACAGAATTGATTGGAGAGATAAGTGGGCTAATTGGGGAGTTGACTGAGATGATTGATCAGTGAACTCAGATGACTAATCAGTTAACTATTTTGATTGATGAGTTAACTAATCTAACTGGAGGAGAAATAGGACATGTGTGTGAGAATTTTTAGCTAATTAAATATTGAAATATTTAATTACATGTGCACGTGGATTAATTAAATTATTTTTGGTAGTAATTCAATTTTGGAGGAAATAGACAATTTAAATAAATATTTGGATTTATTTAAATAAAGAGAATGAGAAGAATTAATTAAATAATTTGGTATTATTTAATTTAGAATGATTTTAGAAGAATTTGGAAGATTTAATTACATAAATGGTTTTATTTAATTTTGGAGGAATATGAATCAAATAAATAAATTGATTTATTTATTTATTGATAGAGGAATAAGGATGAAATAATATTCAAAATATTTATTTAGCTAGAGTCGTGTCATTTTTAGGTGTATACATTTTGCCCCTCTTTGATGCAATGTGTTTTATCATGTTGTTTCCAAGAATGATACATGTCCCAGTTTGACCCTGGTATAGGTTTAACAACGATAGGATGCCCCATCGGGAGATTGGACGGGAAGAAAAGTTTGAGGGCGCGAGATGGACAATCTCACGATGAAGAAGGGTTTGAACAGTTAGGTTAGGGTGAATTAAACAAGTTACGACTTGAGAAAGCAGAGGAAAAGGGTACGGAGACCAGGCAAGGTCGCCACACAGCTAGTTGGGGTTGTATATCTATATATAGAAGCTAGGTCCACAATCTTAGTCATTTGCACACGTGTCATTTTGTGAGAGATAGTAGGAGCTTTGCAGAGCACAGGAGCTAGAGCAGTCAGTAGAGAGATGGACATCCCACATGAGGAGCATTGTTTTGAGCAGGTTCAATGATTTGGGTGGGCAGCTAAGGTAGGACCCCCGGTGTTGGGAATTAAGGTGTCTCAACCTTGGTAATTCCTTGTATTATTTTCATTGTATTTATTTATTTATTGCCTATGTTGTAAATTAAATTATAAATTCATATTGTCATCTTGTGGGATGTGGCACAGTGATGTGTCATCCTACATGGAAGATGACAACTTGTAATTTTGTCCTCGCATGAGGAGATAGGCATCCCACTTTGTGGTAGGAATATTTTGCCATGTGTCAGCATCTTGGATGTTGTGTAAGTGAATATTGACCATAACGGTCATGACAGATTCCTATGATGAAGTTATGACATGTAAGAGTCAGAAATAGGAGATTCTATGACAGGTGAAGACATGTGTCAAAGAGCATATTTGGGTGCCCCAAGGTGGACTATGACATGTAAGAGAATATGCTATTTATAGCCTGTGTATGGCAGATTCTCTTACAACTGTAAGTTGTAACTTCTATGACAAATTCTATGATGGTCGTAAGAGTCATAAGAGCATCTATGATAGGTGAAAGTCAGGTGCAGTAGATCAGACATAGTCATGAAACCCTAACCCTACCATCATCAAGGAATCTAACCTAAATGAAATCAAAGAACAATGCAATTCAAGCATAACTTCACCTAGACTGTGCGATTCCTCGTTTGAGAGATGTGGACTGCTTCTTCAACAATGAACAATTGCAATGCTGAAAGCTGCCATGATTGATGATAAAAGCTCAAGTGAATGCTCAAATGCTCAAGATGATAATGTAGATGCTATATGATTGCTGTATATGATTTTGCGGGATTGCTGGATGTTTCATATGGAGTGAGAGGGTGTTTATATAGGACTTAGCCAAGATCAATCAACGGTGGAGATTCAGAGGCTATGTGAATGGCTAGGATTGAAAGTTACTAAATTTAGATTCCATTAATTGTACATGTGAAGGATTGTAAATGAAAGTTGTCTTACAACACATGATTGACTGGACAAGTGTTGGAATGTGATAAATGATAAGGGCTTAATTCAAATAAAATATTTGAATTAGTTGAGATATGAGTTGGAAATTAATTAAATAAATAAAATTTATTTAATTAATAGGATAAATGAATAAAATGGGATAAGACATGATGTGGAATTAATTAAATAAATACAATTTATTTAATTAATTGGCTAAGGGGATGAGAATGGGATTTTAATTAAATAAATAAAATTTATTTAATTAATTGGCTAATGGATTAGTAATTTAACAAGGTGTTGCTAGACATGGACAAAGTTGGGACAAATTTGGGTGTCTACATTTTGCCCCTCTTTGATACAATGTTCGATAGAACGTTGTGTCAAAGAAGATACGATATGCGTTCGATAAACAAGTTATGCCCCAGTGTAACTGGCAGGTGATGCCCCCTCGAGAGGCAAGCCAGGCTAACCAGGAAGGACTGGGTTGGCGCTTGATAGAAGAAAAAGGCTAAAAGGAAGGCTGACACGAAGAAAATGGGAGTGGGATGGAAGAAAATAGGCTGTGGTATGGAAGAATTAGGGTTTTGAGAAGGGCTATAAGTAGGGGCTTCAATGGCAAATAGGCTCATTTGTGCTCATTTGTGCTTAGGAACTTAGAGAAATCCAGAGCTCCTGAGAGTGAGAGTGGCAGAGCTAGTAGGATGGTTATTCCACGCAGAGATCATCGTGCGGAGCGAGTGAGGACACATGGACGACCAGAGGGAGCAGGCGCACTGGTATGTTTCAAAACTTTTCCCAAAAGCGTGTAATTAATAGCCTAAAAGCGTAATTAATTCACACACGTCACCAAAAGCGACTAGGTTAGGACATAGCACATTTAGGTCGCTTAGGTAGGAATAGAGTCAGCTTATAGTAATGTTGGTCGCTTATGAGCGCGGGTAGGTCGCATAGGGAAAATGGGGTCGCATCCCGTCGGCGGGAAAGACGCAGGTGAAAAGCGCGGAAACGGCAAAATGAGTCGCTTATGGCTAGAAAGGCTCGCGTATAAGCAAATAGTAGTCGCATTAGGTAGTTTGGCTCGCATATGGAGAGAAATGGCTCGCATAGGGAAAATAGCGAGCATATAGGGCTAAAAGGGTCGCGCATGGTAAAGTAGCTCGCATATGGTAAAAAGCTAAGTGCATATAGGATTAAGCTCGCGTATGCAGGAAGAGTGAGCGCTTATGGTGTTAGAGCGCGCTTATGGTCAAACAATAAGCGCAGAGAAGAAAATAGCTCGCAGATAGTGAAAACAAGAGCGCATATGCAAAAGAGCTCGCTTTTGGGCAAAACAGTAGCGCATAAGGTAAAGCTAGTCGCTAGTGAGCAGGAAATGAGCGCATGTGGTAAAGTAGGATGCTTATGGTAGGTTAAAAATAGAATAGCAAATAGAGAAGGAAATTTTGATATGGATGGCTAACGGAATGAACTGACAAGCGTAAATGGATGATGCAGGATGTATTACCACCATTGTTATCGCGAGAGCCCCATTCGAGAGATTTACGGCTGGTGAGATGATTGGATGTAGAGGAGCTACTAGTGTTGGAGATCCTAGGCTTGGAGCATGTATCTCGGTTAGAGCCAGTTCAGGCACATCGAGGGCTGATGACAGCGATGGTGGAGCGATGGATGAGCGAGCACAGTTCATTCTTGTTACCGACAGGAGAGGCGACCATTACCTTAGAGGATGTATTCCGGATATTGAGGATTCCGATAGATGGGGATCGCGTAGATTATGATCCGGAGATGGGTCCAGCGGCATTCAGGAGATTGTTTGGCACACCAGACATCGAAGTAGAGGGTTCAGAGATTCCGATGGGGAGGATGGAGGAGCTCTGTGACAGATTACAGCGGGTGGTAGTGGCTATCATTAGATGGCTAGTGGGTGATAGGAGAGCTAGAGGATTTCCCGTAGGATGGGGGACAGTGATGGAGGGCATGTTCTCCTATGGCACGAGATATGCGTGGGTAGAGTGCGTATTGGGACAGCTCTATCATTACCTGCATGATTGTGCGTACATGTTTGGAGCCAGTATGTCAGCAGGAGTGACAGTTTTGCATGTATGGGCGTATGAGCACATTCCAGTGACGAGACCAGAGGGATGGGTTGCGAGAGCAGTAAGAGAGCCATTTGCGCGGATGTATAGAGGAGCATTGACTTATCGACAGCGCTGAGGGGTGGTATATTGGCGGCGGAGATTAGATGAGGTAGATAGATTTGTATGGAGGCCATGGCTGGGATGTGAGCAGTGGGAGGAGGAGGATGCGGAGCTTGTCTATGCGAGACAGGCGAGATACATTTTTGGACGCGGCGTGTATATTATAGAGCGTTATTTGCCAGAGAGAGCCCTGAGACAGTTTGGAGAGGCACAGGCAGTACCTATAGGTGATGCCATTTTTGGGAGGACGAGGCAGGAGGTATTTGATTGGGGTCCGGAGGTTGTGGTTGACACAGCCTTGGCAGAGAGAGATGGACTGCAGCTAGTAGCATGGCAGTGGAGACAGGGTCCTACAGATCCAGGCACATTGCCAGAGTATGATGGATACTGGGCGACAGCTAGGCCGACACGATTGACATGAGATGGGGAGATTGGAGAGATTGGGATGGAGAGGCCAGTTCTGAGGAGACGACGACGGGCTCCACCAGCACAGGCAGTAGTGCCAGCTGCACCAGGGATATAGATGCCAGGGTAGGTGCCAGGACAGCCTGCTATATTAGCACAGCCTCAGGCACAGATTGGAGCAGGAGATGATGTGGGGATTCAGCAGCTGCGGAGACGGATCAGAGAGGAGAGGAGATGGAGGCAGCGGGCACAGATGAGGTTGAGGAGGGTGGAGATGGATAGGCATCAGGCTATGATTAGTCTGCGGCATGCTAGAGCATAGGCACAAACTTATCAGGCTCAGCTACAGTTGAGAGCACAGGGAGGAGATGGCCAGGATGACGGTGCCCTTGCTAGAGTGACAGGAGAGAGGGATACAGCTAGGCAGCATGAGTAGATGATGAGGCTTGAGCGAGACACTGCAGTATAGCAGGAGCAGGCTATGAGAGCAGAGAGAGATGGTCTGCGAGCTGAGAGAGATAGAGTAGTACAGCAGCTGCAGGGTATGACTAGTGAGCGAGATAGAGCAGTGGCTGCCTTAGGGACTGATGGAGTGACGATGTACTTGGCCACATAGTTGACAGCAGTACAGGCAAAGTTACGGAGAGTGCAGGGTGAGGCCGAGTATTACAGAGGCCTATATTATGGGGCTGTGCCAGCAGAGCAGAGACAACCTAGCTTCAGGAGCAGGTCAGGGGCTTCGAGCTCACGGAGATCAGGTGGATCGCGATCAATAGCCTCAGTGATGGGGCCACCGAGAGATGGAGGACCAGGGACAGGACCTAGTGGCGGTGGTGGTCAGGGCGAGGGAGCTGGCAGTAGTCGCTAGGGCATACCTTGTGTACATTGTATCATGATGAGGCCTAGAGCCGATGTTTGTACATTCATTCTTTTCAGGGCTCAGCTTGTATTGTAGACACTTGTATTTTGACACACATGTATATATATATATATGGCAGTTTTGGCGATCTATATGATGTTGTAATGGTTGTGATGTTGATATTATGATGGCTATGCATGTTATGTGGATTATATATGGATTATGGATGGATGTTTATGCAAATGGTAATGGATAGAAAATGTATGAATATGTAAAACGTAATGATATGAATAGATGTATGCATATAGGTAGATGGTAATGAAAGATATATATAATGGACTCATGTATGGCTAACACATTTGTTTGTTTGCAGGAGCAGGAACATGAACAAAGGATGATGGAAATGATTGATCTTGGCTGAGTATGATGGAATGGAGAGATAGAATGAATAGGGAGGATGATGATGGGTAGCTTTCAAGTAATTGCTCAAAATGAAAAGAAATGCAGTCCTTATGGTTGATATAGCATATGGATTTATGCACCAGGGTATAAGAAACCAAGGTGTCGAGGTATCCAATGCGCAACTAGCGTGTTACAATCTTGTCTGAACGCATGAGGCCAAGATGTTGAGCCAACATACACAAGATATGAATAACGGCTAGTGTTGGACTTTGACGCTACAAGCAATGGTTTGAGCTTATCTCCACTACACATAATGATAGCTTGCTGGTTATATGTATGGAGTTAGTCTTAACATAGAATAGTCTCAAATGCATAAGAGACTGTTTAGCTTCTCAAATGCTAGAGATATTGATATGTAAGATGCTAATCCCAACACGTACAAGATACCAATACGCATAGGAAGAGAATAAGATCATCCCGCAAACACGGCATACGAAAGCTATATGACCATGCCCCCGTCCTTACTTCATCGCAACATACCAAGATATAAAGAAATCAAGGCAGTCTTGATTAGGCATAGAAAAGGGACAAAAGATAAATCAAAAGATAAAACAAAAGATACTGTCATCACGTTCTCTTGCCAAATTTTGGGTGCTCTTGGATAGATCAAGCTGGCGCCTTGTTAAGAGGAAAGCTACATCCTGTTGAAGGCTAAAGTTGGTGATAAACTGTTATAGCAAATGTTGGCTTAAGGCATGTGGACAAATAGCTTCTGGGATACTTTTGATTGGTTAAAGTGCTTAAGCTTTGCATATACACATGGATTGCTTCTTGTTTGAGCTAATCAAAGAGAAGAAGATGAAGGAGGAAGGAAGATGAAGAAGATGGGGGGATCATCTGTGCTTGAGTACTGGAAACTTCCTTCATATTCCAGACTGCCTACATACCCTGTATCCACGGGATCAAAGCACATTTATGATGAGGATGAGACATGATGAATATGTAGTTCTGGGTTTTATTGATGATGTAAGTGATGAAAGATAGAAGAATTCGAGCTGAAAGATTGAAGGATGTTTTAGACAAAAGATGAAAGATGAATGATGAAAGGGACTATCGTCTTAGCCTGAATCAGAGTGCTTCCTTCGCATCTCAGATTGCCTACATACCCTGTATCCACGGGATCAAGGCGTCAACGATAGAGCTGCATGTAGTTCTGATTGATATCGCTAGTTGATTGGATGTTTGAGCAGGCGACGTTTGGTAAGATTGTTGGATGAATGTGGATATATTGCGAAGATATGAGTCCTGGTTGCAAGGCGTTAAGTCATATTTGTTGTTGGATATATGCCATGGCTGAAGTTGATAAGGTTTGTTGTGTTGTGAGCTGAGTGGTTTGATGTGCTATGAGCTAGAGATAACAGGATCCACTTCCAAATAAGACTCGACAAATGCCCCCAGTGCGGGATGAGGTTTATTATGCAGAAGCGACAATGCAGAAGAGATGTGGCCAAGATGCTAAAGTGCCAAAAGATATAGATATCATGACAATGTCTCAAGTATGATAGCTAGCATTGGCAAAGGATGAATATGAAAGGCTATGTGTGGGATTGTGATAGGGCTTATGATTATGGCTTAGACAAGATGAAGTGGGAAAAGATGATCAAACGAACCAAAGAAAGGAGGGAAGCTGGTCACTACACATAGTGCCTGTTTGCCAGGTTTTCACTATGGGACTTATCCAAGGCGCCTGTTTACCAGGTTTTCACCAGAGGACGGATTATTTATTTATTTATTTATTTTTTGTTTTTCTGCTTTTCTCTTTTTTTTTTTTTTTTTTTTTCTTTTTTTTATTATTTTTGTGATTTTTTTGGGATAGCTGAGATTTATGGATAAAACTTCTTGAGATGAACGCTGTTGACTGGTTCATCCAAGGGAATGCCTTCAGGTGTTGACAGAGTGTATGCACCAGATCCATAGACTGCTGTGATAATGAAAGGACCAAGCCAATTGGGCTCAAACTTGCCCTGTTTCTCTCGATGTTGTTGATTCCTTTGGTTTTCTTTAAGGACAAGGTTGCCAACTTGAAATCTACGTTCTCTGATCTTTTTGTTGTAGCTGCGGCGTAGCCGGTTTTGATAGACTTGAAGATGGTTCAATGCTGTAAGGCGGCGTTCATCTAATAGCTCAAGATCATGGAGTCTGGATACTCGATACTCTTCATCTGAGATAGTATGTTGCAAGGATATGCGCAAAGAGGGAATCTCAACCTCGATAGGCAAAATAGCTTCAGTGCCATAGACGAGAGCATAGGGTGTGGCGCCAGTAGGAGTTCTGATGCTTGTTCTATATGCCCATAATGCAGGATGTAGTTGTAGATGCCAATCTCGACCAGCTTCATTAACAGTCTTTTTAAGGATCTTGATGATTGTCTTATTAGAGGCTTCAGCTTGACCATTGCTCTGAGGATAGTAAGGCGTAGAGAATATATGTTGAATATGGAACTTGTTGCAAAGATCTCTAACCTCTTGGTTCTTGAAAGGCCGACCATTGTCTGTGACAATAGCTTGAGGAACGCCATAACGGCAGATAATGTAATGTAGGATAAATTTGGCTATTTGTTTACCTGTGATATAGGTCATTGGTATAGCTTCTACCCACTTCGTGAAATACTCAGTGGTAGTAATAATAAACTTATGACTGTTGGATGAAGTAGGATGGATTTTACCTACGAGATCAAGTCCCCATTGTGAAAAAGGCCATAGAGTGACAATAGGCTGAAGCTCATGTGCTGGTGCATGTATTAGATCTCCATGTTTCTGACATTGTAGACATCTCCTTGCAAATTGCTGGGCATCTTTTTCCATAGTTGGCCAATAGTATCCTGCTCGTAGAAGTTTCTTAACAAGGCTAGGTCCAGCGGAATGTGAACCGCAGACACCTTCATGCACTTCACGTAAGGCCGTTTTTGCTTCCTCAGAATCAAGACATCTAAGAAGGATACCATCAAGACTCCGGCGATAAAGAGTGTCTCCTAAGATAGTGTAACGAGAGGCTCGATGGATAAAGGTTTTGCGCTGGGTGTTGGATAGTTGAAGTGGAAAGGTTTGAAGGCGAAGATACTCATATATATCCTTGTACCACAACGAGTTGGGACCAACAATTTCACATATAAGCTCAGATTGTGGAACTTCAAATGCTGGGATCAAAAGCTGTTCAACCAAGAACTCACATTTATAGGTGTTAGATGGCATGTCTAAAAGAGATCCAATCATAGCCATGGCATCTGCTGCTCTGTTTTGTAGTCTAGGAATTTGCTCAGAGGTAATATCCTCAAAATATCTCTTGAAATCATCGACCATGAGCTTGTATGGAAGAAGCTTTTCGTCTTTTGTTTGATATTCATCTAAAACATGTTTGATAACCAGCTGAGAATCACCAAAGACTTGTAACTGTTTGATAGCCCATTGTACTGCCATGCGCAAGCCTGTGATTAAAGCTTCATACTCTGCTATGTTGTTGGTACATGGGAATGCTATTCTATATGATTTAGGTATACAATCTCCTTGAGGGGTGACAAACAAGATACCCGCTCCAGAACCATGTTGTGTGTATGATCCATCAAAGTATAGTTGCCATCGTGCAGAAGAATTCAAATTAAACAATCCTTCATCAGGGAATTCCGGATATATTGGCTGAATATCTGTGATGGGTGCTTCAGCTAATTGATCAGTAATAACTTGTCCCTTGATAGCTTTGCGGTTCACATATTGTATGTCAAATTCACTTAAGATCATAACCCATTTCACTAATCTCCCTGTGAGAAGAGCTTTTGAAAGGAGATACTTGAGGGGGTCCACATTAGAGATGAGCTTCGTTGTTTGGTTCAGCATATAATGTCGCAACTTTTGGGAAGCAAACACTAATGCTAAACAAGCTTTTTCCATGAAGGAGTAATTGAGTTCATATCCCACAAGCGTTCTGCTGATGTAGTAAATGGCTTGTTCTTTTCCTGAATCATCATGTTGAGCTAGAAGGGCACCCAATGCTATGGTTGTTGATGATATATAGAGCAGTAATGGGCGATCAGGTATCGGAGGTACTAACATAGGAGGTGTTGCCAAGTATTCCTTTATTTTCTCAAAAGCCTGTTGACACTTTTCATCCCACTTAAAAGGTTCACCCTTACGAAGAAGATGTTGAAAAGGATGACATTTATCTGCTAGTTGTGAGATAAATCTGTGGATAGATTGTAGCCTACCTTGTAAACTGCGGAGCTGTTTGAGAGTCGTTGGTGGAGACATTTCTATGATAGCTTTTACCTTAGCTGGGTCCACTTCTATCCCTCGTCGAGACACAATATATCCCAACAGTTTTCCTGATGTTACACCAAATACACACTTCTTTGGGTTTAATCTGACTTGGTATTTTTCTAATCGATCAAAGATTTGTGCCAATACTTGTAGATGTCCTTCTCTTGTCTTGGATTTTCCCAGGATGTCATCAACATAGTCTTCCATGATAGTATGAAAAAGGTCATGAAAGATAACCGTCATAGCTCGTTGATAAGTAGCTCCAGCATTTTTAAGACCAAAAGGCATTACAACCCAGCAATAGGTACCCCATGGACAGATAAAGGATGTTTTATCTTGATCTTCCTTTGCTATTCGAATTTGATTATAACCAGAAAATCCATCCATCAAAGATAGCATTTCATGTCCTACTATAAGATCTACAATGTTGTCTATGCTTGGTAATGGGAAATCATCCTTAGGACAAGCTTTGTTAAGATCTCTAAAGTCTGTGCAGCAACGAACACGTCCATCTGGTTTTGCTACAGGTACCAAATTTGAAACCCATTCTGGATAATCAATAGGCTTGATAAATTTTGCTTCTAACAGTTTCTGAATTTTTGCTTTGACCAATAAGGCAACTTGTGGATGCATTTTACGCAATTTTTGTTTGACAGGCTTTGCATCAGGAGATACTGCTAAATGATGTACCACAAGTGAAGGATCCAGACCTGGCATGTCTGCATATGTCCATGCAAAATTTATAGCTCTTCTCAGAAAAAATGCTGTGAAGTTTCTTCGTTCTTGCTCAGAGAGTGATGCTACCAAAAAAGTGATCTTCAGATTCTGTTCTGTTCCCAAGTTCATGTCTTGTGATTTTTCAACTAGCACAGTTGATTTTTCATGGTAATTAGTGGCAACAGGAAGATCAAATCCCTCATCCTCAGGCGCCTCAGAGAGGTTTTCACCTTCGGATACATCCTTTATTTTTACTTTTTCACGGTCAAGAGGCGCCTTTCAGTTTTCACCTAGTGACCTATTTTGTTGAATTTTGTTTATTTCACTTTTGCGACTGAAGGATTTGATACTTCCGCCAAAATATGCTAGTTTAGGTAAATCCATCATGAAACCTGCTTTATGATCACCCAATGGAATACCTTGTCTCAAACCCATGAATTCTGCAATGGCTTCATCATTTTCAAATGTATCCAATATCGGTGCCCCCTGTTGGTCCCAATCGATGAGGTCAGGATATACGAGTGAAAGGCTAATGGAGGAATCGTGATGGCTAGAAGAGGTTGCGAAAAACATGAAGATGGAATGTTCTTGAAAAAGGTCGGTGATATGAAGGGAGGAGTCATCGATAGTATCCGAGTTAGAAGTCTCTCCTATCGAAGAAGGTCTAACGTCAATATCGGAAATACACTTAATGTCTTTGAGTCGCGGTACCTCCGGTTGGTAACCAAGGCCTTGCTTATTAAACTTCTTAGACACAATAATGGGCTCAGTAGGTCCTTGTTCCTGTGATCCCAAGCCGCCATGTCCTTTATAGCCCATGTTCTTGATGATACGAAACCCATTGTTGTATCGTGCTACGTCAAGTTGGACTTGGTCGTTGTCATCAAAGAATATCCAAGAGTTGATGTCCTCAATGTCTTCATCATCCAAGAAACCACCCTTAATGAATACTGTAGGAGGAGCTTTGATAACAGCGGAGGATGAAGTTGGCTTAGATGTAGAGGGCTTATCGTGGGATTTAGGAGATAATGGAAGGGTACCCACGCAATAGGACTCTTGTAGTTTGTATTCACCAGGGCCATGTTCGGTATATTTGATATGGAGGTTGGAAGCGACTTTGCTAGATGAGGGCTTAAGAAGATTGAATGGGTTGATATAGGATGATGATGGATATGCCTCGGTGTTGATAGGAATACGATTTGGACTCTGATATTTAGCTTGAAAGGCACAGCAGAATTCAAATGGATTGGGATCAGCTTGAATGGTAACCTCAACACCCTTATGTGGAAATTTAAGGCATTGGTGGTATGTAGAGGGAACTGCTTTAAGGGTATGGATCCAAGGACGTCCAAGGATGATGTTGTAAGGAAGATCAATATCAAGGACTTGACAGCGTGTTTCTGTAATGACCGGTCCAACTTGAATAGGCAATAAGATAATCCCTTCGGTATCTCTTTCAGCATCATCGTATGCTCTGATGGTAATAACCTTGGAGGTGTCAACATCTTTCTCAGAATATCCCAATTGCTTGATAAGTTTCAAAGAACATATATTAAGACCAGCTCCCCCATCTATCAAGACTCGTTTGATACGGCGTTGTTTAACAAATACTTCAATATGGAGGGCTGAAGATCTTTGTCGGAAAAGGTCAAATGACAAGGGGCTGCAATGCTAGCGACCACAGATTGGAATTGTGTGATATTAATATTATTAGGCACCGAAGACTCTTGTAAGGCTTTATCAAGGATAGCTTTATGTGCGGGGGATATGCGGAGTAGCTCAAGAATAGATATGTGTGCGGGTGTTTTACCAAGGTGATCCAAGAGGTTATAGTCAGAGAGAGATCGAGGAGAGTGAGGAGGTGCTCCTTGAATAGTAACTCGACCTCTTCGCGTGGTTACAGCACAATCAGGTGCTCTCCCTTGGACGGTAATGGTAGAAATGCGAGCATGGTCAATGCGGCCAATGGTAGATGATGTATAGTTATACGGAATAGCATTTCCAGCCTGAAGGTTATTTGTCTGATCATGAGATGGAAGTGGATTTGAAAGTCTCTAGATCATAGTTTGATGTTGATTGTTGAGCAGGTTGAGCGGTTGAAGGTGTGACATTGATTAAGCCTTGATCAATGCAGTTTTGGATAACATGTTTTAAGCGCATACAACCATTTGTTTTGTGCCCTTTAACTCGATGGTAATCACAATACTCATTTTCTTTGTACCAAGGGGCTCGAAAGAGTGGTTCGCCATTTGGTGGTGCATCGGGTAGAATAATGTCTCCTGCTTGAAGTAGCTTTTGAAGAATAACTTCCATGGGTTCCACTAATGGTGTAAATTGTCGGCGTGGGTTGGAAGTTTGGCGTTGGTTTCTTCGTTGTGGAAAAGGCTGTCTTGGTGTAGAGGCTGCTTGAATGTTGATGGGAGCTCTCATAGTTTGAATATTCTTCGTGTCTACAATACCGTCGTTAACAACATTCTTGTTTTTGTTCCAAAAGCGAGACTTATCATTGGAATTTTGAGGAGAATCTTTGTTGTCGCGAAAGATCTTGATAGTGCCCTTGGCAATTAAGGCTCGTTCAATAATAACTCCTTTGGAAACTAGTTCATCAAAGGTGCTAGCACTTTGCAATTGTAGTTGGAATGACAGCTCAAGATGAAGATTTTGAAAAAAGATGTCAAGCTGTTGTTTCTCAGGTATTTCCCATGATAATTTGCTAGCCATGTTACGCCATCGTTGGGTAAAAGCAGAAAAGGGTTCACCGTTGCGCTGTTTGGTATTGACAAGGTCATTCATGTTTACCTCATGTTCAATGTTGAAGGCAAAGTGAGATCAAAATTTGTTTGCTAATTCCGCAAAAGATTTGATACCCGGGGGTAAATGAGAAAACCATTCAAGAGCTTGCCCTGCTAAGCTTCGAGGAAATAGTCTCAAAAGATACGTATCGTCATAAGAGACATCAAGACATGCTACAAAAAAGGCTCGAAGATGGTCTTCCGGATTCCCTTTCCCCTTGTATTTCTCAAATTGTGGGATTTCAAAATGTGGTGGAAAAGGTATCATATTAAGAGACTTGTCAAATGGACAGGTGCATATGTTTTCGAGAGAAAAAGCTTTCTTGCCTTGTCCTACCCTTTCATCGATCATCTGTTGAACATCTGCTGAAGATAATTGCTGTTGTTGCGAAGGGGGTGGAGTATGGTAGGAGATATATTGTGGTTGCGGTTGTGGGATATGTGGAGTTGAGACTGTTTGTTGCGGTTGTGTACCCACAATGTATGTCAAAGGATTGGTATGTGGCACGTATGTGTTGGAGGATTGCTGTCCTTGAGACACAAGCGGCAATTGGGTGTGCATCACATGGGAAGTGGATAGTGGATTGACAGTAGCAAATGGTTGGGAAGTTGGGATTTGATTTGTGACATGGTAAGTAATGGAGGGATTGGTAGATACGATAGAAACGTTTAGAGTTGTATTCTGGACGATATGAGGATTGGTATGTGTCATAGGTTGGGTGACAATAGGAATGCTTTGGGTAGCATAAGATGGATTGATGGTGCGTGAAGGATTGGAAGAATATGACGACATGGATGTAAGTTGAACAACATAAGCAATCTTATTGTTTGGATTGGCTTCAGAAACGGGGGGATCACTCATGTCAATGAGACTAACGTTGGGATTATATGATAACGTGGAAGGATTAATAGTTGGTATATGGGATATGGTATTCCTATGAGAGGTAGTGGATTGTAAAGGGTGTGAAGCATGGACAACATGTGTTGTTGGAATAGTTTGGAAGGTTTGCACACTATAAGACATGGGAATGGCTAGTGATGCTCGAAGTGTTTGCGCTTGTGTTACATGGACAGCTTGTGTTACTTGAAGCATGGAAACAGTCATGGTAGAAGGAGAGATATGTTGAGGAACATGAAAAGGTGGAATGTTGAGATTTTGCGACATGAGAGGGAGCACATTGGTGGGCACTATCAATGGTTCTAAAGTATGCTCTGATCATGGTAACTCGAATGAAGCAACAAGAGGCAATGAGGACGATGTTTGCGATGTAATAGGAGATAATGTGACTATAGTAGATGGTCTATTCATAACAACAGTAGTAGTGTTGGGATCTTGCTCTCTAATAGCAGATATGTCAAAGTCCTTAGGTAGTTTAGCACCCATGCGAGCAAGTTGGAGAAAACAACGATCAGGCTCAGATATCATGAGTTTCTCAACTTGGTCCCATAGATAGGTATCTTGGAATTCTGATGAGTCGTCTTGAGATTGTTCTTCGAAAGTTTCCAAGGATGGTGGAGGTTGCATTCGTTGTGAAGATGACTCGCCCATAGTGTATCCTTGAGGTATAAACATATGAGAAGGCATACCAGTTGTGAATTGAGTTGCGTCCTTAAGAGGTGTTGTGAATTGTTTCATCTCAGCTTGCAATCTGGCTTCCATTTCAGCTTTCAATTTGGCTTCTATTTCAGCTTGATATTGACTCCTAGTTTGAGGCATGATGTTGATGATGAAGTTGAGCTTGTCAAAGTCTTGAGACCCAAAAGATGATAGTTGGCTGGTTGAGTGATTGGTTGTTGTTTTGGTTTGCTGGTTTGGCTAAGTTGCTTGGTTGATTTGTTTTGGCTGAGTTGTTGTTGTTCAGTTGTTGTTGGTTGTCCCTAGAGGTAGCTTAATCACTCAAGGGAAAGATTTTTTGCTGTTGATGTTTGTTGGAGCTAAAGCTAAAAGAGGTTGTTTGCTGAAGCTAAAGCTGAAGGATGTTTATTGGCTGAAGCTAAAACTGAAGGTTGTTTGCTGATTGAAATGATTGGGCTGATGTCTGATTTGCTGGTTGGGGTCTCAAAAGATGGAAAGCTCATAAGTTGTGATTGATTGATAAGCTCAAAAACAAGAGACAAAGTCCAGGTATTTGCTATTGATCAAAGAGAAATCTGAAAGCTGATGTTTGATACTCAAGCAAGCTGGACCTGTGGCTAATTTAGCTAATGGATTGAGATTTGCAGGTATTTTAGCTACAGGCAATTGATGATAGCTCAAATGCGACTCAAAGGATGCTAAAGGTGATCAATGATAGCTCAAATGCGATCTAGTTTAGGCTCGACAGAGAATGACAGTGTTAACCAGAAGCGAATGCTATGCCAGAGGCGATGACTGTTGGTTCAAAGGTGAATTCCTATTGATCAGAGGTGACTCAAATATCCCTAAAGGCGACAGTCTATTGTTCAGAGGTGATTTCATTCAGGCATAAGGTGACTAACTGCAGCTTAAAGGCGATCTGGCTCAGACAAGATGCGATTGGTTATGATTCAGATGCGATTTGGTTCAGGCAGTAGGTGATCAGCTATGGTTTAAAAGTGATTATGTTCAAGCAAAAGGCGATCAACTGTGGTTTAAAAGTGACTTTGTTCAGGCAATATGCGGGCAGCTGTTGTTTAAAAGTGACGCAATTCAGGTAAAAAGTGAATTACTACAGTTCAGAAGCGATATCTGTGGTCTGTGCGAGTAGTTTAGGTTCAAAGGCGACTGTGTTTGTTCAAAAGTTGTCTGATTTTGTAGTTTTTCAGCAAGAAAATAGTGATAACAGTCACTCACACTCACAACAAGCACAAACTGATACAACCTAGGCTAGGATAGGACAGTATCTGTTGAATCCCCTAGCTGCGCCTATTCAAAGCGGGTAGCTCCAGGATCTTGGTAGCACCGGCTCCTCCTTACATTTGCACACACTTCTCACGCATACCAAGATCTGGGTTTCTTATAAGGCTTGACCCTCTCCAAACCTTTAGATTGTCCCTGCTACCTCAGCTAAGAACCGCATGAATCGGGGCCGCTTCAAGGGTTTTGCCCTCTGCGTCAACAGATAGAAGGTTTTTGGCTACTACACAAAGTTGCTAATAAGGGCATCCGTTCAGGTGGCTATACGTGCAGCAGCGCTACTCTCCGTTATGGAGTCTCCCAGCCTCCAAGGGTTGCGTCTTGGAGGGTTTTGGGGGAGGTTGGCTGTCGGTATAACACAACTGCACCTGTTGTTTGTGGCTTTCGACACAAACACTTCTTATATAGCGGTTCGGAAGGACTTGGCTTTAGCCCGTTACCGCTTGGGTCGTATCCCTTCTCACACCGAGAAGGCAGGCCCTCTAAAGATAATGACAAGTTCTCATACACCCAAGATCCATTTGATAGGCAAGGGGAGAGGATACTTTTGCCATTAAATTTGGGTTACAATCAAGCACATGCAAGCAATCAAAAAGATAAATCAAGCACAGAGCAAACAATGGTTCATTTTAAGCACCAAGCCCAAATATGCCTAATTTAGTGAAAAAAAACCATAAATCTTGGACCGATCGAACCTACAACAGATATGTCAGTAGTTTGATAACCTCCTTTCTTAGACAAACCGATAAGATGCTGCGCAGATACCCAATTAATAGCCAAAAATTAAACTGGAACTGAAACAGATTTGAAAACACAGAACTTACCAGATGTGATTTACTGCTGATCAAAAGTGACCTCCATTATACAACAGGCGAAAGACTGCGGATCATATGCGACGCGGAAAACACAGGATGCGATACCTGTCAGCTCATAAGCGATGTGTATTAGCCAGAAGCGATCAATTGAGGGCTAAATGCGAACTGAATCTGCAAAACAAGTCGACAGACGAAAACCCTAAGCTAGCAAGCGATCACTGTAAACTCAAAAGTGACTCTAATTAATTCAAAAGCGGCCTCTATAGACTCAAAGGCGATCCAGTTACACCCAAAAGCGACCGACTGCAAGACAAAAGTGACCTGTATCTGCAAAAAAGGACTAAACCCTAACCTGCACAGGCGATCATTATCAGTTCATAAGCGATACAGGTCAGTGTAAAGGTGAGTACTGTTAGATCAAAAGCGATGCGAACATTTACAAAGGCAGCCACTGTTAAATCAAAAGCGATGCGGATGTGTGCGAAAGCGGCAACTGTTAAGTAAAAAGCAGTAAATATAGTCGAAAGCAACCACGAAAATCACAGGCGAGCCTTTTGAAAACAAAAGCGATACGATTTTACCGTAGGCGACGACTGTCTGGTTAAAGGCGATCTAGAGAGCTAAATGTGGCCTGTTCCAGCTTAAAAGTGGCGCAGAGATTCAGAAGCAACGGATCTTCGTTCAGAAGCGACCAGAATTTACTGCAAACACCTGCAAAATCTGATCTTCAAAGAAAACAACTCTGAAAAATGAAGTCAATCAAGGACGTGAGTCCCACCAGGCGTGCCAAAATGTGATAGGTGAAAGTCAGGTGCAGTAGATCAGACATAGTCATGAAACCCTAACCCTACCATCATCAAGGAATCTAACCTAAATGAAATCAAAGAACAATACAATTCAAGCATAACTTCACCTAGACCATGTGATTCCTCGTTTGAGAGATGTGGACTGCTTCTTCAACAATGAACAATTGCAATGCTGAAAGCTGCCATGATTGATGATAAAAGCTCAAGTGAATGCTCAAATGCTCAAGATGATAATGTAGATGCTATATGATTGCTGTATATGATTTTGCTGGATTGCTGGATGTTTCATATGGAGTGAGAGGGTGTTTATATAGGACTTAGCCAAGATCAATCAACGGTGGAGATTCAGAGGCTATGTGAATGGCTAGGATTGAAAGTTATTAAATTTAGATTCCATTAATTGTACATGTGAAGGATTGTAAATGAAAGTTGTCTTACAACACATGATTGACTGGACAAGTGTTGGAATGTGATAAATGATAAGGGCTTAATTCAAATAAAATATTTGAATTAGTTGGGATATGAGTTGGAAATTAATTAAATAAATAAAATTTATTTAATTAATAGGATAAATGAATAAAATGGGATAAGACATGATGTGGAATTAATTAAATAAATACAATTTATTTAATTAATTGGCTAAAGGGATAAGAATGGGATTTTAATTAAATAAATAAAATTTATTTAATTAATTGGCTAATGGATTAGTAATTTAACAAGGTGTTGCTAGACATGGACAAGTTGGGACAAATTTGGGTGTGTCATGACAGATTCCTATGATGAAGTTATGACATGTAAGAGTCAGAAATAGGAGATTCTATGACAGGTGAAGACATGTGTCAAAGAGCATATTTGGGTGCCCCAAGGTGGACTATGACATGTAAGAGAATATGCTATTTATAGCCTGTGTATGGCAGATTCTCTTACAGCTGTAAGTTGTAACTTCTATGACAAATTCTATGATGGTCGTAAGAGTCATAAGAGCATCGGTCATAACCCATTTTGGAAATAGGTGACCTCTTTGGGATGGGGTGTGTGGACAAGTGTCAGAAGAATCTTACAATGTTGACCAAGTGTCCATAGGCATGGGTTTTGAGTCATGAGGCCAAGTTGGATGCCCATTCCAAGATAGAGGTAATTTTGCCTTGTATTTTCTATATAAATAGGTGCTCGGAGGAGGAGATGTATTACAGGTTTGACAGGTACTGTTATGCTGCTGTATTGTCTCCAGATACGATTGTCAAAGACTCTCGAGAGCTTACATTGCAAGTGTATTGTAAACCATTTCCGTTTTGTTAATACATTGTGCAAGTTTTGGAGTGTGGGGTTTTTCACTTGATAATGGTTTTCCCCACGTATATCTTGTGTCTCTCTTCTTCTGTCTCACTTTCTTGTTTATGTGTTTGCTGCAATATCTCTATTAGTGGTTTAACATTGCTGTAATTGTAAAGATAAAATTAAATTTGCACTCTCCTCCCTTCATTAGATTAGTGTAGGAAGCGATTTCGGCACACCTAGCTTCCTTTCAGTTGGTATCAGAGCTTGATCACCTTTGGTCCTAGTTGTTGGGTAGGGGTTTTTTGAGCTGATCTTAGGTTGAGTGGGAGTGTTGTGCAGAGTATTATGTATCTTGTTGCAGCAAGGAGATGGCAACCACATCTGGAAGGTTAGAGGTTGAGAAATTCAATGGCACTAATTTCAAGTTGTGGAAACTCAAGATGGAGGACCTACTTGTTGATCATGACCTATGGGAAATGGTATCTGGTGTGAAACCTATAGTAATGTAACAAGCTGATTAGGACCTGTTGATCATGATGTTAGTCATAAACAAACATAGAATAAAAGTTACACATCAACCTTTACTCATCTTGAAAGATACGATGAATTCAAAGAATTCATGATCCCAAGTCTCCGTGGATTAGTTCTTAATCAACTAACGTTACTCAGTGGTTGATGTGTGTTGTTGTTTTCCATTCAGGGGCCTTACGTTAGTTCATCAGCAGGATTCTATTTCTGTAAAGATGCTACACAGAAGGTCATTTTACACAGGATATTTCCACAAATAGTGTGTCTACACTTAAATCTTTGCATGATATTTATCCATTGTACATGCTTTAACTCCAAATATGCTATGAATCTTCATTTATCTCTGAGATGTCTGCATATTTTATGTAATTTGCTTCTAATTATCTATTATTTGCAATTGTGATGGTGAATTGTTCTGAAATTAAAAGAAATGTAAGTAAATACTTCAAATTATGATGAATCTTTAGCTATTGAGCCACATACACATTTGATACAGTCATGAGAAGGAAGAAATCAAACCATATTTTCACCAAGATGTTCCACAGCTAGATATAGATGATGCAAACTTCAAAGGATGAGGAATGAAAAAAATATATGCAGACTGATGAGCACTCCAAGGGACGTAGCAAATCAAAGTATATATCAAGAATTCAGACACAGATTACTCAGAATTTACGATGATTTGTAATCAAATTGGTCTTCTCTTTCATTAAGTATGCGAAAATATGTATGCTTACAATAACTTTGAAATAGGCCCTGAATATTTTAGCAAACAAATTTCAATTAAGCTTCGAATGTCTAAAACAAGGCATCCCTGCACCTTTTATAGAATAAGGTGAGGGAGCGGTTACACATGATCTACGATCAAGATTTATCTAGTAAGATCAACGGTGCACATTTCCTTTTGACTTGGTCAATAGTATCTCATGGCATAGGTTGCCAGCTGGTAACCATCTAGGTAACTTATTTTCTGCTAAGTACCTGATGCAGATATTCCCTTTGTAGTGCATCTTCATCTACTCATCAGGTTCTTCTTCTTCATCTTCATGATCATCATGATCATCTCTTTTCGTGTCTTCATCATCCTGATGAATGTCACCCTGTATATGGACCTGCATGGTTGTCCTGATATTTTCATATATTTCTACTATTCTTTCAATTTCTCCACCATCCTGAGTTTTGGCTTTGCTGATGGCATGCTTATGCACTTGGAACTTATCCCTAAGGTTTTCCAATTTATTTTTCCTGCTGCTCAATGTTTCATTGTAATTCTCCACCTTCACTTTGATCCTCATGATCTTGTTCATTGCTTCTTCTGTCAAGTGGTTAAGAGGGTCATCAGCCATCGGCTGGAAATTATTATGCAGAGCTTTCATAGCAAAGTCTGCGTCTTGATTCTTAATCTTTCCTTCTACTTTTCCCTCTAAAGCCTCCAAGATTTCTTCTTCAAATGACATCATGTCATGCAACTTCATACTAATATCCTTTAATTTATTACTGCATCTCTTCAATACATCATTTTCAAACCTGATGTCTTTATTCCAAATATCTACCAACATGGCAGTGTTATTATCCAGCACCTGATGATTTATTAGGACCTGAGGATTTATCCTCTTTATTTCATCCAAAGCACTCAAGGCTTTCTCCAACTGGAATGACCTTCTCCCGACCTCAGTCTACAATTTATCAACTTTTCTCCTTGAGATACCCAAAGAATTCCACCTTTGCAAAGAGGCCTTCACTACTTCCTTAGCTCCTGTGAGTACAGATGATATCCACTTTCTCATAATCACTGACTCATGTTTCATAAGGTCTAACTTATTGACCTCTTCCTGAGAAATCGTAGTCAATGGGACTGCCTGATCTAATACTGTATTATCAGGGTTAATTAACCCTTTTATGTATGCATGCAGCTGGGCAATGTGCTCTTTATGTTGCTTGTTCCTCTCTTTTTCTCTCTTCACCCTTTGGGTTAAGGAATCAATTATGTCTTTTCCTTCCTGACCTTCTTGGTCTTCATTAGCAAACTCCAAGTCCATTGTTGTAATCTAGAATTCTTCCAGGGTGATCTTGCCTTTCTTTTTTCCAACTGTAGGAAGTGCTACCTAGGCGGTCCTTCTACCCGTAGCAGGATCTCTTCTGATGGCAGATGTTAATCTCACCTTCCTCTTTGGCTTCATAATGATTTCTGAGAATAATGTCGAAACATCAAATTCTTGAATTTCAAAACCATGTTCCGTACCTATCTCTTTCTCAAGCCATTGAGGTATTTGATCTCTGGATCCTTGTTGTCGATCATTATCATCATGTCCACCCTGATCTCCTGTATCTGCATCTATTCTCAATGGAGAGGGTGACTTCCTTATTTCTTCCTCATGATGATCTTCATGAGGGTGATCTTGTTCTACTTCCTCCTCCTGAAGAGTCTCTTCTTGTGGTGCATCCTCTTATGATCATGTATTTGATCCTGCACTTCATCTTCTTTTGTTTCATCCACCCTGGTGATCTCCTCATCCTAAGGCATATTTGTATCGGTGGATATCATGGTATCTGACTTAGGTGCATCTATTTGATCTTGGATCACATTTTGATCTGCACCTGATGTATCTATCTCCTGAGTTTTTAGGTCATCATGACCTGATATTTCTTCATGACCTGAGGTTTCATGAGTTCAGGGGGCATCATCAACTGATGTATCTTTATCTTCCTTGCCTTTCTGCTATACTTCCACTATTTTGGGCTCAGCAGATATATCTGGTTGTTGTCATCCCATATCTGGAGTATTGCTTTCTGTCTCTGCCATCTTGACTATCTCAACATTTTCTATCTTATTAGGTGCACCTGCTTGATGTTTAGGACTGTCATCTTCTCTATGTGTTAGGTCAATCACTACAGGGCTAGTCACCTGATCCACTAACTTATCAAGCCCAATTTGCAGGGATGCCTTCTCTGGGCTATCTTCTTTTTCTTGCTTTGCTTGCTTCAGCTCTTCTAATATCACCCTCTGTGAGGATGGTGTTCCTTGTGGAGTCATGCGAGTATTTGAAGCAAGGGCCTCCATTTTTTGAGGAGCTACATCTTCTACCACTTCATCATCTGATAAGTCAACAGTCTCCTCCAGTGAGACAGGAGCGCCTTGACTTGCTCTAGTGGTCTCTCTTTTTTGCTCTTCATCTTTCTTAGTTTTAAACTGTATGATGGTAGGAAGTGGCACATCATGTTGCAATTCTTTTCTGAACAATTCACTACCTTCTCCCCTTAACATTACAGGGTCATGTCTTATTTCACCCCTCATATGTGTTCTTGGTTTTCTTAGGGTTGGATGCCATTATGGGCACCTTTCTTTTCCTGGTGACCATCATGGGGTCATCTTCTACAGGCTCTTTAGTCACTGGCTCTTCCTCAGTAAGGATATCTTCTTCTTCATGTTGCCTTGAGGATTGGCCTACATCTTGAATTTTTGTAGTGTTCATAGCCGGCCTTAGGACCTTTTTGGTCTTTTGCTTATCCTCTGGAGGTGGTGCAGATGAGGCTGATGCCTGTCGTGACGGAGATGCATCCTCATCTGGTATATCAGTTCTTTCAATCATTACTCCCTTAGGTGTATCATCAGTTTTCTTCTTACCTCTAGGAGGTCCTTTTCCTTGTTTCTGGGGTGGCAGCTGTAATGAAACAACTTGCACAATATCTGAATATAATAGTAAATATGCTGCAAATACTTGATAATAATATGCCACTTCGAGGGGGCAACCTCCAAACCACTTCGAGGGGGATACCTCCAATAGTCTTCAATGAGAACACAATACTCAATATATGATGAAATAAGACTCACTACCTCCTATATATACCTATTTATGCCTAGGATATCACCTAGGCCGACTTAGATGGGCCTATATAAGACTTAGGCCGACCTAAACAACTAAATAACAATAAACTAATGATAATATGACTTAATTAAGAGTTAAGATAGCCACAAGCCGACTATTCATAACCCTATACACACTATAGGATTAAGGGCGTAGCATGCCCCCCCTCTTCAAAGAAGCATTGTCCTCAATGCTAACCAAATGTGGATGCTTTTGAATGAATTCCTCATTCTCCCATGTAGTTTCTTCCACTAGAGAGTTTTTCCATTTAATTAGATATTCTATGATTTCCCTTGTCCTCAGCTTCTTGGTGCGTGTTTGAATAATTCTCTCAGGATCCACAACTATTCTTCCCTCTTCATCAAGCTCAGGTAACTTAGTCTGTGCTACCACTTTATTCCCAATAACCTTCTTCAAGCAGGAAACATGAAAAACTGGATGAATTTTTGTTGATATGGGCAGCTCCAATTTATATGCTACATTGCCAATCTTCTGCAACACCTTATAAGGACCATAGTACTTGGGTGCCAGCTTGTTAGCTTTATGTTGTTGTTTTAGAGACATTTTCTTGTATGGTTGTAGTCGCACAAAGACCCAATCTCCCACTTCAAAATTTCTTTCACTACGGTGTTGATCAGCTTGTTGCTTCATTCTGTTTTGTGCCATTGCGAAGTTCTCTCGAAGACTAGCCAATACCTCTTGCTGATGATGGATGTGTTCTTCGACTGTGTGAACCTTTGGTTGTACCCGCAATGAAGAGATGATTGATGGTGGGTGGTAACCATATAGTGCTAAAAATGGAGACATCTTGGAAGAAGTATGGAAAGAAGTGTTGTACCACCATTCTGCTAGTGGTAGCCATTGCACCCATCTCTCTTGTTTATCTGAAGTAAAACAACAGAGATAGCCTTCCAAGCATTTGTTGACCACTTCTGTCTGTCCATCTGACTGGGGGTGATATGATGAACTACGAGCAAGCTGAGTGCCCAAGCATGAAAACAAGTCAGTCCAAAAATTACTTGTAAATATAGGGTCACAATCACTGACTATAACTTTCGGAGTCCCATGCAGTTTCTGAATAGTATTCATAAAAGCTATTGCTACAGTGCTTGCTGTCAATGGTTGTGCCAAAGCACAAAAGTGACCATATTTGGTGAGACGATCCACAACAACCATGATGACATTTTTTCCTTCAGATCTAGGCAAACCTGTGATGAAATCCATAGATACCTCCTCCCACCTTTGACTTGGGATACATAAGGGTTGTAGAAGACCTGGAGTCTTAACTGTCTCCCCTTTATGTTGTTGACATACCATGCATTCAGCTACAAATTTTTGAACATCCCCTTTCAGCCCTTCCCAAAAGAAATCTTGCTTGATTCTATGATAAGTTTTGAGGAATCTTGAGTGCCCACCTATTGGAGAAGCATGTAGTTCTTCCAACACCTTAAGCTTAAGAGTTGAATACTTGCAAAGGTATAACCTCTCCTTGTACCATAAAATATTTCCTTTCCATGAAAATTTGTCAGACACACTTGATTCCTGTTGGAGTTTCTCAATGAGCCTTAGAGTATCTATGTCCTTCTCCCACTCTTCTCTTGCCTCATTTACCCAGTCTGCTTGTAACATGGAAATGGCAAATAAAAATGACTATGTGGGTTCATCACGCCTTGATAGAGCATCAGCCACAACATTCTCCTTGCCTTTCTTATATATGATCTCAAAGTCATATCCCAACATCTTTGTGACCCATTTTTGTTGTTCTTCAGATGATAACCTCTGTTGCAAGAAATATTTGAGACTATCATGATCTGTCTTGACCTTAAAGTGTCGTCCCATTAGATAAGGTCTCCATTGTTTGACTGCATGTAAGATAGCCAACATTTCTTTCTCATAAACTGGATTCAACAAATTCTTACCTTTGAGTTGGTGACTTTCAAATGCTATGGGTTTTCCTTCTTGCATAAGTACTGCTCCTATTCCATGTCCTGAAGCATCACATTCAACAACAAATGTTTTAGAAAAATCTGGGGTAGCTAGGACTGGAGTTGTACACATGGCTTCCTTTAGTTTCTCAAATGCCCTTGTCGCCACTTCATTCCATTGGAAAGCATCCTTCTTTAACAAGGATGTGAGAGGAGATGCTATGCTACCATAATTCTTTACAAATCGGCGATAATACCCTGTAAGCCCTAAAAAACCTCGTAAGTTCTTAAGGGTCTTAGGAATTTTCCACTCTACAATTGCTTGGATCTTATGAGGGTCCACCTTGACTCCCTCATGTGACACAATGTGACCAAGGTACTCCACTTCTTTGACACCAAAGATACACTTGGATGGTTTAGCATACAACTGATTCTGCTTCAAAATGTCTAACACTTGATTTACATGTTGCAAGTGTTCCTCCCATGTTTTACTATATATTAAGATGTCATAAAAAAATACCAAAACAAATTTCCTCAAAAATGGCCTGAAGATAGAGTTCATTAAACTTTGAAATGTCGATGGTGCATTAGTGAGACCAAAAGGCATTACCAAAAATTCATAGTGGCCCTCATGGGTTCTAAAAGCTGTCTTATGTACATCCTCATCTCTAATTCTAATTTGATGATAACCAGAACGGAGATCAAGTTTTGTAAAATAAATAGCACCATTAAGCTCATCTAACAAATCATCAATTACTGGAATAGGAAACTTATCTTTTATGGTGAACTTGTTAAGCTCTCTATAATCTGGACACATCCTCCATGTTTCATCCTTCTTACGCACCATTACCACAGGAGATGAGTAAGCACTTTGACTATGCCTGATAATGCCTACTTCTAGCATCTCTTGAACTATCTTCTCAATCTCACTTTTTTGAGCATATGGATATCTGTAAGGCCTGATGTTGGGTGGTTGGCTCCCTGGTACTAGTTGAATGGCATGATCATGATCTCTCCTAGGAGGCAATCCTTTTGGCATCTCCCCAAAAACTATAGAATGCTTATCTATAATTGCTTGTAGATCCAATGGTGTAGAAGCCTTTGAGTGATATGCTTCTAATGACAATAATTGGGCTACCATCCCATCTACCCCCTTCTTCAACATCTTTTGCATTTGGTAAGAACTTACTATCTGTGGTGACTTTGCACGCATCCCTCGTAATTCTATTGTTCTTCCCTCTGATTGAAAGCGCATGAATAGTTCTTGGAAGTTCAATTCAATTGTTCCCAAAGTGGTAAGCCACTGTACTCCCAAAACAATATCTGCCGCACCCATTGAGATAGCATACATTGGACAATTAAGATGATAATCTCCCATGGATAATTTAATGCTATGGCATTTTCCTGGACAACTAACAGTACCACCATCTGCAATCAAGACCTAAAATTCTGGAGCTGGATATATAAAACAATTTAAACGAGTGGCCAACTTTTTGTTGATGAAGTTATGAGTGCTACCTGAGTCTATCAACACTGTTACTTTTTCTTTCTTTAAGAAACCCACTACCTTGAGAGTTTGTGGGGTACTAAAACCTGAAAGTGCATGGCAAGAAATGATTGGTTGAGTATCTCTTGACTCCTCAATCTCATTGTCACTCTCTACTATTGGTACCTCTTCTTCTTCCTCACTTGGCCCTTCAATATAGAACAATTTCTTTTCAGTGCATTTGTGTCCTCTACTATATTTGCTATCACAATTAAAACATAATCCTTTTGCTCTCTTCTCTTCGATTTGTTGTGGTGTTAGCCTAGTAGGTTGTGGAAGTGACTGTGTAGGAGTGCTTTTATCTCTTATGTTTATAAAACCTTGCCTTTTATTAACCATAAATTTTTCCTCTACTTGCCTTGCCATAATCATTGCCTCTGAGATGGAATTTGGACGGAACATGCGTACCTCATATTTAATGTGATCCTTTAAGCCACCAATGAATAGCTCCAACAAATTTTCTGTAGACACATTTTCCACTCTTAAAGATAAAGTACGAAATTGATGAATGTAATCCTTGACCATACATGTTTGCCTTAATTTGGTAATTTGGCTGAAGTAGCTATCCATAAGATTTTCACCATAATGAGTAATGAGTTCTTCTTGGAAAACCGACCAAGTGACAATGCATCCTTTTGCTTTCTTTTCTTCACATAGCCAATGGTACCAAATGAATTGATCAGGTTCCAAGTATAAGGAAGCCATGGCCACCTTTTGTTGACATGGAACATGGTGGATATCAAAGAATTGCTCCATTTGACAAAGCCAATTGGTAGGATCTTGACCATCAAACTTTCGCATATCCAACTTTGGTGTGAAATTCCTTGCCATAAAATGAGTGGTGTGATGATCCATCTTGAGATTTGATTCAAACCCAAAAACACCCTTCCCTTTTGTAGAATCCTCTTCCTCCACATTGTGGTGTTGTGACTGCTTATGTTTGGAAAGTATCTCCAGAATTTTCTCAATATCACATGACTTTGCCAACCCTTTCATTTGTTCATCCATAATGGACAAGATTTCACCTTTCATCTTGCTATTTTCTTTATGAATAAGTTCAAGTATATTTTCATATTCTTTTTGATCAACATCCTCATTTTCCACCTCCTCCTTGCCTGGAGTTTTTCCCGGTGTGGTAACATTCTTTTTGCCCCTTGTTGAAGGACCTGTCATGATTGGAAAAAATAATTTTGAAATAAATCACACAAATGAAATGTAATTTCTCTAAAATTTTTACTGTAACTTACTAAGGCCAAGATACCACTTACCCAGAAAAAATTCCAAGAAATTAGCAAATTTACTGCCTTGAGAGCGAATTTGTTGCAAACCCTAATTTTGCAATAACTCACTTATTTTTACTCCAATTCCTCTGAAATCTAGACTGTATCTTCTTTAATATTGTCTTCAAAAACCCTTTAAAAATCTTTAAAAAATTCGCTAAAATCTAAAAGTTATGCTCTTCCCAAAATCGCCTCCAATGATGAGAAAAATTTTGCCTCTACGGTGCCAAGATCATGCTCTGATACCACTTGTAATGAAACAACTTGCACAATATCTGAATATAATAGTAAATATGCTGCAAATACTTGATAATAATATGCCACTTCGAGGGGGCAACCTCCAAACCACTTCGAGGGGGATACCTCCAATAGTCTTCAATGAGAACACAATACTCAATATATGATGAAATAAGACTCACTACCTCCTATATATACCTATTTATGCCTAGGATATCACCTAGGCCGACTTAGATGGGCCTATATAAGCCTTAGGCTGACCTAAACAACTAAATAACAATAAACTAATGATAATATGACTTAATTAAGAGTTAAGATAGCCACAAGCCGACTATTCATAACCCTATACACACTATAGGATTAAGGGCGTAGCAGCAGCCTTTCTCCATTAGATTTTCTCTTCTCTACAAGAAAGTCATCATATTCATCATTAGGAACTTCTTTCCTTTTCTTCTTATTATCTAATGTGATGGCCATCCCCCTCTTCTTCAGTATGTTTATTTGTGCATCTACCCATGCTTGGGTGAACTGTAGCACTCCACCTGTAAACCTATCTAATGCAATGTCCTCAAGCTGCGTTAGGTCAGGTGCTGAAATGGTGTCATTATACACCTTCTTTTCTTCATATTCATTTGATAATAACCTACCATCATCCTTCTTTAATTGTGTAGGCACTGGAATGCAATCAAATGTCCTGACTTGATTGAGGGTGAGCCTTTGATATTTTCTTCTTCTAACCTCGGCCTTATCCTCACAGTCTGTCCAGAAATCTTCCAAGTGTCTCTAATGGATGAGCTTCTCCATGATCTTTCTCATTCTTCCATAGAGGTCATATGATCTGGCCAATGGGAATGGTTGTAAATTCATCAGGTTCAAACCCGCTATGGCTTTCTTTATGTTTTCTGAATTAGGGAAGATATACCACCCTATAGTTACTGGAAACAAAACTGGAGGAATCTTGTTATTTGTTTTGTATGCATCCAGTATTGTTAATACTTGTCTTAAGAACTCCATCAGGATTACCCCATCAGTAGGGTACCTGGGTAACATTAAGGGCTATCCCTCAAAACCTTCTACTCTAATGTAGGAGAATGTGGCAAACTGGATAAACCAGGCACCATATCTGTATATCATTTCTTGAGCTTCCATGCTCAATCTTTTAGTTCTATCTTCTTCCATTGTCCTGACCAGATGCATAGAAAATGCATCATTCACTAATTTGTAATCATGGAGATAGTGTGTTCTCTGCAACTGAGGATAATGATCCCATATATGGGCATCATTCAAGCTACCGCCAATCTTTCCAACTGTAGTGAGTGCATCAAATGTACCCTTATATGCACATGAGTATACAATATATGAGGTCATATGAAATGAACAGTCCAGGCCTCCTAGGTTCATTAGTTATTCATCTAGGGAATCACTGATGATCTTAGCCCATAGTGGCCTATTTTCTATATAGATGCACATTATGATAACTCCATACATCCAGTCTTTGAAGCTGCCAGCATTAGGCGGGCCTATCATCCTACTGAGCAGGGCAATCATATATTGATACTCATCATCAAAGTCAAACTTGTACATGTGCACTGGTAATTTGGCAGTGGCAGTGTAAGGACTATTCTTTGCCCTCCATTGATACATCCTCTTTCTTGCATTCTTCTTGTTGCTTATATATTCAACTTCCAGTTTCTTCAGATCCATACTGACTACCTTCTTCCCAACTGGAAGGTTGAATGTAGATGTAATTCCTTTGATAGACAAGTCTGCATATACCCGTCCGTTTTTTTCTACCCTCCTTATCTTAGGGTTATAGTTTCTGGCACACTCAATTACCAATTCTGAAGTTTCCATGGTGTAAGGAAATCCAGCCGCATACCACATTCCTGATACGAAAATGCTATCCAGTATGGAACTATCTCTGTCTTCGCCCATTTTGGCCGGCCATGCCACCAAATCTATGTTTCCTTGGTGAGTAACTCCGATGACGCCAAACTTGAACTGCACTCCCTCTGGTTGAGCAAACATAGGTCTAAGAAATTTTGCATCGGACCTGTTCTTCCTAACGTCTGCCATGGCTTCTTGCAATAAACACAACTGGCCTTACAACAATATCCACTTGCCTGCATATACAACATTTTACTTTATGGCATCATGTATATTACATTCATTAATCTTTATTTCACCATGATATGCATACTTACAGAGCTAAACCATATGAAAAATATACTACCTGGCCATGCAAAAAATGACAACAGGAGGGTTTTAACTACTTACCTGATAACGCTTATCTCCTTAATTAAGCTGATGATTATGAAAAAAGGCTCAAATGGTGATGATGATCACGTGTTCTGTTCTGTTGTAGGTTGTATGTGTCCGTAGGTAGCCCATACGAGGGTTTGAACGTCTTGTGCTCTGTAAATTCTCATTTTATCACAAGGTAAAATGAAAATAACCTTGACATTTACTTTTATCCTCATTATTAGGGCAAACTTAGGGCAAAGCAAGGCAAATTTGATCATAACCATTGATTTTCTGCCAGAAATCTAACGACCATGCTAGGTGTTTAGATTGCGCTCGCGATCAGCTGGAATCCACCTACTGCATTTATGTGTATTTAATGTCATGGGGCAAGACGAGGGGGGTGATCTTCGAAAGATCAGGTGATATTTAGAATATGACCCCCTCCATGTAATATGACCTTCCGCCTTGAGTGGGAAAAATTGATGTCGAAGAGATCGGGTGATATTCAGATATCCAGTGATATTCAAATATCAGGTGATATTTGGAATATCAGGTCATGTTTGAAATATGACCCCTCAAGAGTAAGGTAACCCCCTTCTGAAATATCAGGATGATGTCACCGTCATGTTGTTGTAAAAGGGTGATCACTGGAAATATACCTCCACGAGGTAAAAAGGATGATGATGTCACCGTCAGGGTGATTTTCTTTGTTTATCAGGACTGGATGACGTCACCAGCATATTGGTTCTAGGGTGATATTTTGCGACAGGGTGATATTTGAAAGATAGGGTGATATTCGGAACATCGGGTGATATTTGGAATATGACCCCCACAAAATATATGAAGCTGGCTAACGGGTAAATACCTCTATCACGTAAAATTGACATCCAGATCTCCGAACAAATGATTATCGGGTGATAAAATTGGACCAGGGTGATCTTTCATAAGATGACTGATATTTGTAATATGACCCCCCTTAGAATATTAGGTTTGACCAGGACTTTGACTTCCAATAACTTTCGTTCCCTAAGGAATATCAGGGTGATCCAAAAGGCAAACCTGTATGAAATTTTGTACTCTTTCCAACCATGAGGTTTTTAACATGAAATATTAACTTTGACTAACTAACCTCATTATAATGACTTACCCAGCTTCCTCTTATGCAGGATCACCTGCATGACTTACTTTTACTAGACCACCGAAAAGCAGGAAAACAGAAGCCGAGCCAAGCCAAGCAAAAAGTTGGGTCCCTATTTTGTCAAGTCAAAATGGGGCATGTTGTGTAACCACACAACATGACCTTAAAGATTGGAAGGATAAGGGTCTCAAAAGACTCTGTTTAGCTGACTCTATCCTATTGAATGTCCATGAGGAGAAGAGCATGAAAGATCTTTGGAAGAAGTTGGGTAATGTTTATCAGGAAAAGTCCTTGGTAAACAAACTCTTCCTGAAAAAGAAGTTGTTCACTCTTAAGATGGAAGATGGAGGATCTATTGTAGATCACATGAATGCTTTCAACATGATTATTGCACAGTTGGCATCTGTGAATGTGAAAATGGAGGAGGATCATTGCATGACCCTACTTTGTTCTTTACCAAATTCATGGGATCATCTTGTCATGGCTATCGGAAGCACCACTACCACCTTCAAGATGGAATATGTGGTCTCCTCATTGTTATCTGAAGAAATGCGGAGGAAGACATCTGAATCAGCTAAAGAGGCTCTTGCGGTTCGTGGAAGACCCAAGGAGAAAGGGAAGAAGAAAGACAAGAAAGTTGAGAAGGGCAGATACAAATCCTGTGGGAGATCCAAATCTCTGGAGAGTCCAAGGCTCTCTGTTGGAACTGTGGAAAAAATTGGCATTTTTGAAAGGAATGCAAAGAGAAGAAGAAAAAGAAGAAGAAAGATCCTAATTTAGATTTTGACAAGTCACAAGATGATGGTGATGCCTTCATTGTAGCCTTGGCCACCCATGCATCTAATGATGTGTGGTTGATTGATTCTGGTGCATCATTCCACATGACCTCACATCGAGACTAGTTCATGAAATATGAAGAGTTCAATGGTGGAAGAGTGTACCTATGTGATGACTCTCATCTGAAGATTGTTGGTCATGGAAGAGTCTCAATCTGATTCCCTAATGGATGAGTGAAGAGGATCACTAGAGTTATGCACATTCCAGGCCTTGCATGGAACCTACTTTCTGTAAGAATGTTGAATGATGCAGGTGTGTAGGTTGTCTTTTCAAAGGATGGATGCAAGATGACTAGAGGATCTATGGTGCTTGCGAAGGGTACTGAGAGAGGTACTCTATTTCAGCTAGAGGCATGCACTTCACAGTGTAATAGTTCTTCTAACTCAAAAAATGAGTTGCAGTAACTTCATCCCCACCATCTGAATGTGCAGTGAAGAAATCTATTGTAACTAGTTCTGATGGTAGTGCACATGCTATGGAAGCTAAGATTCCTATTGAAAAGACTATGTTATGGCATTTGAGATATGGCCACATTGGTGAGAAGGGTCTACATACCCTGAAAAATAAAAACTTCATTGAGGGGTTAAATGATTGTAATCTCAAGTTTGACTTTTATGAACATTGTATTTATGGAAAGCAAAACTATGTTTAGTTTTACTCTAGTTCTCACAAGTCTTCTGGTGTATTGGATCTTATTCATTCTGATGTGTTTGGTCCTGTTAATGTTCCTTCGAGTTCAAAATCTGTATATTTTGTATCTTTCATAGATGATTACAGTAGAAGGACATGGGTTTATTTTATCAGAAGAAAGACTGAAGTCTTTAGTCAGTTTAAGGAATTTAAAGCCTTTGTTGAAAATTAGACTAGTAAAAAGATTAAATGTTTGAGAACTGACAATGGTGGTGAGTTTTGTTTTGCAGAGTTTGATAATTTTTGCAAAGAGCAAGGGATTGAAAGGCATAAGACAAGTCCATAACCCCACAGCAAAATGGAGTTGTAGAGAGGATGAACAGGACACTGATAAAGAAGGCTAGGAGTATGCTTAGTGGAGCAAGCCTCGAACAAAAGTTTTGGGCTAAAGCTATTACCACTGCTTGCTATCTGGTAAATAGATCTCCTACATCAACTCTTGTTGGTAAGACACCTATGGAGGTATGGTCTGGTGAGAAGCCTTCAGTTAGACATCTTCGTGTTTTTGGTTGTGAGGCATATGCACATGTGCCTAGGGAGAAATGGTCTAAATTGGAGAACAAGGTTGTTAAATGTATTTTCATTGGCTATGGTGTTAGTGTGAAATGATACAAGCTTTGGGATCCAGTGGCTGAAAAAGTGTTGTATAGAAGAAGTGTTATCTTCAGAGAGCTTCTTCCATTGTTCTATAGCCAGAACAGATAGAAAAGAAAGAGGATGCAGTTCAATTTCCTTCTACCCCTAAGAAGACTAAACAGACAGACCCTGTGAGACCTGATGATGAGGAGAGCTCTAGCAGCTCTGAAAGCTCAGAAGAAGAAGCAGAACCTCAACCTCAGCCATTGAGGAGGTCTACACGAACAAGAAAGCAACCTGATAGGTTTGGTTATTCATTACTTGATTCTAGTTGTGCTTTTGATTTACTTACTAACATTGATGAGCCTAGAACTGTGAAAGTGGCTATGGGCATGAAAGATGTAGGTTCCTGGAAGGAGGCCATGGAGGATGAGATGGCTTCTTTGGAAAAGAACAAAACATGGGACTTGGTGCCTTTGCCTAATGGATGAAAACCCGTTGGTTGCAAATGGGTGTTCAAGAAGAAATTTGGTGCAGATGGCAGTGTTGAAAAGTACAAGGCTAAATTGGTTGCGAAGGGGTACTCACAAGTGGAGGGAATTGATTATGGTGAAATTTTCTCTCCTATTACAAAGCTAACATCCATTAGATTTCTGTTATCTCTTATAGTTGCTTATGATTTAGAGGTAGAACAAATGGATGTGAAGACAACTTTCCTTCATGGTGATTTGGAGGAAGAAATCTACATGTCGTAGCCAGAGTATTACATAGTGAAAGGTAAAGAAAATTTGGTTTGCAAATTGAAAAAGTCTTTGTATGGTTTGAAGTAGTCTCCTAGGATGTGGTACTTGAAGTTTGATGCCTTTGTGTTGTCAATTGGATTTGTGAGATTGAAATCGGATCACTGTGTGTATTATAAATTTGATGGTGATCGTATTCTCATTGTTGCATTATATGTTGATGATATCTTGCTAATTGGGAAGGGTAAGAATATGATTTCTGATTTTAAGTCTCAGTTGGCAGCACAGTTTGAAATGAAAGATTTAGGGGCAGCCAGGTACATTCTAGGAATGGAAATCAGAAGAGACAGAGCTAACAAAAAACTTTGGTTAAGCCAAAGTAAGTATGTGAAGACCATGTTGGATAGGTTTTGCATGGCAGATTGTAGACCATTGTGTGTTCCTGTTTCACTAGGGACAAAGTTATCTATTAGTGATTGTCCAAAATCTCCTAGTGAGGTGGAGGACATGAGCAGAGTACCTTATGCTAGTGTTGTTGGTAGTTTGATGTATGCTATGTTCTACACAAGACCAAACATTGCCCAAGCAGTGGGAGTCCTTAGTCGATTTATGGCCAATCCTGGACAGGTACATTGGGATGCAGTTAAGCGAGTGTTTAGATATTTTAGGGGTACTTCCAAGTATTCCATTTTCTATCATGGCAATGCTACACATTCATTTTGTATTCATGGATTTCTGGATTATGATTGGGCAGGTGACATTGACAGCAGGAGATACACCAGTGTAGATATGTCCACAATGTTTGGTGGTGTAATTAGTTGGATGAGTAAATGACAACCTGTGCTTGCTTTGTCCACTACAGAAGCTGAGTATATGGCTGCAACGTATGTTTGTAAGGAATCCATTTGGCTTAAGAGATTGTGTTCAGATATTGGTGTTGATGTAGGACAGATTACGATTTTTTGTGACAGTCAGAGTGCGATTTGCCTTGCGAAGAATCCAACTTTCCATGCCAGGACAAAGCATATTGATGTACAGTTGCACTTCATGCAAGACATGGTAGAGGATGGGAAGGTAAATTTGGAGAAGGTAGATACTTTGAATAATGTTACAGATGAATTGACAAAGCCAGTGGGCATGGAGAAGTTCAGATGGTGTTTGGAGTCTATGGGCCTCTCGGCCTATAGCAGTTAAATCCTGTTAATTCTATTGGCTCTTACAAGGTGTTCGACAAGTGGGAGAATGTTGGGAATTAAGGTGTCTCACATTGTATTTATTTATTTATTGCCTATGTTGTAAATTAAATTGTAAATTCATATTGTCATCTTGTGGGATGTGGCACGGTGATGTGTCATCTTACATGGAAGATGACAACTTGTAATTTTGTCCTCACATGAGGAGATAGGCATCCCACTTTGTGGTAGGAATATTTTTCCATGTGTCAGTATCTTGGATGTTGTGTAAGGGAATATTGACCATAACGGTCATGACAGATTCCTATGACAAAGTTATGAAATGTAAGAGTCAAAAATAGGAGATTCTATGACTGGTGAAGACATTTGTCATGGCATCTTTGAAAAAGGCATCTTTGGGCGCCCCAAGGTGGACTATAACATGTTGTAATAGAATATACTATTTATAGCCTGTGTATGATAGATTCTCTTACAGCTGTAAGTTGTAACTGCTATGATAGATTCTATGATGATCGTAAGAGTTGTAAGAGCATCTATCATAGCCCATTTTGGAAATAGGTGACCTCTTTGGGATGTGGTGTGTGGACAAGTGTTAGAAGCATCTTACAATGTTGACCAAGTGTCCATTTGCGTGGGTTTTGGGCCATAAGTCCAAGTTGGATGCCTATTCCAAGATAGAGGCAATTTTGCCTTGTATTTTCTATATAAATAGCTGCTTGGAGGAGGAGATGTATTACAGGTTTGATAGGTACTGTTATGCTACCGGTTTGTCTCCAGATATGAGTGTCAAAGACTCCTAAGAGCTTGCATTGCAAGTGTATTGTAAACCATTTCAATTTTGTTAATACATTGTGCAGATTTTGGAGTGTGGGGTTTTTTACCCGATAAGGGTTTTCCCCATGTATATCTTGTGTCTCTCTTCTTCTGTCTCACTTTCTTGTTTATGTGTTTGCTGCAATATCTCTATTAGTGGTTTAACATTGCTGTAATTGTAAAGATAAAATTGAATTTACACTCTCCTCCCCTCATTAGATTAGTGTAGGAAGCGATTTCTGCACACCTAGCTTCCTTTCACTCGGTACGTATGTCATCAATTTTAGGATAGGTGCATTTATGAGTGTAATAAGAACTAGGTAAAGTTATCGAAGCAAATGCACAGCTTGGCATTTTGGTGCATTTGTGCCCTGAAACCATGCATTTGTTGTGTTTCAGCACATCTAGGTTGTCTTTTTGTTCATTTGCTAGTTTTGTACATTTGTTCTGTGTTTCTGCGCATTTGTTAGGATTCTGCACATTTAAGCTGATATGTTGTGCATATGTTAGTTCTGCACATGTGTAGTGCAGAGCTACGCATTTGTTGCAATGTTGTGCTTTTAAGGTGTTTGGTTGTGCATGTGTAGTGAAACTGTGCATTTGCTCTAATACTACACAAATGTCACCTGGAACAGCACATTTGCTTAGGATAGTCAGTTACTTAGCAAAATTGACTCAATTGGCATCTTGATCGATGCGACAATTGATAAGCAATCTCTGAGATTGATTGAATCTAAACAAGAGATGATATGCTTGGTTTGATCAATTTGATATGTTAAGTAAGTGATGTTGATAGGTTTGATAGTTGAGCAAGTTTACATTGATAGTGTTTTGGTTGACATATTGCTTTGTTGATTGTAGGAGGATATATCTGATGTTCTCATGTCTTAGGAGCAATTCCCTGCTACGATGCGGTGATGACACATGTTGGCAGAGGCAGATCAGCTGGTGCTTGGTGCTATTGGATTATACTATGTTTGCTTCATGTCTGAGGTTCGTGCAAACCTCAGTTTGTTGACTACTCTGGTGGAGTGCTTCCACAGTGAGGATGGAACATTCCACCTCCCCACCAGTGAGATCACAATTACTCTGGAGGATGTCTATAGGATTTTGCACCTACCTATAGTAGGGGAGTAGGTAGAGTATGACCTACAGCGTGATGCCGGGTTAGCTAAGTGCAGGAAGGTGTTTGATGACCCAGACATACGAGGATGAGAGATTAGCTGGTAGGACATGTACGACTATTATGACTACTTCCCAAGGATTGTAGCAGGCTTGATCGGAGGTGTTATATGCCCCGATCAGAGATCACATGGATTTACAGTTGGTTGGGGTCAGACCTTAGAGAGGATGCTGACTGAAGGTACTCATTTTTCTTGGGGTGTCTGTGTACTGGCTCACCTTTATCATGAGATGCATCAGGTTGTCTACCGTGGAGTCTCTAGTCTTTCTGCAAGTGTTTTACTGTTACAGTTCTGGGCTTGGGAGCGCATTGCAATTACATGGCCCACTGTCACATTTCATTGGTAGCCAGATGATCCATACTCTTATGGATATGCTAGTGTAATTACTCAGCATAGGCTGGGTAAGTTGGAGTATTGGCGCCATCAGTTGGATAATGTAGATGCAGTTGTGTGGTGACCTTACAAGAGTGTGAGGTTTGGGAGGATGAGGACAACGAGCTACCATACATGTTTCAGATGCAGTGGTTGATTGGTCAGACTCCTCACATCTTGGAGAGGCAGATAGTTAGTCGTGTCCTCTAGTAGTTTGGATGAGTTCAGGGTATGCCACAGGGGCAAGCACTATTTGCTAGGACATGGGCAGAGCAGCGGCGATGGGGTAATGTGGCTTCTTATGAGGAGGCCTGGGCAGACTTTCTACAGATACCTTATCAGGCATGGTTGATGAGGAGGGAGATAGTGGATGCTGAGATGATGCAAGACTATGAGGAGTGGTTTGCGGCACACCCATTCCCCAGGTATTCAGGACTGGGAGAGCTAGCTCCTCGCCTAGAGGAGGTGGAGTCAGAGGAGGAGGATGGAGATAGACGGAGGAGATGGCGAAAGAGGAGGAGAGGTGGAGCCTGAGGAGATGGAAGAGATGGTGGAGGAGGAGGCCGAGGAGATGGAGGAGACAATAGAGGTGACAGCTGACTGAGATAGTGGTAGAGAGTAGGACAGGCCCCACCCCAGTAGGAGGCATAGTAGGTGGCCCAGTAGGCAGTGGTTCAGTCGATAGTGCAGTAGGTAGTTGCACCATAGGTACCGCAGACACCTGATAGGCCTGACAGTAGCAAGTGTAGGGAGATGTAGTGACACTGCTACAAGGCCAGGTTAGATAGTTGAGGGCACAATTGAGAGTTGCGGAGGATCGGAGAGATGGAGACACAGGGATCATTGTTGGCGTCACTGCAGAGTGAGATGCCACCCTGGCTAGGGTACAGGCTTTGATAGGTGAGAGAGATGTAGCATTGGCCAAGGTACAGGCTTTGACAGGGGAGAGAGTTGTAACCATAGCTACCCTGGGCACCAACACGACTACAACATTTCTTGTTACACAGGTGACACAGGCCCAGGCCCAAGTTAGACAGGTGATAGGAGAGCTGGCCTCAACTCGAGCACAAACACAGTATTATAAAGGGCTATATCATGGGGCAATGTCAGTGAATCAGAGGGCACCAAGCTACAGGAGCCAATCAGTGGTTGTGTCCTTGTGGAGGGCAAGTGATTCACAGTTGGCAACTTTGGCTATGGGCCCATAGCAGTCGAGGACAAGCCAAGGTATAGGAGAGAGAGAGAGGGTAGTGTTGGGAGCAGCATCCCGCGACAGCAAGGTTAGCTGAGATTCTGGAGAGATTTTAGCTTTTGTACATACATTTTTTTTATGGCTCATGGATAGCCCGATTATGTATATCTCACTTGTATTTTGCATAGCTACTAAGACATGTATCATTATTATTTAGATGTATGTATACACTTGTTGTGATTTGACTCATGGATGATGGACTGATATTGTACACTTGGACATTTTTATGTTTTATGATTATATATGATGTAGTTATGATGGCCTACATGCATTTTGTATTATGCGATGATCATGGATGCACTCTATTTGTGATGGACACTTTTACGTTTTTGTGTGTATATATGATGATGTAGTTTATGATGTCCTACATGCAGTTTAATCATTATGCGATGATTATGGATGCACTCTATTTTCTATATTTATATGTAATGTAAATGCTTATGATATCTAATATGCAACACTTGTTTCTGCGAATAACATGGTATGAGATGATTACTGACAGCTATGTTTTTTGATGGTTTTCTAATGAGATACTATGTATGCATCTATGTTATGTTGTTACAAGTGTATATGGATGGTTGATGCACCTATATGTATGCAAAATGATTTAATTAATGTGATGACTATCTCACCTAAAATGCAAAATGATATGTATGATTTAATGCCCCTATATGTATGCAAATGATCTAATCAACTTCATGACTATCTCACCTAATATGAAATGCAAAATGATACTATTGTTTTTGTTATGTCCAAGTGTACTCAATCAACGTAGAAGAGATGCGATGAAAGACACAACGATAGATAGAAAGTAGACTAATAGAAGAAATACGAATGAAAGAATCACAAGCTTTTACTTTGTACACATTTGGCACTTTGAAAAGGATCTTTATTTATGGATGGTATATGAAAGGTAAATGGATACGTTATGGATGTGGATATTTGTCACCTTGATATTGCAAGTATTTTGAAGTGCTTTATTTCATCATTGGGCATTTTTTGTTGCTTTTCTCTTTAAAATGTTGTAAGAAAAATACAAGCATCTAGGTATAATTAAACCATGATGAACTGAGTATTCCTTACATGGATTTTGATATAGCAAGCCAATACAAGAATCTAGTCAAAATTGAATCTAGATGACCTGAGTATTTCTTGCATTTCAATAGACAAGGATCGCCCTATTTCATGTTTAGACCTAGAACGTCCTCGATGATATTTTGTCGATCATGTTGTTAGAAAAAAGTTGTCACATTACTTAAAGATTGATCCACAAGCAACAAACAAAGAAAATGATTATGCCCCCATCATAGCATCTCTAGTTTTTAACATCCTTGAGTAGCATAGAAAGACATAATAACAAAAACCAAGACTCTATGACGTAACATGTTTACAAACACAAAACTTTCTTGCATTAGATGTGTCTTCTTGCCATAATTTAGATAGAATCATTTTGAGTGTTTAGGCACTTCTTTGTTTTTCTTTGGATAGGTTGATGTCCTGTGTCAAAATTTCCACTTGGAAATGTGCTTTGTTGCATGTGTTTGTCTAGTGAAAGGTATCACAATCCTTATTGGCGTCCTCCTAGAACATGTGGCATTGCAGAATCCAACTCCATAACTAGGTTGAGGGCTTGTCCCTAGTCAGATAGAGGTTTCTTAGTTTATTATGGATGAATTAACAACAGGTATGAAGAAACGGGCCCTAAGGGACTAACCTAGTGCCTCGGGGGCTCATTGGTAAATGGCCTTGCCTATGTGATGATGCAGAGGCAACATAGTTCGGGGTGAACTTAGTGGACCTAAGACCTAGGCGATGGGAAATGGTGTGGATGTGGATGGACCAGAGGATGGGTGATAAGGTATGGAACAAAAAGAAGCCTTGGGGGCGCATCGATACAAGATGGCCTTGCCTATGTGAAGATGTAGAGGCGACATAGTTTGGGATGATAAGATACTGACGACAGATGCTAATGACAGGCTAACACTACAAATAGGATACTGGATAAAACCTTAAGATGTAAGGCGACAAAGTTGATAGAGTATCAAGCCATGATAGGTTATCGTTAGGGGGTTTTGCAAAATGGTTACGATTGGGTGATGGATGAAGATAGGAAGAATGGACGCAAGGTGATGGTTTCCCAAAGATGGAGGAAGTGGTATTCATCACAAAGAGTGCCTGATTGCCAGGTTTTCACTACTTTGCTTTTATTGCAAGGTTTATGAAATACACATGACGCCTATTTACCAGGTTTTCATCATGGTATCTATCCAAGGCGCCTGTTTACCAAGTTTTCACCAAAGGATGATTTTTTTTGCCTTTTTCCATTTTTATGTTTTTTTGGCTATTTTTCATTATTTTGATTTTTTTTTCTATTTTCTCTTTTTTTTATGTTTTCCCCCCCTTACATTGGGGTTCTCTAGGTATAGAACTGATGAAGATGCATATTGTTGATTGGGTCATCAAACAGCTCACCTTCTAATGTAGCTAACTAGTATGCTCCTGATCCATAGGCAGCAATGATTACATAAGGACCAAGCCAGTTGGGTTCAAACTTTCCTTTCTTCTCCCAATCCTCCTGATTGTGGGGATTTTCTTTGAGAACTAGATCACCAACATTAAAGACCCTTGGATGGACTCTGTGGTTATTCTAGACATCCTTTGTTGGTAAGCTTTGAGATGGTTGAAAGCATTCTATTGTTTCTCCTCCAACAGTTCTAACTCTTGTAGTCTAGAAACTCTGTAGTCTTCATCAGTTATAAGACCTTTTAACGACACCTGTAAAGCTGGTAGCTCGACCTTAATGGGTAAAATGGCTTCAAAACCATATATAAGGGCATATGGTGTGGAACCTATGGGAGTGCGTATGTTGGTTCGATAGGCCCACAGAGCGGGATTTATTTGCATGTGCCAATCATGGCCAGTGTCGTTGAAAGTTTTCTTGAGGATTTTCAAGATGGTTTTGTTGGATGCCTCTACCTTACCATTGCCTTGTGGGTAGTATGGGGTAGAGAAGCAGTGTTGGCTTTGGAACTTGTCACAGAGCTCTTGGACATCCTAGTTTTTGAAGGGTCTTCCATTATCTGTGACTATGGATGAGGGAATTCTGTATCGACAAATGAGGTAATTAAGGATGAAGGAGGCAATTTGCTTGCCTATGACAATAGTGAGTGGAACGGCTTCAATCCACTTGGTAAAATATTTAGTGGCAATTATGATGAACTTGTGGTCGTTAGATGATGGAGGGTGGATTTTGCCCACAAGGTCGAGTCCCCACTGACAAAAGGGCCAAGGTGTCATTAAAGGTTGCAATTCCTAAGCTGGTGCATGGATGAGGTTACCATGAATCTGACACTGCTTGCATTTCTTGACATAACGATATGAGTCTGTCTCCATATTCGGCCAATAGTATTCCAAACACATGAGTTTCTTAGCCAAGGTAGGACCACTAGAGTGTGATCTGCAAATTCCTTTGTGTACTTCTTGTAAGGCAGTTTGAGATTCTTCACATTCAAGACATCTAAGTAGAGTACCATCCAAACTATGGTAGTAGAGGGTATCGGCAATAATGGTATAACAAGATGTTTGGTGGATAAAGGTTCGGCATTGTTTGTTGGATAAATCAGCTGGTAAGGTGTTATCCTTGAGGTAAGTATAAATTTTACCATACAAGGGTGAATTAGATCCAACTAGGAGGCAAATGGATTATATTTCACGGATATCATAAGCTGGTTATGCGACTGGCTCCACCAAGAACTCAAAACGTGACTCATTCTCTGGTATGTCGAGAAGCGAGGTGATGGTTGCCATGGCATCTACTGCTTTGTTCTCCATACAAGGAATCTTCTCAAAGGTGATTATCACAAAGTATCCTTTAAAGTCATCTACCATACACTTGTATGGTATTTGCTTGTCATCTTTCATCTGATAGTCATCACTTACCTGGTTGATGATGAGTTGGGAATCTCCATAGACATGTAGCTCTTTCACTTTCCACTCTGCTGCCATTTTAAGACCAATGACTAAGGCCTCATACTTTTCTATGTTGTTTGTGCAAGGAAAAAGTAGATGATAGGACTTAGGTATTGTGTCACCCTGAGGAGTGACTAATAAGATTCCTGCCCCCGATCCATGGTTTGTATAAGTTCCATCAAAGTAGAGCTTCCATGAATGTGTTGTGATGCTGAAAATTGATTCATCAAGAAACTTGAATGTCATTGGAGTAGTATCTTGCAATGGTGCTTCTACCAGCTGATCAGTGATGACCTGATGCTTGATAGCTTTCCTTTCCACATATTTGATGTCATACTCACTTAGTAGCATTACCCATTTAGCTAGGTGGCCTGTTAGAGCTGCTTTGCTTAACAAGTATTTGAGTGGATCAATCTTTGCAATTAGCTTGATGGAATGTGCAAGCATGTAATGGCGTAGTTTTTGGGAAGAAAAAACCACAGCAAGACAAGATCTTTTGATTTGAGAATATTGCAATTCATACCCCACCAATGTGCGACTGATGTAGTAGATGGCCTGTTCTTTGCCTTCATAGTCTTGTTGTGCCAAAAGGGCTCCAAGAGCTATTGGTGTTGCAGATATGTAGACATATAATGGATTACCTTGGATAGGTGGCATCAAGATAGGTGGATTCATGAGATACTCCTTTAATTTGTGAAATACTTCATCACACTTCTAATCCCATCTAAATGGAATGTTCTTATGCAAGAGATGAGTGAAAGGTTGACACTTATCTGCCAATTGCAAGATAAACCTGCGGATTGCCTGTAATTTTCCTTGTAAAGATTGTAGTTGGGTGATGTTCCTTGGTGGTGGCATCTCCATGATAGCCTTTACCTCTGTAGAATCTACTTCAATCTCATTGGCTGATACTATGAAACCCAAGAGTTTGCCAGAGGAGACTCCAAACACACATTTTTTCAGATTCAATCAGACCTTGAACTGTTCTAGCCATTGAAAGACCTTTTCAAGGACATCTAAGTGAGATTCCCTTGTAAGTGACTTGGCAAGGATGTCATCCACGTAGTCTTCTATGGTGACGTGCATCATGTCGTGGAAGATGGTAGTCATTGCACGTTGGTATGTTGCTCCTACGTTCTTCAACCCAAATGGCATGACATTCTAGCAGAAGGTACCCCATGGACAAGTGAATGTCATCTTATGTTGATCCTCTAGTGCTATTCTGATTTGGTTGTATCTAGAGAAACCATCCATAAGAGAGAGATCATAGTGTGTCCAGTTGTCAATTCTATGATGATGTCAATGTTGGGCAATGGGAAATCATCTTTGTAACAGGCCTTGTTGAGATCTCAGAAGTCATTGCACAATCTGACTCTTCCATTGGGTTTTGATACTAGTACAATGTTTGATACCCACTATGGATAATTGATTGCTCTGATGAACCCTACATCTAGTAGCTTTTTGAGTTCCTCTTTGACTAGCAATGTGACATGTTGATGCATTTTCCTAAGTTTCTGTTTAATAGGTTTAACACCAGGATCGAGTGGTAGATGATGCAAGATCAAGTTTGGATCTAACCCGGGCATATCTGCATAGGACCAAGCAAAGTTGACCTGTTTCCTTTTGAAGAAGGGTACAAATTTTGTCTTTTCTGGTAGAGATAAAGACCTGGCAAAGTGTATGATCTTTGGGTTACCTTCTATGCCGATGTCAGCAAGTTCTGTAGGTTCTACAATAATTTGTGACTTCTCCTGATACATGTTGTTGGGAAGAGTGTCAAGCCTTCCATCGTCTGGGACCTCAGAGAGGTTTTCACCATCCGATGTGTCCTTTATTTTTACTTTTTTGGGATCTGACACTGTAGCAGAGCGGTTTTCACCATCAAATCCATTTTTTATTTTTATATTTTTGTGATTGGAAGGCTTGGCACCCTCTCCAAAATAAGTGACGGTATTGAGTTATATGGCAAAGCCAGCTTTATGATCTCCTGTAGGTAGGTAGTCTCTTAGTTCCATGTAATCAATGTATTCATCGTCGTTTTGGAATATGTTTAGTTGGGGAGTTCCTTGTAGGTCCCAATCAATAAGCTCGGGATGTACCAGGGGGAGGGGATTGATAGGTTGATCTAATTCAGTGGGTGTGATAGTAAGGATGGATATATGATCAAGATTGGGAGTGATAGGAACAAGATCTATGGTGGTACTCTCTTTAAGATTGTTTATCGCGTGAGAACTCTGACCTTCCTTGTAAGTTGTGCTCTCCGAAATGGGTGAATTGCACTCTACCAGTCTAGGCCTTAGAGTTTGTCCCTCATGGTAGGGGTTATAGGTGTGAATGGTATCGATTCCTTTGTCTTCATAGAAATGTTTTGAAAGTTTATCCCATTCATATTCATTAGAATCTATATCACTATTCTCTTGGAGGTTCTAGATCTATTCCACAAAACAAGTAGTAGCCTTAGCTTTGCCTTTGTCGTCGTCTTTGTATCCTAGCCCTCTTGTGTCTCGGGCCAATGAGGATGAAGAGGGTTGAATGGGTTTAGTTATTCCTTCTTTTCTTAGGCCGATGGGACCATGTCCTTCATAGCCCATTTTGTGTAAGATAGATTGACCACGTTCGTGGATTTCTGTTGGGAGCTTTGGGTGTTTGTCTTGTGGTGTGTCATCTTCATCTATGTAGAGCCATTGCAGAACGTATCTTTCTTCGGTTTCATCTAATAGGGTGCCCCATTTGACAAAAGGAGATTTGGGAGGTTCAGGAGGAGTAGATGGTTTTGGGAAGGGTGTAGGTCGCCCAAAGGATTTCAGAGATAAAGGTATTTTGGCAACACTAAAGGAATGTTCGATGGAGTACTCTCCTACCCCTATTTCTTTGATCTTGACTTTCTACTCTTTGGCCTTGGATGTGGAAGCTTGGGAGCTAGGATCCTACTTCGAGGTGGAAGATGTGGAAGCTCTATTATTAGGGATGCTAAAATCTAGCTTTGATTGGATAATGTTACAGTGTTGAAAAGGATCAGGGTCACCTTGGATGGTGATCTCTCAGCAGTTGTGAGGGAACTTTATACACTGATGATACGTGGAAGGCACAACTTTCATGGCATGTACCCAAGGTCTTCCTAGGAGAATGTTATAGGTGAGCTCTCTGTCAAGGACTTGGCAAACAACTTCTGTCACTACTAGTCCAATTCTCAACGGTAACACCACAATTCCTTTGGTTGTCTGTTCTTCTTCATCATAGGCTTTTATTGTGATCTTCTTTGTAGTGTATGATGTTAGATGACTCTGGAGAATGTTTTCCTCCTGCGTCACTGAAGAGGGGATTTTGGCTTCTATAAACAATGGATATGTAGTAAGGGCAACTGTTTGAGTGGTTATACTTGCGGCAACACTACTGTCTATTATGGAGTCTCCCAGCCTGCAAGGGTTGTGCCTTGCGAGTTTTATGGGGAGGATGGTTGTCGGTATAACTAATCCGCACTTGTTGCTTGAAGCTTTCACCTCAAACATAGTTTATTTATAGTGGATCGGAAGAGCTTAGCATTAGCTTGTTACCACTTAAGGTTGTCCGGCTTGGAAGGAAGGAATTCCAAGGGCAGGCCTCTCTAAAGGAAACACATGCGAAATGATGATTTTGGTGTTTTGTTCACCTAGTTAAGGGGAGAGCATAGTCCTATCATCATTCCAAAATCATGAAAAACATTGGTTCTTTCTTCCTAGTTAAAAGGAGAAAAACTAAATGAGTTACTCTACTTGGGCACACAAGATTTGTTAACTTTGAAAGAGCTTTTGAAAGCAATTGTTTAATTTTAATCCTCGTAGTTGGGACTATGTTCAAGTTGTGATGCAACAAGTACATATTACTTCCCTCCTATTTAGAATCTAAGTGAAATTTGTATGAACAAGTTCAATTACTTCCTTTGCTATTTAGATCTAGATGAGAGTTAACCATGCAACTATATGTCTAACCAACTCTTAACCTGCAAGGAGGATCTGAGAATATTCCTGCAAATGATGTTAGCCTTAGAACTTTCTCGAGAAATAGCCTAAAAACCCTAGCAGAATGTATGCGTAGAAACAGATGCACAGTTACAGAGAGTATATGTGTAGTAATAGTGAACAAATGTGCAGATTTAACATATGCACAGTTACAAAGAGTGTATGCGCCGTAAAAGAGAACAAATGCACCGATCTGATAGATGCACCAAAATAGAGTAAATGTGCTGCAATAATGAGTGGATGCGCAGCTTTAACAGATGCGCCAAAACAGTGAAAAAATGCGCTAGAACAGTGAGTGAATGTGCAAAAACATCCTGTGTACGGATTCTAACACAAAAACTCAATTTTGAAGCTAAATTTGGGGCAAGAGCCCCACGGTGGGCGCCAGAAATGTTATCAGAAAGTATGGTTAATAGTATTAAACTATTAATAATACAATAATCTCAATGAAACAAGAAATAAACAAGATTAAACATAAAGAAACAATACCTTGCAAACCTCTTTTATTCTGTGACTTCCATTGGTCGCCTATCTCAATTGATCTTGTTGTGTGAATAGAGCCCTCAAAAAGTGCACTTTCTTGCTTTCTTCCAAGATGACAATGGAGAATGGTTGTTGATAGGCTTGCAATGAAGAGGATCTTGCAATGCAATGAAAATGGTGATAATGGTGGTAAGTGATCTCAAGCTATGGAGATTTGGGTGCCAAAGGCGCACTGTGATTCTTGCAAAGTAAGTTTATAAAAGCTTGGATGATTGAAATGGAGGAATAGAGGTTGTATTTATAGATTTGTGAGAGAGAAGATCAATGGTGTAGAATGAATAAGACGATCAACAATTGAGGAGACTTGAGAGGATGTGCGCAAATAGGAAGAGGACAAGTGTCTTTATCCTTCATGCATTAGGGGAGTTAATAGAATCGATTGAAGATTTAACTAAGATGATTGATCAGTTAATAGAATTGATTGGAGAGATAAGTGGGCTAATTGGGGAGTTGACTGAGATGATTGACCAATGAACTTAGATGACTAATCAATTAACTGTTTTGATTGATGAGTTAACTAATCTGACTGGATGAGAAATAGGACATGTGTGTGAGAGAATTTTTAGCTAATTAAATATTGAAATATTTAATTACATGTGCACGTGGATTAATTGAATTATTTTTGGTATTAATTCAATTTTGGAGGAAATAGACAATTTAAATAAATATTTGGATTTATTTAAATAAAGAGAATGAGAAGAATTAATTAAATAATTTGGTATTATTTAATTTAGAATGATTTTAGAAGAATTCGGAAGATTTAATTAAATAAATGGTGTTATTTAATTTTGGAGGAATATGAATCAAATAAATAAATTTCTTTATTTATTTATTGATAGAGGAATAAGGATGAAATAAATATTTAAAATATTTATTTAGCTAGAGTCGTGTCATTTTTAGGTGTATACAAGATGCATATACATATACGTATATATGTATGCGTATATACATGCATATACATATATGTATATATGTATACATATATGCATGCATATGTATGTATATGCATGTATATATACATACATACATACATACATATACATATGTATATGTATATATGCATACATACATACATATACATATATGTATACATATACTTGTATATATATAATATAAATGCATCCCAAAATGATTAAAAAAACCCAAGGTTGAGCAACTATTAAAATTCAAGGGACTATATGACTAATAAAAGTATAAAATGCAATGGCTGATAAGGGCGTGGTTCGGTGGTCAAGTTGTTTGGTTGTGGTGGCGGCCACCAAGGTTCAAACCCCCACAGGGCCAATGAGCTTGCAGGTCATGTGTGCCTTCGTTAGGCTGCCGTGCTCGTAGGCTAAGTGTGCCTTCGCTGGGTTGGCGTGCTCACAGGCTATGTACCTTTGTTGGACCAATGAGCTCACGGGTTTGACCAAAGGGTGATAATGCCCATTGGGGACGGAGACCCCCCAATTGTGGTCTTAGGTGATAAATCCAATGGGAAGAGAACCCCTGTAAGGATCTCTCTAGGCCTAGACCAAGCTAAAAACCTGGGTAACCCCCAACAAAACAAAAAAATATAAAATGCAATGGATAGAGGAGCCAAAGCCCCATTGAGCCAACAATGTTGGGAAGGGGGTCGCACGACTCTCATGTGGGTACCTTGGATTCTTTAAGGGGCCCACAGAGCCCCCAAACCACATAGACCCTCGAGCATGTGGGGTGTAGGGATTCCTTCTCCATCACCTATAGTCGTGTGGTAGCGAAGGCCATTATAGTTCTATTGTGTATATATGAAAATGAACAACCAAAATAAGTAAACTAAACACATTAACATACTCAATTCATTAGCATAAACACTTCAAGATTAGACAAAGGAAACTAAAACACAATGAAGATCATATACCTCAATCCTAACCAAAGTCTTGATTTACCAAGAAAGTTGATAGATATATCCAAGCATTGAATTGGAGAGAGTTGAAATGTTGAGTGCTCAAAGTGGCAGCATAACCTTGCATTCAAGAGTTGTGTTCAAATGAGCTCCAAGAGACTCTATTTATAGGATTTGGGGATGGAGGATGGAGGTTTAAGATTGTTTTGGAGCTCTCATTGCTTTAGAGGATTAGAGTCATGAGAAGCCTCCAAGTGTCAAGAAAAGAGAGGTGGTCAAAGAGGTGCCCTTGATTCAAGGAAAATCTAAGGTGGAGATGATGCATTGGAAAGATTGGAGGGTGGAGATGAAAAAGAAAACTTTTGGAAGGTTGTGCAAATCTCCTCCCATGTTTCCAAGTACCCCTTGAGTACCTTTTGATTGACAAGTATAACCATGAAGACTTGACCAAACAAAGCCTTGATTAATCATGCTTAAGTGTGTGCAAATGATTAGTGAGGGTACAAAGTATGATTTAGTCCTTTAATAAAAAGTGCACAAAATAGCAAATTAAATAATAGGAAATTCATTTAATTTCTTTTTATGAGAGAGATGGGCTTAGGTTCATAAATATTTGTATTTATTCACCTAAGGTTAGACTATAAGAAGAGTGATAATTAATTGAATAAATAGTCCAAACTATTCAATTAATTACAATGAATGATGAATTTATTAATTAAATATTATTTAATTAATAAATAGATGAAAATTGGTTAATGAGTGGGTATTTTTAGGTGTCTACATTTTACCCCTCTTTGAGATGGTGTTGCAAAGCAGCATCATTTCAAAGAATGATAAAATATAGCATAGATAGCAATGATGATTATGCCCCAATCTTAGGGAAGAGAAAAATAAATGTTATGTTATGATGACGCCCCCTCAAGAGGGTAGGTGGGAGAGAAAGAGCATGGTTGGGATCTCAAAAGAGAAGGTGAAGAAATAATGGGGATAAACGGTGAGAAAATGAGGAATGGTGAGGGAAAAGGAAGAAATGGGAAGGTATAAAAGGAAAATTAGGGCATGGGGATGCTATAAATAGTAGGTGGTGGAGGATAATAGTTCATTTTCATCCTCACGAAGAGAAGAAGTAGAGAAAATGAGAGGAGTTTGGAGCAAAATGGAGAATGTGCCTATTCACACACATCAGGCAGAGTGTGTTAGGGAGCACTAGCAACCACTTGGACAAGCTCTACAAGTACATACCTCAAAACCCTAGGTTAGGCATATTTATTACACATTAGAGTGGGCAAAAGTGGGGTAAAACACTGACATGCTTGTGTGTAGGTAGTTTGAGTGCAATTGTGGGGAATTGGAGTGTGGGTGCTTGCTAGACAAGTACTTGTGCAGATGAGTGTGGTCATCAGCGGACAAGTGCACGCATGGGGAATGGAGCATGCTCGTAAACAAGTACCTCCATCAAGGACAAGTTCCTCCATAAAAAATACAGCACTTTCATAATAAAAAGGGGTGCGAACGTAGAAAAGTGCCTACATTGGGGAATAAGTGTGGGTGTAGAAAATTGAAGCGCTTGTGCAGCTAAAATTAGAAAAGAAGATGTTTAACATTGTGCCCGGTTGTGTGTAGGAGAGGATAGGGATGATAGTGACCCGTGAGTAGAGATCAACGATGCTAGAGTTGATAGAGGATGGCTAGAGGGAGAGTGGGGATATTTGGAGATGGAAAGGATTTGGCACATGGCAATGATGCCACAACTTAGGGCCCATAGGGCCATACTGATGGCATTGGTGGTGAGATAGCACTCAGAGACTAGTACATTCCACCTCTCAATAGGGGAGATGACAGTCACATTAGAGGAGATCTATTACATTCTCTGGTTGTTGATTCAGGGATGGAGGGTATACTATTTGGAGTAACATGATGATATTTCTTTGTGGAGGGTGTTTGAGAGATCATATTTTCCCTGAGATGAGATTAGATTGGACTTGGATGTATGCACAGGGATGGTGGATGATATTCCATTGGTGATGATAGACATTGTTGGGGGCTCATTGCTTCTTGACAAGTTCAGAAAGTTTTTCCTTATTGGTTTGGCACATGTACTTGGGGACATGTTATGCAGGGAGAATATGTTTGCATGGGGGCCATGCATGTTGGCCATGTTATACAGGGATTTACACCTAATTGTGTATAGAGAGGGGTGGAGCTTGGCACATCTGACATTTTTACAAGTATGGGCATGGGAGCACATTGTTGTGTTGAGGCCAGTGGGAGGAGGGGTAGGACATGAGGCATTTGAGTGCTATGCATGCAAATGGAGAGAGAAGCTAAGATATTCATATGTTTAGGATGTGAGCTACTAGTAGTAGGTGGTCAACAATATTGATTTCATTATATGGAGGTCATACAATGAGTGTGAGATGTGGCTAGAGGATGGACATACATTATTGTGGGTGTTGACACCACACTATACTACTAGACACAAGAGGTACATCATTAAGAGATATCGACCAAATTGGGTGTAGCAATAGTTTGGACTGAGGTAAAGGATTTTAGCAAAAGATCCTCATGTGTTCATGTAGTTAGCATGAGAGGACTTGGCAGGGTGGTTTTCATAGGTGAATGCATAGATTGCATGACTAGATTGGTCTCATGCGATGCCATGGATATGGGTAGTATTGAGGGTAGATCTATAGGATGCAATTGTTACTCATGACTACAAAATATGGTGGGTGCATAGGCAACCTATGAGACTCACATGGTTGTTGATGGTAGGTATGCAAGGTGTCATTCATAGAGAATATGGGTCGGTATAGTAGAGATGGGCAGTGGCTGGGATTAGGAGAGGGCAGAGTAGAGGATGAGCCCAAATTAGATGAGGTGGTCAGAGAAGTGGTTAGAGATAGAGGGGACCATAGGTATATCAGGCAATAGCATAGGTGCAAGGATAGTGGTAGGGTCCATAGCCATAGGTACCATAGGTGTAGCCATAGAGACAACCACAATGAGCATAGGTATAGGTTCCAAGATCACCACATACACAGGTAATCGAAGGAGATGGGGGATAGAATGAGCATAGATGGAGGAGGGGATGGAGGGGATCCCTAAGAGGAGGAGGAGATGGATGGGGGTCTTCTAAAGGAGTGGGAGGTGGTGGTTGAGGATAGGTATCACCTAGATGGTAGGCACTAGAGAATCGATTGGCTATTATGGAAGTGGAGAGTGATATGCTCCAGGTGAGGCTAGACAACCTCTAAGCATCACATGATGGGATGCGTTCTCAACTGTAGCATGCTAAGAGAAAGATACAGAGGCTCTAGTAGGAGCGAGATTATGCTAGGGGCCATTGGGGTAGCAGGGATGGGCCAAATGTACTCATATATGAAGAGGACTATGGATTAGGCCCTTATGGCCATGAGGGAGGCTATATATTATTGCAGTCTATATGAGGCAGCAGTACCAAAAAGAGTAGAGAACCCCCTCTTATGTAGAGCAGAGTTAGAGTAGGGCTGCATGATTGAGAAGATCAGGCTACTTAGAGTTAGTAGGGATGCAACCACATCTACAGGGATCACAACCACGGGGTGGAGGACTAGTAGGGTCTCATGGTGATATCACTAGCCATGCCTAGTGTGTTTGATGTATATGTATAGATAGTTCATTTTGTATATCATGATTGATTATGCTCAACTGAGCATGTTGTCTTTAGACATGTTTTGTACAAACATTGCTCTAATTTTTGAGATACATAGAGATGAGGCTATTATACCATGCCTTTTCTGTTATGAGTGATTATGCACATGTTGGATATCATGTGATGACATATTTATCATGTGAGTATATATGTGTTATGATCTATAGTTTATATGATGCAACAACCTATATGTTATGATGTAATAGTTATGATTTGTTATGTAGATGTTTTTTATGCATATGTATTGTTAGGATGAAATTTGAATTATGTCATAAAATCTCACACTAGTTCTATGAAAATAACATGTTGTGTGTGTAGGTGCGAGTGGAGCATAGTGATGGATGGGATGATGCATATTACATGGGATGGAAGAAATGATATACATTTTTTTGTGTGCATAGTATAACGATAGAAGAAGATGATGATGTAGGAAGCATGGTGATAATAATAGGACTAAGTAAAGAAACATAGCTAATATTTTACACAAACATATGGGATAATGGATGGGGATGATCTTAAATGCAATTGTTAAACTGAAATATAGAGAACACCCATTTTAATATTGCAAGAGATATTATGCACCAGATATTATGCACCAAGGTATAAAGACCAAGGTGATGATGTATCTTTTACATAGGACTAACACAAAAACAAGTAGTAGGTTGTTGCACCATAATGTAAAGTGTGTGATGCCCTTGGTGGGTAATGTGGTTAAACAACCAATAGATAGAAGGATGGACTAGTACCAAGAAAGGCATATGAAAACCTCAATGATCCTAATACTAGGACAGCCATACAAATACAACACACAGAAAATAAGAAAATCATGGCTCGTTATATCTCACCCAAAAACACACCATGATATGGATGATCAAGGAAGCCTGGAAGAGAGAATGGATTAGTTGAAAATGATAACCAAAACAAAACAAAGCAATAGTCAATTACCATTCAATGACATTCATTTTTCCAAAGTAAGGGTAATGATACATGATGTGGGGAATGATGTATACTGCAAAGGCTGATGGTGAAGTGAGAGGTCAAAAGGACATGAAAGATGCATGTGGTTAAGGTTGCTAAGAGTGTCTTGGTGTCAATGATTGTGCAAAAATCATGAGGAGTGCAAGATGCTAGTGCATGAATCTTAGAGTGTGGGACTAACTAACAAGAGAGGAATAAAAAGTCATCTATCAAAATCTCTTTAGGATAGGTGGATGGGTAGGGTAAGGCCAAAGGTCAAAAACATGGCATAGTTTGCAATCATATTAAAGACACATACGAGGGTATGCTGGGGGGGATACACACATGGGAGGGCATTGGCAAAGATTGAGGGTAATGGATGCAGTTGGGGTGATGATGGGTTTCAAGGATGGCGTAGCTTGCAATCATTTCTATGAAAAACACCTACTATGGGATATGGTTGGAGTTAGGTAGTGTAGGGTGATATAGGGTCGGGTGACTGGGGGTAATTTGCATGGGGGACGTATTTTTCTATCAAATTTAATCTTCGTATAAAATAAATGGGGGAGAGCTAGGGGTAGATGGATTTGGTTCACTTGCTTCAGATTTAACCTCCTATCAAATACGTAGGGTGAAGTTGCATAAAGCTAAAGTTGCATTTTCTTTCAGATTTAACCTTTGCATAAAATGAATAGGGGAAATTTGTGGTGGTTCAATAGATTAAGTGGGTGGGCTGGGAAAGATGACCATAAGGATAATGGATTTGGCTTCTACACATGATGCTTGCAAGCAAGTTTTCATCATGGTACTTTTTTGAGGCACTACCAAAGGTAGTTTTCACCATAGGATGAATTATTTTTCTTTACTATTTTTTTTGGATTTTTTTTCTTTTTTTTCTTTTTTTATTTTTTTGATAATTTTTTTTTGTATTTTTTGATGGGATATTTAGCAATCTATGCATAGAACCATTTGAGGTGAGTAATATTGAGTGGCTCCTGGCTATCTCTTGTCTGTCTAGTGTAGCCAACCGATATGCCCCAGAGCCATACTTAGCAGTAACAATATAGGGTCCCAACCAATTAGGTTCAAACTTGCCATTATTTTCATGATCCTAGAAATTCCTTTGATTTTCGTTAGGGACCAAGTCACTAAATTCAAATTCATGTGCATGGATATTCTTAGTATAATGTCTATGAAGTTGGTTTTGATTAGCCTAGAGATGGGTGAAGGCATTGAGGCACCACTCATCAAGTAGTTCTAGCTCCTGAAGACATGCAACATGGTATTCCTCCTCATTGATGATGTTACGCAATGAAATGCACAAGGAGGGGAGTTCGATCTCAATTAGAAAAATATCTTTGACACTGGAAATAAGGGAATATGGAGTAGGACCTGTAGGGGTATGGATGCTAGTGCAGTATGCCCAAAGGGTAGGATGGAGATGGAGATGCCAATCACTTGATGACTTTCTTGAGGATTTTTAGTAATATTTTATTTGTCGCTTCATCTTGACCATTACCTTGGGAATAGTATGGGGTGGACCATTGATGCTGGATGTGAAAACATTCTCAAAGAGTGTGAACTTCATGGTTTTTGAATGGCTTACCATTATCTATGATAATGGTGGAGGGGATATCATAACGACAAATGATATGGTATAGGATGAATTTGGTGATTTGGGATCATGTGGTTAAGATGAGTGGTATGTCTTCAACCCACTTCATAAAATACTTAGTGGTGGTGATTATAAATTTATGACCATTAGAGGAAGAGGGGTGGTTTTTGCCAACGAGATCTAGATCCCATTGAGAGAAATGCCAAGGAGTAGTGATAGTTTGTAGTGCTTGAGATGGTGTGTGTATAATATCTCCATGTTACTGACATGGTCTACACTTATTAACATATTCACAGGCTTCATGCTTCATGGTGGGCCAATAGTATCCTATTCTAAGAATCTTCTTAGTGAAGACTATACCATTGGTGTGGGCACCGCAAATACCATGATCTACCTCTCACAGTGCAACATTAGCCTCTTCTATATTTAGGCATCACAATAATAAACCATCATATCTTTGATACTAAAGCATATTGCCAAGGATGGTAAAATGAGATGAGAAATGGATGAATGATTTACATTGATTGCTGGAAAGGTTACGTGGGAGAGTATGGTCATGAAGATAGGTATAAATATCTTGATACCAGGGGGAATTGGGACCAACAATATCACCAATGAATTCTAATTCTAGGACGTCATACATAGGGACAAGGAGTTGTTTGATGAGAAATTCAAAATTTTGACTATCATGTGTCATGTCTAAGAGGGACCCAAAGGTAGCCATGGCATTTGCGGCCTTGTTGTGAAGACGAGGAACATGTTCAAACTAGATGTTTTCAAAATACTACTTGAAACTATCGACCATTCAATTTTAGGGTACTAGCTTGTCATCTTTTGTATTATATTTGTTATTGACCTATTTGATTACTAGCTATGAATCCCCATAAACATGTAGCTATTGGATGTTCCATTGAATGACTATCTTGAGACCTGTGATCATAGCTTCATATTCTACTATGTTATTCATACAAGGGAATCTAAGTCAAAGAGCCTTAGAGATGAAATCCCCTTGAGGTGTGATAAAAAGGATGTTAGTACCTACACCGTGACTTGTGAAACAAGAATCAAAATATGATTTCCAAGATGCTTGTTATGTCAATGTAAAGATGGACTCATCTAGAAAGTCAACAACTAATGGTTGATGGTCTATTAAAGGAACCTCTACCAACTGATCTACAATAACCTATCCTTTGATAGACTTTTGATCTATATACTCAATGTCAAACTCATTGAGCAACATGACCCACTTCACCATTTGTCCAGTAATGGAAGCTTTAGAAAGTAGATACTTAAGTGGGTCAATTTTAGATATGAGCTTTATCGGATAACTTATCATGTAGTGTTGAAACTTTTGAGAGCTAAAGATGACAACCAAACATGTACATCCCATGGGTGTGTAATTGATATCATAGCCAACCAATGGCCTACTGATGTAATAAATAGCCCACTCATGGCCTGTTTCATCTTGTTATGTCAGAAGTGCCCCCAATGCTACTGGTGTTTCTGATATGTAGAGAAGGAGGGGATTTACTGGGATATGTGCCATGAGTACTGGGGGTGATGCTAGATATTCCTTGATTTTGTCAAATGACATGTATGATCTCACTTAAAGTGAATGTCTTTCCTGAGGAGGTGAGAGAAAGGAAGGCATTTATCTACTAGTTGTACAATAAAGCATCAAATGACCTAAGGTTTTCCCTAAAGGCTTCAGAGTTGCTTTAGGTTTTTTGGCAGAGATATTTCTATGATAGTTGTCACCTTAGCAGAATTGATTTCAATACCTAATTCTGGAGATGATGAACTCTAACAATTTTCTAGATGTAACACCAAAAACACAATTTTTTTAGATTTAGCCTTACCTTATAGTCTTTGAGACACTCAAAGATACATTCAAGGACCTTAGAATGGCCTTCCCTTGTTTTCAATTTTCCCAAGAGATCATCCACATTATATTCCATGATATCATGTAACATGTCATGGAAAATGACTATCATTGCCCTCTAATATGTTGTTCCTGCATTCTTAAGGCCAAAAGGTGTCACCTGATAATAGTAAGTACCCCAATGACATGTGAAGGCTATTTTATGTTGGTCTTTGAGAGATATTTGGATCTGATTTTATCCTAAAAATCCATCCATGAGTGATAGCATCACGTGAACAACTGTAAGATCCACAATAATTTCTATATTGGGAAGTGGGAAGTCATCCTTAGGGTAGGCTTTGTTAAGGTCTATGAAGTCTGTGTAAATGTGGATGCCCCTAGGCTTCTTGCTGATAGGTATGATATTAAACACCCATTCAGGGTAGTCGATGGGGAAAATAAAACTGACCTCCAAGATTTTTTGCAATTCCTCCTTTACCAGTAGGGCAATTTGTGGACTCATCTTTCAGAGCTTTTGTTTGACTGGTTTAGCATCAAAATTTACAATAAGGTGTTACAAAACTAGAGATGGATCCAATCTAGGAATGTCAGTGTATGACCAAGAAAACACATCTGGTGCCTCTTGTAGAATGGAAGACAAGATGGGTTTATCAGGAGTCAAAAGAGAAGTTTCTATATACATGATCTTCAGTTCTTGCTCATTGCCAAGATTAATCTCTTGTGTATCTTCAATGAGAACCATTGAACATTCTTTCCAATGTGGAAGTATTGGGGGGAGGTTGAGTTCCTCATGTAATGCCCCTCCATTCTCATCTTGGATGTACAGATGGTCTGGCTAAGGCGAATGAAGATGAAGGTAAAATAATAGGAATATTTAGGCTATGTTAAACAGTTGATGTTGCACATTATAGGATGTTGGTAGATTCTATATTCATGTTGATGACATTCTTGATTATGCTCATGTGTGGTTTCATATGACAGTTGGTATGTTTTATTGATAATCTTTGTTGCAACACTGATAATTTATATGCTCTGACATTGTTTTACATTTAGGTGATTATGATGTTGATCTTACTATGATTTTCATATGTTAGAATTGATTTTTATATGACTGATTTTGTATCATAGGATGTTATGTTGTGATGTTTATGTGGATTAATCTTATTATGTGTATCATGCGATTATCTAATGATGGTTCTTATTTAGTCATTTAGTAACTAAATTGCTATGTGTATTGTGATTATGTGTTTGATGTGATGGTGAAAGGGATAGTGTCGCATTACTCATGCATGAGTACCCTGCGATGCTGTGATTCCCTTTCACGGTGTATTTGACTATATGATAATATGTGTGTGTGTGTCTATTTGTTTGATTGTTTGGTTGCTGCAGGATGCAGGTACCAAACATCGACTCCACCTAAATTGATAGGTCTGAGCATGCCTTAAACCCAATGGAAACTGTTGAATGGAGATGACATGTGGTCCCCTAGTTAGCCATCATCCTTGAAAAGGATGAGTATCCAGTTTTGCACCCAATCAGTGTTGTCTATATGGGCGTAATGGTTAGTCATTGTCATTGTTGTCATGCTTTTGATCGTGCATTGTGTCAGGTATTGTTTGGCATTTGGGTTATTTTATTTGGAATTGTTTGATTAATATTTTGGTTATTGCTTCATTACAATAAAATTATTAAGTAAAGAGGGCACTTTGATAAATAAATATAGATGCTTTTATGTAAATTATAGTTGTGTGGAAATATGTATTATTATGTCTGAAAATGATTCTCTTTCTTTACTATTATTGCCTTGAGTAATTATTTTTCATTTTGGCCACTTGGAAGAAGTGGCAAGTACACACCTCAAGAGGGAACCGTAGAAATAATTGTTTCTTTTGTGTAAGAGACTAATTTTAGAAAAGTTGAAAGAAACTATTTTTGTTGGGTTGTAAATGAAATAAATAGCAAATTCTAAAATAAATAAAATCAAACAGAAATTATTGTTTGGTTAAAAATAGCAAATTATAAGAAAGTAATAAAGGAGAATCTTCTGGAAGAAATTATGGGGGTGGTTATGCATGCTCAACTTTATTTTGAAATCTCAAGACATAATTTGGGGAGGAGCATGCATTTCAAATAGAGAACATGTTTTATGTTTTAGGGATCTCTCTCTCAGGAAGTTTTCATTTTTTCTTTTAGCACCATAAACCATAGTTTCCAGAAGAAAAGACTTGGGGGAAAATGGATGCGAGACAGGAATTTTGTGAAGATGTGATAGAACTAATATTCTAGGTACGGACTGAGATATGAGTCTGATTTATTATTGCATCAGATTTAGTAAAATATTCTGTGAATTCTCTTCTACATTTTCTGAACCCAGTCTATTGCATTAGACATAACTTTATTTTTACAAATTGGGTTTCTCTAATTTTTTTATATATGGTGTATGGTCTGGATATCTAAATCATATCCGAAAATTAGTCATACCCAGTTTGTTGTTTTTGAAATATGAATATTATGTGACTGTCTACCTCTCACCCATTTCATCTTTGTTTTAGTAGTCTGTTGCATTAGCCATAACTTTATTTTTACAAACTGGGTTACTCTAATTTCTTTATATATGGTGGAAGGCCTGGATATCTAAATCATATCTAAAAATTAGTCATACCCAGTTTGTCATTTTTGAGATATGAATATTTTATGACTGTCTACCTCTCACCCATTTTGTCTCTGTTAAAACAGTTAGTTGCGTCACCAATAACTCTATATTTTTGAACTGGGTTTCTCTGAGATTTTTTCAACAAATTCATTTTGTGCATATCCTACGATCATTGCTTCCATCATATGACTCTCTTTGAGGCATTCTACCAATCAATCTGCATGCCCTGTCTATGCTTCTAAATCCTTCTCAACAAATGCATTTTGTGTTGATCCTATCATATGCATGTGGTTAAAAGTGTGGTAGATTTGATGAAGATGTTAGATCTATATGAATGTTTTGTTGTTCTGTATTCCTTTCCTCTCAAGCTAACCTTAGAACAAGGTTCTTTCATTATAGCTTTGGGTTTTGTATCTTGTTATTCTAACTAGTGTAAGATATTTATAGCATTCTAATATTATAGGCTTTTAGCCTTGCTTATACAGTTATATTTAATAGTATTTACAATTGTCTAGATTATTGATGAAATCTACATCAGTGTAAATAGTGTAAATAATTGTTGTGTTTAATTTTTATGCCTTAGAATTATTTGCAGTTTGTTTGCAGTCATTTTAATTAAATGAAACTAACATAAGTCTTGGGAACTATTAGTTAAAATATTGTTACTCGTGGACTCTTATATCTTATGATCATAAAAGTAACTATTACTAGTGGTTGGAATATGATAGTTCTATATTGTTGAGGAAGATTCATTTTATGATTGTTAGATGATTGGTCATGATGTTGGCAAGAGACACTATATGGCTTCATGAGTGTTGTCATTGATGGCAACAAAGTTCATCCCACCCATCCGCAGAACATGGTGTGCCTATACCGGAAGTTAGATTGAAGAAGTGTTGTGGTCCAGTAAGCAAGAACAAAGCATGCAGCAGGGTCCGACAGTCAGGTTTGGATCTCTCATAGGAAGTATCTTTATAAAGTACGGACTTGGGGAAGTCAAGAGGAATACCTCGACTAATAGATTCAAGGGATTGAGCCTCCGGTGATGAAAGAGTGAAGAGATATGAGCATCTAAGTATTGGGGTCCGGTTTGGCAGAGTAGACAGAGGAAGAACTAACCGACAAAGCATCAGAATTATTCTGGATGAGATATTGATGGTGATCAAGGTTCTTAAGGTATCACCCATGATTGGCCGACATGTTAGATGACTTCTATAAGTATCTCCTTGATTCGCATCACTTGGTAAGCAAGGATTCAGCTGACAGACTAGAGTTCGGGAAAATATTGACTATTCCAGATGCTGACTAGAAAGAGGATGAAATCCTTTGTTGGATATATATACCAGATGGATTTAGATATGAAGGTATGTGTTGTGAATTGCGTGGTGTGAAGAAAAGTAGAAGAGCAGTGTGAAGACAGTAAGACAGGTCTGGAATGTAACAAGACAGTAGCACCTAAGGAGAGTAAGAATGAAGTGCAGCAGATCAGTATATTAGGGCTTAACCGGAACTGAACCTCAGCATATATGGATTCTTCTCATCAGTTCAAGTATCTAGTTTTCTTGTATAAACTATTGTAGGTAGTGAGCCTCTTGTGAGCAGTGTGCTCGGGCAGTGAGCCCTAATTGGCAAGTGCCCTTTTGTACTATCTTATTCTTCTAATAGAGAATACATTCTTGGGTTAATCACCTCGTGGTTTTTCCCCTAACAGGGTTTTCCACGTCAAAATCATTGTGTCATGTGTATTGATGTTATTTCCTTTTCAAGGTTATGTTTGCTTATTTGATTTGATGCTGCACTAATTGATAAAGAAATTCAAAAAGTAGAAATAATTAAGATAACTGATTCACCCCCCCTCTCAGTTATCAACAATTGGTATCAGAGCCAAGTTCCTCCAAACAGAGCCTAACAGCTTGAGGAAGATCTGGGAACTCAAATGGATGTGTATGGTATGAGGCAACAACTTCAGTCTGCCCTAAATGATCTTGAGCAATCAAACTTTGAAGTCAATGAATTGAAGGAAAGACTCAAACAGGCTGATGATTTTATAAATGAACTAAAAGGGAAACTGAATATCTCTATGAAAAAGAGAAAAGATCTACTTCAGCAATTAGCAAGTCAAAGTGAAGACAATGGTACAAATGAAGATCTGAAGGAGAAAACCAAGTTATGTGAAAAGTTATCAAAAGAGGTCATTATGGTAAGACATGAAATGGAATCAGGAGTTATGAAATTCACCCAAGAAATTGAAGAGAAAAGAAAAACTAAAGATGATCTAAGACAATCTCTCAAGGAGAAGTCAGAAGACTGCCACAAAATGGATAGAATAATTAGGCATCTAGAATCTAATCTTGAAGATGCTAGAGATAATAAAGAAAAACTTGAGGATCAAATTGACACTCTTAAAAAGGATCTTCAAATAGCAAATGAATACAAAGAGAAATTCAAGATAAGTTCTGCTCAACTTGAAGTTCTTCTTGAAAGCCAAAAGAGGGTAGATGACAAGAGTGGCTTGGGATATGAGAAAGGTGAAAGCTCTGGATCTGGTCAGAAGAATTTTGGATCAGGAAATCCAAGGAACAGGCCTAGAAGACCTCCGGTAAGGCAACCTAATGCTCAAAGATATCCATCCTTCAATGGATACTGCCACAACTGCAATAACTTTGGTCATAAAGCTAATCAGTGCAGAAAGAGAATAAACCAGACCAATACATCCTTCTCCAGATAGTGTTTCAACTACAAAAGGTATGGTCACAAATCTCATGAATGCAGAAATATGCAAATGAACAATTCATTCAATGGTAGATGCTTTGCATGCAATAGAATGGGACATATGGCTAATCATTACAGATCAAGAGGATATCATTCAAATATGCAAAGAAATGTTGTTTGCCACAATTGCAATAGATCTGGTCATATTACCAAATTCTGTAGAAGCAAGAATCAAGAGAAAAAGGGTCCGGTGCATTATAATCAGAATCAAGACAAAGGAAAAGGAATAGTGAATGCAGATGAAGTTAAAAGTGAGATGAACAAGATTTGGGTGAAGAGAAGTACAGAGAATGTAGGGGATGGATCTGCACCAGAATCTGGTGCTGATATTCCTTCAGAAAATTAAAAAGTGAGCTCTGGCTCAGGGGGAGACACAAGGAAAAATATTTTCCCCTAGCCAATTAATTGGTGCCTGAAATTGGCACATGGGAAGTTGCGGAATAAAAGGTTTCTCAGAGAAACATCTAAAGAAAGCTTGGTAAAGATATGGAAGATCCGCAAGAAGATTTGAAGAGTCTAATCTTCCAAGATTGATCTGATTTAATAGTCATTCGGTAAAATAGGATTATCACAGTTAAATCTGGTATGATTCAAATTCGAGGCATTTTGTTCTGTAGATAGATCGTGTTTGGGGAAAGTAAGATAATTTATTATTAATCACCAAGGATAACTCTAAGTATATCTTAGTGATCCGGAAAAAGATCTTTCTCAAACTAAGAAGAACCAGGCAACTGGAATGACTTAAGTTGCACATTTATTGCAATATGAAATTAGGGTTTTCCCAAAAATAAAAGGGTTCATTCTCTCATCATTTGCACATTTGCATTCAAGAAGAAGAGAAAAGGAGCTCTGCAACAAATTATCTCAAATTCTCAAAAGATCAACCATTGAAGTCGATTCATCTAGCAAATTAATCCGGCTCATTCAACGAACCCTAGAAGCACAAAAGGTATTTTCCGTTATTGAATATTTCTTTGTAAAATCTTTTGAAGATGACTACACTGAATGTTGTAAAGATCACTGATAGGCCGCATCCAAAATTCAAGAAACATCCATATAAATCCCTAGAAGTTGATCCCCTAGGCGCCTTTTCAAGAATTCCGCATGGGGTTCTGCATGTAGAAGACGTTAGGGTTTACATTCAAGCAAACATTTAAGATTTTGGTGAATCCAAGCTGAAGGACATCTACCACAAGGAACTAATAGATGATTCTTTTGAACTAAAACCTCAGTATAAGGCCATCCAAGACAAACATTTCGGTCAGTACATCCATTTCCCCTATCTTGAAGAAGATGAGTGGGTCTGGTATGTGTTGAGCAGAGTGCATGATAATTCTTATGGTTGAATAAACCATTCAAGATCACAAAGGATGCAATTAGGGCAGTAACCGATTTACACTCTTCCAGAGGGTTACCTATTCTCAAATCTATCAAAAACCAAACTGCGACTAAGGCCACCAGATCAAAATTTGATAAGAGAGCAATGACCATAGAAGATATCATTGATCTGGATATTAAGTTTGCATCTATGATAATTGGCTATAAGATATATCACTCCATCAGAGAGAATTCAGTATCTGAAACTACTATGTATACTGCTTATGAAATGTTGAGAAAGAATGCAGATTATGATCTCTGTGAACTCCTTCTAAGCCAACTGATGGAAAACTTATACAAGATCAAGAAGGACAAAAAGAACTCTTTTAAGTATGGTGGACTGATATTATGTTTGTTTTTCTACTTTATGAATGAGCTACCCAGATCCAGTGGTTGGGTATGGCAGAATGACAGACCTGTTGTAATTCAAATCAGAGATTACTTGCATGGGCTTGGGGATGCTAAGGCAAGAAATACAGCTCTGTGGGGTTACTTCAAGAACTTTCAAAATATGATGCAAACCAAAGAAAGAATTCCCTAATCATTGTTGAGAAGTACAAAGATACAATGTGTTTCATGGTTGACACTGATCAATGCCTAATGGAGGTAGTGGAGCCAAGGACAGTCTGGATCATGCCAATGGGGTATGAAGTAGATGAGAAAATTGTAGAGCTACATATCCAACATCTGTTGAGCCAGCCCAAAGACCCTAAGGCAGAAAGATTTGGAACCTTCCAAGAGATGAGTGTAAAAGTTCATGTGGAACTTAGACAACCTGAAATCAAGAGGAAAGTAAGAAGGGAAGTTGAAGAAGTTGCCAAGAGGCATGGAATCTCAAAAGAGGCACTTGATGCCCATAGAGAAAAGATGGAAAGAGTAGAAAAAGAAAAGGAAGAAGCAAAAAAAGAAAGTGCTCTGGTAAAAGCCCCCTCCCAGACTAGATCTTCTAACAGCTCTACATCTACAACTGCTAAAAGCTCAAAGGCATCTAAACCAGAAGCAAAATCATCTGGTAAAGTAGAGAAAAGAACTAAAACAAAGGCCACAAGGTCTTACATCAGTCAGAAGGATGATGAAGAGACAGAATCAGATGAGGAAGTAAAGAAAATGAAAAAGAAAAGGAAAACATCCAGTGAACCCTCTACTGAAGAAGTAACAGAAGAATTTATTGAAAGGCCCACTCTATCCTTAGATGATGTAGTTAAAGCAGTTACTATGGATGGGAACCTGCAACCAATAACAGAATTCTATGATGCATACAATGATGCAGATAGAAAGATCTTGGAGGAAACCATAGTTAGGCACTTGAACATATACAATAATGCTTTTATTGAAATCATATCTCTCATTCCCAAAATCCTAGAGAAGGAATTAGAGATAAGAAAGAATAAATCTAGGGCAAAGGATCTTGAGATCCGAGAACAGATAGCCATTCAACTCTTTCCTTCAATCACTCAGAAGCAAATGAATATGATCTTCAAAGATTGCAAGGATGAGTTCCAGAGTAAGGCTAGAATGAATCAGCTCATGCTTGGAGAAACTGATAAAGTGGCAAAAGAAACAGAAGAAATCCTCTGGAAAGCCTATAAAAGATTCAATATTCCTATTGTAGAGGATTTAAGTGATGATCCCTCAGGAATGGATAACAAAGAAGAATCTACTGAGACAGTGGTAGAAGAGGTAAAGGAGACAGGTGAACAAAAAGGTAAGGACTTAGATTCCTCTGCTCTGGAAGAAGAGGTCCATGATCAAGCAAACATCTCTCATCCGGTTTCCCCTATAGACTCCGGATTCAAAGAAAAAGAAAAAGTACAAGAGAAGATCAGTCAAGAAGCAAAAGAGAAAGAAGATGACAATAGCAAGGCTGCAAAAGGAGAGAAAACTCCAAGAGAGAAGGCCACAGATGATAGTGGTAAGGCTGCAGAAGGGGAGAAAATTTTCTCTTCGGCAAGAGACATAGCAGAAGCAGTCAAAGAGTTCTTGACCAAAGAAATGATGGAATTTGATGAACCAGAATTGCTTCAAGGTCCATTCAATTTTGATTCCCTCTCTCCGGTCCAAACCATGAAACTAGCTTCCTTCACTCAAGCAAAGGCAAAAGAAAAAATGTTGAAGTCTCACATGGAAGATTGTGAGCTCATAGAAACTGCATCCAGTGTACTGGAAAAGATCATGCCATCCTTCCAAAAGGATCCTACAGCATCCACATCCGGTAATCTAAAGTCTCTTGTAAATTTTGTTAATACACATTTTGATTCTTTAGAGAAAGCAGCAGAAGAGAAAGTCAGGAAAGAATTTTTGGATAAGAGATTCTCTAAAGTACGGGGTCTAATCTCAAATGATAGGAGAGTTATGGATATTGGGATAAAGAGTTTAGAAAATGCTCTCAAAGATGGCAGAAATATTTATAAATTTTGTTTATCCTAGCCCAAAGTGACCAAAGATGTTGATAAGAAAGTAAAAGAGCAAGAAGATAAACTACTAAGTTTGTCTCAAAGTTTTGATCCTCTCTCATCTCTCGTAATCAATCAAGAATGTCAAACTATTGCAGTCTTGAATGAAATTAAGAAACTTGAGAAGGAGAAGAAAAATAGAATAAGTAGGTTGAGTGAACTTAGAGGGATCATTATCCCTAAGTTAGAGGCCATGCATGAGGCCCTAAGTGATGCTCAGACTATAGCCCGGACCAGTGATCCGACAGATCTAAAAAGGGCAGAGGCTTTTGCATTCTTGTTGAGTGGTCACATCTCAATTTTGGATAGGATGAAGAAGAGTTGGGTGACAGAAGTGGTACAGCTAAAGACCACTTTTTCATATATATTTCAGTATATGTAGGTAAAACATGTATATATGTTTTATATGGCTAAGTATAGATTGTTTTTGGAAATTTTGGTGTGCGGACCCCACCCTTTGCCATTGATGTCAAAGGGAGAGTGAGGAGCAATGAAAAATGAGGAATCCAACTAAGGGGGAGCTCCAGAAAATGTACATAAGAATAGAGCATCAGCCAAGGGGGAGTATAGTGTGACACTTAGTCATTTTTCACTAAGTGTTGTCATCAATGCCAAAGGGGGAGATTGTTGGCAAGAGACACTATATGGCTTCATGAGTGTTGTCATTGATGGCAACAAAGTTCATCCCACCCATCTACAGAATATAGTGTGCCTATGCTGGAAGTTAGATTGAAGAAGTGTTGTGGTCCAATAAGCAAGAACAGAGCATGCAGCAGGGTCTGACAGTCAGGTCTAGATCTCTCATAGGAAGTATCTTTGTAAAGTGCGGACTTGGGGAAGTCAAGAGGAATACCTCAACTAATAGATTCCAGGGATTGAGCCTCCGGTGATGAAAGAGTGAAGAGATATGAGCATCTAAGTATTGGGGTCCGGTTTGGTAGAGTAGACAGAGGAAGAACTGACCGACAAAGCATCAGAATTATTCTGGATGAGATATTGATGGTGATCAAGGTTCTTAAGGTATCATCCATGATTGGCTGACATGTTAGATGACTTTTATAAGTATCTCCTTGACTCGCATCACTTGGTAAGCAAGGATTCAGCTGACAGACTAGAGTTTGGGAAAATATTGACTATTCCGGATGCCGACTAGAAAGAGGATGAAATCCTTTGTGTGGATATATATACCAGATGGATTTAGATATGAAGGTATGTGTTGTGAATTGTGCAGTGCAAAGAAAAGTAGAAGAGCAGTGTGAAGACAATAAGACAGGTCCGAAATGTAACAAGACAGCAGCACCTAAGGAGAGTAAGAATGAAGTGCAGCAGATCAGTATATTAGGGCTTAACCGCAACTAAACCTCAGCATATGTGGATGCTTCTCATCAGTTCAAGTATCTAGTTTTCTTGTATAAACTATTGTAGGCAGTGAGACTCTTGTGAGCAATGTGCTCAGGTAGTGAGCCCTAATTGGCAAGTGCCATTTTGTACTATCTTATTCTTCTAACAGAGAATACATTCTTGGGTTAATCACCCCATGGTTTCTCCCCTAACAGGGTTTTCCACGTCAAAATCATTGTGTCATGTGTATTGATGTTATTTCCTTTTCAAGGTTATGTTTGCTTATTTGATTTGATGTTGCACTAATTGATAAAGAAATTTAGAAAGTAGAAATAATTAAGATAACTGATTCACCCCCCCTCTCAGTTATGAACACATGATTCAATTAATGTTACATATTTCAAGACCCATAATTAGTGCATTATGTCATATGTCTCAATTGTGGTGTTGTATTTGAATTATTGATGAAGGGTCTTAGTTTGGTCTATTAGGTGATGATGTGCATTTGAGAGTGAACATGATGTGAGACCATAGTGTTTAGTGTGTCAAGTGTTTGTGTCATTTGGGAAAGTTAATTCCAGAGGCCAAAAGGGGTAGTCGTGTTTATGACTCCTGTGATTATGTAATCTTGCTGATGGTTGAATATGTATTGGTTATATGTTGACTCCACTCTGTTTATGGATTCCTATGGTTATGATGACTGTGCAAGATGGATAATGCATTGCTCAATGTACCTATTCATGTGGTTATGATGATTGTGCAAGATGGATAATGCCTTGCTCAATGTACCTATTCATGTGGTTATGATGACTGTGCAAGATGGGTAATGCCTTGCTCTGTGTAATGTGAAATGATGTATATTTTGTGTTATAAATGTATCATGATGAGAAATGTGATAGTTCATGCTTGGGTTTTGTTTTGGGCTTTGAGAATGTAGATGTAGTGAAGGGGGAGTGGCTTTCAATGTGGGGCCGGTGCCCAAAGTGGCTTGTCAGGGTAACCCATTAGAAATTGTTAATCCAGTGATAACTTAATAATAAATTTAGAGGGTTGGGTAGTTTTCACACTAATCAAGATAATTAGATGCCTCACTCATGCCTATAGTGCTCATTCAGGATAAGGATGAGATGAGAAGGCCATGGTTGGCAAAATTAACTTCCTTGTCCTCACAAAAGGAATGTTGGTTCCACATGTGTCACCCTATGGGGCCGGCGTCTAGTGAGAGACTGTCAGGGTAACCATAGATGGAGGCTGGTGCTTAGCGAGAGACTGTCAAGGTAATTCATGGATGGGGGCCGGTGTCTAGCTAGAGATTGTTAGGGTAACCCATGCTAGGACCATGCAATGACACTCATCCCTACTACAGTCTAGCATTCTCTAGTCATGTTCTCCCCTTTGTTTTGTGAATGCCTCTAGAAGTGATGTTTAAGTTGCTTGTGATGTCTTTGTTGACCAGTGTTGTATTTGAGTCATGTGTAGTCCTTGCACCTGTTAGTCTACTATCTTTCTTGATTATTTTTTTAGTGGGACCTTATTGTTATCTCCTAGCACGAGGGGTGGACCTTAGGGTTCCACATGGTTGGGTGGTTGTGGTTTTATCTCCATTAGTTTCCCTTGCTGTTGTTCGTGCGTGAGAAGGATGTACCTTGTATGGTAGATTTCATACCTTGCTCTAGCTTGAGGAGATAGATACTTATGTTCATATTCTAGTTTTGTATATCAGTTGAATCATGTACTGTTATCTTAATGTATGTACTCCAATGTAATCAAGAAAGCGATATTGTAAGCAATGTAATGGTGTACCCTTATGTAAAGGGAATTGTATATGTACTTGTAATCATATATGTAGGATCTTGATGATTACTTATCTGATGATATAATATGGAAATGTATGTGTTTATTTGATGCGATCAGATTTAGATTGAACTATGGTTGTTAGTTAATTCATAATGTTGGTTAGATCTTGTTTTAGTTCATTAGTAATGTAGCAGTGGAACCCTAGAGGATAAATCTTAATTTAAATGTTATGAATAAATATATGATTGTTGTTATTTCTTTCATTTAAAAAAAAATTGTCCTTTTTGTAAGCTTAGTTGTGTTATCCTCTGGGTTCCTTGGCGGGGCATTACACCTCATCTCCTAGTGCCTCAAGGAGGTTTTCACCAGAAAATACATATTTATTTTTCTCTTTCGTGTTCGATAGTGCCTCAGAAAGGTTTTCACTAGGGGATATTTTTACATTTTTTTGTTTTTGTTTTTATGACTAAGGAACTCTACTTGCTCCCCAAAGTAGGTAGTAGCATGCAAATTGAAATCATATCCTAATTTGTGGTATCCTACTAGAAAGTCATCATGGAGTCCAAGGAATTTGATAATGGCCTCATAGTTTTGGAATACATCGAGAGGCAATGAGTCTTGTTAGTCCCAAGTGATTAATATTGAACATGCCCGGATACTGAGAGGGGGGGTGAATCAGTATCCAAACAAATCTTAAATCCTCCAGAGTAAATCAAAACTTAAACTTTACAGCATTAACAGAAATATAAAAGATCAACAAAATGCACAACACCACATTACACCAGATATACGTGGAAAACCCCAAAAGGGGAAAAACCACGATGAGGATTAACTCACAATATATGAAGCTCACTGCTACAAAAATTACAACTTTGTTTTAGGGCTACAACCTAAGGAAGATACTACTCCCTATTGACTTTGTTTTAGGGCTACAACCCAAGGAAGCTACTACTCCCTAAAGAAAGGTTTTAGGGTCACTCCCAAGGAAGCTACAACTCCCTATAGACTTTGTTTTAGGGCTACAACCCAAGGAAGCAATTACTCCCTGAACTAAGAATAAACTCAGAAAATGATTACAACATGATAGTCCTTCTACTACCTGAAACTGACAATGAAGCTCACTCCTTTGATGATTGCACTTCTGCTTTGACACTCCTCTTCTGATGATTGCTCTTTTGATTTGACAACTGTAGCACTTTCTTCAACAGTATTCTCTATAGCTTACTGACTCACTACTTTTAGCCTTCAATAATTTTGCCTTTGGGTCACTACCTCTGGAAATCAGTTAGGCACACTCTTCACTTCCCTCCTGTCTAAAAAATTTCATCAAGATGAATCAAGACAGGCCTTATTGCTTCTACTCTTTCTCCTTCAGTCGCACATCATAATGCATTACATATCCATATTATGCTCTTCACACACTCATATTTGCAATCATACTTCACCTATATTAACTAGGTTTACAATATATACATGATTTTACATTGATTACATTACAAATTGGCCAAAGACAATAAGAATATTACAATTTATAATTCATCCAAAGATCACACAACATGAAACATGTAGAGGGCAAGCCCTAACATGAACTACACACAACTCCAAGAAGAGAAACACACCTTGCAAATTCCATCACATGCTTAACCTAGTCCTAAACATCCTTCACAGCAACATCCTTCATAGAATAACATTTGCATGCTTCACAAAATTGAATTAGGTCGCCCTTAAGCAAGAAAACATGAAGCTTGTAACACATCAGTCATTACAACTTGCGATACTCATGGATGATTAAACATTACTTGTTCTTCTCCTAGATGAGTTAGCATGACCCACACAACATCTCCAAACAATCCTTGAACTCCACACAACAAGAACTTTGTGGTGCATACCTTCAACATGTATTCTGAGAACAATTAGGCATCTGGAACTATCTGTAGCTCACTGTCATTTGGAAAAATAAACTTAAGGACCACCAAACCACTTGATACTACAAATTAGCATGCATTGAACATATTTGATCATATTCATAAAACCATATGAGCAAATCTTCACATCTGGAGGAATGCGGAGCATTCCAACAAGCCTTCATCATCACTTTACTCTGCCAAAGCGCAAACCAGAATTCTGTCATTTATAACTTTCACTACGAAGGAGAAAATGATATGAAACTTTGGATATAGCACACTAAACTTAAATTCTAAACCGCATGATCATACTTCAAATGTGGAGGAATGTGGAGGAATGTGAAGCATTCTACCAACTAGTCTTCAAGGCAACTTCCTGCATCAGAAACTTTCACCAACATCCGGAGACCAGTCTTCTTGTAACAACACATACTTCCTTAGGATTAGTAGGAGAGAGCATACCACATGCTACAAACCATCAGCACCATCTTTCCAACATCAACATTAGTTCTAATCATCATCTTGATGCTTCTAATTCCCATCTTAATGCTTCTAATTCCCATATTAATATATCATCATGATATATCTATGTTGACCACAAACATGTTCAATACAACTTTACTTGAAATTAATCAAGCCATGATATCCAACCATGAACATTAGCAACACCACCATTGTAGTATATTAGTGACAGTCCAAACTAAGTGTTGACATCAATGACAACCATAGGTAGCATATGTGCAACAATTAATTCAGGATGAATGAGGGGTAGGTTGATGGTGAAGATGGCATTGTCAAGGAAAAGATAAGATAGATCCAAATCTTCAAAGGAAGCTATGATAGTTCTTTGTGTGATATGCTCATTAGCTGAAGGGAAATTATTACAAATGCAAAAGAGACATGAGGTTCATTGGTTTTTGTACCAAGAAGCACATATCCTATCCCACAAGAATCAGGATAGATCTCTACTAGGATTGGCTCCTTGATACCTTGTTCATTGATGTCGAGTTCTTTTCTTTGGTATTGCATATGTTCATACATGTGATGAGGAATGAGGTATTTCTACTTTAAATATTCAAGGTCTCCTTCCTCATTATCTAATTCATCATGATATATCCAAGAATTTAAGAATCTTTAGTTTGCTCATCTTCAAGAGTGCATGTGGAGGCAAAGGGGGTAGGACCCATTTGCTTTTGTGTATTTTCATATGATTTCTTGGAAGGACACCCATAGGATCAGGGCACAGAGGAATTTGTCCCACATGAAAGGTGTGGTGTAGGTCATACTCTCCACGACCTTTAGGAATGATCTTGATCTTAGTGGATTTAAAATTTTTTGAGGAGGTGGACATGGTGAGAAAGGATTGGAGATCAATGTAAGATGAGGACTCTTTTATTTTAGCAATATTAGTACTAGGTCAATGATATGCCTTATGATATGAGGCCTCAAAGGATTGATATTATTAAAATGGTTGTGGATCAGCGGGAATAGTCACTTCCATGCTATTATGAGGGAATTTGACACATTGGTGGTATGTGGATGGGATGGCCTACATGGAATGAAGTCATGGACAACTAAGAAGAAGGTTATAGGGAAGATCAAAATCAACCACATGGATTATGGTTTGTTGGAGGAGGAGGCAATTACTACCTTCTGACTCTTGTTCTACATTATCATAGGCTTTGATTGTGATAACATGTGGTTCTAGATCTATTGTTGAATATCCCAACTTCTTAATGAACTTTAATATACATAAGTTTAAGCTAGATCCATTGTCTAAAAGGGCACGTCTCACCTTGTGTTTGGAAATGAGCACTTCAATGTGGGGGGCTTTGTTGTGCAAGGGGTCAATGGGAGGCATGTCATTTTGGCTAAATGTGATTTGGTAGGTAGATGAGAGATGGTCAATGGGTGTTTGGAATTGCTCAAGGTGAATGCCATTAGGGACACTGGATCCCTGTGAATCTATATAAAGGATATCTCAGTGGATAGAAAACGTATTGAAAAGTTCTAAAATAGATATTTGTGCTAGTGTCTTCTCAAGATGATCTAAGAGACTGTACCCAAAAGCTTGCAAGGAGGATGATGACGGAGGTGCTTTGATGGTGACCCAACCATGACATGTGATGATAGCACAGTCAGGAATTTTCCCTTGATTTTGATAGTGGCTACTTGTGTGGTGTCAAAGTCAATAGGACCTATGACATTGTCATAATTATGGGGGATTTGGTTATTGCAAACATGGTTGGTATGATTTTTTTTGGTTGGTATTGGAGGAAGATGGTTGGGAGGCATGGCCATGATCAAGAAAAGGGTTATGATAGATTCCAAGTTTCTCATTCAATGAAGTGGATGTGTCTCCTTCTACTTGGATTTCCCCTAGATCAACAAGGTCCTATGTTGATAACTGAGAGGGGGGGGTGAATCAGTTATCCTAATTATTTCCTTTATTGAACTTTCCTTTTAATTGATGCAGCATAAAATCAAACACAAAACATTAACCATGAAATAAGAAACACATGACACAGTATTTTTGACGTGGAAACCATGTTAAGGGAGAAAACCACGGGGTGATTAACCCAAAAATTATTCTCTGTTAGAAGAATAGGAAATTACAAAAATGGCACTTGCCAATTAGGGCTCACTGCCCGAGCACACTGCTCACAAGAGGCCCACTGCCTACAAGAAGACACACTGTCTACAAAGTGATGAGAATCACAGTCTTGAACTGATTGGAAGCATCTGCATATGCTGGAGTTCAGTTCCGGTTAGGCTCAGTACACTGATCTGCTGCACTTCATCTTTCCTCTGTTCTTTATTCTGCTATCTTTCACATACCGGATCCTTTTTGCTACCTCTGCTCTTATCTGGACTTATTCGCATATATCTCTACAACAACACAACACTTCACAACTAAATCCATCCTCTATATATATCCGCACAAGTAATTTCATCACCTTTCTAGTCGGCATCCGGAACAGTCTAGTTTCTTATAAACTTTCATTCTGTCGGCTGAATCCTTCCTCACCAAGCAATGCCGATCAAGCATATACTTGTAGATATCATTAATCATGTCGGCCAAACATGATTCATGCCTTCACAACCTCTGTCATCAATAGTAACCCATCCGGAAAGCAGTCTGATACTCTGCCAGTCAGTTCTTCCTCTGTTTTCACTGTCTCTCAGGAATCCGGTACTCAACCATTCATATCTTTTTCCTTGTCCATCACCGGAGGCTAGATCCTTGGAATATACCACTCAAGGTAGTCCTCTTGACTTCCCCAAATCCACACTACACCAAGACACTTACTCTGAGAGGTCCGGATCAATCTGTCGGACCTTGCCACATGCTCTGTTCTTCTTCACCGGACCACAACATTCTTTATTCTGACTTCCGGTAGAGACACATCATGTCTTGCGGATATGTGGGATGACCTTTGTTGCCATCAATGACAACAACCATGAATCCATATAGTGTCTCTTGCCAACAATCTCCCCCTTTGGCATTGATGGCAACACTTAGTGAAAAATGACTAAGTGTTTTCACTATGCTCCCCCTTTGCTGATGCTCTGTCTTTATATACAATTTCCGGAACTCCCCCTTAGTTGGATTCCTCATTTTTCACTGCTCCTCACTCCCCCTTTGACATCAATGGCAAAGGGTAGGGTCCGCATATCAAAATTTTCAAAAATTTCTTATACTTAGCCGCATATTTACATACTCACATATATTGAAGAATGTCTGCAAAGGATGTCTGCAATTGGATCATTTCTGTGGCCCAACTTTGCTTCATTCTATCCAAAATTGAAATGTGACCACTTAGCAAAAATGCAAAAGCTTCTGCCCGCTTGAGATCTGTCGGATCTTTTGTTTGGGCGGTGGTCTGAGCATCACTGATGGCCTCATGCATAGTTTCCAACTTAGGGATTATAATCCTTCTAAGTTCTCCCATCCGGTTAGTGATGTTCTTCCTTTCCTTCTCAAGATTTTTTATTTCATTCAAGACTGCAATGGTCTGACATTCTTGATTTATTATAGAGGAAGAGAGAGGATCAAAACTTTGAGATAAGCTTTGTAGCTTATCCTGTTCCTCTTTTATTTTCTTGTCAAATGCTGTTGTTGCCTTTGACCAGGATATGCAAAATTTGTAGATGTCACCGCCATCCTTAAGAGCATTCTCTAAGCTCCTTATTCCAATGCTTACAATCTTCCTATCCTTAGAGATTAATTCTAATATTTCTGAAAATCTTTTGTCCAAAAATTCCTTCCGGACCTTTTCTTCAGCTGATTTTTCTAGAGAATCAAAATGTGTATCAACACTGCTGACTAAGGTTTTTAGATTACCGGAAGAGGAGGCTGTCGGATCTATCTGGATTGATGGCATGATCTTTACAAGTACTCCGGAAGCAGCCTCTATCAACTCACAGTCTTCCATATGAGACTTCAGGAGCTTTTCATTTGCCTTGGCATTTGCAAATGAAGCTATCTTCATTGTTTGTACCGGAGAGAGAGAGTCAAAATCAAATGGGCCTTTTAGAAGCTCCGGTTCATCAATCTCTAGAGTTTCTTTGCTCAAAAATTGTTGAACAGTTTGTGCAGTGTCTCTTGCCGGAGACAGATGTTTCTTTTCTTCTGCAGTCTTAGAACTGTCAACCTCTTTGTCTTTCACCACTGCTTCCTTCTCCTGTAATTGCTCTTCTTCTTTGGATCCGGAGACTGTAGGGGAAACCGGAGGAGAGATGCTAGTTTGTTCATGAGCCACTTCTTCTGGAGCAGAGGGTCCCAAGTCCTCAGCTGTTTCTGTACCTAAATCCTCTACAACCGGAAGATTGAACCTTTTGAAGGCCTTCCGGAGGATCTCTTCTGTTTCTTGGGCCACTTTGTCAGTCTCGCCAAGCATGAGTTGATTCATCCTGGCTTTGCTTCTGAACTCATCTTTGTAGTCCTTGAAGATAATGTTCATTGTCTTGGGATCAATTTGAGGATATAGCTGAATAGCTATCTGCTCCCGGATCTCAAGATCTTTAGCATGAGCATTATTCTTTCTTACTTCCATTTCCTTTTCTAGGCTTTTAGGAATAAGAGATATTATTTCAATGAAAGCCTTATTATATATGTTAAGATATTTTACTGTGGCCTCCTGCAGAGTCTTTTGGTCGGCCTCACTGAAGTCATCATATGATTCAGTCATTGGTTGAAGGTTTCCATCCACCGTGACTGACTTGATTATGCTCTCTAGTGACAGAGTGGGCTTTTCAACAGTTACCTCTGCCATTTCATCCTTGTCTTGGCCTGTGGAGGGCTTACCGGATCCTTTCTTCTTCTATTTCTTTACTTCTCTTACTCCCTCATCGGATTCTGTTTCCTCTTCATCCTTTTGGCTTCCATAAGCCCTTGTGGCTTTTGTCTTGGATCTCTTACCGGATGCCTGAACTTCCGGTTTTGAACTTTTGGTTGTGGAAGGTGCAGGTCTCTTTGATGATCTGGTCCGGGTGGGAGTTTCAACCGGAGCACTTTCTTTGCTTTTCTCTTCTTCCTCGGCCTTCCTCCTCTTTTCCCGGCTGGCATCAAGTGCCTCCTTTGAGATACCTAGGCCTTGAGCAATGTGCTCTACTTCTTTTCTTACCTTTCTTTTAATCTCAGGTTCCCTGAGTTCTACATGTATTTTTACACTCAGCTCCTCAAAGGTTCCAAACCTTTCTGCCTTAGGATCTTTGGGCTGACTTAGCATGTGTTGAACATGCAGCTCCACTATCTGTTCATCAACTTCATACCCCATGGGCATGATCTAGACAGTCCTTGGCTCCACTGCCTCCATTAGGCACTGATCAGTGTCAACCATAAAGCACACTGAGTCCTTGTATTTCTCAATGAGGGACTGGGGAATTCTCTCTCTTGCTTGCATCATGCTCTGAAAGTTTTTGAAGTATCCCCATAGAGCTGTATTTCTCGCTTTTGCATCCCCAAGTCCATGCAAATAGTCTCTTATCTGGACTGCAACAGGTTTGTCATTCTGCCATACCCATCCACTTGTTCCGGGTAGCTCATTCATGAAATAGAAGAATAGACATACAATAAGAGTACCATACTTAAAGGAATTCTTCTTATCCTTCTTGATTTTCTGTATGTTTTCCATTAATTGGCTTAGCAGTAGTTCGCAGAGATCATATTCTGCATTCTTTCTTAGCATTTCATAAGCAGTGTATATTGCAGTTCCGGATACAGAATTCTCCCTGCTGGAGTGATAGATCTTGTATCCTATTATCATTGATGCATATTTGATATCTGGATCCGAAATATCTTCAATGGTCATTGCCCTCTTGTCAAATTTTGATCCGGTGGCCTCAGTTACAACGTTGTTCTTGACAAATTTGAGGATAGGTACCCCTCCAGAAGAGTATAGACCAGTTACTGCTCTAATTGCCTCTTTTGTGATCTTGCAGGGTCTATCTAGCCATAGAAAGTTGTCATGCATCCTGCTCAGTACATACCGGACCCATTCATCTTCTTCAAAGCAGGGGAAATGAATAAATTGCTCAAATTGTTTCTTCTGGATATCCTTATACTCTGGTTTAAGCTCAAAAGCATTGTCTATCAGTTGCTTGTGATAGAGGTCTCTTAATTTGAATTCCCCAAATTCTTCAATGCTTGCATGTATGTAAACCCTAATGTCTTCGGTATGTAAAACTCCGTGGGGAACACTAGAGAAGGCTCCTAGTGGATCTACCTCCAATGATTTGTAGGGATGTTTCTTGAATGAGGGGCGAGGTCTATCAGAGATCTTAACTATGTTTGGAGTAGCCATTCTTCAAAGATTTGCAGTGAGGTAATGAAAAATGGAGAATACCTTATGCGCCTTCGGTTTGCACGGAGTGGTTGGATTGATTTCTTTATGCAATAGCTTCGACAGGAGATCCTTGGTGTGCTTGATGAACCTTGTTGCATAGCTCCACTTTTCGCTTCTTCTTGAGTGCAGAATGAGCAAATGACCTTTGAGAAATCCCTTAAATTGCTCCGCGAACCCTAATATCTGTCTGCAATAAATGCTTCACCTACATCATTCCGGTTTGCCTTGTCTGGATAGTTTGGAGTATCCCGGATTAGTCCTGATCTGTGGATATCATCCGGATCTTTCAATCATGAATGAATCGAGGTAACATATTGCAAGAACATCCCAAACACTCTGTCCAATCCGCAGAACAAGATAGTGCATTTCTGGATTTTTCTGGATCTTTTTGTAATCCTTTATCATACCGGAGCATTTCCCTGAACAGGTCTTATTTGATCGATCACAGCTTCTTCATAACTCCATGCGGACCTCTGAAAACTTGACTGAAGTATCTCAAGACTCATATCTACAAACCCTTTGATCCGCATCTTGTGCCACATCCGGCACCACTTGTTTGGCTGGGGGAACAAGATTTTCTTTGAGTCTCCCCCTGAGCCTGAGCTCACTTTTTAATTTCTGGAAGAAATATCAGCACCAGAGTCTGGTGCGGATCCAACCTCTACATTCTCTAAACTTTTCTTCACCCAAATCTTGCTCATCTGATTCCTAACCTCATCCGCATTCATCTTTTGTTTACCCTTGTCTTGATTCTGATTATACACCGGACCTCTTTTGTCCTGATTCTTGTTTCTGCAAACTTTAGCATTATGACCGGACCTATTGCAGATTTGGCAAATAACATTTCTTTGCATGTTTGACTGATATCCTCTTGATCTGCATTGATTAGCCATATGACCTACTCTATTGCATGTGAAGCATCTACCTTTGAATGATTTGTTTACTTGCATACTTCTGCATTCATGGGATTTGTGTCCATACCTTTTGCAGTTGAAGCACTGTCCGGAGAAGGATGAATTAATCTGATTCATTCTCATTCTGCACTGATTAGCTTTGTGACCAAAGTGGTTGCAGCTGTGGCAGTATCCATTGAAGGATGGATATCTTTGAGCATTTGGCTGTCTTACCGGAGGTCTTCTAGGCCTGCTCCTTGGATTTTCTGATCCAAGATTCTTCTGACCGGATCCGGAGCTTTCTCCTTTCTCATATCCCAAACCATACTTGTCATCTGTCCTCTTTTGACTTCCAAGAAGAACTTCAAGTTGAGCAGAACTTATCTTGAATTTCTCTTTATATTCATTTGCTGTTTGAAGGTCTCTTTTGAGAGAGACAATTTGATCCTCAAGTTTTCCTTCATTATCTTTGGCATCTTCAAGATCAGATTCAAGATGTCTGATAATCCTGTCCATCTGGTGGCATTCTTCTGATTTTTCTTTAAGAGATTGTCTTAGATTGTCTTCAGCCTTTCTTTTTTCTTCAATCTCTTGAGTAAACTTTATAGTTCCTGATTCCATTTCATGTCTTAACATAATGACTTCTTTTGATAACTTTTCACATAACTTGGTTTGCTCAGTCAATTCTTCATTTGTATTGCTTTCTTCACTTTGTCTTGCCAACTGTTGAAGCAGCTCCTTTCTCTTTTTCATGGAGAGACTTAATTTGTCTTTTAATTCTCTCATGAATTCATCAGCCTGTTTGAGTCTTTCCTTTAATTCACTAACTTCAGAATTCGACTGTTCAAGATCCTCAAGAGCAGTCTTGAGTTGCTCCCTTAAACCATATGCATCCATTTGAAATCCCAGATCTTCCTCAAGCTGTTAGGCTCTATTAGGAGGAACTTAGCTCTGATACCAATTGTTGATAACTGAGAGGGGGGGTGAATCAGTTATCCTAATTATTTCCTTTATTGAACTTTCCTTTTAATTGATGCAGCATAAAATCAAACACAAAACATTAACCATGAAATAAGAAACACATGACACAGTATTTTTGACGTGGAAACCCTGTTAAGGGAGAAAACCACGGGGTGATTAACCCAAAAATTATTCTCTGTTAGAAGAATAGGAAATTACAAAAATGGTACTTGCCAATTAGGGCTCACTGCCCGAGCACACTGCTCACAAGAGGCCCACTGCCTACAAGAAGACACACTGTCTACAAAGTGATGAGAATCACAGTCTTGAACTGATTGGAAGCATCTGCATATGCTGGAGTTTAGTTCCGGTTAGGCTCAGTACACTGATCTGCTGCATTTCATCTTTCCTCTGTTCTTTATTCTGCTATCTTTCACATACCGGATCCTTTTTGCTACCTCTGCTCTTATCTGGACTTATTCGCATATATCTCTACAACAACACAACACTTCACAACTAAATCCATCCTCTATATATATCCGCACAAGTAATTTCATCACCTTTCTAGTCGGCATCTGGAACAGTCTAGTTTCTTATAAACTTTCATTCTGTCGGCTGAATCCTTCCTCACCAAGCAATGCGGATCAAGCATATACTTGTAGATATCATTAATCATGTCGGCCAAACATGATTCATGCCTTCACAACCTCTGTCATCAATAGTAACCCATCCGGAAAGCAGTCTGATACTCTGCCAGTCAGTTCTTCCTCTGTTTTCACTGTCTCTCAGGAATCCGGTACTCAACCATTCATATCTTTTTCCTTGTCCATCACCGGAGGCTAGATCCTTGGAATATACCACTCAAGGTAGTCCTCTTGACTTCCCCAAATCCGCACTGCACCAAGACACTTACTCTGAGAGGTCCGGATCAATCTGTCGGACCTTGCCACATGCTCTGTTCTTCTTCACCGGACCACAACATTCTTTATTCTGACTTCCGGTAGAGACACATCATGTCTTGCGGATATGTGGGATGACCTTTGTTGCCATCAATGACAACAACCATGAATCCATATAGTGTCTCTTGCCAACATCCTAAATGTAGTTTTTGAGCTTCATGCACTTGGTAGTATAATGTCCTTTTATGCAGTGGTAGTCACAATAATAATTTTCCTTATACCACATAAGATTGGATTGGTTTTCATTGAATTATTTGGTTGTTTGTAATGTGATCATGTCATCTTGAACCAATTTCTGGAAAACTACTTCTAGGGGTTCACCCAAATAAGTGTACTTATGTTTTGGATTATTTTGGGAGTTGGGTTTTGACTATCCAGGTGGCACAGTTATATTGCTAGTTTGGGAGACATTTTGGGCAATTTGCACATCATTCAATTTGTTTACATGGTTATTAGGATGTGTTTAGCGTCGATGATGCCATCACCAACAAAAGTTTTATTCTTGGTCTAGAATTTAGGTTTTTCATTGTTGGATTTATCATTGTCATTTTTGTTGTAGATCTTGACTAAACCTTTGGATATGAGATATTTTTCAATATTAGCCCCCCTTTTTAATTATTTCATCAAATGATGAGACACAATGCACTTGGAGGTGAAACACCATCTCTTGGTTCAAGTTTTATACAAAGATGGTGATGAGTTGTTTGTCGAGGATAGGCCTAGGAAAATTGTTGGCCAACGCTTTCCATCTTTATAGGTATGCAATGAAACTCCCACCACTCCTTTGCTTGGTGTTGCAAAGATCAAGCATAGTGAGATCATGTTCAACATTGTATGAGAAATGTGCAACAAACTTCTTAAATAATTCGGCAAAGGTGGTGATAGAGTCGTGTGGTAAATGCATGAACCATTTGAGGGATTGACCACCAAGGTTGTGAGGGAACAATCTCAACAGGTATTGATCACTATAGGACAAATCTTGGAATGCGATAAAGAATACTTTGATGTGATCTCAAGGATCTCATTTTCCCTTATATTTTTCAAACTTGGCTATTTTGAAATGTTGAGGGGAAGGAATCATGGTTAGTGATCTTTCAAACAGGTAGGGACATAATTCTTCAAATGTAATGTTTCTTATGCATCCATGTTTGTAGTCTTTTGAGAGATTTTTTCATCTCTTACCATTCCTAGTCAAAAGGACTAACAAGAGGGGGCTTTTGAGTGGCATACCCTTGGGGTGGTTGTTGCATGGTGTTTTGTGTAAATGGGTTGTATTTCTGAAAGGATGATTGGGGTGTCAATTCTCGTAAATAGTTTGGAGGTGCATAGGTTTCATTGATGGCATGGAGATGTAAAGTATTTGGCAAGGGTTGATAGTTTGGAAGGGTAGTGGAATAATATGTTTGTTGTTGGTAAGATGGGGGTTTTCAATGTGTTGGTGGTACATAAGTTGTCATAAGATGATGGGATGTGGAATGATGTTGAGAGGTAGACTAGTGTTGCGGGAGGGGTTTATGGGAAGTGTTTGGTAGTAACATGGATTGTGTGGTTATTCTCTTTGAGGAATGGAGAGAGGAGGAAGGGTTTGCAGGATGGTTGTCATATTAGTGAGAGGCATTTGATATAAATTGGAAAGTTTAAGCACATATTTATTAGATGTGAGACCAAGTGAAGGTGGTTGATTAAGTGGGCATTGTAGCAAATATGATGAGGTATAGTTGGAAGGAGGAGGTATATTGCCCCCAAATTATTGGTTAGTGTTGTATATGGATTGTTCAGATCGAGCACATGGGCCCATGGATTATTGGCTATGGGAGATAGTGGTGTGCTATGTAAGAGTGTCCTTAATTTATCTTGGTCAAAATGATGAGGTAGTCAAGCTCCTTCACCAATAAGTTGTTCAAGGAAGTGTTTCTTATCTTTCTTTATCAAATTATCAAATTTATCATGAAGTCTCTTATCATTAAGGAAATCCATGAACCTTGACAAGTATTGATGGGTGGTAGGGTTAGAGGCTTCATCTATTTTGGGTTGGTTAATGAAGCCTTTGGCATCACTTGTCGAAGACCCATGGGGAAGAGTTATGTTTACTACAGGAATCCATTTGTTTCTTAGTTTGAGATTGTGTGATGGGGGCATGAAAAATTGGAGAGATGTGATAGGATTATGTCCTTTGAATTGATGTTGACTTAGTTCAATCTTACGATGGGTGGCTAAATGTGGATGATTAGGAATAGGCCCTATTGGGACTTGTTGACCAATTTTCCCCTTTCCAGAATCAAATAGCCCAGTTTTAAAGTGTTGAAAATCTTGTCAAAATTGGTTAAAGTGCCTAATGTTCTTCAAGTTTGAAGTGTTTTCCTTGTAAAAAATCCCTAAAATCCTAAGTATAAAACCCAAAAAATCCCATAAATTTTCCAAGTCTTTTTCCTTAAAAGCAAGCCTTTATTGGCAAATTTCAAATTATGTGAACTTAAAATTCACCGATCAGCAAAATCACCAATTGAAGGGAAGGCTTTCTTTAAAGACTATGGTAAAGACAAAGGGTTGTCTTTATTAGCAAATTGTGTGGTTTGCGAACCTGCTAGTTCACCGACTGGCTAGTTCGTCGATTAAAGGAATCACCGGCTAAGAAAGACAAAGGTGAAGACAAGTGAAAGGGGATGAAAGAACAAGTCATTGGCAAAGAGAAAAGTTGGCGAACAAAATGGTTCACTAATCGACAAGTTCACCGAATAAAGGACATAGAGAAGAAAAGGAGAAAGAATACAACGACAAGTATATAGTTTGTGAAAGTAAAAAATTGCCGACTAAGGGAGAAGATAAAAGAAGTTTGCAGAAAGGAGAAATTGCTGACAAGGCAAAAAGTGACTAAGAAAGAAAGTGAGAAAGAAGGACGAATCGGCTAAGGAAAAATGGTTCATGAAATGAAGATTTAACTGACTGAAGGGAAAACAAAAGCAAAAAATGGTTCACGATGGACAAATTTTGTCGATAAGGCAAAGTAAAAATCAAAAATAAAGTGAAGGGAAAATCAATGAACTAAAGCATGTAATATGATGTAAAACTTTAAAATATTTTAAAGTGTTGTAAAAGCTTTATGTAGGAAATTTTGGTGGGCATTATATTTTGAAATGTCCATCTTCTCCAGTCACCATTATTTTAGGATCAAATCAATACCAACTAGAAGAATTTGTTGTGCTTTAATTGTGCAGGTGAATGAGTCATCTACTAGTCTTCAATGTAGCAGGTATTTTCTTCAACTACTGAAAATTCCTAGATATTTCCATATCTATTGTTGTAGATCAGATCAGAATATTTTCTACATTTATGTTTTGTAGAAATAAATGTACATAGACATTCCTTTTGTAGAAATATCTTCTGACAGGCCCATGGGGTGAAATTATTGTAGTAGGTGAATGTGCTACCAATGTAAGATGCTATATATAGCTGAAAAACTAATGTAATGAAGGTTGGACGCATAGGCTTTTTTTTGTGCTCCAAATAGAACTCTACCCTATTGTAATTGTGCCTTTTAATCAATATAATACTAGTTACTTTTGTCTTTTTATGTTGTTTTTAACTCTATGTAATGTGGAATTGGCTATTGCTTGTGAATATTTATTTCCTTGCAATTCTATTATGTTCTTCACCTTTATTAGAAGCTACAAGATTTGTGTGATCCTATCAATTGTGTGAAATTATTCTATGCATTTTAGCTTTGTGAATGTTCTTTATTAAACATGGTGTATCACCTTTCACTTTTAGTTTTCTCCCTCTTCCCTTTTCCCAGTGGTGTTAGATTAGGTTTAGTCTTATAGTTTTCTCTGAATCTTATATTCAAAAAGAGAAACTAGCCTTCTTTGGAGGTTTGATTTAATTTGCAAGGTCCCACACCTCAAAATCACTCCCATATTTTACTGGATTGTTGCAGCAAAGAGAATTCAACACAGGGTGTAAATACAAGTGACAACAGTTTCTAGCACACCTAGTGGGACCCTCTACTTTGAGTGTGAGCTGAACTGAGAAGGTTTGGTGATGTTCATAGTTCATGTGCAGCTAAGAATGCATTCAACAAGCACCATGGTGACTCTGCTAAGAAAATCTACTGGTGTAGCTAGTTCAGGCACTTAAAGAACTTCAAAAAATAAGGATTTGGTGATACTCTTGGTCTAAATTGCTTTCAGAAGCTTTTCAATCATTTGGTAACTCCTTGGTATGAGCCTATTTCTCAAAAGGGCAGATATGTTTGCTCTTTTTCCCATATTGTCTAAATGATTTATGTTTTTTCATGCTATATTATGTCAAACTATTATGGAAGATCTAAATATCAACACCCTCATGATGCTTATTCTCCTCCATCTTGTTAAAATACATGTCATTGGCCTCCATATCATCCATTTTAGGCCCAAGATACCTTTGGTTTTACGCCATATAGCCATGTTTCAGTAGAATATCAACATCATTTTAATGCTTATCTCCTACCCATGCCTGCTCAATCTTATTGGTAGTCTAATAATGCTTATTGTCAACCCCAAGAAGACTATTTTGATCCTATCCAGTGTAGCTACCCTTCTAGTTAGTTCCAAGATGTTGACAATGTGAATATTGATGCGTTCAATGATCTCACGGACATGTTCCTAGAGTTTAATAGATGTCTAGATGATATTAAAAGAAAAAGAGGGTATAATCAACCTCAACAAGACTATAGTCTTAACATCAGAAACATTAATGATCTGAAGGAGGTGATCCTAGGATGCCAGAGGGAGTGGGATGCATTTCAAGAAATGATAAGAGGATGGCCGGCAGTAAGAGGAGCTTGCTTATTAGGCCCATATTTAGTAATAGTAGTAAGAGGCACAAGAAAGGGTTTTTCAAGAAAACCTTGCTATGTAGATTGAAGCTCAAGGAGAACAGATGAGGCAAGTGACTCATTTTGTGCCCTCTTTTCCCAATTTTAGACCCCCCTTTTCTACCGCTACAAATCAACTTACAATAGAGCAGCCTTGACGTCACAAATTCCCAAGTTTTAAAAGCTCTCTCCCTTCGCAAGATCCTATTCCTATGCAAACCCAATTTATCACTCCCCATGAACAAATTTTCCAGGAACTCTCTCACTTCCAGGAAATTTAGGGAAATATTCAAGCCTCTTATCCTGACACAATTACACTTTTCAAAGGTGGACCTGTTTATCTACCGAGCTAGTTGGTGGGCTGAGCCAAAGGTGGAGGTGGAAGAGAAAGAAACTAATGAGGAACAATCTGTTGTTCTTATACTCACAAAGGTGGAATTGTTTGAACCTCTTACACCTGTGAGTAATTTTGATTCAAATAATGGGTTGAATCCTTTGAATTTTAGTTCTTTTGAAGCTTTTTCTCATGCATCTGATCAAGCAAACAAGGATACAATGCAAAGATTGCATGGAGAGAGCCTTCAACTACAGAGACAACTTGAGCAGAATCTAGTGGGGTTGCAGTCAAAGGATGAGGACATTCAGGATGAAGTTGTTGCAGAGATCACTCTAGAAGTTGATGATGCCACTTTGTTTCATGAACTACCCAATTACATTGAAGATGAAGAGGGCAAGCAATTGCCTATATTAGCTACAGTTTTAGAAAAAAATGGAGATAGTCAAAATAATGGAAAGTTGCTAGCACATGGGGCCATAAATAACCATGAAGTTCCATCTCATGAAGAAGGGCATATAAGTATTCCTATACTAAGAAGTGCAGAGGACTTGGAGGAAGCCCATTTCTGGAATGAGCTCGATGTTTTATGCTCAAACCTGGATAGTAAACCATCTCCTCTTAGTGAGGCAGATCAATGTGAGTGAATTGAGGAGGCAATTATCTTTCCTCTAATTAATATGCCAAAGCCTTCAGACTAGCAAAAGGTTACAAAATCATAGCATAAACATGAATGCAACAGTGATGGCTTGCATACCATTTAAAGGGGATGCCCTATCAAGCATATGGCCCATCTAGAGACATATGAGGAGTCCCTACCTGTCATGCTTACTTCAAAGCATGAGGTTGAGCATCAAAAGGGGCTAGATCAACCCATTTATCCACTTCCAAATAGCTACATTTCTAATCAGTGCAAGTGGATAGGTGATTTTTTCATTGTCCTTAGGGAAGTATTCCACTACCTTGTTATATGCCCATCCCTTCCCCACCTCTTTTTAACTACCCACAGGCATGAGAAACATTTTAAATTGTTCAGAAAGGGAAGTTACTTTCAAGAACCTATCAATGGATTTGTTTGAGGTCACTTCCTTGTTGTTAGTTTAGGTTTAGAGTAGGTTTTGTTTCTATTTAAGGTTTCCTTTCAATAAGTGTTGTTGTACAGGTTGCACTCTCATTAGGAGAATGTAAGCCTCATTTTTCTTTCTTGGTGTTGTTTTGTTAAGGAAAGGTTTTAGTTGTTCCCAACATATTGCAATCCCTTTTAACTCTATGCCTAATGGATGCTTCAGGCCACTGGTTTCTTTTTGTTTAGTAGGTAAACATCCTTGAGAGGTCACCAAAATGTTGACCAATAGTCAAATAGCCCAGTTTTAGAATGTTGACAATCTTGTCAAAATTGGTTAAAGTGCCTAATGTTCTTCAGGTTTGAGGTGTTTTCCTTGTAAAAAATCCCCAAAATCCTAAGTATAAAACCCCAAAAATCCCATAAATTTTCTAAGTCTTTTTCTTTAGAAGCAAGTCTTTATCGAAAAATTTTAAATTATGCTAACTTAAAGTTTGTCGATCAGCGAAATTGCTGATTGAAGGGAAGGCTTTCATTAAAGACTAAAGCAAAGACAAAAGGTTACCTTTATTGGCAAATTGTGTGGTTTGCAAACTTGCTGATTCATCAACTGACTGGTTTTCTGATCAAAGGAATCGTCGGCTAAGAAAGACAGGTGAAGACAAGCGAAAGGGGATGAAGGAACAAGTCATCGACCAAGAGAAAAGTTGGAAAACGAAATGGTTTGTCGATCAGAAAATTTTTTGATTGGCGAATTCTCCAACTAAAGGACACAGAGAAGAAAAGGAGAAAGAATACAAGGACAAGCATATAGTTCACAAAAGTAAAAAATCATCGACTAAGGGAGAAGATAAAAGAAGTTCATGGAAAGGAGAAATTGCCGACAAGGCAGAAAGTGACTAAGAAAGAAAGAGAGAAAGACGAGCAAATTAGCTAAGGCAAATTAGTTCATGAAATGAAGATTTCACTGATTGAAGGGAAAGAAAAGGCCAAAAATGGTTCACGATGGACAAATTTTGTTGATAAGGCAAAGGAAAAGTAAAAAATAAAGTGAAGGGAAAATCAATGAAATAAATCATGCAATATGATGTAAGGATTTAAAATATTTTAAAGTGTTGTAAAAGATTTATGCAGGAAATTTTCGTGGGCATTATATTTTGAAATGTCCATCTTCTCTAGCCACCATTATTTTAGGATCATATCAGCACCAGCTAGAAGAAGTTGTGCTTTAATTGTGCAGGTGAATGAGTCAGTTGCTAGTCTTCAATGCAGCAGATATTTTCTTCAACTACTTCATTCCTAGATATTTCCATATTTATTGTTACAGATCAGATCAGGATATTTTCTACATTTATGTTTTGTAGAAATAAATGTACATAGATATTCCTTTTGCAAAAATATTTTCTAACAAGACCATGGGGCAAAATTATTGCAGTAGGTGAATGTGCTACCAATGTAAGATGCTATATATAGCTAAAAAATCAATGTAATGAGGGTTGGACGTAGAGGCTTTTTTTGTGCTCCAAACAAAACTCTACCATGCTATAACCATGCCTTTTAATCAATACAATTCTGGTTATTTTTGCCTTTTCATGTTGTTTTTAACTCTGTGTAATCTGGAATTGGCTATTGCTTGTGAATGTTTATTTCCTTGCAATTCTATTATGTTCTTTACCTTTGTTAGAAGTTGCAAGAGTTTTATGATCCTATCAATTGTGTGAAGTTATTCTCTACATTATAGCTTCGTGGGTGTTCTTCATTAAACCTAGTGTATCACCTTTCACTTTCAGTTTTATCCCTCTTCCCTTTTCCCAGTGGTGTTAGCTTAGGTTTAGTCTTATAGTTTTCTCTAAATCTTATATTCAGGAAGAGGAACCAACCCTCTCTAGGGGTTTGATTTCATTTGCACGGTCCCACACCTTGAAATTACTCCCATGTTTCATTGGATTATTGCAGTAATTAGGCTTCAACACAGGGTACAAATCCAAGTGACAACAGGACCCAAATTTTCTAGCTCCCAAACTTGCATTAATTTCACCCAAAATCCATCAAAAGATCCCTGACCTAATCCCTTATGTCTTGCATTATGTTTTGGCCTTTAAAAATATGAAAAATCCAATAAATGGCTAAGTATGAGTATTTCAACCTTTTCTAGGCTACTAGGAATAATTTAGGCTTGTTCTTGGTTCCTAGGAACTCACTAAAATTGTTCCTAGTTCCCATTTGATCCCTACCCACTGAAAAAGGAAAGAAAGGTAAACCAAGTAAGTTTCAGCAAGTTCCTGGTCACCAGGAACTCACCAAAAAGGTTCCTGGTTCCCCCAAATTATCGACAAGGCAAATATGACTAGGGCACAAAGAAGACAAAGGGATGAAGATAGAAATAAGGAAGAGATGAAGGTTTCAGCGAGTTCCTAGTCAATTGGAACTCACCAACAAAGAGGAAAATAAGTAAAGAAGAAGGTTTTGGCGAGTTCCTGGTGGCTAGGAACTTGCCAAAAATGTTCTTGATTGGTCTATAATTGCCAACAAGCTCAAGTTAAAGTTTTTACACTATTTTAAACATGTTTTTGCATGTTTTGACTATAAAAATGTTCCCCTACCTACTAGAAGAGCCATTAATGCCCAATATGACCAGGTTGGTGGTAGATTGAATTAAATGATCGTAAAGTATAGGTAGATGAAGAATTGAATGTATTATGTATAGGTAGGTGAGTGGGTAGATAGAATTTATTATTGCAATTGGGTTCCTTAATTTGTTTTCCCACCTATAACAACAAATGATATTATCAATTCTATATATACATGAAGTGAAGATGTAATAGAGGTTGGTCATTGAACCAATTGGCCGTGCAGGTGCTTCAGGAGGTTCTAGGGCATCAAATATTATTGGTTCAATCTGTAACAGGGAGGAATACTTTTTGTAAATTAGAGGAAAGGGCTTTCATTATATGCATTTGTATGTAATGGTATGTCCCTAGGGTATTTTGTAATGATTCAGGGGAATATACAATCCCAGCTGCGTATTTTATTTTTCCACATTTGCTGGTTTGAGTGTAATGAAGATTTGACGTATGTGACAATATCTAATAATATTTATAATGGTCTTTTCTTCATCTCACATGGGTTTTTGTAGTTGTGTTATGGGTTACTAAGTAAGTCCATTGTATGCAATGTTATCTTAGATTTGTATGCAAATACATATGTTTTATGTTAATGTTTTACAATTGTATCTCCTTTTGTCTTGCATTCTATAACTCTATTGCCTAAAGAAATAGGCACTAGTTCATCTTGATGAAGGGCCAGCAATCCTTCAATTAGTCCTTTGTCCTATTAGCAGTAGGAGGAGTATGAGTAGAATAGGTTTTACACAATATTCATGATTTTGTAATATAACTAGGGAATCATCTTATGTGATCCAAAATAGTTCAAATCATTTGTGAGTCATGTTCATGTGTGCCTACACCCTATATTTGTTTATGTAATGTTAAGTGGATTCATCTCAAGCAATGTCATGTTGTTATCATTTGTTGGTGCATTGGTAGGGTGTAGTAATTAGCTATATTGAGGTATATGGGTGGCTAGTTCTTGGTTTAGTACAATATTTGGAGCTAAGTCAATGGGTTGGGTTTAGCCACCAGATTTTTAGTTGTTCATCTAGTTTATTAAATCTCTAGAAATACCCTCTCAAGTTTAATTCAAGCTTGAAAAGCAAGAGAGAAAACCCACTCTCATTCATTGGCCTTCAACCCTCCATGGTCTGTGGATGAGCAACTTTTACTTTCATGATGACAATCCTGGACTTGAAAGTGAATCTCTATTCTAGGAAGTGGAGCAATAGATTTGGGATCCAATAGAATGGTGTTGTTGACATGGATGAATTAAAAGGTAGAAGAATTTGAAAGCCTTGGTAATAGTCAGTGAAGTCTATTTGCATTTTGTTCTGTCTAGAATTTGGTAGCTCATCAACTTATGCCAACATAATAGCGCTAATGGGGAAGAAAATTATTACAAGGTTGAAATGACTATGGAGACTCTATTGGTGAGCTAAACCCAGACTTGTTGTGCCTTGAAGATCAGTCACACTTCAAGGAACTCCTCTTTGGAAGAAGTGGTGATTCTGCTATCAAAAAACAATTTGTTGTTGCTATTGCTTTGTTTGTTGTTGGTAATTTGAAAACCCCATCTCAATGTGCAGCAACTAGTAAAATAAAGGTACATGGTTTTCTTTCTACTTTTTGAAGATTGAGTTCCTTTCTTGGTAAAGGAACATAATATGTAATGCCTCAATTTTCTGTCCAGTATTGTAGAATGTTTTAGTCATGGCCAATTGGTATGGATATGATTACTCTAGGGATGCCCATTCATATTCATCTTCCTATGTTGTAGGCCCTAGAAGCTATGATACCTATGACCATTCTACTAATGCTTGTTTCAATCATGGCTCTGCACCTTATACAAACCCAAACCTATATGCACCCATGCAAAATCAAAATGAATTTGCAATGCAACAATATGAAATTGATAAAAATAATTAGCTACTAGAGTCCATGTTGCAGCAAGAAAAAGAAATTGAAAAACATATTAAGTTGTTGGAGTCTAGGGTGCAGTCCAATGCTTACCCTATTGACCCTAAAATTAGCTTTCTCAGTCCCATGTCATTCCCTTAGATCCAGTTTATAATCAATTAGACCTCTATTGGGTTGATTACAAAACAATGAACATGTCAACCAAGGTCTATAGTTAGATGTATATTTTCATTAGGTATAGCATTTGGGAAGGAGACACACATGTTGATGACTTCTTTGATTTCATGGATGAGTTTCAGTTTGAGGATGAGGACATGTGGATTGATTTTTTGCTAGGTCCTTACATGGAAAATAAAAAGAATGAATTCAATTTTTTCCAGAGAAATCCTTTGCCTGATGGAATGAATTTGTGATTACATTTGAAGATGAGTTTGCAGAACGTTTAGACCCTATTGATCTTAACATGAAATGCGAAAAAAATAGAAGACAAGAGGGAGAGTCTAGCATGGATTTCAGTCATAGGTTTGTTGTTGCACTTTCTAGTATTCTAGATAATTTCAAACCTAACAATCCCACCTACATTGATATTTTTTTAAGCATATGAAGTTGGATTGAGTTATGTGCGAGAAGATTTCAAAATAACAAGTATGCAGCAGGCATATTTACGCTTAGACTCCATGGAGAAAGTAAGAGATTATTACATAGTGAGTTTGTTATCCATAGGTGTTGGCATTGCTAGTAATGAACATGCTGATATGAACATCATTCATGTGCATGTACCTAATTAGATGAATACAACATCAAATGAAGATGATTGTGTAGTTATAAGGGCAGAAGTTGAAGGTGGTGCATTGAATGATAGCGATGCAGATGATGAGGATAGCGTGTGCACCTACCTTTAGGTGGACAGGTCATCAAGTGAAGATAAAAATGATAGCATCCATGATTACTTCTAGCCTAATAATGAGGTATGTCACTTGTTGAACAAATAGGAAGGTGTGTGCATGAGTGAGAAATCAAGTCAATAAGCTTATGAGGCTAATCATATTATGTGTGCACATGCAAGTGATGTTCAAGGTGAGAAAGAAATTAGTTTCTTATTTGATATGTTGCCCTCCTTTGTTTCATTAGATGAATTTTCTCCTATTTGTTTGCATGAGCATGACCTAGGTGTGGCTATAATTGATTATAACCGATCAGAGATAAGGGTTAGTGCAGTCATGAATTTTAAGTGTTATGAATTTGCCCTTGAAGAGTGTGAAGATGGTGATCATGTGGATGCATATGAGAGCCTATTTCTATGGTGCAAAGCTTGTTGTCTTCCCCATGCTGAGTGTTCTTCATATAAGACACAATAAAATGTTAGAAATGTTGGCAATGTGTATTGTCATTAATGTCAACTCAATATGTGTCAACTTGAGGTCAGGCTTGTATAAAGGTTTTGTATAGAAGTTAAAGAGGTTGAGAAATGATTAAGAGATAGGTTGATGGATAGTGGAAGATTTGAGAGAGATGGTTTGGTACAAGGTTAGCATGTTTGACATGGTAGAGGATTTGAGAGATGGTTTGACTCGGTTAGAGACATAGGGTTAGCATGTTTAAGGTAGGTTAGTTCAGAAGACCTAGCAGATGGAGAGAAGTTGTCTAAGTATGAAGAAGAATGGTAATCATCCTAATGCTTAAGTGTGATGTGGAGTTGTGTACACTTGTTCTAATATGTTTCCTATATGTCTACATTTATATCTTACTAGTTTGGTGTACCACACTTAGAGATAAATTGTAGAAGTTTTGCTAAGGCATTTACAGTGTATACTCTAAGGTAGAGTCATAGTGTTTTGGTTTGCATTCCTCTGCAGAGAAAGATTTAGTCTTGCGGTTTAGAAGATAAGTTATTTGGCATATGAAGGTCCTATATCCAAGGTTTCAAGTCATGAAACATTCTGTAGTAAAAGTTATAAGTGAGAGAGTTCTAGCATGTGCTCTGGCAGAGTAAAGCAATGATAAAGGATTGTTAAAATGCTCTACATTCCTCCATAGTGATAGATATGGTTGTGCGGTTTTGGATATATGTTCATAGTGATGCATGAGTTCATTCATAAGAGTTTTAGATGTTTTAATGATCAATAATGAAATATCCTAAGTTTTGATATGTCACAGTCAGTCTAGGATGTTGTTTTCTCATCAGTTCAAGATATTTCTCTTCTTGTGGCAGCACATAATGATCAAATACTTTAGGAGAAGGGTGTAATGATTGTGTTGACAAAGTTCATTGTTCACATCTTGGTCTGCATGATGTTTTTGGTCTCTCCCCGGTGGTGTAAAGATGAATAGTTGGCAGTTTTGATGATGGTTGAACCAATAGTCTGGGTTCCTTCATTTGCGGTTGATCCTGATTGATTAATTTTTCTTTGAAGGATGTGTTATGATGTATTTGATCATTTTATGCAATGTGTGGTGATCTACAACTCATAATATACTTGTTTTGAGTCAACCTATATAGTATCACATGTTTCATCTAGAGGATATCTTGGTGCCACCTAATTGAAGTTTTGAGTTGTTGCGGAGGATATTTATAGAAGAACAAAATCATTTGTGAGCAAGTAGAGAAGAGATTGATAAGTGTGTTAAGCATGAAGTTTGCAAAGTCAAAGTGATGAAGTAATTGTGTGAAGTAAGGGACTGCAACATCATCATATGACAAATGCCTTCTTTATAGCAGTTTAGGTTCATGTTTTCATTGTAATTTTCATGTATCCTTCTATCAGACAGTGAGTCTCCTTGGCAGGTCTTTGTATCTTGTCCTAAGGTTGTAGCATTAGTTTGCAAGTTAGCAGGGAGTAGTAGCTTCCTTGGTTTGTAGCCCTAAAACAAAGTTGTAATCTTTTATAGCAGTAAGCTTCATATATTGGGAGTTAATTCTCACTGTGGTTTTTTGCTCATTGAGTTTCCCACGTAAAAATCCTAGTGTCTTTGTGTGGTGCATGTTTTACTTTCTATTCTTCTTTTGGTTAAAATTATTTGATGGTTGAGTTGTAAATGGAATTGATTTAAAGTTTAAGAATAGACCAATTCACCCCCTCCCTCTTAGTCTCTGGATGTGTTCAACAATTGGTATCAGAGCCAAGTACCTTTGAGAAGCCTAACAGCTGACTTAGATCCTATACTTGAACACATGGAATCTGAAATTGTCTAATAATGTGTTTTCTCCATAACCAAATCTAGAAGCAATGGAACCTGAAGGTTGGGATCTCAATCTAGATGAAGTAGACCTTGAAGGAGAACTTTGGTCAGCGTTTGAAGATCTGGATGAAGCAAGAGAACTAAATATGAAATATGAGGTCATGCTTGAAAAATCAAAGGAGACAATTGTAAAATGGAAGACAAAAGCCAAAGAATCAAAATAAGAAATTACAAACTGAAATCTCAAATAGAAGGAGATAAAGGATGTGACATTAAACTCAAGGAGGCAGAAGATATGATCTCTAGTTTGAGAGTTGTGGTTGAAGAAGGAAAGAGGATTGAAGATTGCTTAAATATGAATCTCAATCAGAAAGAAGTTGAATGTTCAAAACTTGAGGAAGAAGTTGTCACTCTGAGAAAAGAATTGGAAAAAACAAAAGAACAAATTAACAAGGGGTTAAAACTGAAAGGAGGTTCTGAAATTCTTGATGAGTTAATTAACTCTCAAAAGCCATCAAAAGAAAAATCTAGTCTTGGTTTTGAAAAAGGGAAAAGTCCTATAAACAGTGCATCTGTAAACTTGTATGATAACTTCAAAGTAGAAGAAAGTCTAAAACAAAGTAGGAAAAAGCCTGCAATGAATATCCTAAGAAGAATGCCTCCGGAGATGCAAAAGAAGATGGATTCATTCCTATCTAGAGACAAAGAAAGAATAACTTCACACAAGTCCAGAACAAGAACAACTTCAAAAAGCCTAAACAAACTACTCCTACCATGTACCCTCAAGCTTTCAATGTTAATTTCTATGCTTGTAATAAGATTGGTCACAAGGTTGTTGAATGTAGAAGCAAGTTGAATCAAAATTCATTTAGGCCTCCAAAGTACAATGCTGTGAACTCTCATTCATTTCATGTTTAGTGTTATGCTTGCAACAAAATAGGTCATAAGGCTAATGAATACAGAAGCAAAGTGATGAGGAATGGTTTCATGAACAAGAACAATGCTATGACTTCTCAATTCTTCTATGGTTACTGCTACACATGCAACAAGTTTGGTCATAAGGCTGCTAATTGTAGATCTAATGTGAGAAGAGGTGGTTATGCTCTATAATCCAATATCACTTGCTACAATTGCAATAAATCATGACACATTGCAAGGTTCTACAAGGGAAAGAATGCAAGACCTGCTCATCAAAAGAAGATTGACATTGGTCAGCAAAAGAAGGAAATGAACAAGATATAGAAGAAGGAAGAAGGTGAAGCAAAGGAAGGATCTGTACCTTTGTCTAGTGCAAATAGATCTTCCAGTAACTAAAACGGAAGTACTGGCTCAGGGGGAGTTGCAATTGAAAATCTTTTCAAACCCCTGTTGAGCATAAGATGCTAAAATCCTCATCATAATGGTTAATGGTGACATGGATATGTTTGACTAGCAATTTTATGACTTTTGATCAAAATTTCAGAGCAATACACTCTTTGTGGAGGTTTGTTGAAGGATCATGGATCTCTATGTTATCTCAGGATAATAAGAAGCTATGTGTCAAACACATTTAATGCAGAGCAACTGGGGTAGATATGAAGGTTATTTATTACCCACTTAATCAAAATTGATCTCATTTGTTTGACAACAAGTGTCTGCAAGAGCTAAGAAGAGAAGAATGTTTTCAACGGATCTTGTGTGTAAACCCTAATGGAAGCATTCTCAAGTATTTCTCAAAGTTGTTGCTAAAACCCTAATTTTATGAAAGAGTTATCATGGAAACACATGTGTTTATTGATATTGTGGAGAGGAGGCCAAAATTTAAGAAACATCCATACAAATCTACCAAGACCAACAAGGATGGTGTGTTTTCTTATGTTCCCATCAATGTACTGCATATAGAGGATGTCTGCATATACATTCACTCATAGCTAAATGAATACAACCATTTGAAGTTGGAAGAATTTAGAAGTAAACATCTCTTGGGTGATGACTTTCAGCTCAACCCAGAGTATGCAAATGTAGAAGAAAAATGCTTAGAAGCATGGAAGAATTTCCCCTATTTTTGCTATGAGGAAGATTGGGTTAGAATTGTTTTAAGCAGGATTCATGAAGAATTATTTTGTCTTGATCAACCCTACATGATTACAAAAGAAGCCATCAGAAATGTGACTTTATTGTGCTCCTCTGAATCCATGCCAGTTCAAAAGGTCGTAAAGAATGAGGTGGTAATGAACCTTACCGGTGTAAAATTTGACAAAATAACCCTAACAGTGGATGATATCACTAATCTAGGGGTCTGGTATGCCACAATGGGCATTGCATACAAAGTATATTATACAAATAGAGAAGGATCTGCTACTGTAATTGCCATCTACACTACTCATCAGATGGTTAAGGAAGGAAAGGACTATGACCTATGTGAGTTGCTACGACAACAATTGTTAGACAATCTAAAGAGAACAAAGGAGACACGTTATAACTTCTGGTATGTCTCTTTGATCATTTGTGTCATGTTTTATTTCTTGAAAGAATTGTCTGGAATGAAGAATGTGGTCTTATTCATGTGGCACAGCAAATTAGGGATCACATGTGTAGTTTTGTAGACACCAAACAATGCAACACTATGTATTGGGGATTCTTTAAAAAATTCCAAGATGAAATGCAAATGAGGGAGAGGACACCATCAAAAATTGTAGAAAAATACAAGAATGATATAACTTTCATGGTGGATAAGGACAATTGTTATATGGAGGTAGTTGAACCAAGGATTGTTTGGATAACGACTTTGCCTTATGAGGTCTTTAGACCTGATTTGATTGGACATGTAGATATCTTGCTCAACAAGCCTAAGGATCCCACTACTAAGAGATTTGGGACATATGATGAAATAACCAATAAGATAGTCAAGAAGAATGTAGAAGAGAAGGCAGAGAAGATGAAAAAAAAATTGGAAGAGATTTTAAATAATCCTGAGGGTCATGTGGAAGAAACAAAAACTACCTCTTTCATACCTACTCCTAGAAGGACAAGTAGGTCTACATCTACCACTGCAACCTCTCCCAAACCTTCTAGACCAGTTCAAACATCTCCTAGCAGTGGAAGAATTGCTACTGAAGCACTAGTTCAAGCCAATACTAGTGAAAAGAAGAAACCAAGGCCTAAGGTACAGGAAAAGAGGGGAAAGGTAAATTCAATGAATGTAGAGGATGATGAAGGGGATGAAGAAGAAGAAAAGGAAGCCTTTATATTGAAGAAAAGAATTAGACAAGGAGAAGAGGAAGGAACATCCAAAGGAAAAGGTAGAGAAAAGATAAAGAAAACAAAGAAGGCTCCTCTGAAAGCATATGAACATGTGCCTCTACAGCTTGATGCTACTATTAATGCAATTACAGAGCATGGTGCATTAAAAGGAGTTGCAGATCTCTATGATGAAATGCCACATGCTAACAAAGCCACAATTGAGAAAGCCATAGTTATGTATATGATGGGCTTCAATATAGCCCTAAATGAGATTATTGATCAACTTCTGGTAAGTCTTGTAGACATACTCACAAATAAAAGAAATGAATCCATGGCAAAAGAGGCTAAGATGAGGCAACAAGCAGTTGAAAAAGCTGGTCCATCTATTTCTAATGAAGAAAAGGTTAAATTATCCCAAAGACAAGAACAAGAATTTAGAACCAAACATAGAATAAACTGTTGCAAGTATGGGCCTAACCGATGTTGTGATTGATGTCAAGGATTGGATGAGTTGTATGCTGAGGATATTGAGAAAATTAGGCCTATCAAAAACAAAGAAGAACAATGAAGACAGTGAAGTGAAGATCCCATCCAAGATGAAGATCAGAGGATACGCATCAAAGGGTTTGTAGATATGTGTCTAAAGATGATCTAGTCAAGATTTGAGAGGTCCGCATGAAGATTTGAAGAAGTTATGGCCATTTGAGTGAAACTGGTTCTGACAGGTGTTCAGAGGTGACAGAGTGACACAAATAGGTCCGATGAGATCTAGAAATGCAATATCTTGTTCTACGGATTTGGTGGAGTGTTTAGGAAGTCAATGTGAATTGACAACTCAATTGGTTCATGGTCTGGAGGTCCGCAAGCATCTATTCCAATATGACAGTGATGACAAACTGTGTTCTTGAGGTTCCGGATTAAGGAGAGAATTATTTCAGTAAGTAGAAGTAGTGTGGATATTCTTGGTGATTCACGCAAGCTTGTGGAGGTCTCTAGATTATGTCCAGTTTGTGTTGGTGGTCCACATTGAAGATTGAGCTCGTAATTGAAGAATTATTTTCGGATGATGATGTTCTTACTAAACTTGGCCGATCGGATAAGTTAAACATCTTGCGGATGATCTTGAAGATGTTCTGTGAAGCATGGCATGTTTCTCAAAGAAGTTTGAAGTCCCACATCTATGTAGCCGACAGTGTGGTGATCCGCATGAAGTCTTTTGTAATAATTCAAGTTGTATTTGTGTATTTTCTCTATAAAGTTTGCTGACTTTGATGATTATCTCAAAGTTGATGTCTTGTATAAATAAGAAGTTGTGAAGTCATTTTAAAGGGGTCTTGGCAAAGATGAGAGTGTGGTAGAGAGGAGGAAAGCAAAAGGCAGAGCAAAAGTATTGGGCTTAAATAGAACTGACTCAAGCATGGTGAAGATTCTATTCTTCAGTTCAAGTATGTAATATTTATCATTTTGTAGACAGTGTGTCTCGTGTAGGCAATGGGCCTCTTGTGAGCAGTGTGCTCAAGCAATGAGCCGTAATTGGCATGTGCCATTTTGTTCTTCTTATTCTTTTAACAGAGAATACAATCTTGGGTTAGTCACCCCGTGGTTTTTCCCTTAACTAGGTTTTCCATGTTAAAATCTTGGTGTCATATGTGTTAATGTGTTTCTACTTTTGAATTGTTGCATTATGTTTCCATGATTGATTTATTATTATGTTGTTGAATTACAAGAAGGATTTAAGTGGTTAATAAGAGAAATTTTTGGGACAACTGATTCACTCCCCCCCTCTTAGTTGTCTATCTTGAATCTAACAATTGGTATCAGAGCCAAGTTCCTCTAAAAGGAGCTTAACCGCTTGAGGAGATCCAGGATGTCTTCCTACAAGAAGGATAGTCCAAGGTTTGATGGAACCAATTACACTTTTTGGAAGAGCCACATAGAATGTCACTTGCAATGTATGGGAATGCAATATTGGATCATGGCTCCAAAGAAGTATGATCCTCCAAAGAACGGTCTGACAACCTTAGATGAAATCAAAGATGCTGAAGACAATCTTCAGGCTAAAGAAGCTCTACTAAGTGCCTTATCAGATTCAGAGCTGACAAATGTTATAGATCTAAAAACTGCACATGAGATTTGGGAAAAACTAGAACTTCTGCATGAAGGAGACAAATATGTTAAATGTGCCAAGCTACAAAGTCTAAAAGGAAAATTCAAAAACCTAAATATGAATGAAGATGAGAATATCACTACTTTTATGCCAAAAGTAAATGAGCTTGTTTGTGGCATTAGGTGTGCTAGTGGAATATTGGATAAAGATGAGATTGTTGCCAAACTTCTCAGATCCCTACCTCCTTACAAATACAAGGTTGCTTCTATTGAAGAATTCAGATCTTTTTCAAATATCACAAGAGATCAATTGGTTGGAAAATTAGCTGCATTTGAATTGGCCAAGTTTGGAGATGCACCCCCCAAGATTGAATCTGCATTCAAAGCTAGAGCCTTTGTAAAAGGCAAACAAAAGTCTGATCTGGGAGAGAAATCCTCAAAGAAACTATCATGGTATGAAAAAGCAAGAAAAGATCTGGAAGAAGATGAAGCAGAAGCTGCTCAACTTGAAGCCCTTATTGCAAAAAGACTGCCAAGAGGATCCGATAAGTATGAAGGAAAATTGCCCTTCAAATGTTTCAACTGCAATAAGATTGGTCATTTTGCCTCAAGGTGTCCAGAAAGATTTTCAAGAGCAAATCCTAACAGATCAAGATTCCAAAAGAAATGTTACTATGTTCATGAAGATAATGATTATGAAGGAGTAACAGATGATGAATCAGAGACAGGAAACAAATCCAGAAGTGACTGGGTGTTTATTGCCATCAAGGAAGAAGATCCAATGCCCTCTGAATCTGTCAGTCATAAAATGATAGAAAGAGCTCTGGCTACTCAAGTTGAAGAAAAGGATGATTGGGTCATTGATAGTGGATGCTCCCACCATATGACAGGTGACAAAAATAAGTTTATAGATTTTGAAAGATATGAAGGAGGAGTTGTAAAATTTGGTGATAATTCTACTAGTAGAATCAGAGGTAGAGGAACTATTTCTTTTGATGGAAAGAACAAAACCAATAATGTACTGTATGTTGAAGGTCTGAAGCACAATCTTCTCAGTGTTGGATAGTTTGTGGACAAAGGCTATGATCTTTGATTCAAAAATGGAAAATGTAAGATCTTTGAAAGTTCTAGAATAGAGATTGCATCCGGTACTCAAACAAAAGGTAACATCTTCCACTTGGTTGGTACTAGCAAAAGTTGTTTATTTGTTCAAATTGAACAGAGTTGGTTGTGGCATAGGAGAATGTGTCATGTGAATTTTGATAATATCATCAAGATAAGCAACACTCAGGTTGTAAGAGATCTTCCAAGACTGGTGAAACCTACCAATAGTTTGTGCAAAGAATGTCAGTTGGGTAAGTAGAGCAGAGTCACATTTAAAAGTAAGGAACAATCTTCTACCAGATTGTTGGACTTAGTTCATACTGATCTATGTGGACCGACAAGAATCAGGAGTTTGCAAGGTGATAGATACTTCATGTTATTAATTGATGATCACTCCCAGATGATGTGGGTGACTTTTCTGAAAGAGGAATATGAGGCTCTTAAGAAATTCAAAATGTTCAAGGCTATGGTAGAGAATGAAACTGGATTAAACATAAAATGTCTCAGTTTTGATAGAGGTGGAGAATTGACATCCGGAGAGTTCATAGAATTATGTGAGAAACATGGGATAAAAAGACAGTTGTCTGCTCCAAGGACTCCACAGTAGAATGGAGTAGTGGAGAGAAAAACCAGACCATCCAAGAAGCATCTAGAACCATGATGATGGAAGTAAATGTTCCTCAGATCTACTGGAGAGAAGCTGTAAGCATTGCTGTCTATACTCTTAATTGAGTACAAATCAGAAGTAATACTGGTAAGACCCCTTATGAACTCTGGTTTGGCATCACTCCCACTGTGAAGTATTTTAGAGTCTTTGGTAGAAAATGTTACATTAAAAGAGATGAAGACCTTAGCAAATTTGATGCTAGAAGTGATGAAGGAATATTCTTGGGTTATTCTACTCAAAGCAAAGCATACCAGTATTATAACAAGAGATTGAGAAAGATTATAGAAAGTACAAATGTGAAGGTTGATGAAGGTATTGAAAAACCCTCAAGGTTTTATGAATATGATGAAGATGATCAGAATGATGTTTTGGTCCAAGAAGTCCAAGCCCCTTCTGAAATTTAGAGCCAGACTGATCTAGAGAATTAGGAAGAAGAGATAAGTTTGGATGAACCTGTTCAAGAAATAGAAGTGCAAGAAATTCCCAAAACTCCCAGGTATGTAAGATTGAATCACTTTGAAGATTAGATCATAGGTGATAAAAGAAAAGGTGTTCAAACAAGAAGAAAGATTGCTCAAGACTCAGAAAAGTATTGTATGATTTCAAAGTTTGAACCAAAAACTGTGAGTGAAGCATGTAATGATGAAAGATGGACTAAAGCAATGAAGGAAGAGCTGATGCAAATTGAGAAAAATCACACTTGGGATATTGTTGCTAGACCTAGAAACAAAAATGTGATTGGAACCAAATGGGTCTTCCGGAATAAACTGAATGAAGATGGTGAAGTAGTCAAAAACAAAGCCAGATTGGTCTTCAAGGGTTATTCTCAAGTAGAAGGAGTTGATTTTGAAGAAATTTTTGCTCTGGTGGCAAGAATTGAAGCAATCAGATTATTTCTTTCTTTTGCTACCTTCAAGGACTTCAAAGTATACCAGATGGATGTCAAATCTGCCTTCCTGAATGGTGACTTGGAAGAAGAAGTATACATTGAGCAACCGGATGGATTTCAATTGTCTAATCATGGTGATATGGTATGCAAGTTGAAGAATGCACTGTATGGACTCAAACAAGCCCCAAGAGCCTAGTATGAAAGACTGGATAAGCATCTCTTGAAGATTGGTTTCAACAAAGGTACTGTTGACAGTAACTTGTACTTCAAAATTGATCATGAAAATATCTTGATTGTTGAAGTATTTGTTGATGATATCATTTTTGGAGGAAGAGATACTATGTGCAAAACTTTTGCAAATCAAATGAAGAGTGAATTTGAGATGTCCATATTTGGGGAAATAAATTTCTTCTTGGGTCTGCAAATCATTGAAACAAAGAAAGGAATCTTCATTTCACAGACCAAATATGTGAAAGAATTGTTCAAGAAATTTGGGATGGAAGACTCAAAACCAATGAATACTCCCATGGCAACTGGATGTAAATTGAGCAAAGATGATGACTCTCCTAAGGCTGATCAAAAAAAGTACAGGTCAATGATTGGAGGACTATTGTATCTTACTCAAACTAGACTTGACATTATGAATGATGTTGATCTTGTTGCTAGATTCCAAGCTGATCCTATAGAATCTCATGTCATGGCAATCAAGAGGATTCTCAGATATCTAAAAAGAACAGTTGAGTATGGTTTATGGTATCCTAGAGATCATGATTTCTCTCTTCATGCATATACAAATGCAGATTGGGCAGGAAATGTGGATGACTGGAAGAGTACCAGTGGTGCAGCATTCTTTTTAGGGAAAAGATTAGTTTTTTGGCTGAGCAAGAAACAAGAGGTAATATCTCTGTCCACTGTAGAAGTAGAATATATTATAGCAGCAGGTAGTTGCACTCAAGTATTGTGGATGAAGCAAATGCTAAGGGACATCAGAGTGGAGTATGAAGAACCTATTACAATCTTCTGTGATAATTCAAGTGCAATAAATATATCAAAAAATCTAGTGTTGCAATCAAATACAAAACATATATCCATCAAGTTTCACTTTTTGAGAGAGCAGGTGAACAAGAATGAAGTTAGATTGGAGTTTGTGCCCTCCAAGGATCAGATTGTAGACATTTTTACTAAACCTCTACCTAAGGACTCTTTTGAGCATCTAAGGAAGAAGTTAGGGGTTATTACCCCTCTGGTTCTGAATTAAGGTGCACTAATGTGCATCAGTCTAGTGGATCTCACAGCCATATCTTGTGGTCTAGATTGATGATGGGAAGCTGCTACTTAGGGGGAGTAGTTGGTATGATTCTAAGTGATGCAAGTATGTGCCCTTTGCCATTGATGTCAAAAGGGGAGAGAAGACATGTGAAAAATAAAAAGTGGTTGTTGATCAAAGGGGGAGTAGTAAAGGAAGAGAAGACATGTGAATGGTTGTTGTTGATAGGGGGAGTTATGTCAGTCAGTAAGGAGAAGTTCTTGTCTTGATGGCTAAAATAGTTTTTCACATCATATGTTGCCATCAATGACAAAGGGGGAGATTGTTGCTATTGGCAAGAGACACTATATGGATTCATGATTATTGTCATTGATGGCAACAAAGTTCATCCCACACATCCGCAGGACATGGTGTGTCTCTACTGGAAGTCAGAGTGAAGAATGTTGTGGTCTGGTAAACAAGAACATAGCATATGGCAAGGTCTGACAGACAGGTCTGGATCTCTCAAAAGAAGTATCTTGGTAAAGTGTGGATTTGGGGAAGTAAAGAGTACTACCTTGAGTGATAGATTCCAAGGTTTTAGCCTCCGGTGATAGATGAGGCAAAAGATATGAATACTTGAGTACCAGGTTCTTGAGTGACAGTGTGAACAGAGGAAGAACTAACTGACAGAACATCAGACTACTTTCCGGATGTGTTACTGATGGTGTTAAAGGTTATGAAGGCATGAATCATGTTTGGCTAGCATGATTAATGATTTCTACAAGTATATGCTTGATCCACATTACTTGATGTGTAAAGATTCAGCTGACAAAATAGAGTTTGTGAGAAAATTGACTGTTCCAGGTGCTAACTAGAAAGATAATGAAATCACTTGTGTGGATATATATATAAAGGATGGATTTAGTTGTGAGAAGTGTTGTTGTGATATGTGGTATGCAAAAAAAAAGGGGTAGAGTAGAGCAGAAGCAGTAAGGAAGGTCCAGTATGTGAAAGGAAAGCAGCATAAGAGAAGAGGAAAGATGAAGTGCAGCAGATCAGTGTATTGAGCCTAACCAGAACTGAACTCCAACATATGTGGATGCTTCCAATCAGTTCAAGTATTGTATAACATTCTTTTGTAGACAGTGTGTCTCCTTGTAGGCAGTGTGCTTCCTTTGTGAGCAATGTGCTCGGGCAGTGAGCCCTAATTGGCAAGTGCCATTTTGTATTTCCTTATTCTTCTAACAGAGAATAATCTTTGGATTAATCACCCCATGGTTTTCTCCCTTAACAGGGTTTCCATGTCAAAATACTGTGACGTGTTTTTCCTTTTCATGGTAATGTTTGCTTATTTGAATTAATGTTGCATTGATTAATAAGAAAGTTCAGAAAGAAGAAATAATTAGGATAACTGATTCACCCCCCCTCTCAGTTATCAACAATTGGTATCAGAGCTAAGTTCCTCTTAACAGAGTCTAACAACTTGAGGAAGATTTGGGAGTCCAAATGGATGCATATGGTTTAAGGGAGCAACTCAAGACTACCCTTGAGGATCTTGAACAATCAAACTCTGAAGTCAATGAATTAAAGGAAAGACTCAAACAGGTTGATGATTTCATGAGAGAACTAAAAGACAAATTAAGTCTCTCTATGAAAAAGAGAAAGGAGCTACTTTAGTAATTGGCAAGAGAAGGTGAAGAAAATAATGCAAATGAAGAACTAACTGAGAAAACCAAGTTATGTGAAAAGTTATCAAAAGAAATCATTATGGTAAGACATGAAATGGAATCAAGAATTATAAAGTTTACCCAAGAAATTGAAGAGAAAAGAAAAACTGAAGATAATCTAAGACAATCTCTCAAGGAGAAATCAGAAGATTGCCACCAGATGGATAGAATTATCAGACATCTTGAATCTAATCTTGAAGATGCTAAAGATAATGAAGAAAAACTTGAGGATCAAATTGTCTCTCTAAAAAGGGATCTTCAAACAGCAAATGAGTATAAAGAGAAATTCAAGATAAGTTCTGCTCAACTTGAAGTTCTTCTTGGAAGTCAAAAGAAGGTAGATGACAAATGTGGTTTGGGATATGAGAAAGGAGAAAGCTCTGAATCCGGTCAGAAGAATTTTGGATCAGAAAATCCAAGGAATAGGCCTAGAAGACCTTCGGTAAGATAGCCCAATGCTCAAAGATATCCATCCTTCAATGGATACTGCCATAGCTGCAATCACTTTGGTCACAAAGCTAATCAGTGCAGAAAGAGAATGATTCAGACTAATTCATCCTTCTCCAGACAGTGTTTTAACTGCAAAAGGTCCGGTCATAATGAAAAATTCTGTAGAAGCAAGAATCAGGAGAAAAGAGGTCCGATATATCATAATCATAATCAAGATAAGGGTATACAAAAGGTGAATGCGGATGAAGTTAGGAATGAGATGAACAAGATTTGGGTGAAGAAAAGTTTAGAGAATGTAAAGGTTGGATCTACACCAGACTCTGGTGCTGATATTCCTTCCAGAAACTAAAAGGTGAGCTCTAGCTCAGGGGGAGACACAAAGAAAACCTTGTTCCCCCAGCCAGTTAAGCGGTGCCTGAAATTAGCACATGAGAAGTTGCAGATCAAAGGGTTTCTAGAGAAATATGTAAAGAAGGTCAGGTAAAGATCTAAGAGATCTGCAAGAAATTTTAAAAAGTTCAAATCCTTCAGAATTGGTCCAGTTAAGCAAGTCTTCCGGTAAAATAGGTTTCTCACAAGATTGGCCCGGTATGAATCCAAATTGATACAGCTTGATCTGTGGATACATAAGATGATCAGAAGGACAAGTGGATATGATGATTCATCACTAACATCAATCACAAGGGAATCATAATGATCCGGATGAGTTTCTTCCTCCTTGAACAAGGAAAACCAGGCAAACCAGAATAATGTAGGTCAAGAATTTATTGCAATCTGATATTAGGGCTCGCAGAGCAATATAAGGGTTTTTCATTAATCACCTGTTCATTCTGCACTCAAGAAGAAACAAAAAGTGCAGCTCTGCAACGAAATTCCTCAAGTTCATCAAAGATCACTTGCAGAAGTCATTACTTCCAGAGATCAATTCAACCTACTCCGTGAAACTGATAGGCGCAAAAGGTATTTTCTATTTTTAAATCTCACTGCAAATCTCTTGATAATGGGTACTCTGAATATTGTAAAGATTTCTGATAGACCTCGCCATACATTTAAGAAACATCCATACAAATCCTTGGAGGTAGACCCCCTAGGTGCATTTTCTAGTGTTCCGCATGGCGTTTTGCACACTGAAGATATTAGGGTTTATATACATGCAAACATTGAAGAGTTTGGGGAATTCAAACTAAGAGACTTATACCACAAGTAGTTAATAGATGACTCTTTTGAGATCAAACCTCAGTATAAGAGCATCCAAGAAAAACACTTTGATCAGTTCATTCATTTCCCCTGCTTTGAAGAAGATGAATGGGTCCAGTATGTATTGAGTAGGGTACATGACAACTTTCTATGGCTGAACAGACCTTGCAAAATCACCAAGGAAACAATTAGGGCAGTAACTGGTTTACACTCCTCCGGAGGAATACCTGTCCTCAAATTTGTCAAAAACAACATTGTAACTGAGGCCACCGGATCAAAATTTGATAAGAGGGCAATGACCATTGAAGATATTACTGACCCGGATATCAAGTATGCATCTATGATAATAGGATACAAGATATATCATTCCAGTAGGGAGAATTTAGTATCCAGAACTGTAGTATACACAGCCTATGAGATGCTGAGAAAAAATGCAGAATATGATCTCTATGAACTTCTCTTGAGCCAGTTAATGGAAAACATACAAAAGATCAAAAAGGACAAGAAAAACTCTTTCAAATATGGTGCACTAATAGTATGTTTATTTTTCTACTTCATGAATGAGTTGCCCGGATCAAATGGATGGGTATGGCAGAATGACAAACCAGTAGCAGTTTAGATTAGAGACTATTTGCATGGGCTTGAGGATGCTAAAGCAAGAAATACAGCCATGTGGGGATACTTCAAAAACTTTCAGAACATGATGCAATCAAGAGAAAGGATTCCCCAGTCTCTTGTTGAGAAATACAAGGACACAGTCTGCTTTATGGTAGAGACTGATCAGTGCCTAATGGAGGTAGTAGAACCAAGGACAGTCTAGATCATGCCCATGGGGTATGAAGTTGATGAACAGATTGTGGAGCTGCATGTTCAACACATGCTGAGTCAGCCTAAAGATCCAAAGGCAGAAAGGTTTGGAACCTTTGAGGAGCTGAGTGCAAAGATCCATGTGGAACTCAGAGAACCAGAGATGAAAAGGAAGGTGAGAAAAGAAGTAGAGCATATTGCACAAGGCCTTGGGATCTTAAAGGAGGCACTTGATGCCAACCAGGAAAAGAGACAAAAAGCTGATGAGGAGAAGAAAGAGGCAAAAAAAAGAAGCAAGAAAAGTGCTCCGGTAGAAACTTCCACCCAGACCAGATCTTCAAAGAGACCAGCACCTGTCCCAGCTAAAAGCTCAAAGACGGAAGTCCAAGCATCCGGCAAAGGAGAGAAAAGGTCAAAGACAAAAGCCACAAGGGCTTATGCAAGTCAAAGAGATGAAGAAGAAACCGAATCAGATGAGGGGGTAAAGGAAATAAAGAAGCAGAAGAAGAAAGGATCCGGTCAGCCCTCCACAAGCCAAGACAAGGAAGAAATAGCAAAGGAATTTGTTGAAAAGCCCACCCTGTCCCTAGAAAGTGTAATCAAATCAGTCACTGTGGATGGAAACCTTCAACCAATGGCCGAATTCTATCATGATTATAATGAGGCTGACCAAAAGATCCTGCAGGAAGCTACAATCAAGTATCTGAACATTTACAATAAAGCTTTTATTGAAATTATCTCTCTGATTCCTAAGAGTCTAGAGAAGGAGTTGGAAATGAGAAAGACCAATGCCATGGCAAAAGACCTTGAGATCCAGAAATAAATAGCTATTCAGCTATATCCTTCAATTGATCCCAAGACAATGAACATGGTATTCAAAGACTGCAAGGATGAATTCAGGAGCAAAGCAAGGATGAATCAGCTTATGCTTGGTGAGACTGACAAGGTAGCCAAGGACACTGAAGAGATTCTCCAGAAAACCTTCAAAAGATTTAATCTTCCTATCATAGAGGACTTGGGTACTGATCCTACAAATGTTGCAGAAGAAACTCCTGAGAAAATGTCAAAAGAGGTGGGCCCCAAACAGACCAACATTTCCCCTCCAGTTTCCCCTACAGTCTCCGGATCTAAAGGAGAAGAAAAATCACAGGAGAAAGAAGCAGAGGTGAAGGAAAAAGAAGGTGACAGTGCAAAGGTTGCAGAAGGACAGAAGACTTCAGCAGAGAAAACCACAACTGCTAGTGGTGGGAATGTAGAAGGAGAGAAAACTCCAAAGGACAGCTCCAAGACTGCAGAAGAGAAGAAACATCTATCTCCAACAAGAGACACTGCACAAACTGTCCAAGAATTTCTGAGCAAAGAAACAATGGAGATTGATGAACCGGAGCTTCTACAAGGTCCATTCAATTTTTATTCTCTTTCTCCGGTACAAACAATGAAGATAGCTTCATTTGCAAATGCTAAGGCTAATAAAAAACTCCTAAAGTCTCATATGGAAGACTGTGAGTTGATAGAAGCTGCATCCGGAGTGCTGGAAAATATCATACCATCTTTTCAAAAGGATCCCACAGCCTCCTCTTCCGGTAATCTCAAAACCTTAGTTAGCAGTGTTAGTACACATTTTGATTCTCTAGAAAAATTAGCTGAAGAAAAGGTCCGGAAGGAGTTTTTGGATAAGAGATTCTCAGAGGTACAAGGATTAATCACTAATGATAGGAGAAATATGAGTATTGGGATAAAGAGCTTAGAAAATGCTCTTAAGGATGGTGGTGAAATATACAAATTTTGTATCTCCTGGTCCAAAGTAACAATAGAGATTGAGAAGAAAATAAAAGAGCAAGAGGATAAACTACTAAGTTTGTCTCAAAGTTTTGATCCTCTCTCTTCCTCCATAGTAAATCAAGAGTGTCAAACTATTGCAATCACAAATGCAATAAAGAATTTTGAGAAGGAAAGGAAGAACATGATCAGCCGGATGGGTGAACTTAGGAGGATCATTGTCCCTAAGAGGCCATGCATGAGGCCATAAGTGAAGCTCAAATCACAGCCCAGACAAATGATCCGACAGATCTAAAAAGGGCAGATGCATTTGCATTCCTGTTGAGTGGGCATATCTCAATTTTGGACAGGATGAAGCAGAGTTGGGCGATAGAAGTTGTATAGTTGAAGAACACTTTTGCAGACATACTTAAGTATATGTAAGTACAACTTGTATATATATACTTATGCGGCTAATTATAGTAAAATTTTTGAAAATTTTGATGTGCAAACTCTACCCTTTGCCATTGATGTCAAAGGGGGAGTGAGGAGTAGTGAAAAATGAGGAATCCAACTAAGGGGGAGCTCCAGAAAATGTATATAAAGATAGAGCATCAGCCAAGGGGGAGCATAGTGTAAACACTTAGTCATTTTTCACTAAGTGTTGCCATCAATGCCAAAGGGGGAGATTGTTGACAAGAGACACTATATGGATTCATGATTGTTATCATTGATGGCAACAAAGTTCATCCCACACATCCGTAGGACATGGTGTGTCTCTACCGGAAGTCAGAGTGAAGAATGTTGTGGTCTGGTAAACAAGAACAGAGCATATGGCAAGGTCCGACAGATAGGTCCGTATCTCTCAAAATAAGTATCTTGGTAAAGTGTAGATTTAGGGAAGTAAAGAGTACTACCTTGAGTGATAGATTCCAAGGTTTTAGCCTCTGGTGATAGATGAGGCAAAAGATATGAATACATGAGTACCGGGTTCTTGAATGACAGTGTGAACAGAGGAAGAACTGACTGACAGAACATCAGACTACTTTTCGGATGTGTTGCTGATGGTGTTAAAGGTTATGAAGGCATGAATCATGTTTGGCTAACATGATTAATGATTTCTACAAGTATATGCTTGATCCGCATTACTTGATGTGTAAGGATTCAGCCGATAGAACAGAGTTTGTGAGAAAATTGACTGTTCCAGGTGCCGACTAGAAAGATAATGAAATCACTTGTGTGGATATATATAAAGGATGGATTTAGTTATGAGAAGTGTTGTTGTGATATGTGGTATGTGAAAAAAAAGGGGTAGAGTAGAGCAGAAGTAGTAAGGAAGGTTCGGTATGTGAAAGGAAAGTAGCATAAGAGAAGAGGAAAGATGAAGTGCAACAGATCAGTGTACTGAGCCTAACCGAAACTGAACTCCAGCATATGTGGATGCTTCCAATCAGTTCAAGTATTGTATAACATTCTTTTGTAGACAGTGTGTCTCCTTGTAGACAGTGTGCCTCCTTTGTGAGCAGTGTGCTCGGGCAGCGAGCCCTAATTGGCAAGTGCCATTTTGTATTTCCTTATTCTTCTAACAGAGAATAATCTTTGGGTTAATCACCCCGTGGTTTTCTCTCTTAACAGGGTTTCCACGTCAAAATACTGTGTCATGTGTTTTTCCTTTTCATGGTAATGTTTACTTATTTGAATTAATGTTGCATTGATTAATAAGAAAGTTCAGAAAGAAGAAATAATTAGGATAACTGATTCACCCCCCACTCTCAGTTATCAATAGTTGCAAGTATGGGCCTAACCGGTGTTGTCATTGATGTCAACATACTCTTGTTGCATTGATGTCAAGGATTGGATGAGTTGTATGCTGAGGATATTGAGAAAATTAGTCCTATCAGAAACAGAGAAGAACAGTGAAGACAGTGAAGTGAAGATCCCAGCCAAGATGAAGATCAGAGGATATGCATCAAAGGGTTTGTAGATATGTGTCTAAAGATGATCCAGTCAAGATTTAAGAGGTCCGCATGAAGATTTGAAGAAGTTATGGCCATTTGAGTGAAACCAGTTTTGACAAGTGTTTAGAGGTGACAGAGTGACACAAATAGGTCTGGTGAGATCCAGGAATGCAATATCTTATTCTACGGATTTGGTGGAGTGTTTAGGAAGTCAATGTGAATTGACAACTCAATTGGTTCATGGTCTAGAGGTCCGCAAGCATCTATTCCAATATGACAGTGATGACAAACTATGTTCTTGAGGTTCTGGATGAAGGAGAGAATGATTTCAGTAAGTAGTAGTGTGGATGTTCTTGGTGATTCATGCAAGCTTGTGGAGGTCTCTAGATTATGTCCAGTTCATGTTGGTGGTCTGCATTGAAGATTGACCTCGTAATTAAAGAATTACTTCCAGATGATGATGTTCTTCCTAAACTTGTTCAACCGGATAAGTTACACATCTTGCAGATGATCTTGAAGATGTTCTGCGAAGCATGGCATGTTCCTCAAAGAAGATTGAAGTCCCACATCTATGTAGCCGATAGTGTGGTGATCTGCATGAAGTATTTTGTAATAAGTCAAGTTGTATTTGTGTATTTTCTCTGTAAATTGCCGACTTTGATGATTATCCCAAAGTCAATGTCTTGTATAAATAAGAAGTTGTGAAGTCAATTCAAAGGTATCTTGGTGAAGATGAGAGTGTGATAGAGAGGAGGAGAATGAAAGGCAGAGAAGAAGTATTGGGCTTAAATGGAACTGACTCAAGCATGGTGAAGATGTTATTCTTCAGTTCAAGTATGTAATATTTATCATTATGTAGACAGTGTGTCTCCTGTAGGTAGTGGGCCTCTTGTGAGTAGTGTGCTCAGGTAGTGAACCCTAATTGGCATGTGTCATTTTGGTCTTCTTATTCTTTTAATAGAGAATACAATCTTGGGTTAGTCACCCCATGGTTTTTCCCTTAATCAAGTTTTCCACGTTAAAATCTTGGTGTCATATGTGTTAATGTGTTTCTGCTCTTGAATTGTTGCATTATGTTTCCATGATTGATTTATTATTATGTTGCTGAATTACAAGAAGGATTTAAGTGGTTAATAAGAGAAAGTTTTGGGACAACTGATTCACCCCCCCTCTCAGTTCTCTGTCTTGAATCTAACATAAACATTCTAATGGGAAAATACAAAGAAGAGATCAAAAGATTAGAAAGGGAAACAGAAGAGAAAACAACCAAGATTCTGCATGAAATGAAGAATGTTGAAGTAACTGTTGAGGAACAAGTTTCTCTAGATATGCCTGATGTGCCTATTCAGGACATAGATATGTCAGCTTTTGAAGGTAATGTAACTGGTGGTAATGTGACTGAGAAGGATGATAAGTAGAATGAGGATACTACTCCTCTGGAGAATACTAAAGCACAAGATGTAGAGGATCAAGGTGAAGTGAGTGTACCCCCTCTGGAGAATACTAATTTTGGTGCAAAACATAACAATCCTCCTCTGGAGAATCCAAGGAAAGATAAGAAGAAGAAAAAGGATAATCCTAAGAAAACTAAGGATGCAATAGAGAGGACTGTTGAGAAACAAGATGAGAAAATTTAGAATGGAATAGAGAAGACTAGGGAGAAACAAGATGAGAAGGTTTAGGATGCTTCTATAGGTGTAGGTCAGAGCTCTTCATCATCAGATTCTTTCAAAGACCTATTGGAACTGCAGATGCAATTTCAACTAGTGGTGATACCTTAGCTCCTACAGATTCCTACTCATGAGGGACAAGTTGACTTGTCCACTATCTCTCCTATTCACAAATTACATCTTGGTGATATTTCGCATGCCTCTGCAAGAAAGGAGTTTCTGTAGCATCACTTGAAGAAAACTGAACTGGTTGATGGTGTAGTAAAGACCATTCAGGAGAGTCTACCAGAGGTAAATATTGATCCTTCCTTTCCTCTGGAACAAAAGTTGAAGCTCTTTATGGATTCTTTTAAAGATCATTCATCTTACATTGAGCAAAAAGCAGTGCAAGAGGCATTAACAAAAATAAATGAAAAGAGAATGACTGATGCATCAAACCGATGTGCCAATGCACACAACAAATTGCAAGAAAATTTAAAGAAGTTTAAGGAATCTATTGATGAAGCCACCACATTATACTAATTCTGCTTGAAATGGCCAATTTCCACTAAGAACATCAAAACACAGATTGACACCATTGAATCACAGATCACTAAATAAGCAAAAATATATGACTTGTCAAAGGACAAGGATGGATCAACTAGGGCACAAATATAAAATCTTCATTCACAAATGTCATAGCTTCAGGACCAAAGAGAACACATAAAGAAATAGTTTGGTTAGCTAAGGGAAGTAGACAATTTGAGACTTGCTTCATTATCCAAAGTGCAAGCTGAAGTAGAAATGGTTGATCTTGTTACAAATATGTGCCTAATTGGTGTTGTCATTAATGTCAACATATCCTTGTTGCCATTGGTGTCAATTGTATCCTATTTTATTGCCTGTTTAGAAGACCAGAATGTTGCGGATATTGAGAAAATTAATGAAGATCAATGTATGCGGACCATATGGCTATATAGAGGATTGTCTGAAGTAGCTCCAATTAAGTTTTGAGAGGTTCGCATGAAGATTTGAAGAAGATATGTTCATCTGAATTGAACTAGGTTTTGATGTGTTCAAAAGAGACAGAATGACAGTAAATTGGTCCGGATTGCTCCTCATTGAAATATTACGATCTGCAGTTCTAGAGGCATGTTTGGGAAGTTAGTGTGTAATATCAACTCAAGTGGTTCATGGTTTGGAGGTCCGCAAGCAATCTTTCTAGTGTGACAGTCATGGCAAACAATGTTATTGAGGTTCTGGAAGAAGATGCAAGTGATTTTGTTGATTTGAAGTAGTGCGGATGTTATTGCTGAATTCATTGTGCTTGTGGAGGTCTCTGGATCGTGTGCTTGCTATGTTGGAGGTCCGCATTGAAGACCAAGCTCATTGTTGAAGATTTTCTTCTTGGTGTTGTTGTTCTTCCCAGTCTTGGCCGACCAGATGATTCTAGCACGTTGCGGATGTTCTAAGATAAATTCTATAGAGCGTGGCATGTTGATCAAGGAAGATTTGAGTCCCAATTATGTTTGGCTGACAGCTTAGTGATTCGCATTAAGTCAGGCACTTGTAGTGCTGACCTTGATGTTTATTCCAAGGTTGATGAAGCATATAAAGGCATATAATTGAGTTGTTGAAAATTATCCTTGTGCAAAATAATCAAATCCCAAGAAAGGATTAGAGGCAGAGTAGAGAAGAGGAGCAGAGGAACAAGAATAGTAAAGGATGAAGTGATAGTGAAGAAGTATTTGGGAGAAAAGCAACATTTTTATGAGCATTCAATGAAATTGAACCAGGCATGAAGAAGATGTTATTTCTCAGTTAATTCCTTTTGTATTAAACATAAACTTTGTAGGCAGTGAGCCTCTTTTGAGTAGTGAGTTTTGGGCAGTGCGCCCAAAGGCAAGTGCCTTCCCATTTTTCAAGTACTTTTAATAGGGTACAAATCTTATGGGTTAACCCCCACTGTGGTTTTCCCTTAACCAGGTTTCCACGTTAAAAATATTGGTGTCAACTATGTTAATTATGTTTTTGCTCATGTGTTATTGTTTCATGCTTTAATGTTTACATCATTAATCTGTTTGTAAGTTGTGAAAGAAGATTAAAAGAGAAAAGGTTAATTTTGTGGGACAACTGATTCACCCCCCTCCCCTTAGTTGTCTAGCCTAATTCCAACAATTGGTATCAGAGCCAAGTTCCTCTAAAGAAGCTTGACTGCTTGAGGGGATCCAGAATGTTGACTTACAAGAAAGACAGTCCAAGAATTGATGGAACAAATTACACTCTATGGAAGATGTGCATGCAGTGTCATTTGCAATGTAAGGGTGATGCCTACTGGTTGATAACTAAGGATGAGTATAAGATTCTAGAAAAAGGTCCTACAACTCAAGATGAAATCAAAGATGTTGAGAACAATATTCGAGCTAAAGAAGCCTTGTTGAGTGCCCTATCTGATACAAAAATGACAAATGTACTGGAATTGAAAAATGCACATGAAATTTGGGAGAAGTTAAAAACCCTGCATGAAGGTGATGATCATGTCAAATGTGCCAAGCTACAAAGCCTGAAGGGTAGATATGAAAGCTTAAGGATGAGTGAAGATGAAAATATTACCTCCTACATGCTAAAAGTGAATGAACTTGTGAGTGGTATAAGGTGTGCTAGTGGGGTATTGGATGAATCAAAGATTGTTACCAAAGTGCTCAGATCCTTACCTCCGGCATACAAGCATAAAGTTGTTTCCATTGAAGAAATTAGAACTGTGACAACTGTTACAAGGGATCAGTTGGTTGGTAAGCTTTCAGCATTTGAAATGAGTGATTTTGGTGATTCTCTTCCTAAGTCTGAATCTGCATTTAAGGCCGATATTCATGGAAAACAAAAATATGATCCAGGTGAAAGCTCTTCAAGAAGATCTAATAGATTTGATAGGACAAGGAAGGATCTTGAAGGTGATGACACTAAGTTCGATGAACTTGAAGCCCCTTTTGCCAAAAGATTGCCAAGAGGATCCAGTAAGTATGAAGGAAAGTTGCCATTCAAATGATTTGCTTGTAATAAGATTGGTCATTTTGCCTCAAGGTATCTGGAGAGGGGTTCAAGGCCTAACCCTAACAGACCTAGAGTCCAGGAGAAATGCTACTATGTCCAAGAAGCTGGTGAAGAAGGAGTCACAGATGATGAATTTGATCATGGAGGTGCCACTAAAAAATGATTGGGTATTTATTGCTATCAAAGAAGAAGATCCAGTGCCTACTGAATCTGCTAGCTGTGCAAATGTGGAAAGTGCCTTGGCTACTCAGGTTGTAGAAAAAGATGAATGGGTAATTGACAGTGGATGTTCTCATCATATGACTGGTGATAAAAGCAAGTTTGTAAGCTTTGAAAAATATGAAGGTGGAATTGTGAAATTTAGAGACATCTCAGCTGGTAGAATCCGTGGCAGAGGATCCATCTCTTTTGATGGTAAGAATAACACTAATGATGCTCTATATGTGGAAGGATTGAAGCATAATCTTCTTAGTGTTAGACAGTTGGTTGACAAGGGTTATGATCTCTGATTCAAGGATGGAAAATGTAGAATCTTGGAAAGCTCCGAAACTGAAATTGCATCTAGAACTTAGACTAGAGGTAACATCTTTCATTTAAGTAGTTCTGGAAAAAGTTGTTTGATTGCTCAGATTGATCAGAGTTGGTTATGGCATAGGAGAATATGTCATGTGAATTTTGATAACATTGTCAAGATAAGTTCTACTCAGGCTGTGAGAGATCTTCCAAAACTTGTGAAACCTACTAATAGCATGTGTAGAGAATGTCAATTGGGTAAACAAAATAAAATTTCATTCAACAGTAAAGAATAATTTTCAAGTGGACGGCTAGAACTTGTGTATACTGATCTATGTGGCCTTGCTAGAATTAGGAGTGTGCAAGGAGACAGATATTTTATGTTGTTGATTGATGATTACTCCAAGATGATGTGGGTAACCTTATTGAAAGAAAAATTAGAAGCTCTTGACAAGTTCAAGGTGTTCAAGGTTATGGTGGAAAATGAGATCTGACAGAGGTGGAGAGTTTGTCAGGGTTAGCTGGCAGAAGATATCAATTAAATGTAAATAAAGATTAAACAGAGAAATGGAAATACACAGAATTAATAACAGTGAGAGACAAGTTTTAACGTGGTTCACCCAAACATGGGCTACATCCACCAAACAGAGAGTCCAATATTATTATCCAGTAAATCAAACTGATTACAACCAGCAATCCCTGCAGCTCAATACCGCTGCAAAATGCTACAATACAATATATCAAAACCTTAACCCTTAGCCGATTTTATCAAGCTTTTTGTCAGTTACAAAAATAGGGTTTTCTTATGTCGGTCAATGAAAAATAACTCCCGGTGCCTTTATAAAATAATAAAAAACCATGTGAGGTTTCGAGGGCGCTGCCCCCGAGCCCCCGCGAGGCCGCTACCCCTCGACCCCGCCCTGTATCGTGACAGGGAACGTGCCAGGGGCACTGCCCCTTGACCCCATCTTGGGGGCGCTGCCCCCAAACCCCCGCAAGGGGCACTGCCCCTTGACCCCATAGGAATTTGGGGGGAAGCCACACTGATAAAAGTGAGGAAAATGTAACCTCTAAGTCTGATTAGGCTCCATATAACAACAATCTCCCACTTGGAGACTAATCATAACACCACTGACCCTGTAGCTCCCACTGGAAATAAGCACCCTAGACTCTGCTATTCTATTTTTGTTGTTTTCAGTCAAGAAGACCAACCGAAGCTGAAGAGGAGCTCAACTTCTCCCTTATCACTACCTTTGTAAACATATCCGCTGGATTATCATCTGTATGTATCTTTTCCAACTGTAATTGTCCATCATCCAACACTGACCGAATGAAGTGATACCTCAACTGTATGTGTTTGGTCTTTGAATGCAAGGCAGAATTCTTTGCAAGATGTATGGCACTCTGGATGTCTATATACAAATAATAATTAAACTGTTGTTTGCCTAATTCTTCCATGAAAGATTGCAGCCATATCATCTCCTTGCTTGCCTCTATTGCAGCTACATATTCTACCTCTGTGGTGGATAAAACAACCGCCTTTTCCAACCTAGAAATCCAACTCATCGCTGTTCCACCTACAATAAAGACATAACCTGTAGTACTCCGCCTGGTATCAATATCTCCTGCCAAATCTGAGTCTACATAACCTGCTAAATTAGTATTAGAGCCCCCAAAACATAAATGTTTATTGGATGTACCTCTCAAATATCTGAGAATCTATTTTACCGCATTCCAATGCTCCAATCTGGGATGACTCATATACCTGCTGACGACTCCTACAGCATGTGCAATATCTAGTCTCGTGCATACCATGGCATACATTAAACTTCCTATAGCTGAAGCATATGGTACCTTGGACATTTTCTCTTCCTCCTCTTGTGTCTTAGGACACATCTCCTTAGTCAATTTCAAATGACTAGGCAAAGGTGTGCTGACAGCTTTTGCATTCTCCATATGGAATCTCTGTAACACCTTTTCAACATAAGCAGCCTGAGATAGAGTCAATTTTCTGTTATTCCTATCTCTACAAATTTTCATACCAAGGATTTGTTTTGCTGCCCCCAAATCCTTCATATCAAATGACTGTACTAACTGTTGTTTTAACTCTCTTATGTGATCCATGTTAGACCCAACTACAAGCATGTCATCAACATATAAACATAAAATAATGTAGCTGTCATTATCCAACCTCTTAAAATAAACACAATGGTTAGAATTACACCTACTGTAGCCTTGCTCATCCATAAAACTATCAAATTTCAAATACCATTGCCGAGGTGCTTGTTTCAGGCCATACAAACTCTTCTTCAATCTGCACACCTGTTTCTCCTTACCTTTAACCTCAAATCCATGGGGTTGTTCCATGTATATCTCCTCCTCCAAATTACCATGGAGAAAGGAAGTTTTCACATCGAGCTGTTCCAAAAGCAAATCTTCAGCAGCCAGAATACTTAAAACAGTACGAATAGAAGTCATCTTGACAACCAGAGAAAATATCTCATCAAAATCAATGCCCTTTTTCTGTGCAAATCCTTTTACAACTAACCTAGCCTTAAATATTTTCTTACCTCCATCTTCCTCTTTCAGCCGGTAAACCCATTTGTTTGGTAAAGCCTTTTTACCTGCATGTTACTTACATAATTCCCAAGTCTAATTTTTCAGCAAGGAGTCCATTTCATCTTTCATAGCAAGTTCCCACTAAACTTGTGTATCCACCTGCATAGCTTTATCATGCCCTTCGGGTTCACCAGCATCTGTTAACAAAATAGAATATAAAGAGGGAGAAAACCTTTTAGGAGGTCTACTTAGCCTTGTTGACCGTCTAACATTCACTGGAGTTTGTGGTATTTCTAGTTGCTGTTGCGGAGCATGAGGAACCACTGGAACATCACTATTTGGAGTATCATCCAGCACCACATAATCTTTTTCTTTCTTCTCATGCTGCTGCAATTGATCTTTGTACAACACCTTCTCATTGAATATGACATCCCTACTTCTCACAATTTTTTGATTTTTAAAATCCCAAAGCCTATAACCAAATTCATCAATGCCATATCCAACAAAGGTACACTTTTTTTATTTTGCATCCAACTTGGTTCTATTTTCAGAATCTACATGTGCAAATGCTTCACATCCGAAAGTTTTGAGAAAAGAATAACTCACCTTCTTACCTGTCCATGCTTCCTCTAGAATACCATAGCCCAAAGGAACTGAAGGACATCTATTAATTAAATATACAGCAATGTTGACAGCCTCTGCCCACATGTTTAAAGGCAGCCCAGCATGCAATCTCATGGTCCTTGCACGCTCCATTATTGTCCTATTCATGCGTTCAGCCACTCCATTTTCCTGTGGAGTCCCTGGAACCATTTTCTGCCTACAAATTCCATTAAAGGAACAATAATCCTCAAATTCTTTGCTGCAATACTCACCACCGTTATCAGATCTGAGACATTTTAATCTTTTACCTGTCTCATTCTCAACCAAGCTTCTCCATTTCTTAAATGTTTCAAATACATCAGATTTCTGTCTAAGGAAATAAATCCAGACCTTCCTAGTTGCATCATTTATGAATGTAACATAATACTGAGAGCCATCGAGAGAAGATACCTGAGCTGGTCCCCATACATCTGTATGCACAAGCTCCAACTTTTCATTTTTCTTTTGCTTCCCATCTCTGAGAAAACTGACTCTCTTTTGTTTTCCATACACACAACTTTCACAGAAATCCATATTAATACATTTCAGACCTGGTAAAACTTTCTTAGAATGAAGTACCTTCATACCTTTTTCACTCATATGCCCAAGTCTGTTATGCCACAATGTTGTCTCAGAACCTGCAACAACTTTTCCAGTCTCTTCCTGCAAACCTGCAACAACTGTTCCTGAACCTATTTGTTTTTTCTCTACAACAGCTAAAGTAGAAGGAATAGTATGACCTGTACAAAGATATAAGGTTCCTACTTTCACACCTTTTGCTACTACTAAGGCACCTTTTGAAACCTTCCAATTTTTATCAGTAAATATAACAATGCAACCTTGTTCAGCTAGTTGTCCTACTGAAATTAAATTCCTACTAAGCCTTGGAACGTGCCTTACCTCTTGTAGTAGCCAATGATTCCCATTCTACAACTTAACTTGATTCTTCCCTGTCCAACAATCTGACAGGGTTCGTTATCTCCCAAATAAACCAGCCCAAAATCCCCTTGGACATAATCAAGAAAATAACTTCTATGGGGCATAGCATGAAATGAGGCCCCTAAATCTAAAACCCATGAATCATCAGCAGTATATAGGGAAAGAATCAAAGTGTCATCTTCAGATTTATTACTTACCACATTTGCTTCCTTATTGCCTTCTTATTTGTCTCCTTTATTTTTCTGAGACCAGCAATCTTTCTTCAGATGACCTGGTTTCCCATAGTACCAGCAATCCTTCTGTCATCTGGATTGGGATCTCTTATCCTTTGATTTTCCTCGTGACTTCCCATGACCTCTAGAACTTTTTCCTCTCTCCTTTGATCTGCCCCTGCTTTCTGCATTCAAAACACTACCTGATGTGGATCCACCTGAGCTTTTCTTACAAATTTCCTCACTCAAAATAACACCAACAACATCATCAAATTTCAGGGTATTTGAACCAGAAACAGAATTACTAACCGCCATTACCAAACTATCCTAACTTTCAGGCAATGAACATAATATCAAAAGAGCTCTAACTTCATCAAATTTTACATTTATAGAAGTCAATTAACTGACAATCGTATTAAATTCATTTAAATGACCTATCATAGATCCACCTTCAACCATTTTCAAAATAAACAAACACTTCATGAGAAATACCTTATTTGAGGCTGAGGGTTTTTCATACAATTTAGCTAGAGCTTTCATCAGACCATCTGTTGTCTTTGCTTCCATTATATTGAATGCCACCAACGGTGCCAGGCACAACCGAATGGTTCCCAGTGCCTTTCTGTCAAGAAGATTCTAATCTTCATTAGACATTGTTGCCAGTTTCTTGGCCACTCCTTCCAACAGCCTCCATAAATCCTTTTGATAGAGGTAATCCTCCATCTACATCTTCTATAACTGATAGTTCTGCCCATTGAATTTATCAACCTTCAATTTACCCTCGTCTGCCATTGCTCCCACTCAACCGTGAGACTTTCCTGCAGATGATAATCAAACACAACCCGCTCTGATACCACTTGTTAAGGTTAGCTGGCAGAAGATATCAATTAAATGTAAATAAAGATTAAACAGAGAAATGGAAATACACAGAATTAATAATAGTGAGAGACAAGTTTTAACGTGGTTCACCCAAACACGGGCTACATCCACCAAACAGAGAGTCCAATATTATTATCCAGTAAATCAAACCGATTACAACCGGCAATCCCTACAACTCAATACCGCTACACAATGCTACAATACAATATATCAAAACCCTAACCCTTAGCCGCTTTTATCAAGCTTTTTGTCGGTTACAAAAAATAGGGTTTTCTTATGTCTGTCAATGAAAAATAACTCCCAGTGCCTTTATAAAATAATAAAAAACCATGTGAGGTTTCGGGGGCACTGCCCCCGAGCCTCCGCGAGGGCACTCGCCCCGAGCCTCCGGGAGGGCGCTGGCCCCGAGCCCCCGTGAGGGCGCTGCCCCTCGACCCCGCCCTGTATCGCGACAGGGAACGCGCCAAGGGCGCTGCCCCCAAACCCCCGCAAGGGGCATTGCCCCTTGACCCGGTAGGAATTTGGGGGGAAACCACACCGATAAAAGTGGGGAAAATGTAACCTCCGAGTCTGATTGGGCTCCATCTAACAACAGAGTTTACCTCCGGTGAGTTTGATACATTCTGTGAAAAGCATGGAATAAAAAAATAGTTATCTGCTCCTAGGACTCCTCGGCAAAATGGAGTCATGGAAAGAAAGAACTGGACCATTCAAGAAGCTGCCAGGACCATGATGATGGAAGCAAATGTTCCACAAGTCTATTGGAGAGAAGCTGTGAGTACTAATGTCTACACTCTCAACCAAGTGCAGATCAAAGGCAATTCTGGTAAGACCCCTTATGAACTATGGTTTGGTCATCCTCCTACTGTGAGATACTTCAGAGTTTTTGGTAGTAAGTGCTATATCAAAAGAGATGAGGATCTAGGCAAGTTTGAAGCAAGAAGTGATGAAGGGATATTTCTGGGTTACTCTACTCAAAGCAAGGCATACTGATGCTTTAACAAAAGATTGAAAAAGATTGTTGAAAGTGCAAATGTTAGAGTTGATGAGAGCAAAGCAGGACATTCCAAGTCTTGTGGATATGAATCAGATGATCAAGATGAAAGTCAAAGTCAAGGAAGACAAGTTCAAATCTAGAATCAGATTCAGATTGATCTGAAAAATCTAGTGACTCAAGAGGTTAGTACAGATATTGAAGAACAAGCTCAAGAAACAGAGGTTCAAATAAATCCTAAAACTCCTAGGTATGTAAGACTGAATCATCCTAAAGATCAGATCATAGGAGATAGATATAAAGGTGTTCGAACTAGGAAAATAATTGTTGAAGATCAAGAGGAAATTTGTTTGATTTCAAAGATTGAACCAAATTTAGTAAGTGAAGCTTGCAATGATGAAAATTGGGTTTGAGCCATGGAAGAAGAATTAATGCAAATTGAAAAGAATCACACTTGGGATCTTGTTCCTAGACTTGAAGACAAAAATGTGATTGAAACTAAATGGGTCTTCCAGAATAAACTAAATGAAGATGGTGAAGTTGTAAGAAACAAAGCAAGTTGGTCTGCAAAGGATATTCTCAAATGGAAGGAATTGATTTTGAAGAAACTTTTGCTCTGGTGGAAAGAATAGAGGTAGTCAAATTATTTCCTGCATTTGCTGCTTATAAAGATTTCAAGGTCTATCAGATGGATGTCAAGTCAGCATTCCTAAATAGAGAATTAGAAGAAGAAGTCTACATTGAGCAACTGGAAGGATTTCAGTTGTCTGATCAAAGAGATGATTTGTAGGTTGAGGAAAGCATTGTATGGACTCAAAAAAGCCCCAACAGCATAGTATGCAAGATTAGATAAGTATATGTTAAAGCTAGGATATAGCAAAGGCACTGCTGACAGTAATTTTCACTTCAAGATTGTCATGAGCACATTCTGATTGTTGAGGTATTTGTTGATGATATCATTTTTGGTGGAAATGAGAGTATGTGCAAAACATTTGTTGATCAGATGTAGAGTGAATTTGAGATGTCCATATTTGGTGAAATGAATTTCTTCTTAGGTCTACAAATCATCCAGTCAGATAAAGGTATCTTCATATCTTAATCTAAGTATGTGAGAGAATTGTTGAAAAAGATTGGAATGGAAGATTCAAAGCTGGTGGGTACACCCATGGTAACCGGATGTAAGATGAGTAAAGATGATGACTCCCTTAAGGCAAATCAGAAAAGGTATAGATCAATGATTGGAGGACTACTCTATTTGACTTAGACTAGACCTGATATCATGAATGCAGTTGGACTTGTTGCTAGATTTCAAGCTAATCCTAGAGAATCCCATGTTGTAGTAGTCAAGAGAATTTTTAGATATCTCAAAGGGACACTTGATTATGGCTTATGGTATCCAAAGGATAATGACTTCACTCTTCATGCATATATAGATGCTAATTGGGAAAGAGATGTGGATGATAGAAAAAGTACTAGTGGTGGTGCATTCTTCTTGGGAAGTAGATTGGTTTCTTGGTTGAGCAAAAAGTACAAGGCAATATCCCTATCTACAGTAGAGGTAGAGTATATAGTAGCAGCAAACAATTGTACTCAAGTTCTGTGGATGAAGCAAATGCTGAAGGACATTAGAATTGTGTTTGAGGAGCCTATCACAATCTTCTGTGAAAATTCAAGTGTAATAAGCATCTCAAAGAATCCGGTGTTGCATTCAAAGACAAAGCACATATCAATCAAGTTTCACTTTTTGAGAGAGAAGGTTAATGAGAATGAAGTCAAATTGGAGTTTGTTTCTTCAAAGGATCATATTATGGATATTTTCACCAAGCCTCTACCCAATGATACTTTTGAGTATCTCAAAGAGAAGTTAGTGGTTATTACCCCTCCTGATCAGAACTAATATGCACTAGGGTGCATCAATCTGGTGGAATTCATAATCATATCTTGTGATCCAGATTGTTGTTAAGGAGATACTACTCAGGTGGAGTAGTCAGTATGCAAATTTTGAGATCAGTCTGAAACAAAAAGGGGAATGTGCCCTGTTCCATTGATGTCAAAGGGGGAGAGAAGTCATGTGAAAAACTAGTTGCTGATGCAAGGGGGAGCAGTGAAGAAAGTAGTTGCAGAAGTGATAAGAGAAAGGGGGAGAAGTTCTTGTCTTGATAGTTGAATTAGTTTTTCATATCATATGATTCTATCAATGACAAAGGGGGAGATTTTTGCAAATATGTGCCTAATTGGTGTTGTCATTGATGTCAACATATCCTTGTTTCCATTGGTGTCAATTGTCTCCTATTTTGTTGCCTATTTAGAAGACTGGAATGTTAAGGATATTGAGAAAATTAATGAAGCTCAATGTATGTAGACCATATGGCTGTATAGAGGATTGTCTAAAGTGTCTCCAGTTAAGTTTTGAGAGGTTTATATGAAGATTGGAAGAAGATATGGTCATCTGAATTGAACCGGGTTTTGCTGTGTTCAGAAGAGACAAAATGACAGAAAATTGGTCTGAATTGCTCCGTATTGAAATATTATGATCTGCAGTTCTAGAGGCATGTTTGGGAAGTCAGTTTGTATCATCAACTCAAGTGGTTTGTGGTTTGGAAGTCCACAAGCAATCTTTCTAGTGTGACAGTCATGGTAGACAGTGTTATTGAGGTTCTGAAAGAAGATGCAAGTGATTCTATTGATTTGAAGTAGTACGGATGTTATTGCTGAATTCATTGTGCTTGGTGGGGTCTTTGGATCGTGTGCCTATTGTGTTGGAGGTTCGCATTGAAGACCAAGCTCGTTATTGAAGATTTTCTTCTTGGTGTTGTTGTTCTTCCCAATCTTGGCTGACCGGATGATTCTAGCATGTTGCGGATGTTCTAAGAGCAAATCTATGGAGCATAGCATGTTGATCAAGGAAGATTTGAGTCCCAGTTATGTTTGGCCAACATCTTAGTGATTCGCATTAAGTCAAACACTTGTTGTGCTGAACTTGATGTTTATTCCAAGGTTGATGAAGCATATAAAGGCATATAGTTGAGTTGTTGAAAATTATCCTTGTGCGAAATAATCAAATCCAAAGAAAGGATCAGAGGCAGAGCAGAGAAGAGGAGGAGCAGAGGAACAAGAACAATAAAGGATGAAGTGATAGTGAAGAAGTATTTGGGAGAAGAGCAGAAGTTTTATGAGCATTCAATGAGACTGAACCAGGCATGAAGAAGATGCTATTTCTTAGTTAATTCCTTCTTTATTATACATAAATTCTATAGGCAATGAGCCTCTTTTGAGTAGTGAGCTCTGGGCGGTGCGCCCGAAGGCAAGTGCCTTCCCATTTTTCAAGCACTTATAACAGGGTATGAATCTTGTGGGTTAACCACCACCATGGTTTTCCCTTAACCAGGTTTCCACATTAAAAATCTTGGTGTCAAGTGTGTTAATTATGTTTCTGTTCATGATTTATTGTTTCATGCTTTAATGTTTACATCATTAATCTATTTGTAAGTTGTGAAAGAAGATTAAAAGAGAAAAGGTTAATTTTGCGGGACAACTGATTCACCCCCCCTCTTAGTTGTCTGGCCTAATTCCAACAGATCTAAAAATGAAGACTCCAAGCAGTGTGGAGTAGGTTGAGGACCTATGCATACAATTTGAATGTTAGAGTCACATTCTATCCTCAACAAAAGCAAACTGGGTATCTACTCTTGCTCAACTCAAGGTAATCTATAAAAGCATTCTACCTTCTAAGTGAGTTGTAAGAGTATTGTAGATAAGACAATTTTGGCTTTGTATAGACTTGTGGAGGCTTGTAGTGTCATTCTTGATGGAAAACTATGTACATAGCATCAGTTTGTGGGCATCTTCATCTTAGGGGGAGTATTGTTTGTAGAAATCATATAGTAAGGGGGAGTTCATACAGTTTTTTGATTGTTATAGGTAGAAAATATTTTCCCTTTGTCCTTGATGTCAAAGGGGGAGAGTGTGCTAATGATTGTCTTATTAGTTGGGATAGAGAACTTATAGATAAATGAATATTGCCATCAATGATAAAGGGGGAAATTGTTGGCAATGTGTGTTGTCATTAATGTCAACTCAATATGTGGCAACTTGAGGTTAGATTTGTATAAAGGTTTTGTATAGAAGTTGAAGAGGCTAAGAAATGATTAAGAGATAGCTTGATGGACAGTGGAAGATTTGAGAGATGATTTGGCACAAGGTCAAAATGTTTGAAACAATAGAGGATTTGAGAGAGATGGTTTGACTCAGTTAGAGACATAGGGTCAACATGTTTAAGGTAGGTCAGTTAGGAAGACCTAGTAGATGGAGAGAAGTTGTCTAAGTATGAAGAAGAATGGTAATCATCCTGATGTCTAAGTGTGATGTGGAGGTTTGTACACCTATTCTAATATGTTTCCTATATGTCTGCATTGATATCTTACCAGTTTGGTGTACCACACTTAGAGATAAATTGTAGAAGTTTTGCTAAGGCATTTATAGTGTATACTCTAAGGCAGAGTCATAGTGTTTTGGTCTACATTCCTCCATAGAGCAAGATTTAGTCTTGCAGTTCAAAAGATAATTTGATTGGCATATGAAGGTGCTATATCGAATATTTCAAGTCATGAAACATTTTGTAGTAAAAGTTATAAGTGGTAGAGTTCTGGCCTATGCTCTGGCAAAGTAAAGCAATGATAAAGGATTGTTGGAATGCTCTGCATTCCTCCACAGTGATAGATATGGCTATGCAGTTTTGGAGATATGTTCAAAGTGATGCATGAGTTCATTCATAAGAGTTTCAGATGTTTTAGTGGTCTGTGTCACAGACAGTCTGGGATGCTCTGTTCTCATCAGTTCAAGATGTTTCTCTTCTTGCGGCAGCACATAATGATCAGATACTTCTAGAGAAGGGTGTAAGGATTGTGTTGACAAAGTTCATTGTTCACATCTTGGTCTACATGATGTTTTTGGTCTCTCCCCAGTGGTGTAAAGATGAACAATTAATAGTTTTGATGATGGTTGAACCAACAGTCTGGGTTCCTTTATTTGCGATTGATCCTGATTGATTAACTTAGCTTTGAAGGATGTGTTATGATGTATTTGATCTTGTTATGTAGTGTGTAGTGATCTGCAACTCATAATGTACTTATTTTGAGCTGACCTATACAGTATCACACGTTTTATCTAGAGGATATCTTGGTGTCAACCTGATTGAAGTTTTGAGTTGTTGAAGAGGATATTTATAGAATAACAAAATCATTTGTGAGCAAGTAGAGAAGAGATTGATAAGAGTGTTGAGCATGAAGTGTGCGAAGTCAGAGTGATGAAGTAATTGTGCGAAGCAAGGGAGTGCAACATCAGCATATGACAGATGCCTTCTTTACAACAGTTTAGGTTCTTATTTTCATTGTAATTTCCATGTATCCTGCTATCAGATAGTGAGTCTCCTCAGGAGGTCTTTGTATCTTGTCCTAAGGTTGTAGCTTTAGTTTGCAAGTTAGCAAGGAGTAATAGCTTCCTTGGGTTGTAGCCCTAAAATAAAGTTGTAATCTTTTATAGCAGTGAGCTTCATATATTTTGAGTTAATTCTCACCGTGGTTTTTCCCTCATTGAGTTTTCCATGTAAAAATCCTGGTGTCTTCACGTAGTGCATGTTTTACTTTCTTTTCTTCTTTTGTTTAAAATTATTTGATGGTTAAGTTGTAAATGAAATTGATTTAAAGTTTAAGAATAGACTGATTCACCCCCCCTCTCAGTCTTCGGATGTGTTTGACAAGAAAAAAATGAATGAGGAAGAAGTGTGTCACTAGTTTGTTTGCAGTAGTATATGTGACACAACAGGTTTCCAGAATGAGCATGAAACAATGGGACAATTGGAAGAACTTGGTTCTTAATATGAGGTGTCTCATGATCTTAATTTGTGTGTTGGTGGTTTGAATTTTGATTTGAATCATGTTCATGATTAAAATATTGGTGATTGTATCAGCATTTGTGAAAGTGGTGTATGTTGGCCACCCATTATCCAAGAGTTTGACACTTGTGATTATGAAACTTTCCTTTGTGATGAAGGTCAAGTTTCTATTGTTGTGGATGATAATGTTGTACCTAAATTTGAGTCATTTGTATGGGCCTAGCATACATGTGAAAATGATGTTGAGTAGAAGTCCAAATGCCAAGTTGAAGATCAACATGTTGTACCTCAAATTGAAGTTATGACAAAGTTGGATTTGTTCTAGTTTGATTTGCAAGAAGACTCATCTCTTCTTGAAGATCAATAGTGCATTCAGGCACATTTTTATTTGCCTTATGAATGGGAGGAATTTTCTTTTTGCCTTGATTCACACTTGGAGGTTAAAAGGTATGATGATGTTGCACGTATAGATGGATGTTTGCTTCCATCCATGGCTTTTGATGCTGACCAAATTTTTAATGTCTTACCCCTTGCTATTAAGAAGAAGCATGATGTGAAATGGAATAGGTCAAGTACCTATTAAATGTATGGTTTCTTTGCAGTGGTGTTGTTTTTGCTAGAGTGGCCTAGGCTTCATTAGAATTGGTCGCAAATTGTTGTGGGCATGTGGCAACCATATTTTGTTGTAGTTGGGTGGTGAGTGCAAATTTGGTTTGAGGGATATCAACTCCTTCTTTCAATTTTTATTTGACAGAGGCAAGTAACCCCATCCTCCATTTGCAAGTTTGGCCTGCATTGTGTTAAAATTTTGTTTACAATCATTAGTCCTATTGTTCCTTCACACCCATGATTGTAAGTTGTCTTGTATTTATGCCCTCATTGTGTGCTATCCTTGTAAATACATTGTTTTCCCTATGTGTTTTTCTTTTTGTGGTCTACCCCAAAGAGGGTGAAATTTCAAAGCTATGTCACACTTTTATAAAGGAAATGACCAACATTGATCTAACTTTTTAACTTGAATCACTACAATGTGATGTATATGTTTTGAATTTGAAAATGATGCAAACTAATAAAATGTAGATTTTTTAGTGTATTTTTTGTTTGTATTTTTTAAAAAATTAAAAATTATTTAAATTTAGTATTTTATAAAATATACACTATAATTTAGTTGCTGATAAAATACTAAAAAATAAGTTTGAATGGGACATTGCACTTTATATGGTAAATTTCATTTATTGTTCTTCTATATTTTTTTGTGTATTCATAAATCAAAACTTTAGTGCATGGATTAATTTTTTCTCGAATTTGATAAATATATATTTTTAAATAAATATTGGAATTTGTGGGTAATGAAAACAAAATTGTTTCGATGGGACGTCAAATTTTATCTTGATTATTTATCCAAAATAGAAAAAGAATTATATCATCTTGACAAGGAATCTCTCCTCTAGTGCATCATATTTTTAAAAAAAAAATTGAAAAAAATTTACTATTTTTTCTTGAGAGAAGAATCAACACCATATCTTGGTGTTGATGACCTACTTTTAGTAGAAATTAAAAATAAAATATAAACACTAATTAAAATGTTTAAAAAATTATATTTTTAGAAATTAGACATATAGATCTACAAAAGGGTGTTTTTAGATTCTTTTAAAATGATTATTTTCATGAGTATGAATTGTTAGAACATCAAGTTTTTCAAATAATTTCATTTTTTTGGTAAATGAGCCCCAAAGTGATGCTACATATGTTTTTAGTGGATGGTTCCAATTGGAAAAGTTGCGGCCTAGATCTAATTTAGCTAGAATAAATCTAGATAGAACATAAGTTTCACCAAAATTGACTTTTAGTTAGAAATAATTAAATTTGGTTATGCTAATAAGTTGGTCCAAAGTGTGGGGTGGGGGACCTAGCTCAATTGGCTAAGTAATTCCGCTGCGGTAAAGATGGTCACAAGGTCCAGTCTCCCCCTGTCCCGTGGTACTAGAGGGTGTGTCGTGCCAGCGTCACCGGTCATGTGAAAAAAGTTTACTAGGCACAAATAAATAAATAAAAAAAGTTCGCCCAAAGTGTGACATAGCTTTGAACTTTTACCCAAGATAATTGGTTCTCACTATGCCAAGTTTGGCACATGTCCCCATCTAGAGTCACTATTGGGGCCTAGATTTTTTAGCTCCCAAATTTGCATTATTTTTTCCTAAAATCCATCAAAAGATCCCTAAGTTGATCCCTTGTATCTTGCATTATGTTTTAGCCTTTGAAAATCTGAAAAATATAAAAAATGGCTAAGTATGAAGATTTTGGCCTTTTCTAGGCTACCAGGAACAATTTTAGCTTGTTCCTAGTTCCTAGGAACTCACCAAAATTGTTCCTAGTTCCCATTTAATCCTCGCCCACTAAAAAAGGAAAGAAAGGTAAAGCAAGCAAGTTTTAACGAGTTCTTAGTGACTAGGAACTCACCAAAAAGGTTCTTTGTTTCCCCCAAATTGTTGACAAGGCAAAAATAACTAAGGCACAAAGAAGACAAAGGGATGAAGATAAAGAGATGAAGGTTTCGGTGAGTTCCTAGTCAGTTCAAACTCACTAACAAAGAGGAAAATAAGTAAAGAAGGTTTCGATGAGTTCCTAGTGGCCAGGAACTCTTCAAAAAAAATTTGATGGGTCTATAATTGTCAACAAGCTCAAATTTAAAGTTTTTAAACTATTTTAAACACATTTTTTTGTGTGTTGACTGTAAAAATGCATCCCTACTTACCATAAGATCCATTACTACCTAGTATGAGTAGGATTGAATTAAATAATGACAAGGTGCAATTAGACGAAGAATTGAATCCATTACATATAGTTAGGTGAGTGGGTGGATGTAATTTATTGCTGCAATTGGGTGCCCTAATTTTTTTCCTATCCATAATAGAAAATGATATTGTAATGCTATACATACATGAAGTGAAGATGTAATAGAGGTTGGTCATTGAACTAATTGGATGTGCATGTGCTTCAGGAGTTTCTAGGGAATCAAATATTCTTGGTTCAGTCTGTAGTAGGGAGGAATACATTTTTTAAATCAAAGGAAAGGGCTTTCATTGTGTATTTATATGTAATGATATGTCCCAAGGCATTTTGTAACAATTCAAGGGAATATACAGTCCTAGTTGTGTATTTTCTTTTACCACATTTGTTGGCACAAGTGTAATGAAGATATGATGAATGTGTGACAATATCTAATGCATTGCAAGCTTTGTAATAGTCTTTTCTTCATCTATCATGGCTCGTTGCAGTTCTATTCTGGGTTACTAAGTATGTCCATTATATGCAATGTTATCTTTGATTTGTATGCAAATACATATTTGTTTTTTGTTGATGTTTTACAAATGTATCTCCTTCTTTCTTGCATTTTGTAACTCTGTTTCCCAAAGGAATAAGAACTAGTCCATCTTGGTGAAGGGCCATCAATCCTTCAATTAGTCATTCGTCTTGTTATCAGTAGGAGTAGGAGTATATTCGGTTTTACACACTATTCATGATTATGTAGTATAACCAAGGAATCATCTTATGCAATCCTAAATAGTTCAAATTATTTGTGAGTCATGTTCATGTGTGCCTACTCCCTGTATTTGTGTATGTAATGTTTGTAATGTCAGAAAATGTCCCCTTGGGGGTTTTCCCTCATAAGGTTTAGCTCCCGGGTCTTTTATCTACATTTAGGACATCTTGCATCATATTTTGACATCCCAATGAAATGAGCCCTAAGCTCCATGACAAATGGGACCTATGGGGATCCATTGAACCTAACCTTGACCAAAATAGGGGGGGAGGACTTGGGCACCTGTGCCCTAGTCCAGCCCTATTTTGGGTCAGTCCCAAATTTTGAGTGTCAGCTTGTGATTGTTATTTGGGTCCTATGCTGACATGGTAAGATTGAATTATGAAATTCTTGGTGTGAGTGTTTGTAGTTGCATATATAAGCATATTTAGGCATTCATTTGGAAACCAGATTTCAACTAGATGAGCATTGGCATTCTAAAGGTGATTCAAGGCATTCATTGGGTAGCAAGAGCATATTTGTGTTGTCTATGTGTTTGTATTTGCAGATTTGAGCAATCATCTCCTCATGGCATGAAGAGCTTCTTCCTTCCATAAGATCTTCACTACAAGGTAACATAATTTATGTTTTTGAGAATTTATCATTTGGTTTTTGCCTCTGCCTCTCAAGGGCACGCACTCTCTATCTGACAACGGTGTTTAGAAGACTTGAATGTCTCTCTAGGGCTTGACTGAGGCAAGCCTCTAAACACTATAACCCCCTCCCAAAGTTTATGTGATTGCAGGTTACAGGTTGAAGATACAGGAAAAGTGGAGTTGTAAGAGGGTACTACAGAGTGTCATATGTGTAGATTAGAGTTGAAAATAACACCCTGGACTTGGGCACCCGCTCTTTAGTCCTCCGGATTTCATGACGGGAAAATCTCTGATGCAGCAGGAATAGGTTACAGATCAAGCTTCCAGATCCTAAAAAAAATCTAGGCATTAGACTTGGGTACCCGCTCATTAGTCTCCGACTATTCCTCTTCTGAACCCTAAAAATAGGTGCACAGTTATCTGTCATTTTACATCTTTTTGTAGCAGTATTTTCTGATATTCATTGGTTTGCTTTCGTATTTGCATAATTAGGGTTTTGAGGTATAATTGAACATAATTGAGGATAATTGATAATCAAATCATACAAATCCAAGTTTCCCTACATCTCACAGTGACCTAGGGTATGATAGTACATTTCCACTTGACCCTAGGTCCTTGAATGAAAGGGTGAAAGGAGGATACACACAAAACTACCAAGAACTCAACTATCCAAATTTCACCCTTTACATTTTGGTGAACCCATGTTGTTGGACTTATTTGCACCTTGTTGAGTGTTTTTCTTCAGATTTACATTGGTTTCATTCATTCATATTATCATTCATCTTATTGCATTGGAAAACTTACAAAAAATTTGAAAAATTAGAAAAAAAATTACATGCTAGGGTTTCTATTTTGCACCAATTAATGTGAATTTCATCTAATTTCTAATTTTTTCATTATATCTGATCTAAATTACAAAAAATTACAAAAATTCAATAGCTTGCATTGCATTTTTATTCATAAAATTGCTAGGGTTTTGTTAGAAATTTTGCATTTTTCATATAACCTAGTAATTCCAAAACTAGGGTTTGTAGGCAAAATCTTGTTTCAAATTTTTATACTAATCTTAGACACTCATTCAAATTTTCATTTGGCTATAGTGTTGCATTTTAGTGTAAATTTGCATTTTTACATAGAAAATTTCAACAAAAACTAGCATTTTCATTGATTTTTCCTTAGATTTGCACTTGCATTTTGCATGGTAGGGTGTGAAAATCATTTTTAGATCTAAGTAAATTTTATTTTCATCATACGTTAGCTTGAAAAACATTCATATAGCATTTTACATCAAGATCTCAAACCTAGGGCTTGAAAAACCTTGATTTTCACTAGATTTGGCCTTATCGACTCTCTAGATTTGCACTATAGGCATGTTGTAGAGAATATTTTTGAATTAATTTTTTATTATCAGGGTTATTATCTTCTTCCCCTCCTAAAATTCTTTACAACACCTTTTTATTGGCCTCTTGTATTGAAAATTTGGTGAAAAATTGCATATTTTTGCTATATTTGCCCTAGGGTTTGACCTAGATTACACTCCAAGCGTGTTGTGACAAATTTTATGGATTGATTTGACTGATATACTTACTATTATTTATTGCACCTCCTAAAATTCTTTACAACACCCCTTTTGCTAGGTCTTGGAGTTGAAAAATTGTGAAAAATTACCTATTTTTGTTATATTTTCACTAGGGTTTGATCTTGAGTGGCACTATAAGTGGGTTATGATGGATTTTTTAGCATTAGGTGACTGTTATTACTGATATAATTTTCTATCCATCATTATTTTCCTCACAACACCCTTTGTCATGCTCTTTTGCATTGAGATTTGGTGAAAAAAAAAATTGCATGTTTTCGTGTATTTTCACTAGGTTTGGACTAGTCATCAATCTAGAGTTGCATCAAAAGTGTGTTATGATGGATATTATTGTTGTATTGGACTGATATTAGACATATTATTTTCTTTCCTTGATCAAAATCTTTACAACACCTTTTCTTTCATATATTTGCATTGAAAAAGTACAAAAAATCAAGCATTTTAGGTCATTTTTGCATATAGTTTTGCACTTGTCTTTTGCATACTTTTGGAAAAATTTTAAAATTTGATCTTTCATTAATTTGAGCACATACACATGGCCTCTAATCACAACAACAACAATAGGTTCCCTCTTAGGCATTACATGAAGAGAAAGGTCCATGAACCTAAAATTGTGTTTACACCTCATGATAGAACAATTGGAGATATTGAAGGACCTCTTTACATCACTGTGAAAATAATGGGAAATCCTATGGATGGAACACTTATTGATCCTAATTGCATGACTAATGTCACCACGAAAGAGTTCCTCTTTGCACATCAATTAATGCAAGGATCTTATGACCCTTCGGACATGATGATTAAAACACATAAGGGAACCTTTATAAACACTTCTGGGAAGATATCATTGTTGGTCAATGTATTTGAGAAACATGTAGAACAATGGTTTGATGTTATTCCCATTTCTGATATATTTCAAATAAAACATGGACACCCATGGTTAAAGGCTATGAAAGTCGTCCCTTCAACAATTTATAAATGTGTAAAGTTTCCTGTGAACGAACAAGTGCATGCTATTCATCGAAATGTGTATAAGCCTTTAATTACACAACAACACTTTACACTGGATTACTTTTGGGATAAATCTGAAAAGAAACTAGAGCCACGAACAGACTTTAACTTTTTGAGCTATATAAATTACAAATCAAAACTATTACATCCAATGGTCGGTCCCTCTATGCAAGAAATAACAAAAGATAAGCAACCTGCATTTGAAGAGAACCCTAGACCAAAAGGACAAGATCCCTATGCTAAGGTTCCTCCTGTGCCATTCTTACAAGGATCAGGAGGTAATTGTCGACAACAAAACATTCCACCTAGACAAATGAGATTTGATCCCAGTACTTCCTCTTATAAAATGAAAAAACCAATGAAAGAGCAAAGCCCTATCTTACAAGAGATAAGTGGTAAGAGAAAAAGAAATAGAAAAGCAAGAGAAAGAAGGAGATGAAGACAAGCTTATGCCATAAACCTTGCATCTCAACAAGAAAACATTGATCCAAACATTGAGCCAAACAAAGATGATCCCAAAAATGAACAATCTAAAGACAAGAATAGGAATTGGGCTATGGTATCTTATGTCCCACTTTCCTCTACTATTTGGGAGTGGGAGGATGACGATGATTTACTTGATGACAAGACTTAGCACAAAGATCCTAAAGGTAAGTATTTCTAAACCTTTATCTCTCGTGATGTGCTTCCCCCGTGATGTGTTATGTGTTGTTTAGGCCTCCTAGGATGACCCCTAATTCTCTTGTAAGGTCTAGGATACCAAGAGACCACCTCTATTGTGACCTTCTTCTATTTGTATCATCATTCTTCTATATTGCCTCTCTTTGATTTCATTGTTGTGTGTTGTGTCTTATGGACATAGCACTGTGGTTGGTGACTTGGGGGCACCCTCCTACATGACTATCCCTAAGACACTTGCCTCTCCTCTTTGATTTATTGTTTCCCTTCCTCTAGTGTTTCTATCTAGTGGGCGGATGATGAAAAACATTTACACTGATGCAAACCTAGCATCCCTTTAGGGAGAAATCAAAAATTGGACTTAGTTCCTAATATGATGATGGGGTTGTATATCTTATTTGACGCTTGGCTAGTAGAAGCACTTGTGCTTTCTACGTAGTGATTTTGATGATCTTTATCTCACTTACAAACCTTAACAATACTGTTGCTTCATGCACTTTGCTTGTCTTTGAATCTCGCCTTGGTGAAACTCAATTATGAGATTCTAGTGGTATAGCCCCACGATTATCCTCGATCTCTGAATTCATAGTATAACCTTGGCTCTTTGTGTGATTAATCATAAGCATTGTTTTTGTTTATCATGATCATGTAGACACTAACATGTTTCTTGCAGGGATGTGTTTGTCATAACATTTGGTGATCGTAAAGTACATGTCACCTCTGAGGGGCATGGGCTTTGCGAAAGTCTGTGTTCCCTTGTGTGTTTTCTTCCTACCTTAACTTGCTTGATATCGATACCTAATTTCAACCACCTTAAGGTTGGGGGATATATAAGGTAAGCTATCTATTGTAGATGTTAGCAATGTGCTTGTCCTCAGGTGCAGTTTAAAGACTGGTGGTGATGAGTCCCTCCTGCACTCTGAGTTTATTTGCAATCAGTCAATCATCTTAAGCCCTCTGTATAGGCGGGGGTAGTGTATCTCTTGCGGAGAGTGCCCATCCTGTCATTTTCAAAAGTCCTCTATGGAGGCAGAGAGCAGTTCTGTGACTAACTCAACCCTTAAGCGTGTCTTCAACGATTGTTGTGGCGAAGCCCAATCATCAGTGTGTGCCTGTAATGTGCCTGAGATGGTGATGAGCCTAGAAATAGGAACACTCCATTGCTTGTCTGTCATGTTTTCTCCGTGTCTTCAAAGTGTGTGTGTTTGACATGCTTTCTTTATTTGGGGTGTTTGTTTCCCCATATGCAGTCTAAAGACTAGTGTGATGAGTGCTTCCTGCATTTTGGGAGGTTTGGCGTGTCTTGCATGTGTGTTGCCCCATATATGCAGTTTAAAGACTAGTGTAATGAGTGCTTCCTGCATTATGGTGTGTTCACTTTCCTATACTTGCATCTACATTTCATATATATGAGAAAAAGAAAAGAAAAGAAATCATTCCTATCTTCCATGCATTAAATGTCTTCTATGCATCTGCTATATTCTCTATGTCTTGCGTGATTGTAACTGTCTTCTCCATGTTTTACATGCCTTGTCATTGTCTTCAATGTGTTTGGCATGTCTTCTCCATGCTTGGCGTGTTTGCTGTGTTTGTCGACCGTACTTTAATGCATGTATTGACCTCGCGTTTATATATACATTAAAGTGGGGGCTAAATGTAACGTCAGAAAATGTCCCCTTGGGGGCTTTTCCCTCATAAGGTTTAGCTCTTGGGTCTTTTATCTGCATTTAGGACATCTTGCATCATATTTTGATATCCCGATGAAATGAGCCCTAAGTTTCATGACAAATGGGACCTAGGGGGATCCCTTGAACCTAACCCTAACCAAATAGGGGGAGGACTTGGGCACCCGCGCCCTAGCCCTGCCCTATTTAGGGTCAGTCCCAAATTTTGAGTGTCAGCTTGTGACCGTTATTTGGGTCCTATGCCGACACGGTAAGTTTGAATTATGAAATTCTTGGTAGGAGTGTTTGTAGTTGCATAAATAAGCATGTTTAGGCATTCATTTGGACACTAGATTTCAACTAGATGAGCATTGGCATTCTAAAGGTGATTCAAGGCATTCATTGGGTAGCAAGAGAAGATTTGTGTTGTCTATGTGTTTGTATTTAAAGATTTGAGCAAGTATCTCCTCGTGGCATGAAGAGCTTCTTCCTTCCATTAGATCTTCACTACAAGGTGACATCATTTGTATTTTTGAGCATTTATCATTTAGTTTTTTCCTCTACCTCTCAAGGGCACGCACTCTCTATCTGACAACAGTGTTTAGAAGACTTGAATATCTCTCCGGGGCTTGACTGAGGCAAGCCTCTAAATACCACAACCCCCTCCCAAAGTTTCTGTGATTGCAGGGTATAGGTTGAAGATATAGGAAAATAGAGTTACAGGAGGGTACTACAGAGTGTTAGATTTGCATATCAAAGTTGAAAATAGCACCCTAGACTTGGGCACCCACTCTTTAGTCCTCCGGATTCTGTGATAGGAAAATCTCTGGTGCAACAGGAACAGGTTACAGATCAAGCTTCCAGATCCTGACAAAAACCTAGGCATTAGACTTGGGCACCCACTCATTAGTCCCTGACTGTTTCGCTGCCGAACCTTGAAAAGAGGTGCACAGTTATCTATCATTTTACATCTTTCTATAGCATCATTTTTTGATATTCATCTATTTGCTTTCATATTTGCATAACTACGGTTTGAGGTATAATTAAGCATAATTGATAATCAAATCATACAAATCCAAGTTTCCCTACATCTCACAGTGACCTAGGGTATGATAGTACATTGCCACTCAACCCTAGGTCCTGGAATGAAAGGGTGAAAGGAGGATACACACACAAAACTACCAAGAACTCAACTATCCAAATTCCACCCTTTACAATGTTAAGTAGCTTCATCTCAAGAGATGTCATGTTGTTATTATTTGTTGGTGCATTGGAAAGGTGCAGTAATAAGCTATATTGAGGTATATGGGTAGCTATTTATTCTTGGTTTAGTGACAATATTTGAAGCCAAGTCAATGGGTTGGGTTTAACCACTAGATTTTTAGTTGTTCATCTAGTTTATTAAACCTCTAGGAATACCCTCCTGAGTTTAAGTTGAGCTCAAAGAGCAGGAGAGAAAACCCACTCTTGTTTGTTGGCCTTTAACCCTCCATGGTCTATGGATGAGAAATTTTTACTTTCATGATGAAAACCCTAGCCTTGAAAGTGAATCTCTATTCTAGGAAGTTGAGCAGTGGTTTTGGGACCCAACTGGCCTAATACAAGATCCTAATGATAATGATGGAAGATGGTTTTATCTTCAATACTTAAGATAGACAAACTTCTCAAGTAAGGAAGATAAAAAGGGATTAAGCTAAACACACTCTACTTATGATAGACTAAGTTCTTAAGTAGGGATCAACTTGTTTTGGGATGATTTGGTCATAGATTATTCACTTAGGATAGGCAAGTTCCTAAGCAAACATGAGATGATGGATGTTTATTAGGATCTTGTACAAAGTTTAATCCTATGGTTGATGTGAGTTGTTTTTATTGAAAATGGATTTGATTTATACATAAATGGGATATTTATTTTGAAGGATGGGTATCAAATCAAATAAATGAAATTGATAAGATGATGGACTAACGATGATTAATGGGTAAAAACTAAGTCAAGTTAAATGTGGGGACAAATTTTGGTGAAATGGATGGGAAAAGATGGGTTTAGCCTAAGTTTGAATGTAGGTGATTAATTAAGAATGCAAACACTCATTTAGAATGAGGGCACTTGTTTGGGGGACAGCCATGCTTGTTTGTGACATATAGGTGCTAAGGTTACATGGACACCCCTAGATAGGTTTGTGAACAGAATTTGGACTCTTAGGTAATTTTGTGGGATTTGATAAGTGATTTTGGTTATAGGACGGATTTAGGAAGTATGAACAAGATGACGGTGGTGTTTGGTCTCAAATATGATGGTTTTGGATTATTTTGAAGACTAAGGTTCAACTTTGGCAAAAGGTGTTAGATTCTACAAGAAGTGAGAATCAAAGCTAGGATTTGTTGTCGGTCGTAGATAACACACACTCCAATCGATAGATGATCAAAGATCAAAATAGTGGAATGGAGATATTATCTTGAAAGAGAGAATTCAAGAGACAAACTGCAAGAGAATTTTGAGAATACTGACATTAATCTCACTAACTAGAAAAGGTGAGAGGAGAGTGTTGTATATATAGCAAAATATGGGCATATACATCCAAGAGGTGTAATAACTCCAACTACCCAAAATAGGCAAAAGTTTTACCTACTTGGTAAATGTCAAATACATGGTTACACCTACTCAAATAAAGACAAACAAATGGTTATGAGAGGTGGCACATAAATCCAAAAGAGGGTGTGAGACTCAACTACCTAAGGGTGGGTGAGAGTGACACATGTAACTAATGGATTATGCCATGTGGTCTCATAATAACCATACCTAATTAACCTAAGAAAGATTAATAATATGTGTAGAAAAAAAAATCCCCTAACATAAGGAAAATAAGAAACCTACACTAACACTCCCCTTAAGTGTAGCTTAGGTGGGTGAAAAGATATGTGTCCCTACAAATCAAACCTGATGAGGTACCCATGTACAAATAATTCCCCCCAAAAGAGAATAACCCCCACAAAGGAATAGCCCCTCCCCTACCCCCCCAAAATAGAGAGAGAAAATACCCCCCAGAGTAGAGAGAGTAAAAATGAAGGACTAAGAAGCCTCTCCCAAAGTAGACATTTGCCACACCACAACAAAGCTTGTAGATGAAGGAAATTTCTCTTAGTGAAAGGTTTGGTGAAGATGTATGTGATTTGCTCTAATGTCTAACAGTACTTGATATCAATGATGTTTCCTTGAATCAACTCCTAGATGTAGTGCATATGTATCTCAATGTGTTTGGTCCACTAGTGATGAACTGAATTCTTTGATATCTATATTGCACTTTGATTATCACAAAAGACTATTGTGGGATTTTTTAATGGAATGCTACTTAGTGAGAATATTCTAAATCTAGATGGCACATTAACTTCCCCTTGATATTTAGCCTTTGTAGATGAAAGGGTAATTACAAACTGCTTCTTGCTCGGCCAACAAACTATCTATAGGAACCAAGTGAGAAGAAATACCCTAAAGTAGACTTGTGATCCTAAGAATTACCTACCCAATTTAAATCTATGTGTCCCACCAAGTCAATATCCATGCCCACTACACAGTGAATTCCATAACTGTGATTGCCTTGAACATAGTGGAGAATCCGCTTAGCTGCTTTCCAATGCAACTCATGGGGCTTCTACATGAACCAAGAGACCATGCCCATGGCATATGAAAGGTTGAGCCTTGTGTGAGTCAGATAGATGAGACTCCCAACATGTTGTTAGTATAAAGTTCCATTAACCAAGGGTGAAGAACACTTTGCCTCAAGTTTGACCCTTGACAAAAATGGAGTTGGTGTAGGCTTACAATCAGCCATGTGAAATATGGAGAGCATTTAAAGTTTGTACTTGGGTTGTGCAATGAAGATACCTATAGATGACTAAGTGATCTCAATCCCCAAGAAGTAGTGTAGAAGACCCAAGTCTGACATCAGAAATTGATCATGAAGAGCAGTTTTCACTATTTTGATGGTGAATGAGTGACTCCCATTGATTAACAAGTCATTAACATAAGAACTAGAAATGTGAGAGTATCATCATGTTGCAGAATTTATACGTTCATATTAGAATGGCATCAAGTGAATCCAACTAACAAAAAGAAGGAGTCCATCTTGGTATACCAAGCCTGAGGAGTCTATTTGAGACCATAGAGAGACTTTCAAAGATGGAAAACAAGTGAAGGATCCTGGATGAACCCCTATGGCTGCTCAATGTAGATTTTCTTCTGAAGGTCACCATGAAGAAAAGCACTCTTCACATCCATCTGAGGATCTTCCCAACAATGGGCTACAGCTATAGCAAGGACAACTCAGATGGAATTCATTTTAGAAATTGGTGCAAAAGTCTTAGAGTAGTCAATCCCAAGCACTTGAGAGAATCCTTTAGTGACCAAGTGAGCCTTATGCTTGTCAACTAACCCATCTACTACAAATTTTGTTCAATAGATCCACTTACATCGAATAGGTTTCCTTCCCTTAGGAAGGGGGACTAGATTCCATGTATGATTCATTTCCAAGGAACTAAACTCTTCTTGCATAGCAACATCCCACTCGAGGACACCAAAAGCTTCCTGAAAGGTCTATGGATTAGAAATTGAAGCAACAAAGAGATGTGGAGCCTGCTAAAATTGTAACCTTGTTCTTCTAGTATCGAAAGGATCACCAACCCAATCACTTGTTGACTATAATGTCTGATGAGCCCCAAGAAGCCTAGAGCCAGGGGAGTGTAGAGGAGAATCATCAATCTCTAAATGATAACTAGGAGAGGAAGGTTGATAATCATCATCACTGTCACCATCTAAAGTGGAGGAAGAAGACTCCTCATCATGATTAGGAGGATTAAGATCCTCTGAAGAACTATCATCATGTCGTAGTGTTTACAATGTGATGTTTGATGGAGAAGTGGTAGGAGAAAAACTAGAAAGGTCCTTCTCAAAATGAACACTCCTCTCGATGAACAACTCATGTGTGGTAGGGTGGAGAATCCTATAGCCTTTGACACTATATGGGTACCCAACAATTATGCAAGGCTTGCTTTGTGGATTCATAGCCTTGCGTTACTCTATTGGAATGTGGGACCATGCAGGAGAACCAAACACTTGAAAGTGCTTAACTATGGGTTTTTGACCAGTCCAAGCTGTTAGAAATGAAGGTCTAAACCACGCAACAGAAATCTGATTCAAATATTATTAATATCCTCTAAATAATGTAGAATTAATGGAAATTGCAATAGAAATAAAACCCACTACATAGAAATAACATGCATTAAGAACTGAACACATAACATAGTATGTAACATGGATGAAACCATTTTGAGTAAAAAAACTCCACCAAGAAAAGAGGCTCCAAGTTGTATTATCTTCAAATATGAGATTACAATACATGCACTTCCTCTTCTTCTTCAGTCTTCAATCTAGCGGCGCTTATTACTCTCAACTCTACTAAACATATTATAAATATCGTTATAAAAGGGGGTTTCCTTCTAGGGCAAGAAAATAGACATAATATCAATATCAAATATGTGACTTAATGGTGAACGGTCGCAAGGAACCCCCCTGTGACCCCTCGTCATAGACGAATTAGCGTCAGGGACTGGATATAACATGCGACTGAAACAAGATCACTACTAGTGAAACCTTTCATCCCTTATGGGTGATTTACAAATAATAATAGGAATAATAAATTAAATAGGATTTACAAGGTTGATGGCACCTTAATCCTAACACAAGCTTGAAAACCTGAGTTACCCCCTTCACAACTCGGTGAGGAACTTAGTTTTGAATATAACATGCAAGTTAATGGCCTCTACCTAGTATTGAGGTGCCAATGATCTAGAATGTATCATACAATTCGCCAACTCTTTCAAGGACCTATTCTTGTGTTTTTCAACACCATTCTACTTAGGACTATATGGAATTGTGTGATGCAAGTTAATACCTTATGAAGCATAAAATTATTCAAACTAATGGTTAACATATTCAGCCCCATTATTTTCGCATAGAACCTTGATGGCCTTTCTTGATTGTTTCTCTACAAAAGCTTTGAAGTCCTAAAAGGACTCAAAGACCTCAGACTTCTTAGATTGAGAAAATAAACCCATCTCTGGAAAAATCATCAATGAATGTCAAGACATATCTAGCCCTGCTAAAAGATGGATGTGGAAATGACCCTGCCAAATCACTATGTACTAACTCTAGAATTTGTGTGGCCCTCCATGCTTTGCCTTTGTCATATTTTTCTTCACAATACTTACCAAGAATGCATCCTTGGAAAACTCCATCTAAAAATTGAATAGAAGGAACCTTGAAACCATATCATGTTGACTAAGTTGCTACAAGTAATGGTAAATCAAGTGGCCAAATCACTGATGCCACAAAATACTCATCTCATATGAGTGAGTGAGTAATACTATCGAAGGAGAGTCAAGAACAAAATGAGAATATTGATATAGTCTGGGTTGGTGATCTTCTTTTCCATAGCAATTGTAGACCCACTATTCAACTCACTGATTACCCCTTTATATGGTGTCAACTCAACTCACTTTCCAAAGCCAATGTGATTAATTTGATAGATAGATAGGAGATTATTTGACAAAGATGGAATGTAGACAACATCTTGAAATGTTCCTTCACCCACATCAATAGACCCTCTCACATGCACTTCAATAGGAGTGTCATCACCCATAAGTATGGTAGGCATAGAACATGGCTCTAAGGAGGCAAAACCATCTTGTGAGGAAGCCATGTGGTGTGAAGTACTTGAGTCAATTATCCAAGTATCAGTTTATGAAACAATAGCAACTAGGGCCTTGCCCTTTCCTTTTCCCTTACTTTTATATGTGGCTTTTGAAGACCCATTTGATGAACCCTGTTTGACAGAGGCAGGCACCTTGATATTGTTCTTTTCAAGAAGATGTGTAAGGTGATCAATCTATTTCTTTAAACACTTGTATTCATCATGGCCAAGCCTTTCACAGTAAGAACACTTGACCTTCTCCTTATTAGGTTGTTCACCTTTTGATGAAGAGGTCAGATTAGCTGCATTTGAGACAATTAGCTTATGATCTTTCTTCTTTTCTCCTTAGTTCTTTTGCTTCTTATCATATTTGCCAAACCCTTTCTATTCTTTTGTGCCTTAATTTGTAGCCAAGTCATGTGACTTTGAGGTTTTAATTGTACCCATATGTACCAATTTATCTTTCTCTTTAGTGATTTTGACAACAAACTCATCTAAAGAAGGCATTTTATAGTTTGAACCTAGAGTACATTTGGTGGTATGAAAGATAGAAACAAATATAGAATAGTTCAAACCAAGCTTAGAAAGAATACTTATAAAGATAAGTTGTGTGTCTTTCTTTTCTATTCCACACTACTTTAGCTACAATCTAATGACTTTTAATTTTGTGAAGAAGTCATGTATGGTGTCAAAATTGCTAGGACTCAACCCTATAAGTTTGTTCTCTAATTGATGACCCCTTATTTCATCTTGCTTACCAAAGAGGTTTTCCAAAGTGGTCCACACATCATTTAGTGTAGTGGTAGATTCGATGTGAAAAAGTAAGCTAGGAGACACTGACATACATAGAGTACCAAATGCTTCATCACATTTATTAAACCATTTAGGCTTTTTTGCATCATGTGTGAGCTTTGTTTCAAGTCTCGTTATAACCTTGTGCAATCCTTGTCTTTTGAGATAGATTGTCATTTTATATTTCCATTCAAAATAGTTATATGGTGTTAGAACAAGAACTATTGATTGATCCATTAGTGTATAAAAGTAGATTGAGATGTAGAAAGATAAGTGTGAAAAAGAGACACAGAAGACACCCCCTTTTCACTAGTTTCTGAAATGACCCCCCCCCCAAAAAAAAAAAATTTACAATTTTGGCACTTTATAATTAGTGTGTTATACAAAGAAAATATCAAATATTTAAACTCTTCTAGGGCCCAAAATGGCCAAAACATTGAAACTATAGCTCAAAATAATATGGGATCAATTTGAGAGCTCCAATGTAGAGTACGCATAAAAATATGAATTCTAGAAAAAACATGACCCAAAAAGGAGTTTGTTTGTACAAGTTATGGCTCCCAAAAGATCTCAAAACGAGAATTGTGTAGAAACTTCTAAGATTATATTCAATATATAAAAATACTAGCGCATCAAATCAGAAAACCAATTTCACCATGGTGTAGAGCATGAAATTCTACCCCAAATGAAAAAAATTGCGCCAGAAAAGTCCTTCGTATGGCCAAGAACATGCCTCATAAAGTTGGCCTACAAAACTTAAAAGTGCAATGGTGAAGGGGTATAAAATTAAAAACAACCCCACTTGCATCATGCTGACATCACCACTATTTTTGGTAGAAATCCTTTAAAATTGGTAGAGACACCAATTTTAGTTAGAAGTTTTCTAGTTTTAGTGAAAACTCCAAATTTCGCGAGGACTGGATAAATGTAAAGGACATACCCATTTGGCAGGTGACCAAATCTACCGCTAAATTTAGTAGTGCAGAGGGTGGTGGTGATGGAGTTGATCTATGGTAGTGGTGGAGTCATAAAGTCACTTAGGCAGCAACGACAAGTTTGAGCATTGCTTAGGCAGTGGTGGGTCGCGCTATCGGTGAGGTGTTTGTTTTTAGCATCACTCTGGGGGTAGTAGTGGGAGTAGGCCACAAATTATATGCCCACGTTGAGGCTATAGAGCTAGGTGAGGCACCCAAGCTACTGGGTGGTGGCACTTTTGAGCATTGTTGCTACAATGGTAGGGTGCCTGCCCAATTCTTTAAAAAAAATTGTATGGTCATATTGTACGACGATCAGTAAAGCCTAAGGGATAAAAATATTTTGCCTCAAAATCTAACTTCTCTAAAATTGATGATTTAACAATCAATTCTTAGGTTCTTGGGCCTTCTGAGTGTGATGGCGAGGTCTTTTTGGGCTGAAAATGCTCTCAAATATCAGCTACCTTTTAGAACCACTATCAAAACCTCTGTTGCAACTGGGTCCTCTAATCTTTAATGTTGGTGAAATGAAAGCCAATATTGACTTTCTTGAGCCTTTTGAACACTATGGAATCACATAAAATACCACTAGGGTTACTGAAAAGTTGCAATCACCCAAATCTCACAAGAACACAAATATGCAAAATAGAGTAATACAGATGCTTAGTTCTCTTTTAAACTATTCTAATTCTCTAGATCATCCAAGGATGTAAGAAAATAGAAACATACTGGGTTTTTAAGAAAACTATTAGCAACTATTAGTCTCAAATCTCTCAAAAATAGAATAATTAAATGAACTATACCAAATATCCAAGCTCTGATACCATGTTAGATTCTATGAGAAGTGAGAACCAAAGCCAAGATCTATTGTCGGTTGTAGATCACACACACTCCAATCGATAGATGATCAAAGATCAAAATAGCAGAACGGAGACATTATTTGAAAGAGAGAACTCAAGAGACAAACTACAAGAGAATTTTGAGAATACTCATATTAATCTCACTGACTAGAAGAGGTGAGAGGAGAGTGTTGTATATATATAAAAATATAGGCATATACATCCAAGAGGTGTAATAACTCCAACTACCCAAAATAGGTAGAAGTTTTACGTACTTAGTAAATGCCAAATACATGGTTACACCTACTCAAATAAAGACAAACAAATGGTTATGAGAGGTGGCACATAAATCCAAAAGAGGGTGTGAGACTCAACTACCCAAGAGTGGGTGAGAGTGACACATGTAACTGATGGATTATGTCATGTGGTCTCATAATAACCATGACTAATTAACCTAAGCAAGCTTAATAATATGTGTAGAAAAAAGAAATATCCCCTAACATAAGGAAAATAGAAAACCTACACTAACAAAAGGTGTTTAAATATTTTCAAAAATACAACAATAATACGCTTTTGCAAAGGATTTGGACTTTGTTGATGTTTTGGATGTAAGACAAACATGAGTTCCACAAGAAAACATGCCAAACACTTGCACAAGCCTATAACTATTTAAGTAGGAGGGTCAATTTACATGGGCTCACAAGAATACTATCTACCAAGTGGAGGATGGCTAGGGAATGCAAGTTCATGCACCACCTATGCACCCCTTACCTCAAAAAAGGATAGATGAAGGTCTTAACTAGGCTTATACAAGGCAACTAAGGGTGTCCCTGATATAATCATGGTATGTGGGGCCCAATCCATGAACAAGGATACCATCTACAAGCATGTGGTCATGGTAAAATCTACTCCCACTTCACCTTGACTCCTTACACAAAGGGGTGTCAAGGTTGTACCAAAGACATGATGATGGATCATTTTGAGGTACAACTTTCGTACCCTGTCAGAATGCATGGTTTAGGTCATCCCCTAAGGTGATGAAATCCTTAGGCAGGCCCCTATAAAGAAAAGGAATTTGGGTGCTTTTGATCCCTAGGATCACCTTATAGTGCAAAGGGAGAGCATACACACTTCAAATCCATTAGGTTATATACTAAAACAAAAGTGGATCAAACAAAGTTTTTTGATCTCCAACATTACCCTAAGGTGCGAGGAGAGAGAATACAACTATGTCTAACCCCAAAGATGAAAAACAAAGTTCATTTCCTTTAGAAAATAAAATGTGCCTAATTTAGTAGAAAAATAAATAAACTTTAGCAAGCGGGGCTAAAAGGCAAATGTTAGTAGTTTCTTAATATTGTCTTGGACTCATGAGATTTCTACAAAAAAGAGTGTTAAGTAATTGGATAAATCTAAGAGAATGTTAAAAAACTAATTTTGTTAGCTCGACAACCAAGAAAAGAAGAAATTTTGCTTAGTAGAGATGCAGGCGCTCAGATAAAGATGCAGGCACTCAAAAAAATGTAGACGCTCAAATACATAAACACCTATGTATTACAAAAAAGCTTAGAAATTTATGAGAACATTTGAACATAACAATGACAGAAATTTTACCTCACTTACCTATGCAGGCACCTAGATTTTATAGATGTTGGAATGTACGGAGATGCTCGTTCAGACCCTGTTACAAACAGGCACAACCATTAGTAAAATTCCTAAATTTCCCACACTATCTGAAATGTAAGAAATTGATTTTGATAGCATAACACCTTACAAGATTAGTTTCTTTTTATCGAGAGAAAAATATACCAAAACACTGAAAACCACAAGGAAAACACGTTAAAAATGGAAGTGCATGTTTAGAGATACAGGTGCTTGAACAGAGACGTAGATGGTTGTTTGTGAAAAATAACGACAACAATGTAAAATGATGAGGAAAATGAAACATTTTTTGTGTTATGGGGTTATTTTGACATCATAATGGCCTACAAAATCAGTTTTTGTTAAAAAAATGAAAGCTAAAGAAATAAAATTTAGCAAGAAAACACATTAAAACATAAAAATACAGAGGTGTGCCTATGCAAACACAAGCACTTAGTTAGGATAGAGGTTCATAGTTAGATGATGGTGGAAAAAAATTTGAGAACCTTGCAAAAAGTGATGGTCAAACCTACAAAAGATGATATTATGGCTTATAATAAGTGAAATATGACTAAATCCATGCAAAACCACCAAAAATTAGCCTAAAATGCTAAAAAAGGTCTAAAAGTGGTTTGAGGGTCTGTGAGTAGCTCTAGGAATGCAGGCACCTCTACATGAATGCAAGCACTCATTCATAGATGTAGACGCTTGTCTGAGTATGCATGCACCAAACAAAGTACATAGGCACTCATCCCCAACAAACATGCTCATCTATATCCTGCACACTAAATCAAGCTAGACAACACTAAAATATTAGATTTTAGGGGTGTGGGTCCCCCTAGGTGTGCCAAAATATGTATATATGAAAATTAACAAACAAAATGAGTAAACTAAACACATTAACCTACTCAATTCATTAGCATAAACACCTCAAAATTAGACAAAGGAAACTAAAACACAATGAAGATCATATACCTCAGTCCTCACTAAAGTCTCCTTGATCACCAAGCAAGTTGATGGATATGTCCAAGGGTTGAGTTGGAGATAGTTGAAATGTAGAGTGCTCAAAGTGGTAGCACAACCTTGCATTCAAGAGAGGTGTTCAAATGAGCTCCAAGATGCTCTATTTATAGGATTTGGAGATGGAGGATGGAGGATCAAGATTGTTTTGAAAGATCAAGGGCTCTCATTGCTTGAGAGGATTGGAGGCATGAGAAGCCTCCAAGTGTCAAGAAATGAGAGGTAGTCAAAGAGGTACCCTTGATTCAAGGAAAATCAAGGGTGGAGATGATGCATTGGAAATATTGAAGGGTGGAGATGAAAAAGGAAACTTTTGGAAGGTTGTGCAAATCTCCTTCCATGTCTCCAAGTACCCCTTGAGTACCTTTTGATTGAAAAGTGTACCCATGAAGACTTGACCAAATAAATCCTTTATTAATCATGCTTAAGTGTGTGCAAATGATTAGTGAGAGTACAAAGTATGATTTAGTCCTTTAATAAAAAGTGCACAAAATAGCAATTTAAATAAATAGGAAATTTATTTAATTTCTTTTTGAGGAGAGAGATGGGCTTAGGTTCATAAATATTTGTATTTATTCACCTAAGGTTGTCTTAAAGGAAGAGTGATAATTAAATAAATAGTCCAGACTATTCAATTAATTATGATGAATGAGAATTTATGTAATGTGTCGTACCTGTTTGTAAATTTTTAAAGTATTTTTATGTGTGATTTTTATTATTTTAATGTGTGATCTTTCAGACTAGATAGAAGATGTAGAAGGGGTTTTAGTTTTCCTACAGATGTGTGTTGCCGAAGCATACAATAGATAGCATATATTGAAAACCCAGAAAAAGTACAAGGAATATGAAGAAACTATTGACTACTCAGATAGTAAAATAACTAATAATGAATTATTGTGACATACCCATGTTCAAATATTCAACTTGGTACATTATCCAAAATGGACCAGCAAGTGGGTATCACAGATTCACTCCAAAATCATCAGCATAAGAAGGAATGAAGTATACAATGCAAGTGGGGGCTGCTATGGCCCTGGACACCCCACTAGGAAGAGACTAAATTGTTGTAAGCACATAAAAGAGACTCCAGGAAAGGTGTACAGCCTCCTTGGGAAATGTATCAACAATGAACAGTCATGAAAGTACCTCCAATATGTCCAAAACTGATCTACACCAACACTAAAGGCTAAATGACCATATGTAGGAAATATAACAGCTCCAAACAATGTCAAACTCCCCAAAAAGTGGTACAGCCTCCATGAGGGATGTACGACCAGCAAGGAAATTGTAACTCAGTCACAAAGCCTCCTCAAACCCTCTACAAATCTGCAATCCTCCAATACAAATAGTTGATCACCAGCAATCTTTGAAAGATATAGCAATAGCTCTTTGAAATCTATATCAAATGAACTTCAATGAAGCACAAGAATGAATATTGGATGTATCCATCATCAAAGACAACTTTGGGTGGTATTGCACACCTGTAGAATGTCATTACTAATGGAGGTTTTTGTCTCCAAAAGCCAGGTTCGAATGCTCAAACCATCAAACCCTAGCAGAGATCCAAAGAGAAAATATCATAAAGCAAGCATGAGCAAATGAGCTCCAAAATCCTCTTTTATTCTCCCTCCAAGATGGGTGTTGGGCATTTAGGAGGGAAATAATCTTTTAAAACATCTTTATTTCCCTAGGGAAGGGCGCCCAAGGTCACAACTTAATATTATGTCTTCATTTTCATAAAGTCACTTTTCCCCTCAAAATATAATAAAGTCCAAGTTAAATAAAACATTAATAAACTTCAGAATTTAAAATAAATATGAAGATGGTGTCAGAATGGAGTGATCTATAGCTCATCGAAAAGCCCTCAATGAGATGAATTTGATGCCACTTTGAAAATGTTGAACCGACACTAACCCTGAACTTACTAAAAATAGTAAGTAACAACCAAGAGCAATCCGAGCCAACTCAAAAGGTGCCAACTGGATCCACTGAATTCGAACCACATTTCCTCCACTGACAAATACCTCCAAGGCCAAACTAACTCCAGTTCCCTAACCAAACTACTAGTCCATGGGAACTCTATGATGGACTCACCACGAATCTAGAAGGGGACATTATAGTCCACCCTCCCTAAGATTGCTTGCCTCAAGCAATCTCATATCAAGATGCTCCAATATCTGCTCACTCTCCCAAGTAGCATCCTCAATTGGTAGGTTCTTCCATTTAACCAGGTACTCTCTGATAATCCTCCTCAAATTATGTTCCCTGGTGTCAATTATGGATTCGGGTACCAATATCAAATTCCCCTCTTCATCAAGATGAGGCAACTTGGCTGATGGGGTCACATTATGCCCCAACACCTTCTCAAGGCAAGATACATGGAACACATTATGTACCCTGCTATCTACTGGAAGTTCCAACTCATAAGCCACTTCTCCAACCCTCTTGGATATCTTGAAAGGTCCATAATACCGTGGCTTTAGCTTCACTAAAATATCATGCATACCACAACACGGTGATATACATGGGGAAAACCCTTTCAGGAGAAAAACCCCACTCCAAAAACCACCCAATATATTATTTAGAAATCACAAAGATTACAATATACTTGAAGAGAAAGCTTCTCGCAGGAGTATCACCACCAGAGATCTAGAGACAACATGACCAATATTAGACTCTTAGAATACATCATGATGTCGTAGTCGTAATACAACGCCCTCATAAAATAGGGCTACCTTCTAGGGAAAGACAAGCCAAAAAAATATCTACCATCAGATCTAAAACCTAATAATGAATGGTCCAGATTTACAATATATCATTAATTTAATGTATGTCGGCCATTTAACAGTTTTCATTAACAAAAAATGTTAACACGCATCCCACTCCACCCCATGCTCCGATTGTTTATTGCACCTATCAGTGTAACTAGGAAATATATATAAATATATATATCATCTCAACAATAAACCTTATATAATTGCAAGGTTGAGACACATTTTCCCAACAAATCTCCCACTTATTGAACACCTTGCAAGAGCAACAGGAGGGAGTAAACATCGTCTCTTAATTGCTAGGGGCCAAAAGGCCCATAGTCTCTGAACACCATCTAAACTTTTTTGTGCTCACAGGATTAGCTAAAGAATCAACAACATTCATCAAAATATCTACCTTAACCAGCTTCACCCTACCATCTTTGACCATATCTCTAACAAAATGATATTGTACATCAATGTGCTTGGTCCTGGCATGAAATATCATGTTCTTAGCTAGACACATCACACTCTAACTGTTGCAATAAATTGTCAATGTACCTTGTTTTATTCCAATATCTAAACACAATCTCTTAAGCCAAATGGCTTCTTTACAAGCATGAGTAGCTACCATATACTCAGTTTCAGTAGTGGACAAAGCAACCATAGCCTATCGCTTACTCATCCAACTAATTGCACCACCAAATAAAGTAAACACATAAGCACTGGTGGATCATTTACTATCAATATCACCTGCCCAGTCTAAATCCACATAACCATGAATATCAAGGGAAATATCATCTTCAGTCAAATTACTATGATAACATAAGGAATACTCTAAGGTAACATGCAAATGTTTGAAGACTCTTTTAACTACATCCTAATGAACTCTACTAGGATTAGACATATATCTGGAAAGAACTCTAATTGCTTGGGCAATGTCTGGTCTAGTACAAACCATAGCATACATCAAACTTCCAACTGCACCCTGGTAAGACACTCTTCTCATCTCTTCGATCTTTGATGGAGATGTTGGACAATCTAAAATAGATAACTTTGTTCCAAATGAAAAAGGGAACACACAATGGTCTACAGTCTTGCATGTTAAACCTCTGTAAAATTGAATTGACATACTTACTTTGGCCAAGCCATAGCTTTCTATTCAATCTATCTCTTCTAATTTCCATCCTAAGAATGTGTCTAGCTGCACCAAGGTCTTTCATTTCAAATTTAGCAACAAGTTGAGATTTTAGTTCTGAAATCATACCTTTCCCTTTACCAATAAATAACATATCATCAACATATAATGCAATAAATAGGAAACAATCACCATCAGTTTTATAATAAACACAATGATCTGATTTAGAATGCTCAAATCCCAAACTCAACACATATGTATCAAATTTTTGGTACCACATCCTAGGACTCTATTTTAGGCCATACAAAGATTTCTTCAATTTTTAAACCAAATTACATTTACCTTTCACCATGTAGTGCTCTGGTTGTGTCATATAAATATCCTCCTCCAAGTCAACATGAAGGAAAGCAGTTTTCACATCCATTTGCTCAACCTCTAAATCATAAGCAACAACAATAAAAAGCAAAAATCTAATGGATGTCATTTTTGCAATAGGAGAAAACATCTCACCATAATCAACACCCTCAACTTGAGAGTAACCTTTCACAACCAACCTTGCTTTGTACTTCTCAATACCTCCATCTAAACCAATCTTTTTCTTGAACACCCATTTGCAACCAATATGTTTTCATCCTTTGGGAAATGGTACAAGATCCCATGTATCATTCTTTTTCAAAGATGTCATTTCTTCATCCATATCAATCTTCCAGGATTCTACATCATTCATACCTATTGCCACTTCTACATATTTGGGTTCATCCATGTTAGTATTCAAAGCAAAAATACATGTCAAATCGTCAGGTGAATACCTTTCAGGTGGTTTTCTATGCCTTGTAGACCTATGAACAAGCTGAGTAGGAGGTTCTTCTGAAGATTCAGAGCTAGATGAGCTCTCCTCAGCTTCTTGTCTATCCATGGGCCTCGATTCAACTTTCTCAGGTGTAGAAGGAAATTGAATCAAATCTTCCTATTTACTTTGTTCTAGCTGCAATGTAATAGAAGAAGGCTTAGTTTCTCTAAAAATAACACTTCTACTATATATTACCTTATGTGTCCCTAGATCCTAAAGCTTGTATCCTTTCACACCATAACTGTATCTGATGAAGATACATTTCACAACCTTGTTCTCCAACTTTGTTCACTTCTCCTTTGGCACATGTGCATATGCCTCGCAACCAAAAACTCTAAGATGTCTTAATGAAGGCTTGTGACCCATCCATGCCTCTATAGGTGTCTTATCAACAAGAGCTGATGTAGGAGACATGTTAATCAAGTAATAGGTAGTGGCAATAGCTTTAGCCCAAAACCTTTGTTCTAGACTAGCACTGCTCAACATACTCCTAGCCTTCTCCATTAGTGTCCTGTTCATTCTTTCTGCAACTCCATTCTATTATGGAGAATACAGAGTTGTCTTTTGTTTATGAATACCACAATCTTTACAAAATCTATCAAAATCATTAAAGCAAAATCCACCGCCATTATCAGTCCTCAAACATTTTATTTTATTTCCAGTCTGCAACTCAACCATTGCTTTGAATTCTTTAAATCGACTGAAAAATTTAGATTTACTCTTTAGAAAGTATAATCATGTCCTTCTACTATAGTCTTCAATAAATAAAACATAATATATGGATTTTCCAATTGAAGGAACATCTACAAGACCAAATACATCAGAATGAATAAGATCCAATACACCACAAGATTTATGAGAAATCAAGTAAAACTAAATGCAGTTTTATTTTCCATAAATGCAATGCTCACAGAAATCAAACTCAAGATTACAATCATACAACCCTTCAACAAGGTTTTTATTTTTCAAGGTCCTTAGACCCTTTTCTCCAATGTGGCCAAGTCTCTGGTGCCATAACATAGTTTTCTCTGCAAGTAACTTTGATTAAGAAGAAAGAGCACCCTTGGGTACCCAAAAGCCATGACCATCTACTGAAGATGAAACCCTCACCTCTTCTACAAACTTGCTTTTCACATAAGTACTATTGCACTCAACAGTGCATGCATCAAGCTTATATAATGTGTCATATCTGACACCTCTAGCAATCACCATATCACCTCTAACCATCTTGCATCCTGCATCATAAAATACTACATGCACACCTACATCTATTAGTTTTCTCGCAGCTAACAAATTTTGTGCTAATACAGGGATATGCAACACACCATTAATCCTTTTTATTCTATCATCAAGAAACATGATTCTAACTTTACCACGACCAACAATATTTAAATAAGAATCATCACCCAAGTATACCTTACCTCCATCAAATTCTTCATATTTAGAAAACCAATCTCTATTAAAGGTCATATGGAAAGATGCACCTGAGTCAATTAACCATGCATCATTGCCTGCATGAGTTGCCAAAGTTGCATTGAATGCATCACCATCTTCCTTCTTAGACTCAGAATCAGAATAAAATCTCTTCTTTTTCTTCTTCTTTTCTTCTTTGCATTCCTTACGAATATGTCTAGGCTTACCGTAGTTCTAGCAAACAACTTTGGACTTTCCAAGATATTTGGATTGCCCCTTGGACTTGGATTTATCATGATTCTCATTCTTCTTGCCTTTTTCCTTAGGTCTGTTAGTGCCTGAATTGACTGACAGTTTTTGAGCAATTTCCATGCAGGCACTTTCCCTAAGTATCCAAAAAATGTTCTAAGTGTTGGACCTCCTCAGCATTTTTTCAGCTTCATCATCATATTTTCTTTGAAGAGGAGGTCATTATCATCATATTTCCTTTGATGGTGGTCAGCATCATCATGTTCTCCGTCGACCGGTTTCTCATCGCCATCATCATATTTCAATATCGGGTGATGTTTGGTTTTTATCCTGATCCTGCTGATGAGCTACAGTGCGCCCTGATTTGCTTGCGGGGGTGATTTCTCAAGTATCCGGTGATCTTCCAATTATCACCTTGCCCAAACATGATGATGATGTTGCCCCGATATTCTGAAGGGGTTATTCTTTGAGTTGTTTCGACCTGACTTGTTCTTTCTTAAGGGTCATTGTCATCATCATCATATTTCCAGTTATCACTGTGTTGCTCGCGGGGGTCATCATATTTTTTGCCTTCATGATATTTCGCCGGGGTGATATTTTTATCATCGGGTGATCTTGGTTATGATCATCCTGATGATGTTGTTGAAGAGTTCTAAGTGTGACCCGATATTCACTGGGGTCATCATATTTTGAACGTCAGGATGATCTTAGTCAATATCATCCTGATGATGTTGTATCACTTCTTGTTCGTTGTTTTGTCATCCTGATGATGCTGACGTCATTCTTACGTCAGGGTGATATCTTTTTCTCTGCCTATCTACATCATGATATTTCCGAAGGAGGGGGTGATGTTTTCATTTTTTGAATATCACCCGGATGTATATTTGTTCCAGTGTCATGATGATGCTGATATCAAGGAGATATCCGCCTGCCAGCTTCGTGCATTATCTAGTGGGGGTGATCTTTTCAAGCATCATCATATTCGTCTATCGCCCCGATCTTATAGTGGAGCTACAGTGCAACCTGATATTTGTGCATCAGGATGATATTTCCAAATATCCGGTTGTCTTCTGAATATCATCCTGATGTGGATATGATGATGACATCATCAAGGTCCGGGGGGGTCATATTTCTAACATAGATCATCTTGTGGAGATCCCCCGATATTTGCAAACATGATGATGACGTCATCCGGATATGAGGAGGTGCGCAGTAGGCAGATATGATGATGACGTCATCAGGATGTTCATCGGCCAGACTTTTGGTATAAGCTCAGCAGGAGGACGTTCCTCGGATGGATCAGGTTGTGCCGATGAAGGCAATTATCATACAGGTTATATTGCAATATGATGCTGACGTCAGGGTGATATTTCAAGCGACAGGATATCATGCTGCTGGAGGATGATGATGATGAAGTCTTATACTAGTGTCGTCAGGAGCAAAAGCACCGACATGATATATGCTCATGACCTAGTATATAAAGTGTTAACGAGGTTGCTGCGGGGTGCATGTGGGATAATTGATATCCTGCATTTTTGAATATCATGATGATGAATCTCGGCGGGAAATGGTTGCGATTGACTGTTAGATGTTTTTCCCAAGGCCGCGGGTTGGTGCGCCATTAATGGCGAAGGTTGCATAGGTATGGGCGGATCTGGTACCCGATTGAAGGTGTACATCAGCGGACAGTGGCGCAGGGCTCGAGATATCTTCCTGTCTCCTCCCCTACCTGCTGCATTCATGTTTGGGCGCCAATCTGGTAATGTGTTTGAGCGCCATTTTTATGATACTGTGTATCTGGCGGGATTTTTGGTCAACCTGGTAGTCAATGCTGAATACACCCTCCTGCTATATAATGCAGACGGTGTTATTCATTCAGGTTGTTGAAAGTTGAGGATTTTTGGCTCTGTAATAAAAAACCAGCTGATCTGGTTGCTCTGTACAGCTTAAACTTGTGAGTTTATGTATCTCCTGTTGTACGATTTGGCATGAATCCACTGATTTCATGGTTGATCTTATATGAGTAATGCTATCTTAGCATGTGTTGTGTTAATTCTGTCTCCAGTATTGCATGTATTCTTCTTCTGAATCTGGATATTTGGGTAATGTTTAGATTCTAGAGCATAGAATTCCTATGTTGAATGTCTGACCTTTTAACTTCTGCTCAAGGGGTAGATTAAACTGTTTTCAGGTTGAACATTGGGAAGGGTATACTGCAGTAGGGATGCCATAAGTAGAGATAACTTAACACTTTTCATTGGGAGATATCTGTAAGGCAGATATCATGTGTATCCCCCTGAAATCCAGTTTTAGCTATTCATGCTGATCATTCACAGGTGTATGTCTACCGACTCCAAGCCCTGGATAGGCACCAATCATGCTGTGTTCTTGTGTTATACACCATGTCCAGCTTTGCATCCAAAATTCAAACTAAAACATTTCATACTTCCACCTGTTAGTTGTAGGAGTAGGATTAGGAATCCCCTGCATGCTCTCATACCCAACCAGACATCATGTCCAAGAATGTTGCCAGCCTTGTGATCTATCATGCAGATCTTGGTCCATACATGAGAGTACTCTGCCTGTTGTTGTCAAGTTAGATCCTTCTATCTTTGAGCTAGTCAAGGTTACATCTTGAGTTATAGGGATACCCCCCTTGGTGCGGCAGAACCAGAAGTGAAGGGGAGGCAGCTCACGCAACCTCCTGTATTTAGTTGGCTGAATCTGCCTGTGCATTAGAAGTGGCAAACCCTAGTGCTGATTCAGAAGAAAAACCAACAAGGTCTTCCATGAACATTTAGGGCCTCCTTGGCACTAATGGATACCTTCCTCATCATCTCTTTAGAAAGCAAAGAAACCACCACATCTTCAGTCTTCAATATAAAAGAAGTACTCCTAATAGTCATAACAAGAGAATCCCACGAATCAGGCAAAGAAGAAAGCAATAACTAAAATTTCTCCTCCTCATCTATTTTGACACCAACTGGTGCCAATTGAACCACTAGCATATTGAATGCTTCTAGGTGGTCTGTAATTCGTCCATCCTCTTCCATTATCAAGGAATACAATTTCTTCCTTAAGAAAATTTTGTTCACTAAAGATTTGGCTTGATACATCTCACCAAGCTTCTTCCATAGTTTCTGTGTAGAGGTCTCTTCACGAACATTGATTAAAACAAAGTCTACCAAACACAATCTGATTAGACCCTTGGCTTTATGGTCCATAACATCATATTGAGCAGCCAAAGTAGGATTTGTAGGCCTTGAGACCTCATCAACAACATCCCATAGATCTCAATCTATCAATAGATCCTCCATCTTCAGATTCCACATTTCAAAATTATTTCTAGAAAATTTATCCACCTATATTCTCCCTGATGAACTTGCCATCTAAAAATTCCTGCAACAAGATCACAAAGTGTCTTCTGCACAAGCTCCCACTCAATCTGGATTAGTTCAAAAAACCCAACAACCCACAACTGAAACCAAAGGTGATCAAGCTCTGATACCACTTGTAAGTAAGCTAAGGTAGCGCAACAACTTCCTACACTAATCTTGAGAGGAGGATAATGCAAAACTTTACAGATCTTTAACAGTTATAGAAAATTAAACAAAAATAAACATAAATGTCATGCATACCACAACACAATGATTTATGTGGGGAAAACCCTTTTGGGAGAAAAACTCCACACTCCAAAAGCCACCCAATATATTATTCAAAAATCACAAACATTATAATATACTTGCTATCAGACTCTCAGAATACATCAGGACGCCACAGTCGTAATACAACTCCCTCATAAAATAGGGTTACCTTCTAGGGCAAGACAAGACAACAAAATATCTACCATCAGATCTAAAACCTAATAATGAATGGTCCAGATTACAATATATCATTAATTTTAATGTATGTCAATCATTTAACAATTTTTGTTAACAAAAAAATGTTAACACACATCCCACTCCACCCCATGCTCCCATTGTATATTACACCTATCGGTATAACTAGGAAATATATAAATATATATATCCTATCAACAATAAACCTTATATAATTGCAAGGTTGAGACACATTTTCCCAACACTTACTGTGTAATATATCTTTGAAATATTTCACACATTATCTTCTTTCTCTCACTTTCTTTAGCCTAAGCAAGGATTAACTATTTATTTCTTCTTTGGAAACTTTTCGTCTTATTTGGTATGAGGGGTGACTCTAGGTTTAAGGGGTTTGCCTCTTCAAAGTTTCTCTTCAACTTGGGGGATGTATCTTTTAGTAACTCTTCATTTATTAATAAGTAATATTTATTAATAAGTAATATTTATTAATATCTAAATTGTTTTCTTCCTTATCATTATCTAATTGGTCTTCTTCCATCATTTCCAAATTTTCCATAGCCATTTTAAAATTTTTGTTGATATTTCTTATCATTTCACTATCTCTCTCATCATGTTTACCAGATAATAATTTCTTAATTTCTTTCCTTCCTTGTATTCCATCATACCTACTCGATTAAGTATTCTAATGGTCATTGTCGAGATTAAGTGTGCTTCTTATAGAAATTAGGGTCACCAAATCCTCAAAGCTCTCATTTATTATAACCCTAGGTTGAGACTAGTTAGAATCTTCATTGGAAAATAGCTCTTGGGTTCTCCATTCTATAGGTTGAGAACCACTACTTATAAGCCTCTCCTCTTCCCTCACACATTAGTGTCTTCCATCTAATATTGTAAGTCATTCATACTTGTTTAGGCCTCATATTCTTTTAATTGTCTTGTCATTTTAGTCATATTTTCTTTTTCAGTTTTAACTAGGGTTATGGACCACTTTGGTTATCATTTGTTAGTGAGCACCATGTCCATTGACCATCCCCTTTTTCTCTATTCTAAGGGTTTCCTCAACTACACCTCTCCTAGCGCACTCTACAAATGCCTCTCGCATCTTCTCAATTCTTTTATGGTATCTTTCTTCTCTATCTTGGGTCTATGTAGCACTCCTTTCTTCTTCTTTCTTCTTATCAACCATGATAATCATCTATCTCTCTTCCAATCCCATTCCAATATAAACAATAGTTTCTCTTGCCTTCTTTCTACAATTTTTAATTGAATATTCTCCATTCTTAATCTCTTTTTATCCATCCCAAGTGTCAGATTAGATTTATCTATGTGATTACGTCCTTTTGGATCTCCCCCCATTCTAGTGTCACCCCTTAGGTTCCTAAACCATCACCAAGGGTTAACACCTAGTGTGGGGTATTGCAGGTCTCAATTATTGCCATAACTGTCATTAATACTTTTTTCCTAGTATTATTTACTGCAAATTATTTCTTTATTTCTATAGATTCTTCTTATACACCAACAAACTAGAGTCCTAGAAATAGAACCAAATGTTGACAATAAAATACAAGACTAAGGTCTAGATTATTCATGTTAGAGAAATTAACCCCGAGGTGATGAAATAAGAAGGAAATTAGGATAGTGCAATAGTTGTCGTATTATAACATAAATAAAATGTTTTTATATGCATTCATATGTACCATAAGATCAATTTACTCATATATTCAATCACCTATTCCTTATACAATGTGCATTTTGTACCACAAGCATAGATATAAACATCACATATGCTTGTATGTCATCTATTACATCACTAGTTTTCCCTTCTATCTTTGTTCTTTCTTTCTTCATTTCTTTTTCTCTATATTGTAGTAAGGTCAAGTGATCATATAGCTTCTGGCCTTATAAAAATGTGTCTTTCTTCATGTCTTTATGCCTCATTATTCTCCAAAAGGTACCACATAGTGTCAAATGTTACCATAATGGCCTTACAGTGACCATAAGTAGGTTTGTTCTATTTCTGGTTCCCTATCTACCAACATACAATAAAAAAACTACCCCATACATGCCACACCAAAATGGTGTTGTAGAATGAATGAACCACACATTAATGGAAAAATCTAGAAGTATGTTGCGTGGTGTAGAATTGGATCATGTTTTTTGGTTGAGGCTATTCCTTATTCAACTCTAGTTGATAAAACACCATATGAGGTGTGGATATGTAAGACACCTTATTTTTCAAATCTAAGAGTTTTTTTGTGAAACTTATGTTCACATACCTAAGGAAAAATGATTTGAATTGGATTTTAAAGCTTAGAAATGTATTTTCATTGGATATGAAGAAAATGTTAAGAGTTATAAGCTTTGGAATCCTCTAACCTTAAAAAAGGTATATTCTAAGGATGTCATTTTTAGGGAATTTAGAGTTATTTCTAATCTTGAATAGACAAAGGAAAAATAAAAGAAGACGATACACTTTGAGATAAAAACAAAGTAGGAAGGTCCATAGGTGGAAGAAAATGACTTGGATAGGAGGATGTAGAGGAAGAAGGTTTAGATTTAAAGAGTTCAAAGGAAGAATAATAGGATCCTCTTACTGCAACTTTGAGAAGGTCTACACAGTAATAGAAACTACTTGATAGGTATAGACCATGTTACACCCCATTTTTCAGCAAACTTATTTAACCATTTTATTTCAAAAACTACTAGTTAGAAAAAGAAATAAATATGTTTCAATGTGAAGTTATGCTAGCCTAGAAAATGAGTTTATTTTTATATTATTGAATATACAATGAAATGTTGTGTGAAATATTATAGCATTTAATTGATTTATGAAATGGACTAACAACTTGTAATGTGAATGAGGTGAATGTAGGGATAGTGTTTCCCCTCTTAGATGAGGAGGGAGAGCATCACTGGGGAGAGGGAAATAGATCACAAGAGATAAGCGATCGTCATGCCATCAGGGAACTCACACACTCACTTAGAGGTTATGTCGAATGTGGTGTGTTTTTTGGTCTTTATGTTACCCAGTCACATTAATGATGTTTTAAATGTTGTGATCATCTTCATCTTTCATGACGTTGTCACTCATCGTGTCGATGACTTTATCTTCTACGTTGGAATTCAATGAGGTTGTTTTTGCCTATGTTTACCTAGTCAACTTGAGTAATCAACCTATCAAGTCTATTCATGGTCGTGAAATCTAAGTTGTGTAAGTTAATTTTATGGGGCACCATTATTGATACTTTTCCCATCGAATGCATATTTAAACATTTAAAATGCATTATTGACATATGTGATCTATTGTTTTAAAACATAGACATAGATTAATTACCATGTCTTGATCAATAAAAAGGATAAAATATTTAAAGAGTCTTTAGGGGATAAATTTTAACAAGTTAAAATTGGTTTTACCTCCATCGATCCATCCTAGAAACTAGGAGGAGTGGAGGAGGAGTGACAGCTCTATATTGCCCAATTTAAGGTATGCAAGAAGAGAGGCCGCAGGCAGTTGGAAGGAGATAAGTTTACATGCTGAAGTAAACCACTTATTATGGCATGTATACACACACTCATTCTTGTTCAAGGGACCATGAACTATTTCATTTCATTTTTGTTTCATAGCTTTAGTAGTTAGAGAGGAGCTAGCAGCGAAGGAGGATATCCTTATGAGATTACAGACTTAGCATTTCAATTACTCCTGAGATAAAATACTTTGACAGTGAAGGTATGAGTATTTGGTTAATTTCAAACTGTATATCCTTATACTTATTATGGCATCAAACTATGCATACACCAGTTGTTTTAGTTATGATTTATAATGTAGTAGCTATGATAGAAGGCTTCTAAGCTCAGTATGTATTCTTGTATAGTGAGAAGCATTTCCTCAAGCATCAAATCATTTGCATTAGTTTTGTGTTGAAAACATTGTTGAACTGTATATATATATACACACACATACGTCTTTGTGTGAGAAATGACACCATTATTGAATTGAAATATGTTGTATATTCATTGCATTCTTTCAAGTTCTTGTATAAGGCCAATAGCCTATTATATTTGCTTACATTATTTGTTTTGATATGAAACATTGCATTTGTAGCGGTAAAAGGTTGAGAGCCTTGTATGACTTAGGCCCTTGTATAAGGCTGATAGGTTTGTAAACATTCTTAATGTCTGCAAAAGTCCACTAAACATGAATTTACTTTTGCACCTGTAGTAGGCGATTAATCTTGCATTATTCTTGTGTCATGTGAAGGTCGATGAGAATAAAATCATTCTTATGCCTCGTGAAGGCCAATATAAATTTATATATGTATTAATTGCATGAGACCACTATATTTATGCATATGTATTCATTGTAAGAGCCTGTAAAAGGCCTATAATGGATATGTATATTTTCCCATGTTGCCTATAAAAGGCTGATAGCTCTGTATAAGGCCGATAACCCTGTATAAAGTCGATAGCTCTGTAAGCATTTATATACAAATAGGAATGTAAAAGAAACTTGTTTTCTTTTGACTGTAGAGGTAGATTAATATATGTATTATCCTTATGATGGCTATGAATAGCTGAGATCTTATCTTGCAATACCTATATCCTGGCTAAGAGTGGCCAACAATTTATCATGTATTATCTACATCTTGGCTGAGAATGGCTAATAGTTTATCATGTATTACCCTATTTTGGCAGTGATATGGCCATTTGATATGAGCAAGTATCCTTACAATAGTGGTGATATGGCCATTAGATATGAACGCTCATCTTTATAAAGGAAGAAATAAATAAATACCTATCTTAGCTAAAACATAGCAACATGAACATTGATTAAAAAAACACAACGTTGTCAAAAATTAAATGTGATATACAAGCATGCTATCCATATGAAATATGTTTTGTGAATCCAACTCGCATTATAGACCTCTATAATTCTTGAGATAGATGCATTGAATATGTTCTACGTGGTTGAGTAATCTAACTTCAGGAAGAAGTTACGAATACTCGAGGGAGATTCAAACCAATACATTATGATGTAAAGAATGATTTATATCAATGTATTTTGTTTATTCCTTTGAGCATGAAAATATGGTTGACTAGACATTGAGTAGTTGATGGATGGCAAAGACTTGAGATTGCGAGGATGCTGCAAAGAGGGGCTCAATGCATGCTTTTTGAGTCATCCAGGCTCTTATCTTGTAGCTGTCTAGTTGACCTTTAGTAGAAAGTATACTAGAGTAATGCCAATTAGACAGGTATAGGGTAACACTTACTAAGTATCTTGTTGTACCATTAATCTAAAAAGATAATAGAAGAATGTTGTCTCCGAGTCAAGAAAGAGGTGTGTGAATAGTCGACTCATTTATTATGAAACTTTGGCCAATGTATTAATGCAAAATCACTGCTTGCATTGTTGGTTCACCATGTCCTTGTTTGCATGAGCAGTTAGATTGGTTGTACATAGCTAGAAGTAGACTAGAAGTTGTATAACCGATTGTTTTTTCTAGGACACAACACTAATTCTCAGATGGCATGTTTAATCAGGTTGAGTTCTCACTATCTATACCCTTGTGAAGGGTAGGGCCACTTCTAGTAGGAAGGTGAGTGGGGGACCATCAATCTGTGGTTGGAGGAAAAGAACCTGAGTGATGCTCTCCCTCCTATAGTTGAATTACCAAAGACTTGTGATACAGAAGACATTACTTCATTTATTCATGTAATTGTATAAAGTTGTAAGTCGCAAGTAATGCAACCTTTAGATATTGTACTAAACAATTATTATGTAATCATAAATGTACTTACTTTACTTCTTATGATCAAACAAAAAAATATATAGTGAATTGTCAATTATTGTCAATTATTTTTCAAATGATTATTATTATTATATTTAGATTGGGATGTTACAGACCACCACATTTGTATTATGTATTTGCTCTATCATATACTTATGATGAACCTAGATCTATGAAGGAAGCTAAATATTTTGAGGAAGTCTATGAGTCCTGATTAGATGCTATGCATGAGGAGATGAAGACATTGAAAAATGTAACATCTAGGATTTAGTGAGGATACTAAAGGTAAAAAGTATAGAATAGATGCTAAGACTAGTGGCAAAAGGGTACTCCTAGAGAGAGGGAGTTGGTTTTGGTGAAATATTTTCTTCTATTACAAAACTTCTATTAAATTCCTACTTCTACTTATGTTATAGAAGTAGAGAAAATAGATGTTGAAACTCTTCTTTTGCATGGGGATCTTGAAGAGGAGATTTATATGAAACAACCTAATGGTTTTATGGTGAAAGGAAAAAAAAATTAGTTTGCATGTTGAAGTAGTCTTTGTATGGTCTAAAGCAATCACCTTTAACGTGGTATCATAAGTTCAATGCTTATAAATTATGAGTGGTTTTGTAAGGAGTGAGTCTAATCATTGTGTTTATTTGAAATTGTTTGATGATCAGTTACTAGTCATTGTAGATTACATATGTTGATGGTAGATTGTTTATTGGGAACAACAAGGTATGATTAAGGAACTCAAAAATTAATCTTTCTTGAACATTTGATATGAAGGATTTAGGGGCTACAAATATATTTTGGGATGAAAATCAATGGAGATTGGGTTCACAAAAATCTTTGGCTCAATCAAAGTAAGTATGTTAAAACTATTTTACAATAGTTTGTTATGTAAGACAATAATCTAGTGGGTATCCCTTTAGCACTAAGTTATCTTTGGATCAATGTGCTAAGTTAGATGATGATTTTGAGGATATATATAATGTCCTTTATACTAGTGCCCTATATAGCCTAATGTATGCAACGGTATGTACTAGACCAGATATTACCCTAGTAGTTATAGTTCTTAGTAGGTTTATGTCTAACCTTGGTAGAGGGCATTATAATTATGTTAAGAGGGTGTTTAGATATTTGTGAGGAACTTCTAGTGACTATCTATAATTGTTGCAAGTATGTGCCTAATCAGTGTTGTCATTGATGTCAACATATCTATGTTGTCATTGGTGTCAACTATGCTCTAACTTTGTTGAGGATATTGAGAATATTAGCCTCTCTGGTGATAACAATGTGTTGCAGTAGAAACAGTGCATTACATGCAGAAGAACAGTCTAGAAGAATGCTCCGCATTTCCTATAGAATAAATATCTTTGCCTGCAGATTGGAAGTTATTTAGAAGCTTGTCTGAAGATGTTATATTTCAAATTTGAGCCTCTGATATGAAGAATTGAGTGAGTTATGTTCACCAGAGTGAAAACAACTTTTTCTGAATGTTTCGTGGTGATAGGGGGAAAGTGTTTTGCTCCGCATTCCTCTGCATTGAAGTATTTTGGTCTGCGGTTCTAGAATTAAGTCAGTGATGATACTGAGTGCCTTCTCATGCAATGGTTCATGATTTGGTGCTCCAAAAGCTATCTTTTACTCATTACAGTGGCTGACAGTGTTGTTCCTGTACTCCGGTTTGAAGAATCTTATTGTTAGAGTGATTAGAGATCATGCAGTTGTTCCTAGTGATTACAATGTGCTTGTGGATGTCTCCTGATCATGCTCCTACATTCAGATTGGTCTGCAAGGTGTAATTCAGATCGTGCACGAAGCGTGTTCTTGAGAATACTTGTGTTAACATCTGTCTTGGCTGACCTGGTTAAATTCATCATTTATGGAGAAGCATCAAAGATTGTGATAACAAGTTGTAGTGTGGAAGATTGTGTTTGAGTCCCTGCTAAGGCACGACGTGATCCACATTCACTTCTTTTCTTTGTAAATTTGTTTAGGTCTAGACCTATTATGATGTAACTTATGTTTGTCGACCTTGGAGGTTGTTCCAACGGTTGATGATTGAAATGCCAACCTTAATGATCATTCTAAGGTTGATGACGTGTATAAATATTTGTAATTGAGTCGTGAAAATGTATCCAAGTGCAAAGATAGAAGAAAAGTAAGGTAGCAGAGTAGAGCAGAGGTGTTTGTGCTTCAATGGAACTGAACCTTGGCATGAAGTAGATGTTGTTATCTTAGTTCAACCTTTTGGCAGTGAGCCTCCTTTTGGCAGTGAGCCACCCTTTGGCAGTGAGCCACCCTTTGGCAGTGAGCCTTTCTTTGCAGTGGGCAATTTGGGCAGTGAGCCTCTATTTTTTGGTATTGATATAACTTATATATTTCTGTGGGCTAACACCCACCATGGTTTTTCCCTTTTAGGGTTTTCCATGTAAAAAACTGGTGTCTCCTATGTTGATTATGCTTTTGTGTTGAGCTTCTCATTTTATGCTTTCATGGTTATATCTAAATATAAGTAATTGATAAGTTGATGATCATAATTGGTTAAAAGTTTTAGGACAACTGATTCACCCCCTCTCTCAGTTGTTCAGTGCAGTCCAACAATTGGTATCAGAGCCAAGTTCCTCTGAAGAAAGCCTAACAACTTGAGGAAGATCCAGGATGTCTTATAAGAAGGAAGCTTCGCATTTTGATGGGACAAATTATGCTCTTTGGAAGGTGCAAATGAAAAGCCATCTCGTCTGTCTTGGTTATAAAGTATGGCTAGCTACACAGTCACAATTTGTCATGCCTGAAGGTGGCTTGACAACTGAGGATGATATCAAAGAATATGAATTGGATGTCAAAGCAAAGGATGCTATGTTAAGTTCCTTAAATGATTCAGTGTTGACAAAAGTTGTGGACCTTGAATCTACAAATGAAGTATGGGAGAAGCTAAAAAATCTGTATGAAGGAGATGATTCTGTAAGAGAAGCTAAGCTACAAAGCCTGAAAGTGAAATATGAAGGTTTGAAGATGAATGAATATGAAAATATAACAGCCTTTATGCAAAGAGTTGATGAACTTGTCACTGGAATAAAAGGTATGGGAGGAACTCTTAGTGATAAGGAAGTTGTGATGAAAATTCTCAGATCAGTACCAAAGTCCTATAGTCACAAGGTAGCTGCTATTGAAGAATTTATGACTGTGAAAACTATTGACAGAGATCAGTTACTTGGAAAGCTTACAACCTTTGAGATGAGAGAATTTGGTGATGCCCTGTCAAAAGTTGAGTCAGCGTTTAAGGCCAGCACTTCGGAAAATATTTCTAGAGCTGAGAAATATAAAGTGGATGATGACTTTGATGAACTTGAAGCTAACTTTGTTGACAGGCTGCAAAGAGGTTCCAATAAGTTCAAAGGTAAATTACCTTTCAAATGTTTCTCTTGTGGTAAAGTATGACATTATGCTTCTAGATGTCCTGAAAGAATTGAAAGAAATAAGAAGAAGTCTGAGAGCAAGCCTAGAGTTCCAAAGAAGTGCTACTATGTTAGAGATTTTGATGATGAAGGAGTGACTGATGATGCTAGTACTAGTGCAAATGAATGCCTATTTATTACTATTAAAGAAGATCCTATGTCTATGAATTCTGCTAGCTGTTTGAAGGAAGAAAACTAGTGGAAGAAAGTGCTTTGGCTATTCAGGTTGAGAAGGATAAGGATGAATGGATTATTGATAGTGGGTGCCCACATCACCTGACCGGTGACAAAAGTAGGTTTGTAAGTTTGGAAAAGTATGATGGAGGACTAGTTAGGTTTGGAGATAATGCAGTTGATAAGATTTGTGGAAAAGGATCTATTTCATTTGATGGAAAGCATAATACTAACAATGTTCTATATGTGAAAGGTTTGAAGCATAATCTTTTGAGTGTTGGTCAGATGTGTGACAAGGGATATGATCTGAGATTCAAAGATAATGGGTGCAAGATCATGGAAAGCTCCGGAACTGTGATTTCTACCGGTAAGAAGACTAGAGGTAACATCTACCGATTGAGAGGAACTAATGATTATTGTTTATTGGCTCAAGCAGATGAAAGTTGGTTGTGGCATAGAAGGATGTGTCATATAAACTTTGATAATATAGTAAAGATAAGTTCAGGTCAGATTGTGAGAGATTTACCAAAACTTGTGAAACCATCCAACACAATTTGTAAGGAATGTCAGTTAGGGGAGCAGACAAGAACAAGCTTCAAGAACAAAGAGTAATTCTCTGTCAGTTTGCTGGATTTAGTGCATATAGATCTTTGTGGTCCTACAAGGGTGAGAAGTCTACAAGGTGACAGGTACTTCATGTTGCTTATTGATGATTATTCTAGAATGACTTGGATTACTTTTCTAAGAGACAAATCAAAAGCCCTAGAGAAGTTCAAATCTTTCAAGGTAATGGTTGAAAATGAAATATAATTGAAAATCAAATGCTTGAGGTCTGATAGAGTAGGTGAATTTACATCAAATGAATTTAACATTTTCTATGAAGAACATGGGATAAAAAGATAATCGTCTGCACATAGGACTCCTCAGCAAAATAGAGTTATGGAAAGGAAAAATAGGACAGTTCAAGAAGCTGCTAAGACAATGATGAAGGAAGCAAATCTGCTGGAAGTTTTTTGGAAAGAAGCTATTCATACTGTTGTTTACATCCAAAACAAAGTTCAAGTGAAAGGTAATGGTACTCAAACTCCTTATGAATTATGGTATGGAAGAATTTCTTTAGTAAAGTACTTCAAAATCTTTGGAAGCAAATGCTATGTCAAGAGAGATGAAGATCTAGGAAAGTTTGATGCAAGGTGTGGTGAAGGAATCTTTCTTGGATACTCTACCAAGAGTAAGGCATACCGATGCTACAATAAAAGGCTCAAAAAGATTGTTGAAAGTACAAATGTGAAGGTAGATGAAGGCAAGGAAAATATATCAGACCTAAATTACTATGAACCAGATGAACCTGACTATATTGGATGAAGAAAAAGATGAGCAAGAAGACAATCAAAATGAAGAAGAGTCTTCGGAAAGTGTTGTCAAGACTCCCAAGTATGTAAAGATCAGTCATTCTAAAGATCAAATTATAGGTGACAAAAACAAAGGTGTACTAACAAGGAGAAGAGCTGTAGAGGAACAAGTCAGTTACTATTTGCTGTCAAAGATTGAACCAAAGACTGTGAATGAAGCATGCAATGATAAAAATTGGGTAAAGGCAATGAAGGAAGAACTATTGCAGATAGAGAAGATTGAAACTTGGGAATTATTTCCTAGATCTGCTGACAAAAATGTTATTGGAACTAAATGGGTGTTTAGGAACAAGCTGAATGAAAATGGAGAAGGTGTAAGGAATAAAGCAAGACTTGTATGCAAAGGATATTCTCAAATTGAAGGGATAGATTTTGAAGAGACTTTTTCCCCAGTAGCTCAGATTGAAGCAATCAGAATGTTTCTGGTGTTTACAGCTCACAAAGATTTTAAGGTATATCAGATGGATGTGAAATCTGCTTTCCTGAATGGTGAGTTAGAAGAGGAAGTATACATTGAGCAACCGAAGGGATTCCAATTATCAAATCAAGGTGATATGGTATGTAGGTTGAAGAAAGCATTATATGGACTCAAACAAGCTCCTAGAGCCTAGTATGCAAGGTTAGACATGTATTTATTGCAATTGGGATTTAGTAAAGGTACTGCAAATAACAATCTATATTTCAAGATCAACGATGATCAGATCTTGATTGTTGAGGTCGTTGTTGATGATATTATCTTTGGAGGAAATGAAGGTATGTGCATAGATTTTCTAGTGAGATGAAAAGTGAATTTGAAATGTCCATGTTTGGTGAAATAAATTTATTTTTGGGTTTGCAAATAAACCAATCAGATAAAGGAATCTTCATATCTCAGTCTAAGTATGTGAAAGAGTTATTGAAGAAGTTTGGGATGGAAGACTCTAAACCAGTATGTACTCCCATGGTGACTGGTTGCAAGTTGAGCAAAACTGATGAATCACCTAAGTCTGATCTGAAAAAATACAGATCTATGATTGGAGGATTACTTTATCTAACTCAAACCAGACCTGATATTATGCATGCAATTTGTCTCGTTGCAAGGTTTCAAGCTGATCCAAGAGAATCACATGTGATGGCAGTTAAGAGAATCCTGAGGTATTTGAAAGGTACTCTGGATTATGGCTTATGGTACCCAAAAGATAATGATTTCACTCTTAGTGCTTATACAGATGCAGATTAGGCTGGAGATATTGATGACAGGAAGAGTACAAGTGGAGGTGCCTTCTTTTTGGGTAATAGATTGGTTTCATGGCTGAGAAAGAAACAAGATTCAATATCTTTGTCAACTACAGAAGTAGAGTATATTGCAGCAACATGTTGTTGTAATCAAGTATTATGGATGAAGTAGACTTTGAAGGATATAAGAGTTGTGTATGAAGATCCAATTGCAATCTTTTGTGACAATACAAGTGCCATAAACATTTCAAAGAATCCAGTGATGCACTTAAGAACAAAGCACATATCAATAAGGTATCACTTTTTGAGAGAAAAGGTAACAAAGAATGAAGTAAAGTTGGAATATGTGTCCACAAAGGATCAGATTGTAGACATTTTCACTAAGCCTCTACTTAAAGATACATTTGAGTATCTCAGAGAAAAGTTAGGGGTCATTACCCCTCCTATCTTGAACTAAGATACATAGGAATGCATCAATCTAGTGGAGCTCAAAGTGTCATTCTTTGATCTGGATTGATTTTCTGAAGGCTACCTCTCAGGGGGAGTAGCTAAGAGTTTCTAATAAAGTAAGTTGTTTAGAGCAGCAACATGCAAGTATGTGCCCTTTGCCATTGATGTCAAAGGGGGAAAGAAATCATGTGAAAAACTCAGGGGGAGAAAGAATGCAAATGTGTAAAGAAAAATGGGGAGAATCTTTTCTTGAAAACTTAGGGGGAGAAAGAATGTAGATGTGTAAAGAGAAAGGGGGAGAATCTTGTCTTGGTGGTATTTTCAATTTTTCACATCATATGTTGCCATCAATGACAAAGGGGGAGATTGTTGCAAGTATGTACCTAATCGGTGTTGTCATTGATGTCAACATATCTATGTTGTCATTGGTGTCAACTATGCTCTAACTTTGTTGAGGATATTGAGAAAATTAGCCCCTCTAGTGATAACAATGTGTTGCAGTAGAAACAGTGCATTACATGCAGAAGAACAATCCAGAAGAATGCTCTGCATTTCCTATAGAATAAATATCTTTGCCTGCAGATTGGAAGTTATTTAGAAGCATGTCTGAAGATGTTATATTCTATATTTGAGCCTCTGGTATGAAGAATTGAGTGAGTTATGTTCACCAGAGTGAAAACAACTTTTTTTGAATGTTTGGTGGTGACAGGGAGAAAGTGTTTTGCTCTGCATTCCTCTCCATTGAAGTATTTTGGTCTGTAGTTCTGGAATTAAGTCAGTGATGATGCTAAGTACCTTCTCATGCAATGGTTTGTGATTTGGTGGTCCGCAAGCTATCTTTTACTCATGACAGTGGCTAACAATGTTGTTCCTATACTCCAGTTTGAAGAATCTTATTGTTAGAGTGATTAGAGATCATGCAGTTGTTCCTGGTGATTATAATGTGCTTGTGGATGTCTCTTGATCATGCTCCTACATTTGGATTGGTCCACAAGGTGTAATTCAGATTGTGCATGAAGCATGTTCTTGAGAATACTTGTGTTAACATCTGTGTTGGCCAACCTCGTTGAATTCATCATTTGCAAAGAAGCATCAAAGATTGTGATAACGTGTTGTACCGTGGAAGATTGTATTTGAGTCCTTTCTAAGGCATAGTGTGATCTGAATTCACTTCTTTTCTTTGTAAATCTATTTAGGTCCAGACCTATTATGATGTAACGTATGTTGCTGACCTTGGAGGTTGTTCCAATGGTTGATGATTGTAATGCCGACCTTGATGATCATTCCAAGGTTGATGAAGTGTATAAATATTTGTGATTGAGTCGTGAAAATGTATCCAAGTGCGAAGATGTGAAGATACAAGAAAAGTAAGGTAGCAGAGCAGAGTAGAGGTGTTTGTGCTTCAATGGAACTGAACCTTGGCATGGAGTAGATGTTGTTATCTCAGTTCAACCTTTTGGCAGTGAGCCCTATAGGCAGTGAGCCTCTATTTTTTGGTATTGATATAACTTATATATTTCTGTGGGCTAACACCCACCATGGTTTTTCCCTTTTAGTGTTTTCCACATAAAATTCTGGTGTCTCCTGTGTTGATTATGCTTTTGTGTTGAGCTTCTCATTTTATGCTTTCATGATTATATCTGAATATAAGTAATTGATAAGTTGATGATCATAATTAGTTAAAAGTTTTAGGACAACTAATTCACCCCCCCTCTCAGTTGTCCGGTGCAGTCCAACAATAATATCATGGGACTAATGATGTGGGCAAGACATTGGACACATAAGGCTTTGTTGATTCAGACTTTGTTGGTGATTTAGATAACAGGAGGTACTCAAGTGATTTTGTGTTCACTCTAATTGGAGGTGTAGTTAGTTGGATGAATAAAAGGCAACCCATGGTTATATTGTCCACTATAGAAGCATAGTACATAGATGCTACACATACATGTAAGGAGGCAATATGGTTATAAAGGTTGTGTTTAGGTATTGGTTTTTCTATAGGATGGTGAGAATTAGTTGTGATAGTCAGAGTGCTATCTATTTGGTGAAAAATGTGATGTACCATACTCGTATTAAGCATATAGATGTTCAATATAACTTTGTTCACAATATGGTTGAGGGTGGTAAGGTCATGATATAAAAGGTGGGAACTTTGGATAATGTTTTAGATTCTCTTACAAAACTAGTAAGCACACAAGTATTTTTAGTGCAAGGAGGCTATTAACCTTGCCTCTTCTCACAATTAATTTAATTTATGTTTCCTATTATTCATTACAGTGTAAATATATAGTGGGATAATGTTAGGATTGATGTGCTATTCACTTGTAATCCTATGTCTAATGTTGTTTTCTCTAAACACCTTTTAGAGGGCATAACTTTTGATCTAGAGCTTTGATTCTAATAATTTTAAAAAATTAAAGATCTCAACAAGATAGGCACATTAAACACATCAAAGATGCATTTGGAGATCATAAAACCCTAAAAAACCCCTCAAAAACTATGAAAATGAGCTCCAAAGTTTAGGTGAAGTAATAAATAAGATTGAGTGGATTGTATTGATGTAAGCTTACCATTAATATTAATGCAAGGTTGATATTTCTTTGGTAGTGAAGTTGTTTTTTCTAAAAGGATTTCTCCATGTAAATCTAGTGTTGTGTTATTATTGATTTTAGTTTGTCAATTTATGCTTCTCCATGTTGTATTTGATGTTTTGTCACATGTACTAATTGGTAACTTGGATTTGAGCACTATTTGTTTATACTTTCCATATATCTATTTACCATGTCCTCAATAGGTACATCCAACTATGTAGACAGAAAAAAACATCATAGCTAGTGGTAAAGTGTGATAATTGACATATGCACTTGATGACAAGTATTAAGGAATTTGTGAAATATATATCCATTTTAATTCTAAGTAGTTATATAATATTTGATTGTTATTGTGGATAATGCAAAGATCTTAATCTTAACGTGCAACAACTGAATTTTAACACTAAAGTCTAAAACGTATAGTTTCATCAAATTACTAACACAAAACATAATCAAATATACTAATTTTCAAACATATTACAAGGACAAGGACTAATCACTACATGCAACTTATTAAAATCAAGGCACAAATATGTGTCTCATGAGAATAATGTTTATTGATACTACATTCAGTAAAAGTACTTATTGGTAAGTGATAAATATATGGTGCAAATTTTATTGTATTATAAAGAAAATAAAAGGCTTTCTTTCTTTAAATCTCTGCTAACTAAATAATGCAACCAAATAGCAATCAATGAACTTAGATTATATAGTTAGAATTGATATTAAAATAACAACAATTAATACTAAATTAAAATGAATTAAATGTGACAATTATCTTAATAATTGGTGATGAAAAAGTGATGCCCTAAATGTTAGGAACCAATCCATCAATATTCTATATTTTTAGGATCGACTCAAAAGAAGATCTTTGATTCTACAAACTAATTGTTCCTCCTTTAGGTTCGCCTACATATGTAGACTTGATCTCTATGTGTGTGGACCTGAATCTTCCTGCATATATGAACCTACATGTAACTTAAATTGATTCTCACATATATGATTTCACATAATGTGGCCTCGTAGGACTCATTGACCTCAACTTCTAATGTCTACTTAGTTTAAGGACAAGTGGTGGTCACATACACCTTTAAGGAATCTGCTAGATTGAAAGGCTTGTGTTCTTGTTGGTCAAACCCCCAGTAGACCAACTTTATATAGCTATGAGTAAAAGATTCAAGGACAACAAGCAAGCATCTAGCAAATGTAGGATAATGTGCTTTGATAACTCCCTAATAAATGTTGCTAAAATTCTGTCATAAATTTTCTATCAATAAAACTCGAGCATGCTCCTTGATAACTCTTAAATGAACTTGAACATGCTCCTTGATAACTCTTAAATGATTTCAAATGAATGAGTGAATGTCCTTAAATACAACAACCAAGAACACAAACCAACATAATGTGTGCTAAGTTAGCTTCCAACAACTAGTGAAGTGGTTGGCAAGGTAGGAATTTAAATTTTAAAAATCAAGGTTCATGTCAATGAATAGGAAAGTGGACTTGGGCCTGCACTCACATATTTGATCCGAAGTGAAGAACAATAGGTTTAAGGATCAAGGGTAAATCAGTAGGAATCAATGATGTAATTGATTGAGATATGGAATGCCATAAGTTGATTTCATTCAAGAGTCATATACCACTTTTTTTAGCTAATCATTGTATTTGCGACACTCTAATTAAAGTGGGCACAACAACATAAGGGAAAAGAGCATGGGTATGCAATTTTCATAATTATAGAAACTTATTCCTTAAATGTTGAGCCATGATTATATAATGTAGTTAAGTGGTAAAGGGACTTAATCGTTGGGACTAACCCAAGTTTAATTTTTATGGCAGATGAAATTTTTCATTCCAATAATTTTAATTCACTTGAATTCAATTCTTATGATAGACAAATTTTGACTTAAGTTCAATTCTTATGTCACACATTTTTTTCCCTTTGGAGACTCAACTAACCTAAATTCAATTTCTATTACAAGTGATTTTCTCCCCTAATTAGCCGATAGGCTTTTATATGTGAGCATTATAGTGCTCAGAATTGTCTCACGCCGTAAAAGTAAAAAAATTCATGCTGGCAAATTTTTGAAACTTGTCGGTTTTTCTATCGGCATATTCCTTGAACCTCCTATGGATGCAAGTGCTAGTTAAATTTCTATTGCTTGAAAGGGTCCACCCTCCCAACAAATTCAACCCCAATATCAAATAACTTTTTCTCATACAACTATGTTGTTAAAACATCCTTTCATAGTACCTATCCACATAAAAGGTTTCATAAAACCAACATGGCTTGCAAGATACTTCCATTCTCATTAGTAAAATATAAAAATCCAATTAATCCTCTTTGACTTTGACAAAGATACAATACTTGCCAAGTAGAGATAAAATATAGAAATCTAATTAATCTTCTTTGACTTAGACAAAGATACAATACTTGCCAAGTAGAGTGTGCTACACATTTTTCATGTCATTGCCAATCTCCTTTTAACTTATAATTCTAAAATATAACCACCAATATTGTTTAGATCCCTATATAATTTATATGTTTAAAAAAATTAAAAAACTATCAAAATGACTTTCTTAAATGTATTGAAATTGTAATTTTAACTCCAAATTATGATGGTTATAAGTAATTATCAAATTTAAAGTTAAATAAGAAAAAAATAGTAATAAATGTATATGGAACTACAAAACAAAAAGTTCTTTTAAAATATACCCATCAATATAATTTAAATCTTTATATAACCATCAAATTTAAAGTTAAATAAGAAAAAATAGGAATAAATGTATATGGAACTACAAAACAATTTTTTATTTATTTTAAATATACCCATCAATATTATTTAAATCCCTATATAACCATCAAATTTAAAGCTAAATAAGAAAAAAATAGGAATAAATGTATATGGAACTACAAAACAAAAGGTTCTTTTAAAATATACCCATCAATATTATTTAAATCCCTATATAGAGCACTCATTTTCCAATGTAAATATATAGAAAAAAATTTAAAAAAAATAAAAACCAAAAAGAAATTGGAAACAATTGAAGGAGAAGAAGTGGAAAAAATCCCTATATAGAGCACTCATTTTCCAATGTAAATATATAGAAATTTTTTTAAAAAAAACCCAAAAAAGAGATTGCAAAAAGAAGTGGAGAAAATCACAAAAAAAATATCTAAGTGGAGATAGAGCACTCATTTTCCAATGTAAATATATAGAAAAAATAAATAAAAAAATAAAAACCAAAAATAAATTGGAAATAGATAAGGAAAAGAAGTGGAGAAAACAGATAAGGAAAAGAAGTGGAGAAAATTACAAAGAAAATATCTACATCACAAGAGGGTGGAGATAGAGCACTCATTTTCCAATATAAATATATAGAAAAAAAATTAAAAAAAATAAAAACCAAAAGGAAATTGTAAAAGAAAAGAAGTCAAGAAAATCACAAAAAAAATATCTACCAAGGTGGAGATTGAGCACTCATTTTCCAATGTAAATATATACCAAAAATAAAATTAAAAATAAAAACCAAAAAAAAAATTGGAAACAAAATTGGAAACGTTGAAGAAAAAAAAAGAAAATCACACAAACTATGAAATATAAAAAATAAAAAATAAAAAATAAAAACATATATCTAAAATATACTAGTTTATAAAAACATATATCTAAAATTTGTAACCACCTATATTAAAATTGTAATCTTGCACCAATATTGGTTGACAGATGTAGGTGAACGGTCATCGGTGACGGTCAAAAACATAAAGCTTTCCCACAACACAACAGTACCTACTTGGAATTTTTATTCTCCAAGATCTGTAAGTAAAAATAGGACTCCCTGACAAGGGGTTGAAGATCTAAGGGAAAAAATAACAAAAACGTGGATCCAACTGCAAGACAAAGGGTTTCTTGACAATATGAATGATGATGCTTGCATTCCAATTTCCCATCAATAAAACATTAGAGTCCCAAGGAAGGCATATCTGTCTAGAAGCGTATACCATACTCCCGAAACCCAAGACAGGAAGACAACCCAGTTTTAATTTTATCCTGCGGAAGAGGAAGAAGATCTACCAAGCATTAGGGAAAGAAAGAAATAGTAAAAAACGTGTAGTGGTTTGCGGTCCACACTCTGTTTGTTGGATCCACCAACCACGTCATCAGAGCAATTGACTGGACACCAAAAAACCCTTTGTTTTCCTATTATAAAATAAAAATATCTAGAAGGACAACTACAGGGGAACAGAAACGAAGGGACTGGCCGTAACAAGTCTGATGTGACTGCCATGTGTCGGTGGCAGTTTCCCGAAGAAGTGGAAGGTGAACTAGCTACCCACAAGGAATGAATAAATAAGTGAATGGATTGGATTTAAGATTGCCCTTTTATCTTCCTGCTTTTGCTCCCAAGTAGCCTAGTTTCTTCATACAGTTATTTTTTTGTTTTTAAATTTAGAGAATCAACATAAGTATTTAGAGTAAAAAAGAAATCATTTTGAAGGGCACCCACATGAGCGAATTGGGATTTTCACAATGATTAATTGGTTGACTCGATCTGCAAGAAGAAGAACAAGGAAGAGAATGAATGATTGGTTTATGATATAAATCAGCTTTGAGCTTTTTGTTTAACCCAGATCGATTGGGGTTATATAATCATTTTGAGCATTATTAGTGTTGTTGTTGTGGTGGTGATGATGAAGAGATCAGGATCTAAGAGCCCCATGGGTGGTGGTATTACTGGTGGGAGCTCAGCTAAGAGAGATGCAGATTCAATAGAATGGGAGATGAGGCCTGGTGGAATGCTGGTTCAGAAGAGAGATCCCAATGCCGATCCTGCATTGAAGCCTCCTCCCAATGTTAAATTGAGAGTAACCTATGGTTCTGCTCGGCTTGAAGTTTCTATCAACCTACAGACTACTTTTGGTATGAATTTTGAGCCCTTGTCATTTCTTTGTTTACTGTCCTGATCTGGTTCTTCTTAAAATGTTATGTTTCACACACCCAAATGCAAATTCTTTTGTGTGCTAACTGTTACACAAGGAAAGCATTTGTAAACTTTGTATCATCAATGGAATTGATCATATAAATCAAATCTGTGCACACCCAAATGCACACATGTTCATTTGTGTATTTCTGAAGCAAGGAATATGTGAACTCTGTGATATCAAATAGTAATCTTTTACAGATCCACATGGAGAAATGCTCATATAGAAAAATGTGTGGTTATTGTGAAAGTAATGCACGTGTGAAATATTGTGACATCAGAAAACTTGAAGACACTTAGCATTTTTGTCAATTGTCCCAGCTTTTACAAACATCAGAAATAAGGTTATTCATTTTCACAGCATTAAGCTCTGTAAAACCTTTCAGTTTTTGAGGATGCTCAATTATAGAAGTAATGCATTAAATGATTTGTTTTGGGCTGCAAAAATTCTCATATTAAATAGCAATGTATATCTGTGAATGTGATGTGTTCAATACATTGTCGCCAGCTAATTATAATACAGGGTTGGACCCATTCTGTATCTGTACCCACATCACATGGTGATTATAGTTAAATCAGATTCAGAATCTCAGCATATAAGAAAAGAAAGATCTAACTATTAAAACCTGCTTCCATTGATTGGTAAACAACTGCATATATAGTACAATAATGGATATAAGTTTTAAGATTCGATGTGATGATTCCAAGGATCACTGTGATAATCATTGCTATGCCCTGTTCATTTTTATTATATTGCCACACATGTTTGCAAGGAAAAGGAAGATAATCATACCAATCTGATTTCTAAGTTTTGAACTGAAATCTCTTTTGGGAAGTTTAAGAGAGTCCTTATTCTTTTTTCACATTCTTCTTCTTTCACAGGTGAGTTGAAGAAAATGCTTGCTGTAGAGACAGGATTGCAACCCAATGAGCAGAGGCTTATATTCAAAGGAAAAGAGAGGGACAGTAGTGATTTCTTAGATATATCAGGGGTGAAAGATAAGTCAAAGATTCAGCTCATTGAGGATCCTTCAAGTAGGGAAAGAAAGTACATAGAGATGAAAAGAAATGCAAAAATTGAGATGGCTTGCAAAGCAATTTCTGAAATTTGTGGAGAAGTGGATAAACTTGCAGAGCAGGTATGAGCATTTTAAGACCTTTTGATATAACTCCTTTATCTCAAAATTAACTGCATTAATATACTTCTGCTTGTTTATAGAATTAATTTTCAATTCTAATGGCAAATTGGAAGAATGTTTTTACAAATTTGATTTTAATTAATATAACGTTAGGATATGTTGTATGTGAAGGAAGCAGACCCATTTTTATGCAAGATTACATTTAAAATCCTGATTTTGCATGAGTACCACATGGTGGAAATATAGTAAAATATTGTTGGTCAAAGGCGTGATGCATCGGTTAATTGATTTTTTCTGGGTTCTATGTACCTAGATTGCAGAGGTTAAATGCTAAATTCGTTTTCCTTGATCCCTCACAATTTCTCAATTCATTTTCTTAGTTACTTACTTGAACTCACATGTTCATGGTGCTTTCAGATGTAGTCAATTCGAAGTTCAAACAACCTATATTTAATTAACTTATTGAGACTTTTCATTGAGGAGCTTTGCAGGTGTCTGTTCTTGAAGGATTAGTGAACAATGGGAAGAAAGTAGTGGAAAATGATATAACAACACTTACCGAGTTCCTTATGAGACAGCTAGTAAAGCTGGATGGTATTACAGCTGATGGGGATGCCAAAGTGCAAAGAAGACTACAGGTAAATCTCTGGTGCAAATCTTATTTTTTACTTGGTATTCCATATAATGGCAATAATGGCAATAAAGCCAAAGGGTACTCATGAATATTAAAAAATTGTGCAAAACGAAATTCATTTATGTTGTAGGAAATATTATTGATGAGAATATGGAGTTTGTACTCCTGAACACGGGCAAGTGTTGCTATTCTTTTAGGTCAATGCTTAGGTTATTGGGATTATACTTGGCATGACTTGTTACTTGAGATACTTATGGACTGTTCAGATTCATATTGGGGAATGACGTAACTATGAAAAGATGACACTATTTAGGCAGGTGGTGGAAATCGTTTTTATAAGACATCTGTGAGCTTGTTGTTTGCTCTGCTTGAAAGATTCTACAATGTTATCTATTACTTTTTCTGGAAGTTTGTTGACATTGGAAAATAATGCATAACTTTAGGCTGCTAATGACAATATCAATAGGGGGTGCAAGATGATCAGTTACCATGCCTTATTGTCCATGAAAGAATGCTCTCATAGATTTCTATAATTCCAAATATTGTCTATTCTCCTTTTGTTTGTCTAAGTTCCTGCTATGATGCCTTATTGTCCATGAAAGAATGCTCTCATAGATTTCTATATGTTTCCAAATATTGCCTATTCTCCTTTTGTTTGTCTAAGTTCCTGCTATGATTACTCGAACTCTAATGTAGTGACCACTCCTTGCAGGTGGTTAGCATGCTTCTCCAGGCATTGCAACTAGTTTTAATTTTTGAACACTTCTTGCAGTTTGGGGCCTGGGCATCCTAATCCTAATTCTGTTAACTTTATCCCATTTACCAATTGTAGCCTTGCATCCTTTCCATCATAGACATAGCTTGCAATTTCATACAGTACTATCTTTTACTTTCCTACCAAAACTATTATCTCTTCATCACATGGATTATATAATTTGCTTCTTTGTTTTCCCTTTAAAATACAGAATAGCTTTAACATTTCCTTCCTTAGAAAAGCTTTTAAATCCCTTATTTAACATAAAATGCCATTGTACTGCTTTAAAAGTCATTCATGCTTATGACAGGTTATGTTACATGGGTTATTGATGCTAGTAGTGTAAATGGGTGAAAATCTCTGTGAGAGTCTCCCTTGTGATTCTTGTTGTAGAAAGTTTCTTTTAAATCTAGAGTGATCAAAACTTAAACAAAATTCATGTAAGAATTTACGAAAAGATTTGATCTTGAACACTTTTTGGGACAGATTAATCATGTCAAAGAATGCTGTTTTAAAAAATGGGAGAATGCATGCAGGTTAGGAGAGTACAAAAGTGCATCGAAACTTTGGATGCTATGAAAGTTCGCAATGCCATGCCAAAGTCATTGTTGGATCACCCTGTAGTGACAACAAAGTGGGAAACATTTGAGCCTGCACCTCCAAATTCAACTTCATCTGCCACACCAAAGTGGGAGCTCTTTGATTAAGCATGAGGAGAATTTGCATTATACCTTAGCAACTGTATTCCATGTATTGGTATTTAGGGTTTCCTCTATATTCTTATTGTGAATTGTTACGTGTATCCATTCTGATTTGTATTCTCATGAAATAAACAAGAATAGCCTGCTTGCCTCCTAATAGTATGGAGATGGAGGTAAACATATTGTTTCTGGCAGCATGTATCTTTGGTATTAGATTTGAAGCATCTCTCATAGGATCTGCAATATTTGCTTCAGTATGGGTCAGCATTCAGACTTGAGAAGGCACAAAATTCATGTGGAAACTGTGCATGTGAAGAGTGCACTTTAACATTGATTCTGGCATCATTGGTTTGAGTAAGCTGGCTCAGAGAGAGGGCTCAAAGGTGCCATTGATATCCTCAGTCCTACCATTAGGAATGTTGCTTATTTTTACTTCATTAAAATCCAAAATGCAATCCATCATGTAATTAGAGATATGAAGTGATGTATGTCCGAGCTCAAATCTAATGGATTAGTGGACAATATCCAAACCTGATGGATTACAGGACATTAATAACTTGGATTGAATGTGGAGTGATGTATAAAACATGTGATTTTTTTGGGATGCTGAAGAATTTCATGGTGCTGATTTCATGTCTCTACAATCTTGGAATTTGAGGTCAATGAAAGAATCTGGAATGATGATCGTAATTTCTACCACATTCTAGGTGATAATAATTCTGTTTTGATTGTTGAAAAGTAGAATATTTTTAACTGCACCTACTTAAGTTACAGGTGAACATCATATACTATGTGATACTGCTACTGTTTATTTGCATCTCTTATTTCTTGCATTGAATAAATCAAAGATGGCAAGAATAATCACAGATGATAAAAAAGTTGGCCAAGGTTTGCATGGAAGAAAATTTTGCAATGGCTATCCAAACGTGAATAACATTAGTAGTTTCTCTATGGGGTTTGGAGAAAGGAGAAAGCTTTGTCCTGATGAGTTAAGTCCATGTTTGTACATCTCTAGCCAGAATTTCCTGTAATCCTCTAGAGATTTCAGCTTCATAAGATCTTTGAGTCTGACGTTTTAGGATATTATAGAGAAATTCTGACGTTTTAGGATATTATAGAGAAATTCTGGCCTTGGTTCAAACCGCTTTACTATTCAAATTTTAACTGCATAAACTTCTACCATGAGTAATGGAGGTTGCATGCAGCCAGCATAGATGGCTTAAATGAGTAATGGAGGTTGCATGCAGCCAGCATAGATGGCTTAAATGAGTAATGGATGTTGTCAATTACAAGATTACATTTGTTCCTTGATATGGAATTTGCTTTAAATGTGCAAACTTTCCCAGATCAATTTTGTGATGAAATTCCCCAACATCTTAAGCAATCAATTTTTTTATATTTTGTCTTTTTGAAACTATATTTGGTTAGAGTCCAGAAAATCTTCTCCAGGCCAAGGTTGGCAACCTTTTCGACTCTTCGCTTAACATGAATAAATTTAGGAACACTGCATAGCCTACAAAGAGCATCACCATTTCTAACTCGACATCTATATTTCTGTAAACCCCCACATTCACTTCCATTTGGCTGATTGCTAATGTTGGATTCACCTTCAACAATATTTTGCATACCCCTAGAATTTGCCCCAAATCAAGTCTTTGAATTAGAGCTTGAAATGCTACAACTTCGAGTCGTATCCAAAACAATTTGCAATCCTTGGATGTTCTTTTTCTGAGAAATCCTCGAGTCCTTGATGTCTAAAGTTCCCCTAATGATATCTTACAAAAATTACGACATATGAAGTATTCCATTGATGCCATGTTGGCTTGTGGGATAATTTAACGATCTTGAGCTGTCTTTGTGTAGGTATTATATATGAGTTATACCTTTTGGTTTGCATTTGTTTTTAGTCTACAATCAATTCTTCTGATTTGGTTAGTTACAAGGCAGAGGATGTGGTACATCTGCACTAGATGTCATTCTCCAGTCCATTTCTGCTGGCTTTGTAGTTACAACGTAAAGAATGCAATACATGAGCATTAGGGATAGATCTTCTTTTAGGTGCTAAGAAGTTGTTACAAGTCCATGTGATCCTGGAAGATGGAATTTTGTTCTGCAGAGATTCATTGCTTAACAGGATAAAGAGTGCTGCTCTCCAATACATGTATCACTATATTCAGTCTCTGATCACTTTGTTTACATAGAATCTGCATGTTCCCCTGGTAGATATAAAAATTGTTAACTAGGTGAATTAGACTTATTTTTCCACTACAAGGTCACCATGGCAAGGTGTTAAAACAATGTCAAATCATTCAAGGTAAATTTTACTTACTGGAAACAAGTGTTTTGCAAGAAAAGCTTGTCCAATCATGTAAGGGTCAAACTCTATTTACAGAGTTTTTGCACTCCATATAAAATATAGATATGATTGTGTGAAAGTGGCCCCAGTCGTTGTAAATTTCAATGAATTTAATTTAAAAAAATAATTCCTTTTAGGAAGAAATCACTTGGCAACCTTCAAACTCATGAAATTGTGTGGCTTATACAATTATTTGCCTATCAAACTAATTAAAATTGCACAAGCTTTCCTAATAGCCAAAGGCTAAGCTGTCGATGATTCAAAGGAGATCACCGTAGCTTTTCTTCATTTCCTTACTTATGTTGGATGTATTTCAAATAAAACTGCAAAAATTCTGAAGAAAAATAACACATTTCAAATAAACTGCAAAAATTCTGAAGAAAAATAACATCAAGATAAGTTTTCTTTCTCACATCAAAACGAGGAAACTGATCAAATTATCCAAAGATCCAACGGACCCAACCCTCAAATATGTTGTTTATTAGATCGAGTGTTCATATAGTGTGCTATACATTGGGGAAGCTGGTTGTTTCATTCATACTAAGATCAAAGAACATGTTGCAGACATCAGTCAAAAAAGGGTTTTGAAGTCAGCTTTGGCAGAGCACTCTCTTAAAACCAATACCATATTTGCATTGATAAAACCAAAGTGCTTAAAGTTGAGGAACACATTCAAAATGGCTATTGAGATTACTAAACATACACACAATTTAAAAAAAAAAAAGAGGATGAAGATTTAAAATTAAACCCTTCTTGAAGATTTGTCATTCACATGTTAAACGTGTTAAAGGGAGACAACACCAAAGGAATGTACCTTACAATATTTATGTACACATTTTACATCATAGCAGTTAGAACAACTTTTAAGCATTATCTAATATTTTATGAATTAGTGATTATTATAACTTATTATCTTGGCAGTAGCAACTCGTTTTTATTAATATTAATCTTTAATGTTTCTATCAACTTGTTTTCTTATTTTTTTTAATCCTTCAAGGTATCATTGTACTTCATTGGGTTATCTAAGTCAACATTTTATTATATCTTTAGTTAAAAGCTCTTTTTAAATAAAAAAATATGCATTGCAAAAATCTTATATTTTTGGTAGACGCTTTTCATGGGAGGGAACTATGTTTAAAGGAAAAGCTTTTGGAGAAGTTGAGGATGTGAGTTGCTAAGCAAATTGTGGACCCACCTTTCTTAAAATGATGTTGGGATCATGTTATTGTTCCTTCTTTTGTTTGGGTTGGTTACCATTTATGTTATAGTAATCAACATATTTTTTAGTACACTAGCTTGGGATTATTGAGATCGATAGTTAGTAGGATGAGAGTAGATGTTGACATTTTATCCTTAAAGTAGCTTAGTCTTCACCTTAATCTGGGACATTCCTTGTATATTCATATTTGTTGAAGACTTGATACAACTTCAGTCGTTCAAGTGGAAGGTTAAAAAATGAGATTGGTTAGGTGGTGCAAGATATTCAACAAATTTGTTCCTTTAAAGGATAGACTGTTTGAATATTAGTCGTATTTTTTTTTTAATTTATCCTTGACATACCTACATTTTAAATCCTAAAGAATGATCAAGGTTTTCTATTACCCATAAATATATTCCCACGAATATTTTCTTTTGGTAGAAATCAATAGTGTTTTTTATTAGATAAAAGGATTAACAAGGGATCCTACCCTTACATAAGCCAAACGGTTGAGGCAAAATAGGCCCCTACAAGGGGACCACACAAATCAACCACAAGGTAGACAAACAACAAAACAAACTACAAACAAACAACATACTAACAACTCATGAACAACAACATAATAACACCATAAAAAGCCAACACCAACGACAAACCACCACAAATAGGAGCACCTGGTGGGACGAATGGCCTAGACCCTGGAGATTGAACGTTGCTTCTTGTTCTACTGAAAGTTGACACAAAGTGTTCATGAGGGAATTAGCATCATCACTAGACTCATTGACAACAATAGTCTTCTTCTTCTTCGCTTTAGGCCTGTTCATCTCCTCAAGAATTTTCATGCTTGAAGCAGTACAATCCAAGCATTGTTTACTCAATTTTAGCATATTGGTAATTGATCCCTCCAGAGCTCTGACTTTCCTTTTCAGTGAGACCATTTTGTTTTATAAAACATTTATCATTTTGTGGTTGAAGTAGCATGTGGTGCAAGCATAGTGTTTGTTGTTAATCTTCTTGAACTTCTTCTTGTAATCACTATTAGCAACATTGGTTGAGTTCTCCTCATGCTTCTTAAGGGACTTTTTCCCCTCCTACTTCAGGTGGAAATGCTTCGCAAATAACTTATCTTTTGTAGTCACAGTCTCTTCCCTCCCTTCAACAAAAGCAGGGGAGTCTTTTTCGGTTTCTATCCCACTATGAACAGGGGAGTGTCTGCTAGTACTCATACTATCTCTCGAGTTCGAGGCTACCATCTCAAGTTTAGAGGGCACATTCAGATCATCCTCACCATCACTTGAATCCACTATGTTGACCTCATCCTCAGGGGGATCAATTTTGGATTTGGGATGACAGGCAACAAGGTGGGAAGATTTTCTAGCCCCAACAGTATTCTCCCTAGTTCTTTTTTTAGCGTCATCTCTTATGGGACTGCCCACAACCAAATTTGTTTTTTGTTTACCTTTTCTATCATTGCCACCCTTCCCCATGAAGTGAGTAGTGGGACCAAGTCTTGTATCAAGGTCATGCACATGGCACTCAGTTGCAACTTCATCATGGGTGCTCTTAGAAGCCTTAGGCATCTTCACAGTGACTCTGTGGGGATTATTTTTGCATTTGTCTTTCCCAGACTAAGACTTAGGGTTCTTGGAGGAAGGCACAATCATAGGCACAAGTTTTGGAGCATTCTTAGGGTGAGTCTTATCTCTACCCTTCCTAGTAGGGTTAGGGCAATTCTCAATAGGCAAATGGCTAGATGAGGCCCTGGTGCAGAGGCACACTCACCTTGTTGCACCTAACCTTGTTCACAGAGGTTTTAATAGAGAATAACAGGTAATACAAAAAGCTAATGCACATATTATGGAAAAGATGACATAATAGAGGAAAGTGATAAGTGTAAATGCATTGAAAACACCCTTCGAGGGTAATGTACTTAATTAAATACTCACATCATTCTAGGGGTGGGGGAGATCCTCTCTCTTGAACCTATTTTTATGTTTGTTAAGCTATTCTTCCTTGGTGAGGAAGGAATTGATGAATTCCTTCACCTTGCTTTTTCCCATTCTTTTCACTTTCAGCATGTCAATGCTCAGGCCCATAGCGTCACCAATCAACCCTTCAGTGACTTCAAGGTTGACACTACTAATTTTCACCTTGCCCTCATTCTAGGTCTATACAAATTGGATAGAAAGGATGGGGTTGAAGCCTCCCAAAGATTCAAAGTAAGGCACAACACCCCCCTTGCTGAAAATGGCCCAAATCTCTTGATTATGTTTGATGTTTGCACAGGATGAGGGTTCAACCCTTGCTTTGTCTCCTCCCATGGTAAATGTAACAACAAGAACAACACTGAAATGCATTGTTGACTCAGAAGCAATATGAGAAATGAGGGAGTCATGCAAATAAATAATGAGCCCATAAGGAAGGACGCTTATAGACTGTGTACCACCACTACCATGGATCATCATATCCGCATTCTTCTCCATTGGCCTTTGAGCACTCTGATCAATGGCCTCTTTGATTTAAATAGTGAGCACCAAAAATGGGGGGGAATCGACTAGAGAGCCACCATTGGCATCCCCATCCTCTTCAAAATTTGTTGATTAGGTCTTGTCCTCTATTGGTGCTACAAGTCGTGCGGGTCCACATGTTGGATACAAAGATGCATTGATTTCCCCTCACTCGCAACCCAATAAAGGTATTTCTATCGGCCATTATGAGTCTTGTGACTCCCAGTGTTGTGTTAGTCTACTAAAGGTTTCACTTTGAAAGTGCCTGATTCCATGGTGGATAGGATCATTTCTCATATGGACACTACGCTGATAGGTAAGTTCTCTTTTTGACCTAGTATTGATATGGTGAGGAAATGGGTAGATAGAATTTGAAAGATAAAAGAAAATGTTTAGGTTTGCGCTCTTTCTAGGGGCATGTTCCTTTTCCACTTTTTGCTTCATGAAGACTTGCTTAAAACCCTGGTCAAGGGTCCATGGTTTTATGGGAGGCATAATCTCTTGCTTTGCAAATGGAAACTGGGGTTTAACCCCTTGTCAGATTTTTATGTGGTTGTGCCCACATGGGTGCGTCTCCCTAGTCTCCCCCTTGAACTCTAGGATGAGAAAGTCAAATAAGGTATTGTGAGCTCCTTTGACCAATTTTTGGCATTGGATAGTGTTCAATAGAATACAACTAGAATGTTTTTTGCCATATTTTGTGTGAATGTGGATATCTCCAAGATCCTCCCAAATTCTATTATGATAGAATCAAAGTTTGGAAGATGAAACCAATGTATCTTGTATGAAAACTCCAGAGTATCAAAAGTGCTAAAATTGGGCATCTTGTCTCTGACTACCTGAAATAGTCTTAGAAGAAGTTGGACAATCCCCCAAAAGCCAAAGGGAAGGACGGGTGCTCCTTGGTAGCGGATGGTCAGCCTTTTCCCTTTGAGAATGAAATATTGAGTATTCTGGAGGATAATGTCAAGGTGGATCAAGATGTGGTTGTCATTGCTCAAGAGAGCGGTCTGGAAGGGACAGGAAATCCCAACTTGAAAGATAGAGAGGAAACTTTGCAGGTTGATTTTGAATCTAAAACTATGTCTATGACTTGGACACAAAATGCTTCTGAAGTCCCTATTGTGAAGGTTGTTCAAAGCCTTGCTTATCCTGTTTCCTCTATCCCCACTGCAAGGATAGATTAGGAAATCCCATCTCATGGAGAGAAAGTTTTGGAGATTTAGAATAGTGTCTCTACTGACTTGGTGCAGTGATGCAGAGTGGCACAAGGGAAGCAACACACAAAGGTTTACTCTATTGTCCTTTGCCCACTCACCCACTTCAACTAGCCTTCAACCAACCAACCAACCCAAAGCACATACAAGGCATATGAAGGATTTGATGTCCAAACTATTGTCCAACCCCTAAGGCTTCTCCAACACCTTAAGACAGATCAACAAACACCTTCTATGCAGTTGGTTTGATCTCCAACTTCCCAAAACTCTTCAACCTATACCTTGACTAGTAAGGCTACTAGCCCTCCAAACTAGGTTTTCTCAACAAAACTTGACAAAATCCCAAAGGTCTAGGCAAACAAATGATGGAATTGAACACCCTTCAGGGGACCCTAACAAACCTCCAAATCTCCTGCTCCAACTCTACTCCAGCAATCCAGAATGCCTACTAGGTCTCTAGGCCTAATTGATCAATTTAGGCTAGGTTACAAAGCAAGTGCTCAAAATTGGGTGCATAGGTCAAGGGCAAGAATTTGGAATGCTTCTACCATGTCCCTACAACACAAATCCATCATTTATTTGCTCACCCTAATAGGATTCTATCATCTACAACCTCAAATAGCATGAAATTGGCCAAATACAATGAAATACTTGACCTAGGGCATCACCTTAAAAATAGAAGACTGCATTTTCTAACAAAAATATTTTGGAATCTTATAGTACATACCCCTAGCCTACATTTCACCAGTTTTTGCAAATTTTCAACGGTGAGAATGCATTCTAGGGCCGGATTTCTATGGCTGCCCTAGAAAACAGGGTTTCTAGACCTGTTTTGAAAGAAAAATCTATAACTTTTGATCCCAACCACTTCAGGACCTCAAACCAATTGCATTGGAACCCTGACTCCAAGAGCTTTCAGAAAAATGTCATTTGCACACGTGAAAAGTCCGTACAGTCTGTACATAGCGAGAAAAATAGGAAAATTTGCTATTTTCTGTAGTTTCAAAGCCCCAAAACTCCGTACCAGACCTCCTCTACCGTACAGGAGTGAATTACAATTATTTTTCACCTATCCAAGTTGGTTTCTAACTTCCAAAAGCAGATTCAACCGCCCAAACTAAGTTTTGAATCGGCCAATGTGTCATTGGCAACATTGGCAACTTATTACACTATGGAGTTTTTTGCATTTTCAAGAGGATGGCGATTAGGTTTGCTTGTCAAATGGAATCAAACCGCCATCACACTCCTTAGACCATGCTAAAACACTAAGACAACTCAAACAAACTCAAAAAGCCAATATTAGACCTTCTAGGCCTAAGTGGCACAACTAGGTCCAAGTGGACTAAGAAGGATATGAGGTTTATAAAGTTACCCTAGACCTCTTGACCACACAAGAATAGACCTTCCAACAAGGTTATGAAAAGCCTTATTACAAAACACATTAAACAAAAATCACAACCTTTCAAAAAAATGCAAACAAAGTGACTTTAGGAACCGAGGTGCTCCTAGGTGCCCTGCACCATGCAGTACTCTATTGGCAAGCACAATGTTAAAAGAGTAGTTCCTTGTCCCTATAGATATGAATGAGGCTCTACATGGTGAGAGCTTTGAGATGGCTTAGAGGGGTAATGGGGATTTTGAGAGCTTTTTCACAGATGCTACTAGTCTACACTCTAGTGTTGTTAGTATTTTGATAGTTGCTAGAACTATTTGTCAACATCTGGAAGCTGTTAGTCTACTACCTCCAAGGTTTTGAAAGTTGCTCCCTTAGAAAGACTTGGGGGCACTTCATTGAAAATGGATAAACTATTCCCAAGATTTCCTAACCAACAAGAAGGTAACACCCCTCCAGGTAGAGGTAAGATGTCATACCCACATTTGCCATGTGGTTATGACATGATAACCACATGTCATGACCACATTTATCATGTGGTCATGACACAAATTATCAAAAACTTTTCCCACCTGACTCTAAAAACCCCTCTCGCGCATCAAGCGCACTCGGTGACACACACACATAACGTAGTTGCATTTGCAACCAACATTAGGCACGTCGCCTGAAGGCGGGGAAGTCAAACACCACCGGGATAATGTGAAACTCATTTCACAATCCCTACGAGACGATAGCCACTAAGGGGGTGTGCGTCGCGAGGAATGACGCCAGGAGGGTTGGTTTTCGTTTCGGAATCCAACCCTAGGGTTTACTAGGTGAGGTGGAACAATCTCGATATGAACCAAAATTTAACCCTAGAACAACTACTAAATTAAATAAACATTAAATACATCAACTACGCCATCAAATAATGCACTAATATTTAATTAAAAAGGCAAGGTAAAACAAGGATCAAATTATTTAAATAACCTTATCTTAAGCCTAGAAAAAAAATTCGACAACATAATGCCATCTCATCAACTATGGGAGAATTGAAAGCAATTAAAAATGACATAACTCACATAATCCCTTTCACAAATTACAACGAATTAAAATAAAACAATAATATCCCCTAAGCACTTTTCAAAATTTAAAACAAAATTAAATAATTAACTAGGGGGTTTAAATAATAAAAATCTAACCATCTAAAATCAAATGATTAAACACATCATGGAGGTAAAAAAATATTAAATATGAGACATTAAATTATCTCTTTAAATGCATTCCCTCCATAAATACAAAAGGTTTTCCTAAGTTTATCTAATGTGCTTTAAGGTTTTCCTAAGTTTATCTATTTTCAAGAGAGACTAGCTCTCTATTTTTTTTTTAAATAAAAGTTCCACAGAGAACTCATTGCAGAATATAAATATATATGTATGTGTGTGTGGCTACCGTAACAAGGAAACACAGAGGATAATAAAATCATAATTCCCTTTTTTCATTTACTGTTGAGTAAAAATATATAAAGAAATATGCAACACACCATAGGTAAATATATGGCCGAATGGCAAATTTATTGCAAACTTAATTTACAACACAGAGGGTTTGGTGAATTTGTTGTGTGTGTGTGTGTCTATATATATATATATATATATATATATATATATATATATATATATATATATATATATATATATATATATAAAACACAAATAAAACATGATACAAGAGAGTCATGCCCTGAAATTTCATAGGGTCGAAGGAGAAATCTCACAGAGTTCAAAAGATTTCAAGCGGCGTTAAAATCCCATACACAGACGTCGTTTATGTTTAACGGGGCGCCAATGGGACGGGGGGGTGGGCTTCGCCCACGGGGTCCCAACCCTCGCCCACCAAATGGGTTTCGAACCCTGCATTGTTCTATTTACTAACAACAATAAAAAATACCACATTAGAACCCCAATACAAGCAATTCGAAATTACTTCATTTAAACACTGATCATAATCGCTATATGCTTTAATCTATGCATGAACTTTATAAGATAAACATATATATATATATATATATATATATATATATATATATATAATTATATATATAATCAAGTAAAAACTGCTCTCTATGTTATTTTTAACAGAGGATAAAAAAGGACAACAAGCTCATATATTATCTAAACAAATATATATGTTTATATATATATATATATATATATATATATATATATGAATAAAAAACTTAATACCTAAGAAGAAAGAAAAAACTAGAAATAAACTACATAGGTCTAAGTATATATATATTTTAAAAAAAACTTAAAACAATAATATTATTATTTTTGGAAAGAGCAAGAAAACCCATTCACTCATCTTTATAACCATTCAAATATTGCCATTCATTAACCATATTTTCTATTTTTTTTTTGTAAACCTATACTTTAGAAATGTAAAATAGGGAAAAAGAGTCATTTATACTTTTCTACAACATTTACTTTATTCCAAAAGCATAAGGAGATAAATTTTAACACATTCAATATATAGAAATGAAGCAAGATTTATTTTCATAAGGAGTTATTACAAAATATGCTCCAAGAGAGGGATCTTAACTCTCATGGCAACAATAAACTAAATACAAGTCATTTATGCCAAGGCAACTCATTGCCATAATTCTTACATTACAACAATAACCACTAACTTCTCAAAACATCCATACTTCCAAATCTTCTCCAAGAGCCATCCAAACCTACAAAACACAAAAAGAGATTCTCCAAACCCATGGAGAGCTCACCTCCCAACCATAGGCCTACAAGTAGGCCACCCCCAAGCTAGGAGGCCATTCAAATAACCATGCTCACTTAACCAAGATTACATATCACACAAAGCACTCACACAAAACATAATAACTCCCTCCCAAGGATAATCACATTACTAACCCATTTGACAATGAGTTTAAGGGGTGAGAGAGTGGACAACTCTCAACTCAAGGGGACCCACACACAATAACTCAAATATACTCAACTCTTGGCCTCTTTCCATCCAAAAACTTCTCATACTCCAAATAAACAAGGCACTCATGCCATAACCATATATCTCAAACTTCTTAATAAGGCCCATGGCCAACAATACTACTCCAAAAGATGAGGGGAAACTGAGGAGTTCACACCTCTCTCACCCATGACAAAGGTGAGCTCTCTCACATGGAGAGCTCACCAACACAACCCTTTAAACCCACACAACATAAAACTTAAAAATACAAGAGCATAACATCCATAAAAACATGCATATCTACATAAACAAAAGCAATAGAAGTAGGCTTGAAGCCTTGAGAGCATACCTCTCAAGCTCCAAGAGTAGAAGTGATGGTGAAGAGCTCTCCAAGAGTCATTTCCCAAAATCGTTCAAGTCTCTCCAAGTCTTCCTCTCCTTCCCAAATTAAACATAAAAAAAATGCCAAAAGAAAGAACCCTCCACTCTTCTCAAAGAGAGATAAATAGGCTTTGCTCACAAGCTCTAATGAATGAGAAGGTGACACACCTTCTCCTTCATCCACACAACCCTCCTCACAACCCCACAAGAATGAGGAGGTGACACTTGTCACCTTCCCATTCAAGCAAGCTACACTCTCCCACAAATGCTCTCACACATTTGTGAGGGCATAGGGAGAAGGGATCACACATGGGAGACCTCTCGTGAATGAAGAGGTGACACTTGTTACCTTCTCATTCAACTATGCTACACTCTTCCCACATAAGCTCTAACACACGTGTGAGAGCATAAGGAAGAGGTCTCACACACTTGAGAAGATTCTAGAAGCTTCTAAAGCACTTAAGGCAAGGGTAACCTTACCCTAGGTGAGTGAGGTTAGGTTAGGTGAGATGGTGACATGCCAACCACCTCTCACATCTCCCAAACTCGTCACTTGACTGAAGGGCTAAGTTAAGGTGACCATACAAGGGTTACACCAAGTTTAAACATGCTAAGAATGACCCTAGACCCTAGGGGTATGACCTAGGGTCATTATTTGACCATAATTAACACTAGGGAACTCATAAATCCACATGAAAATGGCTCATAAACATATAGCACCCAAAATGGTGCAAACCAAAACATTACAACCTTACAACACATCAAGGTGATAAATCAAAAGGGTGAACCTTACTAAAATATCATTAAATACAAGACAACACAAAACATCATTCTCCATTTCAAATAACCTCAGTCCATCTTAGGGACTAGGTCGGCTTAACAGGGCTAACACATAGGGTTATTTGTTTGACCCCTGATTACCTGCACACTTACACAAACCCGTTAATAGCACATGGTACATATAGCCGAAGTGAAATGAATTACATAAACACACAAGATTGCATAAGCACATATATCCCCAATATTAATCACATGCTAACATTTACATGATTCTCAATTCATTTGCATTCCACAAGGTATAATTAGATTCATCACCACATAGCATTTCATTAATCCAATCATCTAAATAAACCATTTCAATTGCATCAATAACACATTCAACACCATGGAATTCATACTATAATCGCGCATGAAAGATATAGCTCCATCCTACAATAATTCATCTATCACTAGATAAAACTAACAAACTTCCAAATAGGAGGGATCACTAACGACCACGTATCACACATATTCCGAACAACAAGTCTCATGAGCAAAACAAGAAGTGTAACATAATTTAGCCTCACACTACAACACTAAAGAATCTAGTTTCAAGCATATCAGGTGATATTTCAATCAAACCCAACTAGGATGTGCATCACCTATGCACCCACAATTAATCACAACCACCTTATACAAGATCCATAACATCACTATACTGATGCAAGATAGGGCCACGATTCCATAGACCGAACCCTTAGCTAGGGTGAAGCAATACAATCATGGTAAAAGGGCAACTAATCTAGTCGCACAAGGGTGGACCTCACATAAGATGCACATGAAACAATCTGGTAGAAAAACTGTTGATGTTGGCATGGACAACAAAGGAAGACCCTCTGGAAGGGAAACTAGATTGAAGGAGATAGACTGAGAGGTGGCTATAGGGAGGCAAAGGACCTTGGGGTTGTTAGCCCCTAGAAAGAATCATAAATGAAGATTATTTCTTGGAATATTAGAGGACTCAATAGTCCCCATAAACAAATTTTGCTTAAAAACTATATTTCTGATAATAAGATCGACATTTTGCTTATCAAGGAAGTTAAGATGACTGAAGCCATTTTTAAGGAGGTTGCAGATTGTTTATGGCCTAGGGCTGAGTTTTACATCAACCTGTTGAGGGTATGTCAGGGGTTTTGCTACCATGTGGGACCCAGTTCTTCTTTGAGGGAGGCTTTGCAACTCCTCTAGGCATAGTCTAGATGTAGAGTTTTCTCTTGACACTTCAAATAGTCACTGGATAATCTCAAATGTGTATGTGCCAAATTCCAGACCTGCCCAAAAAATGCTATGGATGGAGCTCTTTTCTGTTATTAGTAAGTTTAAGGAGAGCTCTTGGATGCTCACTGGTGATTTCAATACTCCCCTTTCCCTTTTGGAAAAATTAGAAGGTGTCCATGATTACTCGGAAAGCATGTTGGATTTTGCCAAATTCATCTTTGATGCTGGTCTCATGGATGTGGATCTCAAAGGTCCATAATTTAGTTAAACAAATCAAATGATAGGGCAAAACCTTATTCAAGTAAGGCTTGACATATTTCTCATTTCAGGATCTTGGGATATTGTGGTTGACATCTCCCTCACCTCTCTTCCAAGAGTAGGTTTGGACCACAACTCCCTTCTCTTTTGTTGGGGGTTGGGAGGCCCAAAGGTACATTCCCCTTCAGGTATGAAATAATGTGGTCGTCACACTTGGAGTTGAGGGATTGTGCCAAATGTTTCCTCTCTTCCATACCCATCCAAAGGATTTTTTTCTAGATTTGCTTGATTTTTTCCTCCTTATATTTCAGGGTCTTAAATAGGGAGAGGTAGTAGACATGAATGCTTTGAAGTGAAGCCTTTAAGAGCTAGAATTTTCTAGCTTGACTGAGAAGTTTCCCCTTCTAGCTGGCAATTTTTTTCTATATTCTCTCAATAATAATGTTCTAGTACTGGGGGTTGAGTTTCTTCATAAATAGCAGGAGGCCCAAATAAGTGGTTGGCAAAAGAGCAACTTCACACTGAAGGATACCAACTATTTGGATTTGTAAGTTCTCTAGGGTGTTGGAAAAGTACAGTGAGCTCTTGGCATAATTGATCTACTACCTAGAGACAACCGCATAATCTATCAACAAAGATTTCCACTTAGTGACCTCTTGCACATAAGACTTTCCAAAGAGAATGTGTCATTCATGAACTATTGATGTGAAGAGGGAGATGCCAATGAAACAAGTTTGAATCTAGTGATAGCACATGCAACAACTAGTTTGGAAATATTCCTCCCTAGAGCCTCAACCATGATAATGTAGAGATATAGAGATATGGGGTCCTGTTGCCTTAGCCCTCTACTGTTGCTGAAAAAGCCCTTAGGCTACCCATTAATGAGGACAAAAAACTTGGTTGTAGTAACACAAGACTTTATCATCTGCATCAATTTACCTTGAAACCCAAATTTCCTCAAGATCTCAAATAATAAATCCTAGGACATTCTGTCATATTCTTTGGAGATATCCAACTTGAAGATCAAACTTTCTTTTTTGCTTTTCTCCATAGAATGCAAAACTTCATGTGTGGATATAACAACATCTAGAATTTGGTGACTAAGGACAAATCCTTTCTGATTTGTAGAAATCAAGCTAGAAAGAAAAGGTTGGATTCTGAGGACCAACAACTTAGAAAAGATCTTGTAAACTGTGTTGTAGAGGTTGATCAGGCAGTAGTTAGCCAAGGAATTTGCCTCTCTATTTTTAGGAATGAGCACAATGGAAGTGTTGTTTAACTGTTTAAGAATTCTATCAAATACAAAAAATTCACATGCAACAACGACATCCTCAACAATAATATCCCATAATTCTTGGAAAAAGACTGGTGGAAATCCATTTGGGCTAGGAGCCTTGAAAGTGTAGAAGGAGAAAGTCACATCCTTGACCTCTTGCTCCATGACTTGTTTAGACATTTCTTTACAACCTCTTTTGGTAAGAATCAAAGGGATGGAATTTAGAAGGTTCTCTTGGTTGGCCCCCGAAAGGGGGATTCCCTCAAAAGGTTTTGGAAGAAGCACACTCCAAGTCCACCAATTTCCTCCATCGATGAAGTTTCAACCCCATCATCAACAGTGAGCTTAGTGATTCTGTTGTTTCTCCTATGCCTGAGTGTGGATTGATGGAAATAAATTATGTTTCTATTCCCCTTTGTTAGCTATTGCACTTTAGAATTTTTTTTTCCAAAAGATCTCTTCCCTGTATAAAATTGATAATGTTGTCAAGTTCTTACATAATATTATTATAGATGAGGTAAGGAAAGATTAGGTAGTGGCTCTTAGGCATGTGAGGCCACTGAAATGCGACATCTCCAAAGTTGAGTGAGTTGTTATGAAAAACTAAATGACAACAATGTTATCATCAAAATAGATAAAGGTAATGCCATAGTGTTGATGAGAAAGGTAGATTATGATGCTAAGATAATAAACCATTTACAAAATAGCGGAAGTTATAGAGGATCAAAATATAATCCAATTTGTTTGACTTTTAAGAGGGTAAATAGAGTTATAAATTATTTTATTTACAATAAGATTTGAATCAACACACAATCCCCCAAAAGGAGTTCACCACTAGGATTTACTGTGCTCCGTAAATCCATAAAGGAGTGCCATTGAGATTACTAATAGATACAACTAATTTTCTCACTTTGTTTTGGTGGTGTTCCTTGTCAAGACATCAAAACCTTTGGTGGGTTGATCTTGCTCAAGTTCATTAAAGATTTCTATGGATTTTGTGGATTTAATTAAAGACAATAAATTAGAGGATGAGATTCTTGTGATTTTAATGTTATATCTATTTTAACAAAAGTACCTATTAGAGAAGTGATAGATGTGTTTAGAACACACATAAATGAGGAGGTTGCATCATTAGTGGAGATTTTCTTAAGATCTACATTTTTCACTCTTACGGGTATCATTTGCACACAATAAAAAGGTGTGAGGAGGGATTCCCTACTTTTTTATGTGGTGGCTAACAATTCCTTGTTAAAATATGAATGGTGGAAGAGATCTTTTGTTGACACACATTTGAGTTAGCAACATGGGAGGGATAAACTAGAGGAATTCCATGTCCACCTCAATAGCATTTTGGTAGAATTTAGTTCATTGAAGGTGTTATATTTTGAGGGGAAGTTACCTTTTATTGACATAATACTCTCAAGAATATTTGGTGGATCTTTTTTTTGTCAAGAATATAGGAGACCCGCTTACACTTTCATACTCAACTTTAATTTTAAGAGAAACAACTATATGGGAAAGCAAATTTTCAAAGCTTTCAAGTAGGTTAGGGAGAGTCAATATTTTTGGTAGGATGATTCAAATGAGATCCCTATAGCTTTCATTGCTTATGTTGAGGCCATTTCCAATAAAATCACAAAAAATCTAAAGAAAAGGAACTTCTCCACAATATAGCTTTTTTTTTCAAATAATTTAAGATATTTGAAAGCTTAAGTTTTTGATTAACAATACTAGTTTATTTTTACATTTATTAACCACAACTAGTTTGTGAAATAAAACATATTTAGCTACTAGGATATAAAAAATTGATTAGCTCATTGTGTTTTAGGTTCCAAACTAGGTAATTTACTTTATTTAACAAGACTAATTTTCCACTATGAGTATATTCATAGTCAATCAATAGTGGTAGGATTACATGATTATAATAGCCTAGACACATCAATATTTTGGTCTAACTTGGTTCAATACCAAAATGAATTCATTCAATATATTTATTCAAAGATAGAAGTAATTGAATTAATTGAGTCCTATGTGTGCTATTTATAAAAAAAATAATCATATAGGTTTAAGGATCCATAAAATTTGACAAGGTAGTTTGATCAATACATCTCATTTTATTATTCAATCTCTTTTGCAATGGTAACTTGTTTCTTTGCTTTCTTGTATGAAATATTTAAATAAATAAAAATTTCAAGCGACATTTCTAAGGGATAATTATCATCCTTATACTATACACATGCAATGAATTTGTTATAACATTACATTGTAAAGGTACTAAACTTTTATTCAATCATTTACATGTTTCCCATAGTTTGAATAATTCATCATATTGGTACTTAAGTCATAAGATGCAAATGGTAAGCAAGTCAAATGAACAAGCGTCTAACAATTGCCCAAAATTACGTGCAACAAAAAAAAAAGAACAAGGAAAACAACAAAGAATTAGGAAAACACACATTCTATAATATTTGCAAAAAAATGTACATCTTATGGTTCACTCCAAAATTACATGGAATCCAAATAACTGATAATATCCTACCCAATGAATATTTAGCCAACTTGCTAAGACTCTCTACAATACAATCCAACCCTTTTACAAGCTCAACTATGCCTATGTACCCCTCTATTTTTACTCTTGGCTTCTCTCCATCTCTCAAGTCTACAATCTTTCAACCCAAATTTCATATAGACTTTAGCCCACTTCAATAGCCTTTGCAAAAAGAAATTTTTAACTTTTATCTTAACTAAGTGGCTATGACTGTTCCCCATAGATGCATGGATTGAAAGGTCCTTCTTGTGCCACACATTTATAATTAAAGCTTCAAGAAAATTGACACTTCAAATCCCTTCTTGTGCTTATGCAGATTCTTTTTCTCTCATATACCTTTGAATTCCACTTAAACACTTCTAGCCATTTAGGATACTCTAGCATAACTAACTTAAAAAAAGAGTGTCATTTTTTCACATGTTATCTAGAGAATGGCTCCTTAACACATGTCTACTAGGTTTGATGTGTGGACTAGACCCTACATGGCTTCCCTATCTTGTTTGACACATGTGTGACACCTTAGTGACATAATCTACTCTATTTGGTTCCACAAGGATATACTCATCTTGACAAAGGCAAGAGTTTGATTTAGCTTGCATTCGTATTATTTCAAGATTAAACCTAACAATTTTAGTAGCCCAAAAGACTTGGAGGGCCATCTTGTTTCCCACCCATGCTGTTGAAAACCGTAAGATGCACGTGATGGTTGGATCAAAGAAGATTCCTTCATTTGTAGGAGGTAGGGATGGATCAAAGAATAGCGAATGTAATAGGAAACATCAAAAGATATCTTAGGATGAAAGGGACCAATTGGCGTTAGGTCCATAAGTGCCTATGGTTGCTATAATTCCTAGTAAACAGGGCCCTGTGGGTGGGATTCGTGACATGGCTAGAAAATCTGTGCATGTGAGATTTTCGATCTCAAGACAATTAGATAGATGGAATAATATAGAGAAGGGCTATGTAGAGGTTGAGTCTTTGGCAAGAAAGATGCACAGGATGAGTAGTATCCCGTGCTCTAAAGAACATCCAATATTTTCTCTTCGTTGTGAGGTATGGGGGGAAAATTCATGCCTAGAGGGTTAATCTGTAGATTTCATGCTTTCTAGCCAAGATTAGCTGATCTTCATGCTTGGATTATGAAATGTTGGAGAAAAAAGATTAAGGTAATATACATATCTATCCAAGTGCTCAAGGTTTTCTTGTATTACTATGTGAAAATTTAGAGGATCGGGACCAATCACATATTTTAGAAAATGGGCCTTGGTTTTGGGATAAGAGTATTACTTGCTAAGCCTTGGTTTCCAACATCTGATTTAATGATAAAGACTTTTTTTTGTTATGCTTGTTCGGATTAGGCTCCCTTATTCCCTCTTCAATTTTGGGGTAGATGTTTGTTTTTATGGGATTGGGAATATGTTAGAGAAATTCTTGTTTATTGAGTCAAATATAGATAATCTAATTCACTCAATATCAACAAGATTATGGGTAGAATTAGATATCTCCAAAGAACATCTAGATGATATATGGTTAAAAGTGGAAGATCATATTTGGAAGTAGGTAATAGATTATGAAAACCCTCCATTCCACTATAGAAGATGCTTTTAGGCGGGTCATATTATAGCTAAATGTAAAATGGGCAAACCTAAATTAGTTAAGAAAGCAACATGGTGGCAAGGGGTGTGTTACTCACATCTTTCAGTTAGCAAGGCTGTTGAGAGCACTTCAGAGGACATGAAGGATACTGTTTCAAATGATTTGTAGCATAAAATAATGCTTGATGTGGATATTGGGTAGGGCTTAACTACATTTGTGACAGTTGTGCCTCCTCCCTCATGTCCTAAATACTCAGAGATAGTCTATACCCATATGTCTTAGCAACATAACTCAATGGAGTATATATTGAAAAAAAAGAAGCAAAAAGAATCAATCAATTTAGCTAATTCAAAGGAAGTACAAGAGAAATCATATTCCAGTAATACGTTTCAACAAGTGTTAAGACCTAAGCTACCTAAACAACCTTCAATGTGGTTCTCAACTTTTAGTTTAGCTACAAATATATCAAATGGATAAGAATGAGGTGTTGAAGCTAACCTTCAAAAGTCTAAATTATCAATCAACCTTATTTAGAGTCATCCTATTCTTCAAAGGGAGAGGAGGTAGTAAAGGAGTGGACAAAAGTTAAGAACAAAAATATTTTTTTAAAAAGGCGTCCTATTTGTCATGTGAATCTCATATTGCATAATAAGAAAGGTAAATTGTAGGCTTTTTTGCTAGCCTATTTAGGTAGGTTTTGTGATTTTAATTGTTTGTGTTATGGATTTTTTTCTTATGTCATTGGTCAGAGGTCCCTTTTATAAAACCCCAATACTTTTATTTAAAAAAGCTATCTACTCTAACTTGTGTGCCCACAACTTGTGGAGTTTATGGTGGCATAATAGATTATTTAGGCTCCCAAACTTTAAAAACAAAACCACACACAAAAATACACAACACATACTTCAAATCAAAATTTACATCACACACTCTAGGTGAAGAATTTTGTGAGCTCATTACTCACATAAGGAATTGTGTGGATGAATGATTTGAGTACCCAAGTCAATTTACTTCAACTTTTCTGATCCATGATTCCTTATTTGGACCCTTTCTCTCCCAATGAATAAGATATTCCTCGTACACTCGTTGGCACCACTTCTATCTAACTTTGTATTTAGTGGCAATAATATTCTTTTGTAATAGTTGCACCAAGAATAGTTGAAGCAAAATTTGGTATAAAATTTATAAAAGGCCTATACTTTGAGCAATATGTAAATATGAATTCTATAGATAAAATTTATAGCTAGCTTTTCGGAGAAGCAATTGGAATTCAAAGCTTGCATACTTCTAGAAGGATTCCACGATGTAGTTGCATGAGGCTTAGGATAGATTATAGCTATAATAGATGTAGAGTAGATTTAATGTAGTCTAATTATAGCCGAGTCAACCCAAGGGAGAGATTTTATATAAATCCCTTATCTGTCATGCTTTTATATTGAATAATTAATATATCAAAGCTTTGTTGATTTTGATATGTGATTTTTTTTTATTCGTAAGGCGGAGATCACAAGGGGGATCTCCTCCCCATCAACATACTCAACTTAGAATCCACTTAGTCAACTCAAACAACTTAGAAGCCACATGGATGTTACTTGGGGGATTTGAACTTGGATCTCCATCGTGAGAACCTTATGGCCTTGCCATTTAAGCACAACCCCTTTCACTGATATGTGATTTTTTTAATGCCTTTTGCATATATGTTTTATGAATGTTTTTTAGGGTTTATGTAATAGTGTGTAGGTCTATTTGAGGGTATTGAAATTCTTGTGTGTCTCGAGTGAGCTATCTAATGACTAATATGGTGGTGCATAGGGGTTTTAAGTGATAGTAATAGGTCTCAATGCATGCATTTTAACTAACATTTTGGTTCTATTATCAGGACCTTGTCAAAGCAAGAAGTTGGGGCAAAAAAAGGAGAAAAACATGGGCCCATAAATTCTTCAACAAAACTAGAACACCTATTATAGGAAACCCAAAAATTAGACATTTTTTTTATTATTAAGCTTTTATCCATATTATCTGAAGTATAAGAATAGGGCCTTATAACTCCAATAATTTCCTTTGGTAAGTCATTCTGAACTTCTCTTGGTGTTAACATCCTTACTTTAGGCTCGGGCATTCAGATTCACACTAGAAGCCTTTAATTTTAACTAAACACAAAGAGAAAGTCACAAGACGGTGACATAATAAGTCATTCTAAGCTTCTCTTGGTATTAACATCCTTACTTGAAGCTCAAGCATTTAGGTTCATACTGGAAGCCTTTAGTTTTAGTTAAGCACAAAGAGACAGCCACAAGACTGTGACATAATAAGTCCCAGCCTTGGGATGACCATCAAATTTTGTCCAACTCCGTGGGAAGAAATGATCAACTCTAATTGGCTCAGTTGCAAGCCTTATGTTTAACCAGACATCATTGGCATAAGCCCACGGACACAAGATTCTATTATTTTTGAGTTCATTCACTTACTCAGGTCCAAAGGGATCTCAAACACAAAAACTCTTGTATTCCAGATGTGGGGATTAAGTCCATAGACTAGGCGTGAGTTCATCTGGTTGTGACATGTGGAAGCACCAAAGTGTTAGGTCCAGCAGATTATGTATTGTTTCTCTGCAGTCTTGGCTACACTAAATAGCAGATCAGAACCATTGTTTCTTCAGCTAAATTAAATATCACCTGCCCTGAAAAAGGTTCTTCTGCCAGTGATCTGAATTATCCTTCTATTACTGTGTCGAATCTGGAATCCACTACCACAATTAAGAGGACAGTAACAAACGTTGGCGTGGATGACAAATGTGTATACATAGCAATGGTCTCATGCCCACCTGGTGTGGAAGTGAGTGTGAAGCCCAAGATTCTGGTTTTCACGCCTCATATAAGAAGTGCCTCTTTTTCAGTAACCCTAAAACCTGTGAAGCACTCTGGCGGGGTCTATAATTTTGGAACACTCATCTGGGCTAGTCCTGATCATCGTGTGCAAAGCCCCATTGCTGTTTGTGTGAACACCATAATTGATAAATTCAGGAACGCTAAGCAATCTAACCAGTCTAACCTAGAAGATCATTGCAAATCAGTACACTGTGATCAAATTTATCTCAAATCTGAAGTCTGTGATGGAGCCAGTGGAGTATAATTGATGTCCTCCATACTCTTCAGACTACAAGGCGGTCTCATACGTGTAGTTGAAGCATACATAGATCCACAGATTACAAAGGTTTCTTGCACTGGAGTATACAGAGACAGGACAAATCAGAGAGAAAGTAGATGTGTTTTTTCTTTTGGAGTCATATTGCTGGAGATGGTGAGTGGGTGGAAAGCCATTCACATATGAAGGAATAGAGGACAGCAACGACTCTCACAGTGGGGGTATGATGGTGTGGCTCTTTCTAACCCCAATTATTATGTGGTAGGTGTTGACATCTCTGAAAATGCGATTAAATGAGTATGGGAGGTGCTGCAAATGCTGAGTACTTCAAATTTCTAAAGGAAGATTTTTTTACATGGGTTCCAACAAAGCAGTTTGATTTTTTATTTGTTTACACGTTTTTATATGCGTTGGAGCCCCAGATGAGACCTGCCTGGGCAAAATGTGTAGCAGAACTATTAAAACATGATGGAGTGCTTTTGACACTAATGTTCCCTCTTTGACAATGGGGTCCATTATTGCAAGTACCAGGGAAGAAATGATGAAAGAGTTTAATCAGCCAGCAGTGGCACCATTTGTTTGTTGTCAAGGAGTGGAACTCTGAAGCAGACATGGTATGTACACATAATCCAATGGATGGGCAGAGTCCATTGAGATTAAAACTAAGGAAAAGTCCTTCCTTGTTAGAACTTATTCACTTGAGTTTATGTCAAAAGCACAGAGAAACTTTAGAGGATGTGAGAAATTCAACAAGGGATAATACAATTGAGGAGAAGAAGAAGGCCTCTAACTTCTCTGCCTTAGCTCTGAGAATTGGTGCATGGGAGTATGTTTCAAGATATGAAGGTGACTTGGTACCAAAATGCCATTTCTCAAAACGGAAGCTTATTTGGGAAGTATTGGAAGGTGGGCTGAAGAGCAAAATAGAAATTCAATGGGGAGATATCACTGGTCTTAAGGTAACCTGTCCTCAAAATGAGCTTGGCACCTTTGAAATTGAGCTATCCAGGCCGCCCATATTCTTCAGGGAATCGAATCCTCAGCCAAGAAAGCACACAATATGGCAGGCTACCTGTGACTTCACCTCTGGTCAAGCAACTCTTTACAAGCTGATTTTTAAACATTAAACAGTTCAATAGTGAAAACTAAATTGTGGGTGCCGTGGTCTGGCCGGCTCTTTCGTTTGAATTTCTAAAATTCTCTCTGGTTTATGCTTCAGCTCCCTGGTTGTCTGGGATGGCGGACTTTGAATTCTATCGGATTTATAATGTATATTTTAATATTATCAATATATTCGTCTGAGGGTTTATCTCTCTTTTTTTTTAAAAAAAAAAAATGTTAACACAGTAGCAAGTGGAACCACATGGCCACTACTTTCAAGACAATCAGCATCGAGCCTTTACATTAGTGAACACGAAACATATTTAAATCACTGTTTAATCACTTGGATGGTTTCATGATATACTTGGACTTGAAACAGTCCTTCCTTCAGATGTGAGATGCCAAATAAAATACAACTAAGTGAATGGTTGAAGTCTGCAAGCTAATCACGAGGTACTCCAGGACTAATGTGTAAATGGAGTTTGAGGGAGTCACATGACAAAACTTATAAGAAGAGAGACACAAGTATATGTTGGCAGAATTGAAATCTTCAACAAGATGGAGTTGATAAGGCTTGACATGTCTAAAATAAACTCTGAGAGCTCACATGAATTTCAACAGATGCAGGATAGCAAATTAAGTGCAGTTGACCAAGAGATTGAGAATACAATGCAACGGACTTGAAAATTTTGGTGAAAGCAGTTTTAATAGGGGGTCTAGGTCTAACAAGGAAAGCATGGAGTTTAATAGGGGAGTCTAGGTGTGTTTGGAAGATATCTTCACACTTTCTGGTATTCTTCAAAAATTCATAGGAGCCTTTGTCCACTTTCATACTGTCTAATGTAGCATGGAAGGTGGGCCTAATTAAGAATTCCCTAACCATGTAGCTTCTATACAAACACACGATAATTATGTACAATGGTAATTAGAATCAACAGAATCTCACGACAATTAATTGGATTCAATATAATTATGGTCAACAATCAAAATTATATCATCAATTTCTACCACAATGGTCTTACAACATGTACTAAGGCTCAGTCATTTGGTTACAATATAATATTGGCATTTCCACATGAGTGTGGCCATAAACATGGGCATCCTTGGGTTGATGTTGCTTTACTTGCTCTACCCTGAGCCTACTTGGACACTTCTTGGAATTCGGATCTCTCCTTGCACTCTACAGCTCCTCTATAGATGATTTAAACATCCTTATGTAGTGAATACTGATGAAAAAGGTTCTAGGTTATCCTAGAATGAAAAATACTATTCTAAACTTAAGGCGGTGCTAAACAAGGCCTTCCATGGGACCAATAAGTCCTCCAAAATGATTTTCCTTTGGTGTAAGGCTCCAAATCCTAGTGCACATCTCATAGACCTCTCTTATTTGATTTGGCATGCCACAAAGTCAAATGACCATATAAAATCAAATGAACACATGGAAATGCTTGCAATGCTCTACTAATAATCTAGACGAAACTGCAATGTGTTCTAATCAATATGTGGTATCACATAGATAATTCTACTTTGTTGGTTTGAGTTCCCACTAAAGATTGTGTCAACAAAATCTAATTGTGGCATAATAAAATGATTGGAAAAGAAGCTACTGAAATGGAAACAAAATAGATTGAAATAAATATTTTGGTTGATCCAAGATTGCTAATTGGCCTAGGATGCTCCTACATTAGTAAGTCTATGAGGCCCACTTTTTCTTGTGATCGCATTTGCACTTGATAGACCAATTATGGACATTGATATTTAATGATTGTAAATTTATATTTTAGATTTATGATCATGATGTTAGACTAGCATGGATAGTGAGATTATGGTTAGAATAATTTCATTTTATGGGTATAATGTGATATCTAGATTAGTGGATGGTTGTGGTTTGTTGTTATTATTCATGTGTTGGATGCATAATTATGACTAGATGAGCATGTTTATATGGAACTAACCTTGCGGCGTGTTAATTGATATAAAGTCACATGCTCTCCATATTTTGTCATGGTTAGATTATGTAGCATCGTAAATTGTGCTCACCCACAATTTCACACTTTATTTGGCACTCACTTTAGTGTCCACTCCCCTAGTGTGTTCTTAGGATCACTTATCAACTTTAGCCTTACCCTCAACCCATAAAGATGCTTTCTAAATGCTACTTTGACCCTTTCTACTTATCCTATCCAAAAACCGTAAAAGTGTCGTAACCTTGGTAATGTCCCAAGACATTTGGACTTTCTAAGAATTGAAGTTGCATGGACAAAAGTGCTAGGCGTAGATGTCTACGCAACACGTTGACATCTCGAAAGCATCTTTCTGTCCGTCAACCATTTTTAGAAGGTGTGTTTTTACTTGCATGGCATTTCAAGCTTTTCTTGATGTCTATTTGTGTCCAAACGACTCCTTTCCAAGATTTTTCCCTCTTGCCTCTTCTATAAAACCCTATCGATTTTCCATTTGAAAGAATCAATTTCATACACTTAACAAAGCTTTGCCAAAATTACTGCTCACTCTTATTTTACTTATGTTATTGTTACTCTATGCTCATTGTTTATTGCAGATTATTGAGAATATTCAATTGATGTGATTTACTTTGGTTTCTTTGCACTCTTCGAAAGATTCTCGTTCGAGATCGCTATTCTTCCGAACAAAGCTTCATTTTTTTCTTCGATGCAATAGTCTTCCAACGAGACCCTTGCAACTTCTTTCCTTACCTTTATCAATCCATTTAGATTAATATTTATCTTTGTGGGTTAAATATCATTTCCTTGTTCATATTCATATCAATATCGCATTATTATTTTGTCACTGCTCATTTACAATTCTAGACGCACTTAGAATTAAGAGCACACACTATTTATCAATACATCAATCTATTTGGCTGTCATTGAGGTGGAAACACTAAAAATGAGGTTTGACTAAGACAAACTCCTATACAGCCCAACCCTTCTTCTCTGTTTGTGATTGCAGATTGCGTGAGGAAAGATTTCGAGCGCATGAGCGTTTGCATATTCCTTTCTCCTTTCTTGTCATTTCTCTTATTTCATTCTTGTAGTATCATTTTCATCTATTTCTCTCATCTGTCAATCTTTGTGTAATAATTATTACATTTGCTATTAATAAGAAACTCTTGAAATCCATGTGAAGCTATACAGATCCAGGATTTTGATTTTCTATGCTATACAAACTACAACACGGTGCGCAGACATCCATACAGTGTGATGTCATTTAGGACAGTGAGGATATCCACTGGGTGCCAGGTTCCTTGTGATCTGTTATTTTTATTTTTGCAAATTTATTTCTATAAATTATTTCATCAATCTCTGTATTTTTCCTATTTTATTCTGCCCTTTGTTAGTCTTAATCAATAGTATTTAATCGTTTCATTTCCAATAGTATCAAAGGGATATCGCTTAGATATTCTTGCTTTTCCAAATTGGATAACAACAAGATATACATCTTTGTTGGCTAGTATTCTAATGTGTGATGGGAAATTGTTCTGATTAGATATAGTTTAGTTAGAGTTAATTTTCCCATATCACATTTTGGTGAATTTGAAATGTCTAAAACACTTGAAAACTGCAAAACAAAACAAATGTTATTTCTCTTCTTCTTAACAAAAGCTTCTCTTTTGTAAAGGGTTTTGGACCCTCTTCTCTAGCTGAGCTAATAAAAAACAAAAACTTCTCTTTTTCATTCTCTTTCATCCAATCTTCAAATCTTAGAGCCGTTGTGCATTGGGGAGCTCCTACTAGGTTATGAGCTTCACGACCCAATGCTCTGACTTGAAATTTACCATTCATAGAAGTTTAAAATTGGTCATGGCTTCTTGTGCTCTTGGTAGCTCTAGTTCCACTCAGCCAAAAACTAACATCTTTAACTTCTCAATGGGAAGTTCAAGAGTGCAACCACCTATCTTCTCTTTCTCTAACATAGTTGCAATCCCTAGATGACAATATTTTAGAGATCTTCTTGATATAGACATGCCCATGGCTCTGGTTCCCTAAGCACAGATCCACACATTGGACAATCACTTGGCTGACTTTGAGGATCCTAGCTAGCGAGGTTGTCCCTCTTGTAGAGAATCTCTAAAATTGTTAACTAGTGATCCACATGGCGTGGATCTTCTACGTAGTCTAGCTCACATTGTGAATAGCAATGTCCCAATGCTAGCTAGCTGTGTAGAAATCATTAATAGGTTGCATTTAAACACATCGAGAGCTCAACTATTGATGCCTATACCAATTTCTTCTACATCCACATTCACTTCTTCCCAAATTTCTACAAGCGCTACTTAATCAGTAAATGCCAATACAAATTCTATCGGAATGGGTGGGAACCCTATAAATCAATATGGGTTTATTCCCCCTACATCTTCATTATCATTTACTTTTCTTGGAGCTAACCTCAGAGTCTCCTAGAAAACCAATAACTCTATTCCACCTATTACCTAAGCTCAGTCCACTCATACCACTGACCATGTCATCACTCAATTTCTCTAAAATGCCAATTCCCTCTAGCAACAATTAGCCAACATCTCTAAATCTGCATCTCAACCAACAATCCCTTCATACCAGTACACTGGAAGTCCTTTGTCCTTAACCATTCTCGCTTCTCCCCTTCCCAAAACTTTGAGGCTCCATGCTTTGAAAAGTATATTGGTAAATGAGATGCACAAAACCATGTATCAGCATACATGCATCAAGGGTCTAGGGGGAAGTCTTTCTACATCTATTAAACTATTCTCCACCCTAACTGGTAGTTCATATGCTACTGGGAGGATTTTCCCTCGTAATAATGGAATCATAACAATTAAAAGATTTAAGATAAAACACAAATGCCATACTAGCTAGTGGTTGTGATGTAGCAAGGATTCTTTGCTAGGTCTTATGAAATCAAGTATTGAAGTAGGTGACCACCTCCTGTGGTGCTCACTTGAATGTTATCAGTTGTTGTAATAGCGAGGACCTATCTCCCTTTTCTTTAAATCTTTCAAAGAATGCATTTTTGAGCTCATCCCACGATGAGATTGAATTAGATGGAAGAGATCGATACCAATCAAGTGATTTTCCTTTAAAAGAAGCTACGAGCAATCTCAAGGTCACACTTTTCTTTGTAACATGATGGACTGTACATATGTCTGCCACATCTTGAAGATGTTCAACAGAGTTATGAAATCCTCACCCATGTATTTCAGGAGGGCTTTAAGATAATTAATTGGAATAGGGTCCCATGTAGTAGGAGGAACTAGAGGGATTAGAGGACTACCACTATTCCAATTAATGAAACTTCTAGGAGCTCACTAGTACAACAATTTGAGGAAATGGCAATGGTGGATTTGGTTGCACTACTCTTCTCCTAAGATTGATTACTAAAGGAGGGACTAAGAGACTTGGGTTAGATGCTGATAGTGATCTTGTAATAGGTCTTTTAGTTATACAAACATAATTTAAAACCCTATTACTAAACTAAACTACCCAAGAGAAATAAATATTTGGGTCCCATCGGGCATTGCCAAAACTATTGATATTCAAATCTTGCTTATGGAAAAACCAGTACCAACATTGGGAATTTCACATATATGGGACACATTTGTGAAATTCTCTCTAGTATTTTGAAGTTGACTCTTCATAAGATCTTCAATGAGTTATTTTAATCAAAAGTGAAGAAAAGAGAAGAAATACTGAAACAAAACTATTCTAAGGCGATGTGCCAAATTTTGAGGTTCTTATTGGCTTTAACAATTCACATAGTGTTCAATATATATATATGAACTATGATAATTGATCACCATAACAAAGGGTGCCCAAACGCACAATCATCATGCAACAAGAGATCATCATTTGTTAAGCAAATGAACAAAGGTAAAAGACAAAATAATACTTGAGCAAATACTGCAAAGACAAGTTAGGCACATAACGTCAATTTTCCCTTCATTGGTGAACTATGAACAAATTACAAAAAGGTGAGAAGCACAAATTCATATCATTTGAACAGTTCTAGAAAATGCCCAAAATCATGCGAATCTATTACAAAATCCCCCCTCTTCTTTTTACTAGGATTTACATGCACATTTATATTCGTGATGAGTCTTGCATTCCTAGGCACTATAGTGATTGCAATTAATTTATGCATAAATCTTGGAATCACTGAGTACTCAGTCATTCTTTGGAGATAACTACAGAAAAACTAGTGAATAGGGACATCACAAAGATGAACGACGAAGATTACTCTCAAAATCCATCAGTTCTAAGAAATGCCAAGTGAATTGTACTTCTCTTTTTCCTAACAAATGGTGCAATGGGAAACTATATCGGATTTGATAGTGTTGTGCCTTGCACATGTGCCCCATTTTACCAAATGGAGACCCCCTCCCTCTTTTGCTTCATTTTTTTGCTTGGTCTGAGTCTTGGCAGTTTTGCTTCAGAGAAGATGATGTCTTGATGATTTGATCCCTTTGCATAGGCTTCGGTGAAATTGGACAAGTTTGATTAAGATTGATTTCATTGGCACCTTTTGATGATTAAGTTGGAGTGATTGTAGTTCACTAAGTCTCCTAATTGGTTTCCTAAGTCAATTTTGTTCTAAAAATGTTGTTTACTACATTTGCGCTGATATTAGCATTGGCTTCCTCATGTATTGTTCAATGCTAAAATCCCATCCAACTAGATTTGCACTAAATAGTCCTCAATGGGATATATTCGGTTCCTCCGAATAGCCCCATTTTTCTGGTTAGAGGTCAAAACCCCGCAAAGTGTGCCATAGGTTGTCGACAGTACACTTCATTTATGGCTAGTTTTCAGGGGGGTATAAATGGTTTCAATCCTTTGATTTTCATCATTTTGCATTTGAAATCTCTTTAGTGTTTGAGCTCAAAGGTCGCCATTTATCCTGCTGAAGAATTTTTGGGCTGTGCATGTTAATTGAGTGTATCCGTGGACGATGAATCAGATTTCCTCATTGCAACCTTGCATTTATAAGTAGGAGGGTCCCTGTATCTTCCCTTCACATTTGGTCCATAATTTCATCTTTTCTTTTGCTTTTGAAAAGGGAATGCAGTAGGTTGTAGAAATCGTGACTGCAGATACGAGAAAAATCTTAGGGTTTGGAGTGTTTTTTGAAGATGCAGTTTAATTTTCCATAGATACCATCCCCTAGGATTTTGAATTTGGGTTTCATTGAAGTAGGAGGAAATTAGTGTTGCCTTTAGTAATTTCGATCATTTAGCATTAGGCTTTCCCTATTCAAAAAGTCAAAATCAACCCTTTAAACTTTATCGCCAAAATCATTAACTTCAAAACCTTTGAAACCGTTGTTTGCGCTAAATCCACATCCGACTGGAAATGTCCAGCTTGCTAGATTTTCCTTGCCAAAGTCCTTTTAAGGAATTTGTACTAAAAAGGACCTCAACCAAATTTGTGCTAAAAAGTGCATCCATAGGACATATCTCGAGTATTCAAAAAACCCAGCTATCCCTTGCCCATCAAATTCTCCGCTAGAAGGTTCAAAACTTTCGTTAGGGCTGTGTGCTAAAACTAGCTTCAACAGGATATATTATTTCCCTCAATATCCCCGCTATTCGGATGCCATCGAAATTCCTGCCAAAAACACTTGAAACGTTTAGCATGGAAAAGTGACCTTACTGCACATATCCGGTAGCGCTCAAAATCAACGCTATCTTGTTGAACTTAAAATTGCTTCTAAAAGCCTTTAAGAGCGTCGACGCTAAAATAACGACCTCTTGCATATATCCTGTTGGAACAAAAAATAGTGCAAATCCTGTCGGAGCCAAAATCTGCACTATCCTGTTGGCCCAAAAATGCCCGCACATCCCGTTGACCTCAAAAGGCCCACTATTTTCCAAATGGACTTCAAAAGGTAATTTAAAGGCATAAGGAAAACTTAATCAATGAACTTGAATTTATTTGCATGATATTTTGTCCTATTCATTTGATTATTTATGAATTGAAGGAATTTGTTCATTAATCTGGTAGTAATTCTGGTATTTGGTATGATATGCAATAGAAGGAAAAAAGATTGCTAGGGATACTTCATTCTGCTTTAGCTCATAGTTTGATTGATGAAATATTAAGGAATGAACTTTAATGAACACTTCATTCTGCTTTAGCTCATAGTTTGATTGATGAAATATTAAGGAATGAACTTTAATGAACATTTTGTATTTCCTTAGTAAAAATAGTGCATTCTTGTAAGGTGCAGAAATCTCACTTACTAAAAGTAGTATTCCAAAAAGCAATGCTCTTTCCAAATAAGGAAAGTGATTCATTTATTAATCAAAATATTCATAGTTGCACAATAATGGCAAGTTTCCAATAAAGAAATACAATCTCATACACTAAAAGAGTGTTACATTACATTTGTTTCAATGTTACAAGTACAAAATGTTACATCAATTACTTCAGTTACTTCAATGAAAGTATTCATACAATTTTGAGATTGGCTATGCAAGCCATACCAAGAATAATACAAAGGAACATATATACATCATGAATCATATAATATAAAATGCTCTGTCCTCAACCGCCATGACCCCAATGGTCTTCCGCAAGCCAAGGCCAAGAGTGTGGTTAAGGCACGTTTTCCACCCAACCACAAAGTACTGGACTTCCTCAGGTTTCTTCCTAACTTGAAGAAAGCACCAACCCTCCATGAGGAACCTAGCAACCTGGAACGGTAAAGGCAATAGGGAATCTCTTGATGCGTGTCTGATGCCTATATGCATTCCTAAACTAGAATGACATACTTCTTGCATACATAATGTGGCAGAGACATATAACATATTTTCTAGGCTTTTCTAACCCATCTATTTCAATGGTACAATAGCTTTGGCCAAAGCAATAATAAACAAGTGGTAATTTAGAAAAAGTAAATTACCATCTCTTGGAGCCCACATTCGGCATCCTATCCCGGAAGTAATTACACAAAAAGAATAAATATAACATTTATCATAGCTCAAAAGAATAAACTTGTTCAAGTTTCAAACATTTTCTAACATTGTTTTCTTTCGGAAAATTAGAATTTACTCAAAAGTTCATTATTCTGGTTTGCATAATTTGTCTAGATACTAAGTTACCATTTCAGTGATTTGTAATAATCTTTCAAGAAAGGTCGATTTTCTAGTCTTGTGATGTAAGATAATTGTTTAAAACGTCTGTCTGCTAGTTTTTCCATTACTTTGAATTATACCATCCTAGCCCAGAAGGTAACCTCAACATACACATAGAAAAATAAGTCAAATCTAAATTGCAAAATCAATTCATAATAGCACATGCATTTTACTAGTTACTTTCTTGCAAAAGATAGTGTGAGTCTGCTTTTACTTAACAAGAATGAAAATTATGATGGTATAAGCATACTATACATCAATCAAGAGTTCCACTATTTAAATAATGAACTAATGCCATAATTGATCATGAAAGTCTTCATGTAGATAAACATATATATTGTATGTATAAATAGATCATTATATTGTAGTCATAATTATAACAAAAATAACTCGATCTATGCATTTATATCGGCAACCAAGGTTGGTTTATAATGCTATAATGATCAAATTTATGAATGAGAAGAATTAGGGATTCACATATTCAGTTAATTTCAGGTTCATACTTTTTAATAGAAAACACTCCTTAATGTATCACAAGTAGATAAGTTAGTTACATTCAGCTTATAGGTGACTCATTAGTTACTACGAAGCCCAATTATCTGCTACAGGAGATATAGTAGGCTACAGAAATCAGAAACATAAGAAAGAATGCAACTACCGAAATAAAGAAAGTTAAGACAAGAACATCTAATAAAGCCAATCAAATATCGCAGATGCAGAAATAACAAGTTATATGAATACACTCTGTTGCTATAAGATAACACTCTGTTACAGAAAAAGTGATATACGTCTATAAGAATAATGCCTGTTGTGACATAAAATGACTAAACTGCAATAGGAATAACAGTCACTAATTATTATATATCTCCAAATTGACAAACTGGGTATGGCTACGTTTTGGATATGATTTACAAAACTAAGTGGCTCACCTTATATAAAAATTTTAGAGAAACCCAGTTCCTAAATCTGAAGTTATTGGTGACACAATAGACGGTTTTGAGAGAGATGAAATGTGTAAGATATATACAGTCACTAATTTTTACATATCTCAAAAAGGACAAACTAGGTAAAGATGATTTTTGGATATGTTTTAAATAACTAAGGGACGAACCTTATATAAAAATTTCAGAGAAACCTAGTTCATAAAATGAAAGTTATGGGTGACGCGACGAACTATTTTATCAGAGATGAAATAACACATTCCAAATGAAAACATTAAGACAGATCATGCAGATCAAATTAGCATGCAAGCCTATATACAAATTTAATCAAAGATATAAACTAGTAAATAAGGTACCCAATGGATCGTCACAATCCTCTAGACTACTCTTTTGCTTCTTGCAGTTGCTGGTCTCCTCCTTGCAATTGCTGCTTCTCTTTTTCACGGATGATCGCTTCTCATTTTTCTTTCTGTTGCTGTTGGTATTCTATGATCTACTATGTTCTCCTCACTTTTCCACCGTTCCTCTTTGCTTCCTTTGCTAAATCTTCAATTTCTCTTGTCTTTGTTCTTAACTCCTCAGAATGAATATTGTGAATGAATCTTGTGTGATGTGAGAATGAGGGTTTTTCTCTTTTTATTATTTTCTTTTCTTCTCTTCTTTCTTTCTTTTTTTGTTTTTTTTTTTTAATTTTTGCTTTGTTTCTATATTTTTTTTCTAAATTTAAGTCTCTTTTTCTATTATTTAATTGTTTCTATCCTTTGTTTTGTTTTCTAAGATTTTTTTCTTTTTCTAGGTTTTATTTCTAATTTATCAAATAAAACACATATTTCTATTTTTGAAAACTCATATTTAATAACTAATTTAATTTTATTAACTAAATTTTGCAACACAATTATTTTTAAAATAATAAATAATAATAATTCTAACTTCGAATAAAAAAATCAATAAATAATTTTAAACTACTTTTTATTTTTCTATGAGCATTTAATATTAACTACCAATTAATTAAATAACCAACTATAACATAATAAAATAAGAAGCAATATAATATGATTAATTAATGCAATTCTAATGCAACTATATGCATCTAAGTGTCAGTGTGAGAGAGATACCACTCCATCCTAACCCTACTAGGTGGATAACCTCCTCTACCTTAACCACACCCTTGTCTTCAACAACTTGGAACTCATGAAAATTCAGATTTCCCATTAATAGGTTAGTGTCAAATAGTCGAAGCACTATAATTTATCATTCCAAAATAATATTTTCTATATTGCATCAGTTTAGAATAAAATAATATTCATTACATTTCATCTTTTCAAATGAAATAACCATATCCACTTATTTCATATTTCAAAATAAAATAATATTCATTCAACCACACAAAGTTATCCATAAAATAATTCCACATATAGTAAGTTCTAAATGCATCAAAGTCTGAGACGTAACATCCTTCCCCACTTGGAAAAGACATCGTCTCGATGTCTTATTACAAAACATCTACATAAAAGTCTTATACATCCAGTATCAATATAATAAATAAGTCATAATTATGCAGAAATTTAAAAGTTTATGCTAAAATCTTAGATGCGAGAAAGCTCTATCTATATCCTCTACATTCTCCCAGGTGGCACTATCCATCGAATACTAGTCCTACTCGACCTTGTACTGAGCAATACCTTTATTACACATTTACTAAGATATTAAAAGTATCTTACTAATGCCCCTTTGCATCTATCAAAAATTCAAGTGGGCTCCACCAGCACTACTTCTAGGCCCAATAAAGCATGTCAAACAATATAAACAACACACATGGCCCAACTGCTAATACAAGCATATAATTGTCACATGTTACAACTACCACCCAATTCCATACAAGTAACATATGACACTCTTGTCAGAGCATAATCAAAATATCATCACAATCAATGTTCAAAGTTATAAGGAAAAATAATCTTACCACCAAAGCACACCAAATGAGGCAAATATTAGTCCATCATAGACACATATAAGCATTAATCATTCATCATAATGCACATGCAATGAAAATCATAACATAATTTCAAGAAATCAGTTCTCCTAACCAACACTAGGTCGAGATCTCCTATATCAAAACAAATCTCCAAAGGTACACCAACTAGATCAAAACCAACCATCGTGCATACAACTCCTTTGAGACTACACCACTCCATCATCCCATTGCCACTACAATGAGAAGAAGCTCTAGCCCAAAAAGCGCAACAAGTTAAGTCCGTAAAACTTAGGACCACAACTATGCTCGGGTAACCTCTCAAGCTCTCAACTAAGTTTAAGGAGACTCACAAAGCTACCATATCTACTCTTAAGGAAAATTACAACAAAAGATTATTCTCTCAACAGTCCTTCCTCAGGCACTACCCACAACAAAATAATTCAAGGATCAGGTAAGCCAACTCAAAAGGTTATAGGCACTACTACCACATGTCTCAACTCTAGACACGGTTTCCCTACATGAGATACTTCCTCACACTCCACTCCTGAAAGAGAGGGTTTCTTTAACACTCTAGCTCTACACTACCAAAACTAGGACCAACCAAACAGATTCTTAGAGGAAAGAATCTAACCACACCCTCTAATGGGGTAAACACTTCTATAAAGCAGGGCTTCGCAACTTGTTACTCACTAGGAGCACATCTATGATGACATCAACAAACTAATAAGGAGCAAGACTACTTCACCATACTGCCATTTTCTCTTAACTAAGCTAGACCAAAAGGTCAAACAACACAACTCGATCACAATTTCATGATCAACTAAGAAACATAAGGCTTCTTCATAGCCTAACACCAAGTATCCATAAAATGGAATACAAAGGATAACTTATCCCATCTAGCATCAAGCTAGAAAACCTCCAACTACTAAGAAGAAACTCTTGAAGCAACCTGATTTCCAAGGTTGGAAACTCAACAAGAATTAAAAAAAATAACTATAATACCATAAATATCTATCTATATTACGTGCTCATGCACTAATGAAAGATCCATCATACCCTACACTATGTCAAACTTGAAGGTAGTTATGGAACTTACATACAACATCATACACTCTACCAATGCTGAACACTAGGGCATGGCATCGTGTTCAAGATCAACAGGAACGAGACAAGCAAGAACAACTAAAGTTGGTGGATTAAGCCAACATTAGGCCAATTAAACTAAAAGCAAGATTCAATCCCAATGAGTTCTCTACACAGTCATGAATCTACATTTAAGCTCATACATGAATACATTTCTCTTCAAGTGATCCACAGAAACACAAAACCATTTCTCAATATTGCACACAATAGTCACTTTCATTTATCAACAAACCAATGAATTTAATCTACCATAGTTCTAGTAATACACACATCGGTACTAGGTTATTCTCCGCATTCTACTCCCTTATACAATCCATCAGAGGCCCATCATGGACATGATAGAGAACATAACACAATACACAACATAACATGATACATGACCAATAGTTAAAACATTCAAGCATAGCCATCAAAAATAAATAAATAATAAAATGTGAAAGTGGAAGAAAAATTAATTTTCAACAATAAAGCATAAAATGAGCTCAGTTTCAACAGTAAATCAAACATGACCGTAAAGGTCACAAGATAAATATTAAACTTCGATGGCTATACTTATTTATAAAATAAAAATAAAAATGCAATGCTGGCCCATACAACACTTAGAAAATTTACGAAAGTCAAATAAAATAAGGTATTAAAGTTCAAAAGTTCCACATTACATGAACTGCGTGACTAATTCTAGGGCCACTAGAGAGGGAGTACAATGCTACACTACACCTGGATCTAAGGTGAGTAAGAGAATACACTCAACCACATCAAACAACGAATCTTCTAAGACTCCAATCACGTCTATACCATAACATTATTTCTAATTAACCACACGAACATCATTCAATGATGCCAAACAATCGTAAGTTGCATACAATCACTACGTAAAGACATATGCAGTCATCCACTAGTAACCATCCAACAATCAAGATGAAGCTAAGAAAAAATTAGGTTCACAACTGAGATATCTAAGCACATCAATCTCTCCAACAGGCAGTGGTTAACACTTCTTACCAATCAAGGATTCACCAATATAACATATGGATATTGTATCATAAATAAAATAGGAGGAAGGATTAGGTTGGGGTTAAGAAAATTACCCGACATTCTTTTCACAAGATTCTAAACTCCTCCACAACATGATAACAAGCATACTAAATGCATACTAAGAGATGGAAAATCATAATTCAAGTCACAAGATGTAGGGTTTGCTAATTCACTCAAGATTCTAACACTTCAAAACATCACAAGGATTATGCAAAAGACCCTCTTCACAACCCCTTTTTCTCTTTAACTCTTCAAATAATGCAATGAAATAATTACACCCAGGGTCCCACATGAATCCTAGGGAAAATGCAATCTAGGAATATAAGTCATTACCCAAATGATCTATTCTAGCAATGTGATGCAACACTATCTATCTTACAACCTCATAATTAATCCATACCTAGGGACATGCTCTCAATAAGGCAATGCAATATGCATGTCAAACAAGCATTACCAATCACCATACAGAGGCAAGCATTACGAGGATATGCTACTCTTGTACACAAGAAGGTTCATTAATATTCTTCACATATCAAGCATATGATCAAAACATCATCTTGTCCACATACAATGCATAACTCCTAAAAGAGTAAACCAAGTTCGTTCACACTTGGAACATGGTATTTAATTTCACACAAAGGTCCTCATAACTCCACTATCATAGGTGGTCACACAAGCACAAACATGACCCTACAAAGGTTATTCAAGCACTCTCACATAGTGCAAAGGCTCATGCCAAGTACTCATGGCATTAGGAAGGAAAATACACATAAGTAACTTCTCGGCAAATACCAGGGTTTATCTAACCCATAATAATGTATTGCTCGCCACACACATGTGAGGATGACATACAAAAAAAGGCACATGCTACTCACTGCACACCAACACACAAGGACCCACACATGCTCGGTCAAACTGAGCAACACACACCCCAAAGCTCCCAATGCTGGAACTGTGCTCTGATACCAAATGTAAGGTGCGGAAATCTCACATAATAAAAATAGTATTCCAAAAAGCAATGCTCTTTCCAAATAAGGAAAGTGATTCATTTATTAATCAAAATAGTCATAGTTGCACAATAATGGCAAGTTTCCAATAAAGAAATACAATTTTATACACTACAAGAGTGTTACATTTACATACACCACATATGGTGTTACATTACATCTGTTTCAATGTTACAAGTACAAAATGTTACATCAATTACTTTAGTTACTTCAATGAAAGTATTCATACAATTTTTAGATTGGCTATGCAAGCCATACCAAGAATAATACAAAGAAACATATATACTTCAAAAATCATATAATATAAAATGCTCTATCCTCAACTGCCATGACCCCAATGGTCTTCCGCAAGCCAAGGCTAGGAGTGTGGTTAAGGTGCTTATTCCACCCAACCATGAAGTACTGGACTTCCTCGGGTTTCTTCCTAACTCGAAGAAAGCACCAACCCTGCATGAGGAGCCTAGCAACCTGGAATAGTAAAGGCATGAGGGAATCTCTCGATGCGTGCCTGATGCCTATATGCATTCCTAAACTAGAATGACACACTTCTTGCATACAGGATGTGGCAGAGACATATAACATATTTTCTAGGCTTTTCTAACCGATCTATTTCAATGGTACAATAGCTTTGGCCAAAGCAATAATCAACAAGTGGTAATTTAGAAAAAGTAAATTACTGTCTCTGGGAGCCCACATTCAGCACCCTGTCCCAGAAGTAATTACACAAAAAGAATAAATATAACATTTCTCATAGCTCAAAAGAATAAATTTGTTCAAGTTTCAAACATTTGCTAACATTGTTTTCTTTCAGAAAATTAGAATTTACTCAAAAGTTCATTATTCTGGTTTGCATAATTTGCCCAGATACTAAGTTACCATTTCAGTGATTTGTAATAAGAAGGTCGCTTTTCTAGTCTTGTGATGTAAGATAATTGTTTGAAATAATGTTTGTCTGCTAGTTTTTCCATTACTTTGAATTATACAATCCTATTCTGGAAGGTAAGCTCAACATACACATAGAAAAACAAGTCAAATCTATTGCAAAATCAATTCATAATAGCACATGCATTTTACTAGTTACTTTCTTGCAAAAGATAGTGTGAGTCTGTTTTTACTTAACAAGAATGAAAATTATGATGGTATAAGCATACTATACATCAAGATCAAGAGTTCCACTATTTAAATAATGAACTATTGTCATAATTGATCATGAAAGTCTTCATGTAGATAAACATATATATTGTATGTATAAATAGGTCATTATATGGTAGTCATAATTATAACAAAAATAACTCGATCTATGCATTTATATTGGCAAGCAAGGTTGGTTTATAATGCTATAATGATCAAATTTATGAATGAGAAGAATTAGGGATTCACATATTCAGTTAATTTCAGGTTCATACTTTTTAATAGAAAACACTCCTTAATGTATCACAAGTAGATAAGTTAGTCACATTCATCATATATGTGACTCATTAGTTACTACGAAGCCCAACTATCTGCTACAGGAGATATAGTAGGCTATAGAAATCAGAAACAGAAGAAAGAACACAACTATCGAAATAAAAAAAGTTAAGACAAGAACATCTAATAAAGCCAATCAAATATCATAGAGGTAGAAATAACATGTTATAGGAATACACTCTGTTGCTATAAGATAACACTCTGCTACAGGAAAAGTGATATACATCTATAAGAATAATGCATGCTGTGACATAAAATGACTAAACTGCAATAGGAATAAGAGTCACTAATTATTATATATCTCCAAATTGACAAACTGAGTATGGCTACATTTTGGATATGATTTACAAAACTAAGTGGCTCACCTAATATCAAAATTTCAGAGAAACCCAATTCCTAAATCTGAAGTTATTGGTGATGCAATAGACGGTTTTAAAAGAGATGAAATCTGTAAGATATATATAGTCACTAATTTTTACATATCTCAAAAAGGACAAACTGGGTAAGACTAATTTTTGGGTATGTTTTAAATAACTAAGGGATGAATCTTATAAAAAAATTTCAAAGAAACCCAGTTCGTAAAATGAAAGTTATGGATGATGCAACAGACTATTTTATCAAAGATTAAATAACACATTCCAGATGAAAACATTAAGATAGATCATGCAAATCAAATTAGCATGCAACCCTACTTACAAATTTAATCAAAGATATAAACCAGTGAATAAGGTACCCGATGGATTGTCACAATCCTCTAGACTACTCTTTTGCTTCTTGCAGCTACTAGTCTCCTCATTGCAGTTGTTGCTTCCTTTTTTTGCGGATGATCGCTTCTCATTTTTCTTTCTGTTGCTGCTGGTACTCTATGATCTGTTGTGTTCTCCTCACTTTTCCAATGTTCCTCTTTGCTTCCTTTGCTAAATCTTCAATTCCTCTTATCTCTGTTCTTAACTCTTCAGAATGAATATTGTGAATGAATCTTGTGTGATGTGAGAATGAGGGTTTTTCTCTTTTTATTATTTTCGTTTCTTCTCTTCTTTCTTTCTTTTTCTGTTTTTTTTGCTTTGTTTTTGTGTTTTTTTGCTAAATTTAAGTCTCTTTTCTATAATTTAATTGTTTCTATCCTTTGTTTTGTTTTCTAAGTTTTTTTTCTTTTTCTAGGTTTTATTTCTATTTTATCAAATAAAACTCATATTTAATAACTAATTTAATTTTATTAACTAAATTTTGTAACACAATTATTTCTAAAACAATAAATAATAATAATTCTAACTTCGAATAAAAAATCAATAAATAATTTTAAACTACTTTTTATTTTTCTATGAGCATTTAATATTAACTACCAATTAATAAAATAACCAACTATAACATAATAAAATAAGAAGCAATATAATATGATTAATTAATGCAATTCTAATGCAACTATATGCATCTAAGTGTCGGTGTGTGAGAGAGAGACCACTCCATCCTAATCCTGCCAGGTGGATAACCTCCTCTACCTTAACCACACCCTTGTCTTCGACAACCTGCAACTCATGAAAACTCAGATTTCCTATTAATATGTTAGTGTCCAAATAGCCGAAGCACTATAATTTATCATTCCAAAATAACATTTTCTATATTGCATCATTTCAGAATAAAATAATATTCATTACATTTCATCTTTTCAAATGAAATAATAATATCCACTTATTTCATCTTTCCAACCACACAAAGTTATCCATAAAACAATTCCACATATAATAAGTTCCAAATGCATCAAAGTCTGAGACGTGACAATTCTAAGGTCCAAAATCAATTATTTATTATGCATTTTGGCCATACATCCTGTAGAGGGACAAATCCCCACTTTTGGTCTAAGAGCCTGATTTGAAGTTTACACTAAAAATACATAAACAATGCATGTTTCCTAGCATTCCTAGACTACTGAGCATCATGGAACATAGGTATAGACTAGTAGGATAGCAACTTTAAAAGGTTATTCATTAGGTTTCTATCCTGCAAGATAGATGACTTCCTGGGCAATAAACATGGAGTATGAATTTAAAGGAATCCCTCTTGTCAACAAAATCACATCTGCGTGGAAGAACATAGGAGACACAAATCTTGGCCACATCGACATAGAGGAGTTGAAACTAAGGATCTTTGGACCTAACCCAACTACTTGTGCTAAGAAGATTAGAGATAATGGCATTGGTCAAGCTGTTGCCTTTCCAACTTCAGTTCAATGTCTAGAGTTAATTGTAGCTTGTGTAGACAGATATCATCAACCATCAAGGATCTTGGTCACTCAAGATGGCAGGGTATTAGCAAACGTCAGTGCCCTATCTTTGGCCAAGGCTTTTGACATCCCTCCTTTCCCAGCTTTGTCAATAATGAAGAAGGATGAGAACAAGAGGATGTATGATCAAGACCCTAAGGCTCGCAGAAAGGTAATAACTGATATGGATGAAGAACAAAAGAGTTGCTCTATCCAAGATTCCTCATGTACTTTATATGAGTGATTTCAAGGATGAGATAGGAGACCTAGTCACCCTCCTGAGTAGAATCATGGGATTGCCTTCTGCCTCTACCAAAGAAGGATGGATGTTTGCATATGTTGAAGAGATCTTGCATGGGGATAAGAAAATTCACTGGGCCCAAATTTTAAGTGATAACATTCATGAGGCTTTTGTGTCTTTTGATGATGCCAAGATATTCAAATGGACCTCCTATATAGTATATATGTTAGCAAGAAGCTTTGTTTATCCCGGCTTATCTAAACTAGGAGAAGTTGGTAATGCTAAAGAGGAGTACAAGGTGTATGAATGTTATCCTCAGCTAGAGATTACTCAATCATTGGTGCATTACAAAAGAGTTAATGATGCATTTACTAATATGCACATTACAAGGATATTGCAGGGAGATATGTCAAGAAGATTATCTCTAGAGGTTGCAAATGTGGTACAAACTTATGGCTGATGGTACATTCAGTTTCCAAAGTTCACCTATCTCAGGATTCAAGGTTTCACTGAGGCACCTTATAAGTTTCCAAGGTATCCAAGTGACAAGATAGTGTTTCTAGAATTGACAAGACAATTGCATACTTGTGCTAAGAAGCTGAAGCATCTACACAGAGCCTCTATCAAATTCCCTATACTCTTAGGAAGACGTCTCTTTTCTTGTGTCACTATTGGATCAATTGAATATTCAGATTTTGAACTTCAATTGTTGAATTTGCATTTCTATCAGAGGAGAGATCATTTTGATCCTTTTGGAGTAGTTAAAAGGCATATTAGAAAAAAGTTGTTTCACAAAGAACATCTTGAGGACTTTTGGGCTAATTGCTCAAATGATCATGAAGTCATGAGGAGAAAGTATTCTAGGTTGTCATTAGAATTTATTGAAGTACCTGATCAGCTAGTGGATGATGATAATGTGTTGCAATGAGGACCATGGGAAGCACTTTTTGGAAAAGCTATCCCTCTACCAAATTGGGCAGATGCAGAAGAGAGTTCATTGGATGAGATAATAAAGCAACCCATTAGATTCAGTAGAAATTGGGTTAGAAACCAGGTTTTAGCAATGGTATTGTTATGTCAAAAAATGTCCCCTTTGGGGCTTTTCCCTCTTAAGGTTTAGCTCTCGGGTCCTTAGAATGCATTTAGAGCATCTTGTGTATTAATTTTGACTCCGGATAAGAAAAACTTGAAGTCTTATGAAAAATAGGACCTAGGGTGTGCTATTTGGATGATCACTGAATGAAAATGAGGGGGTAGACTTGGGTGCTAGCGCACTAGTCCTGCCCTATTTTTGGTTTGCCCTAAATTTAAATGTCAATTTTATGGCCTTTATTTAGGTCCTATGTCGACATCTCAAGTTTGAATTATGTAATTCTTAGTAGGAATCTTTGTAGTTGCATATATAAGCATGTTTAGGTTTCATTTGAAAACTAGAGAAGATGATTGCAAACTTTAGGCATATTTGTGATTTCAAGATATTCATTGTTGCAGAGCAGAGCATTGTTATTGTGTTTGTGATTGCAGATTTGACTTCATCTTCTCATGTGATTGAAGAGCCTTCATTTATGTGAGATCTACACTTCAAGGTGATATCTATTGTGTTTTCAATCATTTATCATTTGGATTTTGCCTCTATCCCGTAGGGATACGCACTCTTATCCTACAATGGTGTTTGGAAGACTTGAATGTCTCTCTGGGGCTTGACAGAGGCAAGCCTCTAAAAACCACAACCCCCTCCCACACTCCTTTGTGATTGCAAGTCACAGGTATCAAGTTTCACGGAAAGGAGTTGCAGAAAGGAGGTTGCAGACAACAAGGATTGGGGATCTAAAAGAAAGAGGACAAAGGTGAACATTTTGGGACAAGGGCATTAGTGCCAGTGTCCTCCATCTTTTCCAGAGAAGAAACAAAAGATACAGTGCAGATCAGTGTCAGAAGAATATTCAAATTCCATGACAAAAACTATACCTTGGACAGGGGTGCTAGTGCTAGTGTCCTCGACTATTCTGCATTCTAGATTTTGAAAAATAGTGAGTTAACAATCTCTGTCCTTCACCTTAGTCTGAAAGGATTTGTCGTAATTCATCAATTTGCTTACTGTTTTTCTTATTTAGGGTTTTAAGAGTAATTGAGCATTAAATTGAGATATTGTTTGATACATCTGAACTTCCACATTGTTCCAAGTGGCAGTCCAACCTAATAGGTGTTTGCTCTCACTTAGTGGAGATCAAATCGGTTGATATGCCTTTGAATATTTGGTGAGAAGATAGGATCTTCCTTTAAAACCTCAACCAAAACATTTCCCCCCCTTTTCCTACTAAACATGCACAAGCAGGAGTGGTTCTCACCTACACTTAGTAGCTATAAGGTAGAGCAAGTGATGATGAATTAGATGAGCCTATAGAGGAAGAAGAAGAAAAGATAGAAAAAGAGATTGTAGGAGGAGATGTTTTGGAAGTGGACAATGAGGCAACATAAGATCTCCCTCGTGTTGGTAAAGGAAAAGCTAAAGAAGATGAGGAGCCTTCTACGTAGTAAAAGAAAGATAATCCACCTACAGCTAGAACCAGATATTCAAGAAAGAGGGATATACCCAGTGGAAAAGGAGAATCTTCTAAGTCTAAGAGGGTTTATTTAAGTAGTAGAGTGCACCCATTCTTTCCACACCAAGTGTACAACACTTCCTGTCACTTTTCCTACCTTTGATCAAACTGCTGATGTTTCTACCTCTTCCTCTACCATGTCAAGCATCACACCTCCTATCTTTTCCAGTGTTCCTGTAGTGTCCACACCCTTTGTGTCAGAGACAGTTGTATAACCTCTCCCCTTCCTACATCCACTACATCTTTTACCATTCCATCCATCTCTTCTTTGCCATCCTTGGCTTCCATTTCCATTCCATCCATCACTTCATCCCCTTTCCCTTCCATTTCATCCATGAGTCTTCCTCTCTTCACTTCCTCTTTACCTCCCATCTATACCATTCTTTCACCTTCTTCCTTTTCCCTACCAGCCCTTAGCCTTACCACTCCCCTTATCATTTCCTCCATGCTCTCATCTTCTTCCCTTCCTCCCTCAGGTTTTGCATCATTTGCAAACCTATCCTGGGTACATTTGTCTCCTTCTACCACTAGTTCTTTTTGTTGATATGCCCCAGACAACTGAGAGGGGGGGTGAATTAGTTGTCTCAAAAAATTAAACACTTCTGCAATTAAACATCAATCACTTATCCACAATTATTATGATTTAACAATGAATGCATGAATTTAGAAACTTAACCACAGATACAACATCAAACACAAGAGACACCAGATTTTACGTGGAAAACCCCAAGGTGGGGAAAAACCACGGAGGGATTAGCTCTCAATATATATTGCAATCTTGAAATAATGATGTTCAGGCTTGGTCACTCCATGGGCCTAAACATACTAGCTCACTGCTATGAAGAACAACTAGGTCTAGCAGGCTCATTGCCTCAACCCTAAACCTACCAAGATTACAATAAGGGATGTTAAACCATGAGGGCTATTAAACCCTAATGGCAGCTCACTACCAGGCTCACTGCCACGATCAACACCTTTTTATGTTTGTGATTGAAGTACAATAATTCCTCTGCTCTGCTCTGCCTCTGCTCTGCTCTACCTCTTCTCTTCTTTACCTTTTCTCTACTCTGTCTTTTGAACCTTTCTTATTATCTTTCCATCTTTGTTTAAGGACAATTTTTTCATAGCTCAACTACAAGTATTTATACACTTCATCAACCTTGGAATGATCATCAAGGTCAGCATCAACCATTGGAACAATCTCCAAGGTCGGCATTACAAACATTTACAAAATAGGTCCTGACCTATTACAATATTAAGCAAAGGAAATGAACTAAATGTGTATGCAGATCACACCACGCCTTAGCTGGGACTCAAATACAATATTCCACACCATAACATGCTTCCACAATCTTCAAGGGATCTCTAGAGTTACTAGAAATAACCAAGTCAGGCAAGACTAGTTACACGCTACGTTATCTGGGAACAATCTTCAAAACATGATCTCAATTCCTTAATGCAGACCAATGTCAAGGTAGGAACATGATCAGGAGGCATCCACAAGCATGTTATAATCACCAGGAGCAATTGCACAAACCTTAGCCACTTTAACAATAGGATCTTCTCACCGAAACACATGAACTTCACTGTCTTCGACTGTCATAAAAGAAAGATAGCTTGCAGACGACTAAAACATGAACCGCTACAATTGTAGACACTTATCATTATCCCAAACTTCCCTCTAAACTGCAGAGAAAAATACTTTATTGTAAAGGAATGTGGAGAAAAACACCTTCTCCCTGTCACCAGAGAATAATCAGAAGGAGCAGGCTTTACTCTGGTGAATGTAACTTTCTCACATCTTTACCTTGGAGGCTCAAACTTAGGATTTAGCATCTTCAGACATCCCTTTCAATAAATTCCAATCCATAAACCAAGATCTGCATCCAACAAGAAATGCGGAGTAGTCTACTAGACTGTTCTTCAGTATACAACTCTCTGTCTATACTGCACTTCATTGTACCTTGCTTGATTCTTCCTGAGAGGCCAATTTTCTCAATATCCTCAACGCACAAGGCTTCTAAACAAGTAATAGATTAGGACACAGTTGACACCAATGACAACAAAGATATGTTGACATCAATGACAACACCGATTAGGCACATACTTGCAACAATCTCCCCCTTTGTCATTGATGGCAACATATGATGTGAAAAACTACAACCATCAGGACAAGATTCTCCCCCTATCTATTTGCACATCTGCACTCTTTCTCTCTAAGTTATTCACATGACTTCTCTTCCCCTTTGACATCAATGGAAAAGGGCACATACTTGCACTTTTCTTCTCTGATTCAATCTCTCTTCTGAACTCTCTGACTACTCCCCCTAAGAAGTAGCCCTAAAAGGCATCAATCCAGATCTCTGAGTACCTCTAGACTGATGCACTATTGTGCATCTTAGTTTAGAGCAGGAGGGGTGATAACCCCTAACTTTTCTCTGAGATAATCAAAGGTATCCGTAGGCAGAGGCTTGGTGAAAATGTTTGCAATCTGATCTTTGGTAGAAACATAGTCCAACTTGACTTCATTCTCTATCACCTTTTCTCTCAGAAAATGATACCTAATGGATATGTACTTTGTCCTTGAATGCATCACTAGATTCTTTGATATGTTTATGGCACTTGTGTTGTCACAAAATATTGCGATTGGATCCTCATACACAACTCTGATGTCCTTCAAAGTTTGCTTCATCCATAACACTTGAGTGCAATTGCATGCTGCTACAATGTATTCTGCTTCTGTAGTAGACAGGGCTTTTGAATCCTATTTTTTGCTCAACTAAGATACTAACCTTTTTCCCAAGAAGAATGCACCTCCACTTGTACTTTTTCTATCATCCACATCTCTGGCCGAATCTGCATCAGTATATGCACTGAGAGTAAAGTCACTATCCTTAGGGTACCACAAACCATAATCCATTGTACCTTTTAAATACCTCAGAATTCTCTTGACTGCCATCACATGTGATTCCTTGGGTTCTACTTGAAATCTTGCCACAAGACATACTGCATGCATTATGTCAGATCTGGTTTGAGTTAGATAAAGTAATCCTCCAACTGATTGGTCCTTGCTTTTAAAACTTATTCTTGTTTGTTTCCCAAATTGACACTCCTTGCAAATAGTATTAGCAGGCTTCACAAGCTTAGGCAGATCTCTAATAGCATGTGCAGTACTTATCTTCATAATGTTATCAAAATTTATGTGACACACCCTTCTATGCCATAACCAACTCTCATCAGTCTGAGCCAACAAGTAATAGTTATCAGTTCCTTTCAAGTGATAGATATTACCTATGGTCTTCTTACCAGTTGCAATGACTGTTCCGGAGCTTTCCCTGATCTTGCATCCATTGTCCTTGAAGATTAAATCATAGCCCTTGTCACACATTTGACCCACACTCAAAAGATTGTGCTTTAATCCTTTCACATACAAGACATCTTTAGTATTATGCTTGCCATCAAAAGAGATAGATCCTTTTCCACAAATCTTACCAGTTGTATCATCTCCAAACCTAACTAGTCCACCATCATATCTTTCCAAACTCACAAACTTACTTTTGTCACTAGTCATGTGGTGAGAGCAGCCACTATTAATAACCCATTCATTCTTGTCCTTAATGACCTGAGTAGCCAAAGCACTTTCCACTGGTTTTTCTTCCTTCACACAGCTACTAGAATCAGTTGACACGGGATCTTCCTTAATAACAATAAACAAGCATTCATTTCTAGAAGTACTAGCATTATCTGGTTCACCATTATCTGATACTCCTTCATCTTCATCAAAATCTTTAACATAATAACACTTCTTTTGGATCCTAGGCCTGTTCTCATATCTTTTTTCTATTTCTTTCAGTTCTTTCAGGACATCTGGAAGCAAAATGACCTACTTTACCACAAGAAAAACATTTGAAAGGTAATTTGCCTTTATACTTACCGGATCCTCTTTGCAGTCTGTCCACAAAGTTGGCTTTAATTTCATCAAACTCATCATCAGATTCTACCTTGTACTTTTTTGATCTAGAAGTTCTTCCAGGGGTACTGGCTTTGAAGGCCATCTCAACTTTCGGCAAAGCATCACCAAACTCTCTCATTTCAAAGGTAGTAAGCTTACCAAGCAGCTGATCCCTATCAACTTCTTTTCCTTTTATGAATTCTTCAATTGCAACTACCTTGTGACAGTAGGACTTGGGCAGAGATCTAAGAATTTTCATCACAATTTCCTTATCGTCGAGAGTTCCTCCCATGGCTTTTATCCCTATGACAAGTTCATCAACTCTTTGCATAAAGGCTGATACGTTTTCATCTTCATTCATCTTCAAACTTTTATATTTCACTTTCAGACTTTGTAGCTTGGCTTCCTTCATAGAATCATCTCCTTCATACAAATTTTTCAACTTTCCCATACCTCATTTGTAGTTTCAAGATCCACAACTTTCGTCAGTATTGAGTTGGTTAATGAGCTTAGTAGAACATCTTTTGCCTTGACATCCATCTCATAATCTTTGATTTTATCTTCAGTCGTCAGACCATTTGGAGGCATGGGCTATTTTGTTTTTGCATATTTCCATACTTTGTAGCCAAGACAAAGAAGATGGATTTTCAACCAAGCCTTCTAGAGAGCATAATTCATTCCATCAAAATGTGGCTCTTCTTTCTTGTAAGACATTTTGGATCTTCCTCAAGCTGTTAAACTTTCTTCAGAGGAACTTGGTTTTGATACCAATTGTTGATATGCCCCAAAAAACTGAGAGGGGGGGTGAATTAGTTGTCTCAAAAACTTAAACACTTCTACAATTAAACATCAATCACTTATCCACAATTATTATGATTTAACAATGAATACATGAAATCATAAACTTAACCACAAATACAACATCAAACACAAGAGACACTAGATTTTACGTAGAAAACCCCAAGGTGGGGAAAAACCACGGAGAGGATTAGCTCTCAATATATATTGCAATCTTGAAATAATGATGTTCAGGCTTGATCACTCCACGGGCCTAAACATACTGGCTCACAACCATGAAGAACAACTAGGTCTAGCAAGCTCACTGCCTCAACCCTAAACCTAGCAAGATTACAATAAGGGATGTTAAACCCTGAGGGCTGTTAAACCCTATTGGCAGCTTGCCAGGCTCACTGCCACGATCAACACCTTTTTATGTCTATGATTGAAGTACAATAATTCCTCTGCTCTGCTCTGCCTCTACTCTGCTCTGCCTTTTGGACCTTTCTTATTATCTTTCCATCTTCTCTCAAGGATAACTTTTTCATAGCTAAACTACAAGTATTTATACACTTCATCAACCTTGGAATGATCATCAAGGTCGGCATCAACCATTGGAACAATCTCCAAGGTCGGCATTCCAAACATTTACAAAATAGGTCCTGACCTATTATAATATTAAGCAAAGGAAATGAAGTAAATGTGTATATGGATCATGCCATGCCTTAGCTGAGACTCAAACATGATCTTCCATGCCACAACACACTTCCACAATATTCAAGGGATCTCCAGAGTTATTGGAAATAACCAAGTCAGCCAAGACTGGTTACACACTATGTTATCTAGGAACAATCTTCAAAACATGATCTCAATTCCTTAATGCAGACCAATGTCAAGGTAGGAACATGATTAGGAGGCATCCACAAGCATGTTATAATCACCAAGAGCAACTGCACAAACCTTAGCCACTTTAACAATAGGATCTTCTCACCGGAACACATAAACTTCACTGTCTTTGACTGTCATAAAAGAAAGATAACTTGCAGACCAGCAAAACATGAACCACTGCAATTGTAGGCACTTATCATCATCCCAGACTTCCCTCTAGAACCACAGAGAAAAATACTTTATTGTAGAGGAATGTGGAGAAAAACACTCTCTCCCTGTCACCAGAGAATAATCAGAAGGAGCAGGCTTTACTCTGGTGAATGTAACTTTCTCACAACTTTACACTAGAGGCTCAAACTCAGGATTTAGCATATTTAGACATCCCTTTAAATAACTTCCAATCCACAAACCAAGATCTGCATCCAGCAAGAGATGCAAAGCAGTCTACTAGACTATTCTTCAGCATACAACTCTTTGTCTATACTGCACTTCACTGTAACTTGCTTGATTCTTCTAGAGAGGCCAATATTCTCAATATCATCAACACACAAGGCTTCTAAACAAGTAATAGTATAGGACACAGTTGACACCAATGACAACAAATATATGTTGACATCAATGCCAAGACTGATTAGGCACATACTTGCAATATGTTTGCTCTCATCAATAGTTCACTGGCCCGTCCATTCAATGACTCAACCCAAATACCCATGCCAGCCCCTCTTCAGGTACCCTTACTACCAGGGATCAAGAGAATATGCGTTGAATTAGACAAGGAGACAGAAATTGAAGATGTAACTAATGATCCTCCTACCGATCCTAGCACTATTGAAGTTTTGAATCTAGAGGACAGTCCTTCTCAAGAGAAAGAAAATGATTTAATATTGGACATTGCTCAATAGGTAGTGGTAGAAAACCTGAAACATTTAGATCAACCAGAATCTCCTCTCAGGATAAGTGAAGTAGATGATAAAAATGGACAAGAGGATGAGAATATAGAGCAGAGGCTAATGTAGAGAAATCAATTCATCCTGATTCTTTGAATAAAGAGGACAGTCATGTTGACTCCCCAAAACATTCTTTGGTAGCTCTTGAGTGGCTCCAACAGAGATTGAATAATCATCCTCCAAGCGTGGAGGTAGTTGAATTAAATTTAGATAACTTTTTGGCAAGGATCGAGAAACCTAGGAAGTAGAAGAAGGCAAAGGTTTAATCAAGGATATACAAAGATGCTTCTGGTTCTCGTATCACAGAGGTAGTTGTGCCCCTAGAGTAGGCAAACAAAGAAGACACTAGACTTGAGGACTACACTATTATAACTCTTAACCTAGGGCCAATATCCAAAGATTAGGTTGTAGATGAATTCAAATATTCTATGTCTAACATTCTTGACAGGATAAATAAGGATGAGTTGATAAAGTAGCAACTCATACAACAAAATGAAGAGTTCAGGGCATGTGTCAGATACTTAATAAAGCCCATTCAGTCACAAGATGGAACAATGTTGGCACCCTCTCTCCTTTCAAAGGAAGACTTGGAGAATTTTGATAATATCAAAGCTACTATAGCAGCTACAGAAGAGTGGTATTGCAAAGTGTATGATGAGGGATGTGAGGTCATTGATGAAGCAGTTGAATTACACATATACTTTTGTGCCCTAAAGGCTGAGTGGGATGAAGTTGTTGGTGATTGTGTAGACTATGGTGAATATTATTCTCACATACATCCCCAAGTGCTTGCAATGAGTAAGCTCCCTGATGAAGTCTTAGTGGAAGAAAATATTTTGACCGAGGATAGACTGCATATGTCAGAGCACTGGCTAGAGATGATAAGGTTGAGGAGAGAGATTTTTGACAAAGCAAGAAATATGTCTGTGCTAGCCAAAACACAACTTTTGGAGGTTATCTATAGTCTAAATGACATGCTCAGGGAATCTACTAATATGAACTTAGATGATACCACCCCAGTAGATACTCAAGAATGCAAAGAGAAGTTGAATTAGCTCATACATGGAGACTCGCCACTTAGCAAAGTGGGAAAAGTAGAGAGGATTAGTGACCTGAGAATGTTATTCAAAGAGTTTATGAGGACCAAAAGATCCAGGGCTGAGCTATGTATATCAAATTTTCACGAGAAATAGGCATAGTGAAATTTAGAATGAATTATGTCAAAGATCCTCAACCCTCTGATATCAATCCATCTTTGGAGGTATTCACAACATATAGTAACAAGGAAGTACAGAAAAACAAGGTTGATTTGGATGGGGATGAGTACTAGGATGATCCATTCAGCATATGAAATCCCATCATGCTACATCAACGCTTGTTTTCACATGTCACGTGACCTTCTTTTGACTTTTTTTGCCTTGGAAATTGACTCTTCCTTCTAAGCGGCCAAATGGGTACTCATTTTGTCTAGATTCAATGTATTTGAAAGATGTCTTTTGTCTTTTTCTATCAATACAAAACCAAATCCGAGATTGTAACAAACTGTTGTATCTTATTAAATACAATGTAAATTTGGATCGTTGGTGTTGAGTTGATCTCCACCATCCATGAAAACTCGGTATGGTTGTCCCTCTATATAAAGGGTGGTCATTTTCTCTCTTGTAAGTAAGATTTGATAGTGAATTATTGAGACTCTGCTGAAATTTGATCAATACAGAGCAAGTTTTGTAGGTTGCTAGAAATTTGTGTTTCTGTGTTATCTTATTTTGGAATTCATGGTTCATGTCAATATGAAATTAGTTAAATGTGCAATGGCAATGATGGATAAATGTTAAGATATGTGATGAGTGCCCTAGTTCATACCATTTATACTTGTTGATTGTAGGTTACTTTGCATGGTTAGTCTGAGCCTCTATTAACAAGTTTAGTTCGATTGCATTTCAATAGTTAAACTACGCCATCAAATGGGTGTTTAATGAATGAATGTGATATGAAAATCATAAGATTCCTTTGAAGATTACATCATTTCCTACAATATTGTGGTTTCTTAACCTGGTCAAATAGAAGGTGGTTTATTAAAGGTATTTTGTCTATTTGCAGCATATTATCCAATTGTGATTTGTCACCTAGGTTTCAATATCTCTCTTTATCCTTTCACCTTTTACATTTTCTTTATATATATATGTTAGAATTAGGATTTCAAGCAGCATTCATAATTCTTATCTGTTGATACATTTCAGACTTAACAATTTGCATTATCTAAGGGTTACTACACACTTTGTTGTCATAGTTTCATGAAACCCTTTAGCTGCATGTAAGTCCCCTTGGTTGGAATAGCGAATCACATATCCACTGAGTTATCTTGCAAGCTAAGACCTAGCTGTATAAACCTTGGGGTTGTCCTATTTTGAAGGTTTGGGATAGGATTCCTTTCAAGAGAGGTGAGATATCGTGTATCTTACCTGCATTGTTGCATGCTAAAAACACCATCAACAGATAGTTGCTTCAAGGAGTTCCAATCTGCCAAGTGTCACTAGGTCATTATTTGTTAATTTGCATCGTTGGGCCCACTGATGAGTTGACTCGCCTCCATCACCCAATAATGCAACACTATAAAGTTGTTAGACTAATAATGCTTATGTGTTGCATGAGACGTCATGTCATGTTGAAAATGATCAACAGCTTGGGTTCTTTTATATCCTACTAAGTGATATGGGCCTACTAGTTGATGACTCATTCAAATCAACCAATGGCATAATGTTTTGAAGTTGTTTGACCCTCTACCCTCAAACATTATGTAGTGCTGCCATATAATATCGGGATCCACCTCATACTTTATCTGTTCATCCTTTTGAAGAAGAATTGGGACCCATGATACATGATGATTCATTTTCTATGGCCAATGGCACAACATTATGAAGCTGTCAGACTAACAACATTCATAAGTTGCGAGATGTTGTTGCATGGAGCTTCTTCACCCAAAATATCTATAGCTCCAATATTTCCCATGTTCCCTAAAGTTTTTGAAATGTAGGCCCAACTAGCTATTGACTCATATGAAGTGACCAATGGTGCATCATTTTGAACTTGTCAAATTGACAAGGTTCAAATGATGCGTGATATTACCACGTATCTCTATTATCTTTGATCAGCGGTTCCAAAGAATTGATGGAGCACTTCAAAATTGAAGACTGTACATGGAAAAATGAACCTGCCATTTTCAAAATATGTTAGGAGGATTAGAAAACCCGATGCTGGGTAGAAACTTCATGGGAAAAAAATCAAAACCAATGGACCTATAACAAAGGACTTGGTATCCCAGAAACAAAACATGACCTGAAGGATAATGAAGAACAAGGCTCTACAGTGACCATCTCTTTTTCTTTGTTAATAGGCTTTGAATCTTATAAACTAGCAACTTGGTTTTGAGGTCCACCAAAACTAGACCCTTCACTCCATTTTGATTATTTTCCCTACTACCTATTTTGGTCCAACCATATTCATCCTTTTGAGGATGAGAAGCTCCCAAAAGGCTTGAGAGTTAGCTTGGGTCATTGAGTGATAAGGGGACAATTCCTAATTTTGTGTTTCGAGGATTGGCACCTATACCATGTGTTGGGCAAGTTGAGATGCAAGACTCTCTTAGTAAGACTTTGTTCACCAATCTAGATGTTAAAGAGTCTTTGAGGTCCTTAGATAGGTCAACCTTAGCACAAGCCCTTTTTCAGGGATGAGCTAGAAATTTTTATTTAACTCAACATAAACAACATCACTTAAAGAAGCCACAAAATGTTTAAGAAAATGCTAGAGAGGAAAAGGGAGACTAGGAAACTCAACCCCAAATAGGACTTAGAGGGCATGCTCCTCAAAGACAAAGAAGTCTTGAGTCCATGGGGAAAAGACTGACAAGGAACTATGAATATACCAAGGACCATGTTCAAAAATGGAATTTGTAAATTTCACCTATAAAAATGAAAAATGAAAAATGAAAAAACTCTTGGTAAGGTTTTGAATAGTTTCCACATAGACCCCATGAGGGACTTGGGTGAAATTAACCCAATCTTTTAGCATACTTTCAAACGGGATTTTACCAACAAAATATCCTACTAGTGTAAAGCTCCCAAGCCATTTGCATGTATTATCAAAATAAAAAAGTGGCAAAATAACATTAGGAACAAAGGATATATCTCGTGTTCCACTTTCGAGATGGGCTTTTGGGTCTCTTTAAAGGTGCCATGGTTGTGCACGTCCAAGCCATGGATCCTAACAACAACTATTAGGTCATTATGGCCATCAACCATTTATAAAAGAAACAAACTACTTAAAGTCGAAAAAATCTTTTAAAAAGCCCACAATAAATGTGACAAAGAACTCTTACTTAAAATGTAGTATGACCCTAGGGACAAGGACAAAACATTGACACAAACAATCTGGTTCGACCCAGAACCCCAATCAGCCCAGAGGAATTGTCTTGAACAAACAAACAAAGACAAGCAGCCAAAACCCTAATAAAGCCCTCTTTCGAAGATTGTCATTTAAGTTTTATTTTTCCTATTCTAGTTTAGTTTGATGTATCTATATGGTAAACATATGAAACTGATCTTCACACAAATCGCACATTATGGGAAAGGATAAGTTTGTATGTAACGAATCTCCTCGTTGACTCATGTTCTGCACTGAAACATCTATGGATTAATCAGTTTTATCTGTACGTTAGTTTTAATTTGTTTAAGTTTTGATCCATATATATTATACACGGTGTGAATGTTATGTTATAATTTCCACTACAGTAAGGAAAGTGACCCGTTTTTGACAGAAAACAGCTTTGATGTAAAGTGCAGCAATGTCGTATCAGTCACTTCTTCTCCCAGGCTACATAGCCATCAACTCAATAGAAAAAAGACAAGGATGACCGACTATTTTATCACCTGTAGACTAATCCTCTCTAAAGGTTTCCAACCATATACTAATTTAATGAGTAAAGACTGGTTTGCAAGGAATATATGGAAATATATTTTGCACAGGCGATGTCTTCAACAAAACATTACTTCTTGTTGTTGCTGTCCTTGTATTTGTTGTTATGTTTGTTTTTCTCTCCTCCTGCTTTCTTATGTTATGTTTTGCGCCATTTTTTCTGTCAGCCTTTCTCCATTCCACCCATTTGCCTAGTAATGTTGAACAGTGTCCTTGTAATGCTTGGTTTGATCCAAGTCTTGTCAACCTTTAATGAAAATAAAAAAATAGTAGTGATAACAATTTTGTACAATTGCTAACAAACTATTAAAAGTACCTAAAGGTGCTATCAAATGATCTATAGGCACACATATTTATAACCTTACTATCAAGCATTTATATTTATATTTATTGGCCATTTATTATGACTAATTTTCTAGAGTTTCATGAGTGATTATTTGAGAGATTTTTGTTGAAATGTGAAGTTAGTTTTACTTATTCCAGCAGTGATGAATAGTTGACAACGAGTACCTAGCTAGTGCCATGTGTGACGTGTACACCATGCAAAGTTGTATGTGGAAGTGCCACTCGTGCTTTTATGCATGAAAATCTATTTTCGTGATTATTTAAGTTAGTCGAGCTTGAATGTTAAGGCAGGAGAATTTTTTTTTTGTAACTGCAAATTTTCTTCTAAGAATAAAATTGAGAGATCTTTAACTGTGGTTTTTTCCTAGTACATTACCAGGTTTTCCACGTAAATTTGTGTTTTTTATTGCTAATTCACTGTTATTTCAATTCTGCACTGCTTATTTTTCTATCAATTTTTGATGATTTTATAAGAAAGAAACAACTTTGAAAGTATTTTCATTTATTAATATTGATAATGATTTGTCATTAAAATCATTTCTTTAATTCATCATTTAGAAATACATTATAGATCATTTGGATTTTTTATGTGAGAGTTATGTTTAGCTGTGTTCATAGATGAATTTCACAATATTTTCTTTGACATTGTCTTCTATGAGTGCTTTAATTATGTTATGTTGTAAAATGTCCCCCTAGAACTTTTACCTCCTAAGTTTAGCTCCCGGGTCCCTTAGATTTAATCATGCATGTTAAAAATGTTTCCCGGAGCAAAATACCCCGAAACCCATGATAAATGGGACCTAGGGGACACTCTTGAGCTTAAACATGTCCCAAAATAGGACCCTGGACAAGGGCGCTCATGCCTTAGTCTAGACCTATTTTGTCGAGACCCAAATTTTAAATGTCGGCAAAGTGACCGTTAAAGGTTTCCCTTTGTCGGCTTATTCAATTTGAATTACGAATGCTTAGTGGGAATGCATAGATAAGCATGTTTAGGACTTCATTTTACAAATAGATGGATAATGCGAAAGACTTTCATTGTGTTGCAGAGCAGTATTATGTTGTGTTTGTACTTGTTTGTTGCAGATTTGTCTTCATCAATCCATCTCCTTATCGTGTAAAAGATCTTCATCTCCCCATGAGAGCTTCACCTCCAAGCTAACATCTACTTTGTGTTTCAATCAAGTTATCATATCATTTGCTTTTCCCTCTGTCCACCAAGGACACAGACACACACTCTCTATCTAACAACGATGTTCGAAGGCTTAAATGTCATTTTGGGGCTTGACCAAGGCAAACTCCTAAACACCACAACCCCCAACCCCTCTCTTATGATTGCAGGTTACAGGTATTAGATCTTGCATAGAGGAGTTACAGGAGATTAGAGAAAAGCAAGAAGATTTTGGATCTAAATAAAATGACAGAAAATATCCCTAATTGGACAAGGGTGCCCGCTCTTTTGTCCCTCAATTCAACACTATCAGGAATCCCTGAAGTGGTTGTAGTCTGAAGCATATTTTATTCCGAAGCCCTCAGAAAAAACACTACATTGGACAAGGGCACCCACTCTTTTGTCCCTGAAAGTTTTGCCTTCTAAAATCCAAAATCTGGTATGTATCTGATATGCATTTAGTGTCTTCTCGTGCGAGCATTTGTCAGGTTTTGTCTATTTGTTTACGATTTTACATAATCAGGGTTTTAGGCTAAATCAGACTAAGGTTTAACAAATTAATCAAAAAATTTTAAATTTCCTTATTATTCCAAGTGACACCCAACCTGTAGCTGAGTCCTCATGCAAAAGTTCTGATTCAGTTCTCAGTTTAAAGTCCTTGAATGTATGTAGTGAAAGGAGAATCTAATTAAACTATCAACTTCATCAACAAACCCTCTTTTTCTACATAACATTTTGGTGAACTTGTGTTTTTCTGAACATTGCATCTTGTTGACTATTGTAAATCAGTTTTGCATTCATATATTTCATTTTCATCATTAAACATTTAAAAATTTTGCATAAAAATTGAAAATTTTGAAAAAAATAGACATTTTTGGCTTGCATTTAGACATAATTTGCACTATTTTCCTTGCACATCGTTGAAAAAATTTAATCTTCTGATATTTATATTAGATCTGAGATAAATTGTAGCATTTCATATTTTCACAATCATTTACAGGTCTTGCATTTGCATCTCTCATTTACTAGGGTTTGCTTGAAATTTTGCATTTTCCTTATAACCTAGTAATTTCAAAAGCTAGGGTTTGTAATTAAAATCTTCTTTTAGATTTTATTACTCATTTTCACACTCATTCAAGTCTAATTTTTGACTGTAGTGTTTCATCATTGTGTGTGTTTGCATATACATTTCAAATCTTGCATTTACACATTGTGTATTTCAACAAAAAGAGGCATATTCATTCATATTTCCTTAAAATTTGACTTGCATTGAGCATCATAGGATTTTTACATCATTTTCAAATCTGATCTGAGTTATTTTACATATTAAATATGATTAGATTCCATACATTCATCATTTTGTAGACTTTCATACCTTAATTTCACTATTAGGGTTTCAAAAATACTTGCATTTTTACTACATTTTGGCTAATCTTTCATCTAGCATTGCAAGATTGGTGTGTTGTGTCAAATTTTGTTGTATTATTGGACTAATTAAAAGGTTTTAATTTGCTTCCCCTCATCATTCTCATAATTTCATTACATATTTTGTGCATTTGCATTGAAAAAAGTGAAAAATTGAGCATTTTAGAAGCATAAATAAACATAGATTGGTGTTGTTTTATTACATTCATCCTGGATATCTTGCATTTCAAAACTTGCACTCATATTTAAGCATATATTCATTTGTCATTTTAAAATTTTGTTTAATTTCATATCATTGTGTGAAAATTGGCATAATCTTAATTACACATTGTGTATTTCAACACTACTCAAGTTTACACACCTTTCGCATCTTTTTGATCAAAACCTTTAAAATCATCAATCTTGCCTTGTTGTGTCATACTTTTTCTCCTATCCACTATGCTTTTTGTGGACTCTGTGTCTTTTAGAACTCGTTTCCCTCAAACAAGTGCGTTAGTACGAAAAAGTCTATCCATCATGGATGCATCTTGTTATTCGTCTTTGGAAGCTTTGTTTGCATACATCATAGATGTTGATAACTTTTACAAATTCACTGATAAGTATCCTCAAGTCCTACAACAAAATTGCACATATATATCTATGATATTGACATTTCTATGAGCTCTACATATGAAATTCTATGTTACATATCTGATTTTGAAAGTTTCACCACTCTCATGGGTATCTACCTTTCGATCTTGGAAAATCTCACTAATTTCATCTCCATGAAAGATAACGACGAAGGTAATGATGAAGACATTCCTCCTTCTCTTCCTACATTTCACGATGATATAATGGACATCATTTCTGAGACATATGAGGCTGACATAACCCTGGGCGATTCATCTAATAATTTAAAGTCTTCTCCCAACATTACCCCACTTGGTGAGGGTATTTTGGCACAAGAAGAAGACATCATTGAAACATTCCTTAACACTACCCTGCCATCCCTTCCTACTCTCCCTGGCCAGGATGAAGCATTGGATGATGCAAAATCTCTTTATGAACAACTTCTTCAACCTATTGACACTGAAAATTCATCAACTAATCTTCAAACACTTCTTGACTACATTTTAAACAAAGAAACGGATCACACACCATTACCCGAAGACTTACATACTTGAGAAACTATTGACAATTCAAAAAACATAAATAAACATACTATTCGTAATGACCAAAGTATTCCAACACCCTACAAATTGGTTGAAATGGGCATTTTCCTGGCCCCTACATCACCTCGCTTGATTGACATAGAAAACTATGACATTCCTTCCACATCATTAATAGACATCTTTCTATTGACAACTCCTATGATTGCACCTTCATAAACTCAAGAAAATGTGGAAGAAAGAAGAAGAGATAAAGCTTTAACCATCAAGGTAATGATCAAAATCAAGGATAACATGTAAGTATTTCTAACCCTGTGGGCCACCTTTGTCGTAGCATGCTATGCTCGTTGACGTGGGCCTTCTCTTTGTGTTGTGTTCCCTCGTGATGTGTTATGTGTTGTTTAGGTCTCCTTGTATGACCCTTGATACTCTTGTAAGATCAAGGATACCAGGAGATCACCTCTTTTGTGACCATTCTTCTATTTGTTTCATCATTCTTCTATATGGCTGCCCCTCTATTTTATTGTTGTGTGTCATGCCTTAGGGGCATAAGGTTGCGGTTGATGACCTGGGGGTATCCTCCTATGTGGTGTTCTTAAAGCACTTGTTCTCCTCTCTCATTTTATTGTTTACCTTCTTCTAGTGGTTCTACCTAGTCAGCGGATGATGAAAACAAATAATTACTGATACAGACCATGCGCCCCTTCAGCTTGCAAAGAAAAATTAGACCTAGTCCATACATGATGATGGGGTTGATCTATATATATCCGACACTTGACTAGTAGAATCACTCCATGTGATGTATCGTCTTGTGGCATTTCTTGTGACTAACATTTTACAATCCACTCAATCTACTCTTGTACACTTTGAGTGGTATCTCACCTTGTTGCTACACTCGGTTATGAGGTATCTACAGTATAGCCCAATTGTTATACTTGGTTCCGAACTTGTAGTATAGCCTTGGTCCTTGATGTGACTATTTTCATGCATAGCTTTTATGATGCGATATGGTTGTTATCTTAGAGTAAGATTTCTAACCTCTCTTGTTGATTATATTAGCATATCTAATCAATGTGTTTGTGGGAACATTCAGCGATCATGAGCACATGTCACCTTGGGGGCATGGGCTTTGTGAAAGTTCTTGTTTCCTTGCGTGTTTTCTCTCTCTACCTTAACGTGCTTGATATCGATACATGACATCAACTACCTTAAGGTGGGGGCATATATAATGATATATGTTTGATGATTTTGGTACTAACGAAGCGTATTTATAAGCCCTCTCCTTGAGGCGGGATGTTGTATCTCTGGCGTGAAAACACATCTTTATTTAAATTGCAATCAAAAAGTCCTCTCTGTGAGGCAGGATAGCATATCCTTTATCAAAGAAACCCTCTGCAGAGGCAGAATAACATATCTCTTGACCTAGTGCATATCCTTTTATTCAAAAGCCCTTCTATGAAAGGTGAGATGGTGTATCTCTTGAGCTAGTGCACATCCATTTATTTCAAAAGTCCTCCGCAGAGGCAGGGTTGGATCTTGAGACTATCCTCCCTTAAGCATGTTTTTGGTATTTGTTGTGGCATAAGCACAACCATCAGGTGTGTTTGTAACATGTTTGAGATGGTGGGACTTAGCAATAAGCTCCTTCCATTGCTCGTGTTTGTCGTGTTTAAGATGTATAGTATGCCTATGGCATGCTATACAATGCTCGTGTATTCCATGTGTCTTCCGTATGTTCTCCCCTATGTGTAGTTTCAAGGGTGTAATGATGAGCTCCTCCCACAGTCGAGTTTTGTTTGGCATGTTTTCCCCTATGTGTGGTTTCAAGGGTGTAGCGATGAGCTCCTCCCACACTCAGGTTTTTTATGGCGTGTTTACCCCCGTGTGTGGTTTCAAGGGTGTAGCGATGAGCTCCTCCCACACTTAGGTTTTGTATGACGTGTTTTCCCCTATGTCTGGTTTCAAGGGTCTAGTGATGGGTTCCTCCCACACTCAGGTTTTGTATGGTGTGTTTTCCCCATGGTGTAGTATCAAGGGTATAGTGATGAGCTCCTCCTATATTTTGGGGTTTTGTGTTGCAATTTTATTTCCATACATATATGAAAATGAAAATGTTATTGTATTCATCATGTTTTGCGTGACTACTCTCATGTCTTCATCATGTTTTGTGTGTCCTCAATACTATCTTCTCCGTGTCTTGCATGCTTCCTATTGTCTTTATTGTGTTTTACGTGTCTGCGATGTGTCTTCTAGTGCTTACCTGAGACTGGGGGCTAGAAATAGTTCCTCAATCTTTGTGTATGCCTTAGCTTCAAGTGCCTGGCATGTTTGATGTGTTTTTGTCTGTACTTTAATGAATGTATGGGTTGTAAGATCATGCATACATTAAAGTGGGGGCTAAATGTTATGTCGTAAAATTTCCCCTAGGACTTTTACCTCCTAAGTTTATCTCTTGGGTCCCTTACATTTAATCATGGATGTTAAAAATGAATCTTGAAGCAAAATACCTCGAAACCCATGACAAATAGGACCTAGGGGACACTCTTGAGCTTAAATATGTCCCAAAATAGGACCCTAGACAAGGGCGCCCACGCCCTATTCCAGACCTATTTTGTCGGGACCCAAATTTTAAATGTTGGCAAAGTGACCATTAAAAGGTTTCCCTTTGTTGGCCTATTCAATTTGAATTATGAATGTTTAGTGGGAATGCATATATAAGCAAGTTTAGGACTTCATTTTACAACTAGATGGATAATGCAAACTTGTGATCTTGTGCTAAAGATACTCAAGGCTTTCATTGTGTTGCAAAGAAGTATTATGTTGTGTTTGTACTTGTTTGTTGTAAATTTGTCTTCATCAATCCATCTCCTCATGGCATGAAATATCTTCATCTCCCCATGAGAGCTTCACCTCTGAGGTGACATCTACTTTGTGTTTCAATCAATTTATCATATCATTTGCTTTTGCCTCTATCCACCAAGGACACACACTTTCTATCTAACAACAGTGTTGGAAGGCTTGAATGCCATTCTGGGACTTGACTGAGGCAAGCTCCTAAACACCACAACCCCCAACCCCTCTCTTGTGATTGCATGTTACAGGTGTTAGATCCTGCGAAGAGGAGTTACAGGAGATCAGAGCAGAGCAAGAAGATTCTGGATCTAAAGAAATGATAGAAAATATCCCTAATTGGACAAGGGCGCCTACTCTTTTGTCCCTTAATTTAGCACTAGGGTAAGTGCAAGAAGATGGGGGGCCAAAAAGGGGTCTTAAGTGGCCACTTTTTTTCTGAAATTAGGAAATACTGGCCTTAGATGAGAAATTGAGCATAGTTACACTCAAAATTTGGAGATGCAACCAAAACAATGTTCGTAGTGCTCCAAGTCTACTTTCTAAACTACTATTTTTTTTTGAAAATGGCATAGATTAAGGGGTTCAAAAGAGGGAGCCACAGAAATTGGTGTTGTTTCTATCAAAAAAACATAACATAGCATGTTTTGTGGCTCCCTCAAAAGGTCAACTTTTTTTTGGTATTTTTAAAATCACTTCAGTGAGAAATTAATTAATAGCATGTAGTTTATGCCCGATTTTTTTGATAATTTTTTGATGAATTTTTTATTTTTTAGTAATTTTCAAAGTGGACACATCCTAAAAAATAGAATTTTGGCCGTGCTACCCCTATAAATTTTGAAAACTAATTGTAAATCATTGTTTTCTTTTTTTAATATTTGTAGAATGGAGTCTAGTTTCTAAATATGTAATTTTTTTTGAAATTTCAATGAATAGTTAATTTACAATGAAAAAAAGACCAAACAGTGGTTTTTGCCCAAAAACGGACACACAAACAAAAGAAATTAAAGATGAAAGGCTTAACATTGTTAAAATGTGAAAAAAATCACATCGTCAAATAGCTAAGAGAAAGCCTAACATTACCCAGGTGTTCGATTTGTTTGACGTTGAAACACGTACAAATTTGAGGGTTAGCACAAACGAAATTATGTGAAATCTTGAAGAATCTGGAAAAACACGTCTGTGACTGTTCAAAAGGCACTCCAAGCCTTTGGGTTGGAAATCCAAAGCAAATCCCAAGCCCAAGGCTTGGGATTCCCAAAGCAAGACATAACGAGAGCGCGTTATGGTTTGCTTTGCATTTTTCCTTTTCGCAAGTCTGTTGTTTGTCATGTTTGACATAACGCGCTCACGTTATGTTCCCCTTAAATTTTTTTATGTTCAAGGCTATTAATCATGTATGTATGTATGCCTATATGTATGTATGTATGTATCTATGTATGCCAATATGTATATATGTATGTATGCCTATATGTATGTATGTATGTATGTATCTATCTATGCCTATATGTATGTATGTATAGTGTCGAGGGCAGAGGAGGGTAGAGATGGGAGTGAGCTAGATAAGGGAGGAAAGGGGTGGATAAGGATTGAGTGATTAAGGTTTAAGGTTGAGGGTTGAGCGTTTAGGGATAGGATTTAGAGTTCAGGGATAAGGGATTAGATGTTAGGACCTTGAGGGATTAGGGTATAGGGTTGAGGCTTTAAGGATAGCATTTAGGGTTAAGGGTCGAGGGATTAGGTTTAATGTAGAGTGTTGAGGGTAGAGGGATTAGGGATTAGGGTTTAGGGTTGACGCTTTAGGGATAGCGTTTAGGGTTAAGGGTCGAGGGATTAGGTTTAAGGTAGAGTGTTGAGGGTAGAGGGATTAGGGATAGGGTTTAGGGTTGAAGGTTTAATGATTTAGGGTTGAGGCTTTAGGGATGAGGGTTAAGGGATTAGGGTTTGAGATATAGTGTCGAGTGTCGAGCATTTAGGGATAGGTTTTAGGGTTCAAGTTTTAAGGGTTAAGGGTTGAGGGATCAGAGTTAAGGGTTGAGGGATTAGGGTTTGACGTTGAGGGTTGAGTACATTGAGGTTCGAGGATTAAGGGTTTCGGGATAGGCTTGAGGGTCAAGGGATTAGGGTTAAGGGATAGGGTTAGTGGGTTTAGGGATAAGGGATTAGGGTTTAAGGTATAGTATCGAGCCCATTGAGGGTCTAGGAATAGGGATAGCATTTATGGTTTAGGGATGAGGGATTAGAGTTGAGGGATGACGGATGACGGATTAGGGTTGAGGGATTAGGGTTTAGGGATAAGGTTTAGGGTTAGGGTTGAGGGATCAGGGTTTAAGGTATAGTGTTGAGGGTTTAGGGTTGAGGGATTAGAGTGAAGTGTTGAGGGATTAGGATTTGACGTTGAGGGTTGAGGGTTTAGGGTTTAGGGATAGGGTTGAGGGTCGAGGGATCAGAGAGAGTTGAGGGTTGAGGGTTGAGGTTGAGGGATAGGGTTAATGGTCAAGGGATTAGGGTTAAATAAGAGTGTCGAGGGTAGAGGGATTAGGGTTTAAGGTATAGTATCGAGTCTGTTGAGGGTTTAGGAATAGGGATAGCATTTAGGGTTTAGGGATGAGGGATTAGAGTTGAGGGATGACGGATTAGGGTTGAGGGTTGAGGGATTAGGGTTTAGGGATAAGGTTTAGGGTTGAGGGATTAGGGTTTAAGGTATAGTGTTGAGGGTTTAGGGATAGGGTTTAGGGTTGAGGGATTAGAGTGAAGGGTTGAGGGATTAGGATTTGACGTTGAGGGTTGAGGTTTTAGGGCTTAGGGTTTAGGGATAGGGTTGAGGCTCGAGGGATCATAGTTAAGGGTTTAATGTTGAGAGTTGAGGGTTGAGGGTTGAGGGTTGAGGTTGAGGGATAGGGTTAATGGTCAAGGGATTAGGGTTAAATAAGAGTGTCGAGGATAAGGGATTAGGGTTTAAGGTATAGTATCGAGTCTGTTGAGGGTTTAGGAATAGGGATAGCATTTAGGGTTTAGGGATGAGGGATTAGAGTTGAGGGATGATGGATTAGGGTTGAGGGTTGAGGGATTAGGGTTTAGGGATAAGGTTTAGGGTTGAGGGTTGATGGATTAGGGTTTAAGGTATAGTGTTGAGGGTTGAGGGTTTAGGGATAGGGTTTAGGGATAGGGTTTAGGGTTGACGAATTAGGGTTTAGGGTTGACGGATTAGCATTTAATGTTGAGGTTAGGGTTAGAGTGTCTAGGGTAGAGGGATTAGGGATAGGGTTTAGGGTTGAAGGTTTAAGGATTGAGGGTTGAGGCTTTAGGGATGAGGGCTTAAGGCTTAAGATATAGTGTCAAGCGTTGAGGGTGTAGGGATAGGGTTTAAGTTTTAAGGGTTAAGGGTTGAGGGATAGGGATTAGGGTTTAAGGTATAGTGTTGAGGGTTGATGGTTTAGGGATAGGGTTTAGTTTTCAGGGATTAGGGTTTAGGGTTGATGAATTAGGGTTTAATGTTGAGAGTTGAGGGTTGAGGTTGAGGGATAGGGTTAATGGTCAAGGGATTAGGGTTAAATAAGAGTGTCGAGGGTAGAGGGATTAGGGTTTAAGATAGAGTATCGAGCTCGTTGAGGGTCTAGGAATAGGGATAACATTTAGGGTTTAGGGATGAGGGATTAAAGTTGAGGGATGCCAGATTAGGGTTGAGGGTTGAGGGATTAGGGTTTAGGGATAAGGTTTAGGGTTGAGGGCTGAGGGATTAGGGTTTAAGGTATAGTGTTGAGGGTTTAGGGATAGGGTTTAGGGTTGAGGGATTAGAGTGAAGGGTTGAGGGATTAGGATTTGACGTTGAGGGTTGAGGGTTTAGGGTTTAGGGATAGGGTTGAGGATCGAGGGATCAGAGTTAAGGGTTGAGGGATTAGGGTTTGACGTTGAGGGTTGAGGGTTGAGGTTCGAGGTTCAAGGGTTTAGGGATAGGGTTGAGGGTCAAGGGATTAGGGTTAAAGTAGAGTGTGGAGGGTATAAGGATTAGGGATAGGGTTGGAGGGTTTAAGGATAAGGGATTAGGGTTTAAGGTATAGTATTGAGTCTGTTGAGGGTTTAGGAATAGGGATAGCATTTAGGGTTTAGGGATGAGGGATTAGAGTTGAGGGATGATGGATTAGGGTTAAGGGTTGAGGGATTAGGGTTTAGGGATAAGGTTTAGGGTTGAGGGCTGAGGGATTAGGGTTTAAGGTATAGTGTCGAGGGTTGAGGGTTTAGGGTTGACGGATTAGGGTTTAATGTCGAGGTTAGGGTTAGAGTGTCGAGGGTAGAGGGATTAGGGATAGGGTTTAGGGTTGAAGGTTTAAGGATTGAGGGTTGAGGCTTTAGGGATGAGGGTTTAAGGCTTAAGATATAGTGTCAAGTGTTGAGGGTGTAGGGATAGGGTTTAAGTTTTAAGGGTTAAGGGTTGAGGGATAGGGATTAGGGTTTAAGGTATAGTGTTGAGGGTGGATGGTTTAGGGATAGGATTTAGGTTTGAGGGATTAGGGTGTAGGGTTGATGAATTAGGGTTTAATGTTGAGAGTTGAGGGTTGAGGGTTGAGGTTGAGGGATAGGGTTAATTGTCAAGGGATTAGGGTTAAATAAGAGTGTCAAGGGTAGAGGGATTAGGGTTTAAGGTATAGTATCGAGTCTATTGAGGGTTTAGGAATAGGGATAGCATTTAAGGTTTAGGAATGAGGGATTAGAGTTGAAGGATGACGGATTAGGGTTGAGGGTTGAGGGATTAGGGTTTAGGGATAAGGTTTAGGGTTGATGGCTAAGGGATTAGGGTTTAAGGTATAGTGTCGAGGGTTTAGGGATCAGGTTTAGGGTTGAGGGATTAGAGTGAAGGATTGAGGGATTAGGATTTGACGTTGAGGGTTGAGGGTTTAGGGTTTAGGGTTTAGGGATAGGGTTGAGGGTCGAGGGATCAGAGTTAAGGGTTGAGGGATTAGGGTTTGACGTTGAGGGTTGAGGGTTGAGGTTCAAGGGTCAAGGGTTTAGGGATAGGGTTGAGGGTCGAGGGATTAGGGTTAAAGTAGAGTGTGGAGGGTATAAGGATTAGGGATAGGGTTAGAGGGTTTAGGGATAAGGGATTAGGGTTGAAGGTATAGTATCAAGTCTGTTGAGGGTTTAGAAATAGGGATAGCATTTAGAGTTTAGGGATGAGGGATTAGAGTTGAGGGATGATGGATTAGGGTTGAGGGATTAGGGTTTAGGGATAAGGTTTAGGGTTGAGGGCTAAGGGATTAGGGTTTAAGATATAGTGTCGAGGGTTGAGGGTTTAGGGATAGGGTTTAGGGTTGATGGATTAGGGTTTAGGGTTAACGGATTAGGGTTTAATGTTGAGGTTAGGGTTAGAGTGTCGAGGGTAGAGGGATTAGGGATAGGGTTTAGGGTTGAAGGTTTAAGGATTGAGGGTTGAGGCTTTAGGGATGAGGGTTTAAGGCTTAAGATATAGTGTCAAGTGTTGAGGGTGTAGGGATAGGGTTTAAGTTTTAAGGGTTAAGGGTCGAGGGATAGGGATTAGGGTTTAAGGCATAGTGTTGAGGGTTGATGGTTTAGGGATAGGGTTTAGGTTTGAGGGATTAGGGTGTAGGGTTGATGCAATCTATAGCAGTACAAAATGTGAGCATGTTATAACGTGCTCACATTTTGTCTTGCTATTGAAACGGTAAAAAAGTGTTGACTCCCGTGATCGAGGCCCACATGCTCTATTTTCTTACTAATTCTACGTGTGCTCTAACAAAAAATAAGTGCTTTCATGTTGTTGGGAAGTTCACATGCACATTTGACACATTGTACCACCTTTGCATGATCTTTCCACCACCTTTTCTGCTTTGCCAACTTAAGGAGGAAATAACATAGTTTTCACACCAAGTTTGATATATATCTATTCAAGTTTCAATTTTTGTAGTGTTGCAATGTTAATTGTGATTCAATTTTATGAATTTAACATTATAAATTGGTTAATAGTATTGTTGTTAGTAATTATATTTGAGTGTTATTCAATTTAACATTGAAAAGGAAGCAAGTGGTGAAAAGCTCAAATTGTTGAGGAGTTTGATGCAAGAAGAAAAAAACACTACATAATTGGGTACTCTCTCCATTTGAATCTTCATTTTTTAGGTATGTCAAGTCTTTACATGCATGTTCTTTACATTTTCCTTATTTCGGATTGAATTACTTTATCATGCTTTATCATACATGTTTAAAATAGACACATTACCAATCAAGAATGCAGCCTACAATCTCACATGATGCCATGTATATTTTCTACACTTGGGCTCTTTAATAATCATGTGTAATAAACAAACCTTAACATACCATGATGTCAAACTATACAAGAATAAATCCTTACAACATAAAAAAAATACAATCCCACTATTATCTTGTATTCATTTCTTAGGAACTAATATTGGTCTCTTTATCATGTTATAGACAAATTCTCCGTCATGCCGAGGAAATGATCAAGAATTAAACCAACACAGGAAGAGATAGAAGCTAAGAATGCAAAGAAAGTAGTAGCTATGAGGGAACTTCATGAGAAGAGGAAATTGGACACGATAAATGAAGACATACCAATTGAAGAGGAACCACAACCATCACAAAGAGATATGGTATTGGCGGCACAAAGAGAATGAATGCAAAAACTTCGTGGTACGAGAGATTTGAATACCATAGTTGGAGACACGTCTCTACCACAAGTCAACATGTAGGGACACCATCTACCACATCTCAAGTTGAGAGTACATCATCACTCACATGTGATGAAGGAGGTACACCATCGTTCCCACCTCAACCTCAAGGTATGTCATCTATTCCATCTTTGATCGAAGGTATGCCATCTAACCCATCTTATTTAAATATTGATGAAATTCCTAATGTTGAGATAAATTTACCTAACTTAACACCACCTAGAATTTTGCATAGAAAGCCAAAGTATTTGATTGATATTGATAAGAATATTTTGTAGCCAATGGAAGGTACGATTCCAAAATGCACTTGTAGAAGATATGCTAATAAGATTTGGAGATTGTTCTTTGAAAAGTTAAATGAGACTGCAAGATGTCAACTATTCATTGAAATGATGTGAAGTATAAAGTATAGGTCTATCATGAAGATTCTTGGGTTGAGAACATCAGAGGCTTCAAGTGAAAAATCTATTGTCAAGAATCTAATGAGTGCGTATGAGAGTGTGGGTAACACCTCACGCACAAAAGCTAGTAATGCAACACGGCATGTGATTACATCGACTATAGTAAGTAGTCAAACGAGGAAAGCTTGTTTCATTAGAAAGACAAGTCAAGAATTGAGAATTAATAGGAAAACTTTATCAAGAGCTGTTGGAAGACACCAAAGAATTGAGGACACTAATGCCAATGAATTATGGGCATTCTTGGGGAGACTACTATGAAAAGATAAACCAATTGTTGAAGCATTGAGATCACTAATTGAAGACTTTTGGAAGAATTACACAAGGGTATCTCTGAATTAAAGGGATGTGGTAAGAAGGAGAATCGGTAGTCAGAACCGCGAGCCACATCCAAAGCATTTTTTGGATGAGACTCAAACATAGTTTTATGGTAAATTTCCAGAGAAGTATCCTCAAATTAAAATTTGTCAAAGATATTTTGAAATGCTAAAACCTTTCTATGTTAAGATAAATCACACATGCACTACTTGTTGTTGTAGATTACATATTGAATTTTCTAACCATTTTGATGCTTATAGGTCTATATGTTTAGATATGCATACTAACAATGATTTGCAGGGTTGTGCCATATGTGCCCCACCAACATCTTCAAGAGACTTCATATCAAGAATTTTATGTGAAAGAGAGGAAGGTCAAATATTCTACAAGAAATTATGCTTGGATGGCACATGTCATCGTTGCGGTGGCTTACAACATTTGCCAATATGTGAACATATGGAAAGAACACATGCGGTTGGAAACGAACTAGTAGAGTTTGGCAAGTATAAAATAGTGGCATACAATACAAAAGATGGTAAAGAAGCAAAGAGGTGTGAATTGGTTATTGAAAAGATTCCAGTGTATCAGTTTATGCCTATATTTTTTGACAACATAGTGTATGAGTATGCAAGACATGCCCATAGAGCTCGATGGTTGGACTTGCAATTCAAGTTAAGTAAAAACACATTTCCAGTTGGTAGCATTGTTTCATTTGTCGACTTTGCAGAGAACTACAGTCTACAACCACAGCATGAGGTGCAATCACAATATTACAACTCCACACAGGTTTCTATATTTGTGCACATCGCATTCATTCATGCGAATGATAGTACAGAGGATGACAGAAAGATCATAAGGGAGTATAATTTCTATATTAGTGATGATCGCACGCATTCTACGGAGTTCGTGCAAGGTTGCTTTCAGGTGTTCTACAATGATTTGGCTAGAAGGGGCATATCGTTCAGTCAGCATATCATATGGTCGGATAACTGTGCGTCACAATTCAAGAACTTGCAGAATTTCTATTGGCTGAGTAGGAGGCATAATTTTATAGGTATTCAACATATGTGGAACTTTTGTGAGGCTGGGCATGGAAAGGGGGAGCATGATGGTGCAGGAGCATGTATCAAAAGAGCCATAGCACAAGAAGAGTTAAAGTATAAAGACAATGCAAAGTTGATAGATGCAAAATCGATTGTTGAGTGGTGTAATGCTTCCATGGGTCTAGGTAATGAAGGTAAGTCTTCAGTTCGTAGATTTTTTTGGTTGATAGATGATACTAACATTGCACCATATGAGGATTGTTGTACAATGACAGGATCAAATGAGATGCACTCTTTCAGAAGCTTAAATGCAGGTTCATGGAGTATCCATACACGAAAGATGTCATGCTTTTGTTCTTCCTGTATAATTCAAGTCTGGGATGAGTGCGAGTCAAAGGAGTGGGTTGATGAATGGTAGTTAAGTTATCTTAGCCCACTTGACACGTATCGACCCCCGATGGCACTGGAACTAACACAGATGGAATCATCAGTTGACTTTGACCACATATCAGATTTAGTTCAACTAGGTAATATAGGGCACGTATATGCATCTAATTTCATCTAGTTCAACCAGGTAATGTCATCTTACTTTGTAGTGTTTTTGTAATGTTGACTAATTTCATCTAATTTGCTACACATATCAATGTAGGGCACGTTAATGTAGTTATTGCAGATGAAGATAATGAAGAGGGAACAAATTATTACTTATGTCATTGTGTTGAGGCCAAAAATAAATTGGAGGCCCCTGTTACAAATGGAGAAAACATCAAATACCCTACAGGCTCAGTGGTTATTATTGGAACATGGCTTAGAAGGTACCCACATAAGAGTGTTAATATTTAGCTATTTTAGGACTTTGATATGCATCGGAAGATTCTTCATTACTCGAACCTTGTCGTGGCATCCAATGTTCATTTGATAATGTATCGAGGTAGACCTTTGAACAAAATCTTGTGGAAGGTGCGTGAGTCTGACCATGAAGCAATACTTGACACAATAAAGAGTAGAGTAGACTCGGATGGTTCATTGGATTAATTTGTAAGTATTCACATTGATTTTGTAAAGTCATGTTACATTGAGTTGTAAGTATGCACATTAATTTGTAAGGTTTTTTTTTTTTAATTTCCTCCTACATTTTTACACATATACACATTTTTACATCATCATGTTATGCATTTTTGGTGTCCTGCTCCTGATGCGACCAAACTCATAACTCACCCTACTTTCTCTAGACACCATTTGATGATCTCTCCAACACTCTGGATCTAGGGTACCCAATCATGATGATGACCTATATACCATTCTCCCAAGGTGCTCATAATGAATGAAAAGAAGACCAAGGGCACCCAAGCTTAATAGACTTATTTCTTTCAATTTTGATGATCCAAACTCTTGCAAAACGACATCCACTTTCATGCCTTTAGATCTTACTTCACATACAAGGCACCGAATCAAGTTAAAAAATCTACATAAGGGTGCCAAAATGGATGAAAAGAGACATGAAGTGCGCCTTAGGACTCCATGCTAAGGTTTGAGCCATTAAAGTCTCTTGATATTAGGCGCTCATGATGATGAAACTTAGAGCTTTTTTCTTTCCTATGCGCTCATCTAAGATGTTTGAATGATAAGGAGCACCTCGACCTCTATAATGTACATTGGGCACCAAAATCAAGGTGATTTTAAGTCACTTTGAGTCATTTGAGGTCAATTTGAGTCTTTGAGTCATGTTGCAAAAAAGTGTCAATGTTGTCAAGTTGCACAAAGCAACTTTTGCATTTTTGGTGTCTTGCTTGTGATGCGACCAAACTGACTATTCCAACGCATCCGGATGGGTACATTTACACTAGGCATGGTCCTATTTTTCACCCAAACATGTCGAAACAATCCGAGCTACATTGTACCGACAATATCCCTAAAGAGTCCAAAGTGCAAAAAGGCAGCAATCTTTAATGAGATGTTACTCAAAAACCGTGCCACTTAGAAACATTCTGTCTAAGGCAACACGATCATGTAGAGTGTCTCTACAATAACCACTCTTGGTTTTTTATATCTCTATGGCATTTGCCTGTGGTGAAAGGTTTTCTGCTGCCCCAAAAATTGTCAGAAGGAGGCAATGTAAAGTTGCAAAGGGGTGTAACTTTCGTCCTGCTCGTGATGTGACCAAACTGACTATTCCAATGCATCTGGATGGGTACATTTACGCTAGGCATGGTCCTATTTTTCACCCAAACATGTCGAAACAGTCCGAGCTACATTGTACCCACGATATCCCTAAAGAGTCCAAAGTGTAAAAAGGCAGCAATCTTTGACGAGATGTTACTCAAAAACTGTGTCACTTAGAAACATTCTGTCTGAGGCAACATGATCATGTAGAGTGCCTCTACAATAACCTCTCTCAGTTTTTTATATCTCTGAGATATTTGCCCGTGGTGAAAGATTTTCTGCTGCCCCAAAAATCGTCAGAAGGAGGCAGTGTAAAGTTGCAAAGGGGTGTAACTTTCGTCCTGCTCCTGATGCGACCAAACTGATTGTTCCAACGTGTCCGGATGGGTACATTTACACTAGGCATGGTCCTATTTTCACCCAAACATGTCGAAACAGTCCGAGCTACATTGTACCGATGATATCCCTAAAGAGTCCAAAGTGCAAAAAGGTAGCAATCTTTGACGAGATGTTACTCGAAAACTATGTCACTTAGAAATATTTTGTCTGAGGCAACGCAATCACATAGAGTGTCTCTACAATAACCTCTCTCAGTTTTTATATCTTTGAGGCATTTGCCCGTGGTGAAAGGTTTTGCTGCCCCAAAAATCGTTAGAAGGAGGTAGTGTAAAGTTGCAAAGGGGTGTAACTTTCGTCTTGCTCATGATGCGACCAAACTGACTATTCCAATGCGTTCGGATGGGTACATTTACGCTAGGCATGGTCCTATTTTTCACCCAAACATGTCGAAACAGTTCGAGCTACATTGTACCGATGATATCCCTGAAGAGTCCAAAGTGCAAAAAGGCAGCAATCTTTGACGAGATGTTACTCAAAAACTGTGTCACTTAGAAACATTCTGTCTAAGGCAACACGATCACATAGAGTGCCTCTACAATAACCTCTCTCAGTTTTTTATATCTCTGATACATTTGCCCGTGGTGAAAGGTTTTCTGCTACCCCAAATATCGTCAGAAAGAGGCAGTGTATTAAATCAGGATGAAAGCCTATTCACTCTAGGTGCCAATCTCAAGTTGCACAATCATGAATGGGCGCCTAGAGTAATAAGGCGCTACATCATGGTTCCAGGACCTTGAAATGGCACCCAAGTATGTAGGAGGAATTTTCAAGGAGCTAGAATGTTTTTGAAACTCTAAGGAACTAGTCCAAAGACTCTATGGCACCATCTTGATACCATTGAGTCAACTTTGGAACTCAAACATATTGAAACAAGGTCTAGGAAGCTAGGCGCCATCTCTTTCTAGTTCAACCTCTCAGATGCACCAACATTGGAAAGACTCTTAATGAGCGCTTAAGTTTGAATTGATTCTGTGATTGAAAGTTTGGTGATGTATTGGTGCGAGATGATCTTCAGTTGAAGCAATCTAAGTTCCAGGAAGGGTTTAGAAGTTATCAACTTCTTCACTAAGTTAGGTGCACTTTACAAGCTTTCTTACCCAACAGTTGCACCTCATTAAGAAAAGGCGCATCTTAACCTCCGGGACTTTTCCAAAGAAGTGCTTTAGTTTATTAGCACCTTTGGACCTTCTTTTGCATTCTGAAAGAGAAGGTGCACTTTGGAGGCATTTCTAACCTAGATTGATGCCTAGGTATAGTCATCTCTCTGGAGCATTACAATGTGTTTTAAAATAAAGGAGGACATTTCATAAGTTGGGGAATTGATCATTGAAGACCTTGGAGTGTTTGAATTACTCTAAGCAAGAAGGTGCATTTCCATGGTGTAGCATACTCTAGATAGCACCTAATGCCATCAAGGCGCAATTCCACCCTCACTTTGGTGCCTATCATCAAGAAGGGGCATTGGGCATTCCTTAAACAGTTCTCAGCGTTTGAATTTCATGAAATCACCAAGGAATGTTGGGCGCCATGTGTATCCTCAACAAGATTGAGTTTGTGCCTAGACAAGTTGGTGCTTATTCATGTTTTAACTTCCCTCTTGAAGCGCCTAACTTGGGAAAAAGTTATCTTGTTGTTAGTCAAGTGTTTGATGTGTTTTGGAGACTCCAAAAGACTTCCTCTTGCTAGGCGCTCTTCTTGGGAACTACAACCTTCAACTGGCGCCTAGATCCTGAAGAAAAACACTGACTTCAATTTTCATGCACTTAGACTTCAAGGTGCCAAAACTAGTAGGAAAATATTTGGGGAGAAACCACGCTGATAAAAGTTGGGTAAATTTAACCTCCAAGTCTGATTAGGCTCCATATAACAACAATATTTATATCATGTCCCTTTGCTTTATGAAACAAGCAGTATGTGTCAAGTCATAGGGATAACACTTTGGTCCTTAGAAATTTCTCTGTGACTTTTGATAAGATTATCTACTATTATGTGGATGCTTGATAGTATTATCCTGATCCATTGGACTAGTGTGGCTATGAGGTTGGAAAGTGTTGCAACCTCCATCCTTTAAACTTCTCCACCTTGTTATGGGTTGTTTTGAGTATTTTCACTTGCTTTCTCTTCGAGAATATTTTATAATGATACATGATGTGTCATAGATCATTCAACTTGATAAACAACATGGAGGGATTCTCATGCCTCCTGTACTTCTTGCAAGTTTCTTTATAGATAGCTCACATCATTGTCCATCTAGGTGGTCATTTCCCTAAATATTATGATAAGATAATCCTGTTAATGAACTTTGGATTGAATGAGAATCAACATGCTTTGTCTTGACTAGAATAGTTGGGATGGACAAAAATCTATTGATTCTAGGTTGGGTTGTTAAAGGTCAAGAAGTTTTGGTGTCTAATGCCCTCTAAATCTAAATATTCAAAATTATAGTGGTTCAATAAGTTACAACAAACAGTCAGGTAGACAATAGACTATAAGGAACAAGGACTACACATGAATCCAAAACAACACCAGTCAATAAGGACATCACAAGTAACTCAACATTACTTCCAGAGGCGTTCACAAAAACAAAGGGGAGAACACAACTAGAGAATGCTAGACTATAGTAGGGATGAGTGTCTGATGTAGAGCACACAGTGGAAGCATAGAATTATTAACTTTTGAACCTTCAAACTCACTATTGGTGAGACAACATACCATCAGTGAGCTTAAAATTTCATCGTCCGATAGGCCGATGCCACCATGACTCCATTTGATTTCATTTCTGACAAACATCCCATCATTGACTCTTATCGGTTAGATAGACCGCTATCGGTAACTTTATATCCTTTCACACCAATGTCTTTGTCACTCTGATACGAGACTCTAAGTCCCTCGCCTATCGGTAGGACTTAATACCATCGGCACACACAAAAACTCTTCTGCCGACACACCGATCTCACCAATGACAACCTTCAGACCACACCCATTGGTGAGACTCCAAAACATCGGTGAACTCTAATCTCGTTGGGCTAATACACCAATGGATTTTGATTGTTGATGTGACCCCCTTCATCGGTGAATCTCTCAACTGCTCTTCTGATGCGTCGATGGGATTATCTTCCGATACACCAATGTCTTCAACTTCGAACCACACTCGTCAGCAAGACAGACCACTATTGGCAAAGCCTAACCAAGGTCTGCCGATATGCTGATACGACCAACTCTTGACGTCAATACAAGGTTCTTTGAAGGCAAAGGGTGCCTAGGCTTATGGGGCTCAATTTGATGTATTTATTGAAAGCTCAAGGTGAATTGATGCTTATTGAAAATGCCACTTAGTCCTTCATTTGCATTCTAGGTGCCATTTCCTATTGACTTATATACTCCTCCTCATGCTAGGGTGCCATAATGAAGTGGTTTAGACAATAGGTGCGCTTCACTTACTAGAGGCTTGTTCTCCTTCCACCTTAGGCACACTTTTATAGTGGAACAGGTGTCAATGGGTGCCTTGTCTTAAATTAATGCTCTCTCTAAGTTGGGTGCCCTTTTGAGGCTTTATGAGTTGCAAATTATGCCTTGACCCTTCATGCTTGTTGCTTAATGTTTGAATGTTTAAGAAAGTCTCCTTTAGGCACTCATCTTAATGACTTTTTCTCAAGGTGCAATCATCCTAATGACTTGGATATTCATCCTAGTGTTTCAGGCTATTAGGCTACTAGACTTAGTCATTTTCAGGATCTCAAACATAAAGAATAACATGATGATTCATTTTTTTGTATTGCATATAGTTAACATTCTATGCTACTCATAAAGAATATTAATATTTTCTGTTCAACATGATGATTCATTTTTTTTTTAAATACAACTTTTATCTTTTAGTTCCAAAATGAGGTTTAGGTGATACTTGAATAACAATAGCTTGCTTATTGGATCAACAAACATCCTATGTAATACAATTGGACTTTAAATATTTGAAGTAGCCATCTACAAATATCCATTCAGCTGTGGATTTATAATGCAAGTATGGATGCCATCAATAAAAAATATTTGTACTAACCAAATATCTATATAGGCATACATCAATATCTGTCGATATAAGTATAACATATATACAAAATAGCCATATAGGCTTACAAGAATGCCATATAGGCATACAATGTCAACTATATACAATACAAAATATATGTCCACAAATGCCATATAGGCATACAACAAAGGAACACAATAAAAAGTCATTCCCCTCTAGCTAGTGAAGAGAATAGATCACGGGTAGCCTTTGATCTTCGAAGGGATGGAGACGCGCATGTGGGTGGTCTACTACGAACCCAAGGGCTACTCCTATTTAGTTCTTCCTGCATCTCTAGCTGTTACAATAAAAAGTATAGACATTAATATATAGAAATTACATGTTATAAAAAATGAAACATTTAACAAAATAATCACTTACCGCTAACATAAAATCTGTCTCCTCACTTGCCTCAGTAGCAGGAATAGGCCCTGGTGATGTCATGTCCTATAGAAACCATCCAGATAGAAATTAAACTTCAAATCAATAATCTTTTGATTTTTCAAAAATAGACAACTATAACAATGAATGTAAATTGAAATTTACTAATTTGCCTCATACCCCTGTCAATGCCATGGAGCTATGAATTGCAGAGGCCACACCCTGCTCCATTGCCCTATGAACATGGGGAGGTGTCTCCGCAGCCTGCATCATCTGGAAATACACAATAAAACACAAAAGTCACATACAAAAATCTAGTAAGTACAATTCATTCATTAAACTATTTATTTTATTACCTCCGTAAAGCTTTGAAGTCCACCACCACTGGCAGGTGTTGCCGTGAAATCTACAGTATTAACCTATTCAACATCCAAAATTAGATATTAGAATACCATTCATATAATGATGCTATTCACATGTAATATTTATAATTGTTTACTAGTTACATACCTCGATAGTAGATGATCTAGTGTAAAATACAGGTGGAGAACTAGTGAAAACTGCATCGACGCTATGACCTTGATATTTCATTAAAATCATCAATTTAAATTAGTTAATCTTACATTTCAAAAATGAAATTTAATAAATTAAATTCAATAAACTTGCTAATATTTACCTGAGTATCAAGGCCGAAAGTCTCACTCAGGAGGGAATCTATCATCACCATCTGCTTAACTGCAGATGTAGCCTATGCACCTGCGTCTTGACTATCCATGGGGTCATAACCACAAGCTGACCCGCAAGCCTGACAAGCATGGGGTGGGAGCCTACTCCTCACACTATCTCCCAACCCACTCTATGCTGCAGGACCGACATGCTCTATGATGCTCTGGGTCAAGGCACTAATGGACTGTAGTGTATTGACCTCAATACTCTCCTTCACAATGGAAGGGATAGAAACATGCTCATGGGCTGTTCTGCTGATTACTCGTCTCACTACCTGCTATGGGTCAAGACGTGCCCCTAGTCTATCTTGTGCTGACTCCCCACCTCTACCCTGGAAGTCCTGCATATCAAAATAGTTTGGCACTTTATTGAGGACAAACTTGCAGTAGAGTTTCCTCAAAAAGTATTGAAGGACCTCATTATTATTGCATGGAGAATGGTCAAAAACCATCCACCACCTCTGCCCAAAATTGTCCCTTATTGCTTGGTTGTTACACCAATGGATAGGGAACCTCTTGCATGTAATGGGTGGAGGTTGATTTGTTTGTGGGTTTGTGAAAATCGAACACAAGTCTAATTTTGTAATTTGTAATTTTTTCACATCTTGGTATGACAACTTGTCTGCATAGTAATCTCTAAACTCTCTCTTCTTATCCATCCAACTAGTTATTTGCTTGCTAATTGAATCTACATTTGATAACATAGACTCAAGAGTTTCGACAAGCGTGGACCTATGCAAGGTTGAAGTGGAAGGATCTTTCAACGTTGCAGTTATATCTTCAATTTCCTTTTTGTTGTTTTCAATTTGCCCCATTATATTTTCTTGTGTTCCAGGGGCATGTCGAGGAATGGATGGAGGAGGTTGTTGTTCTGCAGGTATTTCCTCCTCAGGATTTTATGGATTTTGAGGAGGAGGAGGAGGTGTATTAACATTTCCTGACAATTAACGAAATATACATCAAAAATCAACTCAAACCTACCTATTTAGAAACAAATTCAAACAAAAAAACAAATAAACTCACTCCTTTGGCATGCTCGACGTCGTGGTGGTATTTTGGTGATGAATCGATAAGATTTTTGTGTTGAATTAAGAAATCCAAAACGCGAGCGCGCTTTCTAGGGTTTCCAGACCGCAGGAGTTGTGGAGAAAAAGAAATAAAATGAGATGCAAACCCTTTTTTTAGTTATAGGACTTCATAACATGCTTGCGTTATGTATTGTTTTTTTTTAAAAACCATTTGGCCACTTTCCGACCCCCCATCTTTTTGCACTTACCCACTATCAGGAATATCTGAAGTGGTTGCAGTCTGAAGCATATTTTATCTTGAAGCCCTCAGAAAAAGCATTGCATTGGACAAGAGCACATGCTCTATTGCCCCCAAAAGTTATGCCTTTTGAAATCCAAAATCTAGTATGTATCTGATCTACATTTAGTGTCTTCGTGTGCGAGCATTTGTCAGGTTTCATCCGTTTGTTTACGATTTTACATAATTAGGGTTTTAGGCTAATTCAGACTAAGGTTTAACATATTAATTAACAAATTTGAAATTTCTTATCATTCCAAATGACACCAGACTTTTAGCTGAGTCCTCTTGCAAAATTTGTGATTCAACCTAGTTTAATGTACTTGAATGTATGTAGTGAAAGGAGGATCTAATTAAACTATCAACTTCATCACTAAACCCTATTTTTCTTCTGATGCAAGAGCATCTAAAGGTGTAAGGGTAATCTTCCATCACCCAAAAATAGTGTGATTCAAAATTGATGACTTTGTTTTCATTTCTTTTCAAAATTTGTGTTTTTGGATACCCATTTGCTTGAATAATGATTCAAAACCTTCAAAGTTTCCAACAGGGCTAAGGATACCATAATTTACCACAATCTACTATTTTTAGTAAGTCTTTATCAGAGAATTGGTTGAGCCTAAAATTTTCCCCAAAGCTTCAGAATAGTCAAATAAGCATTCTTGGTAAATTTCAGCTCAAGATCATTTCTAGATTTCAAGATATTAAAGTTTCAATTTTGTAAGGTACCCTGAAAAGTTCTGAAACTAGATATGAGGCACTAAAACATCCCATAACATCCCAAAAAGTTTAAATAAATCCACTTACACATTATTGGCATGATAGCTCACTTCACGAGCTTTCTGACACTTCAAACGGTTCGTTAATCAGACACCTAGATCAAAAGTTATGCTTCTCGGAAGTTGACCTATTTTTGGAGGGAGATGTAAATTTTAAAATTTAGCTATTGGCTGCCAAAAAGGGCTATTTATGACTATTTTTAGGAACACTGGGTAGTAGTAGAGATAAGGAGGAAAGTGTATAGTCAAGCATAGGTGGGAAAATATCAACCCTAGTTGATTTGGGGTTACAGAAGGCAGAAGATTCTAGAGTCTTGAGATTGGAAGTTATAATGTGTTGCAGCCTATGGAGGATCGATTCCTCTGATTATATTTGAGCTTCCATAATGTAATGAGTGTCCAAATCAATAAAGAACATTTAATTTTCTGTGTGCAATTTCTATTGTTGTGTGTTTTATGATTTACCCCCTTCATCAAGTGGTATCAGAGTAAGGGTTCCTAAGTGTGTAGACAGATCACCGACTGTGAGGCAGTTTGCACCAGGACCTGAGGTTGTGGGTTTGCTGTGGAGATAAGGATGCCTCCATGAAGAAACCATGTTGGAAGAAATGCTTTGATAGAAGAGGGTTTTAGAGCCATGTAAAAGCAGATCGATGCATTGCAAGAGGAGCTGCGAAGAGGGTTTGAGATAAAAATGAGAGAAGAAAGTGAAGATGAAGTTGAAGAAGAGCTATCCGAGAAAGAACAAGAAGCTACAGGAGATCATGTAGAAGTTAGGTTTTTGAGGGCCATTTTGACGATCAGAAAGAGGCCCATGATCAAAGTTTCAACCTATTCTAGAGATTTGAATCTGGAATAGCTTATTGATTGGATCAATGATATGGAAGAATATTTTGAATATGAAGATGTGGAAGAGCCAGATCGGTTCAAGTTTGCAAAAACAAAGTTGAAGGGCCATGCCAGTATTTGGTGGAAGGAGGTCTAGTTGGAGAGACATAGAAGAGGAAAAGGAAAGATTACCATATGGGATCGGATGGTGGAGAAACTAAAGAAGTAGTTCATTCCTGTGGACTATGAGATAGAGTTGCTGAAGAAGCTACAAGGATTGAAGCAAGGTAACAAGTCTGTAAGGGAGTATACATAAGAGTTTTATAAGATTACTATCAGGACAAGCCATGCAGAGGGCAACAAGGAGAAGGTAGCCTGTTACATTAATGGGTTAAGGCCAAGTATTCAAGAGGAGCTGAGCCTAGTCAGAATGACAACCATAGAAGATGCGTACCAATTTTTGCTAAAAGTGGAAGAGAAGTTGAATAAAAGATTTGACATCAAGCAAAGGGGAAGAGGTCAAGGTGGAAGGACTAGTGGAAGACACTATGGAGGCTGAAATGAAGATCAAAAGAAAAGTGAAGAAGCTAGCACTGGTCGAAATCAGAGAAGAGATAATGGCTACCACCCTCTTGACCAAAAAAATGGTGAGCAAAGAGGAAGAGGAAGAGGCTGACCTGGGCAAGGACTTGGAAGAGGATGTTTCAGACGAACCTATTTCCAATGTGGAGAAGAAGAGCATCAAGCATATGAGTGTCCGCAACATCAAGGAAGGATGAATAGAAGACCTAAAGGTAATGCATGAGTTGCACATGTAGATGAAGATGCACAGTCTGAGCATTCAGAAGATGCTAAAAGGGGAGAAACCCTAGTTGTTAGAAGAACCTTGTTAAAAGAGGAGAAAGAACCAGATCAAAAGAAGTGTTTATTTAGCACAAGGTGCAAATGTGAAGGTAAGTGTTGTGATATTATTATTGACAATGGGAGCACTGAGAATCTTGTTTAAGAGGAGATGGTTAACAAGCTGAAGTTGACAAGAAGAAAGCATCCACAATATCGGATTGTATAGTTGTAGAAGGACCATAGAGCTTCAGTCAATGAACAATGTTTAGTTAAGTTTAGGATTGGTGACTACCATGATGAGGTGTTGTGTGACATCATACCGATGGATGCATGTCATATGTTATTGGGGAGGCCATGGTAGTATGATAGGTGTGTTGTCCATGATGGCCATGCAAACACATAGTCCCTAACAAAGGATGGAATTCATCATAAATTGAAGCCCTTGAAGGAGGTGGAAGAAAAGGTATGTAGTACTGCCAGAATCTGCTTGGTAGATGGTAGAAATGTTTTGGAGGGTATGAAGCATGAGCGTCATTGCTTTGCATTGATTCCTAAGATTAGTCAAGAGAAATGTGAAGATGTACCAGTAGAAGTCTCAGATCTATTGGAAGAATTTTAGGATATTGTCTTTGATAATGTACCAGAAGGTTTACCACCGATGAGGAAGATAAGTTACCAAATGGATTTGATACCAGGAGCCAGTTTGCCAAAAAAGGTAGCCCACATAATGACTCTTGTAGAGAATGAAGAGTTGAACAGACAAGTTCATGAGATGTTAAGGAAGGGACTGATAAGGGAGAGCCTAAGTCCATGTGCAGTACTAGCACCAAAGAAAGATGGAGAGTGGAGAATGTGTACAAATTCCTGAGCCATCAACAAGATCACGATCAAGTAAAGATTTCAATTGCCCAGAATGGATGACATAATGGATTGTTTGAGTGGAGCCAAGTACTTCATAAAGATTGACCTGAAGAGTAGGTATCACCAAATCCACATCAGAGAAGGAGATGAATGGAAGATAGTCTTCAAGACAAAGGAAGGTTTGTATTAGTGGTTAGTCATGCCATTTGGGCTAACCAATGCACTGAGCACATTCATGCGGCTCATGAACGAGGTACTAAAAGAGTTTTTAGGAATTTTTGTTATTATTTATTTAGATGATATTTTGATTTTCAATAAGACTTGGGATGAGCATTTTATGCATATTAGAAGAGTTTTAGAGATACTGAGGGAGGATAAGTAGTTGATTAATCTGAAGAAATGTAGTTTTACAAAGAAGGAGTTGGTTTACTTGGGATTTGTTATCTCATAGGAAGATCTTAAGATGGACCCAAAAAATGTAAGGGCTATCATTGAATGGCCTACACCAAGGAGTACTATAGACGTAAGATCTTTTTATGGTTTGGCATGTTTTTACAGAAAATTTATCAAGAATTTTAGTAGCCTTTGTGTACCCCTAACTGAGATAATGAGAGGGGATAGAAAAGAGTTTAAATGGACTACAAAAGCAAACAAGAGTTTTGATACATTGAAGTAGAAAGTCACAGAGCAACCTGTTTTGGCACTTCCAAATTTTAATAAGGTATTTCAGGTAGATTGTGATGCTTGTGGTCATGCTATAGGAGTTGTTTTGAGCCAAGAAGGTAAACCCATTACCTATTTTAGTGAGAAGCTTAATGATGCCAAGAAAAAAGTATTCTATTTATGATTAGGAGTTTTATGCAATAGTTCAGGCTTTGAAGAAATGGAGACGTTATCTGTTGCCAAAAGAGTTTATTTTATATACTGATCATCAGGCTTTGAAATATCTTAATAGTCAAGGAAAGTTAAATCAAAGGCACTTAAAATGGGTTGAATTTTTGCAGAGTTATACATTTGTTTTGAAGGACAGGAGTGGGAAGTCCAACAGAGTTGCAGATGCCTTGAGCAGAAGGCAAAATTTGTTGACAGAAATGAAGATAGAGGTTGTTGGGTTCGATGAACTAAAAAGTTTGTATCCTAAAGATCCAGATTTTGCAGAGGCTTGGAAAGATTGTCTGGAACCTGTTATTTTGGACAGGACAAAATTATTAGATTTCATAATCCAAGATGGTATGTTGTTTAGAGGAAGCCAATTGTGCATTCTGAGGAGTTCCATGAGAGAGAACCTGATTAAGGAGAAGCATAGTGGGGAATTAGTTGGACACTTTGGTTGAGATAAGACCATTGCTATTGTTGGTGAGCATTATTATTGGCCATAGTTGCAGCAGGATGTGAGGAAATTTGTGTAGAGTTGCAGAGTATGTCAGATGGAAAAAGGAACAAGCCAGAATATAGGGCTATATCAACCATTACTTGTACTAGAGAAGCCATGGGATGATATTAGTGTGGATTTTGTTCTTGGTTTACCAAGGACACAGAGAGGACATGATTCCATTTTTGTCGTGGTAGATAGATTCTTGAAGATGGTGCATTTTATTCCTTGTAAGAAGACTAATGATGCTGCTCATATTGTAGAATTATTTTTTAGAGAGGTGGTGAGACTACATGGTCTACCTAAGAGCATAATTTCAGGTCGAGATACCAAGTTTGTTGGTTATTTATGGATGACATTATGGAAGAAGTTGAAAACAAGTTTGAATTTCAGTTCTACACACTATCCATAGACTAATGGATAGATAGAAGTGGTGAATAGGAGTTTGGGTAACCTACTACGATGCTTAGTAGGAGATAAGCCCAAGGGATGGGATTTGATTTTACGACATACAAAAATTACTTACAATAATTCTATCAATAGGAGTACTAGTAAATCACCATTCAAGATTATATATGGGAGTAGTCCAAGAAATGAAGCTTCAGAGTTAAGAAAGATGGACAAAGGAGAAAAGACAAGTGCCGAAGCTAAAGACTTTGCAGAACACCTAAACAAGTTGCATGAAAAGGTGAGAAAGCACATTAATAAGAGAATATTCAGTATAAGGCTAAGGCAGATTAGAAGAGGAGATATAAGGCTTTTTAGGTAGGAGATGAAGTCATGGTTCACTTGAGAAAAGAAAGGTTTCCAGTTGGAACATATAATAAGTTGAAAATGAAGAAAGTTGGACGATGCAGGATTCTGAAGAAGCATGATTCAAGAAATGCATATGAGGTAGAGCTGTCGAGTGGGATCAACATTTCCCCTATGTTCAACATTACTGATTTAACAGAATATCATGAAGGTGGAACAGAGGATGGACCAATAGAAAAATAGTGGAGTATTTCTCCATCTACTTTAGAAAGGGAGGAGATAGAAGAAATTTTGGATAGCCATGTGTCTAGAAGCACAAGAAATAGGCAATATGAAGAGTACCTAGTTAAATGGAGAGGAAGGGTTGTTGAAGATTCATCCTGGATATCTAAGGCTAAGGTTAACCATCTTGGTTTCCCTCTAATTCCTGAGACGTGATGGGGTCACTTCTCAAAATTACATTGGGTGTTTGATGTAGGAGCATCCAGAGGTGTAAGGGTAATCTTGCATCACCCAAAAATAGTGTGATTCAAAATTGATGACTTTGTTTTCATTTATTTTCAAAATTTGTGTTTTTGGATACCCATTTGCTTGAATAATGATTTAGAACCTTTAAAGTTTCCAACAAGGCTAAGGATGCCAGAATATACCAGAATTTACTATTTTTAGTAAGTCTTTATTAGAGAAGAAGTTGAGCCCAAAATTTTTCCCAAAGCTTTGAAATAGTGAAATAATCATTCTTGGTAAATTTTAGCTCAAGATCATGTCTGGATTTCAAGATATTAAAGTTTTAAATTTGTGAGGTACCCAGAAAAGTTCTAAAACCAGATATGAGACACTAAAACATCTTGAAAAGTTTATAGAAATCCATTTATGCATTTCTAGAGTAATAGTTCACTTCACGAGATTTCCAAGGTTTTAAATGGTTCATTAATTAGACACCCAGATCAAAGGTTATGCTTCCCGGAAGTTGACCTATTTTTTGAGGGAGATGCAAATTTTGAAATTTGGCTATTGGCCACCAAAAAGGGCTATTTATGACTATTTTTGGGAACCGTGGGCAGTAGTAGAGATAAGAGGGAAAGTGTAGAGTCAAGTATAGGTGGGAAAACATAAACCCTAGCTGATTTGGGGTTACAGAAGGTAGAAGATTCCAGAGACTTGAGATTGGAAGCTATAATGTGTTGCAACCTATGGAGGATTGACTCCTCTAATTGTATTTGAGCTTCTGTAATGTAATGAGTGTCCAAATCAATAAAAGAATATTCTATTTTTTGTGGGCAATTTTTGTTGTTGTGTGTTTTATGATTTACCCCCTTCATCAAGTGGTATCAGAGTAGATAGATTATCGACCATGAGGTAGTTTGTACCAGGACCTGGGGTTGTGGGTTTGCTGCAGAGATCAAGATGCCTCCACGAACACTACAATAGAATAGGCAATTAGTGCTAGAATTTAGTGCATTTGAGCTTAGGAATTGAACACTTTTTCTAGTGCAAAACCCGACACAAGTTTGCATGATTACTTCAGTGCCAAATTCAGTGCCAACTTTAGCGCCGAAAAGCAATAGCCAGATTTGGTGCCAGATTTAGTGCTGAATTTGACACCCAATTTGGCTTCCAATTTTGCTTCTAGTTTTGCTTCCAGGTTTGTTTTTGTTTTGCTTCCAGTGTTGCTTCCGATTTTGCTTCCAAATTTGCTTCTAATTTAGCGTCAGATTAGGCACCCAAATTGGCTTCCAATTTTTCTTTTGATTTTGCTTCTGGTTTTGCTTCTTGTGTTGCTTCCAATTTTGCTTTTGGTTTTGCTTCTAGGTTTGCTTCTGGTTTTGCTTCAATTTTTGCTTCCAATTTTGCTTCCCATTTTGCTTCTGATTTTGCTTCCATAGTTGCTTCCAATTTAGCGCCAAATTTGGCTTCCGATTTTGCTTCTGGTTTTGCTTCTTGTGTTGCTTCCAAGTTTGCTTCCAGTTTTGCTTCAATTTTTGCTTCCAGTTTTGCTTCAATTTTTGCTTCCAGTTTTGCTTCTGATTTTGCTTCTAGATTTGCTTCCAATTTAGCACCGGATTTGGCTTCTAATTTTGCTTCTAGTTTGGCTTCTTGTGTTGCTTCTAGGTTTGCTTCCAGTTTTGCTTCCAATTTTGCTTCCAGGTTTGCTTCCATTTTTGCTTCTGATTTTGCTTCCAGGTTTGCTTCAGGTTTTGCTTCTAGATTTGCTTCCAGGTTTGCTTCCAATTTTGCTTCTAGTTTTTCTTCCAATTTAGTGCTAGATTTGGCACCCAATTTAGCTTCCAATTTTTCTTCCATGTCTGCTCCCATTTTTGCTTCTAGTTTTGCTCTCAATCATGCTTTGTATTTTGCTTTTTGTATGGCATCTAAAATAGCTTATTTTTTGGCTTCCTAATTGACGCCAAGTTTTGCTTCCATTATGACCTCCTTTGTTGCTTTGGATTTTGCTTCCAATTTAACAAGATAATTATATAAAAAAATAAGATAATTATTATAAAATAACAAGATAATTATTATAACATGATCATCATCTATAATTATAACAAGTGAGTCAAATATCTATAATTTAATTGAATTTTACAACATCCATCCTAAGCAGTAAATTAAAATCATCATATGTAATAAATATCCATCCAAAAATCATCGACCACTTTTAATATATATAAATTGACAAGTCAATACTGATAAGATCATCATCATATATAACTAAAACAAGTGAAAGTCAAATATGCCAGTAGATCAATAACATGTCAAAATGATACATGTCCAACAGTTGACATAAGTCAAAATGATACATGTACAAATGATATAAGTAAAAATGATAAATTATGTAACTCAAAATGATACAAGTCAAGATGATACATGTCCAAATGATATAAGTCAAATTGATACATGTGAAAATGATACAACTCAATAATATGGTACTGCAGGCCGTGAAAATGATACATATGATAGTAACCATGAAAAGAGGCATCATAACGATATATCAACAATGATCCATGATGCAGTCTATATGATCATGAATGTCACTGGCTACTACTAGCAATTGCCTCATCATCATCATCACCATCGTGATCATCATCGTCGTCGTCATCATCATCATCATTGGCCTCGTTGTCTTCTATATCTACATCATCATCATCCTCTGCCATGTGATCTGTACCAGAACCAATATAATCTAGATCTATATCATCAGGATCATCTTCATCTTCTAGAAGACCCGTGTTCTGCAAAAAAAAAATATTTAAAATGAAAAGTTATTATTTATTTCATGTAATAATTTATTTTTCTGTTATATATCTAAATTCCAACATATGAAATGAAACTATAATCATATTACATCATATCAAAGTGCACATACCATAATAAAATTTCAAAAAAGTTATAGCTAATATGTCATTCCAATGATGTAAAACATGCAACAATTCTAATAAACGTTACTAAAGATCATAAAAAAAAATTGTTATACAATTTAACTACCAACTATAAATTCTATTACATAACTTTAAGTGCCACAAATTGCGTAGTCAATGTATGTTCTTTTTCACTATTAATCTAATAATCTGCATTAGACAAAAACATTAAAGAGTTTTTAAGTAGCAGTTGATTAAATTCTCTTACATGTCCTTAAGAGTACACTTGTGGTAGCTGAAAACTCACATTTACATGACCAATAATTAAAAAAATTGTGCCTATATCATGATTAACACTAAGATCTACAAGTTTTGTCCCCATGGAGTGTACATTTGCAACACTACACAAGCACAAAAGTCTTCAATTACATCTTCAAGATGGTCATCCCAATCATCTAGTTCATCATACAAGGAAATTGGATCAAGATGACAAGTTAGACAATTAACTTCTAGAAACACTAAATAGTACCCTTCCATTAGCCTCAAGGGTTTAGTAAAAAACATAGTGGCCCTAGTTAGCAGGTTGTATGGGGAGAAGGATGCTTCTCATTTTTAAGAATCCTAAGTCTCATTGCTACATAGGTTGCTTAAAGAAGGGCCAATTTTAAACTAGGTAGTTGTTTTGTCACTCACTTTGTGCAATGAAATGACGAGAGTTGAGTCTCCCTATATCACTATAGATTTGCATACAATAACCTCCAATACAATAACACCATACAATGCACACTTAACTTTACGGTGCCTTAGCCCAGACATGATGCTACAGAAATATGAAGGTACCTCCTTCTAAAGATGTAATGCCATAGACCAAATACCACTGTACAGTATATATCACATATATAGTAACAATTTCCTTCCAAATGTAGGGTTACAATCTATGATTAACATGCATAGACCTTTCTAGTGTTTACAAGATAATTCCTTAGTCAACACCATACTAGTGTCCACAAGATGTTTCCACAGTTAAAATAAGAAATTAATGCTACTTTGTAAACAATAAGCAAGCCTTCAAAGAGCTTAAAGTTTCCATTTACATCCATGCACAATAACTTAATCAACCCTTAGGATTTTATGGACAATGAAACAAAAGGTCCTATATTCCATTTATGAGTCCTCTATCCAAATGACGCGGTGATCACAAGTACATAATATCTACTATTCTGTGGGTAGTGCTTAGTCATTCAAACACAGAGAAGTTCATACTAAGATAAATTTGTTCACAAACAATCTCCAATTTAATAAATACTAGTTTGAAATCACATTTCTAAGTTAGTGCAAATCATTACAATGAACTCAAAGGTCATTCTCATCAAATGAATGCCTTCACAATATACTGTTCTAGTTACACATACAATACAACTATTGCAATGTTACACAACTGTATGCAATTGACAAAACCCATTCTTTCAAAGAGTCAACTAGTAATCAAATACAATCATGTAGTGTTGTTTCAACATTGTATTCCATTGTGGCTTCAGTCATGCAAACCTCATAACCTTGGAGGGAGTGTTGGGGGGCAAGTTGACCTGAACCAAGGATCTAAAACCATCCCAAAACCCCACCTAGGAGTGGCATTATTAATCCCAAGAAGACCTCGCATTCACAATTGAGAGTGTGGACATTTATAATTGAAATACCAACACCATTAGGGTTTACAACCATGTCAAAAAAGATAACCATGAACCAAGCCAAGTTTCCTCAAGACTCATGGAATGTTGCAATGATAGCATTCTAGCAATTCTAGCCAGGGTTTGAAACTCCACCTCAAACTGTGACCAAATTAATGTAGCTTCCTTCATGATAGAAATCCAAAACACAATAACCAACAGTTTGCCACAGTTTGTAAGTCCCATGATCTTAAGTCTGAACTCTCACAGTTAATAATATTTTCCTCATCCAAACCCTTTAGCATAGGCTTTCACAAGACCACATACAGTTACACAAGTTAAAGGAAATGTTTCACCAAAATGGTCAGTGTAATTTTACAAGAATGGATGACAAGGAGCTTTACTTCAAAGAAAGGTTAGCTTAGTTGAAGAAGACCAGTTGGTGATTTGATTCTTAGTCTCCAACCCAAACAGTAAGACACTCAGCCAACATGATGAGCACACCCAAAGTCTCCCTTCCTCTAAATCACTTATAGTCCAACCATCAACCTTCCTTCCTCAAACTCAAGGCAAAAAGAAGAATCCCCCCCCCCAAAATGGTTCCCCACTCCTTCCTTTTCTCCCTCACATACCCCAAAACCAAGCACATTAAAGACTGGTACTTCCCAAAGCTATTATAGCAGAGGAGAGTTAATGCCAACTGCCAATGACGGATCCTTCTGAATAAAAAAAATGTGCATATTAAAATTTAAATGTCCACTATTATATTTCAAAGGTTTGAAATATAACCAACAACGTAACTGTAATGCATGCCCCCCTTTAAGTCTTATAATAAAAGGTTAGGAAACAAAGACTTGAGATAAACCCTTTGGTCTATTCACTTAGGAGACCACCTGAAAACTCAATGATAACTACATCCACATGATCAACAAAAAATGACAAGCGACCTATGAATAACAATCCACTTGAGTAAAAAAGACAAGAAGACCAATTGAAACCAAACACAACAAATAGAGTACAACTGTAATTGTTTGTCTCAAGTATCACTCTATAACCTCTTCAAAGATTATTGAAACTCAACACAAGAAATGCAAATTGACATATTAACACAACAATATCCAACTAAGTTATTGAAAGTCAACTATTGATACCTCGTTCTCCATCCAGATTACAAAATTGGTTCACTTTTTGCTTTGTAACATTTCCTTTTCAAATTGCGTTGGTTGCTGGCCATATTTCTCCTCCTATCAAAACATGGCACATGGACTAGTTAAACTAATTAATATGCAATCATTTACTTTTTCCTAGAAAATAAAAAAAATATCATTTAACATATTAAATATACTTACAAATGTACAAATCAAGGCCTGTAAACCTTTCTGGCCACTGTGATGAGTGGCACAAAGTTTGTCAAGCCTATCCTTGGAGGCCTTGTCCTTAAACATATACTAATTCAATTTAATTATGCACAAATAAAATTTAAAAATTGTTTAATAAATTTGATAAAATATTATGAGCAAATTCAAATACCTACGTACTCTCTTCACTGGACTTCCTCCGTGCATCAGACTTTTCATATGCTTTTACAAGCTCTTTCCATACTTTCAGACTTACATCAATTGGCATTTTTTTGAGCCTTAGCGTGGGAGGGATTTTTTTTATCTTCTTTGTTTGGTTGCACTGAAATCTCTTACAGTTTTGAGACATTCGTAGCTTTATTTTCTTTACAGACCAACCTGTGCCAAATTCAGTCTCCATGTCATGGATAACTACTTTTTGTATGTGCATGGGTATCTTTGAGAATGGAAAATGTAGATGGTCTTTGATCAATTGAAGGCATGATTCCTTCAACCTATTCACAAACATTTTTCCAACATCTGTCATTTGGACTTCCCCTGAAACCACATCGTATTCTATCTTGGTATCGTTGCTACTAATGCAAGATGCAAAACATGGTGTGGTGGTCGAAGAAGTCTATGTCCTAGGAGTGGCTAGGACATTGGAAGCCTCTACTCCCTGTTCCACATTCTTAGAGGTTATTGTTATTAATTTCCTCCTAGATCTTTTGCCCGATCCATGATTGGTTGGGGAATCAACTAATTCCCTCTGACATTGTTGATTTGGTTGCAATGTTTCAGGGGCTTTACTAGATCATTTTTCTATGTATCTGGAAAGCATTGTCAAGTCAACACCATCCAATTTGTTCACTGCCTCTACCCGCAATATGGAAGTCAATGCCTCTTTATCTTTGTTAGTCTCATGTCCCTATATATATTAAATTTAGAAATAGAAAACTAAATACTAAAAATTAAAGAAACAATGGAAACATTTACAAATCTATAAATTGACAGTGAATTACTTGATTGTGGCCAGAGTTTGCTCCCTTCCCTCTATTGCTTGACATTTTGAGGTGACCTAGGGCAAATTATTTTCATCCAGTCTGTGGAGGCAATCGTAGCCAAGTATGAATTAACAACGTGCTTGACCAATCATAGCCAAAATAAATATGTAGCCAAAAACAAATCCTAATAGCTCGTATTTTGGGTATGATGTAGAAAGAGACCTTATTCGACAGGCCTTCCAAAAATGGTAAATGCATGTTATACTGCAAGAAAGGATAATTAACAATATTACTACTCAAATTTACCCTAAAGCACGAGTACAACATCTTAGAAAAACTTTCTTTGAGCTCAAAATTATATCAAAATTGATAAAAACCTAGGTCAAGAGTTAATTGCTCAGCAATTAGAACTTACTTGCTAAAAGGTAGACGAATAAGCTTGATTGAATGGCTGAGGTAGCTAGAAACCCCAAATTTAGCAGCTAGCTAAAGTAAATTTTTATCTTCTGAATGTCTAGAACCAAAAATAAATAAAATACAAATTCACGGATCCATTGTAGAAACTTTTCAGTAACTTTCGTTTTCAACCTAATAAAGTTGTCGCTTCGCAGCCTATGATTCTTAGCAAGAAACCTAAAATAGAGGCAGAGTACACTGTGTTGTGGGCTTAAATGTATTAACTTATTTGTGTTTTTTTTGTGTGGTATGTTTTAATGCAGACGCAAATTTTAAATTTTTTTTTGGATTCATTAGTTGACGCTAAAGTCAACATCTCTAATGCCGACTTTAGTGCTAGATTTCAGCCCTAAATGTAATCTCTTTGGGATGCCAAAACCAGTGCAAAGTGCGCCTAATTTAACACCTAGTTGTGCCAAACCAAAATGTTCCTCATGCTAACATGCCAATTATACCTAGACTTCAATGAATGTTTCGTTGCAAGTCACTTGCACAATTGATGGATTGGCATGCAAAGAACAAGAGTAAAGTTTCAGAAGTAAAGATCCCTAAACTCTAATCCCTCAACACTAAACCCTAAACCCTCAACCCTCAACACTATACCTTAAATCCTAATCCCTCAACACTAAACCCTAATCCCTCAACCCTAAACTCTAATCCCTTATCGTTAAACCTTAAACCCTATCCCTAAAGCCTCAACCCTCAACACTTGAACCTTAAATCCTAAACCCTATCCCTAAACCCTCAACCCTAAACAATACTATGCCTTAAACCCTAATCCCTCAACTCTAAACCCTAATCCCTAAACCCTAAACCCTTAACCCTCAACACTATACCTTAAACCCTAATCCTTCAACCCTAATCTTAAAGCTAAACTTAAAGCTTCAAGTCATTCCACCATCCCCAAGGGATTCATAAATGCAAAATTAGATGCCTCTACTAATAAAGCCAAACATCCTAAGGGTCCTGATGCCTCAGGACATAAAAATAAAGAGTCAAAGAAAAGTCAATCCAAAAAGTTATTCAAGTCCATACCTCCACAAGCAAAGTCCAAACCCAAAATGGTATGGGTACCTAAGCAAAAAGAAATCAAGTTAAATGAGGCATCTACCTCTAAAAAATCCCAACCATCTACTCCCATCTCAAATTCCCATTCTGCTCAAAAGTGTCAAAACATTCCATCCCACAAGCAAAATAAAAGTAATAAACCGCCTAAGTCTATGTGGGTTCCTAAAGCCCTTCATCATCCATCTCCTAAGCAAACATCTCCATTGCACCCTACACCACCTCCGCATCACAAGCTTCAACATTTATCACGATGTGTGAAACCATTGGTCATGGTTCCCTTCCATTTTGTAATAAATCTACCATCATTCATCCACTATCCTACATACCCTTCACATACCATCCCTATGGTCCATGCTTTGGCATAAGTCTGACATAATCCACATCATAATCCACTATTTTCCCTACATAATCCACATCATAATCCACTTTTCTCCCCTCTAGAATCCACGTCATAATCCATTAGCTGCCTAATCCATTTACCTTCCATGTATCCCTTACCAACATCGATAAGGCACTTGACATGGTCATGCATGAGGACATCATTCTCTAATGGGACTATAACCTTTCAGTGTAGTGTAATGCATCCTTCAACCCTCAACCCTAAACACTATACCTTAAACCCTAATCCCTCAATCCTAAACACTATCCCTAAAGCCTGGAGCCTCAACCCTTAAACCCTAAACCCTCAACCCTAAACACTATACCTTAAACTCTACTCCCTCAACACTAAACCCTAATCCCTCAACCCTAAACCCTAATCCCTTATCGCTAAACCTTAAACTGTATCCCTAAAGCCTCAACCCTCAACACTTGAACCTTAAATCCTAAACCCTCAACCCTAAACATTACTATGCCTTAAACCCTAATCCCTCAATTCTAAACCCTAAACCCTCAACCCTAAACCCTTAACCTTCAATACTATACCTTAAACCCTAATCCCTCAACGCTCAACCCTCAACCCTAATCTTAAAGCTAAACTTAAAGCTTCCACTCATTCCACCATCCCCAAGGGATCCAGAAATGCAAAATTAGATGCCTCTATTGATAAAGCCAAACATCCTAAGGGTCCTCATGCCTCAAGACATAAAAATAAAGAGTCAAAGAAAAATCAATCCAAAAATTTATCCAAGTCCATACCTCCACAAGCAAAGTCCAAAACCAAAATGGTATGGTACCTAAGCAACAAGAAATCAAGTTAAATGAGGCATCTACCTCTAGAAACTCCCAACCATCTACTCCCATTTCAAATTCCCATTCCACTCAAAAGTGTCAAAACATTCCATCCCACAAGCAAAACAAAAGTAATAAAGTGCCTAAGTCTATGTGGGTTCCTAAAGCCCTTCATCATCCATCTCCCAAGCAAACATCTCCATTGTACCCTACATCACCTCCACATCACAAGCTTCAACATTTATCATGATGTGTACAACTATTGGTCATGGTTCCCTTCCATTCCACAATAAATCTACCATAATTCATCCACTATCCTACATACCCTCCACATACCATCCCTATGGTTCATGCTTTGGCATAAGTCTGACATAATCCACATCATAATCCACTATTTTCCCTACATTATCCACATCATAATCCATTTTTCTCCCCTCTAGAATCCATGTCATAATCCACTATCTGCCTAATCCATTTGCCTTCCATGTATCCCTTAGTAACATCGATGAGGGCACTAGACATGGTCATGCGCAAGGACATCATTCTCTAATGGGACTATAACCTTTTAGTGTAGCGTAATGCATCCTTCAACCCTCAACCCTAAACACTATACCTTAAACCCTAATCCCTCCACCCTAAACCCTAATCCATCAACCCTAAACGCTATCCCTAAAGCTTGAAGCCTCAACCCTTAAACGTTAAACCCTAAACCCTATCCCTAAACCCTCAACCCTAAACACTATACCTTAAACCCTAATCCCTCAACCCTAAACCCTAATCCCTCAAACTTAAACCCTAATCCCTTATCACTAAACCTTAAACCCTATCCCTAAAGCCTCAACCCTCAACACTTGAACCTTAAATCCTAAACCCTATACCTAAACCCTCAACCCTAAACAGTACTATACCTTAAACCATAATCTCTCAACTCTAAACCCTAATCCCTAATCCCTAAACCCTAAACCCTAAACCCTCAACGCTCAACACTATACCTTAAACCTTAATCCCTCAGCCCTCAACCCTCAACCCTAATCTTAAAGCTAAACTTAAAGTTTCCACTCATTCCACCATTCCCAAGGGATCCAGAAATGCAAAATTAAATGCCTCTACTAATAAAACCAAACATTCTAAGGGTCCTCATGCCTCAAGACATAAAAACAAAGAGTCAAAGAACAATTAATCCAAAAAGTTATCCAAGCCCATACCTCCACAAGCAAAGTCCAAAACCAAAATGGTATGGGTACCTAAGCAACAAGAAATCAAGTTAGATGAGGCATCTACCTCTAAAAAATCCCAACCATCTACTCCCATCTCAAATTCCCATTTTGCTCAAAAGTGTCAAAACATTCCATCCCACAAGAAAAAAAAAAGTAATAAAACGCCTAAGTCTATGTGGGTTCCTAAAGCCCTTCATCATCCATCTCCTAAGAAAACATCTCTATTGCACCCTACACCACCTTCGCATCACAACCTTCAATGTTTATCACGATGTGTGCAACCATTGGTCATGGTTCCCTTCCATTCCGCAATAAATATGCCATCATTCATCCACTATCTTACATACCCTCCACATACCATCCCTATGTTCCATGCTTTGGCATAAGTCTGACGTAATCCACATCATAATCCACTATTTTCCCTACATAATCCACATCATACTCCACTTTTCTCCCCTCTAGAATCCATGTCATAATCCACTATCTGCCTAATCCATTTGCCTTCCATGTATCCCTTACCAACATCGATGAGGGCACTCGACATGGTCATGCGCGAGGACATCATTCTGTAATGGGACTATAACCTTTTAGTGCAGTGTAACACATCTTTCAACCCTCAACCCTAAACACTATACCTTAAATCCTAATCCCTCCACCCTAAACCTTAATCACTCAACCCTAAATGCTATCCCTAAATCCTGAAGCCTCAACCCTTAAACCTTAAACCCTAAACCATATCCCTAAACCCTCAACCCTAAACTCTATACCTTAAACTCTAATCCCTCAACCCTCAACCCTAATCTTAAAGCTAAACTTAAAGATTCCACTCATTCCACCACCCCCAAGGGATCTAGAAATGCAAAATTAGATGCCTCTACTAATAAAGTCAAACATCCTAAGGGTCCTCATGCCTCAGGACATAAAACCAAAGAGTCAAAGAAAAATCAATCCAAAAAGTTATCCAAGCCCATACCTCCACAAGCAAAGTCCAAAACCAAAATGGTATGGGTACCTAAACAACAAGAAATCAAGTTAAATGAGGCATCTACTTCTAAAAAATCCCAACCATCTACTCCCATCTCAAATTCCCATTCCACTCAAAAGTGTCAAAACATTCCATCCCACAAGCAAAACAAAAGTAATAAAATGCCTAAGTCTATGTGGGTTCCTAAAGCCCTTCATCATCCATCTCCTAAGCAAACATCTCCATTGCACCCTACACCACCTCCGCATCACAAGCTTCATAGTTTATCGCGATGTGTGTAACCATTGGTCATGGTTCCCTTCCATTCCGCAATAAATCTACCATCATTCATCCACTATCCTACATACCCTCCAAATACCATCCCTATGGTCCATGCTTTGGCATAAGTCCAACATAATCCACATCATAATCCACTATTTTCCCTAATGGATCCACATCATAATCCACTTTTCTCCCCTCTAGAATCCATGTTATAATCCACTATCTGCCTAATCCATCTGCCTTCCATGTATCCCTTACCAACATCTATGAGGGAACTCGACATGGTCTATGCATGAGGACATCATTCTCTAATGGGTTTAGGGTTGAGGGATTAAGGTTCAGGGTTTAGGGATTAGGGTTTAAGGTATAGTGTTGAGGGTTGAGGGTTTAGGGATAGGGTTTAGGGTTGAGGGACTAGGGTTTAGGGTTGACAGAATAAGGTTTAATGTTGAGAGTTGAGGGTTGAGGGTTTAGGGATAGGGTTGATGGTCAAGAGATTAGGGTTAAAGTAGAGTGTCTAGGGTAGACAGATTAGGGATAGGGTTTAGAGTTGAAGGTTTAAGGATTGAGGGTTGAGACTTTAGGGATGAGGGTTGAGGGTTTAGGGTTGAGGGACTAGGGTTTAGGGTTGACGGAATAAGGTTTAATGTTGAGAGTTGAGGGTTGAGGGTTTAGGGATAGGGTTGATGGTCAAGGGATTATGGTTAAAATAGAGTGTCTAGGGTAGAGGGATTAGGGATAGGGTTTAGAGTTGAAGGTTTAAGGATTGAGGGTTGAGACTTTAGGGATGAGGGTTAAGGGATTAGGGTTTAAGATATAGTGTCGAGTGACGAGGGTGTAGGGATAGGATTTAGGGTACGGTTGAGGGATAGAGATTAGGGTTTAAGGTATAGTGTTGAATTATTAGGGTTTAATGTTGAGAGTTGAGGGTTAAGGGTTGAGGGTTTAGGGATAGGGTTGATGGTCAAGGGATTAGGGTTAAAGTAGAGTGTTGAGGGTATAGGGATTACTGATAGGGTTTAGGGTTGAAGGTTTAAGGATTGAGGGTTGAGGCTTTAGGGCTGAGGGTTAAGGCATTAGGGTTCAAGATATAGTGTCAAGGGTCAAGGTTTTAGGGATAGGTTTTAGTGTTTAAGGGTTAGGGTTGAGGGATAGGGTTTAGGGTTTAGGGATAATGGATTAGGGTTTAAGGTATAGTGTCGAGGGTTGAGGGTTTAGGAATAGGGATAGTGTTTAGGGTTTAGGGATGAGGGATTAGGGTTGAGGGTTGAGGGATTAGGGTTAAGGGTTGAGGGTCGAGGGATTAGGGTTTAGGGATAGGGTTTAGGGTCGAGAGATTAGGGTTTAAGGTATAGTGCTTAGGGTTTAGGATTAGGGTTTAGGGTTGACGGATTAGGGTTTGACATTGAGGGTTGAGGGTTTAGGGATAGGGTTGAAGGTCAAGGGATTATTGTTAAAGTAGAGTTTTGAAGGTATAGGGATTAGGGATAGGGTTTAGGGTTGAAGGTTTAAGGATTTAGGGTTGAGGCTTTAGGGCTGAGGGTTAAGGGATTAGGGTTTAAGATATAGTTTCAAGGGTCAAGGTTTTAGGGAAAGGTTTTAGGGTTTAAGGTTTAAGGGTTGAGGGTTGAGGGATAGGGTTGAGGGTTTAGGGATAAGGGATTAGGGTTTAAGGTATAGTGTCGAGGGTTCAGGTTTTAGGAATAGGGATAGTGTTTAAGGTTTAGGGATGAGGGATAGGGTTTAGGGTTTAGGGTCAAGGGATTTGGGTTTAAGGTATAGTGTTGAGGGTTTAGGGATAGGGTTTAGGGTTGATGGATTAGGGTTTAACGTTGAGGGTTGAGGCTTTAGGGATAGGGTTGAGGGTTAAGGGATTAGGGTTAAATTAGAGTGTTGAGGGTATAGGGATTAGGGATAGGGTTTAGGGTTGAAGGTTTAAGGATTGAGGGTTGAGGCTTTAGGGCCGAGGTTTAGGGTCGAGGGATTAGGGTTTAAGGTATAGTATCTGCCTAATCCATTTTCCTTCCATGTATCTCTTACCAACATTGATGAGGGCACTTGACATGGTCCATGTGTGAGGACATCATTCTCTAGTGGGACTATAACCTTTCAGTGCAGTATAACGCATCCTTCAACCCTCAACCCTAAAGACTATACCTTAAACCCTAATCCCTCCACCCTAAACCCTAATCCCTCAACCCTAAACGCTATCCCTAAAGCCTGAAGCCTCAACCATTAAACCTTAAACCCTAAACCCTCAACCCTAAACACTATACCTTAAACCCTAATGCCTCAAACCTAAACCCTAATCCCTCAACCCTAAACCCTAATCCCTTATGTTAGCCTGATTACAATAAGAATGACTATTATTCGTTGGAAGGACACTCGGCAACGACTAAAAGGATTTATAATAATTTAGATTACCCTAATATCAGGTAAACTTCATATTGTTCTCCCTAAAATGTTAAGTAAGACAAAAGGCACCTATGCAATATCAGTGAGATTACTAAATGTCTTCCCGACTAAATAAGAGAACTAAAGGGACACTACATATCAAAAAGACATTCAATGAGTGTTGAAAATCAATTATGAATATATAAACAAAGATGACACCAAATGAAGCACACAGATCGACCTGAAACTAGAAGAGTCCCATCGATGCAATCTGACATTTCAAAATTCAAAAAATCTGTTGCATCCATTTCCAGTGATGGACATTAATGGCTACACGAACAAACATAATTATATGAACAATTTTGATTGAAAAGGGATTGAACTTGTTAGAACCAGAATTTTTTTTACATCTCTCACCAACCTCTTCACACTTATCCTCTATATACCATGGAAATTGGCCACATTATAATTTTGTGATTAAAACAATTTATGAAAATTTGTGTGACAAGATCCATATTAACTCCTATTGATAAAATATGTGTGACAAAATCCTATCAGAAAAATTACATTTATGAACAAATCCTCATAATATATTTTCCTAAGTGTATCGGCCTAGCAACACTTCATCATTGGAACCCTATTTATAGCTCCATTGATAGCCCTATGAAAAATAATTCACAGCATTATCTGTCTAAAAATACCCTATCAAGCTAACCTTTGAAGTCCTTACCCTGATAGACCAATATAGCCAACTATAGTGAGCTCATCCTTGCAACACATAGTCATCGATAGGATAGATATTCATATTCCCCTGATGACCCAATATAACTATGGGTTGTCCAAAATTAGACATAATCGGCCGAACATGCCCTCATCGTTGGAGTTCCCATCATACTTCCACCGATAGTCCTATAAACATAACTCGTAGCCATATCAGGCTAACAATATCCTATTGTCCTAACTCTTGAGAGTCCCTCACCAATAGATCGATAAAATCAACAAAAGCTAGCACATCATTGTGACTCATAAACATCGATGGAACAAATGTTTTTGTTCCCCCAATAACCTGATATGACCATAAGTTAACCAAAGGTGCAATATTGTTAGCCCTCATCATTGGAGTTCCCATCATACTCTCATTGATAGTCCTATAAACATAACACGTAGCCATAATGGGCTAACAATATCCTATTGGCCTAACTCTTGAGAGTCCCTCACCAATAGACCGATAAAATTAACAAAAGCTAGCACATCGTTGTGACTCATAAACATCGGTGGAACAAATGTTTTTGTTCCCTCGATAACCTGATATGACCATAAGTTAACCAAAGGTGCAATATCGCCCAAGCTAAGGTACATCGGGGTAGCGTTACCTGGCGTCCCATCGATACACCGACACAAAGAGTTCATCGATGAAGGAAGCTGACATCGGTGAAACATAAATAATAGTCTCAATGATACAGTGATAATAATTATTGTGACATCTCGAGGCATCATTCAGATATTCAAAATAAATGACCTCCTCCTATGACATGACAGAAATGAAAGGTGCATTTATGAACCACGAATAAAAGTGAGTTGCGCCACAATTTGATCACATAGCTCCTGTAAAACTTGAACAAATTGCAAAAGGAGCTGAAGGAGAAGGGGACTGAAGCTCTCACACAGTAAAGTGAAGAAAACCCAGTGGGAAAGAAAAATTCAAGTAAGTACACCGATCCCTGCTAAGAAATTCTGTCTCTTAAAGGTTTGAATTCAAGCAATGGGAGATAGTGCAGAAAAACCTAAAAATAAGAAACTGAAAACTGAAAAGAGACCATTAAACCAAGACTTGATAGATCAGTGTCCTTGGTCAGGACAAAGACCAAAAAGAAGTGTACAGATGAACCACCAACATGATCGATTGTTGGACAATCACACGGACTCAGTAGATGTATGGACTCCACTACGAGGGCACGGACTTTTTTTATACCACTATAGAAAACAATATAGGTTTTTACCAGTTTGTAACCCATGGACGCTGAACCTAGGGAGATTAGTTGTGCCAGAGGTGCTTTTCAATGTGGAATTAATGAAAGCCCTTGCCAATAAATATGATCTGAAAACAAGAACTATTTGAACACACAGTGGTGATAATTTACTGGTTATTTCAAAAGATCTCATTTCCAATTTATTTCAATTAGAGTGTGGTTTTGATTTACCATTCACAATCAGAGATCTATTGCTAGAGTATCATCATATGGATACTAGCTATAAAAGGTGGAAGTTGGCCTTGCATAGGTCTAAGGGTGAAGAAGGATAATTAAGGAAATTCTCTAGTAATGAGAATCCTCCATTTCATGAAGATCTGTTTGAAGAGTATTTTCAATACACCTATTATGCAGCTGGTAAAGTCTTGGGAGTAGAGATCCCACCTCTAATGTCAAATGCACCAATGGTTTTAGCCGTAGATGTATAGACTAAGTTGGCCAAGCCTTTTGACTATGCTAGCTTTGTGGCTAATGCCCTAATTCAAGGGCTGGAAAAAATAAAAAATAGCAGTGATAGCATCAACTTCAAACACTATTCCTTATTAATGCATTTGCTTTTGTATGAGAGACATGATCGAGGATTTTGGACCAGTGAACTGAGGATAAGGGATTCTTTTGATAATGGGGATCCTAAACCTGTATAGATGTGGACTTCATTATGAGATAGCCGATTTGGTAGATCTCACTACCTCTACTTTGAAGAGTTTTTTGTAAAACCTTTAATGGAGTTACTGGGATATCCCAGGGATTATAACCTATCCCCAAGGATGTAGAGATTTCTAAGACCCAAAGAAAATGACCCTAAAAGTTAAGTGGACCATAATTGGGGAGATTGGTATGCTTTCTATGACTGCACATTGATTAGAGTTTATGGATTTGAGGGCACCCCACATTTGTTGCCACGAATAGTTCCTGATCAGATTGCCTATCTAGAGATTGTGAGGCAATTAGCAAAATCTGATGCCATACACCTCAAGAAGCATAAAAACCAATCAATCATGCCCAACACTCTATGTTTTGGAGATTTCACAGTGGTCACAAATGAAGGGTATGAAGAAATTGATACTAAATTGGCACAGTTCAATCTTCCTATAGGTAATGAAAGACAAAATTTTGATTTGGAGGGTTTTATTCATAAAGCTAAGATTTCACAAGGGCTCTTAGGATATGAACATTTATTTTTAGAGGAAGATGTGATTATAAACCTTGATGAGGCCTCTACTATCAACAGAATGGGTACATTCAACAAAGTGATTCTTACTGATGAATGGAAAAGAAAACATGTCCAATCTTATTAAAAAATGTTTTGTGAAATACAGGATCCACTAGTAATGATTGAACAATTGATTGCTCATGCAGATGAAATCATAAAAGATGTGCCCCAATTGTTTTTGATACAACTTATACAATCTATTCAGGAACACAAGCTAAAGACATAGAGCCTTTGGGCTATGAAGCCTCACAACCTACCCCTGAAGTATGTTTTTCTATAGATACTGACATAAGTGAAGAAGGGGAAAGTGATGAAGAAAGTGAACAAATGAAGCCAATAAATGCTCTTGAAATAGCACAATATGAGCATCCTCCTGAATTGAATGATGTAAAGTTTAAGACATCAGATGAATTATCTAATGACATTAGAATGTTGGTTGCACAGAAATTTATTTATGATGATGATTTTATTAAAACTCCTAAATTTAAGTCATTTGTCTATGAGTACAAAGGAAAAAAGGTGAGAGAAAAAATGCAAGATGTCACTTCTGAACAAGAGGTTACTACTTTGGATGAATTAAAAAGGGAAGTTGATAAAGAGATGGAGTCCATCACTCTCTAAAGAGGAAGAGAGTTGCTTCAAGAAGCCAAAGTATTGCTCTTGTTAGGGTGGGATATGAGTTTAGCAATTGTGTTTGATAGCTTCAGGAAGAGAGAAGACAAAACAATGAATTTGACTGAAGAAGCCACTGATAAGATATACTCAGGATCAGGATCAGGGTATAATGTAGAAGAAGCCACTCTACTCATTTGGTCACTTTGCCCATAGGATAAGAGACCAACAATTGCTAATAATTCAAATCAAATGTTTGGTCATCTCTTAGTCAAAAGGGTAGGGGATACTGACCCCATGGAAACAACAGAGCTCAACATTAATTTGGCAAATTTCAATAAGGCACAAGTTGAAAAATTGCTTAAAGAAAATGATAGACTAAAGAAGGAGCTGTTATACCAAAAGGAAAGATGCTCTTCCTCTTCTATATCACAATTCTATCCTCCAAACCTTGAGAAAGATAAGAAAGTGTTGGATGCACTTACTGATGCATCTTATTGGAAAAATTGCCATTTGAAATCGAAAGGGAAATGTAAAGAGCTAGAGAAGGAAGTAAAAACTATCAAATATGATGTGGCATCTGAATTAATCAGGGAATGATTCAATAAAATAATGATCTGTACTGATACCTATTGGAAATTGTTTAAGCTGACACGCTCAACAATGGCAGAAAATAAAAGATTACAGGGGAGGATAACTGAAAAGAAAGAAGACCTTTTGGGCAAAGGGATCTTGGTGGGACAAACATTATAGGTATATAATTATTTGATAGAGTCACATGATGAATATCATGACAAGCTCAAAGAATAGCTTGATTATTTTAATCTTGCTCCACCACTTCATGATAATTCTAGGAATATCTGAAAATGTGATGATTGGAAGGAAGAATTGGCCATGGTTTTGACTAATGCATTAGAAGAGATCAACGACAAAGAGATAGTCTTGAAAAATACTCATAAGCAGTTGGAAAAAATGATGTGAATGGAGTGTGATATGAAGGAAGTGATTATCAATGTGAATACCTATGCAGAACATGACTACATCCATCATCTCTTTGCAATAAATCTGTTTATCAATCGAACCATGAACATGCTAGATACGACAGGACAGTCATCGGATGGAGGAGATCAACCAACAGTATGATGAGCATCATATCAAAAATAGAAGCTTTGCACATGCCTTAGATGGTCATGAGCCTCTATTTGGAGATTAATGGATCGGTGCATCCATTTAATGAAATGTTTTTCTTTTCAATTATAATTAGTTATCAAAAGTCAGGTCTTTTTGTAACGGGTCTATAGCTTGTTGCCTCTCGCATATAAGAGAGATCAAGACCCGAGAGAAAAAAGGAGGGTAGTAGTTCTTTCTGAAGCATTTTAGGGGCCTTAGTAAGAAGATAGATTGCACCCATCCCACTCATCCACTTTCATGTTCCAAAAACTTTGCAATTAATATATATATTATGAAGCAGTATTATGGAGAAGACTGCACTTAAATGGTAACCTTTTTTCAGTGTTCAACTATTGTGTTAATTTTCATGTTTATATGTTGTTGTACTGTCTCCAAAGTGATTGAAAAACGATACAAATGATTTGATGATGATGATGATGATGATTGTAATTTAGATGATGTGGATGCTTGTAATTTGTTCACACTATAATGAAAACCTTTTGCTTACAATTTTACAAATGAGAAGAAATCTATCAAATTTTGCCAATGCAAGAATAATGACCTTACCAGTGAAAGTGATCACCATTCTTTCACAAATTAGGTCACTTGCTTCTTCCCTTTTCAAATGTTGTTAAAGGAAGAGATGTCTTTAAACATGTTATCAGGTATTGAAAATTGATGTAGTATTTTCCTCTGTTCAGTGCATGGACTTCAAAGTCCTATGTCTAAACAGTCACCATGTAAGGTGAATGGATTTTCAAATATTCATATACATTTTACTATAATAGCTAAGTGGGTATGCGAAAACCTACATCATTTCACCGTGTTTGGTAATTGAGTACTCAAGGATTCAAACCATCTCGCTGTGATTTTTTAATTGTGAATGCAAAAACCCAAATCAATTCACTGTACCTGCAAATTGGTTATACAAGGATTCAAATTAGTTCACTATATTTGCCAATGGGAATGCAAGGATACAAATCATTTGCATATAACAACTATTAGAAAATTTTAGACCTAGGAGTGGATGATGTGGATGCTTGTAATTTGCTCATACTATAATGAAAACCTTTTGCTTACAATTTTACAAATGAGAAGAAATCTATCAAATTCTGCCAATGCAAGAATAATGAGCTTACTAGTGAAAGTGATCACCATTCTTTCACAAATTAGGTCACCTGCTTCTTCCCTTTTCAAATATTGTTAAAGGAAGAGATATCTTTAAACATGTCATCAGGCATTGAAAACTGATGTAGTATTTTCCTCTGTTCAGTGCATGGACTTCAAAGTCCTATGTCTAAACAGTCACCATGTATGGTGAATGGATCTTCAAATATTCATATACATTTCACTATAATAGCTAAGTGGGTATGCGAAAACCTGCATCATTTCACTATGTTTGATAATTGAGTACTCAAGGATTCAAACCATCTCGCTGTGATTTTTTAATTGTGAATGCAAAAACTCAAATCAATTCACTATACCTACAAATTGGTTATACAAGGATTCAAATCAGTTCACTGTATTTGCCAATGGGAATGCAAGGATACAAATCATGTGCATATAACAACTAGGAGGTCTACACAATTGAGGGCTAATGTAGAAAGGTTAGAGGATAAATGCAAGCATATAGGAAATTTATATAATCTGTCAGGACACATTTGCTGGTCATGTGTGGTTATCTTGATTGGTTTCTTTTAACCTCTTGGTGCATAGCTATTATGTGACTATTGTCATTGTTGTGTATTACAAGATCCAGAGGAGGCCATGGAAAGAGGACGTGGATGGCGTAGAACAACTAAATCACAAAGAGGAAAGTGGGTGGAAATAGATATGACAATGGAATCTACAGATACAATAGAGGTAAGAAGAGAAAGCAACCTCAAGCAAAGGAGGAAGGCGTTTATGAATTCACAAATGCTACAACATAGAGGAGATAAAGTCATTTTTTTTCCATGAGGCCTTTGAGGTCAAACTTATTGGTTGAAAATGCACAGGAATGGTGATTAAATGTGATTCTATGATCAAGGGAAAAGTTTGAAAATTAGGATGGCCAAAACATGATATGAATATGTGACATATATCACTAAAGTGAGGTTTTGTGTTGGATAGCATATTCGTTGAAATGATATAATTGGTATACTAAACATTATTTACTATGTTGTGTATTATAGGGGCCAGATGAGGCCATGGCAATAGATCATGTCATATCAAATGAGGACACAATGGATCAAGCAGGACATCAAGTACTCAAATTTTGACTTAACTTAGGAAAAAATGATCTGATGGCATTTTGTGATATGTCCATCTTTTTTCACACTATTATTGAAATTTATAATGTATTATCCAATCTTGACATAAATTAATGCATGTTGTTAATTATTTTAGATGGAGATTGGAGCAAATGCAGAGCTTGAGCGTTCAACTAGCAAAAGAAAAAGATATGTACGTGGACATGGACCTAAAACTGTTAAATCATGTAGACGACAGTGGGTGGAAAAGGATATGACAATGGATCCTGCAAACACAATAAATGATTGCACTAAACAAGAGGTTGGTCAGGACTATAGTACATGAGATGAATACTTTGAGAAAATTGTTATTTGTGGATGTTCTGTATGTCGTGGAAAGAAACAATTCAAACGAGCGATTGTACAGACATTACATATATGATGAGCTTCCAGTCAGTAGTATGCCTCCTACAATTGATTCAAATCCAATAGGAATTGTGGTAAGGAATTTTCCAATTTGATATAAATAACATGTATACTTTGTTTAAACATTGTTTTATATTATTTAAATAACTAATTTTTTTCTTAACGGATACTTGCAAGATAAAGTTCTTGGTTTAAAGTTTCCTAGATCACCAAATTCCATCCTAGAGGGAAATGATCATTCATCAGATGATACATCTAACAAAAATATGTGCCAATATACCAGCTCCAAAGATGAAGAATTGATGAAAACAAGTAACAGAACATGAACCAATTTAAAGATGCATAATTTACTTGAAGACAAGGGGAAGGTAGACTACATACCCTATGAGAATGAATGTGATGGAGATGATGACTTGCCCCTGAGTTTGAGATCAATTTACAAAGAGACATTTGATCATTGACTATATTGTGCTTGGCCTAGTGATCAACAACTACCTAGAGTATACGAGGTGTTTTAATTTTGGGGATACAATTGCATGATATGACCCTCCAATATTCATGGAGCGAACCTAGGCCTCTTTGTCGTCCAAAATGTACATGTGGGATCTAAACATAGAACAATTCATAACAAACCACTAGGAGATTAATGCCATATTATGGTCCATCATATTACAGTGGTGAATGGAGAAGGCTAACAGAATATAAGCCTAGCATGTCAGCATATGGTCTAAATTTGAATATGTATACACATCATCTCCAATTGGAAAGTGGAAAAGAAATGAATAGAGGTCATCTTATGTATATAGATGGACGTACATACACACATAAATATTACAATATTTATAAATAGTAGTAAGGGAAGGGACCTTACTGTAAGACCGAATTATCAATTTGTTGAGGTTATAAATGATAAAGATGGAGATATGGAAAGAGAGGTTGATAGATTGATAATGGTTGAGGCTATTATGGACCTTACCATTGGGGATGAGTTATTGATTGATTACCCCTTCTTAAAACACACTCCTGTGCGAAAGAAAAGGGAAGAATAAGGTCTCCCTAAGGATGTTCTTAAGGGCAAAAAACCAAAGAATAATAAATGAGTGTGGACTGATGTTTTTATAAACTATGTTGTCAAAATTGTGTTTTCTTTAAATTATTGTATAAAAAGGTAGTCTATAAAATAATGTTCCATTATTCAATTGATGTATATATGTTCATACAATTTATATTTATATTTTTTAAGCCATATTTGATTATATTTCTTTGAAATTGATACATTTTGAATTTAGTGCAATTGTTGCCAAACATTAAATAATGCTTGCGTTTGTTGATAAATAGAAGATGTTGATGAAACACATACTAATACCCAAGATCCAACTGGGTTATTATGGTTTGGAAGGGATGATCCATACCATCCTTTAAACCATACTAGGTAGAAAAGAGCAACATTGAAGATAATACTAGCAGCCAAGAAATTTGAACTGCTAATGAGATCCACATACACTGATGACATGCCAGCTAGCCTTAATGATGATGATCATGATAGTGAAAATGCAGTGCATGAAGAAGGATTGAATGAAATGCTTATAGGTTTCTTTGGGGATGGAAACAATAATGACAATAATGATCATATGGTTGACAGTAACGATGATAACAGGGGTAATTACCACCAACATAATGTTGATAACAACCTGAAAGACTCCATCAAGCAAGCAATGAAGACACCCGTGTTCAAATCGGGTGCAAGTAGAATTTCAAAACTGGCATGCACATTAATATTATTAGAAATCAAGTCACTATTTAGTTGGTCAAACAAAGGATTCACTACCCTACTAAAGTGAGATGAAATCCATTTCTTACTTTGCATTGCCAATTGGTGTACATAATTCGTAAACATTCATCAACTTCATTTATATTTCTTTAAGGGGAATTTAAAACCATATATTGTATATAAATAGTCCTAGTATAGATTGACATATGAAACATGTTCATCACAAGTCAAACATTCAATTGATTTAATCTCTGGCAATCTTACAGGGCACTAAAAACTAAAATATTCCCTGAAGAGAATGTGTTGCCATCAACTTGCAGAGAGGCACATCTGTTGTTGGTTGAGTTGGGGATTGAATATAAGCAAATTCATTCATGTAAAAATGATTGCATTTTATACAGAGATGAATATGAAAACAAGGTAGAATGCCCTGTATGCAAAGAGAAGAGATATCATACAGATGTACAAGGTCCTACAGTTCCAAAGAAGGTTTTACGTCACATGCCAATTATACCTAGACTTCAACGAATGTTTCGTTGCAAGTCACTTGCACAATTGATAGACTGGCATGCAAAGAATAGGAGTAAAGATGGATTCATGCAAATTTTGGTTGACTCCAAAGCAATGAAACACAGAGGAAAAATGGCCAAGAAAATTCAAAGATGAACCCTGTAGTATCAGGTTTGGTCTTGCAATTGATGGAGTGTGCCCATTCTCTTTCCTAAGCTCAAATTATAGTGTTTGGTGAGTCAGATTGATAGTATACAATATTCCCCCATGGATGAGTGTTAGAAAGGAGCACCTTACGCTGACTCTCATTGTTCCAGGAAAATATCAAGTTAAAAACATGGATGTTTATCTTGTGCCTTTTATTGATGAGATGCAACTGATATGGAAAGGCATAAGAATGTATGACATATCATGTCCCCCATCAAATAGGTCCTTCATGTTGTATGATGTGCTATGTTGGACTATTCATGATTTTTCAGGACTTGGTGTTTGTTCTGGTAAGATAAAATATTTACATATTTACACTCATAATTTATTTCCATCCCAACTTTCATACTTAGTTTATACTATTTTTTTGATATTATTAACATTACTTAATGAATTGCAGGGCTTCAAACAAAGGAGATATTTGCATGTCCAAGATGTGCAAAATAATTTGAAGGGCGATATTCTAAAGATCTAAATAAATTTATTTACACAAACAACAGGGTTTTTCTACCACTAGATCATAAGTTTAGAAATCGCCTGAAGAATCAATTTGATAGAAAAGTTGAAAATAGAGGCCCTCGCATTATTATAGGTCAAGATGATTGGCTTAAGAAGTATGAAGATGCTGAATTGAAAGCTTGGGAGGATTTTTTTGATTGGGGTGATTTAATTGAAGAACCAGAACAAGTTGTAGTTAATATGCCAAAATGAATGAAAAGGAAATCCATATTTTATGAGATCCCTTACTGGAAGGATCTATTAATATCTCACCTATTAGATCCTATGCACATCTTCAAAAATGTCCCAAATTCCATATTTTGACATATATCAGGCAAAGAGAAGGACACCTTGTCTTCAAGGAGAGATATTGCTCTTTCACGTACCAAAATTGATAGAAAACATTTATGGCCAAACAAAGGAAATGAAACATATGTAGAAGCTCCATGGATTTAAAAAAAAAAGAGCTAGACCAACTAAAAAATTTCATCCATTCAATAAGGACACCTATTGGCTATGGGTCATCATTAGCTAAAGCTTTTACAGTTGATGGACATATCACAGGATTTAAAACATGTGATTTTCATAATTTTATAAAGGTATTATATATCATCATTTAACATTTACTGGTAACATTGATTAAGTACTAAATATATTTTGATATTTTGTTGTATGAGGTAAAATTACTAATGACCTTTTCATAAATGTGTTTGATAGCATATCATGCCATTGGTATTTAGGGGGGATTCATGTCTTATAGTTGACTTAAGGAATGTCATAAGTCGATTGTCAGCATTTACAAGGTATGTGGTTATATGAAATGTTCATGTGTGAGAGACATAGAGATATTATATTGCATTTTAATTTTTGACTAAAGGTTCATACTAATTTACTATTCTTATATTAGGTGGGTGACCTCCAAGGAGATCCACAAATGTGAAGTGCCAAAATGAAAGAAGGAAATTGTAGAAATTGTATGTGTATTTGAGAAGGAGGTCCCTACAAGTTTCATGGACCTACAAGTCCATTTACTAATACACCTAGTCAATGACATTGAATTGGCGGGTGTTGTATCAATGAGGTGGATGTTTTTCTTTGAGAGGTATATGAAAACTCTAAAAAGATATGTCCGACAAAAGGCACATCCAAAGGGTTGCATGGCTAAAGGGTATGTATTCCTTGGTAAGGATTTTGAAGATAGGCCACACTTCTGGGATGAAGAACGAGCATCAGATATTTTTGATGGAGGAAAACCACAATCTAATGGTGTTCAAATAGAAATTAGTAAGTAAATTCATGATCAATGTGGTTGTTTTTCTTGCAATCATTAATTTACTCTATAATTTATTTGTCAAATTAACAGCATGACATTTGGAGTTTGAAATAAACATGTTGACATGTAATAGGTGTTGATGAAAGTGCTATACTCGACAAGTTCATTCTGTACCACATGGACTTTATGAACAAATGGATCAATCTGTATGATAAAAAGAGAGAAGTGTTAGAAGCAAGGAGACAGTTTAAGAGATCGAACCCAAGGAATACTCCACTTCCCACTGATCTTCTTAGGGAATGGGGCAAAGATTGCACACTAGAATGGGTTACTGAACAAATTCAAAATCAAATAGAAGATGCAGGTATAGATTCAAACATAACAGAAGACAAAATCAACATGTCTAGAGGATGTGAAAGAAAGGTACAGTTGGAATTTTACAAAATGTTGTTTCCTTACAGTTTTGACATTATTAACTATTTTAATATTCATCATTATATTTGTTTTCATTGAAATACATGGTCTTTCATAGGTGAGGAAATATCTAGTAATGTGGTCATATGGTAGACATTATCATGTAGAAAGTGTAGATGTAAAGAGACGATCCTTCGATTGTGGCATCATGGTTGACTTCAAGCAATTCAGTCGATCAAGCTCAAAAGATAAGAATATAATTGAAGGGAATCTACAATATGTTAGGAAAATACAAGCAATCCAGTCGATCAAGCTCAAAAGATAAGAATATAATTGAAGGGAATCTACAATATGTTAGGAAAATACAAGAAATTATTGAGTTGGATTACCACTCTTTTAAATGTTGTGTTTTTAAGTGTAGATGGTATGAAGCATTTGAGAGGACACAAAGACATGATACCCATAGTGGATTGTTTTCTATAGATTCCTCATGTTGCCTACCAGAGGATAAGGAGCCTTATGTTCTACCAATTCATTGTGAGTAGGTATTTCTTTAACTCAAACAAGAAGTGGTAGTGATCATTAATCTATTAATTCATAGTTTATTGCAAATATAAACATGTGTTTATTAATCAATAAAATTGTTATACCATATGTCTAATATATGTATGCCATTCATGTGCAGGTATTTTTCTATGAAGGTATTTTGGACCCAAAATGGATATTTGTCATACATTATGATCCAAGATTAAGGCATGTATTTGACGATGCATTAGTGGATACTGAGCAAAATAATGATGGCCAAAAAAATGAGAGAGGGATTAGAGAACATCAAAGAAATTGACATCCATGATGATGTTGAAGATGGTTATGTTTAGGCACAAGAAGACAACAATCCAGAGTTAGATGATGTTATGGAAGACAACAATATGGATGGTATAGAAAATGATGATCCAAATACATCTGGTAATAATATAGATGGTCTATAATCAAATTTCAATGATGATGAAGATTATGCAGGTCAAGATGAGGATGATGATAATATTAAATACTTGAAAGAACATATGAACATTGACAATGATACACTTGATGACATTGTAGCAGACAATAATGTTAATGACCAAGACTTCTAAATTTTCAAAATTATTTGCAATCCATGTTTAAAAAAGGATGATTCTTATGGCCTAAACTTTGTAATGCTTCAGTAATATTATTTGTGTTGATACAAATTACCTATTGCAATATCCTTAAATTGTTCAATCTTTGGTATGAATTGTTGGCAGAAAAAATTAGGATTACTTGGATGCTTCTTCCATTCATTTTGTATCAACATATGTTCGTGAAGACACAAAAGTTAATAAAATATTAATGCACGTAACTCACAATTATTTAAATAAGCAACTTTGTTAACTTTATTATTTTTAAATAGTTTCCATTTTTTATCTTGAACATAATTTTTAACATGTAACTGAAAACATCCACAGTAAATGCTTTACTATATCAGCATATTCATTCACATAAGCACAATATTGAGGCTCAATAACTAATATTCATTCAAATATAAGAAGAAATAAGTATGGAAAACATAAGAAAAATACATAATGATAACATAGTCATGGAGTTACACCAGTGCTTTGTCATAGGTAGTCTTCTTAATAAATCCATGTTAATAATTCCCAAGGTGGTGTCAAAACTAAGAGAGGGGTGTAGAGTCCAAGCTTCCTATTTCCAATATTTTGCAATGCTACAAAGAATGAGAGACTTGATGTGGTTCTCAATTTGCACATATGTGAGGCCACTAGAAGTGTTGTTCAAGTGTTGCTAGTGTTTTAGTAATGTTGAAGTTTTGAGTTATTTTGGAATAGTATGCTTCCTAGATGAGTCCCTAGTGTGGTGTGGTGTCTAAAACATAGAGATACTTGAGCTTGTAGAGAAGCTTGTTAGACATGTAAAATTCACCAACCTATTTGCCCTGTAAAAGATTGGTGTAGTTCTATGCAAAGTACAAGTTTGGTGGGTAGAGAGGTTCCCGATCAAAGAAGTTGTGACCACATGAGTCCAACATTGTGGTGAGTGCATGAACTAGCTATTAGCTTAGGTAGTCAAATATCTTTTTGTCTTTTCCCTTCTCGTGATTGCAGATAACTAGATGGAATTGTTGTAGACATGTCATCCATTTCATGTGGTGCACATTTTCCAATTTGTTCTGAATTTGCAAGAATTGGAGTGGCTTGTGATCAAAGTGGATGATTGGACCTCCTTTCCCAAGATGTAGTGAGATCATTGCTTGATGGCTTGCATGATGGTATACAACTCCTTTACATGGGTGGAATAGCATTGAACCGTGTCATTTAAAAGTCATAGAGTGGTACAAAAATCTCTAACTGCATATTTCCTCTTAGAGGATTCCAAACCTCTGACATTCCAACTGAAACATCTCAAACAATCTATTAGGTCACAAAAATGCAGGTTGTTAACTTTAAGAGGTTGCCAAGCTCTCTTGACGTTTTTGGCTAATGACATGGGGTAGATATGGCTAAACCCCCTTCACTTTAGGCTCTGCTAGACCTAAGTCGGTGTACCTTGAAAGATATTATAGATTTTTGTTTAACCTTCACAATGGCAAATGGGTGTGAAGTAGATGTAAGGATTGGAATGTATTTCTAAGGTTAAGGTTTGCAAATATGAATAGTGTATGAAGATTAATAGTAAATTGGACCAATGCTTTATCTATTGGGAAAATAAATCAGGATTCAATGGTGTAATGGATCTTTATATTGACTTAACTCAGATTGTTAGGCACTTATGTAAATCTGTATCTTGTGCAGATGTGTAAGAATGTTGAGGTACAATATTCTTCTTATAAATCCCAATGATATTTCCTCAAATTGCTATGACCTAGAAAAAGGATTTTAATTCTAACAGGAAGTAAACCAACTAGAATAGATTTTTCAAAGGATTTTAACCCTGGGCAGAGACCAATAAACACTGACTACTCAGCCGGATTTAAATCAACTTCCTCAGAAACCAATCACACAAATCATATAGTAACAACAAATGTATACTAAAAAATTAATGATATCCTTGATATATTAACTTAAACAACTTGACAAACCACTTTGGAGACAATCATGCAACTCATAAATATTAACATCAACACAACAATTGAACATCAATTTTGGATCCACCAACTAACTCTGATTCTTTTTATTAATTTAGCAATTCATACTGGTTTGAAAACATATATAGATGGAAATGAATCCTTTAAATACTACTTTTATATTAAATGTATGTCTCTGAAATAGATTGGATGACCCCCTTCATAGTAGCCTTGGTATCCTATTTTATAGGATGAAAACAAGCTTCAGGCCCAAAACATTGTACCTTTTCATAATAACATCTTTTGGTAACTAATGCATAATTAAGAAACATAAATGAAAATAAAAGCATATGTAGCGATATGATTCTAGCTCCATTAATCTTCATAGAGTGACCCGTGACTCAAAGTCCTGGCAAGGTCATCCTCATCTCCATAATATAGATTGATACACCTACATTGCTTGACAAAATTGTACTGCTTTTGCTTCATCACAACGCTCTAGATACAAATAGATTTATTTGACCAATATGATCGATGTACTATTGATCATCACATGAATCAGCCTCAAGTAAACTGCTCATCATTGATTCCAGAGTAAATATCTTTCCCAATCATGTATAAGTATTCTCTATCATCCTTTCCTCATTATTTACATTTTCAAGTAGTGGTGGTAGTAACTAACCCAGTTCATTCCTCCAAGTGTCCTTGTCTTTTAGGTTGCCCTCATCATTGAAGAAGTTGGGAAATGCCAAATCATTACGTTGATCAAAATCTTTCAAATCTGCTATCAATATACCATTAAATCTCTCATGTTCTTTCATCAATTCATTATATCATTTGAGCACTTGTTCCTCAATGCTAGCTTTAGCATTCAACCCTTCCTTTGTTTCCAACATTCTGAGGTGTAGTCTTTTATGCTCTTGGTATAATTGATGTGTTCTATTGTGCAAATCCCAAACCTTGTCGCTATTTTTTATCATGTGGCCAAACCTTCTTTGAATCAATTCAGAGGCCATAATATATTTGACAGTTTTCAATTTAGTTTCTAGCTGCTCACTTTTCCTTTGATTATTTTCTACCTTATACTTCCAATAATTCACATCTGCCAAGGCCTCTATTACCCTTTGATCACCTTCTAGGTATGGTGAGTAGCTGCTGGATGAAGGCAACTTGTCTTTGTACAAATCAATCTCTTGTCTCATCATAGTATTTTCTTTCTTATATATATTATTACCTTTGATTAATTTCTTAATTTGTGCTTTAGTAAACCTTGCAACATTAACATTTAAATCAGCAGTGTCCATAGGATCTGTATCCTCAATCCTTTGTATCAAAAGGTGACCAAAATCTTTTTTAGGATCATCAATGATATGTGGTCTCTGTTGGTTTTAGGACAGACAACTGAGAGGAGGGGGTGAATTAGTTGTCACCAAAAAATTATGTTCTTTAAATTCTTGAAGCCTTCCTATGTTTCAATAGCATAATAATGATTCAATCATGGAAGTATAATGCAATAACTTAAGAGTAGAAACACATTCAACACATAAGACACCAAGATTTTAATGTGGAAAACCCAGTTAAGGGAAAAACCATGGGGTGAATAACCCAAGATTGTATTCTCTGTTAAAAGAATAAGAAGAAGAAGATTTGGCACTTGCCAATTAGGGATCACTACCCGAGCACACTACTCACAAGAGGCCCACTACCTACAAGAGACACACTGTCTACAGAATAATATAAATATTGCATACTTGAACTAGAGATTAGCATCTTCACCATGCTTGAGATAGTTCCATTTAAGCTCAACACTTCAGCTCTGCTTTTCATTCCTCTCCTTTCTATCACTTTCTCATCATGACCACGGATACTTTTGAATGACTTCAAAATTCTTATTTATATATGACATCAACTTTGGAATGATCATCAAAGTCAACACAACATACTTTATTTTATTACAGAGCAATTACAAAAATACAACTTGACTTGTTACAAAAACTTTACGTGTATCACCACACTGTCGGCAATGCATAACTGGGACTTCAATCTTCTTTGAGGAACACACCATGCTTCATAAAACATCTTCAAGATCATCTGTAACATGTGTAAAACATCCGGTCAGCCAAGACTGGGAAGAACATCATCACCCAAAGGTAAATCTTCAATTACGAGCTCAAACTTCAATGCAGACCAACAACACAAACTAGACACAATCTGGAGACCTCCACAAGCTTGCTTGAATCACCAAGAACATCCGCACTACTTCTGCTTACAACAATTATTTGCATCTTCATCCAGAACCTCAAGAACATAGCTGGACATCATTGTCACACTGGAAGGATCACTTGCAGACCTCCAAACTACGAGCCAATTAACTTGTCAATTCACATTAGCTTCCCAAACATGCCACCAGATCTATAGAACAAGCTATTGCATTTTTAGATCTCACCAGACCTATTTGTGTCACTCTGTCACCTCTGAACAACTACAGAACCAGTTTTACTCATATGGCCATAACTTCTCCAAATCTTTATGTAGATCTCTGAAATCTTTATAGGAGCACCTTCAGACATATATCTACAAACCCTTTGATGCGTATACTCTGATCTTCAACTAGATGGGATCTTTTGCTTCATAGAACTTCACTGTCTTCACTATTCTTCTTTGTTTCTGATGGGGCTAATTTTCTCAATATCCTCAACACACAACTCATCCAATCCTTGGCATCAATGCAACAGGAGTATGTTGACATCAATGACAACACCGGTTAGGCCCATACTTGCAAAAATCTCCCCCTTTGTCATTAATGGCAACATATGGTGAAGAAAAATTGTTTTGACCATCAAGACAAGAACTTCTCTTCACTGGCTCCCCCTAAAAATAGCAATAATTCACGTATCTTTTCTTTCTTCATTTCTCCCCCTTTGATTAGCAATCTCTTTTGTTTTTCACATGTCTTCTCTCCCCCTTTGACATCAATAGCAAAGGGCACATACTTGCATCAATACTTCAGTATCATACAGATTGCTCCCCCTGAGTAGCAGCTTCCTATCATCAATACGGACCACAAGATATGACTGTGAGATCCACTAGACTGATGCACATCAGTGCACCTTAATTCAGAACCGGAGGGGTAATAACTTCTAACTTCTCCCTGAGATACTCAAAAGAGTCCTTAGGTAGAGGTTTAGTAAAAATGTTTGCAATCTGATCCTTTGAGGGTACAAACTCCAATCTGACTTCATTCTTGTTCCCCTGCTCTCTCAAAAAGTGAAACTTGATGGATATATGTTTTTTCTTTGAATGCAACACCAGATTTTTTGATATATTTATTGCACTTGAGTTATCATAGAAGATTGTGATAGGTTTTTCATACTCCACTCTGATGTCTCTTAGCATTTGCTTCATCCACAATACTTGAGTGCAACTCCCTGTTGCTGCAATATACTCTGCTTCTGCAGTGGATAGAGATATTGCCTCTTGTTTCTTGCTCAGCCAAGAAACCAATCCTTTCCCCAAAAAGAATGCACCACCATTGGTACTCTTCCAGTCATACACATCTCCTACCCAATCAGTATATGTATATGCATGAAGAGAGAAATCATGATGCCTAGGATACCATAAACCATACTCAACTGTTACCTTCAAATATCTGAGAAATCTCTTGATTGCCATGACATGAGACTCTCGAGGATCAGCTTGGAATCTGGCAACAAGACCAACAACATTCATAATGTCAGGTCTAGTTTGAGTAAGGTACAGTAGTCCTCCAATCATTGACGTGTACTTTTTTTGATCAACCTTAGGAGATTCATCATCTTTGCTCAGCTTACATCTGGTTGCCATGGGAGAATTCATTGGCTTTGAATCTTCCATCCTAAATTTCTTCAACAATTCTTTCACATACTTGGTCTGTGATATGAAGATTCCTTTTTTTGAGCGATTTGCAGACCCAAGAAGAAATTCATTTCCCCAAACATAGACATCTCAAATTCACTTTTCATTTGATTTGCAAAAGTCTTTCACATACTATCTTTTCCTCCAAAAATAATACCATCAACAAATACTTCAACAATCAAGATATTTTCATGATCAATCTCGAAGTACAAGTTACTGTCAGTAGTACCTTTGTTGAAACCAATCTTCAAAAGATGTTTATCCAATCTTTCATACCAGGCTCTTGGGGCTTGTTTGAGTCCATACAATCCTTTCTTCAACTTGCAGACCATATCACCATGATCAGACAATTCGAATCCATCTGGTTGCTCAATGTATACCTCTTCTTCCAAATCACCCATTGAGGAAGGTAGACTTGACATCCATCTGATATACTTTGAAATCCTTGAAGGCAATAAAAGCAAGAAATAATATGACTGCTTTAATTCTTACAACGGAGTAAAAGTTTCTTCAAAGTCAACTCCTACTTGAGAATAACCCTTACAGACCAATCTGGCTTTGTTTCTGATTACTTCACCATCTTCATTCAGTTTATTCTAGAAGACCCACTTAGTCCCAATCACATTTTTGTCTTTAGGTCTAGGAACAAGATCCCAAGTGTGATTTTTTTCAATCTACATCAACTCTTCCTCCATTGCTTTAGCCTAGCTTTCATCATTGCATGCTTCACTTACTGTTTTTGGTTCAAATTTTGAAACCAGACAATACTTTACTAAATCTTGAGCAATCTTTCTTCTTGTTTGAACACCTTTGCTTCTATCTCCTATGATCTGGTCTTCAAAATGATTCAGTCTTACATATCTGGGAGTTTTGGGAATTTCTTGCACTTCTATTTCTTAGATAGGTTCATTCAAACTTATCTCTTCTTCTTATATTTCAGGATTCTCCAGATCAGTCTAAATCTAAACTTTAGTTGGGGCTTGTTCTTCTTGGACCGAAACATCATTATGCTCATCTGCTTCATACTCATAGAACCTTGAGGGATTCTCAATGCCTTCATTAACCTTCACATTTGTTCTTTCTACAATCTTTCTCAATCTCTTGTTATAACACCGGTATGCTTTGCTTTGAGTACAATAACCCAAGAATATTCCTTCATCACTTCTAGCATCAAATTTGCCAAGGTCTTCATCTCTTTTGATATAAAATTTACTACCAAAGACTCTAAAATACTTCATAGTAGGAGTGATGCCAAACCAAAGTTCATAAGGATTCTTACCAGTATTGCCTCTTATTTGTACTTGATTAAGAGTATAGACAGGAGTGCTTACAGCTTCTCTCCAGTAGATCTAAGGGACATTTGCTTCAATCATCATGGTTCTAGATGCTTCCTGGATGGTTCGGTTCTTTCTCTCCACTACTGCATTCTGCTATGGAGTCCTTGGAGTAGATAACTGTCTCTTTATCCCATGTTTTTCACAGAATTCTATGAACTCTCTAGAAGTGAACTCACCACCTCTATCAGACCTGAGACATTTTATGTTTAACCCAGTTTCATTTTCTACCATAGCCTTGAATATTTTGAATGTCTCAAGTGCTTCAAATTTTTCTTTTAGGAAAGTCACCCACATCGTGTAGGAGTGGTCATCAATCAGTAACATGAAATATCTATCACCTTGCAGACTCCTGATTCTTGTCGATCCATATAGATCAGTGTGTACCAATTCCAACAATCTGGTAGAAGATTGTTCCTTACTTTTAAATGTGACTCTGTCCTGCTTACCCAACTGACATTATTTGCACAAACTGCTAGTAGGTTTCACCAATCTTGGAAGATCTCTTACAGCCTGAGTGTTGCTTATCTTGATGATATTATCAAAATTTACAAGACACATTCTCCTATGCCACAACCAACTCTAATCAGTTGGAACAAATAAACAACTTTTGCCAGTACCAACCAAGTGGAAGATGTTACTTTTTGTTTGAGTACCGGATGCAATCTCAGTTCCAGAGCTTTCAAAGATCTTGCATTTTCCATTTTTGAATCGGAGATCATAGCCTTTGTCCACCAATTGTCCAACACTGAGAAGCTTATGCTTCAGACCTTCAACATACAGAACATCATTGGTTTTGTTCTTTCCATCAAAAGAAATAGTTCATCTACCTCTAATTCTATTATGCCCTTACTTCTATAGTGTATATGGTTATGAATAGTCAGCTTGTGACTATATTAACTCTTAATTAAGTCATATTATCATTATTATATTGTTATTTAGTTGTTTAGGTCGGCCTAAGGCTTCTATAGGGCTATCTAAGTCAGCCTGGGTGATATCCTAGGCATAAATAGGTATATATAGGGGTAGTGAGTCTTATTAGATCATCATATTGAGTATTGTGTTCTTACTAAAGACTATTGGAGGTATCCCCCTTGAAGAGGATTAGGAGGTTGCCCCCTCGAAGTGGCATATTATTATCAAGTATTTGCAGCATATTTACTATTATATTCAGATATTGTGCAAGTTGTTTCATTACAAGTGGTATAAGAGCATGATCTTGGCACCGTAGAGGCAAAATTTTTTCTCATCATTGGAGGCAAGTTTGGGAAGAGCATAACTTTCAGATTTTAGCAAATTTTTTAAATATTTTTAAAGGGTTTTTGAAGACAATATTAAAGAAGATACAGTCTAGATTTTAGAGGAATTGAAGCAAAAATAAGCGAGTTATTGCAAAATTAGGGTTTCCAACAAATTCGCTCTCAAGGCAGCAAATTTGCTAATTTTTTGGATTTTTTTCTGGGTAAGTGGTATCTTGGCCCTAGTAAGTTACAATAAAATTTCAGAAAATTTACATTTCATTTGTGTGATTTATTTCAAAAATATTGGTTTCCATCATGACGGGGCCTGCAACAAGAGGCAAAAAGAATGTTACCACACCGGTAAAAACTCCAGGCAAGGAGGAGGTGGAAACTGAGGATGTTGATCAAAAAAAATATGAAAATATACTTGAACTTATTCATAAAGAAAATAGCAAGATGAAAGGTGAAATCTTGTCCATTATGGGTGAACAAATGAAAGGGTTGGCTAAGTCATGTGATATTGAGAAAATTATGGAGATACTTTCCAAACATAAGCAGTCTCAACACCAAGATGTGGAGGAAGATGAACCAGAAGAAACAGAAGAAGAAGAAGAAGAAGAAGAAGCAGTAGCAGACAAAGAAGAAGAAGAACCAGAAGAAGAAGAAGCAGAAGAAGAAGAAAAAGAAGAAGAAGAAGAAGAAGAAGAAATAGAAGAAGAAGAAGAAGAAGTAGCAGACAAAGAAGAAGAAGAACCAGAATAAGAAGAAGCAGAAAAAGAAGAAAAAGAAGAAGAACCAGAAGAAGAAGAAGAAGAAGAAGAAGAACCAGAAGAAGAAGAAGAAGAAGAAGAAGAAGAAGAAGCAGTAGACAAAGAAGAAGAAGAACCAGAAGAAGAAGAAAAAGAAGAAGAACCAGAAGAAGAAGCAGAAGAAGAAGAAAAAGAAGAAGAAGAAGAAGAAGAAGAAGAAGAAAAAGGCCATGAAGAGGAAGAAGTGAAAGAAGAAGAAAAACTTCCTAGTCAAGCTATTCAACCAATGCAAGGGTACCATGTACTATTCCTCACCTTTTCCTCTATGGTACATCAAAAGGTTCAAGTAAAGGAAGAACACATTCATCACCATCAAGAGCTAGATGCAAAGGGAAGACACATCTTGGAGATGAAGTTAATTTTCCAAACACACCTGAATAAGCTGAGGACATCAAGGAAATATCTTCTAGTTGAAGTTGCCACATGGGATGATGAAGATTATATGAAGAAACTACCACAATTGATCAGCGTTGAGGACAACGCTTTTGTAAAGGTGGGGGGCATGTTATGCCCTTACTTCTATAGTGTTTATGGTTATGAATAGTCGGCTTGTGGCTATATTAACTCTTAATTAAGTCATATTATCATTATTATATTGTTATTTAGTTGTTTAGGTCGGCCTAAGGCTTCTATAGGGCTATCTAAGTCGGCCTGGGTGATATCCTAGGCATAAATAGGTATATATAGGGGTAGTGAGTCTTATTAGATCATCATATTGAGTATTGTGTTCTTACTAAAGACTATTGGAGGTATCCCCCTCAAAGAGGATTAGGAGGTTGCCCCCTCAAAGTGGCATATTATTATCAAGTATTTGCAGCATATTTACTATTATATTCAGATATTGTGCAAGTTGTTTCATTACAAATTCTGCTAGCAGAATTATCACCAAATTTAACAATTCCTCCTTCATATCTTTCCAGATTTATGAACTTGTTCTTATCACCAGTCATATGGTGGGAGCATCCACTGTCAATGACCCATTCATCCTTTTCTTCAACTTGAGCAGCCAGAGCCCTTTCTACCATTTTATGATTGATAGATTCAATGGGCATTGGATCTTCTTCCTTGATGGCAATAATCACCCAATCACTTCAGGATTTGTTTCCTATCTTAGATTCATCATTTGTTACTCCTTCATCATCATCATCTTCTTAAACATAGTAACATTTCTTTTAGAATCTTGATCTATTAGGATTTGGCCTTGAAAATGTTTCCAGACATCTTGAGGCAAAATGACCAATCTTGTTGTAGTTGAAACATTTGAAGGGCAATTTTCCTTCATACTTACCAGATCCTCTTGGCAGTCTTTTTGCAATAAGGGCTTCAAGTTGAGCAGCTTCTGCCTCATCTTCTTCCAGAACTTTTCTTGCTTTTTGTAATGCCCCGCCATGCAACCCTAGAGATAAGTCAACTAAAGCAATAAAAAAGGTAGAAATATTTTTTTTTGTAATAGAATTGACCAATTTAACATAGTTTGACACAACAAGTTAACTACATCTCTAGGGATAACATGACTGCATTATTGAAATTAAGCAATAACCAACAACATACATAACTCATTCAAACATGATTATATTACATGATCTAATTAACAGCCACGATTGTTCTAAATCCAAATGAGTACACACACACACACAATGAAGTAATGTCTACCCAATAATGAACTCAACAAGGGTTAAGCTTCTAATTCACATATTTTATCATAGCTCCAGAGTCCTGCATGGCTTATAGATCTCAAACTCCACATCTCAGTAAACATTAGTCCTGTATAGTTATGGATTACACATTACAAATATCAATTGTATGAAATGACAAACCTAAGGCCCTAAGGGGCTGACCTAATGTCTCGGGGGCTCATATTGGCCTTGCCTACGTACGCGGAGCGCAGAGACTTCATAGTTCGGGCTTGGACTTGCAACCATAGGGTTGATTTTAATACAATAACTAATAAGAAATCTAGTTTCCATAATCTACAATATTATATTTTCTTTTCAAGGTAGGCAACACCTATCTATCCATTCATTAGATTAGATCAATGCTAATCTAGAAATTTTAACATAGTAAAAGCTTTAAGTAAGAGAAGGTTAAAAAGAGAAATTAATCTCATGTATTCCATACATAATATAGAGGTCCTTCGTTTGGTAATAAGAACTTAACTCTTAGAAGATACTACTGGTTGTCCCTTATATGACATAGAATATCATCTTAGCTAAACAATCTAGCCAATATATATTCTTTATACTAAACCACCACTGTAAGTTACGAAGTATATTTACCTCTTCACACCATGTCTTCTACCATATCTATGCTCAAGGTCAACAATGAAATATTAATGCACACCACTATTTCCTGAAGGGACTACCATTTGAGTAAACCCTATTTTCCAAAGGAACCATACTTCATACCCTTGCATAAAGGCTTTCATTTAAGACACCTTCATTGCTTATCAAGATTCTACACATAATTTAAGGTGCCCTTAAGTAAACACTTAGATACCACACTACCCAACATATTTGCAAAAAGTACCTTCAAAAGATCAATAGGGGTTTATAACAATACCACATTTAGTCCAACGATGAACCTTTTTGTCAATTCTAAAATATCATCCAAATTATCCTAAAGAACATAAATATCAATTTACACACTAATATATACACTATCAATACCCAAAATATTGATCTAAAGATTTGCAAACTTTATAATAATGACTTTAAATTCAAGAATAACAGGTAAATTCACTTTTTCATGGAAATTAGCTTCATAATCTAATAAACTAATAAATTCATACTTTTCCTTAAAATAGGATAAAATTCTTGAAATGGAATAAAACAATTCTCTTCTTTAAAAAATAAATAAATAAATAAAAGGAAGTTTCCTCTAAATATTTATCTAAAGAAATAAAATCTTCCATCTATAATTCTTAATCCAACGAAATCAATTACATTTTTGCTTTTCCTACTAAATAATTCTCTTGAGAACTATCATTAATTAGACCAGTACTTGCATTTAACATTTCATTCTAAACAACAGTTTAATTGGGTTATAATGATAAAATCAAAACATTGCCTACCTATGAATAAACACAAGCCTACGGTTAACATAACTAAACATATGTCCAAAATTTAGTTTGAGGAACCTAATATTATTGTAATCTTAGAAGGCCTTGAAACATTAAGAAGAATCACAATATAGTTATGCATTAAGCAAATCATCATGGTCAATAGACAAAATCTCAAAATCAATTAATTAATATGAGCTATACAAATATACTCAATTTGACACTATTTCTACTAGAGATTTATAACACTATAGGTCCTATAACAAAATAGAACTATGAGTGTTACTGCACTATTATGCTTATTGGAACTTAAAGAAAACATCTATACTTTTAAAAACAACATTTCCAAGATTCGAGAATGCTAAGCATTAACAAAAACATTGAGATGAATAAAGAAGTTTCTAATTATACACCAAGCTCAAAAGAAATTAAACAGAGGTAACAAATAACTGACCCATGACTACCTAGATACTATAGGCACGAGTGCATTTTATGGTAACAAGCACATAATCAAGAAGGCACCAAGCCCAAGGATCGAGGGAATGAATTATCAAAGTATAAGCATACTGATAGGACTGAGAAAGAATAGGGGGTTACAAAGAGATTTAGAAAATTTCTAGCCAAAGCAATAACTATATGATGCGTACAAAATTGGTTTGACAACATAGATTTAGAAACTTCCAAGCTTCAGCGGGTGTAAGGCCAAGTTCCTCGACTTTGCTAAAAGAATATCAATAAAAGTTCAACTTTTTGGGTAAGACAAAGGATAATTGATGCCACAACGAGTTATCATTTGGTGAATTACATCGATTGAAAGACGGGAAGTTCCACTCAAGATACACTGCTCCCTCCAACTCAAATCCTAGTCAAGCCCTTGTGATATTCGAGTTAAAATCTAGATGCACAAATAATGTACCATATGAATCCTTCAATCTGAAAAAGTCAAGGCATTAGAGAGTGAGATAGTTGTGACAATTATGATGTAAAGAGTGAAATCGTAGACAAGATGTTTGACTATTCAAGGACAGCAACCTCATGTACTACTTGGTAGAGAGTAATAGTGAAGGCGTCGACCCCTAAAAAGAGCGATGGTTTCAGAATATGCACAAACAAAAAAAAGATTTGTTAACAAAATAAACCTTGGAGACTTTCAAGCAAATGCAATTGGCAAGTTTAAAGCCAAATTCCACAGCCTCTGCCGCACCATTGTGGGAGCTTCGGAGTGACATATGGGCATCCGTCGAAGCATAATGAAAGGAGAAATTTTTGTTCATATCATATAATTGGAAATGCTCTTGTAGACAAGTATACAAGAGAAGAGCCATACCATATACAAGGCGTGCCAACCGTTTTCGATAGAATTCCTCAAAGAGATTTCATCTCTTGGAATGCAATGTTTGCAGGATACGCATAAAATGCTTTTGTTGAAGCAGCTCAGCAGTTTTCAAGAAACAAAAGAAAATTTCAATAGAAGATCCTTCGTCTGAGAATGGTACATATTCCCCACCTAAGAATAGCATACGTATCTTCATTTATAGAAGGTTTCTTGTGATGACTTCAATGAAGGTATAGTCACGAAGCATAAACAATTTTATGGAGGCATGTTACTAATGAAAAGACTTATACTCATAACTTCTACCACAGAGATATCAATTTATATATAGTAAAGAAATTGTAATGCCAACGCATGACTGTTACAACCAGCAAGAAAATCTAAAATGCTGACAAGCATATGCCAAAATTTATGCAGATCTATTGCCAAGAATTAGTATCTTCTTTATTCTAACTTAAACAATAATTATGCAACATGATAATAAGCAGCACCTAATCGCCACATAACGGTTAAGAAACAAATTATTTTTATATTTCTCAAGACCGTTTCTATTTCATATTTATACATAAGCGACATTCTAAGGAAAATGCATATAATACTAATGAAATTACATGTATTAACTTATTTTATTTATTAACCTTAATGCAGCATCTGTATACCCATTAACAACCATACCTACAATATTAACATAACATCTTTTCTAATAGAAAAATTCGTGATATATAATTATACCTGAATGCATGAAACTTCCAGAACAATACTGACTTTGAAATCTGATACCCAAAGGAAAGAATCATTTACTGCCATCATATCATTACCAACTAATCATATATTCTTTATTAATGGTATACCTAAAATTAGATTCAAACTTGTGACAGCAGATATAATGCCCTAAACTTTTTCATTAAGATATCCATTAAATTTGTGTGGTGTTTTCTTGGTGCCTGTAGATCATAATGCCTACTCGGAAACAAATTCAAGGTTGAGTTACCAGATTAAAAGAAAACAGTTATTGTCAACAAGCATCAACAGATAAGGGTATAGTCTACCCCAAACATTATCACTCAAATAGAAGAACAGTCACCACCCAGCTTTATTCAGAGGCATACACAGATTACATTCATAAAATGCAAGGATTTTAGTATACATACCAATGGAAGCACTCCCCACCAAAAGATAAGGCCCGAAGTTCACTCTTCATTACTTTATTATCAATCCTCTTCTCATGACACAGGCCCTCTGTTTTCAATCCTCCACCTTCTTCCCATGTGAAGAACCTCTGCCCTCTTCAAACTTAAAATAGAAAAGAGCCATTAGTGCCCATAAATTAGTTGCCCTTATGAAACTACCGCTTCCCTTAAGAGACCTGAAGATTATTCAAATATCTATCTACCTAATTAAGAAATTATTATTGGTTACCAATAGCTAATTATTTATAAACTATATTACAAAACTAATGCAATACATAAATTCACCATGACTAATAACAATTAGATAAAGGATTATTATAAATCAGTTAAAATGCAAATGCAATCTATTTCATTTCTACGTAAATGTTTAACCCACAACAATTAAACAATCCAACCAAACAACCCAATGTCGAACATACTTGACACAACCAAAGTGAATACAGAGGGGCACTACACTTTTCATACCATGATAATTTCTTTGAGGAACTCTCTCCTGGATCATATCTTTGTTTACCTTTTGTAGAGGCACTAGCTTTGAATGGAGATTCAATCTTGGGAAGAGCATCTCCAAACTTAGCCAATTCAAATGCAGCTAACTTCCTAACCAATTGATCCCTTGTAATATTTGATAAAGATCTGAATTCCTCAATAGCAGCAACCTTGTGTTTGTAAGTAGGAGGTAAGTATCTGAGAACTTTGGCAACAATCTCATCTTCATCCAAAATTCCACTAGCACATCTAATGCCACAAACAAGCTCATTTACTTTTGGCATAAATGTAGTGATATTCTCATCTTCATTCATCTTCAGGTTTTCTAATTTTCCTTTCAAACTTTGTAGCTTGGCACATTTAACATATTTGTCTCCTTCATGCAGAATTTCCAGCTTTGACCAAATTTCATATGCAATTTTTAAATCTATAACATTTGTCAGCTCTGTATCATATAAGGCACTTAGTAAGGATTCTTTAGCTTGAAGATCATCTTCAGTATCTCTGATTTCATCTAGAGTTGTCAGACCATTCTTTGGAGGAAAATACTCTTTTATAGTCATGTTCGAATATTGAAATCCCATACATTGCAAGTGACATTCCATGCGGCTTTTCCAAAGAGTGTAGTTTGTTCCATCAAACCTCAGACTATCCTTCTTGTAGGAAGACATCCTAGATCTCCTCAAGCAGTTAAGCTCATTTAGAGGAACTTAGCTCTGATACCAATTGTTGTTTTTAGGACAGACAACTGAGAGGGGAGGTGAATCAGTTGTCACCAAAAATTTCTATTCTTTAAATTCTTGAAGCCTTCTTATGTTTCAACAACATAATAATGATTCAATCATGGAAGCATAATGCAATAACTTAAGAGCGGAAACACATTCAACACATAAGACACCAAGATTTTAACGTGGAAAACTTGGTTAAGGGAAAAACCACGGGGTGACTAACCCAAGATTGTATTCTCTATTAAAAGAATAAGAAGAACAAGATTTGGCACTTGCCAATTAGGGCTCACAGCCCAAGCACACTGCTCACAAGAGGCACACTATCTACAGAATAATATAAATATTACATACTTGAACTGGAGATTAGCATCTTCACCATGCTTGAGACAGTTCCATTTAAGCTCAACAATTCTGCTCTGCTATTTGCTCCTCTCCTCTCTATCACTTTCTCATCACGACCATGGATACTTTTGAATGACTTCACAATTCTTATTTATACATGACATCAACTTTGGAATGATCCTCAAAGTTCGCACAACATACTTTATTTTATTACAGAGCAATTACAAAAATACAACTTGACTTGTTACAAAACCTTTATGTGTATCACAACACTTTTGGCCATACATATCTGGGACTTCAATCTTCTTTGAGGAACACGCTATGCTTCGTAAAACACCTTCAAGATCATCTACAACATGTGTAAAACATCTGGTCGGCCAAGACTGGGAAGAACATCATTACCCAAAGGTAAATCTTCAGTTATGAGCTCAAACTTCAATGCGGACCAACAACACGAACTGGACACAATCTGGAGACCTCCACAAGCTTTCTTGAATCACCAAGAACATTCACAATTCTGCTTAGTGCAATTATTTGCATCTTCATCTGGAACCTCAAGAACACAGCCGAACATTATTGTCACACTGGAAGGATCACTTGCGGACCTCCAAACTATGAGCCAATTGACTTGTCAATTCACATTAGCTTCCCAAACATGCCACCAGATCTGCAGAACAAGATATTGCATTTCTGGATCTCACTAGACCTATTTGTGTCACTTTGTCACCTCTGAACGACTACCAAAACTAGTTTTACTCATATGGCCATAACGTCTCCAAATCTTTATGTGGATCTTTGAAATCTTTACAGGAGCACCTTCAAACATATATCTACAAACCCTTTGATGCGCATACTCTAATCTTCAATTGGATGGGATCTTTTGTTTCATAGAACTTCACTATCTTCACTGTTCTTCTCTATTTCTAATGGGGCTAATTTTCTTAATATCCTTAGCACACAACTCATCCAATCCTTGACATCAATGCAACAGGAGTATGTTAACATCAATGACAACACCGGTTAGGCCCATACTTGCAACAATCTCCCCCTTTGTCATTGATGGCAACATATGGTGTGAAAAACAATTTTGACCATCAAGACAAGAACTTCTCTTCACTGGCTCCCCCTAATAACATCAATCATTCACATATCTTTTCTTTCTTCATTTCTCTCCCTTTGATCAGTTGTCTCTCTTTTTTTTCACAGGTCTTCTCTCCTCCTTTGACATCAATGGCAAATGGCACATACTTGCATCAATACTTCAGTATCACACAGACTGCTCCCCCTAAGTAGCAGCTTCCTATCATCAATCTAGACTAGAAGATATGACTGTGAGATCCACCAAACTAATGCACATTAGTGCACCTTAATTCAGAACCGGAGAGGTAATAACCCCTAACTTCTCCCTGAGATACTCAAAAGAGTCCTTAGGTAGAGGTTTAGTAAAAATCTCTACAATCTGATCCTTGGAGGGTACAAACTCCAATCTAACTTCATTCTTATTCACCTGCTCTCTCAAAAAGTGAATCTTGATGGATGTATGTTTTGTCTTTGAATGCAACACTAGATTTTTTGATATATTTATTGCACTTGAGTTATCACATAAGATTGTGATAGGTTCTTAATACTCCACTGTGATGTCTCTTAGCATTTACTTCATCCACAATACTTGAGTGCAACTACCTGCTGCTGCAATATACTCTGCTTCTGCAATGGATAGAGATATTGCCTCTTATTTCTTGCTCAGCCAAGAAACTAATATTTTCCCCAAAAGAATGCACCACCATTGGTACTCTTCCAGTCATCCACATCTCCTGCCCAATCAGCATCTGTATATGCATGAAGAGAGAAATCATGATCCCTAGGATACCATAAACCATACTCAATTGTTCCCTTCCTATATCTGAGAATTCTCTTGATTGCCATGACATGACACTCTCGAGGATCAGCTTGGAATCTAGCAACAAGAGCAACAACATTCATAATGTCAGGTCTAGTTTGAGTAAGGTACAGTAGTCCTCCAATCATTGACTTGTACTTTTTCTGATCAACCTTAGGAGATTCATCATCTTTTCTTACCTTACATTCGGTTGCCATGGGTGTTGGGAATTAAGGTATCTCAACCTTGTAAATTCCTTACATTATTAATGTTTGTATTTATTATTTAATTGCCTATGTTGTAAATATTTGTAAATTCCAATTGTCATATTGTGGGATGTGGCATGGTGATGTGTCAATCCTACATGGAATATGACAACTTGTAATTTTATCCTCACATGAGGAGATAGGCATCCCACATTCTGGTAGGAGCATTTTGCCATGTGTCAGCATCTTCAATGTTTTGTAAGGGAATCTTGACCGAAACAGTTATGATGGATTCCTATGACAGAATCTATGACATGTACGAGTTAGAAATAGAAGGTTGTAAGACAGGTGATAACATGTGTCATGAAGCATCTTTGAAAAAGGCATATTTAGGCACCCCAAGGTGGACTATGACATGTTGTAAGAGAATATGCTATTTTTAGCATGTGTATGATAGATTCTCTTACAATTGTAAGTTGTAACTGCTATGACAGATTCTATGACGATCGTAAGTGTCATAAGAGCATCTGTTATAGCCCATTTTGGAAATAGGTGACCTCTTTGGGATGGTGGTTGTGGACAAGTGTTAGGCACATTCTACAATGTTGACCAAGTGTCCTTAGGCATGGGTTTTGGGCCATGAGGCCAAGTTGGATGCCCATCCCAAGAAAGGTCCAATATTACCTTGTATTTTCTGTAAAAAAAGGTGCTTGGAGAGGGAGTTGTATCACAGGTTTATAGGTGATGTTATGCTGCCGGATTGAATCTAGATATGAGTGTCAAAGACCATTGAAGCTTGCATTGCAAGTGTATTGTAAACATATTTCAGATTTGTTAATACATTGTACAGGTTTCTGAGTATGGGTTTTTTCACCTGATAAGGGTTTTCCCCATCGTAAATCTTTGTTTCTCTTCTTCTGTCTACTTTCTAGTTCTTGTGTTTTGCTACAATATCTCATGTTAATGGTTTAAAATTTCTATAATAGTTAGGATAAAATTGAATTTGCATAGCCGTCTCCTCATTAGATTAGTGTAGGAAGCAATTTATGCACACCTAGCTTCCTTTCAGTTGGTATAAGAGTTTGATCACCTTTGGTCCTAGTTGTTGGGTAGGGGTGTTTTGAGCTGATCTTTGGTTGAGTGGGAATCTATGCAGAGTATTCTATATCTTGTTGCAACAAGGAAATGGCAAGCACATCCAGAATATTTGAAGTGGAGAAGTTCAATGGCACTAATTTCGAGCTGTGGAAGCTCAAGATGGAAGACATGCTTGTAGACCGAGACCTTTGGGAAAGTGTTAATGGAACTAAACCAACTGCAATGTCACAAGATGAGTAGGATCTCAAGGATCGGAAGGCTCATGGTCTCATAAGACTTAGTCTTGTTGATTCTGTTATGTTAAATGTCCATGAGGAGACTACTGTAAAACTACTTTGGAAGAAGTTGGGGGATGTGTATCAAGCCAAATCCCTGGTTAATAAAATTTTCCTAAAGAGAAGATGTATTCTCTTTGAATGGAGGATGGAGGATCCATCACTGAACATATGAATGCCTTTAACATACTAGTTGCACAATTGACATCTATTGGTGTGAAGATGGAGGAGGAGGATTGGTGTATGACCCTGCTTTGTTCTCTGCCAAACTCATGGGATCATCTTGTCATGGCTATTGGAAGCACCACATCCACATTCAAAATGGAAGAAGTGGTTTCTTCCCTATTGTCTGAAGAGATGAGGAGAAAGTCTTCTGAGGCAGCCAAAGAGGCCCTTGCAGTTTGTGGAAGACCCAAGGAGAAAGGGAAGAAGAAGGACAAGAAAGCTGAGAAGGGTAGATCCAAATCCCATGGGAGATCCACATCTCCTGGAAAGTCCAAGGCTCTTTGTTGGAACTGTGGCAAAACTAGGCATTTCTGAAAGGAATGCAAAGAGGAGAAGAAGAAGAAGAAGAAGAAAGCTCTTGATTCAGATTCTGACAAGTCACAAGATAATAGTGATGCTTTCATTGCAGCCCTGGCAACCCATACATCTGGCGATGTGTGGCTAATTGACTTTGGTGCATCATTCCACATGACCTTGCATCGAGACTAGTTTACCAAGTATGAGGATTTCGATGGTGGAAATGTGTATCTGGGTGATGACTCTCTTATGAAGATTGTTGGTCATGGAAGAGCCTCTATCTGATTCCCTGATGGATGAGTGAAGGGGATCTCTGGGGTTATGCACATCCCAGGCTTAGCACGGAACCTACTTTTTGTAAGTATGTTGAATGATGCAGGTGTGCAGGTTTTCAAAAGAAGGATGCAAGATGACTAGGGGAGCTATGGTGCTTGCTAAAGGTACTAGGAGAGGTACTCTATTTCAGATGGAGGCATACATTTCATAATATAATAGTTCTTCTGACTCAAGGAAGAGGGAAACAATCACTTCATCCCCACCATCTGAACGAGCAGTGAAGAAATATGTTGTTTCTAGTCTTGATGGTTGTAATCGTGCATTGGAAGTTAAACTTCTTGCTGAAAAGACATAAGAGATTTGACCACATTGGTGAGAAGGGTTTGCGTACCTTGAAAATAAGAACCTTGTTGAGGGTTTAGATGATTGTAATCTTGAGTTCAACTTTTGTGAACATTGCATTTATGGAAAACAAAACCGTGTTTAGTTTTACTCAAGTTCTCATAAGTCTTCTAGTGTGTTGGACCTTATTCATTCTTATATGTTTGGTCATGTTACTGTTCCTTCGTTATCAAAGTCTATATATTTTGTATCTTTTATAGATGATTACAGTAGAAGGACATGGATTTATTTTCTTAGAAGCAAATCTGAAGTCTATAGCAAGTTTAAGGAGTTTAAGGGCTTTACTAAAAATTAGATTGGTAAAAAGATTAAATGTTTGAGAAATGACAACAGTGGTGAGTTCTGTTCTACAGAATTCGATAAATATTGCAAGGAACTTGGGATTGAAAGACACAAGACAAATCTATACACCCCACAACAAAATGGAGTTGCAGAGAGGATGAATAGGACACTGATGGAGAATGCTAGGAGTATGCTTAGTGGAGCTGGCCTTGAACAAACATTTTGGGCTGAAGCTGTTGCGACTGCCTGCTATCTGGTAAATAGATCTCCTACATCAGCTCTTGTTGGTAAGTCACCCATGGAGGTGTGGTCTGGTAGAAAGCCTTCAATAAGGCATCTTCATTTTTTGGTTGTGAGGCATATGCACATGTGCCTAGGGAGAAGCGGTCAAAGTTGGAGAATAGGGTTGTTAAGTGTATCTTCATTGGCTATGGTGTCGGTGTGAAAGGATACAAGCTTTGGGACCCTATGGCTGAAAAAGTGTTGTATAGTAGAAGAGTCATCTTCAGAGAGCTTACACCTTCTTCCACTGTTCTAGAGCCAGAAGAAAAAGTAAAGAAAGAGGATGTTGTTCAGTTTCCTGCTACCCCTGAGAAGACTTAACAGAAAGACAATGTTGGACCTAATGATAGCTCTGGTATCTCTGAAAGCTCGGATGAAGAAGCTGAACCTCAACTTCAGCCATTGAGGAGGTCTACACGGATAAGAAAGCAACTGAAAAGGTTTGGTTTTACATTGCTTGATTCTAGTTGTGCTTATGCTTTAATCACTAACAGTGATGAACATAGAATTGTGTCAGAGGCTTTGGACATGAAAGATGCAAGTTCCTGGAAGGAGGCCATGGAGGATGAAATGGCTTCTTTGGAAAAGAATCAAACTTGGGACTTGGTGCCTTTGCCTCCTGGACGGAAATTGGTTGGATGCAAATGGGTGTTCAAGAAGAAGATTGGTGCAGATGGCAGTGTTGAGAAGTATAAGGCCAGATTGGTTGCGAAGGAGTATTCACAAGTGGAGGGTATAGATTATGGTGAGATCTTCTCTCCCATTGCAAAGATGACATCCATTCGATTCTTGTTGTCTCTCTTAGTAGTTTATGACTTGGAGGTAGAACAGATGGATGTGAAGACATCTTTCCTTCATGGTGATTTGGAGGAAGAAATCTACATGTCATAGCCAGAACATTACATGGTGAAAGTTAAAGAAAATTTGGTTTGCAAATTAAAGAAGTCTTTGTATGGTTTGAAGCAATCCCCTAGGAGATGGTACTTGAAATTTGATGCCTTTGTGTTGTCAAGTAGATTTGTGAGATCGAAATTGGATCACTGTGTGTACTTTAAGTTTGATGGCGCTCGTATTCTCATTGTTGCATTATATGTTGATGATATGTTGCTCATTGGGAAGGGTAAGAATATGATTTCTGATTTCAAATCTCAGTTGTCAGCACAGTTTGAAATGAAAGATTTAGGGGCAGCCAGGTACATTCTAGGAATGGAATTCAGATGAGACAGAGCTAACAGAAAACTTTGGTTAAGCCAGAGTAAGTATGTGAAGACAGTGTTGGATAGGTTCAACATGGCAGATTGTAGACCATTGTGTGTTCCTATTTCTTTGGGGACAAAGTTATCTATTGAGGATTGTCCAAAATCTCCTAGTGAGGTGGAGGAAATGAGCAGAGTACCTTATGCTAGTGTTGTTGGTAGTTTGATGTATGCTATAGTCTACACAAGACCAAACATTGCCCAAGTAGTGGGAGTCCATAGTCGATTTATGGCTAATCCTGGACAGGTTCATTGGGATGCAGTTAAGCGAGTGTTCAGATATTTGAGGGTACTTCTAAGTATTCCATTTTCTATCATGGTAATGTTACAGGACCTCCGCATTCCATTGAAATTCATGGATTTGTGGATTTAGATTGGGCAGGTAACATTAACAGTAGGAGATCCACCAGTGCTTATGTGTTTACACTATTTGGTGGTGCTATTAGTTGGATGAGTAAGCGACAACCTGTTGTTGCATTGTCCACGACAGAATCTGAGTATATGGCAGCAACTCATGCTTGTAAGGAAGCCATTTGGCTTAAGAGATTGTGTTCTGATATTGGTGTTGATACAAGTTAGATTACGATCAGTTGTGACAGTCAGAGTGTAATTTGCCTTGCGAAGAATCCAACTTTCCATGCTAGAACCAAGCACATTGATGTTCAGTTTCACTTCGTACGAGACATGGTTGAGGATGGAAAGGTAAATTTGGAGAAGGTAGATACTTTGAAGAATGTTGCTGATGCATTGATAAAACCAGTGAGCACAAAGAAGTTCAGATGGTGTTCAGAGTCTATGGGCCTCTCGGCCTATAGCAGTTAAATCTTGTTATTCTATTAGCTCTTACAAGGTGTTTGACAAGTGGGAGAATGTTGGGAATTAAGGTGTCTCAACCTTGTAAATTCCTTACATTATTAATGTTTGTATTTATTATTTAATCACCTATGTTGTAAATATTTGTAAATTCCAATTGTCATATTGTGGGATGTGGCACGGTGATGTGTCAATCCTACATGGAATATGACAACTTGTAATTTTGTCCTCACATAAGGAGATAGGCGTCCCACTTTGTGGTAGGAGAATTTTTCCATGTGTCGGCATCTTCAATGTTGTGTGAGGGAATCTTGACCGAAATGGTTATGATGAATTCCTATGACAGAATCTATGACATGTAAGAGTTAGAAATAGAAGGTTGTAAGACAGGTGATGACATGTGTCATGAAGCATCTTTAAAAAAGGCATATTTGGGCACCCCAAGGTGGACTATGACATGTTGTAAGAGAATATGCCTTTTAAGCGTGTGTATGATAGATTCTCTTACAATTGTAAGTTGTAACTGCTATGACAGATTCTATGACGGTCGTAAGTGTCATAAGAGCATCTGTCATAGCCCATTTTAGAGATAGGCGACCTCTTTGGGATGGAAGTTGTGGAAAAGTGTTAGGCACATTCTACAATGTTGACCAAGTGTCATGTTAGTGCCTGCATAAACATTCAAGTTTCAAGCATTTAAATATGCAGGTACCTTCCCAAAAAATCTAAAACATTCTAAGTCTTTGGGCCTTTGCAGATGAAAAGTGCAAAATTTTTATTGCATGCATGTCACTTTGTAGATACAAGTCTATTTGTATATACATGCAGGTCAAATGTGCATTGGCGGGTTAGAGATCTCAATCGGCTTTCAAAAAATGGAATAAATCAGTTGTATGCATTTCTGAATGCATATCAGGCTTTAAAAAGGTTCATATACATTGAGGAATCTATTGCAGATTCCCAGAATATTCTGCGGTTGTATCGAGCGGGATTGTATCCATGTTTTGTTGTATGTTCAACATAAAATGTGAAGATACATCGCGGATCTCAAAAGGGGTTCAAATCGGTCAAAAGTGGTGGTCGGGTCTGCAGATATGTGCAAGCAGGAGTGAATGTATGTCCAACATACATTGGGTTTATACAATGAAAAATATACAAAGAAACCCGACATGCATTTGCTACAGTGCAAGGGTTCATTGCCAGTGCATACAATAAAAAAAAAGTGCAAGTGGTCTTGTATGTTCGGCAATATACAAAGCAACATGAGATACATTTGGTGGGGTCCGCCTCACATGCAAAGGGCTTTGTATCTCATATACAAAAGAGAATGTATATGTAATATATATTCAAAAATGTACAAAGGAAAGGCATACAAAGGCTGAGATACATTTGGTGGGGCCCACGGACATACAAAGGTGAATGTATGTGAAGCATACATTCATGACATACAAAGAGCATGCATTCCAAAGATGTAAGGGCCGGACCCGAAAGGCTATGCAGTGTAGTAAATTCAGAGTTGAAGTCCATTGTATGTATATTTTACTTGTATGTTTGTGATATGCAAGCCGATATACAAGGCGAATATACATTCACAATGTGCAAGTCGGACCCGGTTTAAAAGTCAAATCTAACTAAATCAATGTTGGCGTCTACGGCTTGCATGTATGTATGCTTGTATATGTGCGATATACAAAGCGTTAACATGCAAAGAAAGGGATACAAGCCAGATTTCAAAGGTCTTCAAGTCTGATTGATAAATGCAGTGAAATCAGCCTTGTATGTATGAGGTGAATGTATATGCACATATACAAGGCGATAGATGCAAAAAGGAGATACTAGGTGGAACCCGAAGGTGTTTTCAATTTGTTCTATAATAATTTGGGGTCTGCACCTTGTATGCATACAGCAATTGTATATGCATTTGAATATGCATATACAAGGGCGGAAAGGGTAAAATAAGTGGTAGAAAAGTCTACGATGGATGCACAGGGTGCCTACGTGGCATGACATCATTGGTGGGTGAATTTTCAAACTGTTTTGGCGCCATTGATTTCAGCGATGGAGAGGAAATCGATGGCCATGATTCGAATGCTCAACAGGGGCAATTTCCTTTGTGTCTGCAGCTATTTTGAGTTTGAAAACTTCAGAGATACGCTGTTGCTGATTTCAAGAGGGGTTGCAGGTAGCTGAGCCATTAATGGCAATGTGTAGAGGTATGGGCCGATGATTGACTGGCCGACCACCTAATTTTAATGGAAAACCCTCAGATGGCTGCGCACATCCCAATCCCACCTGCTCCTTCTTCCTCTGCACGCTGCATTCAATATTTTGGGCACCATTTTGGTGCATTATATCTAGCATAAATTTTGAATTGCCATGTACTTTTTGCTGAGTACACAATCTTGCTATATAGGGCAGACTGTGTTACTCATTTTGGTTGTTGAAGACTTGGGCATTTTTGGGGGAAAAATAACAAAAGACAGAGCATTTTCCTGGATGTTTTATCTCTGTTGGAGTTTATGAGTTGCATTTGAGTGCACCTTGCACATATGTTCAGTTTCTTGTCATTTTATATGAAAAATGCATTATTGCATGTGTTTATCTATCTCCATGTGTTGTATGCATTCTCTTCTTTTGAATCTGGTTGCTAAGGGTTTCTCAAAATCTAGGGTATAAATTTTTGTATCACATGCTTAATCTCTAACTTCCATTCAAGGAGTGGATTAAATTGTTTTAGGTTGAGTATGGAGAAGATTGTATGTCAGCTGGGATGTATGTAAGTAGAGACAGTTAAATACTTATCCTTGGGTAGTGTTTGTAAGGCAAATACCAGTCCTAACCCCTTGAAACTTGAATACCAGTTGCAAGCCATTCTCTTGTATACGTCTAGTTGACTCCTTGCCTAGAGATAGGCACCGGTCTGCTTCTTGTGTAGTAGTTATGATCCAAAACCCCCTATCTTACATCCAATACATAAATACAAATCATTCCATTTTTTCAACCTATTAGTTGTAGGAGTAGAAATAGGACCCCTACATACTCTCATACCTCAACCAGTTAGATATGTCCAAGAATATTGCCAGCCTTGTGATCTATCATGCAAATCTTGGTCTAAACATGAGAGTATTCTGCCTGTTATTGTAAAGTTAAATCTTTCTATCATTGGGTGAGTCAAAGATAAATCTTTAGCTATAGGGATCCCCCCCTTGGTGCAACAGAACTAGAAGTGAAGGGGAGGCAGCTCACGCAACCTCCCATATCTATTGGCCGAATCTGCCTGTGCATTGGAGCTGGCAAACCCTCTGCCAATTTAGGCACTAACATGTCCTTAGGCATGGGTTTTGGGCCATGAGGCCAAGTTGGATGCCCATCCCAAGAAAGGTCCAATATTGCCTTGTATTTTCTATAAAAATGGGTACTTGGAGAGAGAGTTGTATCATAGGTTTATAGGTACTGTTATGCTGTCGGATTGACTCCAGATACGAGTGTCAAAGACCATTGAAGCTTGCATTGCAAGTGTATTGTAAACATATTTCAAATTTGTTAATACATTGTGTAGGTTTCTAAGTGGGGTTTTTCACCTGATAAGGTTTTTCCCCACTGTAAATCTTTGTTTCTCTTCTTCTGTCTACTTTCTGATTCTTGTGTTTTTCTACAATATCTCATGTTAATGGTTTAACATTACTATAATAGTTAGGATAAAATTAAATTTGCATAGCCCTCTCCTCATTATATTAGTGTAGGAAGTGATTTTTGCACACCTAGCTTCCTTTCAATGGGAGTATTCATTGGCTTTGAATCTTCCATCCTAAATTTCTTCAACAATTCTTTCACATATTTGGTCTGTGATAAGAAGATTCCTTTCTTTGTTTGAGTGATTTGTAGACCCAAGAAGAAATTTATTTCCCCAAACATAGACATCTCAAATTCACTTTTCATTTGATTTGCAAAATTCTTGCACCTACTATCTTTTCCTCCAAAAATAATATCATCAACAAATACTTCAACAATCAAGATATTTTCATGATCAATTTTGAAGTATAAGTTACTGTCAGCAATACCTTTGTTGAGACTAATCTTCAAAAGATGATTATCCAATCTTTCATACTAGGCTCTTAGGGCTTGTTTGAGTCCATACAATGCTTTCTTCAACTTGCAGACAATTTCACCATGATCAGACAATTGGAATCCATCTGGTTGCTAAATGTATACCTCTTCTTCCAAATCACCATTTAGGAAGGTAGACTTGACATCCATCTGATATACTTTGAAATCCTTGAAGGCAGTAAAAGCAAGAAATAATCTGACTGCTTCAATTCTTGCCACCAGAGTAAAAGTTTCTTCAAAGTCAACTGCTTCTACTTGAGAATAACCCTTATAAACTAATTTAGCTTTGTTTCTGACTACTTCACCATCTTCATTCAGTTTATTCTAGAAGACCCACTTAGTCCCAATCACATTTTTGTCTTTAGGTCTGGGAACAAGATGCCAAGTGTGATTTTTTTCAATCTGCATCAACTCTTCCTCCATTGCTTTAGCCCAACTTTCATCATTGCATGCTTCACTTACTTTTTTTGGTTCAACCTTTTAAATCAGACAATACTTCACTAAACCTTGACCAATCTTTCTTCTTGTTTGAACACCTTTGCTTCTATCTCCTATGATCTAGTCTTCAGAATGATTCAATCTTACATATCTGGGAGTTTTGGGAATTTCTTGCACTTCTATTTCTTGGATAGGTTCATTCAAACTTATCTCTTCTTCCTGTATTTCAAGATTCTCCAGATCAGTCTAAATCTGAACTACAGTTGGGGCTTGTTCTTCTTGGATTGAAACATCATTCTGATCATCTACTTCATACTCATATAACCTTGAGGGATTTTCAATGCCTTCATCAACCTTCACATTTGTACTTTCTACAATCTTTCTCAATCTCTTGTTATAACACCAGTATGCTTTGCTTTGAGTAGAATAACCCAAGAATATTCCTTTATCACTTCTAGCATTAAATTTGCCAAGGTCTTCATCTCTTTTGATATAACATTTACTACCAAAGACTCTGAAATACTTCACAGTAGGAGTGATGCCAAACCAAAGTTCATAAGGAGTCTTACTAGTATTGCTTCTGATTTGTACTTGATTAAGAGTATAGACAGTAGTGCTTACAGCTTCTCTCTATGATGCAGAGGTGTTAGGTCTTATGAGATGATTTAATAGGAACAAAAGATTTCAATAGTTTGTGGCTTCCACCAATAAGACTTCTCTAGTCTTCCTCTTGCCTTAATTTCCACCCTGGTGCTCAAATTTATGTTCCAACTTCTCAGATGAAAACATATGCCTTCTAGGGTCTCAACATACCCCAATCAACAAGATTCAATAGGTTTTTCACTCCATTTTGACCGGTTCTTGATAACTCCCTCTAACCAGGTCTAATCCTTATAGCCTTGTTCAGTGACTAACTTGCATTTTTCTCTCAACTTTCCCAAAGCACTCCCAAAAATGATGACTGATCTAAGTACCCTTTATCAATTTATAAAACATATCTCAAACTCACCTACTATTGTTTTGGACCAAATGTGACTGTCCTAACACCTTGTTGCCTTCCTACAAAGCCTAAATTGACCATTTTACAAAGGAACCCTATGGAAAACTTGTCATCTACTCTCCAAATCTAAAAATAGTCTTAGGAAAGGGTTCAAAACAAAGGATTTTCCATGTTTGATTAGGTGGTTTGCACATTCAGAAGTTCAAATACAAAAACCTCATTTCTAGGGCCTAAAACCTAGGGCTTCCTAGATCTCCCACTTCCAATCACTTCCAGACCTCATTCAAAGGTCTAACACCATCTCCAGGACCATACTAAACAATATCAAACATAAAAAAGTCACCTTGTTAAGGCAGATCTCTGGCTATTATAACTATGCCACCATTTCAATGCTCTTTCACAAGCAATCCTTGACTTCAAATGGTGATCACCTCCTCCTTTTTGCATTCCTCCTGCTTTACCAAGTTAGAAATAATATATTACATGTTAATGAGGACCTATTCCATGAGAATCAGGATCCTACATCCATGGAAAGGTCCTATGAGGCATTGAAACCCCTCAAAATGTACAAGACAGCCTGCTATTCCTTATGACAGTCAATACAAACAGCAATGAAACTATCTAAAAACCTTCTTAGACCATGGAGTAAGTTCTAATACTTGTTTAATGAAGGCCTAAAACATTACCATGCTATCAAAGATCAAAGGAACCTCAAAAAAATGCAAGAAAAATAGAAAATATGTGAAAAACTCTGTTATTTATGTCAAGCTGTACCACTCAGGCCTCCAAAAAGGACTTTTTCGTACATCTCATGCCTTGGATATGTTTTTATGACTTCTGCCTCAACTTCCACAACCAATTTCCATCGGTTGGGGTGGGTAAAACTACCTAAAACTACTCAAAATGGCTTTCCCACCCAAATGCATAATTCAAAAATTTGAATTTTTAAACTTTGTTTTAATAAACTCCTACCCTATTTAATGAACTCCTACCTTATTAATTCATTGTGTTTGATTTTCTTAGGTTCATTAAACCTTCTTATTGATCTTAGACACCTCTATTTGACTCTAGGGGCACTATTGGCCCAACTTACATCATTTTTGGTCCTAGGGTCCTTACCAGGACCCTCAGGACATTTAACTATTACATCATTTTGAATATTGCAACATGCCATAATTGGTTGTAAGGTGTCCCAATTGACTTGATTTTTTCCATAGGTTCCTTCCATGGTCATTTTTGTCTTCTTGATCTAAGGTATTCTTTTAGGTGCTCCTGCACCATACTCCCCAGCATGATAAAAACTCTTGTCCCAAGAGGTATGTGATCTGCTCCAAACCTCCTGAAGTCTCTTTGAAATGTTCCTCTAATTTGTGACAGGAAAAATGAACTCTCCAAGGGTTATCCTCCTCCTTCTCCCACCTGCATGACTCTTACAAACATTGTTAGCATCATAAAACATGTTTTGGTGTCCTTGCCTAGGACCTTGCTGCTGTTGTGTTTCTGCTCTTCCCATCTTGAGATTTTGATCTATTTTTCCTTGTTGTTTTCCTTCCTTTTCCTGCCTCCCTATAGGGCAAGCAATGTCCCCAACCTTGACATAACTTAAGTCCCAAATTTGCTGCTCTTTAGGACTGTTATAAACCTCCTTCTGCTGCAACTGTTCCTACTGTCTCCAACCATCCTTAACCTGCATATTCAACTTCAATTTCTCTCCAAAACAGATAATGGCATGTTCCCTCTTGTCCTCACAAGGTAAAGGGATTAGTCTAAACTATTTACCATCTTTGTGCACCAAATAGTTATTAGTATAACCATCATGAACTGTCCTTCTCAAATGCTGCCATGGTCTACCCAAAATGATATGCCCACATGTCATTGAAATAACATCACATAAAATAGAATCATGATATGGACGAATTGAAAAATTAACATATGCCTTCTGACTAACCCCTACTTGCTGCTCATGACTTACCCAAGTGACATTGTAAGGACTAGGATGATCAATTTTTTTCAATCCCAACTTGTGTACCATATCCCAGGAAACTAGATTATCATGTGAACCTAAATCTATAATCAACTTACACATTTTCCCATGGCTTAAACAATTAGTTTTAAAAATGGATACCTATGGTGCTTGCTTCATTTTGCCTTTTTCCACCATGAGTAATTCTCCATATGTAACTGGATGGGCTGATGCTGGTTCTTGGTCTTCTTTCTTTTCCTCTTCTTGTGCCAAATGAACTCTTCTCTCCTTGCTCTTATCAGCATCATCCCTCTTAGGACATTTGAAAGATGTGTGTCCCACTTCATTGCAATGATAGCATCTGCCTGTGAATACTCCTCTACCTGATCCAAACCTACCTCCACCTTTATATCCACCTCTCTGATCTGCAGAAAACTCTTTGCCTTTCTCATTGTTGCTCTGTCCTTCATTAGTAGGTCTGCCCCTACCTCTATATCCTCTACCACTACCTCCTTGTCTTTATTGCTTCCTCTTTACCCTCTCTTCAGCCCTTATGGCCAATTGAAAACATTCTCCAATTGACTTTGGGATGGGCAAACCAATCTCATCTTGCAAGTTATACCTAAGCCCATTAAGGTATCTTGCCACTTTCTCTTCTTCATCTTCCAATCCTCCTCTAATACTAAGCTTATGGAATTTCTCAGTATAGAACATAACATCCATGTCCTTTTGTTTCAAATTCTGCCTTATCCTCTTTGTTTGAATGGAGTACTTAGATGGAAGAAATTGATCCTTCATCATATCCTTCATCCTACCCCAAGAAGTGATTCTTGTTCCACCTCTAGCCACTCTTTCTGTTTGCACACTACTCCACCATGTAAGTGCTGTCCCTCTCAACTTTGTTTTTGCAAATTTAATCTTCTTCTCATCACTCATCTCCTCATACTCAAAGAAATTTTCAAGGGCATCTATCCACCCTAATAGCTCTTCACTATCCATCTTCCCTTGATAGATAGGTAACTCTATGTTTGCCTTTGTTCCACTTCCTTGAACTGCCTTAAGTAATCTCACAAATTTCCTTTCTTCAGCATCCAACTCATCATCAGGAGTGTTCTCATCTGCCTTCTCATGTCCTCCATCATCTCCTTCTTGATCATCTTGTTCATCCCCTCTAGGATTCTTTCCCAATGCTTCCAACCTTGCCAAGATTGATGCATTCTCTCTTCTCACTTGTCTTAACTCTCTTTCCCTTGCAACATCCTGTTCTCTTCTATCCCTCAACTCTTTTTCTCTTGCCTCTAAGGCTTCTCTCAATTCATTATTCTCCCTAGCCATCTGATTCTAAGGAGGCATCTTTACAACTCTCACCAAACTCTTAACTTTTTCACAAGATCCTACTACTCCTTCAAGGACCTACTTGCTGCTCTGATACCACTATGATGCAGAGGTGTCAAGTCTTATGAGATGATTTAATAGGAACAAAAGATTTCAATAGTTTGTGGCTTCCACCAATAAGACTTCTCTAGTCTTCCTCTTGCCTTAATTTCCACCCTGGTGCTCAAATTTGTGTTCCAACTTCTCAAATGAAAACCTATGCCTTCTAGGGTCTCAACATACCCCAATAAACAAGATTCAACAAGTTTTTCACTCCATTTTGACCGGTTCTTGATAACTCCCGCTAACCAGGTCTAATCCTTATAGCCTTGTTCAGCGACTAACTTGCATTTTTCTCTCAACTTTCCCAAAGCACTCCCAAAAATGATGACTGATCTGAGTACCCTTTATCAAGTTATAAAACATATATCAAACTCACCTACTATTGTTTTGGACCAAATGTGATTGTCCTAACACCTTGTTGCCTTCCTACAAGGCCTAAATTGACCATTTTACAAAGGAACCCTATGGAAAACTTGTCATCTACTCTCCAAACCTAAAAATAGTCTTAGGAAAGGGTTCAAAACAAATGATTTTCCAGGTTTGATCAGGTGGTTTGCACATTCAGAAGTTCAAATACAAAAACCTCATTTCTAGGGCCTAAAACCTAGGGCTTCCTAGATCTCCCACTTCCAATCACTTCCAGACCTCATTCAAAGGTCTAACACCATCTCTAGGACCATACTAGACAATATCAAACATAAAAAAGTCACCTTGTTAAGGCAGATCTCTGGCTGTTATAACTATGCCACCATTTCAATGCTCTTTCACAAGCAATCCCTGACTTCAAATGGTGATCACCTCCCCCTTTTTGCATTCCTCCTACTTTTCCAAGTTAGAAATCATATAGTACATGTTAATGAAGACCTATTCCATGAGAATCAGGGTCCTACATCCATGGAAAGGTCCTATGAGGCATTGAAACCCCTCAAAATGTACAAGACAACCTGTTGTTCCTTATGACAGTCAATACAAACAGCAATGAAACTATCTAAAAACCTTCTCATAGAATGGAGTAAGTTCTAATACTTGTTTAATGAAGGCCTAAAACATTACCATGCTATCAAAGATCAAAGGAACCTCAAAAAAATGCAAGAAAAATAGAAAATATGTGAAAAACTCTGTTATTTCTGTCAAGCCGTACCACTCAGGCCTCCAAAAAGGACTTTTTCGTACATCTCATGCCTTGGATATGTTTTTATGACTTCTTCCCCAACTTCCACAACCAATTTCCATTGGTTGGGGTAGGTAAAACTACCTAAAACTACTCAAAATGGCTTTCCCACCCAAATACATAATTCAGAAATTTGAATTTTTAAACTTTGTTTTAATGAACTCCTACCCTATTTAATGAACTCCTACCTTATTAATTCATCATGTTTGATTTTCTTAGGTTCATTAAACCTTCTTATTGATCTTAGACACCTCTATTTGACTCTAGGGGCACTATTGGCCCAACTTACATCATTTTTGGTCCTAGGGTCCTTACCAGGACCCTCAGGACATTTAACTATTACATCATTTTGAATATTGCAACATGCCATAATTGGTTGTAAGGTGTCCCAATTGACTTGATTTGTTCCATAGGTTCCTTCCATGGTCATTTTTGTCTTCTTGCTCCAAGGTATTCTTTTAGGTGCTCCTGCACCACTCTAGTAGATCTGAGGGATATTTGCTTCCATCATCATGGTTCTAGATGCTTCTTGGATGGTCCGGTTCTTTCTCTCCACTACTCCATTCTACTGTGGAGTCCTTGGAGTAGATAACTATCTATTTATCCCATGTTTCTCACAAAATTCTATGAAATCTCCGGAAGTGAACTCACCTCCTCTATCAGACCTAAGACATTTTATGTTTAACCTAGTTTCATTTTCTAACATAGCCTTGAATATTTTGAACTTCTTAAGTGCTTCAGATTTCTCTTTCAGGAAAGTCACCCACATCATCCAAGAGTGGTCATCAATCAGTAACATGAAATATCTATCACCTTGCAGACTCCTAATTTTTGTTGGTCCACATAGATCAGTGTGTACCAAGTTCAACAATCCGGTAGAAGATTGTTCCTTACTTTTAAATGTGAATCTATTCTGCTTACCCAATTGACATTCTTTGCACAAACTGTTAGTAGGTTTCACCAATCTTGGAAGATCTCTTATAGCTTGCGTGTTGCTTATCTTGATGATATTATCAAAATTTACATGACACATTCTCCTATGTCAGAACCAACTCTGATCAATTTGAACAAATAAACAACTTTTGTCAGTACCAACCAAGTGGAAGGTGTTACTTTTTGTTTGAGTACCAGATGCAATCTCAGTTCCAGAGCTTTCAAAGATCTTGCATTTTCCATTTGTGAATTGAAGATCATAGCCTTTGTCCACCAATTGTCCAACACTGAGAAGATTATGCTTCAAACCTTTAACATACAAAACATCACTAGTTTTGTTCTTTCCATCAAAAGAAATAGTTCCTCTGCCTCTGATTCTGCCAACAGAATTATCACCAAATTTTACAACTCCTCCTTCATATCTTTCTAGATTTATGAACTTGTTCTTATCACCAGTCATATGGTGGGAGCATCCACTGTCAATGACCCATTCATCCTTTTCTTCAACTTGAGCAGCCAGAGCCCTTTCTACCATTTTATGATTGACAGATTCAATGGGCATTGGATCTTCTTCCTTGATGGCAATAAACACCCAGTCACTTTTAGATTTGTTTCCTATCTCGAATTCATCATCTGTTACTCCTTCATCATCATCATCTTCTTGAACATAGTAACATTTCTTTTGGAATCTTGATCTATTAGGATTTGTCCTTTAAAATCTTTCTGAACATCTTGAGGTAAAATGAACAATCTTGTTGCAGTTGAAACATTTGAAGGGCGATTTTCCTTCATACTTACTAGATCCTCTTGGCAGTTTTTTGCAATAAGGGCTTCAAGTTGAGCAGCTTCTGCCTCATCTTCTTCTAGATCTTTTCTTGCTTTTTCATACCATGATAATTTCTTTGAGGAACTCTCTCCTGGATCATATCTTTGTTTACCTTTTGTAGAGGCACTAGCTTTGATTGTAGATTAAGTCTTGGGAAGAGCATCTCCAAACTCAGCCAATTCAATTGCAACTAACTTCCCAACCAGTTAATCCCTTATAATATTTGATAAAGATCTGAATTCCTCAATAGCAACAACCTTGTGTTTGTAAGCAGGAGGTAAGGATCTGAGAACTTTGGCAACAATCTCATCTTCATCTAAAATTCCACCAGCACATCTAATGCCACAAACAAGCTCATTTACTTTTGGCATAAATGTAGTGATATTCTCATCTTCATTCATCTTTAGGTTTTCTAATTTTCCTTTCAGACTTTGTAGCTTGGCACATTTAGCATATTTGTCTCCTTCATGTAGAATTTCCATCTTTGACCAAATTTCATATGCAGTTTTTAAATCCATAACATTTGTTAGCTCTGTATCAGATAAGGTACTCGGTAAGGCTTCTTTAGCTTGAAGATTATCTTCAGTATCTCTAATTTCATCTAAAGTTGTCAGACCATTCTTTGGAGGAATATACTCTTATAGTCATGTTCCAATATTGAAATCCCATACATTGCAAGTGACATTCCATGCGGCTTTTCCAAAGAGTTTAGTTCATTCCATCAAACCTCAGACTATCCTTCTTGTAGGAAGACATCCTAGATCTCCTCAAGCGGTTAAGCTCTTTTAGAGGAACTTAGCTCTGATACCAATTGTTGGTTTTAGGACAAACAACTGAGGGGGGGGGTGAATTAGTTGTCACTAAAAATTTATGTTCTTTAAATTCTTGAAGCCTTCTTTGTTTCAACAACATAATAATGATTTAATCATGGAAGCATAATGCAATAACTTAAGAGTAGAAACACATTCAACACATAAGACACCAAGATTTTAATGTGAAAAATTTCATTAAGGGAAAAACCATGGGGTGACTAACCTAAGATTGTATTCTCTATTAAAAGAATAAGAACAAGATTTGGCACTTGCTAATTAGGGCTCACTGCCTGAGCACACTACTCACAAGAGGCCCATTGCCTACAAGAGACACACTGTCTATAGAATAATATAAATATTACATACTTGAACTGGAGATTACCATCTTCACCATGCTTGAGATAGTTCCATTTAAGCTCAACACTTCTACTCTACTTTTCGCTCCTCTCCTCTCTATCACTTTCTCATCACAACCACGAATACTTTTGAATGACTTCGCAATTCTTATTTATACAGGACATCAACTTTGGAATGATCATCAAAGTCGGCACAACATACTTTATTTTATTACAGAGCAATTACAAAAATACAACTTGACTTGTTACAAAAAAATTATGTGTATCACCACACTATCGGCCACACATATTTGGGACTTCAATCTTCTTCGAAGAACATGCCATGCTTCGTAAAACATCTTCAAGATCATCCGCAACATGTGTAAAACATCTAGTCAGCCAAGACTAGGAAGAACATCATCACCCAAAGGTAAATATTCAATTATGAGCTCAAACTTCAATGCGGACCAACAACACAAACTGGACACAATCTGACCTGCACAAGCTTGCTTGAATCACCAAGAACAACCACACCATTTCTTCTGACTACAATTATTTGCATCTTCATCCAAAACCTCAAGAACACTACCGGACATCACTGTCACACTGGAAGGATCACTTGCGGACCTCCAAACTATGAGCCAATCGACTTGTCAATTCACATGAGCTTCCCAAACATGCCACCAGATCTGCAGAACAAAATATTGCATTTCCAGATCTCATCAGACCTATTTGTGTCACTCTGTCACCTCTAAATAGCTGCCAAAACCAATTTTTCTCATATGGCCATAACTTCTCCAAATATTTATACGGATCTCTAAAATCTTTACAGTAGCACCTTCAGACATATATCTACAAACCCTTTGATGTGCATTCTCTAATCTTCAACTAGATGAGATCTTTTGCTTCATAGAACTTCATTGTCTTCATTGTTCTTCTATAGTTCTGATGGGACTAATTTTCTCAATATCCTCTGTAGACACCCAAATTTGTCCCAACTTTGTTCATGTCTAGCAACACCTTGTCAAAAACATCACTTAAACATCATGTAACATTTTGTCTTAAATCCCACTCTTAACCCCACTTATTCCATTAGCCAATTAATTAAATAAATTTTATTTATTTAATTAAAATCCCATTCAATCCCATCCTTATCCTACTTAGCCAATTAATTAAATAAATTTTATTTATTTAATTAATATCCAACTCATATCCCAATTAATTCAAATATTTTATTTGAATTAAGTTCCCCACTATCCAATTAAATAAATAAATTTTATTTATTTAATTAATATCCAACTCATATCCCAATTAATTCAAATATTTTATTTGAATTAAGTTCTCATTATAAGCCGACTTTCCAATTAATTAAATAAATTTTATTTATTTAATTAATTTATCTTATCATTTAGCCGACATGTGTGCCTCTTTCATTTAAAAAAGATAAGTGGTACTATAGCCTTTTATTTGATATCTTTTATATGTAGTACTTTTTATGTACACAAGCACACATGAGCCCTATTCTCGTTGACACTTGTCAAATGACTACAACTCCCTTGAAGAGTGGGATAACCAAATCAATCCTAACCGTCCACATCAATCAATTAGCTTTTTAATCTCAACCATCCATTGAAACCAAGCCTTTCCTATAAATCAAACCCCTCACAAGCCATTAGCATGCATTGAGCTTCAAGTAACATTATTCTGCCAAATAATCATTAGCAGGCATTGAGCTTCAAGTACCCTTATTCTGTTGAAATATCATTAGAGCCTTTGCATCCTTCATCCATCATTCATTCTAGCATCTTCATCTTAATGTTATGCTGCAGAATCGAGCAACCAACACAACAAATTGAATAAACAACAATGATAAAAACCCTAGCAATGCACAATGAAGCACAAGACAACATGAAAATCAAAATAACAAATGTAAATGCAAACCGATCTCCATGCTATACTCGATTTATCTCCATTGCTCTTCTCCACCTCGCATGAGCATGCAAGATTTTGAAGGATTATTGTTGGAGGAATGTTGGGTGCTCACTTCTGCAGCATAACATTAAGATGAAGATGATATGAGGATAAATCACAAGACATGTGTGCCTCTTTTATTTAAAAAGATAAGTGGTACTACAGCCTTTTATTTAATATCTTTTATATGTAGTACTTTTTATGTACACAAGAACACATGAGCCCTATTCTCCTTGACACTTGTCAAATGACTACAACTCCCTTAAAGAGTGGGATAACCTAATCAATCCTAGCCGTCCACATCAATCATTTAGCTTTTTAATCTCAACCATCCATTTGAACCAAGCCTTTTCTATAAATCAAACCCCTCATAAGCCATTAACATGCATTGAGCTTCAAGTACCATTATTCTGTCAAATCTTCTAAGATGCATTGAGCTTCAAGTACCATTATTCTGTCAAAATATCATTAGAGCCTTTGCATCCTTCAACTATCATCCTCATATCATCTTCATCTTAATGTTATGCTGCAGAAGTGAGCACCCAACATTCCTCCAACAATAATCCTTCAAAATCTTGCATGCTCATGCGAGGTGGAGAAGAGCAATGGAGATAAATCAAGCATAGCGTGGAGATCGGTTTGCATTTACATTTGTTATTTTGATTTTCATGTTGTCTTGTGCTTCATTGTGCATTGCTAGGGTTTTATCATTGCTGTTTATACATTTACCCTAATTTGTAATTTTACCCTAACTACATTTGGCACGCCCGGTGGGACTCACTTCGTTTGATCTTTTTTGCAGGTTTTTGTAGTAAAAATTTGCATTCATATAACCCCCATTGTTGAGTTTTGCAGGTTTAATTAACTTTTTGTTGCAGATCTGCTGTTTTTTGGACAAAACCCTAGGTTTTAAAGATTTCATCATATCTCCCAAACGGCTATGAATTTTTCTACAAAATTTTAGCAGAAGTTTGTCCATGATATAAGGAAGCTACAACAGAAAAATTTCGGGTTTATTGCGATTTTTGCGGGATTTATCACGTTTTTATTTTTTTCATAAAATCGCAATTCTAGGCGCAAATCAGCGAATTTTTTGGAAATTTTTACATTTCTGGAAAGCTCTTGAAATTCTAATGGGGGTCTCTATTTTACAGATTTAATTTAGAGGTCGTTTACAGTGTGAAAATATCAGATCTTTGCCGACTATACCGTTTCCATAAATCTGCATTTCTGGGCGCAAATCAGGGAATTTTTCTGATTTCTTTACATTTTCGGAAAGCTCTCTGAAAATTAATGGGGGTCTCTTCTTTGATTTTTTAATTTTCAAATCAAAAATGTATCGAAATAATTAAATCTAATTCGGCTATGCATCTAAAATCACAATTTTCCTTGCCTGATGAGCCTATTTTTTATGCCTACATTATAATATCATTTTTTTTATGTTGTAGGTGATCATAAGGAGTTGAAGCAACATTGACATCAACATCTACAGCAATTTAGATAGCGAATCAACCAGGTGCAATCATTTCATTTCTCATCTTTTCATCATTGTTTGCAAACACATTTAGATTTTGGGCATAAAACGAACAATTGTTTGCAAATTCACATCAAAACATTGGGCTAAAACAAACCATTGTCTTTCATCACATTTAGATTTGGGCTTTAAAACAAACAAGTGCTTGCATTGTCTTCCACACATGGAATTTCTAAGGTTAATGAACCCCATGCGAGTGTGACCAAGTAAATGTGTATGCTCTCTCCTCGCGTCCCAACACGAACTTGGAGATCAAAAATATTTACTTGTGTTGCTTTTGTTTAGCCTTAGAGAGGCCTACCTTGGTATCCACCCCAAGGGAACAACCTCAAGCGGTACTTTCATCCGGTCCGCTATAAAAATCAGAGGATAAGGCGAAAGCCAAGTCTAACCGGTATTAGCGCTCACCATACAGTGCTAACTCGAAAGGAGGTGTACCTTTGTGTATATTAAAACTCCTAGTAGGGTTAGTTAAAGTCTTAAGTGGCTTGCTGGATGCTCGTGGGGTGCCGGTCCCCCGGATTTTCACTAGAACCTCCTTGTGATAGTGGCCTTGCCTTAACTAGGACTTGTTGAATTGTCTTCACGTGCTTGCTTAACCATCATCACATTCTTTCAAACTAACAACTTGCTTATGTGTCTTGCGTGAGTGATTCATGTGTGTATATGCATAATCATTTGTTTGAATATTGCCACATCAAGCTCTAAACACCCAAACACATAAAGACAAGTCATCCTACACATTCTTCCAATAACATTCAAACCCAATCACTTTCATCCCAAACATAGCCAAATCACTTCCACATCATCATTCAAATCCCTAAACAAGCACTTGCTAAAAGGACTTAAGACAAACACTTGGTGACAACATGTCTACACTAGAGGACCTAGAAATCAAATTCCAAAGATTCCTCCAAAATCTTTATCAAGGATCACAACCCCTAAACCAAGATGCCATTAAAACATTACAATTCTTCATCCAAAGAGCTCAACCCCATGCAAGCCAATCACATCAACTACAACACTTCATAGCCCAAGTCCAACACCTTTTAGCCACTAGTCAAGCTCGACAAGTACAACAATCCTTAGCCACTTCCTATCAACCTAATCCACCTCATAGCCACATGTCATATCCATCCACATCCTATCAACTTAATCCACCTATCCACCAAGTCAATACCACATCAACCTATGAACATCCACCTCAAGCTTATCCAATCCCTCATACCACCATTCCAATGCACTATCAAGCCCATCCACAAGGCAATCAAGTGATATTACAAGAACAACATCCAAGTCCCAATAGCGCTTTGTACATAAATCAAGTAAGTCCAAGTACACCTTTTAAACAAGACCATCAAGCACCATTGATAGACCTAAGTCCACCTCTGCAACAAGAAACACATGCAAATCCCAATGGCTCCTTGTACATAAATCAAACAAGCCCAAGTTATCCTATGCAAGATCCAATAACCTTTGATAAGGGAGATACCAATCTAGAGTGGCCTTCATCATCTAATCACACACCAACACATGAGCCAACTAATCCTATCCCAACACCACCATGTGATCCTATTCCTAGTCCATTGGTCCATCAACCCTCCAAATCACCAAGCCCTTCATTACCTTCCTTGCCATGTCATTCTAATCGTTCACCAAAGGATGCGGCTGAGAGAGTTTTACAAAGGATGCTTGAAGCAAAACTCATTGAACTTCCTAAAGTCAAACCATGTGATGAAAGTCCATATGATGAACATGATTATTGTGCATACCATAGGACCAAAGGCCATAATACAAATCAATGCCCAATATTTGTCTCAATTGTTTACAAGGTGTACCCACCTATAATGGGAAATCGTGCCACATCACCCCCCTCTAGTCCAAATCCTAATCCATCCAATCCAATTAGCTCTCAACCTAATCCTCGTCCTAATCCTAATCCAACGCCATCCACCATTATCATCCATCCATTATATTTCCCATCCACCCATACACTTGCGAAGGATGTGATCCATTGGCTACTAGATAGGAATAGACTACCCCTATGTCAAACACCAATTCATGAGCCTACCAATGAACTTCCAAAGGTCATGTCCAATCCTATAATCTCATCATGTGGTTCACATATCCTTGAGCCTCTTCAAGAGCCTTCCATTAACATGCCTAGCCCTTTAAGCCCATCATGTGATCTACAAGCCAACAAGTCTATTCAAGAGTCTCCAACCACAAGCCTAAGTCAAGAGCCTATCAAGTCCACTCAAGAACCTTCCACTTCCATCCAAAGTCAAGAGGTATGTCAAGAGCATAATCTTAAACATGTGGAAATATCGAACCCTAGTCTTAATCAAGATCAAAGCACCTCTAAGTTCCACCTATCCATGACCTACTTATGGGTTGCCCTCAAGCTATTAGCCATCACCATGACCTCATTCATGAGCAAATTTATGCCTTTTATAGCCCACTTAATCCTATTTTTGCTCATAGTTATGATCAAGGTTCTAGCTAAAATCATGAAAACCATGATGATCCATTTGGCAAAACTTTATCTATCTCATGATCAAGATGATATCTATGATGAAGAACCTATTAAAACGTACCTTGATCCTCTCCATAATCCCATAACCATTCATGAGCAAGATATCCAAATTGCTCCTAGTCATCCTCCATCTAGCCCTATCCATAATGAGCAAACATCCACTTGTCATAATGAGACATGTGCCTCTCAAGAACACATAAGCATAGAAGATCAAACAAATAACTTGGATCTTAGTGAACATAATGCTAATGATCCTCCCTCCACATCTACCATCGATCCCATTTCAAGTCCACCATCATGTCCTCGTGGTCTTACCACCTTCCTCCATAAATGTTCTTCCTTAGGACAACAACAACCATTGTCCTCCATTTCATCTTCTCCATCCAATAAAGAACTCAAGTCTAGTTCCCAAAACACATCTAGTCCCATAGTCAATCGCATCCTCTAAAACATGAACTACCAAGGTAAAGGCCTACGCCTTTATGAACAAGGTATTTTGGCTCCAAACCATGTCAAGATCCCTCCATGCTCATATGGCCTTGGATACACACCCCAAGGTAAACAAGGCAAAGATGTTGGTAATCCCTTCATACATACTAAACCTATCACTTTCCATCACACCCCCCATCATCTACCCAAAACATATGTAGCCATTCCAACTCCATCATCCTATAAAAGTCCAAAGCATGTGACTGTACACCTTCTGCCATCCACTTTGCCTCCACTTTTACCAACTCCAAATATCCCTCCATCTACCTTGCCACCATTGCTTCCAACACCTAACATACCTATCATTCAGAAGTATCCTTACATCCCTAATCATGGCCAACAAAAGCACACATCGTCTAAGCATAAAGCTTCCAATCATTCCATCCACTCCACCCACTCGATGGGATTTGAAAGCAAAAATTTTGATGCCTCTACTTATAAAGCTAACAATCCTACCAAAAAACCTAAAGGTCTTCATACCTTAGGACATAAAGAATCAAAATCAAAACAAAGTTCATCTAAGCAACCATCCAAACCCTTACCTCCAAAAGCAAAGCCTAAAAGCAAAATGGTTTGGGTTCCTAAACAAATAGCTAGAAAGTCAAATGAGGCATCCTCATCCACATCTCAAGAATCCCAACCACCTATCTCCATCCAAAAGCCTACTTCCATCCAAAACTTCCATTCCCTTCAAAAATCCCACAAGAAAAGCAAAAGCGCTAAAAATACTAAATCTATGTGGGTTCCTAAATCACTTCATCAACCATCTCCCAAGCAAACAACCCCATTGCTTCCTACACCACCATCCAATCAAAAGCTTCAATGTTTATCACAGTGTGTGCAACCGTTGGTCATGGTTCCCTTCCATTCCAAAACATTCCCACATAACTACATCTCCCCATCTTCCATCCATTATCCTACATATCTCCCCCATGCTAACCCTATGGTCCATGCTTTTGTATAAGTTTTCCATCCATCTTCATTCCATAAGCCTATATAAATCCACACCATAAGCCACTAGCCTACCCTTCCACAATCCACATCCTACCTAATCCATCTCCAATCGACACAATCCCTTATCAACATCAATGAGCACACTTGACATGGTCCATGCGAGGACATCCATCTCTAATGGGACTACCAATATCCATTGAACTAGCCACTTGAGTCCCTCCTATCCATTACCATGGTGAAAACCTGGCAAACAAGCGCCATGTGTAATTGTCAACACATCTCAAAGCAAAAAAAGAAAAATACAAAAAAAAAAAGAAAATCAAAAAATCAAAAAAGTAAAGAGAAAGCCCTTCGTCCAACGGTGAAAACCTGGTAAGCAGGCGCCTTGGATAAGTACCATGATGAAAACCTGGCAAACATGCATCATGTGTAGGTTGATCTTCTATGTCACTTACACTTGGGGGCATTGTCTCATCCAACCTATCCATTTCCAAACTATCTATCCCATTATATCATCTTCCATCTTATCATGTCCTATCTTGCCATCCTGCCATCCTTAGCCATTACATAAACATACCTATCCTATTGAGCCCATTTATCATCCCTTCCTCCTTTTGATTTTGATGAAGACATGGGGGCAAAATGTTGAAACATGTTTGGATCTTTCTTGACATACCTTCTTTCCAAACCAAGTCCTATCCATTGACCATTTATCCATCCCATTTAAACCAATCTATCATGACATCCCTTGGTCATAACCTTTGTCATGTAAAATCCTAAGCATTACCACTGATAATGGGGCAAGTTATTCTTCCTATGCAACATAGCCTTTGAAGATCACATTGTAGATCCCTTCTGATCCATCCACTATGGCGTATCCTTATCACGAGCTTTCCATCTTATAGCTTATCCCCATCCATTTATCATGAGCTTTCCACTATAGCCTACCTATCTGTTTATCATGAGGCATGCATACATACCTTATACCGCCTATCCTCTTATCTATCCATCTATCATGAGCCTTTCATCCCATTTACTATGAGCCCATCCTTTTATCCATCCAATCCCATTCATCCATCCTTGCACCTAGACTTGGTTTTCCCTTGTCATTGGTATCAAGCACAAAGGCTACCCAAATTGTAAATCCATTGATGTTCCAAAACATTTAAAAATCCAAAAAAATCAAAATATGTTGAAAAATCCAAAAAATCAAATATCCAACAAAAAATCCAAGCAATAAAACCAATCACATCATCCAAAACAATCCACTCTAGCATCCAATCAAAATCAAATCCTTATCATCATCAATTCCTCCTATCAATAACATTCATTCATCCATTTCAATCAATCACCTCTTCCAATCATATCAATCAAATCAATCTAAGCAATGATCTTAAATCCAAGTCACATTAATCCATATCAGGCAAGCTAATCACTCAAGGAACATTATCCAATCAAATCAACAAGTTTTGATCCTAATCTTGTCATGAGCCCAATCAATCATTATCAATCATCATCAATGAGATATAGCATTCCCTCATCTTTGTGTTGCTCTAGGGATATAGCTTTCCCTGCAATGACAACACTATCCTCATCAAACAAGCAATCAATCATTGGTTTATGACTTGATAAGGGCAATACCTTGTTTGTTTTACATCCTTTGAGCACACTGAGAACACTTGCTTATGCTTAAATTGAATCGACACTCTAATCATCACACCACCACTATCATCATTCAAAACAATCCGATCATCAAAACAATCAACCTAGAAACAACAAACATCACAACCAAAGCACATCAAGCCAACCATCAAAACAAATCCTATCAATCATCAACATTAACACTAAAGCAAATCAACTCAAGCACATCAAGCCTGCCATTCAAAACAAATCCAATCACTTCAACAAATCAAAAGTAGCTCAATCCAACACATATCATCACATCATCAACATTTCATCAATCCCAATCAATCTATTTTCATCATCATCAATAAAAAATCAGAACTACATCTCATTTCCATCGTTAAGTGCCTTGATCCCGTGGATATAGGGTATGTAGGCAGTCTGGATTACGAAGGAAGTGCCCAGATTCAGGCACAAGCGATTTTCCTCTTTCTTCTCTCATCATTTCTTCTATCATCTATCTTATACATCATCAATAAACAACTTCTTCCAATCAATCTATCATAGCACATCAATCCAATCATCACTTCATCTAATCATCCTTCAATCATCTTCCAATCATTCCAAGCAATGATCTAAATGCAAGTCAATCTTTAATCCATACCAATCAAGTTAATCAATCAAGCCAAGTTATCCAAACACAATCCATGGTCTTGATCCTAGCCTTGTTGTAAGCCAAATCAATCAATCAGCCAATCAATCAACCAACCAATTTAGCAAACAAACTTGTGTTGATCTAGGGATATAGCTTTCCCCGCCATGACAACACTCTCAACTATCAACAATTAATCATTGGTTTACAGCTTGACAGGGGCAATACCTTGTTTATTTTTGAATCATTTGTGCATGCTTGCTTGCTTGCTTGTGTGTGTTATCATTTTATCTTTGTATCAAATCCATATCAATCTAGCTAATATTCATATCTTGTATCCAGACAAGGTTGTATTACGCTGGGGCATAAGACACATCATCACCTTGGTCCTTATACCTTGGTGCATAACGTCAAGTGCTATATCAAACATTATGGTTGCTCACATTCATTGCAGCATAACGCATCATCCATTTCTTCTATCTATCCCCTTAGCTATCTTTCTTAGCCAAACTAATTCTTTTCGAGAGCCTACCCGTGTTTGTCCAACCCGCATATCCTCTCGAGGGGGCATCATCATCCTATCTTTCCATCATCATTATATCCTTACATCATCATCATCATTTTCCTTTATCCATACCTTAACTTCTTTGAAATGACGTTACTCGACTCAAAGCTTATCATCTCGAACATCATCTCAAAGAGGGGCAAAATGTAGACACCCAAATTTGTCCCAACTTTGTTCATGTCTAGCAACACCTTGTCAAAAAAATCACTTAAACATCATGTAGCATTTTGTCCTAAATCCCAGTCTTAACCCCACTTATTCCATTAGCCAATTAATTAAATAAATTTTATTTATTTAATTAAAATCCCATTCAATCCCATCCTTATCCTACTTAGCCAATTAATTAAATAAATTTATTTATTTAATTAATATCCAACTCATATCCCAACTAATTCAAATATTTTATTTGAATTAAGTTCTCATTATAAGCCGACTTTCCAATTAATTAAATAAATTTTATTTATTTAATTAATTTATCTTATCATTTAGCCGACATGTGTGCCTCTTTCATTTAAAAAAGATAAGTGGTACTATAGCCTTTTATTTGATATCTTTTATATGTAGTACTTTTTATGTACACAAGCACACATGAGCCCTATTCTCGTTGACACTTGTCAAATGACTACAACTCCCTTGAAGAGTGGGATAACCGAATCAATCCTAGCCGTCCACATCAATCAATTAGCTTTTTAATCTCAACCATCCATTGAAACCAAGCCTTTCCTATAAATCAAACCCCTCACAAGCCATTAGCATGCATTGAGCCTCAAGTACCCTTATCCTGCCAAATCTTCTAGCATGCATTGAGCTTCAAGTAATATTATTCTGCCAAATTTTCTAAAATGCATTGAGCTTCAAGTACCATTATTCTGTCAAAATATCATTAGAGCCTTTGCATCCTTCAACTATCATCCTCATATCATCTTCATCTTAATGTTATGCTGCAGAAGTGAGCACCCAACATTCCTCCAACAATAATCCGTCAAAATCTTGCATGCTCATGCGAGGTGGAGAAGAGCAATGGAGATAAATCAAGCATAGCATGGAGATCGGTTTGCATTTACATTTGTTATTTTGATTTTCATGTTGTCTTGTGCTTCATTGTGCATTGCTAGGGTTTTATCATTGCTGTTTATACATTTACCCTAATTTGCAATTTTACCGTAACTACATCCTCAGCACACAACTCATCCAATCCTTGACATCAATGACAACACCGGTTAGGTCCATACTTGCAACAATCTCTTATTTGGAGGATACAACACCCATATAAGCAATGCTCTTTTATCAGGGTCATACCCTGATCCTCTTCTGATATCATCCATTGCCTCTATGCTGAGTTTCAACTTCTTATCTTGATTTCTATTGAAAGTATCAAATACAATGGCCAAAGCCATGTCCCATCTTGGAATCAAAATCACACCTACTTCTTGTAACAAGGTCCTTCCCCTTTTTGGAGTCATTATCTCCAATTCATTGTCAATCTCCTTCTGAATCTTAGACAACACCTCATCCTGTATGTCAGGAGTGATGTCTTTCATTCTCTTCCTAGCTTGTTTGCCCTTGTATTCATATAAGAAGCCTTTAAACTCAGGTGTTTTGATGAAATCACAATCTGATATGAATTTACTATTGGCCAGTTGCCTTATGTCTTCTGATAGATCATTTGGTGCTTCCACTGTGACAACTTCTCTATCTTCAGGCGATTCATACCCCTCAATGGTTGGGTCATAACTTTGCACCCCTTCTTCAAACTCTCCCTCTCCTTCTACAATGTTTGTGTCTATAGAGAAACTTATATCCGGTGTAGGTTGAGGTGACAAGTGACCTAGGGGTACTTCATACTTAGCCTATGCATCTTTAAGTTGTTTTCCTTTTTTGTTAAATACATGAAGGGGAGCATTCTTGATCAGTTCTAGTGCATGTGTAATCATAGTGTCCAGTCTTTCGATAGGATCATCAATATCCTAGAAAACTCTGGTGTAGGTTGGGTTTTGGGCTACCCTCCAAGCCTCTGCTAACATGGTTTTATGGTACAAAATTCTTCTTTCTTCTATTGTATTCTACTACTATAGTTTCATCACAATTTCTGATTAAATCTTCATCAACAAATAGGCCATGATGAAATCCCTTTAACTTTTGCTTTGTTTTTACATTGTTTATGAAGTGTTCCAGATCAAAATTTCCTCTTGCATTTCCAAAAGGTAATATGAATTGTTCTAATTTACTATCAATTAATTGATAACCTTTGTTAGAAAGTACTGTGAAATCTCCAAAGCATAAAGTCCCAGTCATAAATGACTGTTTATGCTGATTCTTGAGATGCATGAAGTTTGAGGAAGCTAATTGCCTAACAATTTCTAAGTATGCAACTCGATCTGGGCATGTCTTTGGTAGCAGGAAGGGTGGCCCTTCATATCCAAATACTCTTATCATAATACAATCTCTAAAAACATACCAATCACCCCAATTATGGCTAAACTTTCCCTTTTCATGTCTATCTTTCGGTCTCAAAAACTTTTGTATTTCCAATGAAAAATTGTGGTTGCAAGGATGTCCAAACCGTTTGAATATTAGTTTCACAAAAAACTCTTCAAAGTATAAATAATGGGATCTGTCACATCTGCTATCCCAAATAGTAGTCCACATTTGCAATGGTTTTATATCTCCATTGATGTCTAGGTCTCTTACCCTGATATTTCTATCCCATAAGCCCATACATTGTCCTTCATATAATACCATATGCATAAATAAAGAATAATGTCTGAATTTAATTCCTCCATTCTTAATAGACATTAAATCATTTTTTATATTATATGCTAGGTATTTAGCATAATCAAAATACCACGCATCATGACTCTGTATGTCCGCAGCTAGGACCATGGGCGTAATTTCCATGAACATGGAGGCCTCTATTCCCAATATCTGGCAAGCAAAGTAATATGTGTTTTTTGAAATAATCTTCAAATAATTCAGTTGAGTAGGTTGGATCTTCACCCTCTGAAAATACCCTAAGTTGGTTACTGTCACTGTGAGGCCTGTGCAAGGGTAACTTCCATCTCTTATAATTGCTACTCATATTGCGGTACTCAACCAACAAATCCTTGATTTTGAATTTCTTGTCTAAACTTGTGTCTAACTGAAACATTGTGGCTACATAGTCTCTAGTAATGGGGAAGAAACTAGTCCCATCATTGAATTCAATATAACAAGTCTTAGGTTTGTATTTCTCTACAAGAAACTTCATCAACTGGACATTTACAAACATATTCGGGACTACCAATTTACCCAAGTTTAGCCACCATGGGTTTGAAATGGGTTTAGGCCTATGCATTTTTCTGTAATGGGAGATAAAGAGATCATACCCTTTGACTGGTGTCCATATATCCCTAATATTCCTATATAATCTTCAAATTTCTCAGCATGTGGGTTTAGTTGGGCATTTCTTCTGGATTTTTGTTCTAACCCGGGACATTGGTCTAATAGATCCTGATTTAGATGCCTATCCCCAGTTTTTTATTTTTTACTCTTTGGGTTCTGAGTTGTTTCTTCCATATTATATCACTATGTCTAGATTTCAACTCTGTGATTTATAAATGTAGACTAATCTATACAAGCACGTTTGCAATACTTGACAAATTGCTCTGGTCCTAAATTGCTTATTCATCCACGCCCTGCACTTGTTCTTTGCAACGCCCTCTGAATTCCCATTCAACAATCTTAACTCTGTGCAATCAATGACATCTTGCTTGTGTTTCTCATATCATTGAAGGGAATTTAAATGTTTTCAAAAATATAGCGTTGGATCACCACCTTTATGTCTTGTCACTTTATTTCGAGGTGATGTGTTTTGCAATCTCATTTATTGTTTAGGATTTCGGTATGACCTTAACTATCGTTACTTCGATAATATGAGTCTCCTCGAACAAGAAATCACCCTTTTGATATTTTAATTTCTTTTCATCGCCTTTTCAGAGAGACCTCAAAAACCCTCTCTTCGACACAGTAGAGTTTCTTTGAAATACCCTTTACATTATCTTTTCATCGGCAAGACCCCTTCTATCGATGAGACTCTAAACCTTATCACTTTGATATTCCAAATCCCTTAAAGGTTATCGATATTTTCATTTGATTGTCGTGACACATTTTGCTATCACGCCGAAGTGCCTTATCTATTCAACCTTCAGGGTATCGATGAGACTATTGAATGACTCTTGCCAATATCCCCTGTCTCTTCGATTTGCTCATTACTTCGGGTTTTCGTGTGATTTTCCTTTTGTTTGCTTGTGCCTTTGGGTCATCAAAGAGACTGTATTTTGAGTCTTCCCGACGTAGTATCATCTTGCCGCTGTTAGCTATACTAATTTTTTCATCAAATATTTTACAGTTGAGGTATAGAATTTAGGGCTAATAAGGGAATGGTGATATTTTTTGGGTTCAAGTAGAACGTCTTATTGGGGATTATGGCAGGAATGGCAAAATTTTAAAGTCTGAAATTTTGATCCAACACAATCCATAGAGGCTTAGAGGTACGGCGCTAAAGTCGGTACTAATTTAGACATTAAAGTCAGCGCTAATTTGGGTGCTAAAGTCAGCTCTAATTTAGGTGCAATTTGGTGCCTAATTTAGCGCCTACTTGTTCTGATTGACGCAAAAAATACCAAAAAAAGTGCCATCCCAACAAATAGCGCTGACTTTTTCAAAAAATTGGAGAAAAATACATTAAAACAGTGGGTGGAAGCAAAAAACGGAGCAAAAAAAGGAGCTAATCACAGGGATTTGTTGTAGTGGAAGAAACCATGTTGGAAGAAATGCTTTGATGGAAGAGAGTTTTAGAGCCTTACAAAGGCAAATCGATGCATTGCAAGAGGAGCCATGAAGAGGGTTTGAGCCAACAACGAGAGAAGAAAGTGAAGATGAAGCTGAAGAAGAGCCATCTGAGGAAGAACAAGAAGTTGCAGGAGATCCTGCAAAAGTTAGGTTGTTGAGGTCCATTTCAAAGATTGGAAAGAGGCCCAGGTTCAATGTTTTGACCTATTCTAGAGATTTGAATCTAGAATAGATTATTGATTGGATCAATGATATGGAAGAATATTTCGATTATGAAGATGTGGAAGACCTAGATCAGGTCAAGTTTGCAAAAATAAAGTTGAAGGGCCATGCCAGTATTTGGTGGAAGGAGGTCCAGTTGGAGAGAAATAGAAGAGGGAAAGGAAAGATTACCAGATGGGATCAGATGGTGGAGAAACTAAAGAAGTAGTTCATTCCTGTGGACTATGAGATGGAGTTGTTGAATACTCTACAAGGATTGAAGCAAGGTAACAAGTCTACCAAGGAGTATACATTAGAGTTTTATAAGATTACTATCAGGACAGGCCATGCAGAAAATAACAAGGATAAGGTAGCCCATTACATTAATGGGTTAATGCCAAGTATTCAAGAGGAGCTGAGCCTAGTCAGAATGACCACCATAGAAGATGCATACCAATTTTCCCTGAAGGTGGAAGAGAAGTTGAATAAAAGATTCAATAGCAAGCAAAGGGGAAGAGGTCAAGGCATAAGGATTGGTGGAAAACCCTATGGAGGCCAAAATGAAGATCAAAAGAAAAGTGAAGAAGCTGGCATCAATCAAAATCAAAGAGGAGATAATGCCTACCACCCTCGTGACTAGAACAATGGTGAGCAAAGAGGAAGAGGAAGAGGCCGAATTGAGAAAGGACCTGGAAGAGGAGGTTTCAGAGGAACCTTTTTCCAATGTGGAGAAGAAGGTCATCGAGCATACGAGTATCTACAACATCAAGGAAGGACAAATAGAAGACCTAAAGGTAATGCATGAGTTGCACATGTAGATGAAGATGCACAGTCTGAGCATTTTGAAGATGTTGAAAGGGGAGAAGCCCTAGTTGTTACACTAGTACAAAAAGAGCAATATATTACTAAAAAAACTACTAAAAACTGCTTATAAATGACCAAACATGGTCACATGACCATTAGTAGTTTATTGCCAATCATTTATAACACGACCAAATTGATGACTAAACCATTTTTAGTCATTTATTGGTTGTTTTGATTGATCGATTTGGTAGTATATTTAGTCATTGATTTAGTCATTTATTGATTTAATCTGGTCACTTATTTAGTCATTTTTTATTCACTGATATATTTAGTCATTAATTGTTAACTGGTCACTTATTTAGTCTTTTTTATTCACTAATTTTTGTCCATTGGTAGTGTATTTAGTCATTAATTTTAATCATCATTTTGATCAATTTGGTAGTATATTTAGTCATTTTTATTCACTGATTTAACACTGGTCATATATTTAGTCATATTTATTCACTGTTCACTGATTTCTATCAATTGGTAGTATATTTAGTCAATTTAATTATTAATTGACGTCAATTAGTAGTATATTTAGTCATTTTGAAACTTGCATTTAATCATTAGTATATTTAGTAGTATATTTTGAAGTTTGCACAATAAAACAACTTTGAGAAGGTAAAAAAAGCTTGTTTTATTGATAAAAAATGCTTACAAATAGCATACATATCTGAAAATAAGTTACAATGCTTTCTCTTTGCTAAAAAAACTTTCATGGTTACAATACATAGCTCAAAGAATGGGCAAGAAATTGATTTTTTGAGTATCACTGAGCATAGAAGCACAAAGACATTCATAGATGTCTTCTTCACAAATCCATGACTGTCCCATGAAGCTCACTGTCCTAGTTCAAGATCACACTGTCATCTCTATAGAGATCATGTCTCATGCACCCAACTTGCCCTAGTTCATAAGCTACCACTGTGAATTCTCACCTGTAGCAATAAACTATCCTTATCTCTAATAGCTACTATTTTAGCCTTGTTATGCCACTGTTACCATAAAGCAATTAAGATATTGTTAGAATTTGGAAACTGAAACAGGGGATAGGTAATTTGGATCTGTTGTATTAATTCTCAGCATTAGAGATCCAATGATAGTGAGTGCATATACTTGTGGTTACCAATGTGGAAAGGGCCCCTGAATAGATTGACATGCATCTATTATAAGCTTCTTGAGTGTCCAAAAATCTAGACAGTAGCATGGTGATTACTGTCAACAGGAAGACAGTCTTAAGACTTCCTTAAACCCTTTGCCTAACTGATAACTCTTCCACAAAAGACAAGAAAATGCATCAAATAACTCATGCATCACCTCCTCATTTCCAACATATTCATCATCCATCTCCAACTGCTTCAACACTCGATGAGCTAACAAGAGACCAGTACAGTATGTTGCAAAAGAAAATGAGAGATGCATAAATATCCACTATAACAAACAAAAAAATACTAGAAGTAGATAAGTCATCAATGCATGCACAGTAAAGTATACTAGAAGCCCTAAGATTTTCTGAAAAAGGATAATGTACAAACAAACCTACTCATTATGCAACTCAAAGACAATGACATGAAAGTAAAACTTAGAAGAAGATGTAGTGTCAGCATTAGATAAGTCATATAGCTCCTCAAACACCCTAAAATATATTCCATGGTCATGGATTGAACCTTCCTGCAGACAACCATAGCTAACATACCACCTCAATCTGATTTATGTGAGAAAGCAAGTGAATGTGTGTGTGTGTGTGTGTTTGGATTAATGTGAGAAAGCATGCACACATGTATGTATGTGTGTTTGGATTTATGTGAGAAGCATTCACAAGCATGTGTGTGTTCGGATTTATGTGAGAAAGCATACACGCAATTGGGGAGATTTAGAGAGAGAGAGAGAGAGTTTGGATTGGTCTTCCCACTTGACACAGTAGCATGAATTATTGTCTGCTATGGTTTGGTTGGTACTTTGGGCCCTTCAAATCAATGTTCACCAATTGGAAGGACATCCAGATGCACTCACTAACCTTTCTCTCTGTACTTACCCATGTAAACAAATATCTAAATATTGATGAGATATGCTTACCACTCATGAAGTCTTTCATTCTTAAGTATAGGACCTTGCCATTCCTCAATTTCTGTCTCCCACCTGTGATAATATGCAAGGAGAGTTTGAAGCATCTTGGATGTATTAATGGATAGTGAAATGCATACAAAGCATCTAAAGACATTGGCTAATTAGACAAATAGTGTGATAGATGGATATTAGTCACCAATGCATGTGATAGAATTCAATAAATTTCCTATTAAACATGAGAAATATTAATAAAAAACAACTTCCATGAATGACAACTGTCTATCAAATTAATATAACACAGCTAATTACCCATCAAAGCATCATGCACTAAATTTATAGCTAACTCTTCTGAGGCACCATAGAATTGTGTGTATCTCCTAAAGTTCAATGAACAGAAATAATCCATTAATTAAGATGATCATTGCTTCAAAAAGTTACACTACTAGGGAAAAATGATCATGTAAAACCACAAAAACGTCAGCTACCAAAAGGTTTTCACTATAAATGGTTTTATATTTTTCAACCTAGGGCTTGCAACTACCTCTTATTCTGAAGGTGATTGGGAGTTTCCTTGCATGGTGAGCCTCACCCAAGATGGAAGAGAGAAATGGTCAAGTTATCAGAAGTAAAACCATAGATGCCCATAGAGATAACATTACAAAAGAGAAAAGAAGTATTTTTAAATTCTAATTTTTTTAGAATTCATTCCACTAGGAAAAAATAGCCTTAACCAATAACAAAAATTAGAAACTTTTCATATTCAATGCGGAAAAATAAAGGAAAATCAAGAATTACTAAAGGTTTAATTTCCCTACAACACATGATTTTAATTGGTTTTGACACAGATTTCAAAACACACTAATAGAAAAATCATCAGATGAAAATATAAGTGGGCATTTTATAGAGGCAAGAACTAATAAATAATATATCCAATATTCAAAATGATTAGATTTTAACGCAACTCCAAGATAAAAGCACAATTCATATTCAATTTCATAACATGATCTGTTTGAAAGCATTTTATTTAAATATCATCCATTTCAATAATTAAATAGTCACTAGCAATTTTACACCTCATTCACAACAAAAATGATAAATATTTGTCCTACTTTTATTGCTCAAAATTGACCTATTGAAGCAATTGAAATAGTTAAAATCACTAATGTAAATGAAAAATTTTGAAATAACATATATAAATCGAACCATGTTTTCTTGAATGGTTTAGGCAGTTAATCTCAAGGGCTCGTTATATCACATATATTAAATATCTATACGACTTTTCTCTTTCATTTATTGTTCACATAATTTCACCTCTAACCTCTATGCTTAAGAAAAAGAGGTTTAAATCAATTCTAGACCAAAGAGAACAAGGAAGTTCCGATACAACCAACAATTTTCTCATTTTCAATAGTTTCATTAATCTATGCAGATGTTCAAATTTCAATGTTTTCTTGTAGTTTGGTTTTCGAAACCTTTCAGTTATTTTAGTTTTTCAATAGCTACAGTTCCAATTGTAAGAGACTGCCTTTTTGTTTCTATGGAATTCACTTTTTTTCCCTCAGTTTTTCACTCCCAAATCTCAGAATGTTGCACGTCCACAACTCATTAATACTTAGCTCTTCCTAGTTTAAGAGTCACCCCATAAGCCACGGCTTCTTTTGGATTGATATTGTCCTTTCTTGCATCACTGCAGGGACTCTCAAGTTTATCTGCGGGCTTGCGGAAGGTAGTCTAAGTGAGCACTGCATCCCCACAAGCAAACCCTAAATGTGGCACAGGAGAGTGGTGGACTTACTTTTCTCCCCGCATTCTCGCAGAGACCAACCAAAGACCATGCAGGTGAGCTGGAAGAGGGATTTATAGAATGCCTTAAAGAGATGCCATCTCATTGAATGCGATGGTTGCGGGATATTCATCTTGTGTCAAGTTCTAAAGATAAAATCCCATCTTTTCATCAATTTAAGTAGTCATATTTCAAAATTTTGTCTTATTTGTCAGTGTCTTGTTTCTGGTTCAAATCTTTTTAGGAGCAACAATACAGTTTTCCAATGCATTCCTAAAGATGAAGAATGGATTTCAAATGATAGCTAAAATTCACTAAGACCAGCACTTGCCAAAGAGGAGAATGTTTCATCAAGGATTTGACTTGAAAAGTTCATATTAAGTTTACGGCCATCTAGATTGTTAGGTAAAATAAAAGTAGAAGGATGGGGATCTATGCAAGGAGTAGAGAATTCACCAAACAAAGATAAATTCAACAAATGTGCATTTAGGTTTGCACCTTTAAATGGTTTTTGTTTCAAATGAAAAAGTTGCTAAGGCTAACCCATAGGTGTGCACTTGAAAGAGGAAAACTGTCATAGATCAAAATTTTGAAGTTGCATTGTTTGGTGCATGCTTCACAAATGGGTTTTTTCTTTCACAAAGCAAGTTCTGAATTGCTTATTCAGGTGTGTGCCTAAGAAGGGGAATTCAAAAGTGCAAGATCAAAATGTTGAAAGCCTTGCTAAAATGTGAACCTATATAAGGAGAATATGAAATCCTTGTTTTGAATCCCAAACACACTGTCAGGTATGCATGTAAAGGCAAAGGCATATATTTAAGGGGAAATTTCAACATATGGTGCATGTGCCTCATTAAAAGAATGTAGATTTAGGTTAAGAAGATCAGAATCAAAGTATTGGCACACACTCAACTAGGGCAAAACCACATTTCAAATGAGATGTAAAATCCTATGTTAAGGAGCATGCCTGATAAAGGGGCTTTGATTTCAAAATTTGTAAGTAATTTTTCTATTGATAGGCCTGTGCTTGAATGAGTAGAATGAGAGTCAAAATTTTGAAATCAATTCGCTGTGCCACAAAGATAGACAAATTGAAACCACCAACAGGGCTGATCAAAAATAGAAAATTCAGGTGTAGTTTGCAATGAATCATTAACCTCTGTGAGGCATAAGCTCTCCAAATCCACTGCTAGACCCTATGAGCAGTTCTTTCCTTGATCTAAAAGTCCATTCTGAAGCTGGGGCATCTCATTGGGGCAATGAATTTTGTGAGGAGCTCTTCTCAATTCTTAGCCATTGAATTAGATTATAAAGACCAACATTTTGCCACTTTGGTGAGGTTGTATCATGTTCTTTTTCTGGGATCAGTTCAACATATCAACACTTTGTAGGTATATGTGTAAGACATCCTTTGTGACCCCTATCTATGTTGGTGATATTGATTGTAGGAAACCAACAATTGCTTGCAACCAAATGGAGTATAGAATTGTGCAGGACATAAGCAATAGGACCACTCTCCTACATTTATCTAAACACTTCTTGTATGGTGGTTCAAAATTTTTGATAGCCTTAAAAATGGTAACTGGGTGTTTGCAGTTTTAGCATGGCCTCAAGATGAAGAAGACACTACCTTGTTTAACTACAACAAGACACTATGCTAGAGTGAAAATTCAGAGCAACTAGGGTCTAATTTCTCCAAGAGAATCACAAATTTGTACCAAGGTGCTAGAAAGCTAAATCATCTCTAATGATTTATGTCCTTGACATAGTTTTAAAATTTAATGCTTCCATATTTTTGAGTCTTGGATTATGTGTGGTATAAACAAATAAGTGTCCTTAAGGCTATTATTTTAGCAAATACATGTCTAGTGCAATACCATACACCTCAAAATGGTTCCTTTCTAAGTTGTAAAAATTATTTGTGTAGGAATATAATCTCACATAAACACAACTACTCTATGATAATGTCCCACAGAATGTAGCCTAGAATCACAAAAAAATAGAAAGAAGTTAAGAACACTAAGAATACATAGAGTACAGAATAGAGTTGGCTTCAATTTTTTCAGTCATTTATCTTTAAAATGACAATCTATCAGTTTCCTTATTTAATAACCTTTTATGTAAACTAATCTGGCAGAAGTAAAGCAAAGACTAGGGTCAAATATACTTACCATCAATGACTTGGTGATCACAATTAAGTGTTACTGACATGAATGAAACAACATCAAATTGTTCATCAACCGATCCTGGGATAAGTCATTTTTTAGTTGTTCAAACATATAAGGGTTCAATCAGCAGTCAATTTACCTCATCCAATAGTCAAAATTTTAAATTTGAAAATTTAACTAATCTTCACAAGAACCAATGATATAAATTTGCATCATAGTCATCAATTTTTCTTATCTTCAATTGTCCCATCTGACTTATAAAAGCATAGAAAATTCTAGAAACCTTTCCCCGCTCTCCCGCAGACACTTCAAGCCATACCCGCGGTAATGCGGGATTTTTTACCTCATCCAATAGTCAAAATTTTTAATTTGAAAATTTAACTAATCTTCACAGCAACCAATGATTTAAATTTGCATCATAGTCATCAATTTTTCTTATCTTCAATTGTCCCATCTGACTTATAAAAACATAGAAAATACTAGAAATCCTTCCCCGCTCTCTCGCAGACACTTCAAGCCATACCCGCGGTAATGCAAGATTTTCTCACATTACCGCGGGCATGGCTTGAAGTGTCTGTGGGAGAGAGGGGGAGGTTGGGAGGATAATAAACAAGGCCTAAGGCATCGTCATTGGAGTTAATCAATCAATTGGAGGCACATCAATCGGAAGACAGTAGTGTATACAAGGCAATTCCCATTAGCAATCAATTTAGACAACATATGCCATTAAAATGTTTGATAGGAATATAGTAACTTGCTTACTACTTCCACACTTTACAAAGCAAGCATGTTATTCAAGTACAAATGCACTTGAAAATCTCCTCTAGAAGTCTAGGCAAGAACACATTGATGTGTCCAACAAATTTCAATCTAATGATTTCTCTTGAGAAAAACTATTAACATAGAGGGTTAAGCATGGTTGTCCCTGATATAAATGCCTGAATATGTTAGAATGCAATTATTTATAGTTTCCTAGCTTCTGAAGCATCCATTTAACAAAGCAATCTAAAAGACCTGAATTATAGTTAAATATGCTCTGGTAGACATATATGCAAGATGTGGAATCATAGACAAAACACCTGAATTGTTTGACAAAATGCCTCAAAGAGATGTCATCTCATGGAATGAAATGATATGATTGCAGAATGTACACAAAATAGATTTTGCAAGGAAGCTCTCAAAATCTCTTAATTAATGGATTTTGCAAGGTTTTTATGAGGGTTTAGTTAATAGCAAGGAAACTGCAATAATGTCAATGCATGCCTCAATGGAAATAGATCAATAGCTTGTTAGTGAATCTTTGACACTTAAAACCCAGAATATCAAATGGAAGCAATTTAAAACCCACGCTTTCTCCATCAAATGGGTGGAGTTGAAGAGCTGAAAGATTCCAAGATTCCATGTAATTTTATAAGATTCCAATCTAAAAAATAAAAAAAAAGTTTATTTGCATGAGATTATTAAGATAGAGGATCATAATGAAACCCCACAATAAATACACCACTAAACCTACACCACTGTCAAAGATGCTTTTGCTATTTTAAACCAAAATACAAATATTCTAGTTGCCAGTAATTTATAAATGTCAAGAATAAGAAATATATTTAATGGGAAATGAAAGGCTTGCATTGTAGCTGTGAATAATTTATAAAAAATAAAAATATAAAAACCAAAAACTAAAAACCAAAAACACAATGAAGATATCTCTGGACTACTATAGATATATATTTTTAAATATAAATATACTATTAATTATTTCATTTGTGTTAAGGACAAATATTGCTAGAGAAAGCCAAGAAGGGATAAGGTTCATGTGATTGCGATAAAAGAAAGAAAGTTGATCACATGTGGACTACAGAAATCCAAAATATCTAACTTGGAAGATAGGAAGAAATAGAAATATGTGAATACAAACACAGTAAGCAATTTTCAATTTTTTTGGAACACTGTAACCATGTTGCAGTGTTGTAGGAAGTTCATAGATGGTTTACTAGGTATAAACTAACTATTCATGGATTAATGTCTGTAGATTCAATGAATGAAGACTTGTACAATGAATTTTGATGTTGCAGTAAATGGGTTATTATGTAAAATACATATTACATGATCCTAAGGATATGGCTTTTGTTGCTGCTTGTTATCATTTTTCCCACACAATAATGGCCTCATGTGTATCCTCTACCTCCTTGGGATTAAACCCCTATAGCCTACAATTAAAGTCCTCAGTTAAAACCTCAAATCCCATCTTCAATAAAACATCATTGCAGCTTTTCTCTTATTTGAGTACATTCACAGTCAGTTGCAGTGCTAGCAGGAAGATTAGTAGCAAATATAAATTGCCACCCACTTCAAAATCATGGGTTAAATTGGGACTTATACAGTGTAAATATATGAAGAGTCCCAATGGCTTTGGCCAGGACCCAGAGAAGAGGAACACAAGGAAAAAGATTAAGACAATTGAAATAGAAGAAAATGCTAAAGGGGATTGAGTGAATGTTAATATTGATGAAGATGATGAGATTCCTGAGGTTGTGTTCAATAGAATAATGAAAAGAATAGGGTTTTATGTGGTAGGACCCATAATCACTGGCTTCATTTTGTTCCCCTTTTTTATTTTCTCAAAATTGGTTTGAAGGTGGACGTTCCAACGTGGATTCCTATTGTGACTATATTTTTCACATTTAGGACATCAGCTTTGGGTATAATGTATGGAGAAGTCTCTGCAAGCTAGGATCATGTCGAGGAAAGCTCTCTCCTTGGATGGACAGAAGCCCAAAAGAATTGGCCATAGATTTGGAAATCAAATCAAGTTCAGCCTACAAATTGAAAACAATTGTGTTTGGAAAAACCAATTTCATATAATGTAAATGAATTTCCCCTAAAATAAAATAAATAGAAGGCCATTCTATATCAATTATTTTTCCACATTTGATAAATTATTTCTGGATTACATTGTGTTATTATTTTTATTTGAAGTTAGTGTGAGGTATTTTATTTATCATATGAGAAACTATCTTTCATGGTTCTAAATACTAATATGTTATATCATGCCAGTCAATCAGTAAATATAATTAATTCTATAATAGACAGCTATTGGAATAGTTTTGAGTGTAACTGGGAGAGGCTACTAGTTAATGGCTCTCCTTTTTAATTTTAAATCAGAGAATTCATTTCTCTATTCTTAAATAAAATGATCAAAGAGGTTTTTTCATTGAAATAGTTTTTTAAATTGCTTCCATTTGATATTATGGGTTTTAAGTTTAAGAGATTTAGCATCTGAAACTTAAAACCCACGCTTTCTCCATCAAACGGTTCTAAAAAAAACTCCCTTCCTAAACTACTATGTTTTCATAACCCTAGTACAGAGCTAAATTCAGCACGTGGCCTAATTTAGCAGAGGGTCAAAGTTAATTTGAAAAGTCTTCAAACCCACGTCTACTTTGCAAATTATGTTTAGAAGCAACTTATTCGACACCCAAATTTTTTAAAGACTCCAAGGAGCCCTTAAAATGCAAATACACAACCAAATTGGAGGGCAAAATTTTAGATTTAAAAAAGAGCGGAGACAGAGAAGCAAGGTCAAGAATTAGAACCTACAGGGCTGTAGGGCATTGGAACAATCTAGATCTAACTGGGAAAAAGAGAACTGCTCTAGCTACCTGTACTCCTCTTGCTACTCCCACCCCTACCATTGCTATGGGTGCTCATGTTTTATGCGGTATCGACTAGTTTTGACTCCTGAATCAATTGGATAGGCGAGAAATGTTTTACGAAGTATACTTTTAATTGTAATGAAATTTTTAAATGATACAGAAGAGGGAAATTACCTTGATTCATGTGACTAATTATTTAGTTGTGTTTTTTACCTGACGATCAAATTAGTCATTTATAGTTGTGTTGCAAAAAATTAGTAGAATTTAGTCATTTTTAGTTGTTGTGACTAAAAGTTTTAGTCACCTAGTCATTTATTTGCCAAAATTCTACTAGTGTTAGAAGAACCTTGTTGAATGAGGAGAAAGAACTAGATCAAAGGAAGAGTTTATTCCACACAAGGTACCAATGTGAAGGTAAGTGTTGTGATATTATTATTGACAGTGGGAGCACTGACAATATTGTTTCAGAGGAGATGGTTAACAAGCTGAAGTTGACAAGAAGAACGCATCCACATCCATATTGGATTGCATGGTTGCAGAAGGACCATAGAGCTTTGGTCAATGAACAATGTTTAGTCAAGTTCAAGATTGGTGACTACCATGATGAGGTGTTGTGTGACATGTCATACGATGGATGCATGTCATATGTTATTGGGGAGGTCGTGGAAGTATGATAGGTGCAATGTCCATGATGGCCATGTAAACACATATTCCCTAACAAAGGATGGAGTTTGTCATGAGTTGAAGCCCTTGAAGGAGGTGGAAGAAAAGGTATGTAGTATTGCCATAATCTGCTTGGTAGATGGTAGAAAATTTTTGGAGGGTATGAAGTATGAGTACCATTGCTTTGCATTGATTCCTAAGATTAGCCAAGCGAAATGTGAACATGTACCAGAAGAAGTCTCAAATCTATTGGAAGAATTTTAGGATATTATCTCTGATAATGTACCAAAAGGTTTACCACCGATGAGGAAGATAAGTTATGAAATAGATTTGATACCAGGAGCTAGTTTGCCAAATAAGGTAGCCCACAGAATGACTCCTATAGAGAATGAAGAGTTGAACATAAAAGTTCATGAGCTGTTAAGGAAGGGACTGATAAGGGAGATCCTAATTCCATGTGCGGTACCTATAGTACTACCACCAAAGAAAGATGGAGAGTGAGGAATGTGTACAGATTCCTGAGCCATCAACAAGATCATGGTCAAGTACATATTTCCATTGCCCAGAATGGATGACATAATGGATTGTTTGAGTGGAGCCAAGTACTTCACAAAGATTGACCTAAAGAGTGGGTATCACCAAATCTACATTAGAGAAGGAGATGAATGGAAGACAACCTTCAAGACAAAGGAAGGTTTGTATGACTGGTTAGTCATGCCATTTGGGCTAACCAATGCACCGAGGACATTCATGCAGCTCATGAACAAGGTACTAAAAGAGTTTTTGGGAAGTTTTGTTATTGTTTATTTAAATGACATTTTGATTTTCAGTAAGACTTGGGATGAGCATCTGATGCATATCAGAAGAGTTTTAGAGAAGCTGATGGAGGAGAAGTTGTTGATTAATATGAAGAAATGTAGTTTTGCAAAGGAGTTGGTTTACTTGGGATTTGTTGTCTCAGAGGAAGGTCTTAAGATGGACCTAGAAAAAGTAAGGGCTATCACTGAATGGCCTACACCAAGGAGTGCTACAGAGGTAAGATCTTTTCATGGTTTGGTGAGTTTTTACAAAAAAATTATCAGGAATTTTAGTAGCATTTATGCATCCCTAACTGAGACAATGAGAGGGGATAGAAAAGAGTTTAAATGGACTATAGGAGCAAACAATAGTTTTGATACATTGAAGCAGAAAGTCACAAACCAACCTATTTTGGCACTTCCAGATTTCAATAAGGTATTTCAAGTAGATTGTGATGCTAGTGGTAGTGCTATAAGAGTTGTTTTGAGCCAAGAAGGTAAACCCATTGCCTATTTTAGTGAGAAGCTTAATGATGCCAATAAAAAGTATTATGTTTATGATCAGGAGTTTTATGCAATAGTTCAGGCTTTAAATAAATGGAGACATTATCTGTTGCCAAAAGAGTTTGTTTTATATACTGATCTTCAGGCTTTGTAGTATCTTAATAGTCAAGGAAAGTTAAATCAAAGGCACTTAAAATGGGTTGAGTTTTTGCAGAATTATACTTTTGTTTTGATGCACAGGAGTGGGAAGTCCAACAGAGTTGCAGATGCCTTAAGTAGAAGGCAAAATTTGTTGATGGAAATGAAGATAGAGTTTGTTGGGTTTGATGAGCTCAAAAGTTTGTATCCTAAAGATCCAGATTTTGCAAAGGCTTGGAAATCTTTTCTGGAACCTATTACTTTGGACAGGATAAAATGGTTGGATTTCATAATCCAAGATGGCATGTTGTTTAGAGGAAGCCAGTTGTACATTCCAAGGAGTTCCATGAGAGAGAACCTGATTAAGGAAAAGCATAGTGGGGGATTAGCTGGACACTTTGATCGAGATAAGACCATTGCTATTGTTGGTGAGCATTATATTGGCCACAATTGCAGTAGGATGTGAGGAAATCTATGCAGAGTTGCAGAGTATGTTAGATGGCAAAAGGAACAAGCTAGAATATAGGGCTATATCAACCATTACCTATACCAGAGAAGCCATGGGATGATATTAGTATGGATTTTGTTCTTGCTTTACCAAAGACATAGAGAGGACACAATTCCCATTTTGTGGTGGTGGATAGATTCTCAAAGATGGAACATTTTATTCCTTGTAAGAAGACTAATGATGGTGTTCATATTGCAGAATTATTTTTCAAAGAGGTGGTGAGACTACATGGTCTACCTAAGAGCATAATTTCAGATCGAGATACCAAGTTTGTTGGTTATTTCTGGAGGACATTGTGGAAGAAGTTGAAAATAGATTTGAAGTTCAGTTTTGCACACCATCTACAGATTGATGGACAGACAAAAGTGGTGAATTTGGGAGTTTGGATAACCTGCTACGATGCTTAGTAGGAGATAATCCCAAAGGATGGGATTTGATTTTACCACAGGAAGAATTTGTTTACAACAATTCTATCAATAGGAGTACTGGTAAATCACCATTCCAGATTGTATATGGGAGTAGTCCAAGAAATGCTTCAGAGTTAAGGAAGATGGACAAAGGAGAAAAGACAAGTGTCGAAGCTAAAGACTTTGTAGAACACCTAAAGAATTTGCATGAAAAGGTGAGAAAGCACATTAATAAGATGAATATTCAGTACAAGGCTATGGCAAATTAGAAGAGGAGATATAAGGAGTTTCAGGTAAGAGATGAAGTCATGGTTCACTTGAGAAAAGAAAGGTTTCTAGTTGGAACATATAATAAGTTAAAAAAGAAGAAGTTTGGATCATGTGGGATTCTAAAGAAGCATGATTCAGGAAATGCATATGAGGTAGAGATACCGAGAGGGATCAACATTTCCCATGTGCTCAACATTGTTGATTTAACAAAATATCATGAAGGTGGAATAGAGGATGGACCAATAGAAGAACAGTGGAGTATTCTGGCACCTACTTCAGAAAGGGAGGAGATAGAAGAAATTTTGGATAGCCATGTGGGTAGAAACACAAAAAAAAGGCAATATGAAGAGTACCTAGTTAAATGGAGAGGAAGGCCTATTAAAAATTTATCCTAGTTATCTAAGGCTGAGGTTAACTGTCTTGGTTTCCCTCTAACTTCTGAGACATGACGAGGTCACTTGTCAAAATCACCTTGGGTGTCTAATGCAGGAGCATCCAGAGGTGTAAGGGCAACTTGCATCACCCAAAAATAATGTGATTCAAAATTGGTGACTTTGTTTTCATTTCTTTTCAAAATTTGTGCTTTTGGATACCCATTTGCTTGAATAATGATTTAGAACCTTCAAAGTTTCCAACAGGGCTAAGGATACCAGAATATACTAGAATTTACTATTTTTAGTAAGTCTTTATTAGAGAAGCAGTTGAGCCCAAAAATTTCCCCAAAGCTTTAGAATAGTCAAATAAGCATTCTTGGCAAATTTCATCTCAAGATCATGTCTAGATTTCAAGATATTGAAGTTTCAATTTTGTGAGGTACCCTAAAAAGTTTTGAAACCAAATATGAGGCACTAAAACGTACCATAATGTCCTAAAAATTTTACAAAAATCTATTTATGCATTTCTAGCATGATAGTTCACTTCACAAGATTTCTGGCACTTCAAACGGTTTGTCAATCAGAGACCCGGATCAAAAGTTATGCTTCCCGGAAGTTGACATATTTTTGGAGGGAGATGTAAATTTCAAAATTTAGCTGTTGGCCGCCAAAAAGGGCTATTTATGACTATTTTTGGGAACCCTAGGCAGTAGTAGAGATAAGGGGGAAAAACATAAACCCTAGCTGATCTGGGGTTACAGAAGGCAGAAGATTCCGGAGTCTTGAGATTGGAAGTTGTAATGTGTTGCAGCCTATGGAGGATTGATTCCTCTGATTGTATTTGAGCTTCTTAAATGTAATGAGTGTCCAAATCAATAAAAGAACATTCTATTTTCTGTGTGCAATTTTTGTTGTGTGTTTTATGATTTACCCTCTTCATCATCTTCATAACAAATTATAGAGTTATTCGTGGATATTTTAGCCTAACTTAAAACCTACCACTCACATATTTCTACATGGAGATTAGAGTAAGTTTGATTTAAGCATTTTCTACTTGTGCATGACTACTTTCTTGGCAATCATAGATTTTTCCATGTCTTGTAACATATACCTTAAAAAACGCGATGTTGATACATATTTGAGTAATCACTAAATGCTAAAATAATGCTATGATACATATTTGAATAATTTCACAAAGAGTTGGTTTAAAGAAATCGTGGCTTTTTGTAATAGTTTTGGATTTTAATTTATTCGCTAACATTTGGCTCCATAAGCTAGCAATGCAAGTAGTTTACATTTTGTAATGACTCTAAACAATCTATAACCATTCATTTAACAATAAAAAAGAATAGAAAACCCAACCAACTTAAACATCATGCTTCAAGGATAAGATAGAAAATAATTCCAAATAACTCACAAAGATGAGTAAAATTATAGTAGCTAGATCATACAATAGATTATAAATTAGATAAGGAATTTGAAAAAACATAACAATATTATATATTAAAAAAATTATGAATGCATTTAATTTAACTTCCATGCTTAAAAGTTAATGAAGACATAAAATTCAAACTTTGGCATTCTATTTTAATATAGCAAGCATTAAAGTAGATCTCTATAGAAGATGGATTCAATTCATAAAGGGTAATGTCATAAATATTTGTCAATAACCAAAAACGTCATAAAAATTACTTAAAGGTGCTATCAAATGGTTCATAGGCACACATATTTATAGTTTTATTATCAAACATTTATAATTATATCTATAGGTCATTTATTATGACTAGTTTTCAAGAGTTTCACGAGTGTGATTATTTAAGAGACTTTTTATGATTTTATAAGAAAGAAACAACTTTGAAATTACTTTCATTTATTAATATTGATAATGATTTTTCATTAAAATCATTTCTTTAATTTATCATTTAGAAATGCATTATAGATCATTTGGATTTTTTGTGTTTTCTCTCTAATTTTATATATGAGAGTTATGTTTAGCTATGTTCATGGATGAATTTCACAATATTTTCTTTGACATTTTCTTCTATGAGTGCTTTAATTATAGAGTTATTCATGGATATTTTAGCCTAATTTAAAACCTGCCACTCACATATTTTTTCATGGAGGTTAGAGTAAGTTTGATTTAAGCATGTTGCATGAATACTTTCTTGGTAATCATGGATTTTTCCATGTCTTGTAACATGTACCTTCAAAAAAGTGATGTTGATACATATTTGAATAATCATTAAATGCTAAAATAATGCTATGATACATATTTGAATAATTTCACAAAGAGTTGGTTATAAAGAATTATGGCTTTCTATAATAGTTTTGGATTTCAATTTATTCCCTAACATTTGGCTCTAAAAGCTAGCAATGCAAGTAGTTTACATTCTGTAATGACTCTAAACAATTTGTAACCATTCATTAAACAATAAAAAAGAAAAAAAATATATAGCAATTTGGAAGAATTTTGAAGCCTGGCCCAACCAACTTAAACATCATGCTTCAAGGATAAGATAGAAAATAATTCCAAATAACTCGCAAAGATGAGTAAAATTATAATAGCTAGATCATACAATAGAATATGAATTCGACAAGGAATTTACAAAAAACAAACAATATTATATTAAAAAATAGAAAAATATGAATGCATTTAATTTATTTCCACACTTAAAGTTAATGAATACATAAAATTCAAGCTTTGGCATTCTAGTTTTATGTAGCAGGCATTAAAGTAGATCTCTATAGAAGATGGATTTGATGAAATATTTTAGTTTTTTTAATAAATTCATATAGGGTAATCCCAAAAATACTTGTCAGTAACAAAAAATGTCATAAAAACTTTGAAATATTAGAAAAATTATAATACCTTTCAATCATCATTATTGTGGCTTGGGGAGTGGTCCCTAGGAACTTATTGAAGGTTGAACTATCTATAACTCATAAAGAACCAATTCCTTGCACTTTGGCAAGTTTTATTGACAACAAAACCCGCCTAGCAAACTCCATGATAGTACCCTATAATAGATATAGTCTTCATATAGAATTCTTCCATGGCTACAAAGTTGCTTCTATCTATAGACAATTGAGGACCTATGAAGCTCAGTGTATATGACATTAGGAAGCATGTTCTTAATATCTTGTTAATGTTGCTCAATCCCTCAACATAGTTTTGGATATCTTGAGGTTGTGAAAAATAATTGAAACTAATAGAAGGATTGTCTTTAATGTCTTCAGTCTTTAGATGGACCTCTCCCTTTGAGAAAAGGCCTACAACTTGTTTTTTATTAGTTTAGTTGGAAAAGATGGTCCAGAATCCTATACAAAATGGCCCCACTGGCTACAGACTATTAATAAGCCAGAAACATCACATTAATGGCTCATGAACAACAGACAAAAAACACCTAATCAAAAATAGTAAAAGCAACAGAAACAACAAGAAACTAGGGACTGTCAGTCATACCATACTTAGCCAGGAATTCCACCATATCTTTGTAATCCCCCAGGATATCAAGCCCCACCCGCTTGACCTTGTCATCCAAATCCTTGACAACCACGAAGATCGACGTTGCCCTATGCAAGGCCTTAGCAGCAAACTCAGCCATCACCTTCCACTTCTTCTGCATTCCTGCTGTAGACACCCTAAAATGACCATGTTGTCACACCACTTGCATTTCATCAATTCTTCTAATCACCTGCATTTCAAACATTAATTAAATAATCTAATTATTTAATTAATTTCGCCAAAATCATCAAATTCTTCCAAACCTTCTAAAAATCAATATTAATTGAATAAATTGTATTTATTTAATTAATTAAATTAAATTCCTCTTTTTTTTTAAAATGCGCCTGGTAAACTTTTTAACGTGACTGGCGACGCTGGTGTGGCACGCCCTCCGGCTCCACGTGAATGCTTTTGCCCGGAGCAATGAACCAGTGAGGCCACAACATGGGGGACCTCATCCCCTAGTAAGAACACTTCAAACCTGCGAGCTCATTGGCCCAGCGAAGGCATAAAGCCTTGCAGGCTCATTGGCCCAGTGGGGGTTTGAACTCTGGTGGCTGCCACTACAACCGAGCGACTTAACCACCGAACCACGCCATCATCGACAAATTAAATTCCTCTTTATTCTTCCAAAATTAAATAATTTTTATTATTTAATTAAATCATTATTCTCTTTTAAATTTCAAGTCTCCATTAATTAAATAAATCCAATTATTTAATTAATTCATCACAATTCTATCTTATCTATAATTAAATAATTCCACATTATTTAATTAAAATCAATTATTCTTCTAGATTTAAATAAATCATGCAAATTTATTTAAATTGTCTCAATCCTCTAAAAATAAATAAAATCAAATATTTTATTTATAAATCTTATGTTCCTTTCATGTTCCTTTCTCATGCACAAGCAATTAAATAAATTTATTTATTTAATTTCAGTTATCTTCCAATTCTTCTTAAAATATCTTGTTAACTCATGTGCACAATCAGTCTTATTTTTAGAACTCTAAAAAAGGCAAAATTACAAGTTGAGTTATCTATTCAATCAATCTTGTTTTCATCATATCTTAATAAAAATATCCTTATGGATTGACACATGTCATGTGCACATTCATCATGGTTATTTGTTTTATCTCCTCCATTGATTCTTTTGAATTATCTAGACCGTTGATCGATCTTCATTGAAACCTATATAAATCCCCCCTCATATCCTTCACAAATCCTCTTCGATCTCTTATTCTCAGGCATCCTTTAACAACGCTTTGAGCATACATCACATCGATTGAGCAACTTCATGATCTTTTAACATTGATCTTTGAGCACTTTGAGCATTTTACTTGCTTGTTGCAAACATGGTTTCGTAGCACTATTGAGCAATCCACATTCATCCAAAGGGAACAATACAAATCTCGGTAAAAGCTTTCATATTTCATTGATTTATTGGTAATAGCTTTTATTTAGATTAGTTTTCTTTATGTTATGGGATTTTAGTTTATTTAGTTTCTATTATAGTCAATTTTCCTCATACACATTCTAGCACACCTAGTGGGACCCACTAATCCCTCTTTTTCTTTGAGAAATTGATTTTTTTTAAGTACAGTATGGAACAGCACAAAAGACATAGAAAAGTGTTATTGCAAGTATTTTAAAGCGCTTCTAGAGGCATAGTACAGTGCCCTTGGGTGACTCTATAGCGCTTCTAGCTACACAGTATTGTGCTATTGGTAAAACAGTCCAACGCTATTGGTAGTATAGTAAAGCGCAGTTGGAAAAATAGGTTTTCTTGATCTTGTTTGGTGATTTTTTAGGGTTTTACTCACATACCTATCATTGATTTTGACTGACAAGCTGGTTTATTTGTCTTTCAATTATCTTTTATACTTCCTAAGCTAATGTATTTAGAGGTATTTTCAATATTTGAGTTAACCCATCTATTTGCGACATCTTTTGAGTTTTCTTGATTTGAGGTTACAGATCTATCAGTTATTACGTCCCAGATCTACAAAGCAAACATGAAATTATCTTTTGACCTAGCTTCTTTGACAAAATACACCTTTTCTTGGATCTAAGACAATAAAGTGCTATTGGTAGCATAGGACGGCGCTTCTGACAGCACAATACTCTGCTTTTGGGTCTGTTTCAGCGCTTCTGTTAGTACAGTGAATTGCTTCTAGTCTATATCACCGCACTTCTGGAAAATAGTACAGTGCTATCGGTATCATAGTAAGTTGCTTTCAATTAGAGAGTAACTCACTTTTGGTCAATTGATTTATTTTTGCTAACTTGTGAGTTTTTGTGGAACTAATTGACCTATTGCAGCTTCTTATCACTCACACAGAGCAAATAGGTTTTTCTAAACATGTTCATGTAGGACGAGTATTGAAGAAATCTTGATTCATTGCACTAAGTCTTAGGAACATATTGCCTTCTTAAGGGATAATTGAACAAATCTTTTTTGGCAATCTAAATCTTAGGAACATATTGCTTTTCCTAAGGGACAATGGACATGTATGCAAAAACACTTCAATTTTCTAAGGGACAATGGACATGAATGCCAAACACTTCAATTTCATAAGGGACAATTGACAACTACAAACGCATGTGTGCCTAAATTAGTTGCACCTTATTTTTCTTATAATGGGACAATTGAACCTTTGTTTGACGTGCTTCCTCTTACATTTCAGTACTTCCTTTAGAAGGGCCTTCTTTTGGATTGCGCTTCATCCAAAAGGGATGACCCTAAGCAGAGTTTTCCTTTGAATCACTATATAAGAGGGATAAGGTGAAAGCCAAGTCCTAACCGATGTCAGCCTTACCTTCTGGTGCCAAACTGAAAAGAGGTGTACTAGCTCTTTGTGGAAATGATTTTCACATCAAGCAAAGTGTTTGATACTCTTAGTAGGATTGGTTAAAGCTTTTAGTAGCTTGTCGCATTTCTCATAAGGCGTTGGTCCCTCAAAGTTACTAAGAACCATTCTAGATAGTGACTACCTGATATACCTCTAAACATTGCGGTAATCATCAGTGCAAGGGGAATCAATTTAAACCCTTAAGATACTCATCATTGGCTCCCTTGAGAAGAGATAGTATTCCCTTGGCCATAAAGCTCTTGTGACCTACTTGAGCTTTCCAAGGGGAGGGTGAGATATCCCTACCTATTGTCTCTCGCAAAGATACAAAATGTCTGACACCTTTATGGAATGACATTTGTATCAACGGAGTATTAAGCTGTGAGCTGATCTACTGCAATGAAACCTTGTCTCTAGGGATAAAAAGTGATTGATATTGATTGCAATTGTCTTATACCTGTGGAAACATTGGGCTTTCTTGAGCCTCAAACATACGCTATCTGTTGTGTCAGTCCCTTTTTGCCACTTTGTTTGCTATGTTTTCTCTTGCCAAAGCAAATCCAATAAAAAATAGAACCAAATCTATCAAAATTTGCCCTTTTAAAAGCATCAGACACTACTTCAGCACCTCTGGTATTACAATAGCTCGCCTTTGGTATAACAGTACCTCACCTCTGGCAACCCTACTTCAGCGCCCTTGTTATAATAGTAGCTCACCTTTGGTATAGCAGTACCTCGCCTTTGGTAGCTTAGTCCATCACCTTTGGTATTACAATAGCTTGTGTTTGGTAGCACAGTCCCGCACCTTTGGTCAAATAGTACAGTGCCTTTTGTCTAGTCAATTGTGCATCAAATTTTATCTTTTCCAAACAGCAAACAAAATCCCAGCTTTTGTCCTAGTGTATTCCATGGTAACCACTAGACTCCAGCAAACTATGAAGTCCAAGCAAGTTGGCCCTAGGAAGCGCAAATTGCCTCCTCACACACCTCAATCAGGCCAAGCCAACATTACTCCTAGGACACCTATAGAAAGATCTACCAACACTCCAAACATGTCGCAGCTTGACCAACCAAGCAATCCTCAAGAAGGTAGGGTCCCTTTGGTAAGTACACCTCACTATACCATCGGCATGCCTCCGGATTTTGTTCCACAAGGTTATACCGTAGATCTAGCCCCATCTCAAGAAGAGCAACACTTTGAAATAGGTCAATCCTCTCAAGAAGAAGGGCAAGATCTTGATGAATTCATACAAGATCCTAGAGCCATAGATGCCTTTGACAAAATCCTTAGTGAGAACCAAGATCATTTCTTTTGCTTGCTAGCAGAGCAAGGAGCCAAATTACCCAAAGGTTTCGATCTATCTAATCTTAGCAAGCCTAACAACACCCAAGACACTATAACGGCAGTCCAAACCATGTCAACAGTGATCACGCCTTTACCCAAACAAAGCTCACAAGGGAGAACGATTGCACAATATGAGAATCCCCTTTATCAAAACCCAATGGGAAAGAGGGCCGTATCACCACTTCTGACTCTAATGGAAATCTACAAACACCAACAGAAGACTCTTCAACGTCAAGCACAACTAGCCAAACAAGTCGCTATAGCTCAATCAAACATACAACAAACTCCTAAAGTGTCCACACCAATCGCAAGTAGAATATTGGTTACCCCATCACGACAAGGTTTCCCACCAAATTACAATTCAGGGAATAGCTATGTAGCCATGCAACAAGGGTCTCAACAAATACCTCCTATATCATCAAACCTTCATGTCTCTCAACCAACTAGGGTCATGCAATCCCAACTGCAGCATTCTTCTATGCTCATCATCAATCCACCTCAAACATCGCAAACCACATCTACCTATGTCCCTCCACCACTACGATTATCAATGCTAAACTTTTTCAACACCTTGCCTATACACCCTCAACATTCCCAACATCAAGTCTCCCAAAGCTATGTGCCACAATCGTAACCTAACCCAAACTTTAGCTTTCCCCCACCAAACTCTTTTCTTCAACCATCACAAAGCCTACATTCTTACCTAGCGCCACCCCCACCTCCTCCAAATCAAAGCATCCAATTCCAACCCAATCTGAACCCAACATACAACACATACGACCCCAACCAATCATATGACCCTTATAATACCAATGCCCATGGCTTACACTACAATCTTATGTATGGGCATCAACAACCACTTCTAGGACAATAGGAGATGTTTCCAACTCCTCCCACAATGATGGAGCTAAAAATCACGGAAGTTCAACAACAACTATCTAATCTTATGTTTGGCCACACTAAGAAGACCTTCTCTTTGGAAGAAGTGTGTCCTTATCCTTTTGATCGGTCGTTACCCATGATCCCTTTTCCTCAAAATTTCACTATTCCCAAGTTTGATAAATACAAAGGAAAAGGTGACCCAAAAGACCATCTTAGGGAATTCTATCTTGCTTTCTTTGAGGTCTCACATAATGACACATATCTTATGTGTCTCTTTCCTCACAATCTTGGAGGTCAAGCTATAGAATGGTTCTCACACTTACCTATGGGTGTCAAGTCTTTTAACGAGCTAGCGGAGAAATTTGCCACCTATTTTTCCTACAATGTAGAGCATGAGATTTCCATGACTAATCTATGCAACAACAAATAGAAAAATGGTGAAACTTTCATTTCTTTCCTTCAATGATGGAGACAAATGGCTAGCAAATTCCCATTCAAAATACCTGAAAAGCAGCTTGTTAGCATATTCGTGCAGAACCTCAACCAAGAGTTGGGTTTTCACTTGCAAATTCTTAGTGCTCCAACCTTCGATGAAATCACATACAAGGGAATCAACATTGAAAAGGCCCTCATTGCTAAGGGTGTAGTCAAAATCTTCAAAGAAACGAAAGACAATGCTCCTCAACAATAGACAAACGATAAACCAAAATTTTCGAACAAAAATAAAAATGTGGTCAATGATGGGGTGGTCGATTCTAAGCATGTCCAAACGTTGGAAATGCTGCTGCAGCTTTCCAAACCAAGTCAAGCTCCACCTCAACAGCAGCAACAACAAAGACAACCTTATCAAAACCAACAACAATGACAACAGGAGTGACCTCAATAAGATTACCCTCCGCGGTGTCAATTCAATTCCTTGGGAGAGCCCATCGAATCGGTCCTACAGAAACTTTTACACAAAGGGCTCATCACCTTACCTGATGCTCCCCTATATGGTGAACCTATTTACAAAACTGCACGTTATAGAGACAATGAATATTGTGAATTCCATAGGAGCAAAGGGCACAGAACTACATCGTGCATGAAACTAAAACACCTAATCCAAAATCTCATCGAAGGCAACCAAATCTCTTTTGAAGATGAACCACCAGCTCAACACATGAACAAAGATCTCAACATGTACAAGGAACCATTCCCTCACCCTGGTCTGCCTCCCCCACAGGATAAAGGTAAAGGTATCAATCATGCTTCCACTTCCTTTGACTACATTGTAGGTCATTTTGAAGAGAGTCGAGTGTCTACCCTCACAATCAAAGGCAACTCTACGGATTGCGTTGTTACAACTCGTCATGGTCGTGTCACCATTCGTGGTCCTACACCCAGTCTCCCAACTTAATCCAATTATAAGCTTGTCAAACATCTAGGGAAAACTCCAGCATAGATCTCTATCTTGGACCTTCTATGGTCGTCACTCGCACATAAAGTGGTGCTAGAAAAAGCCCTCCAAGAGTCTTCGGTTCCTAACAACATAGCAGTCATGGATTTCCAAGCTATAGTAGGTAACATTGCTTCACCCTACAATGTGGTCTTCTCTGAGAAAGACCTCCCTTCCCATGATCTGTGTCACAATGATGCCCTTCATATTGAAGTTCTCATCCATAAGCGCAAAATCAAATGTATACTCATAGATGGTGGTGCTGGTCTCAACATCTATTCTTTAAAGTTACTCAAGCAATTGGGATACTCTAAGGATCATGTCAACATTAATCAAAGTATTACAATCAAGGGATATGATGATGCTGAATGCCGCTCAGAAGGTGTTATCCACTTGCCTATACAATTGGGCCCCATCATGCTTGAAACTAGGTGCCAAGTCCTTGATATTGAGCTGACTTACAACATTATCCTGGGCCACCCATGGATCCATGCAATGAAAGTTGTTCCCTCCACGTACCATCAGTCTCTAAAATTCCCATTCAATGGTATGGAGATCACTATCCTGGGAGACCCCAATCCTTTTGAATTATGTCGTGTCTTACAAGGCAGTTATAAGAATTGCAACCAAGTGCCTCAAAATGACAAAGCCCTTGAACCCCCACTATATATCGATCCTAAAAATCTGACACAAGCCTCTACAAGTGAACCCAATCCTCTTCCTGAAATCAAATCTCACATCCGTGATATAGGCTTTGGAACCTATGATATCTCAAAATCTAGTTGTGTAGGGCAGATGCCTTTATCCCCTAAAACTTACGGCCAACCGCCCATTGCCAAAGTAACCAAAAAAGTAGCTATTCCTCCCCCAGCATTTCTAACCCAATTCCAACAAGGAAAATTATTGGAAGAGGAAACTATTAAGGACATTTCTTCTTGGCTCTACAAAGAGAAGGAACTAGTCACAATACCAGTCAAGCAATATGGTAATGGCTTAAGGATAGTCAAACACATGGGCTATAAAGGCAAAGGTGGCCTTGGGAAACATAATCAAGGCACAATGGAACCCATTATTGTGATGAAGAAACTAGACAAGAAGGGTTTAGGATTTGGTAAGAAGGTACCACGTGCCTTAGACATCGAAGGTATACTCGACAAGGTTGCTGAAACTTCTATTGCAGATTCGACATCTAATGAGGATATCTTCGATAACTCTTCCCTCCATATGACTGACCTATTCACCTAATCCTCCATCTTTATGCTATCATCTGTATCCTTAACCTCCACCACAAACACCCAGAATGTAACACTTGTCTACCCTGAACTTATCGATTGGGACCAAAAAGGGTCCCCCGTTATAGATGTATTTTAGAGTGACGAAGCTCTAACTGAGTTCATGGGACTCTAGGACGGTATCCTTCTTGGCAATCATAAAGTAGGTTTTGTAATGGAACTAGAGCCAACAGCTTATTTTGGTGAGAATGCCAAATCCTCCAATCACAAAAGTAAAAATAAAGAAAGATCTCTAGGTGAAAACCACACTGTGGCACCTCCCGATCACAAAATAGTATAAACAAAGGACGTATCCAAAGGTGAAAACCCAACTGTGGCACCTGAGGATGGAGGATTTGACCTTCCCCTACCATCTAAGTATCAAGAGAAGTCAGCTCTCCTAGTGGAAGATTCTACAGAGATAAACCTTGGCACAGAGCAAAATCCAAAGACCACATTCCTAGCAGCATCATTATCAGAAATAGAGCACAAGAATCTTAACAAATCCTTCTTATAGAGAACCATCAACTTTGCGTAGACCTATGCGGATATGCCAGGGCTAGACCCTAAGCTAGTAGTTCATTATCTCATAGTTGATCCAAAAGTTAAACCAGTCAAGCAAAAGTTGAGGAAGATGCACCCACAGATAGCTCTCTTGGTAAAAGTAGAAATACAGAAGTTGTTAGATGCAAAGTTCATACGACCTATTGACTATTTAGATTGGGTCTCAAACATTGTACCTGTGTCTAAGCCCAATGGGTGCATCTGCATATGTAATGACTTTAGAGATCTGAACAAAGCATGTCCCAAAGATGACTTTCCATTACCAAACATTGATCTCATAGTAGACTTGACTGCTGGTCATGAAATGCTTTCTCTCATGGATGGATTCTCAAGCTATAATAAGATAAGGATAGTAGAAGAAGATCAACATAAAACAACTTTTACTTGTCCGTGGGGTAATTATTGTTGGTGTGTCATGCCGTTTGGTCTAAAGAATGCAAGGGCAACTTATCAAAGAGCAATGACAGTGATATTCCATGACCTCTTTCATCATATCATGGAGGACTATGTGGATGACATACTAGCTAAATCTTCTAAGGTAGAGCACATACAAGTTCTAGGACAAATCTTTAATAGGCTCGAGAAATACCAAGTAAGACTCAATCCAAAGAAGTGTGTCTTTGGTGTAACATCAGGGAAGCTGTTGGGATACATTGAATCTCGTAGAGGCATCGAAGTAGACCCTAAAAAAGTAAAAGCTATAGTGGAGATGCCTCCACCAAAGAACTGCAAAGCATTAAGGAGCCTTCAAGGAAGGTTGCAATCCATTAGGTGTTTCATCTCACAACTAGCAGATAAATGTCAACCATTTCAACACTTACTCTAAAAGGATGTCTCATTTTGATGGGACGATAAGTGTCAAGCAGCATTTGATCAGCTTAAAGAGTATCTAGCTACACCTCCTATATTGGGTCCACCAGTTGCTGATAAACCTTTGATATTATACATCTCAACTACAACTTCAGCCCTAGGGGCCCTTCTAGCACAAAATGATGAAACAGGAAAAGAGCATGCAATTTATTATATTAGTAGAACCTTGGTGGGATATGAACTCAATTATTCCCCAATGGAAAGAGCTTGTTTAGTAGTAGTGTTCACTTCCCAAAAATTATGACATTACATGTTAAACCAACACACAAATCTTATAGCCAAAATTGATCCATTGAAGTATCTACTAGCAAAAGTAGCTCTTACAGGCAGACTAGCTAAATGGGTCATGATCCTTAGTGAGTTCGACATTGAGTATATGGATCGCAAAGCAATCAAAGGACAAGCCCTAGTAGATCAACTAGCAGAAGCACCCATGACAGATACACACCCTATGGTAGCAGAATTTCTGGATGAGAATCTCTTCACTCTCCAACTCAATAATGTGGAAGTTGTACATTGACGGTTCCTACACACAACATGGATTAGGGGCTGGCATCTTGTTTATCACACCTCAAAATGACTATATTCCAAAGTCATATCGGCTTGCATTCCCTTGCACCAACAACATTGCTAAGTATGAATCACTCCTCATAGGTCTCAATACAACAGTTCAATGGGACATCACAGAATTACAGGTATATGGAGATTCACAACTAGTGATTCGACAAGTCACAGATGAGTACCAAACAAAAGATGAAAAGTTGGTCCCCTACAAGCAACTAGTGGATGCCTACAAACCACATTTTTCTAGCATCACATTTGAGAAAATTCCAAGAGAGCATAACAAGGCTGCAAATTCTATGGCTTCGGTAGGGTCACTGATTGACATGCCTGCTAATACACAGAAATGTGAATTCTTGATCGAACAGTTGTTGATACCAGTCGTCAATGTTCTCGTTACTGAAATCATCTGCGAACTTGTTGGTCCCAATTCCCCATGGTATGAAGACATCTATAAATACCTTAAACACAATACCTTTCCCTCCGACCTATCATCCACCCAATGCAAAACCTTTATCCGTCAATCCTCCCATTACACCATTCTGGGTGATACACTATATCATCAGAGTCTCGATGGTATCCTCTTACGATGTCTTAACATGGAAGAAGTTGAAGCTACCTTATGAGACATACACGAAGGTGTCTGTGGCGCACATTCTACCGGTCCTAATCTCACTAAGAAGATACTCAGAATAGGTTACTACTGGCCTACAATAGAACAAGATGCTGCATAGTTTGCTAAGAAATGTCTACAATGCCAACATCATGGAGATTTGATTCATGCACCAGCTCATGAACTACAACCTGTGACTACTCCATGGCTTTTTTCTCAATGGGGTCTCGACCTCGTAGGACAAATCCACCCATCCTCATCCAACGGTCATAAGTTCATCATTACTACCACTGAGTATTTCACGAAGTGGGTGGAAGCCATTCCCATGACCTATATCACCAGTAAGCAAATTGCCAAGTTTATCCTTAACTACTTCATTTGCCAGTATGGAATTCCCCAAGCCATTGTCACTGATAATGGGAGACCATTCAAGAACCAAGATGTCCATGCCTTGTGCACACAATACAATATCTAACATCATTTTTCAACTCCCTACAATCCGCAGAGTAATGGCCAAGCTGAGGCTTCCAATAAAACTATTCTCAAAATCCTCAAGAAAACAGTCAATGAAGCTGGTCATGATTGGCACTTGCAACTCAATGCCGCCCTATGGGCCTACCACACTAGTATCAGAACACCAACTGGTGCCACACCATATGCCTTGGTCTATGGCTCTGAATCCATCCTACCTATAGAGGTTGAGATCCCATCCCTTAGAGTATACATGCATGACCTGATCGGTGGAGAAGAGTATCGCACTTCCAGATTAGTTGATCTAGAACTACTAGATGAAAGGCGCCTTGCCACGCTTAATCATCTCCATATCTATCAAAACCGCCTCCGGTGTAATTACAACAAAAAGATCAAAGAAAGACGGTTTCAAGTTGGTGATCTTGTACTCAAAGAGAATCAGAGAAATCAAGCAGATCGAGAAAAGAAGGGCAAGTTTGAGCCTAACTAGTTAGGTCCCTTTATTGTCACAGCAACATATGGATCAAGAGCTTATACTTTAGCTACACCTGACGGCATTCCTCTGGATGAGCCACTTAATAGTGTTCATCTTAAGAAGTTCTATGCCTGATCCTTAGAGTATTCCCAAAAAAAAAAAAATCCATCCTCTGGTGAAAACCTGGAAAACAGGCGCCTTGGATAAGTACCATAGAGAAAACCTGGCAAACAGGCGCTATGTGTAGAGTCAGCATCCATCGTCTATCGAGTCTTGTTCATTCCATTTCACAACAAGCTTCATCCATCCATCCATAATAAAACCATTGACCTTGTTTGCATTTCCATCTCCCTATCTAGTATAGCTTGGAAATTTGTCAATGTCCATCATCATCGTCCTACGTCTTGATCTGTGTCAACAGTTAACACTGTCTTGTCCTAGGTCAAGCTTTCTATGTCTTCTTTGTCCGTCATCCATGCAAATTCCTCTTCCGAAATGGGGTCAGTTCCTTCCTTAACCTAGGTCTAGGAGTGGTTCCTTGTTCTTGGTTCACAAAGCGCGTCAATCATTCTCATTTCCATAGATAACACCCTTTAATGGACGCATCACTCCTACGATAAGGTTGTTATCTTCCCAACGCATTTCCTACATCATCACATCGACTAGAACTACATATTATCCTCTTCTCAATCTTAAAGTACCTTGATCCCATGGATATGGGTATGTAGGCGGTCTGGAATATGAAGGAAGTATCCAGTACTCAGGTACATAAGATCCCCTCCTTTCACCTTGACCCATTCATCACTCTACCCAGAACTACATATTATCACTTTCATCTTTCATCGTAATGTGCCTTGATCCTGTGGATATAGGGTATGTAGGCAATCTAGAATACGAAGGATGTATCCAGTACTCAGGCACATACGATTCATCATTCTTCACCCACCCCAACCCATTGTCGTGTCACCTTTCTTGTCTTCCATTTTTTTCAAAATCCATTCGCCTCGACTTGACTAACTCAAGAAGCAAAACAACAAGCTAGCGCCTCCTTTCAATGCAGAAGTTCTTAACAAACCTGAAGCAAAGCAGCTTACTTCTAGAGTCATCTACTGTCCTGCGTATCGATTGCCAACATCAGCTAAGTCTAGCTTAACCAATGCACCAGATCCACAGGCTTGTCTTCTGCAGAGTGTTCCATTGCTCAGACCAACACACGCATCTCCTGCGACATGTGGCATTTTCGATAGCACGACAGTGTCTTTTTATGTAGATAGCACCCTTTAACGGACACAGAGTTCCTACGATAAGGCTGTTATCTTTCCTATCTAATCTATCCTGAGCACCCTCTTTGGCAAGAGAATATGTTGGCTGTATGTCTACTTTGTAAGTCAATCAATTTGCTTTTTGGTTTATCTTTTGTTCCTTTATCCATTATCTATTCAAGGTTACCTTGATTTATCTATAATCTTGGTATGTTGCGATGCAGTACGGATTGGGAGCATAGTCATTGCTTTTGTGTGCCGTGTTTGAGGAATGATCTTTAGTATCTTTCTTAACATCATATTTATCTTGTGTGTGTTACGACCTAGCATCTTACATATTTAATACTCTTCTTGCATTTACATGAATTGAAGTTTATTTTATGTTCAAGACTATGGCTCATTCACATGTACCAACAAGGTCATATTATGTCTAAGGGATCTAAGTTCAAACCGCTTGCTTGCAGAGTCAATGTCCATGCACTCGGATGTTACAGCACCTTGGTCTTTTATACCTTGGTGGTGAACTATCCACGTGCTATATCAAAAATAAGGATTGCTCTTTATATACAAATGTGAAACCAATGCAACAAGCTCATCATTTACCTATCCATTCACCATGGCCTTATATCATTCGCAAAGCAATGATCGATCAACTGTCTCTATCTTCCATCTCGTCTTTTCTTCTATTTGGTGCATATCTGCAAAACCCACATGTCAGATATCGCAAGTCATAACATCTCTATCATCATACATCTATAAGCATCATGTAATCATATGTCATACATCTATAAGCATCATATAAGCAATATACATCATCACATGAATCCCTAATCATAAATACATATCATCACATCCATGTCATCAAGATGTACATACACAAAAGCATGAACGTCAGTGTGTAGAATATGTCATCATATATATCATGTGAAGGTCATCAAAATATAAAGTGTCAGTGAATACATCCAAATATACATCAATATAATACATCAAGGCTATCAAGAGCCCTCAAAATATACATCAGGATGCACGCAGGCATCAGCCAAAATATACGAGTGTCCATCATAGTACAAAACTAGTACAAATTGATACAATGTACAAATATGTATGCTCTAGTTGGTAGAGCTGCCCTCCTATTGTGGCCCCTGTCCCCCACCTGTGCTCGGTGCAGGTCCCCCTAATGGTCCTCCTCCCCCTTGCTGGTCCTCCTCCCCCTAGTGGCACGAAGGGTCCTCTAACTGAGGACAATGACTGCCCTATCCTGCGAGACCTGGATGCTCCAGACCTACTCCTCTCTCTGTAGCCAAGTGCCTACTGAGCTGCTGGCACCGCAACGACATAGCGACCCCTGTAGTACTCGGCCTCTCTACCTACTGTCACTAGCTCTCCCTGCACTCAGACGAGCTCGTTGTATAAAGTCCTCTGATCGGCACCCAGTGTACGGCGTGCTTCATCTCTCTCCTGCATCACTCTCTGTAGTGTGGCCTCTGCTATCAGCCATAGTTGTGCCTCTGCATCTCTCTCCCTGATCGCCTGGGCTAACTGCCCATCATTCGCTACCGGTGCGGGTGCAACCTGTGCCTGTGCTTGTACCTGTGCCTGTGCCTAGCTCTGTAACTATGCATGTGCCTATGCCAGGGCTGTCTGCACTATTGTGACTATCTGTGTCTGCATCTGTGCAAGGGCCTCGACCTGTCTTGCCTATGCCCTCACTGCATCCTTGTCTCTCCTCAACCACACCATTCAGAGCTCTAATCGTGTCCTCTAGGCTATCTCCTCCTGTAAAAGTTGCTCGGCCCACTGTAAATCAGTCTCTACAACTGGGTCCTCCGCCTCCACCATCTCTACCTACTGTCTGGCCTCTTTGGCCTGTCACCTCATCCTTGCCTCAACTCTTGGAACCAATACCTCCCCTACTGCCCCTACCACACTTGGTGTCATCAGTCTCACTGGCCTATGTGTCTGCTAGTACCTATCATACTCTGGCAGTGTCCCTGGATCTGCCAATCCTGAATCCCAATCCCATCTGACTGGTACAAGTCCCCATACCTCAGCCAAAGCTGTCACCACTGGAATCTCTGCATCCCACTCTCCAACCTCCCGCCGTGTCCGCGCATGTGTCACCTCTCCCACTAGTAACCCCTGTGGTAGCCCAAACTGTCTGAGTACCTGCTCTAGCAGGTATCTCTCTATGGTATCTATCTACCTCCCAAATAGATATTGAGCCTGACAGCAGTACATAAGCTACTCGTGCTCATTCTCCCACTCCTTGCATAATAACCATGGCCTCCAGACAAATATGTCCATCTCTTCGATCTGTCGCCTCCAGTGGCTAACAAATCCTAGCCTCTGGTGTGTTATAACTCCCTCATACAAAAATGCATAAGGCTCTCCCCTCTCCCGCCAGTGCTATGCCATGGGTCTGATCACCAAGATATGCTCCCATGCCCACACCTATAGTAAAGTCACCCTAGCTGAGAGACTCCAGCCTCTCCTGTAGACATAGTCGTGCATGTCTCGATATAGCGGCCCTAATACATAAGGGCCCCATGCTTACTACATACCATGTGTAAACGTCCTAGATAGTACTATGCCCCATCCCACAAATAATCCTCTCGATCGCCTATCTAGGCATAGGAAGCCACCAATCAATGAAGAAACTATCCATCTGATCTTATCACAGAGTCTCGGGACATCTGCCCATCGAATCTCACCGTCGTCTATCTGTAGGTCATCTGTGTAGAATACCTCTACCAAGCCTGCCTCGCCCCGCACCGGGTCAAATTCCACTCTCTCTCCATCAATTTGAATCCTGAGGATGCGGTACACATCCTCCAACGTCACTGTAGCCTCCCCTGTCAGAAAGTGAAACGAGCATGTCTCACTATGAAATCTCTCTACGATCGCTGTCACTAGGGTGAGATTCACCCTAATGTGTGTTAGGTGTGCCACATGCCATAATCCTGTGTGCTCTAGGAACGCATCCTCCTCCCATGTCAGTTGTACCACCTTGTGTGCTATGGGGTGGTGTCACTCTCTCGACATCAACGAAGGCATAATCCTCTACATTCACAACAGACCACTTGTTAGACATTTTAACCATTTTTCCATCATCCTTTCAACGTCTACTTTCTACCATGAACCCTAGGACCAACTCTCCCCTTTGCTAAACTAGGGTAGTCATCCCTTCGGTCAACCCTAACTATTGCCTTCTTCTACCTCACCAAAAGTGCCTTGTTTTATACAAGAGCACTGCCCTGTCTTACCAAATGCGCCATATTGCTTATGCAGAAGCATTGAGCTAGTCTATACCATAAGCAACTTGTTTTACAAGTGTGCTTCACTACACTTCCAACCACACCTCACTACACTACCAATGGCGACTTGATTTTCTCCCTCCCCTGCCAACCACACCTAACTACCCAGCCTGACGCGCTGCACTGCTCTACCAAGAGCGCTGCGTGATCCTACCAATCGCACTGCAGTATGGCTCCCAAAAGCCAATAGCATTGTGTTTTTACCACTAGCGCTGTACTTACCTACCAAATGAGCTACGGCACGCCAAAAGCGCCTAAAATGACTACTAGATGTGCCATTCTAGCCTGCAGAGCTTTTGGCTGACCTAAAGACCTACCTAGATCTAGCCCTAAACTACCCTAAAAATGTAAAATTAAAATGAGGTTTTCAGACACTTACCACTGTCGGAGCTCCTACTGGCCTCCCATACGTCCGCACCAACTCCGCCTGATGCCTGTGCGCTGGAATCGACATCTCTCCTCGTTGTCAGCTCCTTCCACTCAACTCCCACACCCTAAGTTTGGAGGCTCTATACTCTAAATTTAGAAGCTCTTAGGGTGCAAATGAGGATTGTGGTCCCCATGGGACCTATTTATAGTATCCCTCCCTCATTTTTTTCTTCCCACCCCATTTCTTCTTTCTGCTACCTATCTCCAACATAATCGTGTAGTCAACCGTCAACCCAATCCTTCTGTCGCTTCCCTATCTTTCCACTCAAGGGGGCATACACTGGGGCATCTAGCTACACTGGGGCATCAAAAATTGTATCATATCTTCAACAATCATTTTCTTTGACGCAATGTTGTAAACTACATTGCATCAAAGAGGGGCAAAATGTAGACACCCTAAAATGACCATGTTGTCACACCCTTGCATTTCATCAATTCTTCTAATCACCTACATTTCAAACATTAATTAAATAATCTAATTATTTAATTAATTTCACCAAAATCATCAAATTCTTCCAAACCTTCTAAAAATCAACATCAATTGAATAAATTGTATTTATTTAATTAATTAAATTAAATTTCTCTTTATTCTTCCAAAATTAAATAATTTTTATTATTTAATTAAATCATTATTCTCTTTTAAATTTCAAGTCTCCATTAATTAAATAAATCCAATTATTTAATTAATTCATCACAATTCTATCTTATCTATAATTAAATAATTCCACATTATTTAATTAAAATCAATTATTCTTCTAAATTTAAATAAATCATGCAAATTTATTTAAATTGTCCCAATCCTCTAAAAATAAATAAAATCAAATATTTTATTTATAAATCTTATGTTCCTTTCTCATGCACAAGCAATTAAATAAATTTATTTATTTAATTTCAGTTATCTTCCAATTCCTCTTAAAATATCTTGTTAACTCATGTGCACAATCACTCTTATTTTTAGAACTCTAAAAAAAGCAAAATTACAAGTTGAGTTATCTATTCAATCAATCTTGTTTTCATCATATCTTAATAAAAATATCCTTATGGATTGACATATGTCGTGTGCACATTCATCATGGTTATTTGTTTTATCTCCTCTGTTGATTCTTTTGAATTATCTGGATCGATGATCGATCTTCATTGAAACCTATATAAAACGCCCCTCATATCCTTCACAAATCCTCTTCGATTTCTTATTCTCAGGCATCCTTTAATAGCGCTTTGAGCATACATCGCATTGATTGAGTAACTTCGCAGTCTTTTGACATTGATCTTTGAGCACTTTGAGCATTTTACTTGCTTGTTGCAAACATGGTTTTGCAGCACTATTGAGCAATCCACATTCATCCAAAGGGAACAATACAAATCTCGGTAAAAGCTTTCATATTTCATTGATTTATTGGTAATAGCTTTTATTTAGATTAGTTTTCTTTATGTTATGGGCTTTTGGTTTATTTAGTTTCTATTATAGTTAATTTTCCTCATACACACCTGCCATCTTCTCCTAGAGGTGCCTCAGGTCCTAGGTAGTCTTCATGCACAGAGAGCAACTTCCCTTGTTGTCTTATCCCCCTGACACCCTAGCAGCTTCACCCACATCCTCAGAACTGGATTTGTTCATGGAGGCAAAGTGGCTAGTCCCCTCCACTTCATGCACTGATTCCATTGCCGTTTCTTCCCCTCCCTCCTCCATAGTTTCTTCAAAAAAATCTAACTCATCAGATATCTCCACCCCTGAGGAGATGCAGAAGGTTTATCAGCAATGCAGGTAGACTGATGAACCCTTGGGTTAACAGCCTCCATACCTCCCCCACTACTAGCAATCTTAGGCCTAGAATCTAGCTCAACAATTTTCACACGCTCCGCCAAAAACACAACCTCCTTACCTTTTTTAGCTTTTTTCTCAGTAGTAGCCCCTTCATCCTTAGGCTTCGTCATAGTCACAACCTCCTTACTCTTCTTAGCTTTCTTCTCCATAGCCATCCCTTTATCTTCAGTCTCCATTCTATCTCTTTTGGTCAGCCTTTTCCCAATCGCCTGAGTGGCACCTTGCTGGGGTTTCTTCTCAGAGGTGATGGGAGTTCAAATAGGGGTATCATCCTCAGTATGAGGGTCACCCTTAGGGGTTTTAAGGGAAATCCTAGGGGTCCCCACATAGGTCTTTACCTTTCCTACAGAATCAAGAGAAACACTAGGTTGTGGGTCCTCAAGCAACTTGACTTTAATTTGTTTAATGGGACACAGGGCAAGGTGAAAGTGGTACAGACGTAGGATGAGGCCTTGATGGATGGGAACAAGTGGGTGGCCAGTGTTTTTAGCTCTAATCTCCTGAACTGACTTTCTAGTTTATTCCTAAAATGGTTAAGGAGAGCAAAGTGGTAGTGGTAAAAAAACCTTGAATCTTCTCTCTAGTGTGAAGAATTTCATAATCATGAGGCAGATTTGTCCCCATGGCTCTGACAACTTTTCTCTTTCAAACCCTTCATGCAACTTCACAGGTGCCTCCCCCTCTCTGAAGAAAAGGGCCATATGTTCAGGGTCGACCACCCTACTATGTCTCGAGTGCTTTTTCCCTCTAATAGGTAGCCCAGTAGCCTGCTCGATCACTTCTTCAGACACCTGAAAGCCAATGCCACCAATCTTGACTTCTCTGGTATCGTCGTCCCAAGACTCCGCAAACTGGCATGAGAGATTCTTGTCATGGCCAATCATCCCTTCTAGAAAAGGAACCACCTCCCCCTCATGGATGATATGCCACACAATAGGGTCCTATTTGAATTCCTCTATAGAATTAGGTTTGATCTTGACACTATCTCCACCCATCATGACAGCTTGAAAGTTATAGAGGAAAATGAGCTGATAGTTATTAAGGTAGCTTAGACTATTAGCAAGTGGCCCGTTAAAATGAGAAATCCCATTAAAATGAGCAAGCCATGGCAAAAAGATAATAATTGCGGCATAATTAATGAGGAGATACACTACATCCTTGCCACTTAAAAATGTCTTATTGGGGAGAGGACTCAGCCGCCACCTCGTGTGAAAACAAACATCACCAACCGTGGGCATTAACCAAATATAATTGCCCATCTACAAAACTATCCAATCAGTCCTCTGTAACCCATCCAATTGACCATGTGGTGTCCTTTTTAACCAGCTATACCCAATCTCCAAATAGCTCCTAGTCCCGATGCTTGTAAATCTAATGATGTGTCAACCTGACATCCCATCTATCCATCTGATAAGAGGTGATGTGGCACTCCAGCATTCCACGTAAACCTCAAACCCAGTGCACTTAGGACTACAACTCCACTGACTAGACTGCAGCCCAACCAAGACACCACCACTCCCACCTCTATAGTTTTGAAAAGTCCCACGCATATATTTTTGAAAATTCAAAATGTTAGACTTGCCACTTCTACGAATCAGACTGCAACCTTCCTTAGGCCAGCTGCAGACAGACACACCAATCCCACCACTCTCCAACCAACTCTAGAGAATGACGACTAACCCAACTTCCCTAATTCCTATGACTATCCCCATCCTTCAGAATAAGGGTATGAACTTCTTTTGGTAGGATGGACATGCTCCTCCAGCAATGCCATCCTTCTCTGCCACTACCCACATTAGCCAAGGCATCAGCAACAGAATTTCCTTCTCTGTAAATATGCGAGATCTTGAAGTCCTCCATTTTGTTTAGAAGCAATTTTATATCTCCCATGATATCCACTAACTTCCACCCAATTTGGGTCGAACACAGGGCCACATTAACAATAAGCTAAGAATCTCCTTCCACATGAAGAAGCCTGATATTCAGAGAGCTGGTCAACTTTATCCCCCACGGCATAGCAAGCGCTTCTACCTCATTTTTTTTCTTTAGACCGATTCCACCCACAAAGGCAGCCATAAAGGTCCCCATGTCAGACCTGATAAATCCTCCTCCATTGGCCACCCCTGGGTTCCCCCTAGCAGATCCATCAAAATTGAGCTTGAACTACCCTTTCTGTGGTAAGGCCCATTTGGTCTTGGACCTAGCAATCTTTTTAGAGTTGTTGACCCAACAATAGTCAGGTCTAATGTTCCATTGTTTTAATAAGCTCTACTCGTCCCCTCCTGGAGTGCTCTCTGCAGCTTTAAACTTGCACGAATTGATGTTCTCCATAAGCAATTCGAAGAAGCCCAGGAAGACATACTTAGGGGTTCTACACTTCTCCCTAAAAATTCTATTATTGCATTCTTTCCATAAGCTCCAGGCTAAATGAGGAGGGATTTGAGACCAAAGCTCCCTGGACACTGGGAGGACAAGTCTGAAGGGGGGCCTCCAATCCCATACCAAAGCTTCTAAGCTGCAGTTGAAGGACCAGTTCATAATTAGTTTTTCAAGCACCAAACCCCACACCTCCCAAGCAAAACTACAATGAAGAAAAAGGTGGCCAGTCGTCTCTTCCTCCAAACCACAAAGAGTGCATCTATTTGGCATTTGATAGCCCCTCTTTCTTAGGTTATCTATAGTTAGAATTTTGTTATGCATCAAGCTCGACTAGAAGAAGTTAACTTTAGGTAAAAGTCTGGGCATCCAAACTTTCCCCCATAAAGGATTCTCGCCTGGGTCTAGTAGTAGACCATAGGTACTTTTGACAGTAAACAAGCCTTTATTGTCCTTATCCCATATCATCCTATCTCTTTTTGGAAAGAGGGAGAGTCTATAGTCATTCAAATCATTCTGGAGCCACAGAGTTAACATCTTAGCCTCCCCACTTTCAAGATCGCCAAAAGACAGAACCATCCAACTCCTGAGACCCCTATTAGTCCTTATATAATCAGTCACCCTGGAGCCAACAACCTTGCCAGCCTTGTTTGCTATTCTGCAATACTCCAGCTCAATTAGAGGATTGTCCTTCAGCCATCTATCCTTCTAGAACTAGACTTCCCTGCTGTCTCCAATCTTCCACCTGATGCCACAGTGAAGGAGACCCTGGGTCTTGAGGACCCCATTCCAAATGACCGAGCTTTTAGGGAGTCAATTCTCCCAGAGTAATCCTCTGCCCTCATCCCCATTGAGATACTTAGCAACCATGATGTCCCCCCAGTCTGTATTTCCCTGAATAAGGTTCCATCATACCTTGGATAAGAGGGCATGATTCAAAAGATGTATTCTTCTTAGTCCAAGACCTCCTCGGCACCTAGGAGTGCAAACCTTTTCCCACCCAACAAGGGCAATTCTCCATTTCTCTTCAACCCTAGACCAAAGGAATTTCTTCTGTATCTGTTCTATCTTATCCACCACAAACTTAGGAATCTTGAAGAGGCTGAGGGTATAGTTAGGCATCCCCTAGAGGGAGGCTTTAAGGAGCTCAAATTTCCCTGCCTAACTCAGGAGAGCCCGTTTCCATCTTGCTAGTTTCCTTTGCATTCTCTCCAACAGCCCTTTCCAAAATTTGGCAAAAACTTTAGTAGTAGTAAGGGGGAGGCCCAGATAGGTGGCTGGGAGCCTTTCGCTAGAGCATCTCAGAGCTCTAGTAATCTTTTTCTGCAAGTCCTCTAGGGTGTTCAGGAAATAGATATGACCTTTCTCAAAGTTAATGCTCTGGCCTGAGACCCTCTCATAAGTATTGAGTATCTATTTCCATCTTCTAGCTTCCACAACAGAGGCATTCCTGAATAGAATAGTGTCATCCACAAACTATTGTATGACTGCAGTCTGAGCAGTAGAGGTAGGTTTGATGTCCTGAAGAGTCTCATGCAACAACAAATTACATGCATTCCTACCCAGCACTTTAGCAAGCAATATGAAAAGATAGGGTGAGAGAGGGTCACCTTGTCTAAGACCTCTCCCGAAGGGAAAGAATCCTCTGGGAGAACCATTGACCAACATCGAGAACTGCACTATAGAAATACATTCTTTAATAATATTGACAATCCTCTCATTGAAGCCAAATTTCTTGAGAACCTTAAATAGAAAATCCCAACTCACCCTATCATAGACTTTGGAGATGTCCAATTTGAAGATCATACCTAGGTTATTGCTCCTATGAATGGAATGAATGATTTCATGAGTGGTGATGGCCGCATCTAGAATCTGTCTCCCGAGGACAAAACCCTTTTGGTTAGGAGCAATGAGTTTATCCAGGAGGGGTTGCAACCTGAAGACCAAGATTTTGGTGAAGACTTTGTACACCATATTGCAAAGGCTAATAAGTCTGTAGTCCATCATAAGCTTCGCATCGAGTTTCTTCAGAATTTAGGCAATAAAAGTACTGTTCAACTGTCACAGAAGTTTGCCCGTCCTAAAGAAGTCCTTGGTTGCATTGAAGACATCATTCCCAACTATCTCCCAAAAGGTTTGGAAGAAGGCCGGGGGGAACCCATCTGGAACTGGGGCTTTGAAAGCCCCCATGGAAAAAACAACAAAATTGACCTCCTCTTCCGAGATAGGTTTAGTCAGGGAGCGATTATCATCCTCTAAGAGTATGGAAGGAATGACCCTTAACAGGAAATCAACATCCTTAGCAAGGGCACTAGTGTGTTGGTCAACAAGTAGAGATTCAAAATGATTAGAGGCCAAGCCCCCAATCTCCCCATCATCTTCAAGCTCCCTCCTCTGCTCGTCTCTCGGCATGTTGATGGTATTTCTCTTCTTGTGCCTTAAGGTGGACTGATGGAAGAAAGAGGTGTTCCTATCCCCTTCCCTCAGCCATTGGACACTGGACTTCTGCTTCTAGTAGATCTCTTCTTCCTTAAGAGTCCAAGCCCACTCCTTGGAGAGGTTTGTCTCAAGGGGTTGCAACTCCTTCCACCTATCCCCCTATTCCATTCTACTTTGCACCTCCCTAAGCTACTGCATGATGTTTTTCTTCTTGTTCAAGACATTGTCAAAAGTGTACTTATTCCATCCTTTCACCTTGTTCCTCACATTAGCTAATTTCTGGTCCAATCTGAACATCACCAGTCCTTGGATAGGAATATTCCACCACCCAGCAAGACAGTCTCTAAAATTAGGATGAAGAGCCCACATCATTTCAAACCTAAAAAGGAAGGGGGCTCTTTTGCACCTTTCTGCGCAGTTGAGCAATAGAGGGTTATGGTCAGAGCCCACCCGGGGAAGGACCGACAGATGCAACAAATTAGTAATGGCCCAATAAGAGGAAATAAGGAATCTATCAAGCTTTACCTAAATAAGACTGCTCCCTTGCCTCCTGTTGAACTAGGTAAAAGCTTGCCCCATAAGATCAATATCCATGAGACTCGCATTTCCTAAGAAGTCAGCAAGGCCAAACATACTGTCAAAGTAGTCCGTAAGTCCCCCCAGCTTTTTTGAAGGGTAAAGAGAGGAGTTAAGGTCCCCCACAACCATCCAGTTCATTCCTCTATTATTCTTAATTTTGTCGGCCATGCTATCATAGACCTCCTTCCTACTGCTACGAGTATTAGGGGCATAGACATGAATAAGGTTCCACCTAGCAGAGTGACACTAAAAAGAGACTTCAATGTAATATCTATCAAAGGACCTCACATTCCTAGTAATATTATGGCTCCATAGAGTCGCAATACCACCAGAAGCACCATGAGCCCCACTAATGGCATAGTTCACATTGGGCCAGATGTTCTTTAGAGAAAGTTTGAAGTTTTCCTCTGTCATCTTGATTTCCTGCAACAGAAGGATATCAACTTTATTATCAAAAATGCAGTTTCTAACCAGTAACTGCTTTTGAGGGCTGTTAATCCCTCTTATGTTCCATGAGATAATCTTCATTTCTTGATCCTTCTAGGAGAGGCCAACAAGGTGGACTGCTTCCTCCTAGCAATTTCTTGTTCCATCTCTCTCTATCTAGTCTTCATATATGATGGTCTACCTCTGGTGCTATCTCCCCCCACATCAGTAGTTTTCCTACTGCTTCCCTTTCCCTTCTTCTTCGCAATAGACCACCCCTCCTAGTCCTCCACATCCTTACTAGGACCTACCCTTGGGGATGGTGAGAAGTTCTTCTCCAAGGAGCTCATTCCAAGTTTGGAAAATCCTATCTTCTCACCAGGGCTGCTCACTTCATTAACCATGAACTGCTGAGAAATACCACCCTTCTTAGGGTTGGAATCCAACTCAAGTTCTCCTTCTTCCAAATCCTACTATCGCCCATCAACCCCAATGGTCTTAGCCTTCGTCTGATTAGGGGTATCCTTTGCTTCATGTCCATCGGCCTTCTGGGTCTCCTCATTGACACTTGTCAAGTGTTCATCTTCCTCTGTGGGATTGTCCACAAGACGCTATACTTGCTCCTTAGAAGGGACCTACTTTTTGGTTTCCACCGAGGCCTCCATAGACTTCCTCGGGGAGACACGGGGCAAGTCCACTATTTTCAAAATGTCTTCTTTGAAAGGGTAATCCTCTGAGGCTTCATCCAAAGCCACAGGCAACTCCTTCAGAGGTGGGGGCGCTTGGGGGCCCTACATTAGGTGAAGACATGGCCAAGTTTCATACAGTTCTAATAAAAGACTCGAGAGTTCTCATAATAAATACCCTAAGTCCATTTCCCATACTTGGATTCTAGAATAATGGAGGTAGGGAGGACTTTAAGAACATCCACATTGACACAAAACCTCACATAAACAAGCCATGCCTTGGCCTTGGTGACTTTATCCACCGTCACATAGTCGCCAATGGTATTTCCTATCTGGGAAAAAATTTCCTCATCCCAAAACTCCAAGGGTAGACCTAGTAGACGCACCCAAACATGAGTTGACTGGTTGAGGTCCACTTTGGGGTTGAAGCCAGGTTTCCATTTGCATAACGACAGTGAGTGCTTCTCGTACAGCCAAGGGCCACCCACTAGGATCGACAACATGTCTTCTTGAGAAGTAAACTTAAACAGGAACAAGCCCCCCGCCATAGCACTGGCAAAGGCGCTCCCCTTAAGAGACCATTTGACCGCCATCCATCGACTGACCAGGTCAATGTTGGGCCTGAAGGCAAAAATTTTACCTACGAGGGTGTTATCCATAGATGCCACCACTCTCAGAATCGTCTGGTCAGGAAGCTTGAGTGCCTTAGCTCCTATCTTCGAGATAATTGGCAAGCTGACCAAGCAATCAACCTTGCCATAAGTAACACCCACAAGTGCCTCCTTCCACTTCTTGGGATCCTACTTCATAGATGAAAGCACGTGATCCCTCTGACAACTCGTGCTAGTAGCAGAATCCCATGGAGTCAGGGGAGGGGACTGTGTCATACCCCCCCCAGATTGTCACTATCCATTCCCGCCCAGTGCCAAATTCAAAATAGGAAGTGGGAAAATTGTAGAGCCAAAAAACTAAAGCGAGAAAGTGGCCTACAACTTGTTAAAAAAATGAAAAAAAATAATATTGCAATTTATGTAAAGACTATTGTAAGACATTGAAATTGAAAATTTGGCATTAAGGCAATGTGAAAACAATGGGGACAATGATGAAACTACACCAAGATTTTATTTACATCTCAAATGAAAATACTAGATGTGTCCCTCAATAATGCATTATTTTGATGCTATCATGGTAGAACAATGTACTTCTATTGAAGGAAATACATACATTCATTCAAAATATAGCTTGTGATTAAAATTGATGCCACATCATTAGCACCAATTCTTCGGGCAACTCTTCTCATATCTCTCTTGCACTCTTATTGTCTTATAATTTTTCATCTTTTCCTTTTACCTTAATATCTATTATAAATATATATAGTTGTCAAAAAAAATTACTCGTATCCACAACAAAACTATGAAATATTTTTGGTTAAAATATTCATTATTTTTAGTGCATGTAATACCTCATATCATATTATTTTGACCTGAGTAGATTGCAATTTTATTAAATCTAAATCCATGATCATACTCCTTGTATATAAACAAAAGATGCCAAAGTTAATACTCCTAGTTATAGTTATAACTTTTGACTTGTAATTGATATCATGGTCATTGAACTTGCATCATAACTCTTAATGCTTTGGATTGTCTTTGAATTTGCAATCAATGTTAAATTGTTAATTAGTGACATTAGTGAATAATGTGAGAATGTCAAGTTATCTTATATATTAAAATTTAAAAACCTAACCTCTAAATTTGAGGAAAAAAATTCCCATCCCAAAATCTTAGAAAAAACATTTTTACCACTATAAAAAAATCTCGTTGCCACACTCATCCTCGAAACTTTGAAAAATGGTAATCCACATGCAAGTTTTCAACCTAACTACCTAGTTTTCTTTTAAATGAACTAGAACTTGTCCAAGTTTATGAGGTGTTTCTCTCAAATGAATGAAAATTTGTAGAGCCTTAGAGATATTTTTAAATTTGTGCATGGGGAGATCTTGGTAGTTGTTTAACGGTGCACTTGTTTCTTGTGTGTGATCTAAAATATATTTTCCTACATACAAACAAGAGAACTAGGCTTTTGATTAGAAAAATGCTCTTTTGGTTATCTATCACACCATATCATCAAAAGTATAGGTTGGTTTAAAAACTAGGAAAATATACTTGTTTGACACTACTATTGCCAGTTTTGTTTGGCAATCTTGTTAAATACTAATAAATTTGAGAATTTGAGATTGAATTAAGACCATGATTTTTCTACAACAAAACCAATGGCAATGGACTCACTTAGATTAGAATGTCACAAATAAAATAAATAAATAAATACTATGAGAGAACATATTGCGCATATAGAATTCTTCTCTACTTATGGATTTATACATGGAAGCAAAGAATAACTACACATTAATGTTGAACAAAGTAAGAATATAGTTGTAGACATATTTAAGCTAAACATAGTAAGAATTTAGTTGCATACCCAACATAATATCCAATATTGTGATGATTCTCTAATGCACCAGAAATACTATTTTAGAACATGAATGCACACCAAAATTAGTTTGTAGCTATAAAAGCATAAGAGATAGAGACTGGAATGTTTCCACAAGAGGTTCATTAGCTACAAAGTAAAATATGTTTGACAATGATCAGCAAATATGACACCCACATCTCTGATTACATTCTTCATTGTGAATTGTTTTGCAATATAAATTTATTAGCCTATCATAAGCATTTGTTCTCTCTGCCATTAAACTGTTAGGATTAAGGTGCCATCAACCTTGTAAATCCTATGTAATTTATTATTCCTATTATTATTTGTGAATCACCCATAAGGGATGAAAGGTTTCACAAAGTAGAGATCTTATTTCAGCCGCATGTTTGACAGATGTTGGTTATGGAGCATATTTCATTGCAGGGGGGTACCCCCTGTGGGGTCTGGGGGGACCATCCCCCCGACGAGGTGTTCGTAGGTCATGCCCCCCAGTGGGAGTTTGGGGGCAGTGTTCCTGAAAGCCATATTATATATATATATAGTGTTCCCGAAAGCCACATTATATATATATAATATGGCTTTCAGGAACACTGCCCCCAAACTCCCATATATATATCGCGGGTCGTGCCCCCTGATGGGGGTTTGGGGGGCAGTGTTCCCGAAAGCCACATTATATATATAATGTGGCTTTCGAGAACACTGCCCCCAAACCCCCATCGGTATATATAATGTGGCTTTCGAGAACACTGCCCCCAAACCCCCATTGGGGGGCACAACCCGCGATATATATATATATGGGAGTTTGGGGGCAGTGTTCCTGAAAGCCATATTATATATATAATATGGCTTTCAGGAACACTACCCCCAAACCCCCACCGGGGGGCACGACCCGCGATATATATATATATATATATATATATATATATATATATATATATATATATATATATATATATATATATATATATATATATATATATTCATTGTAAATCTAGATCGTTCATCATTTGGTCACAAATCTAACGGTAGAGGTTATGTTGGCTTTTATTTCCCTAGAAGGCAAACCGTTTATGAGGATATTGTATTACAACTATGAAAGGTAGAGTAGAAGGTTGAGATTGAAAAAATAGGTGGTGTTGGATTGAAGACTGAAGAGGAGATTGATAGTGTTGTATTGTAGACTCTATTGAAGTTAATACAGACTGGTGCATCTCTTCTTATGTGGAGTTTTTTCTCAAAAGGGTTTCTCCACATAAACACTGTGTTATGTGTTTAATCTTCTATTCTATTATTTCTTTGTGTTGATTCCATACTATCTCCATTTTGGTTATGCATAGCTAAATATCTATATTATAGTTGAAATCATATTTTCATTGATAGTTGTTTACCTTCATTTCTAACATAAACATGTAGTCTAAGTCAATCAAAGTGACCCTTCAAATTGAAAGGATATGTTATTATATTAAAACAAGAATTTTATTATTTTCATTTTGAGTTAGTAAGAGTCAGGTCCTCATGCCCTAGTGTGACCTAATGTTGATTGCAAGAAGAGTACACATTACACAGACATGTTTTCCCTACTAATACCAAATTTTAGTGCCCAAATAAAATCTTTAACTTACATGCACTTGCTGGATAACTATATTTATATCCATTAAAGAATAAACTACATTAGTTTGTACTTTGTATATGGAAAAGACAGGTCCCTTTTTGTATGAGCACTACCATTAATAGATCAAATGAGGAGTAGGCCCTTCAACTTACCTTTTCTGACTCAACACAAAGCTTGTGTTTATCCTACAGGTCATTCACCCTCATTTGGGCTCAAAAAGAGCCTTTCCTTCTAAGTGATTCCTATCCTTCATAGGTGTTAAGGTTTGTATGACAGAATATACCTTACCAAACTAAAATTTGCCATTGCTGATAGTGTGCTTGTTGAATCATTATTCATGCTACTTCTTAATGCATCTAATCCTTACAAAATTGTAGAAACCTACTCCAACAACTTCAACTACAATGAATTGCAAATGTCCATTTTTTTACAGATTCCCATTTAAAACATTTTCACTTATGTTCTTCCAAACTAAATTGTGTATGATCATCTTCATTTATCATCCCATGAACCTATTTTGGATTGAGTTCTCACAAGTGATACACAATATATCTCTTGAGGACACACTTTTCACAACTAAGATACAAGTATTTCTCCTGGGTTTTTGTTACTGTACATCTATACATTTAAAAATCATGTCAAAATCATAATATCAATAAAAATTTGACATCTTATGTGCATAAAAGTATTCACCAACTATAAAATAAGGTGATATAGAAATATATGAACAATTTCATTTACTAATTCAGTAAGCATATAAATCAAGCTTCTTTTTGTAAGAAAATTATGTAGGACATATGGAACAACAACCAAGACAAATCTTTAAGGTTCATGATAGTAACCAAATTAGATTTTCAAGAAATATTATGAGTAATTAAAGTGTAATTTCCCTCGATTGTATTAGCACTTTGTTCATTCATTATAATGACAAAAAAGAAAGGCCTCATTGGAGCATGGAATTGCCTTCACCCTCCGAGCAATTCCTTTACCTAGTATTATCATAGTACCCAAAACATCACATGGTTGTGGAACTTCTAAAATCAATCTTTCCCACCTTTGTTTTATATGGCGTCTTTGGGGCTCTTGCACTTGCATCACCACATAGTCACTGGCTACAAAGTAAAGGTAAAAATAAATAAATAGATATAGATGCATAAGGTAGCCAATTATAAGATAGAATTGAAATAGTAGTAGGCTGGTACAGAACTTTATTTAAACAGTAATAGTAAGGTGCAAAAATTACTTTATTTACTATCTAAAAATTTGACAAAAAATATTTTTCAGCCATGTGTTACAGAAAAATGTTGCATATAAATTCTATGCATTCCATAGAACAAAAGATACCATCTTGAAAATAACGAAACAACTATCATCAATCTTACCATTGTTACATTTATATATATGGTATACATACATATGAAAGTTTATTTTTAAGATATTATCTAGTTTCCATTCAATTTCATGTCATGAAACATTTGTTGATATGGTGTTGTTTAGATTGTTTTGGGAGGACTTACAATTCAAACACCCTTTTAGTACAATGTTTCCTCACAACCTTTAAATATTTTAATTTTAATTAAAGAAATTAAATAGAAAGAAAAAATAATGGTGGTGGGTTATTGAAAGGTACCTCTAATTCATTCTTCAACCCTAACTTCTTTGCTATGTACCTTTTCACTTGAAGTATAGTTATTGTTCCATCTTTGTAGAAACAAATTTCCATCGATCAAAGCTACTTTAGCCCAGCGAGGCTCTATAGTTCAATTTATTTTGTATAGATATGAGAGTGCCCCTCAAATGGTAATTAAAAATTGGATTTGGGTTATTGAGACCTACCTAATTCTTAAATACATGTTTTGAATCTATGGCAACAGGCAATATTTGTCCTTGAGAACAAATCACAAATCATATCAACTAAAATGATAATAATATAATAGAAATCAAGAAAATTAGTGTTACATCTAGTGATCGTCTTAGTAAGTGAGACTTGCAGGACGGACCATACCTCACCTTCATGTTTCCTAGGCTTGCCAACTTTTAAAACTTTAGTTTGACAAACATTTGTGGTAAATGATTGCATTCTAGTGAGTTGAGCCAACATTTGTTTATGTTGTGCTTTAAAAATACTAAGTGGTGTCCACCTGAGCCTAGGGGGATCAAAATGAATTTTGATGGAAGTTCTAAAGGAAACTCCAGAAAAGCTTGGGTTCAAGGAATTATAAGGGACAACAAAGGCAGCTATGGTTTCCTTGATTGGCCTAAATCTTGCTAGTAGACTTGGTTTTCCTAACATTATTGTCAATGGGGACTCTAATATTATTGTGTACATGTTGAATAGGAAAGCTTCACCCCATTGGTCCATTAGGTATATTATTCTAGATACTTTCGAGTTGATCAAACATTTTAAGAAAGTTGTAATTCCCCATACCTATAGAGAAGGGAATAAGATTGTGGATGTCCTTGCCAACCTGGGCTACACCTCAATGGACTACATGCAATGGAACGATCTCTTGACTATGCCATCACAAATCTAGTTGGGCATCAAAATAGAAAAGAATAATAATTAACTATCAATTTAAAGGGAATTGAGAAGTACCTCACATGAGTGAGCTAATTGTTAAGGACTAAAGGAGTAATCATGACAAGGATTTCTGAATTAAAAGAAACAATTGGAATTACTCTATTAAGTGTGTTGCGAAAGATTGCCTCATCAACATTGAAGAAGACTAGAGAGCAACTATTAAGAGCAATTCTCATTACAAAGACTTGTCTATTATTGAGATTATGGGTAGGGAGAGAGTTAGAGTTGAGCCTTTGTCCTATGATGAGGTGAAAAGGAATGCTATGGTCTAGAAAATCCTTTGTAGAGGCAACATTTCCTATCTTCTTGAGGCCATGAATGGCCATGACCTTGTTCTATCCAAAGAATTTTCTAGATCTTGGAAGAACAAGGTTGTTTATGTTAGGGGCATTTCCTTCAATGTGATTGAAGAATTAATTGTGGAGATCACCGGGCTGAAGGTGGAAGGTCTTAGAATGCAGAATTACAACAAAACTGGGAATGTGAAACACTTGGAAAAGTTCCTAAGGGGTAAGGAGAAAATCAACCTCTTTCAAAATTGCCTCCGTAAGGAAGATTTACCTAGAACTTGGCATGAGGTAGGGTGAGTGCAGGATCGTGATGGACCCAACACTACCCCTGAGTGGCAATTTAAATGTGAAAAATAGACTTAAGTAACTTCATGTCAAAAATTGAATGAGTTATGTATACAATCTAGAAATAAGATAGTAATAAAAGTTGTAATATAAATTGAATGTAGTTTATGGGCTACTACTTTTTATTTAAAAATTTTAAAAATAGTTTGGTGAAAATTGGATATTTCAATGAAGCACTACTAAAATTTTCAGAAAAATGTAAAAAGTAGGTGTCATTCCGGCCAACCTAAGTATGAGAAAAAGATAATATTTTTCCTCCATGATTTGGATTTAAGTAAAGGATACATGAACAGATGTGACACATTTTTTTGAATGTTTAAAGTAAATAAATAATTATTTATGAATTTTTTATTGACTTTTTTAAAATATTAAAAATTAATTTTCCAACCAACCTAACTTGATTAAAAATATATGAAACTCAAAAATTTTAAATTTTAATGTATACCTAGTAAGTCCTAGAATGTGACACATCTTTTGGATTTAAAAAAGGATTAATATGTTGAAAGTTATGGATGTTTTTCAATATGTATATCTATTAGGAAATTAGACATAGCGTATGTAGAAAATTAATAATAATTACCTATTAAAATTAATATGAGGTGTAAATTATATTTTTATAATCTTAATAGCTTCCCTCTATAAACCCTTCTCATTTGATTAAATTTAGTTACAAAAAAAATTTTCAGCTTCAAAGATGAAATTGTGGAAAATTTTAGGATAACACTAAATGGGTGGTTTCGCAAGTTTCTTTGGCAAGTTTTGGGACTCTCGCTTGCCTAAATATGAGGTAATCCTAAGGCATTTTTAGAGGTAATCCATATTAGAGATAGAAATATTAACACCCTTTCCATCCAAATATAAATATTAGTCTAGAAATGTTATCACTTTTTCATCTAGCAAGTTTTTTCTCCATTACAACTGTTTGGCCCATCATGATCTCGAACTCACCCGGTAGCTGACATTCTGATTAGGTATGTTACTCTTGAAGGTAGATATAAGAGGGTCTACTTGTATCATTTCCCTATGTTAAATCAATTATGACATGGAATGAAGTTGAACTTTCTTTTTTTCTATTCCAATCACTTGAGAAGTCCATCCATGATGTTATTCTTGGAAAACATGAACTCCCTTTGCACCAAGGCTTAATTCATTACTTGTATAGACATCAAGTCACCAAAACCCTGGCTAGTACAATCTTCCTTAGAATCATTAACTTGACATTTATGTACCCCAAACATAAAGTGGACCTTGCTAGCTCTAAAGCTCATCCCCTGCTTCCTCTGCTTCTAAGGACCCTCTTCCTCCCCTCAGAGCAATCCATTCCCCATCCCCTAGGATCTTGAGGTCTCCACTGGGTGTACTGGGCCTAGTGTGATCAAAATCAAGTCCTAATGCTAACCTTAATCCCCTTAAACCTTCATAAACCATTAACGTTTCCAGGAATACTCCCATGGTGAGCTTAGATAATATTGTTGCTATTAAAGACAAAGGAAAAAAAATTGAAGAGGCCCCTCATGAAAGTAGGTCATCTACCTCTAGGGAGAGAACCCCTTCTCCTATGAATGATAGCATGTGTAGATAATATCTTAAACTATCTAGTAGAGTTCATAAGGTTGAGGAGGTTGTGAACTTACAAAACAAGGTTTATTAAAGGATCTTATGGCTCAATTAAACGATAACACTAAAAAACCTAAGGGTCAGGAGATTTCCAAATGAGTGAGCAAGGACAATGTTACCAATGTGTTGGAGGACCTGGGTACTATCTCTCTTGGTATCTTTGATATCAGCAGGGGAGGGAAAAACATGGAGGAAAGATTGACTTCCATGGAAAAGAAGCAAGAGGAAATCTCCAAAAACTTGCAATAGAGTCTCTTTTAGCAGGAATACAATCAAAAATTTGGCTACTAGTTCTAGTTTATTCATTCTCCAAAATGAGCTTTAGAAAAGGAAACTAAAAAATGTTGAGGAAGGTCTCATCATTGGTAAAGGCCCTACTAAGAGGACACATGCTATAATTGTTGTGGTAAACAAGGCTAAGGCTAATGAGGTGGATGACAACACTATTGGGGATTCTTTTGAAGATCAGGGCAACTTTTTGGCTAATAAATGGAAAGATGCCTTTGGACTGAAAATGCTAGGTGAACAGGGCTAGCTATTCTCTTTTTATGCTTTCCCAATTTGGGTCTATTCTTTTACTATTCCTTCTTGTTCCTATTACTCTTGTCCTACTTTTTTTCTATCTTTTGTTGATGCCTCCACACCTTGTGAGGCTCATCTTTTGAGCTAGATGGTTGTTTTGATGTAAAATGGAGAGGCCCCTTTCAAAACCTCCTTATCATAATAAAAAATTTATAGCTCTTCTTTGATGGAATGTCAAGCCACTAGACTAGCATTTGTCTGGTACAAACTCACCTTCCTCCACCTAATGACCTAGACTATGTGACCTTCTAGCCTTCACTTGAGGAGAAACTACCTGAGTAGCAATTTTAGAAGATAGAACACTAGTAGTAAAATGTGTTCTATTATATCGAGGCTTGCTCACCTCTTTGGAGGATACACCAACAAGCTATGAAGTGACAACTTCTTTCTCTTTGTTAATAGGCTTTGAATCTTGTAAACTAGATTCTTGTTTTGAGGTCCAATAGAAACTAGACCCTTCACTCCATTATTGTGATTATTTTCCTTACTACCTATTTTGGTCCAACCATATTCATCCTTTTGAGGAGAGTCCCCAAAAGGCTTGAGAGTTGGCTTAGCTCACTGAGCGATAAGGGGACAATTCCTAAGTTTGTGTTTCGAGGATTGGCACATGTACCGTGTGTTGGGCAAGTTGAAATGCAAGACTCTCTTAGTAAGACATTGTTCACCAATCTAGATGCCAAGAGTCTTTGAGTTCCTTAGATAGGTCAACCTTGGCACAAACTCTTTTTTAGGGATGAGCTAGAAAAAATTATTTAGCTCAACATAAACAACATGTCCTAAAGAGGCCACAAAATGATTAAGAAAATGCTTGAGAGGAAAAGGGAGATTAGGAAACTTAACCCAATATAGGACTTGAAGGGCATGCTCCTTAAAGACAAAGAAGTCATCAGTCCATGGGGAAAAGACCAACAAGGAACTGTGAATATACCAAGGACCATGTTAAAAAATGGCATTTGTAAATTTCACCTATAAAAATGAAAAATGAAAAAACCCTTGGTAAGGTTTTGAATGGTTTCTGCACAAACCCCATGAGGGACTTGGGTGAAATTAACCCAATCTTTTAGCATGCTTTCAAAAGGGATTTTACCAACAAAATATCCTACTAGTGTAAAGCTCTCAATCCATTTGCATGTATTATCAAAATAAAAAAGTGGCAAAATAACATTAAGAGCAGAGGATATATCTCATGTACCAATTTTGAGATGAACTTTTGAATCTCTTTAGAAGTGCCATGGTTGTGCATGTCAAAGCCATCGATCCCAACAACTATTAAGTCACTATGGCCATCAACCATTTATAAAAGAAACAAACTACTTAAAATGGAGAAAATATTTTAAAAAGCCCACAATAAATGTTACAAAGAACTCTTAATTAAAAATGTAGTATGACTCAAGGAACAAGGACAAAGCATTGACAGAAACAAGAACATACAAACAAAGGCAAGTAGCCAAAACCCTAATAAAGCCCTCTTTCGAAGATTATCATATAAGTTTTATTTTTTCTATTCTAGTTTAGTTTCATGCATCTATATGGTAAACATATGAAACTGATCTTCACACAAATCGCACATTATGGGAAAGGATAAGTTTGTATCTTAATGAATCTCCTCGTTGACTCATGTTCTGCACTGAAACATCTATGGATTAATCAGTTTTATCTGTACGTTAGTTTTAATTTGTTTAAGTTTTGATCCATATATATTATACAAGGTGTCAATGTTATGTTATAATTTCCACTACAGTAAGGAAAGTGACCTGTTTTTGACAGAAAACAGCTTTGATGTAAAGTGCAGCAATGGTGTATCAGTCACTTCTTCTCCCAGGCTACATAGCCATCAACTCAATAGAAAAAAGACAAGGATGACCGACTATTTTATCACTTGTAGACTAATCCTGTCTAAAGGTTTCCAAGCATATACTAATTTAATGAGTAAAGACTGGTTGCACGGAATAAATGGAAACTTATTTGCACAGGCGGTGTCTTCAACAAAACATTACTACTTCTTGTTGCTTTCCTTGTATTTGCTGTTATGTTTGTTTTTCTCTCCTTTTGCTTTCTTATGTTATGTTTTGCGCCATTTTTTCTGTCAGCCTTTCTCCATTCCACCCATTTGCCTCGTAATGTTGAACAGTGTCCTTGAAATGCTTGGTTTGATCCAAATCCTGTCAACCTATAATGAAAAAAAAAAAATATTGACAACAATTTTGTCCAATTGTTAACAAACTATTAAAAGTACCTAAAGGTGCTATTAAATGATCTATAGGTACACATATTTATAGCTTTATTATCAAGCATTTATATTTATATCTTTTGGCCATTTATTATGACTAGTTTTCAAGAGTTTCATGAGTGTGATTATTTAAGAGATTTGTGTTGAAATGTGAAGTTAGTTTTACTTACTCTAACAAGTGACGAGCAGTCCACAAGTACCTAGCTAGTGCCATGTGCCACGTGTACACCATGCAAAATTGCATGCGGAAGTGTCACTCTCACTTTTATGCATGAAAATCTATCTTTAGATTTGCTTTGTTTTTTGCATGTGTTTTTTCGTGATTATTTAAGTTAGTCAATCTTGAATGCTAAGGCATGAGAAAAAAGTAAAATTGAAAGATCTTTGTCCATGGTTTTTCCCTGGTCCATTACCATATATGTATTGTCTATTTTGTACTTTTTATTGCTAATTCACTGTTTTTCAATTCTGCACTGCTTATTTTTCTAACAATTTTTGATGATTTTATAAGAAAGAAGCAACTTTGAAAGTATTTTCATTTATTAATAGTGATAACGATTTGTCATTAAAATCATTTCTTTAATTCATCATTTAGAAATACATTATAGATCATTTTGATTTTTTATGCGTTTTCTCTCTAATTTTGTATATGAGAGTTATGTTTAGCTATGTTCATGGATGAATTTCACAATATTTTTTTTGACATTGTCTTCCATGAGTGCTTGAATTATAGAGTTATTCATGAATATTTTAGCCTAATTTAAAACCTACCACTCACATATTTCTACATGGAGGTTAGAGTAAGTTTGATTTAAGCATATTCTACTTGTGCATGACTACTTTCTTGGCAATCATGGATTTTCCATGTCTTGTAACATGTACCTTTAAAAAGTGACAATACATATTTGAATAATTTTACAAAGAGTTGGTTATAAAGAAATATGGCTTTTTGTAATAGTTTTGGATTTCAATTTGTTCCCTAACATTTGGCTCTATAAGCTAGCAATGCAAGTAGTTTACATTTTGTAATGACTCTAAACAATTTGTAACAATTCATTTAACAATAAAAAAGAAAAAATATATATAGCAATTTAGATGAATTTTGAAGCCTTGCCCAACCAACTTAAACATCATACTTCAAAGATAAGATAGAAAATAATTCCAAATAAATCACAAAAGATGAGTAAAATTATAATAGCTAGATCATACAATAGAATA